>JAGSMU010000032.1:1940000-3421589 GCA_029286865.1 Teinopalpus imperialis | reverse complement strand
GCTTTGTTTAAAAAATAAGATGCTTACAAATGAAGATTAAATATTAGCGTATAGATTAATAAGTAAATAAAATACGCTGCATAAGACGAGAAAAAAAAACAATATTGCAAGGTTTTAATTGGTAACACTAAAATATTAAAATATTAAATACCTCTAAAAATAATTTCCCACAGTTTCATTAAACATAAAACTATATACCTATATTATTTATATACTAGTACATTCTATATTGTTTCGAATTTTATCGCAACCCATCCATTTCATCGTAATTTTTTTTTTAACGAACATCTCCAATGTCATTAAATCGTATTAATCAGTTACAAATTATTTTTATGGCATATTATCCGATTCCAAAATCGATTCCCAATTAATTTATCTTGTTCGACGGCGGGCCATCCATCCGTTATAATTCTGTTAATTGAATAATTAACAACATTCATTATGTTCGTTTTAACCAGTTATTTATATTTAAATAGCATGAAAGATTTAAATGGAAATGTAAACATTTGAAATGATTGATTATTCATTTTATTTTTATGTATTCAAGGTATTTATTTAAAATTATAGTCAAGCAAGAGAGATTATTAAGTGTCGAAGTTAGAGCATCTGGCGAATACCGGGTTCGATTCACAGCCGAGTAACAATATTTATATATAATTTTTTTTTATTTCCTGTTTATAACCCTTGGACACGGCATCTGATCCTTCATTGGACATGCATTACAATGGGCTAGGGCTGAGGATAAGGAGTGAGTGCCTCTATTTGCGCGAGTGCTTACGCACTGTAATGTCCGCGGCACTGTTGATGTAACTTTGTAATAACTGGACTGACATCGTCATGGTCGATATGCTCTAGGAGGATATCATATTTTTGTGACCGAACTGATTACTATGGCGCGGGTACCTGCTATTAAAAGAAAATTCTTTTATAGTATCGGTGTGTAGCATGTGTCACGCACCAGGCTGGACAGCCGGTTTAGTGTGTTTCGGTAATACCGATTCCCATGCCTAGTAGTTAAGATTTGGGTTAAGCAAATTTCGATATTTTTTCACAATCAATTCAAGACGATAAGAGCCGTGGGGGCGAAGGGTCGCAATTTACCTTACAGTTCATAGAATGGTAAGTGATGGTTGAGACCCGTAAACACCTGCAGTTAACCACAACAAAGATCTAAGGGCCACATGCGTTGTCACCCTTTCCCTTGGACTATCCGAATACCTACCATACACACACAACCAGCTTAATGGTGCTATTTCTGGCTGGTATTCTGCGAGGACATTGTCCTTCTCTCGTCGAACAGTTCTACTACTATATAATGGTATCCTGATAATTTCTTTTACTCGAACTTACCACGTACTCGGCGGTGTTGGACAACATCTTTTGGAAACCTAAGTCTAAGAAACTTAAAAAGATATTTGTAAGACTTGTGAAGGTCTATCAGTGAAGCCGCGTGCCAAACTTGTATATAATACCAATAGCTTTGCATAATAGGAGGTTTGGACGCATAAACTGTTTATTTATTTTTAAATTTAATTATCTATTACTCCGCAACCGTGCGGCGCGAGACCAAGTTAAATGCAGGATATGAAATTAGAACCTAATGAAGCGGCAAGCAACAACTAACGAGATTTTCGAGAGAGAGACAGAGGAGAGGTGAGAGGGCACCCGTTCGTAACACTTCAACGTGTCAGGATTACTAGAGAGGGGCCCTTTATAATAGAGTACGATGGTGCAGGGAAACAGTCTACTCTTGAACCTATATCCCTAATTAGTACACGTTGTCTTTTTTTTTGAATATGTGTATTGCTGTTGGCCTTAAAAGCTCTACAGATTCACCTGTTCTGACTCGCGAAGTATACATTATCAAACTCAGCTTAACTACTTAACTAAAGTATAGAAGAGTTGATAGCGCGAGTTAATACTACACACGTAGCGCCATCTCTTCACGTTTATGTAAGCTAAGAGTTATCGGTACTCGTTTATAATGATTGATTTAAAGAATGATAACAGTTAATTACTATTATTGTCGGAACTTATTGCCAATCTCTTTATACGTATAGTCCATGCGTGTATTAGGGCTTGCAATAGAACAATGCATTTCGTACATTGTTAAATTTCAGGCAGCTGAAGCTTTATAGGTATCATGCGAAAGCGATCTGCCTTTATGTTACAGCGATTTCGTCGTTGGATCCAATGCCATTCTGAACTTATTGACTCATAAAATAGATGGTCCGTTTATTATGCCCTGGGCAGAACTTGTTACTAATTAAATATTACATAATTATTTATTATGTAACATTTTGTTTAGTTTAATGTGAATCGAATCAAGGGTGGAATAAAAAAAATGTACGATTAATATTATTCAATTGCATAAATACACGAATTACACCAACGCAGTACAAGTCATCGTAACGCTGTACAAATGTAAATTACCTGCTTAATAATAGATCTTAACGTCTATGCCATAAATACATTAAAAGAAAAACTGATATCAGAATCATTGGCGCATGAAATTGGTGTTTAATTATATGCAAATATACGATTGGCTGCCGTCTGCTAATATATCCTATCGGTCTCCAGTAGCTTTGCGTGCGTCGAGTTGATACTTTTTTAAGGCATTATCTCTATCTCTATTCATCTTTGATTAAGCAACGAAACAACAGATAAATAGTGGCTGAAGGGAAAACAGGTCACCAGCACAACTAGCGACTCCTAGTATGCCGTAGACTCAAGGGCAACTTTTATAAAAACGTAATCTGCGTGGTTATTCTTTACAACGCTGAATGCTTGGCAGTAAAGTTGTGAAATGAAAGACGTCTCCATTCATCTGAAATGAAAATTATGAGATACATGTGTGAGATTTACTAGAATGGACAAGATAAATAATATAACAGAACGTTTGAAAGTTACACCTGTTACTGATATTGAGATATTCGATAGTGGTACGCTGCAGTTTGTTTCTAGATCCAGAATGAATGAGTTAGTTCAACCCGGTTCAATATTACAGGCGCTGTGCTTCGTCTGGTGAGTATAGAAATTCGGAGACTTTATTACTGATGACGAGGCATTCCATCTCAGTCCTCAAGGGTGTCAACGAATCTGTATTATGATCTCTTGTCAAGGATGAATGGGAGATGTCATGGGCCGCGGGAATCACTTACCATCTGGTGAACTGTGTGCTCGTTTGTTACTCTGAATGTAATAATATAATAATCATATAATAATAGAGAGTTCAGAAGTCGGGCTGACATGGTTTGGACATTAATAGGACACGAAAATATTAATACTAGGGGGGAGTGATGAAGATGAATATATAGGGATGGTAGCATTGCGAGAGGAAGTCGCCGAATATTGTTTGAAAAAAATTATAATAGCAGTTGATGTGCATACATAGCATAAAAGCATATGCACACAGTGCATACATAGCATAAAAGTATCGTGGAAAATGTATCCAAAAATAATGAATCCTAATCCTTACTTCATGCACGGTATCATAAACAATACGCCTTCCCGGCGTCACGAGAGTGATAAAAGCTACCAAGAAGTATCATTATTTTCTGGCGCTTTAAACTATATACGAGAAGGTTCTAGAAGAGTAAGCCTCCTCCATAGATTACCGCAGTGACTATACTATACCACCTGTATCAATCGACATTATACTGTGACTCTCTATGAGATATTTACTTGCTTAATCATGGAGCCCAATGTCTGAACGACACAATCTTATATTATCTAAAACATGGGAGCGTTAGACCGGAACATTGTGCTTATCGAAATAAATCTATGGTTATATCTTCACATCGTATATATTTAATTAATTTCTACAAATATACAAAATTTTTATTGAACACCATAATAATCTTTTGTAAATTATAATGTTTATAATAATTAAATACACATCTGTTACATGTTAGTTTTGCTCTTGTTTCTACGTAATGTTCTATTAGAGTTTCGACGGTTTTCAGATGAATCTTAGTATAAGTTGTATGTGCAGAATTACATTGCGTTAACACGGCAACATATACAGCCATTGTGTGCATATCTATGGCACCTTTCGAATGATATTATTTCCATTCCCTTTTACAACAAATACTAAATAAGAGGTGCTACTAATTTTCTGTCTGTTCAGGTATTAATATATAGATTCTTTTATCATCATCACTCCATCTAGTGATCTTTTTATGCAACATTTTTTTAAAATTATTATTATTAATTGTATTATGGATATAAAATTAATATGGGGTAGACATCACGTGATTGAATATGATATGACTAAATAATTTATGTCTGAAAATCCCTGTCCACTTTAGTTGACACGTGAGTGACACGGATTTGATATCCGAGCTTGGAAAGTTTTGAATGCAGCTGAGGTTTAATTGTTAAATTCCATATTTGTCACACGCTTATAAACATTCCTATTGCTTTTATATGTTTCAAAATTACATGGCAATATTATGGTCATAAATATCCAAACTCTTTATAGAGCATTTTAATTATAAACATTAATCTATTTCATATTTTTTATATAAGTAACTTCAGTCTAGACAGGTCATTTAACCGTGGTATATGGTGAGCTATTTCCTAGCTATCACATATACAACGTCGTCACAGAATAGGATCGTGAAATGAGACAGCACAACGCTGTTGTGTTGTACTTCGTATGGTGAGTGTAGGGACCCCGTGACCCAATTATAGGTAGCGGACATTCTATCTGCCCCAAAGGGTGACAACACATTTGTATCCTCATCATCAGAAAGTGAACTGTGTGCTCGTTTGCCATCATCATTTTAAAAAAGAATAATAAATAAAGAATTATAAATAGAAAATCTATCGAGGGACATTGGATTTTAATGTACACTGTAAGTTAATGTACTGTGTGTTTTTTGCAAGGAAATTTACAAACGCTATGCAATCGGTTTGTGAATATCCCCTACACTAGAAGAGTTATAGACAGTGGTCACTTACCAACAGGTGTATATATATATATATATATATATATATATATATATATATATATTATATTTCGTATCTTAAATCATTATATAATAATTATAACATCGAGTCTGACACATTTATTTCAATTATGCCTCTAGGGCAAGCGTATAAAGCAAAGTACACATCGTGTCTCGTAAACTTTTTTTTATTTTAAAATATTTTGAACCGGTTGCCCATTCTCGATCTCGCACGTTTAGTGGGAAACATGTGTAGCAGTCAATTAAAGCATAAAATTAGAATCTGGTATGCCACTGATACCTTATTCCGAGTTACGTTGAAAAAAACTTGTACAGGAGTATCTAGCCTTGCATTTTCTTGAGTTTTTGTATTAGAAAAAAAATCTAGAAATGGAAAAAATCAGTACCCTGGCCAGCGTACGTTGAATGTCTAAAATATATTGACAAGAAAGGATTGGGTAGGCATAAAAAATCTAAGTAACATATGGGTCTAATTGGATAGAAGAAATGTTGCAATCATTGAAGGGTGACCAATGTAGTCTAAGTCACTATTTAATATTATTTTAATTACAATAATTTTAGCATAATACTAATTATTTATAAGATCGATTTCATTAACCTGAATATAAACTGTATCGCAATGATTTTCTTAAATTTAAATTATGTTAGATGCATTATTTGTTTTTATCTAGTTAAAATAACAAACGAGCACAGAGTTCACCTGATGGTAAGTGATTCCTGCGGCCCATGACATCCTTTCCATGGAATCATAATGCAGATGAATTGTCACCCTTGAGGACTGAGATGGTATGCCTCGTTACCAATAAAGGTCTTCGGATCCCTACACTCTTCAGACGAACCACAATAGCATTATGCTATTTTACGCTGGTATTCTGTGAGGGCGTGAATCTACCTCGGTTGAGCTGACCCATTCATTCTACAGCTAGAAACAAACTACAGTGTAACTCTACCACTGTTGAAATTAAGGAATTGCACTGAATTCTTTCTTTTAAATTATTTGCTTCATGTTCATATGGTGTTGCAGCCCTATTTTATAAGGAAACTGACTTATTTGACCAGCGCGAAAACATTTATTAAGAAAAGCGCACGTCATTTAAATGTTTTCTCTCTAACAATTGTATCTTAAGTTATGTCACAATATTAGTTCATACAATAACAAAAGGCATATATCTACAAAGCGTTTCGTTTTTAAAAAAAAATTATAAATTGCAGTCCTTTTTAATACTTCCACGACAGCAGTGCTTACGTAAATTAATCTCAGCTTCGCAAAAACTACGCCTTGTTAGAGGAAATCCCTATCCCTCTGGACATACCCTAGTATGCTTAGATAAACGCCCTTAAACCCGCGATTAATAATAATTTTAGGTCAACAAAAACCGAGCAGTGGTCGGTTTTTGTCGGTCCCCTGTTTTTACTCGGAAGAAAATACTGCTTGTGGATTTTAAGGAAATAATGTCCGTGTTCTACATATGCGATTCTTACATGTATTCGTTGTAAACATTACATTCTAAATACGTTATTTTTTTATTAAACTTGGAAAATTTGTTATATTTAACCTATCAACAAGATAGACGATTTGGCATGACTTTTGAGAATGGACCTTATACGTTTTTTTCAATAAATTATATTGACTTTACTACTTATTTGAAAACATAAGGTATTTTTATCTTGTAAATTATGAAACGTCGAGACCTAAGAACAGAATATATAGGAATAATTAATAATTTGTCGCAACTTACTGCAAAATAGATTTGATTAAACATTATCATGCCTTAGTACAGTTTCATTGGAGTCATTATTATTATATATAAGTATAAAAATATTGAATATGAATTAAAAAAATAAACTTAATAGATCATTTGAGTGTCGTTCAAACCTTAATAGTACATACTATATAAATAGATCTAGAGTTGGGTCATTGCAATTTTTCCCAACAGCTTTACAAGGGTCGCTGGAATACGCTATGTTAGACGGATACCGCTTAATAACCGCATTAATCCTTTGACCCCTTCTGTCAAATCCGCAGTAACCTTCCGGCCAACTTGTCTAATCTTGACACTAGGAAGTTGATACTTTGCAAACATATGGGCTCTTTTAAATCTTTTTGACAAGGTCTTTAATAAACTTCATATACATTTCGTTCTTAAGAGTTGTTTGTTTATTTTTATGTAGAAAAATATTTGTTTCTTTTCAAATTCAGTTGGACACACCATTTGCCAAATCTCATAATTCAACAACATGTTGTTATATTTATATTTTTATCCATAGCTCTGGTTATATGTAAATTTGGTTTTCATTTTTGTTAGATTGGTTTAGTTCTTCATTTTGTTACAAGTCTAAAATATTTTAATTCTCCATACTCTTTGTACCTACGTTATCTAATTGGCATACGGGAGTCAAAATTTAGCAAAATTGACCAGGTACCGGGTGGTGATAGACGTGGGAGGAAAAAGACCATATCGGATCCATCGGACTTTCGGATCCCGAAAAGCGCCAGCGACCCAACAGAGTGGGGTCTACTAGCCTCTTCCGACCATGAGGTTGGTGGGAAATCGGAATGAGACGTTAAGACAATCCTAAGTCATAAAAACCTTATCAAATACCGCACTAATTAGTAATCAAAATCTCCTGATTTCCGCTTTAGTAATATTTCGATTTACTAACTACATCATTAAAAAATCTAAACGATCTTAAAATTGTCTTAGCTGTCTTCTTGCGTGTCGTCATATGTGCAAATCGTTTTTTTAGCGTTTTATTGTTTCGTACCTTTTTTCTATCTTGCTTTTTGTGTTTTTATTTTATACATTTTAATTAAGGCTTAACGTGCATCCATTATTAATTAATGCTATTAGATTAACAAACTGTTCATGTGCTCGATGTTTTATTATATCGTGCTTTAGAATTTATTTAACGCTTACTTTTTTATGTGTGCATGAATGATTTGAAATGGAATCATCAGTGATCACGTGAAGCTATTTGTCGTGTACTATAAAGGTGTTCTCTAAAACTCCAATTTAACACAGATTCCTTTTCGGTGAATCGATCCTTCTCGAAGTCCTATTAAAAGTCAGCCACCACCTCGAATTTCCAGCCTCATGCCATTAAGTAGTGCTCCAAACTTTAATTATGTTCAGGCTGTGACCAATCGCGTTCGTGTCTCACATTTTCTGTCAAGTCATTCAACGTGCTACCGAATCTTATAGCTCTTGTAAACATATATACTCAAAATCCACCCTCACGAAATTCGTATTACCATCTCTATCAGTATCCAATCAAAGTTGAAAATCGCCCGATGCTACAGCCTTGGTTGCTTTATAATTCTGTTTCCTGGTAAGCAAAATTCGACGAGCCACATCAATAGGCGATGATGTAATTTGAGCTCTATTTGCTATCACATGAAGAATAATATCGTGATTGCGATCTTAAAATTGGATTGTGACGTTGAAATTGAGTCATGTTCCGTTGGCCATAGAATCCGGTGCCCGAAGGAACGTGGCCCAAAGTTTCATTGTTGGATGTTGAATAAAACCTATCGGTAGGATGACAAGCCGGTTTCAAGTCAGAAACTAATTTGGAATATCACAATGAATATCACTGAAACAGCCTTTTGAACGTGCAGTGAGTGCCGGCGTGCCTTAATAGACGAGGTTTGTTGGCACGTGTAGCTTATACCTAGACAAATTCGGTTACAACGTCTATTCGAGCGTTTATGCAATAAAGGCATCATTGCTTACACATAATACGAAATAAAATTGCGTGCACACTTTTCACGGATGTTAACTGCATTATAAATTACCTTGGCATTGACTTACCATTTACAAATTTCGGTAGCGTATACCTAAGTATGATTATTTTGATCGCACGGATGATTTTAAGGAAGTAATGCTAATTAAGGCTCTTTACAATTGCCGCGAAGCTGGTATCCTGCCTTTATGTCGGTTCCTCTTTTGAGCAAATAAAAAAAAACGTTGTTTCACTCAGACCGAGCACAATTTGTTCCAGTTGTCCTCGGATGTCGTTCAAGGGCAAATTCGGTTTCTGATGAATCTGATGATAAATTTTAAGCAGTCATATAAGCGAGTGTAGTTTATGTCCTTTTCACAAATGAGTGAGCACACTTCCATAAGAACATTCAATAAAAAAAATGTTACTGTGTGTTATTATTTGTATCGTCATTTTCAATGTCTGTGCATGGTACTTGTATATTTTTGTTTCCTGGTTGATTACCTCTGTTCTACTGCTAAAATGTATTTTTATTATTAAAGTGTTTCATTTGTGTTATATAATATAAATCCCAGATGATGATATCTATCTTTACGTAATATATCCTATCATATAATATTTACATAACAAAATAAAAACTATAATTTATTTTTCTCTTAATTTCAGGTGTTCGGCTCGAAAGCAGACCTTCAACTTCACACTCAAATACATTTACGCGAAGCGAAGCCTTACCGTTGCACACAATGTCCAAAGGCATTTGCCAACTCATCGTATCTGGCGCAGCACTCTCGCATCCATCTGGGAATCAAACCGTACCGTTGCGAGATCTGCCAGCGCAAGTTCACCCAGTTGTCTCACTTACAGCAGCATATCCGCACCCACACCGGTGACAAGCCCTACAGATGCACACAAATTGGCTGCACGAAGGCCTTCTCCCAGCTATCCAACCTCCAGAGCCACAGCCGTTGTCACCAAACTGACAAGCCCTTCAAGTGTAACTCGTGTTACAAATGTTTCACCCATGAAAAGGATCTTTTGGAGCACATTCCAAAACATAAAGAGTCCAAGCACTTGAAGACCCATATATGTCAGTACTGTGGCAAGAGTTACACTCAAGAAACTTACTTAAGTAAACACATGAACAAACATGCGGAGAGGGCTGATAAGCGGCCGCCTATTTCCGCACTGGGTTTGAGTGGTCTGAATCGGTCTTTGGCAGCAGCAGCGCCGACTGCAGCTCCATTTGGCGAACACCCGTACTGGCCTAAAGTCAGTCCAGACTCCGCAGCGCATATGTCTGACGAGAGCGGTTACCATCAGCAACGCGAGAGTGATGACCATCACGAGCAACAGCTTCAACAGCAAAGAGCCCTTTTCGCTCAGCACGACGGGCAGGAAGACCGCATCCAGCCTCCGGTTTCATCTGCCGCCAATTCCGCTTTTACGCCGATAAATTCCATGGCGCCGCACCTCAACGGACTTTCACATCACAGCGCTCTACCAACACGACCATATCTTTACGATCCTTTACATTTCCAACAAGGTAAACAACAACCAAACTCCTTCCCAAATCAGCTTATATCACTCCACCAAATTCGGAATTACGCTCATCAGCCTTCAGCACTGCTGCCGGCTGAACATATCCTACCCCACTCCCTGGCGCACAAAGACAAACAGTAATATCTAACTTGCCGTTTAATCTGTAGGCCTACCTACATTTTAGTACTTATGATGGTATTACTAGTATTTAAAAAGATATGAAATATTATTAAAAAAAAATTTAGAATCTCGCTCTCGAACACTGGTATTATGAATGTATGAAATACAAAAACTCGTTTTGTCGTCAATGAGAGACGAATTCATGTTTTTAGACTTAAATCAAAATTATGTACGAATACTCTGAATTTTGTCGGTTAGATGACGATTATTATCGGGACTACATTGTGATTTGAAATGTTAGAAATGATTATACCATTTATTGAGTAGTTCTTTGTTCAAAGTCAACCTATATATCATATAAAGTTTATTCAAAACATAAAATAAAAAATCTTTGATAAGAACTTATCAAGGAATGGTATAATAAATCTTTCAAAGCCTTTTGACGAATAAAATCTATTAAGCATAATTCAATTAGCTTTACAAGGCATAATAGGTTTGATTATAGGTGTCTGATTATTAATTGTGATTGTTTTGATATTTTATGATTATATTTTTATAGGGGCACCTTTATTTTGTTATCATGTCAATGTAGATTCAATGTTAAACAAAACTTCAGAGTTCCTGATATTTACTGTTTGTTATCAATAAATAAAAAATCCACTTGAAATCACTAGTACTATATTTCTTTCTGTTGCATTTTGATCGTACATAATAAGTACTTATTGCTAATAGCAGATCTCTTGTCTCATCACATTTGCACTCAGTTCCTACTTAGATCGAATAATTCCTTTTTTTATTTAGCTTTATTCTAATTCACTCGATAAATCATGTGGTTCCAACAGTTCTAGAAAATGTAGTCTTCCTTCAAAATCTGTACTGTCACTCTAAAATCTTTCTTATTTTGCGATTATGAAGGTCGAATATATTTTTTATTAGCATTTGTATGATATATTTGTATAAATCATCGATGAGTGGCCAAAATCGTTTGTTCGTTATAACTTCTGGAAAGGCGCACGTTTGTACATATTGTGTAAATACGAAAAACCATTTTGAGGAAATTTGAAACTTATTGACAATTATTATTTTTCAATTTAAGTCTTCAAAGCTTATGCTCAATTTTATTAGACGTAAGAATCTCGTCTGGACTCTATGGTATGCGGTATACGTTCCGATAAAGACAAGGATTTTTTCTTTACATACTGTCAAGTAAAGAAATTGCCGTTTAATTATGAAATTTTAACTGATTTTAAAATCGAATTGTACTTAAAGCAAATGTTCCCGTTGACGGTTGGTTTAATTTTGATGTATACGAATTTGTTTTGTTGATTATGTCTAAATGTGGCGAGGTTTAGAGAAAAATGTGATAGGAAACGGATGCGGGAGAAATGTTCGGATGTCCTTTCTAAATTAATTTGCTATTTTTTTTAGGTTTAAAATTGTTAGGTTGTGGTTATATGTGATCCGGACTTGGGTTCCGTAAGTTAGAATGCCGTCTGTCGTATCGTCACAAAGTTAGCCAAATGCTAATCTATAAGCTCGTATAACGTACTAATATCAGACCATTAATTTAGACAAAGCGTCACAAAAAAGATACTGAATCCGTTGAAACCAAGGGATTCAGTAACTTTTTTGTATAGTTATAGGATTTCGAATAACTTCTATATATTTCTACGATATTGAGTTAAAACTTCTAGATCCTGACAATTCTGATCTCTTACTCGCTTTACCATCCTTTTCAACGTTATCTTGAGGTGATCGCGTGCGTGTTGGAATCCTATTTTCCTTCCCAGGAAAAATCAAGGTAATTGATACAGACATCTCAAACCCCGATAATTTGATCGCGTGAATGCAAATTTAGTATCAGTCTAATCAACAAGGTATTGTAAACTTAAATATATTATTGGAGACATTTTGTCTTTAGTCTTAATGGTCTGAGGTATTCATGTTATTTTCCCATTATGGATCTACGGCAATATACTTCTTCCGAATTGTTTTAGTGTAATGTATGAGAAGTCTTTATTGTATAGTGACAAGATCATGACAAACCAAGATTTTATCCAAATTTTTTTTCTTTCGGTTTTAAGGGAATTAGAATCGCCAATATCTCTCTATTGTAAGTAGAAATGTGATATTGTAATTTGATTTTTTTTAGTTAAGTGTAAACTTATTGCTACGTTTAAGTACATATTTTTGTAAGTAATTTTCGTTTTAAATATAGTTTCGCTTTATCTAGCGTTCTCGTTTAAGATTATAGATCAAAGTGAACGGAATTTTTTTGTTACTTAAAATCAATTAAAAATTAATTACAACTATGCCAAGAACCATGATTTCTTTTATTTCATAACCCTGACTACCCCCTTTCTTCACTCTGACACCACTACGCTAATTACTGATTAAAATTTAAATTTTAAAATATTAATATCTTATCGTAAAGATACTAACATCTGTATAAATCTCAAAGTTAAATAAAACTGTAATTTAATCGCACTACAGAGACATCTATTGACTTACTATGAAACTAGATTGTCATTATTAAACTGTCACACGACGTAATTGTTTTCCGAATGAATACACGAATACTTGCAATATTCAATGAATATAATGATATGTGATATCCTTCTGGTCGATTATAATCACGAAGATATGACATAAACAGCCGTGAATATATTATAGTAGCATTTATATAAGCATGATGCAACTCATTGTACACCCTAATTGAATGTATTGCATAAATGGATATAAAATATAAAGTCAATGTAATAAACTAGGTAGAAATAAAAATAAATTGCCTTCTGTCAAATTTCATAAAAGGCGACATCTATCGTTACTTAAACAACCTATATATATATATATATAAATCCCGCTGTTGGGCATAGGCTTCTTCGAATTACTATTATTTTAATTTCTTAGACCGGTTGCGTTCTTATGCAGGTCTTACTTCCTACGTATGCCGAAGTGGTGGTACAGGTAGTCAATAATAATAGTGATATTATTTTGGATAATCCATAGTCAGAAGCAACTGAACGAGCCGAGGTTAGGCCCTCTCGGGCACCCTTCAGTCAGTCGCTCTCGCGCAACAGGGTAACCGTCCAAGCCGAGGATCTTGGGAGCTTTTGTTCTGGTTACACACTAACAGAGGTCTTTACTGAGCGCCATAAGCGCTCGGTCACCTCTCAACCCAGTGTAACTGTAAAAGCCCTCGGGCTAACAGCGGCCATCAGCCCGAAAAAAGAAAAAAAACAGGTTTTTTCAAGATGCTTTCTTCACCGCCAAGCACGTGGTAAGTTGGCACTTTAAATTGTAATTAATAATTTCATTGTTGCCGCCACCGGGGACGGAACTCGTTTTGTTCGCGTACCGTGAAATAAAAGCGTAAGGTAAAGACTATGGAGGATTTAGTGTTAGAAATTAGATTAGACATATGTTTTTGCGGTGATGGAATCACGTTATAGCTCATTTATAGATTCAGCATGAATCGTTCGGCTCGACAGGGGAAGAACCACAACGTCACAGAACATCAGCGAGAAATAGTGGCATCACGCTGCTACGTTTCGTTTGGCGAATGTAGAGATTTGGATATCTTATAATAATTATAATTGTTACATTAGAATGACGAATGTGCGCCCAAATTCTGCCTCGATGATATTTAATGGGTAGCCGGTATAAAATAATGGGTATACATCAAGTGAATAGTGTGCTCGTTTATTCATTCCACATATCATAAACGAGAATTACATATGCACACCCAGTCCATTAACCAAGAATAGAAATTTAATTCTCTCGTATTTGAATAAGAATCAATAAAGCATTGAACCGGTTATATTTTTGTTAAACCGGAAAGCAATTATACGATGAAAATAAATACCTACATTTTTCTATTTAGCCTTTTTCGAGTGTTTATATTTAACCGAATACTATCGGCGGATGATGTGGAATAAAATATTCATTATCACCGTATGCCTGAAAAGGGTCTTCGTGTATAATAGATATAGACCTAGGGTAAAACGAGATTTTGTTGATGAACTTAAGGGTTACTTATTTCTGCAGTCACGACAGCCTTCTTTGTTTCTCGATAAAGAATCATAATTCTAACGCATTGTAGCACACGTGAAGACTAAAATAAATAGTTACAATACAAGGACACTAAAACGGTTTCACTGACAAGCCGGAACACTACTATTTCAGACTGGAAATCTTCGAAAGATTGGTTATTCACCGGTGCTATTTGTGTTACTATTGACTGCGTCGTAGTCTTGATTGTCCGAGTTAGCTTTTAAGTTTACAGTACGCCTTAACCTAAACGCGCTCCTCATCGCTGGCACATGTAAAATTGTAACTTACAATTGCGGATTAATTACACGACTACTTTTTAACTTTTTTGTTTCTAATTGCAGAATGATTGGGTCAGCTCGACCGGGGTAGAATCACGTACGTGAAATTGCAGCATAATGCTGGTGAGTGAAGGGATCTGGAGATCTTTATTACTGGTGATGAGGCATTCCACCACAGTCCTCAAGAGGGTACAACGCATTTGGATTATGATTCCTTGTCAAGTCTCAATGTAATAAAAATAAAACTACAGCGATGAGAAAACATCCGAGCAATCCTAAATGTCATAGTAAAAGAAATAAGACTTCTTAAATTCGCCAATAAACAATTGAGGCGCGTGGCGGTATATGCTCAAGCTTGCTCCGCCTTATATCTCGAGATTTCTATGCAAGAAAAATCTAAAATATGATTTGACCAAAAACACTGTTTTTGTCCAAGTTTGAGTCCGCACTTTACTGAAACGTTAATTATGTTTATTTCACTAAATCTTACGCAATTATAATTAGACGCGTCTTTTTTTTTCTTTTTTCGGGCTGAAGGCCACTGTTAGCCCGAGGGCTTTTACAGTTTCACCGGGTTGAGAGGTGACCGAGCGCTAATGGCACTCAGTCGAGACCTCTATTATATGTAACCAGCACAAGGGCTCTCGAGAAGGAGCCTGGGCTTGGACCGTTACCTTGTTTCGCGAGAGCGTCTGACTCGAGGGTGCCTCGGGTGAGAGGGCCGAACCTCGGCTCGGTCAGTTGCTTCTGACAGAGGATTCTTTAAATTCGCTATGATTATTAGCTATCTGTATCACCACTTCGGAATGCGTGGGCGCTGGAGAAGAAGTGGCGCAAGAAACTCCAGCGACGCTTCTATCTGTATGGACTGGAGAGAACCGACCAGTGACATGGCGGTATCGCGAATATCCTTGGTTGCGACGCCCTCGCCGTCGGCGGGGGCGATGTGAGGGTGCAATGTAAGTGTATCGTGTTTTATGAAGGGCTTGGGCCCTGGTGGTCACGTCGTCGGGGACATCGAGGGCGTGCCTCGGTCTCCTTCGGACGGGGGTGAATCTGTGATTCGCGGGATTGATTGCGGGGTGTGATTGATGGGATTGTAAGTGGCGGCACTTACAATCAAGGGGTTAGAGTGAGTGACGGCAGAGTCGAAATATCGGCGGGAAGCCTGCTTCAGGTACTGAGCTATGGTCGGCAGCTCAAGAGCTATGTGTAGATTTTCATTACGCAAGAACCACGGTGCACCGGTGGCCTTGCGCATGAAACGATTTTGTATTACCTGAAGTCGGTGAATGTGACGCGGGGAAGCATGCGCAAAGACGGGGCTTGCGTATGTCATTATGGGTCGGATGCACGCTTTGTATATTGCACTTGATATGTGCATGAGTGTTGGGTGCGAAACCCGAACTGCTCATTGATTGGTAGCCCTCGGGACAGCATGAAGTCCTTGAGGCGGGTGAGGATGAGCCTTTCATATACCTTACCCAAGACTTTGAGTAGGCTTATGGGTCGATAGGCTGATGGATCGGTTGGATGTTTTGAGGGCTTGAGAATCCCTATGACGTCGGCTTCCTTCCAGGTGTTCGGGAAGGTGCCTTTGGATATGGCCGCGTTGTAGATTATCACCAGTAGGTGTAAAATGGGCATGGGTAGTAGTTTCATCACCTTGTTGGTGATGCCGTCGGGGCCGGGAGCCTTGCGTGGTCGCAGGTTTTTAATTATGGACTCAACTTCGGTGCATGTGACTTGGGTAACGGAATCGCGAGGTGGTTCCTTGCTCCTCCGGTCGACCTCGCTCTCAACCATTGCAAGGTGAGCGGCGTCGATCGGTAGGGTGCTCGGTGAACATTGGAGCTCCAGATTGTCAGCCAAATATTCGGCTTTGTCTTCGTCTAAGAAGGCGGGTGGTTTATTAGGACGCGCTAAGGGAGGCATTGTTTGGGCGGTGCCGCCTTTTAGGGATTTGGGAAGACGCCAGAAGGCGAGATGGGAAGGTTCGATATTGGAGAGGTGATTATCCCACCGTACTGGGCTATGCGTGACCGGACTTCACACTAAAGGGTACGTAGCACCAGCCGGTTACTTTCAGTGGGATATAAGTCGTGGGCACGAGTCGCCGCATTCTTGCGCCTCATTAGGTCCTTTCTGTCGCTTGGTAGGGTCCATCGGTGATCTTCCATCGAGGGAACCCGCCTCGAGCAATCCTCGACGACTGTCTGGATGTGCCTAGTGAGGGCATGAACTGCGAGGTTCGTGTTGTGGACTGAAGATATGTTCCTAGGAATAGCATCTAGGTGTGGTGATGTGGCTTCCTTCAGGTCGTTCCTGAATCGGTGCCAGTCTACTATGGTTTTGGTGAAGGGTGAGGTTGGGGCGGAGGGCCCTAACCGAAGAAGAACGGGGCGATGATCGGAAGCGAGCTCGTGGATTACATCTATTCCTTGGAAGGCGAGGTTGATGTTCTTACAGATGGCAATATAAAGCACATCCGGTGCGTGACCCAATATATATGGAAAATGGGTAGGCGTAGTAGGCGCTACGACATCGAAGTCGAGTGCGTCGCTTAGCGAGTCTAAAGCCAACCCCCGGGGGTTGATTTTAGTTGCATTCCACCGAGTGTGCTTGCTATTGAAATCTCCTGACAAAATGACTGAGTTTCCAAGGGAAAGGAGTGCCACGAAGTCGCTTCGTAATACTTGTGCATCACGTCTACAAGGCAGGTAGACGGACGCGATTGTGATGGGGGCATGGCCGGTCATGGCTAGCTGACAGACTGAGGCTTCTAGGAAAGTGAGGGTTGGCGTGTCAACGGGCACGCAGTGCAAGGACTTTTTGTAGTAAATGAGAGTTCCGCCATTAGCGGCAGAAGTTCTATCATTCCTAATGATGTTATAATTCGCATGGGATTGCGAGTGTGCGGTTTGAGGAATGTCTCCTGCACTAGGAGCACGTCGACTTGGTGATCGCGAACGAAATTGAAGATTTCATCGCGTTGATTGTCAATACCGTTCGCGTTAAAAAATGCGACGTTAAGGGAACGCGGTTTTACTCTGCACTCTCTTGTAAAGGCCCTCTATGCTTGAAAGTTGACGATGGCTGACACTATATGTTGGTAGCGCATTGTGGCGGCAATCCTGACTTCGGGCTTGCCATTTGAATCCCTTAAGGCTTTTGCTAGGGCTGAGACGTCGGCGCCGTTGAAGACGGTGGCGAAGCGACACACTAAATCGAGGTCGCTTTCGCTAAGCGGCCGTCCGGATGATGGAGGGGGCTGCTCAACCGGTTGAACAGCGGTCGCTACGCCGATCGGCGTATGCCATGTCGGACAGGGGCGAGAATTGGCGCGGGGGCGGCGGTCGGGGTAGCGACCTTGGGCGCGATTTTTAGTGCCGGACGTTTCGGCTTGGGGGCTTTGGACACACAGCCAAGGTAATTGGCTGTGTGTCCCTCTGTGTTGCACAGGACACATGCGGGAGGCCCGAAAGTGGCCAGAAGGGCCTTGTCCTTGGGTCTCGGACAATAACCTATCCGGTCGGTGGTGCCATGGTCACCCAGGCACTTGACGCATCTGGGTTTGCCGAAGCAATTGCGAGCTGAGTGGCCATATAATTGGCATTTGTGGCACTGGCCTGGTGGGCCGTTTTTATGTGGGCGCTCTATAGTCAGCCCAGAGAGGTGGCAGCAGGTTTTCAGGTTAAATACCTGCTTCCCGGCCTCGGATCTTTCGAGGGCCACAATTACCATGTTGAATGGCTTTTTATTATGGCCACTGTACATCCTATGCACAGATAGGACGGGGAGATTCTAGGCCTGAAGGTCTTCTTTGATTAGATCAGCTGGGATTTCCCGCGGGAGGTTTTTATTAATACTCTGAGTTGGCGCTCTTCCGCCAAGGTGTAGGTGTGAAAGAAAACGGCTTTGTCTTGCAAGAAGCGAGTTACCGCTCTATGGTCGTCCGTGGTTTCTAGCTGCAGTTTAATACCTACAGCGGTGGGGATCGCTTGATATTTGTAGCGATTGGATAGAGCCGATGCGACGATCGGCCACTTGTCTTGTGCCTGAATGAAGACAGGCGGCGGGCGTTTCGATGGCTGTGAGACAGCCGAAGGTTTGTTTGAGCCAGCTAGGGCGCGCTCAGGAGCGGCGGGGGCTTGCTGTGGGGCAGCTGTGAGGGGGCCCTGGGGCAGGGCCGACGTAGATGGCTGGGAAGAGGGGGCCTTTATTTCCCGTTTTTTCGCCTTAGGAGGCGGCGTCGGGGCGGGTGAAGCCCGCTTTTTTATTTTTTTTCAACCAGCGTGAAATCGCTGGTGTCTTCGACTTGGGGTTCCTCAGGGGACATTTCGGAGACTGCGGATGAAGTGCAGGATATGGAGGAGGCCCTTGAGGAGGGTCTATCAGGGAGCGGTCTTTCTTTAATTATGTCCTGGAAGACATCGGGGTATTTATTTTTTAATATGCTGATGAAGTGCAGCAACGACTCTGAGGAAGAGTCCTCCATTGTGCACTCTGTTCACTTTTTTTTTTTTTTTTCCCTACTTTATTCTTGGGAAGTGTGGCCACCGGTGGGATGCCGGGGTGAATAGCCTACTTCCCTCCCTGCCGGGTATAGGCAGGGAGGATGTATGCTTAGTTGTGTAGCCCTAGTGCGTCCAAGTGCCAGTCTTATTGTGCACTTGGGTGTGTGCTTAGAGCTAACTAATACGCGTGGGACTATTATAAGTCCAGCGGGTTGGTCAACCTTGGCTAGGGCACTACCCAAGGCCAAGTTTTGCGTTGACTCCTTCCGGTTTCGCGTTTCCCAGAAGGGGAACCACGGGCGTACGGGGCTAGCCCTACACTAGCTAAGTTAACACCGCAAGGTATCCACTAGTGTAACCACCCAGGTGGCTTTGCGATAATCTTTCTTGGAAACTAATATCCGATCACAATAGCACCCGCAATAAAAATTGCTCGGTGTATTGTTCTCGGAACAATGGGTGCGCAGGTGGCTCGCTGGGGGGTAGGTAGCTCGGGAGGGTCGCGGCGGGGCGCCGGGCGACCGTTCTCGGCGACTGCTGAGCGTCGAATATGAAGACGCGTCTATTGGCGTATAATATACTTCTGTTTTTGAGCACTTTCCTACTTTAACGAGTTTAAGTTGGAACTCCGAAGCGCTGCGCGCGGGCATACTCTGTCGATTTACATCGGTTGCCTTGTTTGGTCTTACTGGGAAAAGGAATAAGATAGATAAAATGAAAAACCATTGTATGAACTTTTCTCTTTATTTAGTTAACAGTCGCAAAATATAATAAATAAATACTTAAAATAGGTATTTACAATAATACGGGGTCGTTCTACCTACGCAGGTAAAATCCATACAAACCATACATATTAGGAAGCCAATTCAATATACTCTTAATAAAATATGGTAAAAGATACGATCTGTAACTTAAGGCTGTGGACAGACGTTAGATTTTTCGCTATGGGTTAGATTTCAGGTGAATGACAATAGAAAAATCTATCAATCGTCAAGCCTATATTCAATAAATGACCGAGTTTGCTTTATAAATCTCTTCCATTACGATTTTTTAACAAAAAGTCGTTGAAGGAACTTTTAATGGTCAAAACAAACAAATTCAACCAAATCTTGAACTACACAAAGAATCTTTAGACTTAAAAATTATGGGGAATATTTATGTTCAGTTAATACTTTATATGTATTGTCATTTAGTCGCCCTAAATACTAAACGAGAATCATATAAATCACGGGTAAGTAATGTGTTAGGTGTTATAACATACGTCACGACTACTAGAGATAAAGAAGTTTGAAGACGCGATAAAAAAGAAGACAAAGAAGATAGATTTGATAAAGATAAGAAGCACAAATCACAAAACTAAATAATAAAAGAATTGAATTCGGTGTTGAGGAATCAATTCCGATAGATATATTTCAATTCGGTAACAATATTTTATATTCCGTTGATTCAAATTGTTCAATAAAAATAAAAATAATGAATTAAAAAAAAAACGGCACAAGAAGTGTGTTCTTAAATATAAATTCTACTATCTTTCTAATGCAGCAATCTTAAAATAATCTAAAAAAAAGTATTAACTTTCGAAATTTCATTAAACAGCTTTTTTTCCAAACTATAATTGACTAGAACCACACAATCTTATTTAGTTATATCCATAAGTAATTACATACATAATATTTCATCGTTCCCAATCACTGTATTACTTTTTTTTATCTTGTATACTTGCCAGCCCACCTACATATTTCGACAATTACATAAATGTATACCTAAAGTTTATTCATGCTTTCCTTAACTAAAGATATAAATTTTAAAATCAGAACAAGAAAAAAAAATATACAAAATGACACACAATTTAATTTTTTGACGTACACTGACAATCTAGATTAATTTGAATTTGACAGAATGTTTATTTTAGTGATTATAAACACGCTGTAGATGGGTAGGATTTAAACCTCCACTTTGTAGGGGGATCCGGGGATATGTTCATCTCCCCATTTCACGATGACTATGTATTCTCCCCTGTCCCTGACGACGTACCAGCACTCATAGTTGTTCTTGCCTTTGTGCTTCAGTTGGACCTCATCGCAAGGACCCTTCGGACCGTAGATGCCGACATATAGGATGTTGTTGCCTTTGAAGTAAAATCATTGGTTAAATGACATATATATTTTTTTGCAATCGGATTGATTGATGAAGATTTATATTTATATGTATTTAACTCTAAGAATGTCAGTATTTGTGTAAGTGACAATAAACTATAATTTCCTAAATATACTTAATAAATTACTAAAAAATACTTGTCCAAATTGAAGTTATAAAAGATACAGAATTTATTGTATTCGATAAAATTGTTCAGTACAATAAACAAAGTCTAAAATTCTAAAGTAGGACTATAATCATCGTCGTTAGCATCATCACAACTATTTAGCCGTTCCGACTGTACCGACAAGATAAACCTTACCAGAAAAATGTCCAAGCTAAGCGGATAACTCGGAATAACTTGGATAACACGACCATATATGATACTAAAAACCAAACGAACTTACCGGCATCGCCAGCGTGTACAGTAAACTGATTATGCTTATTCAGATAAGCCTTCTTCAGACCCATGCCCTTGCTGGTGACTTTAGTAGCATCGGATTTGAAGTGAGGCAACACGGGTCCTTGTTTCTGAGCAGCCTTAGACACTTTTTGTACTGTCTCCACTGTTACAGACGAGGTTTCTTGGGCGCCTATCTCGGCCAAGTTTTCACCTAAGAAAGAATTAATAGGAACATTTGAATGTTACGATGGGATAGTTTGTCTTGAAGAATGTATACAGTATAAATAAAATAAAGCTTGTGTGATATAATTAAAATACAGATTAGAGTTCGGGATAGCTGCCTTGCGAATCCAAGGTTGAATTTAGTAAGATTTTTTACACTGAGTGTAAATCAATTGTTTGATTTTTGGGTCTGGGTTTGTCTCGTTCCATATAGCTAACACGTTATTCGAAACATCCGATCTTATCGCTTCTATATACTTGATATCGTGTTAGGAAAGGCGACGATGATTTCAGTTTCTCTTTATGTTTGAGCAAATATTTATAGCACTATATTAGATCCCTAGCGGTAAGAGAGAAAATGCTTTAAATAGCACAACGTTCATCAGTTACTACGTATCCACTACGTGTAATAGTTTCAGTATCAGGTCCGGTCAGTCCTGGACTCAAACTAGGAACTTTTGGTTTAAGGATCTGCATGTTATAAGTATGTACATTGACATTGCATGTCAACTTTATTCCGATTTTATTGTACATTCATCACATCGTTTTAGGGAAAAGGACGACGAATGAGTATCTTTTTCTATTATTAAATTGAGAGACAAACGAGGACACAGTTCACCTGATGGCAATTGACTCCTGCGGTCCATGACATCTACTTTCATCCTTGACAAGGAATCATGATGCAGATGCGTTGTCACCATTGAGGACTGAGATGGAATGCCTCGTCACCTAAATAATAAAGGTCACCGGACACACCAGACGAAGCAAAGCAGTATTATGCTGCTATTACACGCTGGTATTCTGTGAGGGCGTGGTTCTACCTCGATCGAGCTGACCGTTTCATTCTGCAGTGTGGCTATGTTTGCATGAATATTTACGACTCCATATTATGCGAAGATATATCGCTCCGGTCGAAGTAGATGAGGTCGTCATCCAGATCATTTGTCTACTTACCGGTTGCTTCGATCTTGAACGGCGATCCGACGATGTGGTGTCCGTTGTACTTGATGCTCAAGTAGTAGAAACCAGGAGACAGCGGGGTGTAACGCACCTGATATAAATAGTACGTGGTCATTGTGATAGTTTAGGACATGGGCATATGTAATAATAATAAAAATGAATTAACCAACAGGAGGAATATAACGTTCATTGCGTAGTAGGGAACTGTAATATATAAACTAATATCTATAAGGAATTTGTATTAGTCGAGTAGATTAGTAAATTAAATCAAAATCAGCGCATACTAAAGTTAAAATATCCAAGTCGTTAAACTTGAATAATAATCCAGTAATTTTAAAAACTTGCAGTCATATCGATTCATATTTATACTACTAAAGATTAAATTATTAGTCGTTCAAATTGAATTTTAAGATTTATCAATTAATCAATGACAAAATGGGAATTCCTGGATTATATATTTTTTAATTGTATTCAAGGTGCAGAGTTACAAACGAGCGTACAGTTCATCTGATAATAAGTGATTTTTATGGCTCATTCATTATGGAATCTATAAGGAATCATAATGCAGATGCGTTGCCCTGTGAACTAAAATGACTCGACACTAGTAATCAAAGATTTATTAATAATAAATTAATATACTATTACAAAAATAAAGTATATAATCGTATATATATATGATGTGAAAATGATATTTTATCACGTGGGCTTGTTTACATGCAGTAAATCCAAATTGAGGAAGGAAATCATTAATGCAATAATTGTTAAATAACACTGCCTGTATATGGACTATTTCTTTATGTAGAATCTAAATTGTCATTAGCTGGTCATCAGCTGGCTTTTCGAGTCCAATTTGGAAACATATATTTCAACAACCATGTTCACACTTAAATAATTAAGGAAAACCTATTATTGGCTTTTTATTTATATTATTTGTTTTAAGTATGTAAAAAAAAACTCCGTCGGCTTATATAACATGAGAAATAAATATTTTCTATCTCTTTCAATGGATATGATACACTAATTGTTTTAATTAAATAACGCTACTTCCTGTAAAGCGAAATTTTTTGTTTAGAAGGAATTTGGAAAAGAAAAGTTTCTTTTAATTTGTTTATTTTTCTTTACCGAATTGAAACAATATTAGATAAAACCCATGCCATTCAAATCGATATAAAAGAAGCTTAATAAACATGCTTAAAACAACCTGAACTATTGAGATGATGTATCAAAAATTTTTTAAATTACAATACCTTGTAACCATCCTCAACGTCGGTGCAGTCCATGGCGACCCTGGAAGGACCATCCATAGTGACGGCAAGGATACCGGTGCCAGCGTTGCATGTGTCGATGATCAGATCCGTCTTAGCACCTACGATTATAACGGAAACGTCATCAAGAAGACCAAATCAAAATACACTTCAATTTTAATTCTAATTCAAACATTCCCTCGGCCGAGGTCGCCATAAGCGCTCCTTATCAGTCTTAGGTCACCTTTCCACCCGTTGAAACTGTGAAAGCCATCGGACTAACAGCGACCGTCAAATAAATCAAACATTCATTGAAGAATGCATTTCCTTAATTTTTCTGTTACTGTTCTGGCTATACAGCTCTAGAACGCCCTATCAGATGGCATTGAGCGAGATCCTAATAAAAATAATTTTAGAAGACTGTTTACACAAGGGAAATCATCTGAATTTGCTATTTAATTATTTATTTAAATTTTAATATAATTATTATGTAACATATGATATTTATTGGTTAATATATTTTATTTATTATAATGCATGTTAAATATGTTACATATAGTGTTTATATTTAGTATTCTTATATTATTGGCACTTCAGTCAATGTTTCTCCACCTCAAGCGTTGACTTGTAGAGAATGCCAAAAGGCATTAAATCAGCCCATTGTATCTGTTTCTCTTAAATATGTATTTATAATTGAAGATTAAATAAATAAATATTATTCTAGGCTAAAGCCTATTTATTCTCGTTACAGCCATACCTTGACAGCTGGATTGAATCAATACGGGAGATATTTTAAATTGGACGTTAATGAAATTAGAATTTTTTTTATGGTATTAGGGGTGACAAACGAATGTAATTGATCTATGTGATAAGTGATAACCTCGATATGGAACCGTAGTTTTAGATGACACCCCTAATGACTAAGATGGAATTCCTTGTTACCATTAATAGAGTATCAGGTATCTTTCGCTCAACAGACGAAACACAGCTGCGATACGGTATTAACATTCCATTGCATTTTAAGATTACAGTTTTATTAGAAGTACTCATGTTACCTGTTTCTTTTTATTTAAGTAAATTATTTAGTTTATGTTATTATCTGTAAAAATTGTAAATATATTTTTTTTAAATATTCAGTCTATAACTGAAAGTCATAGTTTTTTTTTTTTTTTGTGTCTATGAACTATACATACGTATTCTATATAGATGGACCTAATTAACATGTGCCGTACACAACTGTGATTTATTTATTTATTTATTAAAACTTTTTGCCCAAACAGTGTACACAGACGGATTAAATGCCTAAGGCATAATCTCCCGGGTGGAACAGAAAGATTGAGTAGGTGCATTTATACATTTTTAAATAAAACAGCATAGGTACACATAAGAATATGTAGTAAAGATATAATACGATATATAAATACATATTTATATACGCATGAAATATATACTTATACATATACTATACATATATAGTTATATATACATAAATATATATATGCTTAAATATATACATATATATTAATGACGAACATAATTTGCTGATGATTTTTAAACAGATATTCGGGAGCTTTCTTTTTGAATACAAAACGACTTTTGGCCATCCTAATTTGGATCCATATGGAAATCTAATCATAATTATAAAGATTCAACCTCTGTAATGTTTATTATGTACGCAGTTGGTTTCTTTATAAATAAATAATTGGAAAGCATTTCTGTTCACCACTTCATTAAATGAGTATTAAAAAATGAGTTTCAACACAATATATGATTTTTATTTTTGGTTGAAAACTGAAATGGTGACTTTTTTATCAGTCACCTAACATAAGTACTATTATAAATAAAGGTGTGAACGAGTGACTGTGCGAACGCGCCAATTGAAATAATTTTATCAGCAATTCGGATGTGGGTGAAGAGAGTCAACGTACGAGTACCTTACCCCCAGCCCAAATGATACATGTTAAAATTAATAAAAATAACTAGATGGAGTGGTGACATTCGTAGGGCAGTGAAGACCTAGCTCAGTGGCCCTGGGAGAGGCCTATGTCCAGCAGTGGACTCATACAGGCTGATGACGATGATGAAAATAATATAATATACTTCATGAAACTTCTAAACATCACCGTGATCACAGTAATTACAATGAAAAGAAACGGACACGGAAAACAAAAACAGAAACACCAAAAAACAATACAAAACGCAAGTCTTTTAAAATTAAAAGAATAGCTACACTTTCATGAATGTTTGCAATGGGTTAGTTCAGTTTTATTAACCAACTAGATTGATACATTACTTGTATTCATACTTTGTAGCAATTCAATGGAAATTAAGAGGCATTTATTTAACACATGTATGTATAACAAGGTACGTACAAATGATAATGGTTTAGGGTACGGTCCGCGAAACTTAAGGTCGTAGATTCGAATCCACCGTTCGACTAATATCGTGAACCATCTCCTAGCACAAGCTTTTTTCAGCTTAATTGGTGTAGTTAACCGGAATATTAGTAATGTTAATAAGCATTGCTAATATTATTTTTTAAAAAAAAAAGTTTTGATAGATGTCATAACAAAAATTTTGTAATCTCACCAATTTTGTTGATTTAGTTTAAGTAAGGCGTAATTAAATTACAATACTGGATTTTATTCCTACTATATGTGTCAAAGCTTTCCACAATTGTGCAGCAAAAAGAACATCGACGTTTTTAACAGTAATAATAATAAATATAATTAATAATAAGTCATTGAACTCTCTTTTTTAATAAGACTAACCGTAGACTGTTTAAATCCATCAATCAATACCATCGTACAAACTGCATTTTAAGCTTATTTGGAGTGTTTAGTACAGTAACGTTGGAGTCGTTTGCACTGCTATCATTCTTTAAAAAAAAAGTAAAATATGTTTTCGCAGCGTCACTACCTGTAGCGTCATCTCTTAATAGTTTTTAAGGCATAATCGATTACGGAAACGTCAAGTAGTACACTTGGGTTTAGTCGATACAATGTTGGTATTGATTTTGATGCCTGTCATTGTGATATGACAGTTGACGTTTTGAGATGTCAAGATGTGGGGTTGGTTGGACGTGGACTTTGGAACGAGACGGGGGTGCGATCGGTCGTTGTATAGAAATCACCACGTTTCCTAACATTGTAATTGATCCGTCGGCATCCGTGTAATTAATAGCCATTTTAGAAAAGTGATAACGTTGATTATCAAATACAGTTCAAAAGTAGCTATCCGAGGTATTATTTCTAGATTTGTGACCCATCTGAGATCAGGACGGTACGGGAGCCCTCGTTAAATATATATAAATACCAATGCTGGGCATAGGCCTCCCCTGGAGAGGGTGTTCAAGCATGCAATGCTGCACTGCGAAGTTCACATCTATTCGAAACATTTTTTTTTCTTTCCAAGACCTGCAGGTTTACCCACGGTTTTTATTTAAGCATATGGTAAATTATCACATAAATTTGCCAATTAACAATTTCATTGGTGCCTGCACCGTACCCGTTGTACCGTGATAAGAGAGAGCAAGAGGTTTAGGCCGTGGTCTGATTCAGCCAGGAGAACATCATCATCACTGAGATCAATTATAATTAAAAACTAGCAAAATTCTTCTAATTGTATTACAATAGTCTACTTACCGGTCTTAACAGCTCCAAGACCAGGCCCATGGGCATGAACGGCCGCGGGATCGGCGTCATCCTTTCCGACCTGAACAATTTAATGTTTTTAAAATATCCTCCTCGCAATATACATACAAATAGACTTTCAAACACGCAACATTAAAATAGATGAAATTAAATAACAGACCAACTATATAACACAAATCAATGACTGGCCCTTTCAATAAAATAATATGTGAGGAATAGTATAAATTTACCTTAAAAGGATCTTTCATTTTATTTAGTTTTAATAATCCATATTCCTATATTTTTTTAAATTGATTATTTGATTAATTTTCCTTTAGAAAACATACGTACAATGTTTCAAAATAGTACGCTAAATGCGTTGTTTCGTTCCATTTTATAGACGAACTGGAAGGTTTTTGTTTTTATTTTTTTTATTTAAATTTGATCATTCATATTCGAGATTGATTTTCCTTTAGAAAACATACGTACAATGTTTCAAAATAGTACCTTAAAAGCGTACTTGTTTTGTTCCATTTTATAGAAGAACTGGAAGGTTTTTGTTTTTATTTTTTTATTTCAATTTAATAATTCATATTCGAGATTGACTTTCCTTTAGAAAACATACGTACAATGTTTCAAAATAGTACGCTAAAAGCGTACTTGTTTTGTTCCATTTTATAGAAGAACTGGAAGGTTTTTGTTTTTATTTTTTTATTTCAATTTAATAATTCATATTCGAGATTGACTTTCCTTTAGAAAACATACATTACAATGTTTCAAAATAGTACGCTAAAAGCGTACTTGTTTTGTTCCATTTTATAGAAGAACTGGAAGGTTTTTGTTTTTATTTTTTTATTTCAATTTAATAATTCATATTCGAGATTGACTTTCCTTTAGAAAACATACGTACAATGTTTCAAAATAGTACGCTAAAAGCGTACTTGTTTTGTTCCATTTTATAGAAGAACTGGAAGGTTTTTGTTTTTATTTTTTTATTTCAATTTAATAATTCATATTCGAGATTGACTTTCCTTTAGAAAACATACGTACAATGTTTCAAAATAGTACGCTAAAAGCGTACTTGTTTTGTTCCATTTTATAGAAGAACTGGAAGGTTTTTGTTTTTATTTTTTTATTTCAATTTAATAATTCATATTCGAGATTGACTTTCCTTTAGAAAACATACGTACAATGTTTCAAAATATTACGCTAAAAGCGTACTTGTTTTGTTCCATTTTATAGAAGAACTGGAAGGTTTTGTTTTATTTTTTTATTTCAATTTAATAATTCATATTCGAGATTGACTTTCCTTTAGAAAACATACGTACAATGTTTCAAAATATTACGCTAAAAGCGTACTTGTTTTGTTCCATTTTATAGAAGAACTGGAAGGTTTTTGTTTTTATTTTTTTATTTCAATTTAATAATTCATATTCGAGATTGACTTTCCTTTAGAAAACATACGTACAATGTTTCAAAATAGTACGCTAAAAGCGTTGTTTCGTTCCATTTTACGGAAGAACTGGAAGGTTTTTGTTTTTATTTTTTTTATTTAAATTTAATAATTCATATTTGAAATTGATTTTCCTTTAGAAAACATACGTACAATGTTTCGAAATAGTACGCTAGAAGCGTTGTTTCCTTCCATTTTACAGAAGATCTGGAAGATTTTTGATTTTATTTTTCTTTTTTTATCTTCTTTAATCAACGTCACCAATAGCTCCAACTCTCAGACACAGAATTAAGAAACCACTCGTCGAACTAACTTAATACAATACAAATATATTGGCAATAAATTAAAACGTACAGTGGTAGAGCTGCAGTTTGTTTCTACCTGCACAATGAATGGGTCAGCTCGACCACGACCATCACAGCAGAAAAATAGCAGTATATTGCTGCTGTGTTTCGTCTGGTGAGTGTAGGGATCCAGAGACCTTTATTACTGGTGACGAGGCATTCCATCTCAGTCCTCAAGCTTGACGACGCATGTGCATTATGACAGTATGTCAAGGATGAATGTAGATGTCATGGGCCGCAGGAATCACTTGACATCAGGTGAACTGTGTGCTCGTTTGTTACTCTCATTATAATAAAAAAAATACCTTAATCCTTAGCGGTGAAGCGGGGATGTGAACTCCGTTGAACTTAACGTTGATGTTATGGACTCCGTTCTCATGAGGCATGAACCTGATAGAATACTGGTCGCCGTCGATGTTCTGGATGAAGCAGTCGTCGGTTTTGCCCGATGGGGAGATCACCTGGAGCAAACGGAGATTCAGTAATAACTTGGGATACAATTCATTAGAATAGATAAAAATTAAATGATGTTTCTTGGTCATTTGGTATTTTTTTTAAATGTTCCCAACAGTCAGAATTAAGTTTTTATATAAAGAAGAATCTGGAGAATTCGCGAAAAACTGAAAGACCTTTTTCTATGGGATTTTTGTGTGAATTAAAGACCATCACTCACTATTCGTACAATGGACAATTTTCACAAATTCACAAAACTTACTTAAGTAACCTGTAGTCAGATAAACTCATTGTCCAGATATGGAATTTATACCGCTATTGTATTGCATTATGTACACATGTATATATATTTTGTATGTATATTATATTCATATATGTATTTTGTATTTATACATGTATTATGTATTCAATATCTATATATGTATGTATTATTCTTTATTTGTATGTTAGTTATTTTTAGTCTTTACTTTTTATTAATAAGTTTATGGGCTACACCTATGACTATTTATGCGTTATTTGCAGAACTTCTTACGGCACAATAATATATACTGCACACTTGGTGTATTCAAAACCGACAAGGAGGTCGGATGATATCATCGGAATCAGATTAGTGCAGATCTTGTCTTAAATCACATTTTTCATTATATCTTTTAAATATAAATCATAAATCTACACTGGATGTTTTCTGTTTCAATTCAACATAATTTAACACCAAACTAATAAAGTAAATAAAGGTCTACTACGTGTTTAAATTATGTAAACTCGCAACGTCTGGACCGAAAAAGCAATGACTGTTGCCCGAACGGGATTCCTCTGCAAAAAATGGGCAAACATTAATTTTTATAACGCATCGCGAAACTTCGCTCCGTATTCATCTTGTTGGCGAACTGTTATCAAATATTAAGAGGGCGTGTGATTTATCCACCGCGGGGCGGTCACGTGCGCTTGGTCAGTTTTATTACATTTTTTGTCTGAAAAAATTGGGGTAAGAAGCCATGTGGCATGCCAGTTGAGTTATGGTTTAAAGTTATTTATCATCTAGTCTGTTTCAATGTTGATTAATAAAGAAAAAAAAACCTTAAGAAAGTGGTGTACAAATGTTTCTATGTATTAAAAATAAGTCAAATCCTTTCGTATTAAATAAATTTGCAAAGACGAGACTAACTTGTTATTTTTCTTTGAATTAAATATCAAGGGACACAAACAATTTTTAGTCACTAAAATTTGCAAAATGAGGAACAAGCTATCGATTTTTGTAAGTGAGTATATGGAGATGTGTCTTAACTTCTGATTATTAAACCGCAATTTTACGATGCTATTCTTTGTGTCCCTCTATTCGAGCTAACGGATTTATGTTACAGCTCGTTGACTGCACCGCGAATATATTATCTAGGATATCTAGCACGTACATCGAGCAAAATAGATTTAAACACCAGCTTGACTGACATTCTTTGTCTCCATGACTGCCATTATGTAACTGAAGCAGGTCAGTTAAAGTTATTTGAATCGGTAACACGAAAAGAAGAAGAATTACTTAGAGACATGAATGGCAAATTAATCACCATGGGAATCAGAAACGAGAATAAATTTTATATCGCAAAAGTTTACATTTATCGACAGCAGTTCTTTCATACGCGACCATCGATCATAAAGCCCCGCACACACAGCCGGACGCAATCCACTGTCATGTTCACACGATAAATCAAACTGACCCCTCGGCTTCACTGGATATTGGGAGACATATTTACCGCGTGTGATTTGCAGCGCAGATTGTGCGTCTTTAAATCCTAAACAGTTACAAATATAATATGAACATGGGAAGGAGAAGTCGAAGGGAGAAACAGCCAACTTAATAATTTCCACTTGGAATATTTACGGTCACCGTCAGAATATATATATCAACTATTTGAATATTACAACGAAATCAAAGAAAACAATTTCAGATATAAATAATGAAAGTAAAGGTGACAAACTAGTACGTAATTCACAGAAGGTAAAAAACGATTGCGGCTCTTAAATATCTTTTTCCATCCTCAAACTCAACAAAGATTGATACGTTATCACCCCTGAGGCCTGAGATGGAATACCTTACTGTATGAGACACGGCGACGATTGCGATTGATATTTTACGCTGGTATTCTGTGAAGGCGTTGTACTTCTCCATTTTATCCGACTCATTTATATTGCAGCATGGCTCCAACACTACAAAATGAGTTCCTTAGCGCAGATTTAGATGTCATCGAAATCTTTTGATTAGCGGATAAAAGGGAAATATTAAAGTTGGATAAGTTGTAAGTAATGCCATCTAAGAAACAAAAGGAATTTTTCACTAAGATGTCTTGTAGTTAGTATTGAAGTCTTAATCTTTCATTATTTACGAAGCATCATTAAACTTTATTCGGTCAATATATGTATGATATAGGTTGGATTAATTTCTTTAAGATAAAAATTCAAAGAGAAATGAGTTTAGCGTATCTAGCCTAGTTTTTCTCCTGAGAACCAGGCCAGTGAATCTTTTCTGAACGCAGTTCCAAATGAAGTGGGTGATGATGGAAAGATGCGTGATGTGGGAAATAGCACAAAACTCCTGAGGCCCCCGACAAATTATAAAAATCCCGATTGTGAAAAATACGCTTGCAAGAAAGTTTTCTTAAGAATAGTCGCCCAAGCATTGAGAAGTAAGACTTTTCAATGCTTGGGGAAAATTTCACTTACTCGACCATCCAGACTGCCCTTGGCCCCATTAAGCCTGATATAGAACTGCGTTGGCTTGTCCACTTGCGCGGAATCTGGGAACTGGGCAACTTCCAGTAAATGCGCGTCGCCCACTGCTGGGGAGATGTACACCTTGAACGGCGAGTCGGGGATGTGTTGCTCGTTGAATTTAAGTCCAATGCGGTATTCACCTGGGGAGAACGAAATATTATAAAATATCGTTTATACAACAGAAAATACATATAAGTAAATTATTAACATGATTTATCTAAATTTCTAAGGTGAAGGAAAACATCGTGACTTAAACATAGAAGAAAGAAATAAAAAATAATTTTCTCCAATACGCACAGGCTTGGCGTGGAAGAGTATACTCTAATACTCTCATGGTTTTAAATTTTATATCATATGAATATTAATTGAAAATAAATTGAATTAAATCCTCATAGAAATTAGAGTGATACATTTAGCACACTTTTTCAACATGTACTAGTAAACTTTTAACACAACAACAAACGTATTTTGGCATTAGTATTCAATTTCATCATTATTTTTTATAATAATAGATTCTTATTTAGGCATCACGAAAATGGCGCTAAGAACGCTACGACAAGATACTTATTTATGAAGTATTTTGTTAGACAGCTACTTTTAATATAAAACGAAGCAACTTGACTCACCGAGTGAACTAACTAACTAACTAACTCGTACGTCACGTAAGATATTTCTAAATTAAAAGTTTTTCCGTGTAAGTACGAATGCATTGTTAAACGCTCTTCCAATAAGACCGCTAATTTTTTTTTAACAGAATATGTGCTAAATGAGCAAGCAGCACACCAGTAAATGATCACCACCGCCCATGAACAACCGCAAGACCAGAGGAATAACAGATGCGTTGACCGCCTTTAAGAAAGGTGTAGGCTTTTTCTTGAAGGACCCTAAGTCATATCGGTTCGGAAATACCGCTGGGATTACCTGATACTGCACAGTGTGTGATTGACAACGATCTTGATGATCTTGAAATTTTGAAACCAGTCGTGATGAACGATGTCTAAACTCGGCGGCTGGAATTAATCTGAACAGTTCCTCAGAATACTCCCCATCGCAAATTCTACCAAAAAATTGTCTAACTAGTTATCTTATAAATGTGACGATAAGTATTTCATTAATCCTCCCTTCGTGTTGGATATTTTTTTTAAAAATTACTGCTTATTACCGACATCTTATTAGAAACATCAAAACCTACTATTACATCATTAGGCAAATAGCCGACGTGTGCTTGTCCCTTTTATCAGCTAGTTTAAAATCTATCGTAAGGACTTTCTTGTAGAGGCAGAGTCACTCTGCAGCTGTCTCCAGCTGCTATATAAACGAGTCTGCTTATCTGGGGAAGTACCATGCCTTCGCAGAATACCAACGTTAAATAGAATCATAACGCTGCCGTATTTCACCCTCAGGGTGACAACACACGTGAATCTTTGTTGAGGACGGATATGGATATTTATGAGCGGTGGTCATTATTTATCATCTGTGAACTATGTGCTTGTTTATCACTCTAAGTTACTTAAAAAAGTTTTAGTTCCCAAAACTAATTGGAACACAGATCATCGAACGGCCCATCTCAATCAGACCATTCGGGACATTTCAACTAATCCTTATCCCTCACAGAATCCCGACAAATACAACAATAAATTCACCCAGCACTCCCTAAAAACCCGACGAAATTGGACGAAAAACACAATTTGAATTGCACGAAAAAAGCCCAACCGTGGAGGACGTCACTCAATCTGAATAAAGAACTAACGAAGGCAGCAATATTTCTTCCAGCGGCACATCTCGGTAAATTTAAATTTTTACATACATTTTTTTTTAATAAACAGTTGCTTCGCGGTAGGCATATTGTTGTTTCGGATTTATTTACATTTGAATATTTTTCTGGTTTACGTTTTTGTCGGTGCGGTGGCGGGAAAAAAACTATTTTCTCTCTTTTTAGGGGTATCGATATTCGGAAGTAGCTTGGAGGCCAGTGGCACAAATTTGAGATATATAGAATAGAATATAATAGATTTTTATGTATAAAAATATATTATGCAATAAAAATAGATCTTCATTTGTTATACAATTAACGTAACGAGAAACGAACACACAGTTTAACTAATAGCTGATTATAACTCAATAAGGTTAATACAGATATATTGTCACGGATATAAAAGTTCCCTTAAAGGTAGAGCCATTCTGCGGCTAATTTATAGCTACATTGCGAATGAATTGGCTCCATTCCGATTGACTGCGTCCTCAGAGAATATCAGCGTGTAATGATTGATCATTATCCCTGTGTTTCGTGGTGACCCCGCAACGCAGGGATAATCCATCTCAGTCCTCAGAGGTAAGACTGCATCTCGATTCTTTGTTGAGGATGGTTGTAGTTATTTGTGCGCCACAGTCGGTACTTTCCATGAGAAAATCTCCGTTCTCTATCCTCATGGCCAGTAAAAGAGTAAAAAATAAATTTGACTACATTTAGAAACATAACCCGTATCGAGGACATTGTAGAAGTCAAGTGGTAGAGCCCAAAAGATCAGTATTCTAAAATGACCATGAGTCGGCAGCATCAGCTCGGAGAATGAATAAACAAAAGGTAGAGTGGCAACCGTATAGACAAAATCAATGTAAGTCGACGAATTAATTGGATGGAGTAATGAATAACAATACTAAACTTTATTTCTCTCCGCAAACAATGTCCTTATAAACTATCTTACATAATAGTCCTGGTTATAGGGTTTGTACTGATGGTTGTACTAGGTTTTGCACCAGTACTACAACGAATAGAGTATCTATACAGATCAGCGTAAAATAGCAGCATAATGCTGCTGTTTCGTCTGGTGAGTGTAGGGATCCGGAGACCTTTATTACGGTGTGTGACGAGGCGTTCCATCTCAGTTCTCAAGGGTGACAACGTATCTGTATTATGATTCCCGCTCAAGGATGAATGTAGATGTCATGGGCCGCAGGAATCACTTACCAACAGGTGTACAGTGTGCTCGTTTGTTGCTCTCAATGTAATAAAAAAAAGAGTAACGATCTATAAAAAAAAAGTTAAGGATGTAGGTGGCCCAGGATGTTGTTACGTGGCAGCCTCTTGGGGAAGCCTATGTCCAACATTACACTAATTGGCTGCAATAATGATTGCGAAGATTATTCCATTCACAGCTTCTCTAATTATGTACTACATGAGTTATTACACGTAAAAATGGTAAAGCCTTTACTTAGATCGTTCCCACAGAAAGGCTATAGGGCAATTCAACAGTAGACTAGTTGGCTGAAATAATGATGGCGAAGATGGCGACTTTTATAATTACTTGTATATTGTATACTGTTGTATTAATTGTAATCAAGGAGTTAATAATTGTAAAAAAAAGCATATATAAAAAGGCTTTTCTTAGATCGTTCTGTAGAATGTTAAGTATTGGACCGAGTTCACTTTAATGAATAAATAATGTTATGTAATTATACAGGGCGTTAATAACTTGTGATTATATTTAAGAGTTCTTGAAATCATTTCCAGATTTGTAAGTTCGACCTTTATATTAAATACACATTTTTCATAACCTCACTGCTATAATTGAAGCTTCTAACATGTAATTTCATTAAAATTACAATACAGTAACCATGAGAATAATTATACATTTTTTGTCCGAATTGTAATTCAATTATAAATTTTAATTATCAACTTATGGAGTCTACATACATTTTAAACAATATCACACTTAAATTAATCTAACCGAGGAATAATAACGGATGTTTGTATTTCGTTTATGCGAAGGGAAATAAATCTAAAATTGTACTACTATATAAGATAGTTATTTCTCTACTAATTATTTTATAATGAGCCTTGTTAACTATTCAATACTTTCTGGTTGTGGCTGTGAATATTACACGCGATAAATATATAGTATATATATACCTAGCTTACCGGACTATTTATTCAATTTTGTGAAAATTATTCATGGTTCGTATATGGCCTTGAGTTCATACAAAAGTCTCATAGAGAAAAGAATTTTCAGTTTTTCTCAAATTTACCAATTTTCCGGGCAACTTGTTCAATTTTTCTTTACATAAAAACCTAATTCTGATTATTGTTTACAATTAGAAACAAAAATAAACAACTAGGTTTAGCCGTTCATATGATTCTTAATATCATTTAATTTTAATTTACATAGTGTGTATAATAATCTATAATGATATGTTTGGAAAAATTTACATATTCCATCTTAAACAAAATCAGTTTCTAAACAATGTTTCTGAAGCACTCCTGAATTCGCCTTAATAAGATACATGCATACGCACACACCCACACACACACACTACACTACAGATTAAAATGTATGTTACTCCTGTTGCACATACATTTAAAAAAAAATGTATATAGTTGTAACTTCTTTGATGGCTAAATATCCTTGTTAATTGTATTTATGTTTAATGTTTCTTGTATGCTGTGAGGTTTCCTAATTAAGTAAATAAATAAAGAAATAAATAAGGCTCTCACTTGTCCTCATCCTGATTGGAGGTGTTCCACAAACTATTCTCGTGCGATTTTCCATTCTATTTGAAGATGTTTCCCTAATACATGAACAAATAAACCTTGATGTCAATTAGTCGATTTAAAATCAGTATTTATTTAGATATGTGAGCAAATTTATAGTAATAAGTAAGTATTTTACTTTATTTTCTTTTATTTTATTACTTTTAGTATTGAATAAGGATATACGTAGCTTTAGAATCAAATTTTTCTTTGTGAACACAAAAATGAGGAAACTCAAAGTGACACAAGTATTATATAGCTGATAATTAATTATTTAAATTATATTAAAAATAATTACAATAAATATACCTAAATATATTTACAATATATAAATATAATTATAATAAATATACCTAAATATATTTACAATATATAAATATAATATAATTATTTCTACGACAAGGGCTAAAACTCTTCGTATGAATTGAATGTATATACTTGTATATGTAATCAATTAGCGACACCAATGAAAATACATATTGTTTGAATAACTATGAATTGTAGATACGTCGGAACAATAAAACAAAATTAACAATTGAGTATATGTTTTGTTTTGTTTAATATATCTTAGTCTTGTAGATTGTATCGTGACGTCACCAAACGTCCCCCTCGGAAGACCAGCGCAATCAGCACTCAACAATCAGTCTTTACGTCTTTATTTGCCGAGTTGGGGCCGTATCGTGAAAACTGGCTTTTTATTTTATTTACTTTTTTAATAATCTAATTGTATGCAATTGTGTTAGTTTTCTTACTTACATATTCTTTCTTACATTATTAATCTAAAGTTAACTAGAAACGGTGTAACTTGCCCATTTAAATAATGATGTAGGCCTTATTCAAATGTGGCTATGTTGACTTGCTACAGGAGTTCGATGCCCGGGCCGTGTTCCTCCCGTTTCTTGTTAAACCTTTTTAGGAACTAAAAAGCGATGTTTCCCCTTTTTTAACGCAACTTTTGCAGGTGCAATGTGTCATACTTTCTTTAGCCACACGTCGATTTTAAAAAAATTGTTCCTCTTTTTCTGTTTGAGATCTGATTAGTAACAATATTCGAATCAAATCTAAAAGTTTCCTTTCTCTGATACACGGCCGCTTAGCGGAGTGGCGCTAAGGCGCCGCGTTTCGGTTCCTGGGTTCGTTTTCAATTTAAGCAAAAATATTAGTGGATCACAAAGGATTTGTTTTCGGGTCTTGGTGTGTTGTATAAATGTCCCGTGTCATTAACGCTGCATCTGGATCCTACGAATCTGAATCGAGTTTCCTCTGATCTTACCGGACATGCCTTAATTGGATTAAGGAACGAGACGAGTGACTGCCTCTGTGTTTGTGCAAATGTGCAAACACTATAATATAATTGGAGTAGTTGATATTAAGTATAAGATATGTCCAATTAAGCCAGGAGGATAATTTTTAGGAAAATCATTATTGTTACTCTATGAATCGTCTGAATATTGGATATTTGTTTCATTTGAATTAGAAAGATATCGCCTAATCGTGCTTAGTAATCATACTTTTAACAGTGGCAGAGCTGTTCGTTCCTAATTCATCATTTCATCAGCTCGACCGGGGTAGGACCACGCCCTCACCGAATACTAGCGTAAAACAGTAGCATAATGCTGCTGTGTATATATATATATATATATATATATATATATATATATATATATATATGATGAGTGCAGGGTTCCGATGACCTTTATTACTAATGACAAGGCATTACATCTCAGTCCTCAAGGGTGACAACGCATCTGCATTATGATTCCTTGTCAAGGATGAATGTAGATGTCATATGGGCGACAGGAGTCACTTGGCATCAAGTGAACTGTGTGCTCAATTGTTACTTTTAAATTAATAAAAAATAAAAGCGATTAGCAAAAATTTTTTTTTTTTAAAAGTTCTCCATTCATATTTCGTTTCCAAGTTTGAGAATACGGAGATGGCTAGTGTCGTCAACGTTACACACGTACACGTACCTCAAGCTAATATCTAAGAGCCGTTTTAGCTCAGTATCCGGGCTCGCTCTTGATGTCACGATAAGAGCGCAATCCGAGTTCGATCCTTAATACTGACACCAGTGAAATTGTTAACAGCAATTTTAAATGTTGATTTAGTACTTGCTCTTCGGTGAATATATGTATGTAGAGATATTACATTACTAGATCAATAAAATAAAATTAAAAAATAAAACCCTTTGCTTGTAATTTTCTATGTGGAATGCTGATGATTAAAATTTTATTTTTATTTTTTTACTATTTTTTCTTAATTAAAGTCTTAATCGACCACTTTTATATATAAAAATAAAAATAACCCTAAAAATAAAAGGACTATGCCATGAATCGCTCTTAACTGTCTTAGTGTTGTAGATTTGAATCCTCCATTATGTACCCATACAAATATTGCTTCATTGTAGACGATAAAACATGCTGCGGGATGTTGAAGTAAAATATATTTGAAGACTTTCGAAATCTGCCAATCAGCAAGCCACACTCACAAAGTCTTTGTTCTAATATCTCTAGAGAGGAACCGCGTGCGTTGTCATCATTGAGGACTAAGATGGAATGCCCCACCACCAGTAAAGACTAACCCTGCACATGAAACATTCAGCGTTATGCTGATATTCAAGCAAACCCAGCTTGTTTCAAGCTGCAACATGGTTCTGCCATTGTTAAAAACTCCTTGGATACGAACTGACGTCCCCAACATTGTGAATTCGACGTAAGTCACTAGGCTATTACCATTTTTACATGTAACGGAGAAACAGTAAATTACACACATTGAAAAGGACACATTCTCCTCCCCAGAAAACTTGGAAGGCATAAATAATTGACATTCACTTGACTCCAATCCATTCTGGTACGTCACGGTTAATGGTACTACCATTTTTATCATTATTATCTTAGCCTACTGCTGAACACGAGGTTCCATAGAATGACATGAATGACGATCCCGTGACCCCTATATAAAGATATGGTCCACCAATGCTGGCATAAGCAAGTTCAAAGTCACTAAGCGAGCTTTGGAAAGAGCTTATTTCTCTATGTGATAGATTCCGCAATCTAAATATTCGCAGTAGAACAAAAATTACGTACATAATCCAAAGGACCAGTTGAAGTGGCGAAGAGCCGTCTATTGATCGTAGACCAAACAATTAATGGAACACGTTTGTCAAATGACCACCTCGTAGTGGCAATAGCAGTTCCAGTTTCCCATTGCAACGATGATTTAGTCTTATGGGAATAGCATTGGAATTATCTAATAAAATAGTTTCAAATGAGTGAAGAACAAAACACAACAGCTTAGTGTCGGGGAGGAAATCATCAAATGATACTTCACACCTGCATCCGACATTACTCTGCCTCCTGTGGAAAACAGAGGGTTAGAGGGTTGGATTTGTACCCACTAAAACAGCCAGAGTGGCCACCCTCGGTGCATTTGGAGGGGGTCCGGGATCTTCCAGGACCAACCAGTGCCCCACTGCACTGAGCTTAAGCACGTTTTGCTACGGTAAACTGGGACCATTCCGTGTTGTCGCCCTTCCCGAGTTCGCTATCCTGGACGATCAGAATCAGAAATGGGCTTCCATAATCCCCTTTAGTCGTCTTATACGATAAGCAGGACCTTAGCGCTACACTAAAAGGCCGGGACTAAAGGGCTTTAGGGAAAGGTCTGCAAAACTCAAAGTTAGAAGTTCAGATCCGCCATTCATTTATTGTTGAACCGTCTCCTAGCTATTAATGTTATGAATGTTAGAGCATTACAAGCATTACATATAAAACAACTGATTCTGTATTTACAACGGTCGTATAATCGCCAAGTTATCATCTTGCAACGATCGTCAAATCTTTACAATAATCAATCGTCAAAATTGACTAGCCCTCAAAGCAGTACCGAAGGCGGAATCGCTCAGCCAAAAACCGTTCGTGCTCAACATTCCATCATAGCGCGTTGTCTCCCTTTGGAGAGTTTTAAAACTTTTTTCCAACGATTATATCCAACGGGTAGTCAATTAAAATGACTCTTAAACACCAGAGGCAAGGAATGCGAGCCCTAAACCGAATTTGTCTCGACGTCCATTGTGTTTGAAGTCGCAAAAAAGTCGCGCAGCATCCGACAAAGAAGCGGTGTCTTTTTGTCGCCGGATACTTCATAAGTGTATCCAGATTAGAAATTTCTAAGTTATACCGACGAATAATGACTTAAGTTTTAGGTAGATTCGAAAGTTAAGGCGACAGGTATTTCGTTGTTATTGTATTTAGGTTGCGGTATTTCAATTTAACGTGCTAAATGTATTTTTGTTATTGCTTTATTAATTCTTCATTTTAATGTGTTTTAGGAGATATGTTTATCTTTCCTCAAAACTGTTTATCTCTTTGGCTTGTTTAATTTATAGGGACGTTTATAATTTTGACTTTACATCACACTTAGAATATATCTTTTAAATAGGAATACATCGAAGCTACCGTACGGCTTAGAATTCAATTAGGTGAGAATAGGGAGTGAAAAACTTCGTAGTCGCTCTTTAAATGCGCAAAATATATTACAGCGCAGTAAGAATTTAGGATAATGGAAATTGAGCGACGACATATACAAGTTTGCGAGGAGTCGATGAATGCTGACTCAGGATTGAGCTCTATGGCAACCCCAATAGATTGGAAGTCCATATTCAGTAGTGGACTCGATAGTCTCCTACCTATCAATATAGGCTGGAATCAAAGGCAGTCAATCATACTCGCCTTCTCGTGGTAAATAAGACAGAGAACGCGTCTCTTCGCGGTGCTGAAGGTAATCGGAAAGAACATCGTCATTGGCGATACGAATCGCTCCTCATTGGATATGGTGAAGCTGGGGCTATAAATCGCCCCAGCCCTAACCCTGAGGCGGTTGACTGGCATAAAATACAATCCCGCTCTACTGAGCGCTTAAAGTTTTTTAGATGCCAATTGAACATAATTTTCCAAGTGATCCCATAGGTAAATCGTATCAATAAAATCATAACATTCAAGTTAAATCATGATTAACGATTCTTAAACTTTTGATTTTTAAATATTAACGAAGGAAATTGGTGGTAAATGAAATTACAATTTAAGAGGTCCATCCGTAATGTGATTAAGATAAATAATTTTAGTAGGCACGGGGTGTCTCATACACTGTCTTGCTCCTTTAGCAAGGAACAAATAATATCATTAACAACGAAACCATTTCATTGCATAAGTCTTGACAGTTGGACATTTGGACACTTTAACAATTAAATAAATTTATAAACAGGTATAAAAAAGTAAAGCCGAGAAACTGATGGGCCACTCTTTTTACAATTATTCTTTACAATATATTAAATACAATAAAGTATACATACAAATTGTAAGAGTCTATATCCTAGACCCTCATTACTAAGCATAGACTTATTTATTATTTTTAGAAAATGCTTTAGAGCTGTGGATAGGTAGAGCGTCGATATCGGGCGTTCTCTTTTAATTTATGGTATACAAGAAAAATTTAGATTGATCCCCCTTTTTACATTAAAATATAATATAGATATTACATTCGTTTATAACTGTCCTACATCGAACCTGTTGTCTGTACCAGACCCTACTGTGTATAGCTAGCCTATATGTGTATACATATAACTAGTATATAATAAATACTGTTACATAAAAACTTTACTTTTTTTCAACTTTTTAATTATTTTGAATTAGGAACACGTATATTATTTTAAAAACTTCTTTCGATTTTGCGCCATTTCACATATTTTTTCGTGTTCATCAAATTACAATATGGGTATGGATAAAATAGGATTGCAGTGATCGCCTTGCACAAAGTGCGTATGGAGCCGTCGGTCATATTCCAGACACTTCAAAAGCTTGATATCAGCCGTATGTTCGTATATAGTACTATCAACAGATACAACAACACTTCCTCTGTCGAAGACCAGAAAAGATCGGGGCGGCCGCGTGCTGTTAGAACTAAAAAGGCTGTTAATGCTGTTAAAACTAGAATTCCTCGAAATCCCATTAGGAAGCAAAAAATCTTATCGCGAGAAATGAAGATTCCCCTTAGGGCTCTGTTGCGTATTATAAAACAAGACCTGAAGCTCGGTGCTCGGTTATCGTCGATATACAAGACATGCCCTAAATCAATCTTTACAATTAAAGAGAGTGGATCGATCAAAACGCCTTCTGTCGCGATACGCAGGTGAAAGGCACAGAAACATCCTCTTTACCGATGGAAAAAATTTCACGATTGAAAAACACTACAATAAGCAAAATGATAAAGTGTACGCTCACAGTTCTAAAGAAGCTCAAGTCAAGCAAAAGAAGGTCGGAAAGGTATAACGTGGTCATCATCCTGCGTCAGTGATGGTTTGGTGGGGCGTGTCTTATCGAGGAGTCACAAAACTACATTTTTGTGATAAAGGAGTGAAAACTTCAGCCAAAGTGTATCAAGATACATTCTTGGATCATGTGTGAAACCTCTCAGCAATACACTTTTTAAAAATAACCCGTGGACTTTCCAGCAGGACTCTGCACCTGGTCACAAGGCACGAACTACCCAAACCTGGCTTGGAAACAACGTTCCGGACTTTATAAGAGCTGAAGACTGGCCCTCATCTAGCCCAGACCTCAACCCTTTAGACTTCAAATTATATTCAGTTTTAGAGGACATGGCCTGCTCTAAACGACACGGCGACATTGAGTTTCTAAAAAATCTTTGGAGCAAGCAGTGGCGAAATTTCCCTTGGAAACAGTGCGTAAATCGTTCGTGGCTAAATAGATTAAAGTCCTGTATAAAAGCCAAAGGTGGCCATTTCGAATAGTTTTTTTTTAATTTTTTGCTGAGACTAATAAATATGTAGGTATAAATTTTAATAATATTACATTACTTCATTAAATAAAATGCATTCTCATTTGTAACAGAACTTATGGCCGGACTAGGTATATAATTGCTCTTTCGTTTTAAATTGTCCGTCCGAATGGTTAATGAAATTGGGCAAAGATAAATTCAAAATGCCAATGCGCCGTTAGTTACATAACCGTACATCCAGACCTAGAAATGAATTATGTATTTTGCGCAATCGGTGCCAACTTGTTCGCCAACTAATTTATGTTAATTTAAAGTATTTACAACATGCACTGTTTGTAGTTGTGTTGTACACGTGAACGTTTTGCCCTTCAAACATAATATATTTTTTTATTATTGATAAACAAACACACAGTTCACGAGATAATAAGCGATTATCGAGACACATGACACCCAACATTTTATCGTCGATAAGAAGTTATAATGCCACTGCGTATAAAGATCCACGAGTACTACAGATCTTTCCTACTCAGCGGGCCTCCCACTCGCGAGTCTAATTAGATAAAGCTGTAAAAGTCTCTGGATCAACAGCAATACTCACAAAAAAACAAGCTACAGATCTTCGGATCCCTAACGCTTACCACCATTTTAAGACAAATACATTATGATAAGATTACGCTATTATTCTGTGAGGGCGCGTTTCTACCCCGGTCGTCCCGATCCAATCATGGTGCATACTAAAAACAAACTGTAGCGTGGTTTTACTGCATATTTATTTAAATGTTCTCTAAACGAACGCAACTCATTATCTATCCAATATTAAAGAAAGGTAGTAAATAAATATTAAATAAAATAAATGAATGAATACTACAGTTACAAAAAGGTCACTAAATAACTGGTCTTCAGATGCCATTAGAAAAATGTAAAACGTAATTATAACCGGCAAATTATAATGACAACATTATTAATATTAGCTAGAATGCAAATAACTCTACATCTGCAAAGCAAATGTGGGCCCCCAACGACTTAAATTGCGATTAAGGGCAGCTGACGCCCGAGTTAATTGTTTCAAATTGCATTATAATTATGCTAAATAATATGAAATAGGTTTAATATTGATAATTTTATATCCATTACTTATATAAATGTTTATTTAGCGGAGGATTACTTGAGTGGCACTCTTACTCATTTAACACCATCTTACATCTATATATATACATATATATATATATATATATATATATATATATATATATATATGTATATATATAGATATTTTTGAATTAAAACATCTTGGTTCAATCAGCAGGTAATATTAACAACTTTATTAGTGCTTTCACCGGAGCCGTAGTGGTTCTGCCGTAGTTTCCGAGCGCTCACTTTTAATTTCATTGTACGCTAGCAAACTGAGTACAAGGTTTCTTTTAAATTATGATAAGTGATTCCTGCGGCCTATAACACCTGCGTCCATCTTATAGGTATATATTTATATTTATAAAATAATGATTACTAATAATTTATTGCGGTCTTCGGCTCTATTCACCCGGCAGACTTTGGTATTCTGTGAAAGCATGGTGCTTCCTCGGCAATCCGACTTATTCGTGTCATAGCTAGTTTATAGCTACGTCGTAGTCTTCAACATAATTCAGTAATACTGCAAAATTTAACCACTAAACAAAGTCCTGCAATGTGTATATCTATATCTTATTATTATTATTCATAGTGCATTGAGAGACATTATCGTTATATGATTATGTCAGCTTCTTGAGCTTAATGTCTGAGAAATTTAATTGTATAACTTTCTTGTTCACGATGAGAACTAAATAAATACCTGAATTGATTTTATTCGAGATTCGTACAAACGTCGTATTTCATACAAGAACATATCGTAAATTCCAGTTGTCCCTGGCAATACGAAATCGCGACAGCCATTATCACTTTAAAAAACCAAAAAGAACACGAGACCGTGGTCATTTGCGGACGAAAAAAACGAAAACAAATTTAAAAAATCGAACTGTCAAAATGGTTCGCGGTAACTTTTGCCGTCGTCGCGATCAAGGCGGCCGCTATTGGTCGGTCCGGTCGGAAGGCGTGGTCGAATGAGGGACAAGTTGATTTATTTATGAAGTGCATTTTATTCTGCATGCATGTTGGCCCAACTGCGCCAACACCAAACGTGTTCGGATAGACGCAGCGGGAAACGCTGACGTGTATCGTGAAGTTACGTCGGCGAATGTGACATTTAATGTTTTATAGTGTTGGTATACAATGTTAGAAAGAGATTAATGTTGCTTTTTAAAGCAATTTTTTTACTGTGGTATTGTTTACAATGACTTAAGTCAAAACGAAAAGGAAATTCAAAAAGAGGAGATGAAAATTATTTGAATGAAGAAGCAATCGACCAAATAAGGCACGTATTACACCTTGCCTCTACACTTATGGGCAATATAGTGGAACTTCACTTAAACACGACGAATTTCATTTATAATTTAATGATATTTGTATATGTGATAACATTTAACACTAATATTATTTACTTTTGAGCAATGATATTCTATACGTCAACCGGGCTCAGTTGTAAGTATAAGATGTCTCTAATTTGTTAATTTCTAATATAATAATATTTTTCTACATTAATGCCTGCTTGAATATTATATTAATATTCGATAATATGTACATTATTTAGTATTCAAAGAAAATTTTTAATTTTGAAAATAATTTAAAAACGACCATCAATTCGTAACACCCGCCAAAACACCGGCCGCCGATATATAATAATTTCTAATTATCTATGGTCATTTATTTTTGGGTGTAGATTTTTGTATTAATAAATTTATTATATCTATAATAATAAATTTATACCTCATTCCCTAAAAAACTGAGAAAATCGTTTATTATTTGTGATAAAATATATAAGAAACTGCTTTAAAATAACAGTGAGCAGTGAAAATATAATAACCCATTGTAAAGCACAAATAGTAACATATTTGATCAAACATTTGGAAATCGAGAACAATAAATCATTACACATACTTATACATTTGTTGCCATAGTTTGACCAACGTACGGTTGTTTTTGTGTTTAAGATTTTATGTTGCCCGCTATGGATCTATGGGGCGGAGGGCGATTTGAATTGCTGATTAGAATCGATCGCCATTCAAGTACATTTTTGTTTTCAACTTTAAATAAGAGATAAAAAATATACAATTTTAATTTTCACTAACTTATCGTACCGTACTGCGATTGGCACCTCCATGTTAAGTTTGGAACATAAATAGTAAGTTATAGTTGGAATATAAATAAAAATTATGTCTCGCTTTATAAATTCGATTACTGTTGAATTAAACCACAATGTTGGATTTTATTCACTAATTAATAAAGTCATTAAGAGGGCTTTTTGATAGATATACGCTGTCGCTTGAATATTCTCGACTGGAGAAAGGGAACAGGGAAAGATCACGTCCTCGAGGAATATCAGCGAAATATAGCAGCATATATCGATATGTTCCATATGACAGATAGATAGAGCATCGGTTCTATATCCTGTAATCGTACGGATACGTTAAATTCTATATTTATATTCTACACCCTTAAGGAAAAACAGGGGCGCAAATTGGCCCGGAAATCACGTATATAAGAAATATACATATAATTAAAAAACGTCTTTTTTTGAAGTCAGGTAACAAATACAAAAACACCTACGAACGAGTTTGAAATAATTTGCTAACGTTAATGTTATAATTTTTCACCAGCAAAACTTTAATCGTAGCTCGACTAAAGGAATATGTTAACAACAAAAATCTCATACCAAACGAGCAGTTTGGCTTCAGAGCCAAGCACTCTAGCCCCTTACAGGTATACCGCTTAACGGAATACATAACCACGAACCTAACGAGTCACCGACCCAGATACACAGGAGCGCTCTTCTTCGATGTGGCGAAGGCGTTCGACAAGGTCTGGCACGAAGGCTTGATTTACAAGCTTTATGATCTAAAAGTGCCAGATAGACTCGTGCACATCCTCCGAGACTACCTGTCCAACCGTAGTTTTCGCTACAAAGTCGAGGGCGCCTTCTCCTCACCCAGAACCATCACGGCTGGGGTCCCACAGGGCTCGGTCCTGTCCCCTATTCTCTTCGCATTATATATGCATGACATCCCTCGCCAAAAGAACATCGAATTAGCTCAGTTCGCTGACGATACAACTTTGTATATGACGCATAACCACCTAGGTCGAATGCGGGTACTCCTCCAAGCCGCAACCAGCGTACTAGGCGCTTGGTTTAGGAAATGGAGGTTCGAGATAAACCCCGACAAAAGTAGAGCGGTGTTGTTCACGCGCAGACAAGGCAGAAAAGCCAAACTGCCAAGACATAGCAATATCACCCTGTTTGACAAAGAGATTCCATGGGTGAACCAGGTAAAATACCTAGGAGTCACCCTCGACCGTGGTCTGACCTTCGGCCACACATTACAAAAGTCAGGGGTAAAGGGACCTATGTTATGGGTCGCCTCTTAAACCTGACAAATAGCCGCAGTAAAATGTCCTTAAGACATAAACTGCAACTTTACAAAACTTGCATACGTCCTATTTTAACATATGAAAGCCCATCTTTTGCCCATGCCCTTCCGGTCCGCATAGAGGCACTACAGACCGTCCAAAATAAATTCCTCCGAAGAGCAACCGGAGCGCCCTGGTATGTGAGAAAAGCGGATCTTCACCGCGATTGTCAGATACCAACCATTAAACAATACCTCAAAGAAACCTTCTTCCAAGTTCTTTGAAATGATAAAGGATCACCCAAACCCCCTGATGGTGGCAGCAGGTGCCTACTCCCCCGCGAGGGACGCCCCCCCGCAAAAAAGACGCCCCAAACACTCCCTGACCCTACCTGACGAGGCATTGTCAGCCAAGGTCAGGAAACTTACTGACCTGACCACACCATGCAGTCAGGCCCCCGCACGCGCAAGCGTGCACAAACTAATAAAACATCGTGCTCGCATTAAAAGGCGTATTATACCAGTCTTATACCTAGCGGCCTACAATAGGCTGCTAATACCGATCAAATCCCCTTTCCGAAAATGATCCGAGCCGAGGTCTCGCACCTCCTTAAGAGGGGCCCTCGGATCATCCTCGTCCTCAGGGGTAAAAGTGTAGCGGAGTGCAGCCGGCCGATACCGTGCTAGCAGCACCACTACACTCCCTACTCGCGGGCCCTCTGCACGCGAGTCTAAACCGGCGAAACTGTAGAGGCCGCAAGGCCAACAGCATTACTAATTAATCGAAAAAAAAAAAATCACTAACCTGGCTCGTCAACCTTATAAGAGACATCACAGGAGCCATCCTTCCTATCCTTGAAGTCGATATCAGCCTTGCTAGGTCCCTCCAGGGAGATGGCGAGCTGACCGGCTCCAGCTTCACGGGTCCATACGTTGAACTCGTTGAGGCGTCCGGCCTCGCCTCTCTCCAATCCAGCACCACCGGCCTTTACTAAATGGGCACCGGAGTCGCGGAGAGGACCCACGGTGAACTGGAAGGGGGATCCTAAAAAATATATTAATAGATTTGATCAGATTTTTTTTTTAATTTAATGTTAGTGTATAAGGCACGACAGCTGTGTGCATAACCAGCACTAGTATGGACTGAAATCCCGTGTCAGAAAAAGCTGAGTCACGTCTTTTTGCTAAAATATATAACACACTATTGCATTGTGTTCTATTATGTATATATGTTTATATTATTTTGTATGTATATTGTATTTATTTACGTTTTACGTATTTATACATGTATTATGTATTTAATAACTATTCTTTTTTTGTATTAGTTATTTTTATTTTTATTAGTTAGTTTATTGCTACACCTATCATACACATCTCACCACAACTTGGTTTGACTGGTAAAGAATGCCTTTGGCATTTAATCATTTGTGAATGCCTAATTTAGTTAAGGTTTCATGCAATAAAAAAATAAATAAGTACATGAATCTTAAGTAATATGTCATTTATATATACTATTTGACAGTGGTAAAGCCAAGCTGCGGCTAGTTTTTAGCGACAACATAAGTAACGTAAGTAATGAAAGTCACTCACAGAAAACCAATGTGAGATAGCAATATAACGCCGCTGTGTTTCTAATTGCGATTGAAGAGACATACACTTACTGGCAACGAGATATTCGATCTCGGTGCTCAAGGGTGAGAGCACATCTGCATCTTGCATCTTTGAGGATGGATGTAGCTGCTCTGGGCCACTGTCAACATTTACCATCAGATGATCTGTGTCTCCGTTTCTCATTCCTAATACAATAAAGAAAAATCCCAAATTCTTTCCCTACTCAGAATTTCAATCGCTTAATAAGAAAGAGCGTAGATGTTGTGCTTAATTATGCTTTCTTAAACTTAATTATCTTCTGCATGAAAATTTCTGCAAAGAAAATTACTTTTTTTAAAAAATGATAAAACTCTTACCGGGAATATGGATCTCCCTGTATTTAACAGATACAGTATGTACACCGAGCTCCTTAGGCACGAAGTGTACTGAATAAAGTCCGTCCTCCACTTCTTGGATCTCAGCGTCCTCGGAGACTCCTCCAGGGCTCGTAACGGTAGCGGCGAGGTCGAAGGACGTGATGCCTGAGTGTAAAAAAATCAAAACTTAGTGAAAGAGTCCTTTCACATTGAGATAGTAAAATATAGATATAATGTAGCTCTTACACTATCTGATCTAATATTTTAATATTAAGCTTTGAAAGAAGAATTTTATCTCCTGATGACGTTTAATTTAATATTTTAGAAATATAGAAGTAAAAGTAAAATAGTAAACAGTGGTAGAGCTACACTGCAGTTTGTTTCTAGCTGCAGAATTAATGGGTCAGCCCGACCGGGGTAGGACCACACCCTCACAGAATACCAGCGTGAAATAGCAGCATAATGCTGTTTCGTCTGGTTAGTGCAGGGATACGAAGACCTTTATCACTGGTGACGAGGCATTCCATTTCAGTCCTTAAGGGTGACACCGCATCTGCATTATGATTTCTTGTCAAGGATGAATGTAGATGTCATGGGCCGCAGGAATCACTTGCCATCAGGTGAACTGTGTGCTTGTTTGTTACTCTCAATTAAATAAATAAAAAAAATGTGGATAAAATATATGTAATGAAAAAATAGTGTAGAATGTATGAATGGGATGCTAGGGAAAATATACATAAAATTATATAATAATAAGCACAGGTACACACACACTCTTTCACTCACCCAGGTAAAAATAAAACTACCAAAATTGCTAATTAAATACTGTCCAATAACTCTCGCAGCGCTTCTTCGCGAAAGCGCTTTCGTACTGCAACCCGCTTGTGGTAAACGCGGCAACCTACAAGCCGGTACCGAATCCGGAAACTAGGAACCATTGACCCCGTCACGTCCTCGACGACCCCCACTTCTTGGGGAGCCGAGCTCCAGTCCGCCATCAACGGATCCCGCGTACACTAGATACACCCGTGTGTCAGGGCGGTTCTGACCGCCCACAGCTTCCGATCGATAGCTAGGGAACTGGCCACATGGGTGGCACCAACAGATAGGTATGTGACCAGAGCACACAGATACGCCCAGTTTATGAGTGTGTAAGTAAGAGAACCACAAAAAAGGATAACTACTTAACCAGCTCACGGACCCCTCAGTTCCGTGAGCCCTGTGTCCGATAAAGCTGTAAGAGCTAAAGCCGCATAGGCTAACAGCATCAACATCAACAGAATCTAGACTTAAATACTGTTCATAAATAGCTTTTAACCAATTGCGTTATCCTGAATTTGGTCTTATTTATTGTGACCAGTTGTTTTATAACGTTTTGTTAGTCGCTGTTCGATTACTTAATTAATAAATAAATAAATAAATCGCTTACCGGGCATCTTGAAAGTGAGTTTGCAGTTGGTGCCAACTTCAGTGAGAGGTGCTGGGTCACGCTGCCTCTGAATCTTCTCTCTCTGTCTATTACTGCCTTCGCCAGAGACCTAATATGGAAATATAACATTTTGAAAGCCTTATACGAAAAAAAAATCAGCAAGTACAAACGAGAACCTAGCAAGTTTCACATTTCAGTCTGTTTCTAGATGCGGTATGGGTTTGTCGACTCGATCGGAGAATCCTCACAGAATACCAGCGTACAATAGCAGCAAACCACTACTGTGTTTCGTGTGGTGAGTGTAGTGATCTAAAGACCTTTATGACTGGTGATGAGGCATTTCATCTTATTCCTCAGGGATGACGGTGCATCTGGATTGTAATTCCCTATTGATTGTCTCATCAACGCCAGCTACCTATCTTGATGAAGAAATCTCCCTCCACCTCTCAACTTCTGACAGTGGTAGAGCTACACTGCAGTTTGTTTCTAGCTGCAGAATTAATGGGTGAGCCCGACCGGGGTAGGACCACACCCTCACAGAATACCAGCGTGAAATAGCAGCATAATGCTGTTTCGTCTGGTTAGTGCAGGGATACGAAGACCTTTATCACTGGTGACGAGGCATTCCATTTCAATCCTTGAGGGTGACACCGCATCTGCATTATGATTTCTTGTCAAGGATGAATGTAGATGTCATGGGCCGCAGGAATCACTTGCCATCAGGTGAACTGTGTGCTTGTTTGTTACTCTCAATTAAATAAATTAAAAAAATGTGGATAAAATATATGTAATGAAAAAATAGTGTAGAATGTATGAATGGGATGCTAGGGAAAATATACATAAAATTATATAATAATAAGCACACGTACACACACACTCTTTCACTCACCCAGGTAAAAATAAAACTACCAAAATTGCTAATTAAATACTGTCCAATAACTCTCGCAGCGCTTCTTCGCGAAAGCGCTTTCGTACTGCAACCCGCTAGTGGTAAACGCGGCAACCTACAAGCCGGTACCGAATCCGGAAACTAGGAACCATTGACCCCGTCACGTCCTCGACGACCCCCACTTCTTGGGGAGCCGAGCTCCAGTCCGCCATCAACGGATCCCGCGTACACTAGATACACCCGTGTGTCAGGGCGGTTCTGACCGCCCACAGCTTCCGATCGATAGCTAGGGAACTGGCCACATGGGTGGCACCAACAGATAGGTATGTGACCAGAGCACACAGATACGCCCAGTTTATGAGTGTGTAAGTAAGAGAACCACAAAAAAGGATAACTACTTAACCAGCTCACGGACCCCTCAGTTCCGTGAGCCCTGTGTCCGATAAAGCTGTAAGAGCTAAAGCCGCATAGGCTAACAGCATCAACATCAACAGAATCTAGACTTAAATACTGTTCATAAATAGCTTTTAACCAATTGCGTTATCCTGAATTTGGTCTTATTTATTGTGACCAGTTGTTTTATAACGTTTTGTTAGTCGCTGTTCAATTACTTAATTAATAAATAAATAAATAAATCGCTTACCGGGCATCTTGAAAGTGAGTTTGCAGTTGGTGCCAACTTCAGTGAGAGGTGCTGGGTCACGCTGCCTCTGAATCTTCTCTCTCTGTCTATTACTGCCTTCGCCAGAGACCTGATATGGAAATATAATATTTTGAAAGCCTTATACGAAAAAAAAATCAGCAAGTACAAACGAGAACCTAGCAAGTTTCACATTTCAGTCTGTTTCTAGATGCGGTATGGGTTTGTCGACTCGATCAGAGAATCCTCACAGAATACCAGCGTACAATAGCAGCAAACCACTACTGTGTTTCGTGTGGTGAGTGTAGTGATCTAAAGACCTTTATGACTGGTGATGAGGCATTTCATCTTATTCCTCAGGGAAGACGGTGCGTCTGGATTGTGATTCCTTATTGATTGTCTCATCAACGCCAGCTACCTATCTTGATGGAGAAATCTCCCTCCACCTCGCATCTTCTGACAGTGGTAGAGCTACACTGCAGTTTCTTTCTAGCCGCACAACGAATGGGTTAGTTCGACCGGGGTAGGACCATGACCTCACAGAATACCACCGTGAAATAGCATCATAATGTTGCTGTGTTTCGTCTGGTGAGTGCAGGGATCCATCTCAGTCTACAAGGGTGACAACGCACCTGAATTATCATTCCTTGTCAAGGATGTATGTAGATGCCATGGGCCGCGGGAATCACTTACCACCAGGTGAACTGTGTTCGAGTTTGTTACTCTCAATGTAATAAAAATAAAAAATATCCCAAAGCACGGTGGATCGGCCCCTCAGTTCCACATAGGTGACGGACTCTTACGGGGAAGGTTTTAGTGGTGGATTAATGATGGGTTTTTGATGAGCTTCAGCACCTTAACAGTGAAGGGGATCCCTCGACGTGGTGGTCAGCGAATTTCAAATTGACGATGTAGTAGCCGGGCTCCGTTGGCTTGTAGCTGATGGCGAGGACACCGTCCTTGCTGTCCGCGCACTGGATCTCGGCCTTGCTAGGTCCTGTTGTTAAAATTCACACACAGGTGACAAGTTTTTCAATTATATACAAGATATACAACATTTAAACGTATTGGTACATTATGTTCAGTAATTAAATAAAAAAAAAGTCCTCTTTTTACAACGTATGCACTACACCCACCATAATGTCTCACCACGCCACGGGTCGACTGGTAGAGAGTGCCATAAGGCATTAATTCCGCCCATAGAGCCACCAATAAAGTTTAAATGTGCTCTGTGATGTACACAATCATTTGAATTACCAAGTTATGCATTGAAGAACTGTCACATATCGTATAATAGCAAACTTCTAACATAAAATCACAGCAAAAAAAAATACGCATTATTCTTACACCTTTTAACTACACGTTAAATTATTTTATATATTTACCTAAATGACATATATGTATGAATGAGCCGGTAGCTTAGTGTATAAACCCTTGCTTTTAATAACACGATACGAGATAACCGAGTTTGTTTCCCGGTGCCCAGTACCAATGTGCTCGGCGAGGACACCTATATTCACAACGAAAAATAAAAATCATGTGTCACGTTGTGATTGAGTATTAAAAAAAAATTCAACACAATACATGATTGGTATTTTTGGCTGTGAACAGAAATGGTGATTTCACTCAGTCACCTAACATAAGTACTATTTATAAATAAAGGTGGGAACGCTTCAATTGAAACAATTTTATCATCAATTCGGATGTGGGTGAAGAGAGTCAACGCGAACGCGAATTTTACCTGTAACCCGAAAACATGATAATGTTAAAATATTTCAAAACACGTGGAGTCCGCCAATATATATGTATAGTGAAGTCGCAAACTATGGAAAAGAAGAACTACCTATATTCGCTTTATGGAAAAGTCCGAGGTCCAGCTGTGGGCATCTAAATAATATACAGACTGTAAGTAGAGTACACTTTACTTTTTTATATACTTAAATAATATTGAATGTAATACTTACAAATTCCCCGGACAGCACACAATAATAAATTATATGTTTATAAACTGAGTATAAAAATATGTTTTAACATACAACTTCCAGTATTACACTTTAATTAAAAACAGCGGGAAATATTTTTCTTTTGGCATTACAATTAATTTGTACACAAATTATTTAAACGGTCTACAAAAAAAGAGACGAACTCTTTTATAACATAGAAAATTAATTGAATTCAAGTTTAATAATTTACTACAAAAAAAAGGGTTCGGTAATTTTATAACAAAAGATGGTCATTCGTTTACATTGAATGTTATAATTTAAAAATTTTTAATTAAAAATATTTTCATACATAAATATTTTTATTCCTCTTGTATGACTGTTTAAAATTGAATAGGATTTTACAATGTTAGGGGACACATGTCTTTTAGAAAATTAAGGTTGATGAACCTTCACTTATGTAAGTTAGGACAGGGGCCAATGGCATCTACATCCATCTCCAAAAACTATTCAAGATGCACATTGTCACTCTGTGGACTGCTATCGATTGCCTCGTTACCTATGTTTGGATCCCCGGTTCCCGAAACTCTCCATACAAAACACAGCTGCGTTACGCCGCCAATTCACACTGTCTATGCGTGATCCTGCCCTATTCACGCGGACCCATTCATGTTACAGCTAGATACGAACTGTAAAGTGGCTCTACCATTGTAAGCAGAGTCGGATTACTAAAAAGAACAGGGCTTCTATCTATCTTCTATATCAAGTCTAGTGTTTTCAACACTAATATTATAACAAAATATCATATTAGAGCAGAGAGCACTGTAGGACATATTTTACGAATAACCTGTATTTAAACATGTTATATAATATATAAATTTTATCAGTGGTAGAGCTATACTGCAGTTTCTTTCTAGCTGCAGCATAAATGGGTCAGCTCGACCGGGGTAAGACCACGCCCTTACGAATATCAGCGTAAAATAACAGCATAATGCTGCTGTGTTTCGTGTAGTGAGTGCGGGGAGACCTTCATTACTGGTGACGAGGCATTCCATCTCAGTCCTCAAGGGTGACAACGCGTTTGCATTATGATTCCTTGTCAGGGATGAATGTAGATGTCTTGGGCCGCAGGAATCACTTGCCGTCAGATGTACTGTGCGCGTATTTGTTACTATAAATGTAATAAAAAATAAAGGTTAATTACCTTCAATGGAGAGCGAAAGACCACCGTAACCCGCGTTCCTGGTGTCAACGCTGAACGTGTTCTCACTGTGAGTTTTGCCTTCCTTCAGAGCTGTTCCAGACACCTAAAATAAATATACATCTATTATTGTTCTAATAATGTAAGTTAGTCAATCAACCATTTTGTACTAAGGAGATCGTAAGAGGAATATCTCAGAATGCTCTCGTGGATCTCCAATAGAAGACGGTATAAGCATTTTAAATGCAAAGAATAATCCAGTAGCTACTTGACTCTAGGTACTCACCTTAACTTTCTTAGCATCACCAACTTCCTGATCCAGCACAGTGATGTTGAACGGAGAGTTCTGGATGTGCACGCCGAGTTTCTTAACCGAGACAATGTGTTGACCGGCCTCACGGGGAGTGAAGCTGATACCGATGTTGCCGGATGGCAGTCTCTTGAGGAAGCAAGGTTCCTCGAGGCCGGAAGGTGCCTTAATATGAAACACTTGGGTTATCTCTATGGGTCGCGAAGGCACAATAAATTATATAAAAAACACAATTGTTGGAAATTATATTGGGGCTTAATAAACTAAAGTAATATTATTATTCGTATTAAATTGAATGAAAACTTTGGTGCTCACAAAAGACTTTTCGAATTCAATTACTATTTAAGTATCATCTCTTTTATATTCTAATAATTACATAAATAAAACTTGATCAGATATAACGGTATGATTAATATAAATATATTTTATAGCAATCAGCCAGACACCAGAGGAGTCGGAAATACGTTGCCGGCCTTTAAGAATGATAACATAATGATAATACCTGGATTGAAGCATTAAGACTGCGGATGTCATTGTCGCTGATCTTGCCGGGTAAAGTAACTTCGCTGCAGCTTCCCACGGAGATTTGGTTCCTCTTGCGACCTTCACCAGTGACCTAAAATAAAGAATGAATATAACATATGATCTTGCATACAGTATAAGTTATATATGCAAATGGAAATTAGTAGTTTTTTTTTTTATATAAAGAATATCAGCAATGATATATTAACATTACTAATATTTCGGTTAACCACTCCAACTAAACTGAAAATGCTTGAGCTAGGAGATGGTTCATGACCATAGTCAAATGGTGGATTCGAACTTACGGCTTTAAGTTAAATCATAAGGCTATTGTAATCATAAGCTACAACAGTAAAGGATGTCTTCTGCCAAACAATATTCATAAATTACGAACATCTATTTAATTCAAATTCAAATCCATTTATTTTGATAATATTGAAAGGCCGTTGTAGTATAAACGACCATAAATAAATAAAACACAGCTCAATGTTTAAGCCCACGCTTTTATTTCACGGCATCTGAGTTCGATCCTCGGTCCTCGACACCAATGAAATTGTTGTTAATTGTAAAATTTCGTAAACATATTAAGAGCCGCATGGTGGACTATGCTTTCTAGAATTTCTAGAGCATTTTTTCTCCACCACGACTATGATTATGTCACGACCCACGAAAAAGTCAAAAAGCTAAGGTAAAGCCTTGCGAACCTCTTTGATATAAAATTATAATAAAATTTTAATTACTAGTTATTTACAAAGCTTTAATTAATTTTTTTATCTTGGTTTGTACATCGTTCTTTTTAGTTTTATAAAACTAGATTAAAATTAATTCCTTTAATAAGCAAATGTTTCATATACAGGTCTTATTTATTGAACAGATTGCGACCCGTTTTAATAACAAGAAGTTGATAAACGATGCCTATCCCACTTTAATAACTACAGCCATCGTTCTAGGGATTTTGTTCGTTTATATATATTCATTTATTTTTCAAATAAAAATAAAACTTTACATAATCTACTTTAAAATTATAGATCTTAAGCCATTATTGAACTAATATTATATAAATATAATTTAAATATGAGTAAGGTTCTATTTATAGTTTATTTAAAATGATATTTTAATGTATGTTCGTGTAACGTGCGTATATGTGAATGCGTGTGTATTTGTGTGTACACATATAGTATGCATATGTGTGCGTAAAAGTGGGCAAGTGTGATACATATAATAGACAGTTGGTTTACTTCGAATTATTACAAATATGTTCCAGCTTTGATATAATTTTATTACCTTAGATGTGTACGGTGATCCCTTGATGTGCTTGTCGCCAAATCTGACGGAGACCTTGTACTCGCCAGGAGCGGTGGGCAGATAGGACACCGCGACCGTACCGTCTTTGTTATCGTGGCACGTAATCTGAATGATTAAATGGAACACGTGAAAGTATAACTGTTAGAAATAACATAATGAAAACAATGAAACAAGATTTAGATAGACAATTGTAGCAAAAATAAATGGTAGTCACAACGCAATCATAAACTAGCTGTAGCGCAAATATTGTCCACGATAGGCGGTTCACCATTTGCGGAATACCATCAACAATGTTATAAAATATTTTATTTACAAACGAGCATACACCTCACCTGATGGTAACTGACTGTGATCAATCAGTTGTCTGAGGACTTGAATGGAATTAATGGATAAAAAAAATAGTAGAAAGAGAACATCTATGGACATATAGTAAGATGATAAAACCTTAACCATAGCCTTCAACCAAGCATGAAAATCAAAATGATATCAATCAAATCCATGCACTCTCTAACGAATAGTTAAATTACCTCAGCTTTGCTGGGACCTTCCACAGCCATAGACAGACCACCGGAGCCAGCGCCCTTGGTGCTGATGGTGAATTGACTGGGTTCACCGCTGACACCGCTTATCAGACCCGGCCCATAAGCCGTCACGTAGCCAGATGGGATGGAGTCCACGTGGAACTTGTAGGGAGAACCTGTAACATAAATATGGGCGTTATTAAGTTTTACAGATAAGCTTCTCCCCAACGAACTTTACAAATGAAGGAGTTTTCCGAATTTGCGTATAAATACTCTATGTAGTGTAATTTTTATCACATATTTTGGTCTATAGACAATGGAACTCTTCAGTTGTGTCCGCGAACCAATCATTTCAGCTAAAATAGGTATTGGTACTAATACGAGAATATAACCTGTTATAAAACAAACAGTATTTATTTATACTTTATTGTATTCACACAGGTAACAAAGGGCGACCTTCATGCCTATTGGTATTCTATAACAGCGAAGGCACGTCGATGTTTTTCTTATATTATCAGGCTAAGCGGTAGGATGTTATAGTTCCAGGTTAGTGTACTCTGAACAACCCGATATGGTGCATTGGAGTACAGATCTTATTATTAGATGAAGAAACCTGTCGTGATATAAAGAGATAAATTGAAACATCTTTGAGATAGGTAGGTGAAGATCATTTTAGATAGAGAAAAGAACAAGCGAAATTTTAGAATTGCGCCTTTACCGGATGGTAAGCCATATAAGTCGAGAACCAAAATGATATATCTGATACAGCTGTTAAGTAGGCGCTCAAGCTTAAGAAGCTTTTGGGTCAGCAGCATAACACATCTGCATAATCAATAACTGGCAGTACATGAGTCTGAACGAGCACGATCTTTGTTTTAAGAGGAAGGAAATATTTCAGACGACACATAAGGTGGCATTCATTTTACATCACTCATAACATTATTTTGTAGTATACATATTACAAATATAAACCTAACTCTCTAATTCAAAGTATTAGATATGTCAACTAGTGCCACCACTGTAATTTTTCTATTGCATATTGATAGTCTTATATCCTCAGGTTTATTAACACGTATAAGATATGAATATTTAAGAAAACTTTACTCTTAACCACAGCTGTATCACCTGAAAACAATTATCGACAAGAATATGTGTATTCAACTAACCTTGGACGTGTTCTCCATTATACTTGACGTAGAGCTCATGCAATCCCTCCTCACGAGGGTCGTACTTGATGCTGACGGTACCATCCCTGTTGTCCTCGATCACGGGCTGGTCTATGTGGCCGCTCGGCATTCTTATTTCCGCTGGAAGGAGACCGAATAAATTATAATGTGATAACTTCAATTATATATAACAGGAATTGGAAATTTCTGTTACTCCAAGTTTTCGATAGTAGAACAATCTAAAAGAATGGAAACCCTTAAAAGTTCTATTTGAAATAGAATTTGAATATTTACTAACGCATTTTGAAGACATGTGGTCCGAAAATCAGTAGTGGTGACACATGGAAGATGATAGTACAATATCCTAAAGATCCAGGATTTCAGGATTCACTACTTATATTTTTTTTTTCAAAAAATTACTTAACTTCTCTTCTGAGTAAAACAAAAATATTTACAATAGAAAACAATCTAAAACTACATCTTTTATGAAACAAACCTTTCCTAGTATCGATGTGGAAAATACTGACGAAATTTAAGGGTGTGTAACTGAGGCCAAGGCCGGTCTTGTTGAATGTGATCTTGTGGGCTTCCGCGAACACTATTGGCGATTCCTCCTTGTCGATTTCAGACACTGAGAAATACTTCAGACGGCTGTCCAGATAAATTGAAGCGACTTCGTTCCAGTTGATTTCCTTTTCGTTGCCACCAACGATTGAATTCCACAGTCCACTCATAAACGCCATTTATTCACTTTCTTCGTAACTCTTTAATTTATAGAAAGGGTTTTTTATGTGTTTTTGTCTTGTGCAGTGTGCGTGTTATATTTTTAACATTTTTATTTTTATTTTAGCCTTGAATAAACACTTTTATAAAATACGCAGATAGACAGACGTTTGATTAAAAACTAAGCAAATTTATATTTCTATCTAGTCTGATGGATTCCAATGAATGACGCATATAACATTATCTTTAAGTACTTTAAAACCTTTGGCCTTTTACGTGTGCATAGTTTAAATTTTCTTACTAAAGAGAAAGTCTTAAATATGAAAAACTTAATGTAATTTAGTATTCGAATAGGGAAAATAAAGTCGACAATGTCTCGGTTAAATCGGAGTCTGCACCAGTACGTTATGTAAAAATGAGAAACATGTCGCACTACATGAGACAATGTATTAGGTTTATATTGGAAGCACTAATATTTTACAGACTTGCGCAAATTTGGGTGTATCATATTTAATCTAATTGATGAATATGAATTAAAGGAAGTAAGGTCTTGAGTGTTAGCCTGCTCCTGGTTAAAGCAGTATATGACAAACTCCATTACTTGAAGTACCGAACGTAGGTTTGACGAAAGCCGATCGATGCTGGCGATCTACGGAGGAGCCTCTGTTGAATAACATAGTGTCTCAGTGTAGGCTGAGATCATGAAGATTACAATAAGATTACGATACACGGAGTATGGGCATCTGCAACTATCCTATTGATGTAGAAAATAAATGTCAAATGGTAAAAATTGAATGTTCTATACAAAGTTTGTAAAAATTGATTTGTATCACGATTCAAAGCTAATTTTAAGTGAAATGTAATTGACATCATAATTAACTACAAACGTTTACCTGTACACACACAAACGTTGACTCACACACATAAAACACACACATCCACAAAGTTTGCCACTCCACTGTTTAGCTCTAGTATAAAATTAAAATCCATCTATTATCTATTAGCTTAGCTCATATGTTTATTAATAATGTATATATATATGTATATATCTAAGAGATGCGGACTTTGTAATAAAATAAAACAAGTAAATAAGTAGGAGGGGTAGTCGTGACCTTTTTTTTTAGTCAATAGAAAACAGTAATTGGCTACATCTTGTTATCCGATTATGTTAACTGCGCAGAATATATTACAGGATTATTATGCGCGGAAGTGGATGCGCAAAAGGTCTCGCCTTCCCCGATGTATCTGTGTATCGGACTAAGTTCTGGTTGCAGTGTGAACGACATGTGTTTATATTCCACACCAGTAAAAGCCAAGGAATGACGGCTATGCTCTATGTGGTCCACTAGTCCAATAGTTTACTAGTTGTCGTCATAATAAAACTACTGAAGTACTATCAAGAAAATATTCAATTTTAATAAGTCAACGAATAATAAATTTAATGATAAATGCGAGAACTGAAGCAGAACTTTCTGGAAAGTGTCACGTTATATGATGACCGGAAATGTATATCAAATGTACCAAGAGCGTAGCGCGATAAATTAACAATTTGATGGTAGTGAAGAAATCGTAAGAACTTTTGGCAACCTGGGCATCGGTTAACTTTAAATTATTCACGAACCATTGGACAGCATTGGAAACGTATTTATATTACCTTTAGACACTCTTACACTTTAGACGTCATTATTGCTTTTTCATCAAAATTCCTGATTTGTAGTGTTTTAATGGTGTAGTGATTTAATGGGCAGATATAACTTTTCTTTTTATTAATACCAGTTGTAATCAATAAATTGAACTTAATTTATTCTAAATCACTGACTATATTTTTTGTAATAACCTCAAAGTGATATATAGCGCTGATCATCTTGGTCCACCTTGGTTTATTCTGCCACGGTAAAGCCTCAAATTTTTATCTCCTGGGATAAAGAGCGTTATGCCCTCACAAAATACGAGCATAAAGTAGAAGAGCATTAAGAAAGTAGGGATTCGTGGATCCAGATACGAGGCATTTTATCCCAGGCGTGTAAATTTCCCTTTACTGAGTTATACAGTAAGTTATATACTGATGGCTGAGTCGCGGATCACAAATTAAGTTTGCATCCCAACCAGAGTTATATTGTTGGTTTCCGGATTTAGTTGTGTTGTGAGTACGTACCGTGTTCTTGATACTGCATCTGATCCTTCTTCCGATCGTATTGCGCAAGGATTACCATCAGACAAATGCTTAGGAAACTATAATATATCGTGTGCATTAGGATGATACCTAGGTAGGCTATGTAACATCTTCTGGTACATACTAAGATGTTTCCTTATTCAAAATTGACTAGTAAGACTTCTTCAGCGTTCGATTTACTGACGGACATTGTCTTCTTATATTGACCGTATTTTTTTTTTCTATTACATTGAGAGTTTCAAACGAGCACACAGTTCACCTGATGTTAAGTGATTCCTGTGGCCCATGACATCTACATTCATCAAGGAATCATATTGCAGATGCGTTGTCACCCTTAAGGACTGAGATGGAATGCCTCGTCACCAGTAATAAAGGTCTCGGATCCCTTCACGAACCATTGGACAGCATTGATGTGTTTATATTCCACACCAGTAAAAGCCAAGGAATGACGGCTATGCTCTATGTGGTCCACTAGTCCAATAGTTTACTAGTTGTCGTCATAATAATACTACTGAAGTACTATCAAGAAAATATTCAATTTTAATAAGTCAAGGAATAATAAATTTAATGATAAATGCGAGAACTGAAGCAGAAAATTCTGGAAAGTGTCACGTTATATGATGACCGGAAATGTATATCAAATGTACCAAGAGCGTAGCGCGATAAATTAACAATTTGATGGTAGTGAAGAAATCGTAAGAACTTTTGGCAACCTGGGCATCGGTTAACTTTAAATTATTCACGAACCATTGGACAGCATTGGAAACGTATTTATATTACCTTTAGACACTCTTACACTTTAGACGTCATTATTGCTTTTTCATCAAAATTCCTGATTTGTAGTGTTTTAATGGTGTAGTGATTTAATGGGCAGATATAACTTTTCTTTTTATTAATACCAGTTATAATCAATAAATTGAACATTCCAATAAGTCGAATATTTTTTTTTGTAATTTATTATAAATCACTGACTATATTTTTTGTAATAACCTCAAAGTGATATATAGCGCTGATCATCTTGGTCCACCTTGGTTTATTCTGCCACGGTAAAGCCTCAAATTTTTATCTCCTGGGATAAAGAGCGTTTTATCCCAGGCGTGTAAATTTCCATTTACTGAGTTTTACAGTAAGTTATATACTGATGTCTGAGTCGCGGATCACAAATTAAGTTTGCATCCCAACCAGAGTTATATTGTTGGTTTCCGGATTTAGTTGTGTTGTGAGTACGTACCGTGTTCTTGATACTGCATCTGATCCTTTCTCCGATCGTATTGTGCAAGGATTACCATCAGACAAATGCTTAGGAAACTATAATATATCGTGTGCATTAGGATGATACCTAGTATGTACCAGAAGATGTTTCCTTATTCAAAATTGACTTCTAAGACTTCTTCAGCGTTCGATTTACTGACGGACATTGTCTTCTTATATTGACCGTTTTTTTTTTTTCTATTATATTGAGAGTTGCAAACGAGCACACAGTTCACCTGATGTTAAGTGATTCCTGTGGCCCATGACATCTACATTCATCAAGGAATCATATTGCAGATGCGTTGTCACCCTTAAGGACTGAGATGGAATGCCTCGTCACCAGTAATAAAGGTCTCCGGATCCCTTCACTCACCAGACGAAACACAGCAGCGTTATGCTGCTATTTCACGCCGGTATTCTGTGAGGGCGTAGTCCTACCCCGGTCGAGCTGACCTATTCAATCTGCAGTTAGAAATAAACTCTACCTCTGTTATTTTTTGCCACTTTGCAACGATATTGACCGGTAAGTAGCACTGATAATAAAAAAAAATTAGGCCAACTCATATTCGTTACAAGTCACTGTTAATATTAATTTTACTGTTAGATTCCATCTTATAAACATTTCAATGGATACTCGTTTAGATTAAATTGCTTCATTATCTAGCCCCGGCTTCTGTCGTAAGCAAATCAAAAAGGCACATTAATTTTGTTTGCTTTTCCAGACTAAATTAGAAAGCAACAATAATGTCGGACGCCACTCAACGTCTCAATGTTTGCGATTCCATAATTCTCCCGATTCTAAATTTAAACTTCGAAATAATATTTACGATTTATTTTCGGCCAAACGTCACGCGCAGATCCAGTTTAAGGAATTGATATATACTATATACACTTATTCGCATGCCACCGTTAATTTTAGCTTGAGGGGTATTTGCAAATGCCCTTATTACGGCCAGGGTTGCTTGAACTTTCTACATAATAATAAAGCTCGAATTGACAACGTACGTAGTTATGGAAGCACGGCCCGTACACACTGTGCGTATGTTAGCATAAAAGCTCACTTGCAGTGCTTTCATGACAGAGCATTATTATGTTCCCACGTAGGTTAGGTTACAGTAAGACATTTTAACGTTTAGTTTGAGGCAATGGTTTTGAACATTCGTTGTTGGTATCCCACTATAGCAACACGTTGATTAAATTAGTTTGAAATTAAGTTTAGTCTTTTATTTTTAAAAAAGTTCAAAGGACGCTCCCCAAACTTGATTACGTTTATTAAACTTTTAAAATACTATGGTGGAAGTTAGTACATCTTTAACAGTGCTAATGCCTCTTAGCAGGTAACAGTGATCATTTGTACCTGTGACATGAATGGGTCAGCGCTACCTGGAAAGGTCCACGTCCTCAAAGAAGTGTAAGGATCTGGGGGCCCAAATACATTATTGCATTGTATCTTAGTCTTCACGTAAGTCTTATTTTAGTAACAACTAAGTATTGTTTTAATCATAACTTGTTGGGCTATTTTGTTACTTAATATTGCCTATAAATTTATAAATGCTTGCTACGTATTGACCACTTGAGTTAACTACTATTGTTATTATCAAAGATGAACTTAGTCCATTGTTAAACATACGCCTACCTCATTAGTCCTGTATTCCCAACCTTATAGATATTTAGTACTATATACTATACTTATACTATCTACACGTCTTATTAGACAACTAAAAGTGGACATCGGCTTCTGATCGATCAACTAAAGTGAACCTGGGAGGACAGCAACACGATTACATCTTACTTTGTCTTATATCCCACCCACGTTAGTTTCCTTTGTTCTAGTGCAGATGTCCTCTTTGGTTTAATTTATATTTCTGTTACACAACGTAATTGAGATTGAAGACAAGCAGCTTTAAGCTTTAGTCCTAAATGTCTTATGAAAACAGAATGGACCGGGAAAGAATCAAAAATATAACTAGGACAACGCTAAATCATATGAATTCTTACGGCTAGACGTCAAAAACATCTTAGAAAACCATCCAGACGTCAACATCAAAGACGCAAATAATGTATGTAGTTTTGATTTAAGAGATGGGTATCAATAATACGTCGGGAAGCATAGAAAATTGCGACTCAAGTAATTCACAAGGTTAAGTCGATCAGAGATCTCCTGGTGTGAATCGATATCAAAAACATTACATTGTAACATATCGATTTTATTACAATTAAGAATCCAGTCGATATGAATGTAATTGATTCACATTTTTAGGCTTTAAAGAACAATTGTAAGAAATGAACACGCACAATCCTTCATCCAAAGCGTTAATAAACTGTTTAGGGTAGGTTGTACGTCATATATTCGAAACCCCCGTTCAACTCTTGTCGCGAACCATTGCTCAGCATAAGCATTAAACTTAATTGGATTGGTTAATAATAGTGTTAATAATTTTAATACTATAGCTAACATATTTTTGTATCATTTATAGCACGATTCATGCATCCAAGATACCTGATTCACACTGTTAATAATATCATTCGAGTAGTATATATAAATTTAAGTAAGACTTTCGACACAATGAATTGTCAATTAGTACTTAGTTTTTCTACATTTTAATTAATAAGTTAAAGTATTTCACCGAGTCTCATGTTACTTGATTGATTTTAATTTAATTAATCCACATATAATACAATAAATTGATTTGGCTAAATAAATTACGCCAAAACTTTAGGAATGCCACAAGGATTCTATTTAGGTCAATATTAAACACCACTTAATTAAAATAATCTATACATATATAATTACTTGTCCTCACTGACTGACTGATTCTTTAACGCAGAGCCTAAATCGCTGGTGCTACAAACTTGAAATTTTGGCAGTTGATGCCTTTATGTTGTAAGTATCCACTAAGGAAGGATTTTAGGAAATTGGACTCTTAAGGGGGTAAAATAGGGGATGAACGGTTGTATGGAAGTCCGTGATTTTACAATTGAAAAACATGAAATGTCATGTACCTGCTTCTAGAAATAAAGGTGAAAGTATATCGGTGCTTTTCAAAATTTTACCCATAAGAGGCTGAATTAGGGGTTAAAAGTTTATATGGGAAGTTCGTAATTTTACAAAGAAGAAACATGAAATTAAATATGAAGCTTGTGTTATAATAAAAAAAGGAACAAATATTATAAATACGTAGTGCACTGTTTCTGAATCGCGCTATGGTTTTGTTACGCGACTCTTAGCTTTTTTGACTGCTCAAGCTTCGAGCATTATTTTAAAATATCTACATATATCTACGCATGCGAAGCTGCGGCCTACAGCTAATTTCTTATATTTACGCAAATACTACTTATTAAATGAAACCAATATAATGTTTCGACTAAAAAAAAACCCTTATTTGAACAAAAGAAGCCTGGATTTTTTATTTTTATTCTCGCGGCCCATGACATCTACATTCATCCTTGACAAGAAATCATAATGCAGGGGCGTTGTCACCAGTAATAAAGGTCTCGGGATCACCACTCACCGGCAGTACAAACACAGTAGCATTATAATGCTATTTCACGTTAATATTCTGTGAGGTCGTGGTCCTACCCCGATCAAGCCGACGCATTCATTCTGCAGCTAGAAACAAACTGCAGCGTAGCTCTACCACTGTTAAGTTTATTCTTATAATAAGTATGTATATATTTCTTATGATAAGTTGTACCTTATGTAAATTGTAGTTGTTAATTCTATTATATTATGTTGATATTGGAATGTCTTCTAATGTCTATCGGGATGTCTATTTATGAACTACGCTTTTTCTTAAAAAAGTCCAATTTTTTTTAGGAGTGCAAACTTTAAACAGTGAGGTAAGTGTTAACAGCTTCTTCTATTTCTGTACTACGCTTTTTCTTAAAAAAAAAGTCCAATTTTATTTTTATGAGTGCAAACTTTAAACAGTGAGGTAAGTGTTAACAGCTTGCTTAAAAATGGTATATATAACCATTACTAGCGTAAAATAGTAGCACAATAATTTTGTGTTTCGTCTGGTGAGTGCATGAATCCAAAGACCTTTATTACTGACGTGACGAGAGATTCCATCTCGGTCCTCGATGATGACAACGCATCTGCAGCATGATTCCTTGTCCGGGATGAATGAAGATGTCATGGGCCACAGGAGTCACTTACCGTCAGGTGAACTGTGTGCACAAAGAAAACTAACTGCCATTGTTCTCTCTGAAAATGCTAGACCATGAAAAAAACATTTGATGGTGGCAGTTAAATTAATCTTCGTTATTCGTGCTGTCATATAGACCTTTGGATATAGTACAAAGTAGCATATGCAACTATCCAAACCGTTTCTTTCAACGCTTACATTTATTTTCGTATAAAGCCTCTATAAACACGTCCTAATTTCGATGACAAGTCATTCATTAAATAGAAATTATCAGTTCCGTAAAAATTTATATCTGTCAGCGTATACCTAAATAAATGTGGCACCGTAATCCGACTGTCCGTTTTTAGATATTCGATTTAAATACTTTTCCGACATCAGATATTTGGCGCTGATTCGTAGTTAGAATTAATCGATCAATTAATTAGTGGGTGGTACCGACTAATAGGCTGCTAGCGTTGTTTGATTTAATACTAATATGTTAACAGGATGTGCGAAATAGAACACGCAAATAGACAATATGTAATAGTGCATAAATAATTTGATTTTACTATGTAACAAGTTTTTCTTTTCATTACCTACCAACCAGAATTCCGACGGAATGTTCTCTATTAAAATTTCTTTATATGTAAACTTTTTTAAAATACGTAATTCTTACGCACGCCTGTCACCCAACCCGTTCGAAAATATAGAAGGTTGTCCGTATGATTTATAAAATAATATCCCGATTTAAATGTTACTTTTATCTTTAGCACGAAAACAACCCTAGTTTTGTAATATTTATTTACACTTACTAAGGAAACAAACCTCATTTCAACTAGTTACAACGATAACTTTACAGTATCAAAATGTTGTGGTAGTTTCTGGGGGGTCACGTTTTTTATTATAGGGGGTAGCAATCTATTCCATAAATAAGACCTATATATGAAAAATCGTTTCCAAATAAATGAATTTTAATGTAGTTTTATAAAATTAAATATAATCATGTACCAACATGAAGAAAATAAACTTATATATATATATATATATAGCGATAGATATAAAGGTATTGATATTCTTAGTATATTTTGTATTAGGACTCTATATTAGGTTAACCATGTTATCTATATTTATAATTTGCGATTACTAAAATTTTAAACTATTTGAAAAAGTTAAAAATAAATTTACATAATATGCACTATTTAGTAATAAACGGGCGCACAGTTCACCTGATGGTAAGTGACTCCTGCGGTTCATGACATCTACATATATACATCCTTGACAAGGTATCATAATGCAGATGCGTTGTCACTCTTGAGGACTGAGATGGAGGGCCTTGTCATCGGTAATAAAGGTCTCCGGATCCCTTCACTGACTAGACGAAACACAGTTGTGTTATGCTGTTATTTCAACCTAGTATTCTATGAGAGCGTGCTCCTTCCCCGGTCGAGCTCACCAATTCATTCTGCAGCTAGAAACAAACTGCAGCGTAGCTCTGCCACTCTAATAAATACGAAAACCCAGTGTCTACGCGCTACCTTTTAATTCACGTAATGCGAAAAAACTGAGTTCGATCCCCTCTGCCAGCCACAAATGAAATTGTTCGTTGTAATTTAAAGTGCTGATTTTGCACGTGCGTGGCGGTGAAAGAAAACATAGTGGGGATACCTGCGACCTCGAAAAAGATATTTCAAAGATATTTGAAGTCCACCAATCTTCATTGGGGCCCGCGAGGGATACTATGCTCCGACACCCTGTCTATAGAGGGGGATTATGCCAATAGTGAGATTTACTTATATATATTTTTTCATAGAAAAAAGGGAGCAAACGAGCGGTGGGAACACCGAGGTGCACATCGAAATTATAATTATAATTTTTAATAACAAACGTGAAGCCTTAATAAATAAATAATAACTATTATATTGTTTATTCCTACACCTTAACAAACAGAACTAATATTATATAATTTACAATGATGTAAATTGATGTCAAAGCTTAAAATTCCTGCGCTCAAGTCGGGCGAAGCTCAATGCAAATTCTTAGCAAATCCTGTAATAACGTCTACAGATTTATCTTCTCTCAGGTTCCGAGCAAGTTTGTGTTAAACAGTTTTATTATAAACACTATGTGTGCTAAAGAAACAATTTAGTTAAAGGATATTATAAATAAACTCATGCAGACCGTCAAAAAGCGCAAAGTAGAATACCTCGGCCACGTGCTTAGGCACGATAGGTACAAGTTGCTGCAACTGATAATGATGGGCAAGATCGAAGGAAAAAGACGCGCTAGACGCAGAAAAAGTCATGCCTACAAATCATCTGAGAATGGACGGGGATTAAGCCAGCCGAAGAATTGTTTCGTCTCGCTCTGGACCGGGACATATTTACAAAGTTGGCGGCCAACCTTCAGCATTGAAGAGGCACCGTAAGAAGAAGAAGAATAAATAATTCTTCTCTTTACTATATTGTAGTATCTAAATGTGATGATGTGTACTTCTATAAAGTTTTACACTTTTCTAATAACTGAATTTAAATTATTATAGTAATATCGATAACGACGCATCTAGATTTTTTCAACTAAGTACAATACATATGTCGTTACATATGCCTCGCCTAAGATACTTTTGCCATCGCATGCCTTATTTTGTATTTATCCTAGACTCCATTGTTCCTCCCACAGACTGTTTCTCCCAGGACTAGATCACGAAGACCCTCACATGCATACTCGACCTGACAGTTTTGCGTCCACGGGCATGTACCGCGAGCTCGTCGCACTATAAATCTAGTCATCAAGGATCATCTGTAACTTCACCGGACACTCAACAGTCGTATTTTCCTTACTCTTTCAGTAGTACAGCAAGAAAATTTGCAACGCGTTGTTGATGTTATTGCTATGCGCTTTTTTTCACTTGCCGCGTATACAGATTGATTACATTTTCTGCTGTGCCGTTAAATGCTGGATGGAAATCTTCATCAGAGATTGCCAATATGTCTCAAAAAAATATATATTCTCTACTTGTGAAAGGTGGCTGTCCGATATTAGTTCTATATGCAAACCGAATTTAGCAACGTCTTCCTAAGTAAACAAATATTATGTTGGATTCGTCCGAATCTCACTTAGGTCTGGAATCCGTGACTTGATTTTTATACAACACGCCCAGACCCGAAAACTAACAATTTGTGACGCACAAATATTGGTCTTCGAAAGAGAATCAAACCCATCCTGGGTGCGATCACCAACGCAGCAGCTAGGTATTGTAACCACGCGGCCCATGACTCCTCACTGATGCATATGTTTATGATAAAGATGCATGTGTTATCATCCCTGAGGATTGTGATAGAATGCCTCGTTACCTTTAAAAAGGTCCCCTGATCCTAGTTTTTAACTCATGTTTGTAACTAGGCGACGATCACGCCCTCCCACACACAATACCATGTTTGAACTGCAATTTTCTCTCTCTTTTCTAGGGATCCGTATACCAATATTCTGTGATCCTAGCCCGGTTGAGACCCATTATAATTTATTATTTATTTGCCTTTATATAAGGTATTAATTAGGGTAGTATCCATTTCAATATATGCAATGGTTTCTCTTGTATAGCCAGCCATCCACACATAGCATGTAAATTTATAATAATACATTATATCAATAGAATTATTAAATATCATATATGTCAAAGTCCTTTAAACTGATTACAATATTATTCCTTAATTAAATACACAATGATAATTGGCATAAAGGCACTAACAATGTTTTTTTTTAAATATGTACAACTTTTTAACGGTATTCTATATTACTAAATCTTTTTACATTCGCAGTGTGTTGTGTATTTTTGTAATGTTTAAAAAAATAGTTATAGCTCACGAATTCGTTAACAATTTAATATTTTTTCAGTGACCAAGTTTTATGCAAATGTTAAAACCAAGCAGCAACAGCGTAGCTCTATCATGGTACAAAAAACTGTCTCCAAATAAACTTAATAATTAAATTTACTGCCTTGCACTCGATTCAGCAGATGATGTATTCAAACAGTTTCATCATAACCATAGAGGGTAAAAAGATCAGTGTATGTCCCATCTAACTAGGTTTCTTAATATTCACGTTTTGACTGATTTCTTCTTTGATTTTTTGATTTTGATTGAAAACTTCTTTCAGCTCGTCTCTATATCGGACAGAAGTGACGTTTTTGCGTAGTACATTTAGCTTTCATAATATTTTTCTATTTATAAGTAAAAAAATAATTAATACTACAAATTATATTACTTATATTAATTAATAAAGCTTTTTAAAACAGTCTAGTACTGTTTTAATAAGCATTTTCATAGGAAGTAGTCACCGTGGCACCCACACTCTTTATTATTTTTCATTTTATTCTATTTATTGAGAGCGAAAGTAAATTAACTTCAATTAAAATAAAAAAATTGACCTTAAAAATCAGGTAATGTGTTATTGTAACAATATTACATTTTTTCTATCTAATCAGCCATTATTTATTAACTATTTATAGGATAGCATGTTTATTAAGACGTCATCGGTCACTATGAGAAAACTGCACACAGTTTCCAGAAGATTGCTGTGAATGTCTCTGGCACTGAGATAAAGAGATCTAATTGGGCGACATTTGTGTATCACATAGCAATTAATTTGTTGAATATGACCTATATTTCATAATAATGTCCCTGCCATCAAAATTATTTTAGTACCCAAACTAAATGCACTGTGGGATAAACTGAGAAATTGGGTGAGTTGGTCTATTCCAAGATTCCGCACTTCGTGCCCCTTTTGAGCTTGGCTGAATCTTACGTATTTTCAAAATTAAAAATAAGTATTATTTCTAGCACTTGTAATATATTCTTTGCTCAACCCAAATGTAATCAGGGACAGAATGCCTATTGGCATTAAATCTAAAATCGACGAGTAATTGCGTGATATAGCACCATAACGTCGCTGTGTTTCGTATGATGGGTGTAGGGAACCTAAGACCCTTATTGCGAGTGACATAACATTCCATTTCAGTTCTCTGGTGTAAGTAACAACGCAAATGAATTATTACTTTTTATCGATGACATTGAATGTAATTATCATGGTCCGTAGGAATCACTTGTCGTCAGGTGAAGCACGTGCTCGTTTTTCATCCTCATTAAAATCATAAATATTTTTCCAACGTGCCCCGTTTAGCTACAATGTTATAAATTTCATCGAAATTTCAACAAAACGATTTGAAATTTTGTGTTATATCTGAGTCAGAGGCACGAAAACGGCGATAAACCTATATGGGCGGATGTCAAAACGTCGTAAAATTGTGGGAAGCGGACTCGGTGAAAATAAACAACATGTAGAATATTTGTACTCTGTGCCAATAACACTGCTCGTGTGGCAGGGGGATTAGATCTGTATCGTCTACCGAAAAAAATATTTTAACCCACGATTTTTGGTGAAAGATATCTGACAATTTGACAAAATAAATTTACACATGTGTGAAAGTGTTTTTGATCTTAATCGTTCCCGGCCAATGGACTTTGATGAAAAAAAAATCCATACGGTTAAATATATTTAAACAGTTGCATCTTTGGTACATATATACAAAAACTAAGTACGTAGCCGTGAAGACATTTAAGTGGATTGGTACATGATTAAGGAAGGGCTGGGTTGAAATAAAATTGGTAAGCACGACTGGGATAAGAAAACGCTTTCAGGAATACTTTCGTTTTAAAGCTTAAAATAGTAATTAAGCTCTAGTGAAACTCTTTGACCATTTGTCATCTGGACCATTTGTGTTAGCTGAAGTGACAACCCATTATAATTCTTTACCATCGAGAGTTAACGTGAGAGGAATGCAGGAATGACATCAGCATCAAATGAACTGTGAGTTGTCTGTGACTCTCAATATTAAAAAATATTAAAAATGCCATACTAACAGAATATCATTGTAAAACTGCTGATTCCTAGAGTGAGTGAAAAATATGGTAAGACCAATAGCTGGTAAAAAAAGTATTTCATTTTGAACTTAGGCAACAATGAAAACATACTTTATATTGATTCCCTTATATATTATATATCATACATTCATATTTATTTAATATATTGTTAAAATAGTCAAGTAGAATTAGGTAAAGATAAGATTAGGAAGTATAAAAAGGAACCGTAAAATAGTTTTGATGAAAATAGATGATTATGTTACTTCCTGGTCGATTTCGACCACGGCGATATCTTCTGGCTTTTACCAGATTACATCAACTGCTCAGGATTTATTATAGTGTTCTCGTCATTCGCGGCAAACACAATGACAATCGACCGTTACCATATTTCCTATGGCCCATTCCTTCCATACGGCCCATGTAATACAAGTGCAGTAATATCGGAACAAGGCTTAAATGCAGTGTCTGAGTTACGGGATATATATATATATCCTGTAACTCAGAAAGGACCCGTAAAGTAGCTGCTATGTACTTTTACTACTATACAACGCGGTCATCGTTGTGAATATTTGATTTAATAAAATCAAATTTTATATCAACCATCACTTCACTTGTGCTTATTATGACACGTAAAGTAACAAACAAAACAAAGGTTGTCTTGTTTTCTTATTATATATCGAATAGCAAACAAATTTTTTCACTAAATGGTAAGTTATAATTGCCGACCAATATATGTATGTACTTCCATGTTCTACAAAGATTCAAGACACTTTTGCTATCACCCCTAAGGATTGAAATTTCTTGCGACTTTATATGCTACCACATATAACGATTTAAGACATTTTTGTACAATTAATCCAGAGATAGTGGTATCACCCCTAAGTACTGAGATTTCTTGAGACTGTGTACTACCACATATAAAGATTTAGGAAATTTTTGTACAATGAATCCAGAGATAGTGGTATCACCCCTAAGTACTGAGATTTCTTGTGACTTCGTATGCTACCACATATAAAGATTTAGGACATTTTTGTGCAATGAATTCAGAGATAGTGGTATCACCCCTAAGGACTGAGAACTCTTGCGACTTCGTATGCTACCATAGATAAAGATTTAGGACAATATTGTACAAACAATCGAGAGATATATGAACGGAATGAACGTTGAATGTGAGTGTGGTGTGTCTCTTCAAACAACTGTTCGTTCACGTTATCCCCTACACTGCCAACGCAGTCTGAACGGAAGAGCAGTGGTCAAATAAAATTTTCCTTCTACCTGCTATCAATTAAGTTTGGCCATGACAAAAACGAAAAAGTAAAATACTTAGTACACTATAAGACGGCCTAGCCAAAATTGCACTCGAAAAGTATTTTCCCAATATTTTTCTACACAATTAAAATTCACTTATATATATAAGTTTTTCAAATTCAACTATTGATTTGACATTTTGAAAGGTAAAAATAATTTGTTTCAATATATATCGTCATTCAAAGTTTCGATCTCTATCGAAGAAAATATAGGTCCATTAAAAAGCTTTGAGTGAGTCCTATACGGACTGGGAAAGTTATAATTGACACAGATGTATTATATCAAATTTGTCAACAATTTTAACGGTAAATAAATGCGAAGTTTTACGTTTATGTAAATAGAAAGGTAATTTATTGAAAGTCCTGTATCACTTCAGCAAAAACAAAGTTGTGCGTCAGAAGAGTAGAGAATTTTTATTGCTGTTCGAATGATAATGACGTCAACAAATCTATTTTTATTAAGTTTAATAAAATATTTAATATAAAATAATATTTTACGACGTATAAAATCATGTTATTCGATTTATAAAAATCACTTGAAATACCTTCGACTAGACATCGACGGTAATGTTCGACTAGAATTACACAGGACGTGCGTGACGATGCTACGAGAAAATTATGGACTTACAGATAAAATAAGTCTTGTGCGCAAATAGGTTTTTTAGCTGAGATACAGCACTAATTGGTTTGGCTCAGACTAATTTCAAATACTATTAAAACCACGTTATATCTAATTTCTAGCTACAATATGAATTTATGAAAATGTGAAATAGCAGGAAAACGCTGCTTTGTCAAACAACGCGGTATGGTGCGTGTAGGGAAACATAAACTCACTACTGGCAATGAGATATTATATCAGAGTGCTTAAGGATGACAGCACACGTGCATCATTAACCTTTATAGAGGAATGATTTACACCTATTTGGGCCCCGACTATCACTTGAACTATGAGCTGAGATGTTGCATCTCTATGCATTTTTCCCGAATTTCCCATGGTGAGTGTTCTGAGGTCTTGTTGGGATTAATTCCAGCTGCTTATTTTAAGCATCGTGCATTATGACAGGCTTCAAAAATACATCCTCATCATTTCGATGGTTGGCAATCCACCACTGTGCGCTTGTGCGCAAAGGTACCGTGGCGGTTTGTCACTTACATTTTTTTTTGTAACTTGCTATCCCACTACTGGTACAAAGGTTCTTGATACCCAGGATGGAAGAGATCTAAGACGGCTATCTATTTTTCTCGGAATCTTCCCCAACCTCTGTCCGTCTTTAAGTATCAACGTCCACCCTGCTTTCAGCTTAAGCCAAGTAAACACATTTATTTCCGTACGTATATAATTTCGGAGTGCAGTATTATGTTGAGCGCCATGTCTGATATTCGATGGTCGGACGTCAGGTTTAACAGATATTTAAAACATACCATTATTCCTTGAATAAAAAGATACCAAAACTCACGTCACGTCAAACACAGGACAGTACAACAGTAGTTAGAACTTCTAAAGAAACTAGTTTGTTTTAGTGCTACAATGTTGCAATAGATGACGCTGTTTTAAAACGTCCACGCGTGAATATAGATGAACGAAAAATGTGAAAGAGGTTGTTTACCTAGATTTAGAGAAAAATTCATATATCTTTTAATTATACTTAAAAAATACTATCGGAAGTCATTCTAAAACGGCAATATGAAATGAAATAAATCAAAATAAATTGCTGATGCATTTTAATTTATAAAAGTTCTAGTTATAAAAAGTTTAAGGCAAAGTATTTAGATGAGAGATGTGTTGAAAAACTGCACCAAATATATGCGAATGATTCGAAGAAAAGTATGTTTTCAAAGTAGCTTTAATTGAGAAACAAATATAGCCTCCGTTAAATGGGATCTGAGTTACGTGGCAGAGATATCATAAATATAAGTGGGTAATTTGAAAATCGTAAAAATTCAAACCGGGCAATATCTTATGAAGCGTTGAGAACACATAATAAAAAAAGATAAAAAATGTTTTTAGAATTAAAACTCTTGACGTGGATTACGTTATTTTTGATCGATTTCGACCATCGCGACATCTACTGGTTGTTACCAGTTTATAAGCGGCCGTGAATAACTATCAGGCAGTTTTTGTTTCATTCTAAAGTGTTGGAGATACGAGTTTGCTGATTTCGATCGTAGAAGGAACAAGTCCGGTCAGAATCCGAGTGTGAAATAGCAGGGAGCGCTACTGTGTTTCGTATGATGAGGGGATACTAGGATCAACTTAGACGCATTCCATCCCAGTTCTCACGTGTAAAAACGCATGAGCATCTCGTCTTTATTGAGGATGGACGTAAACAGTTTAAGAGCCGCAGTCTTCCGTAAAAAAAAAATTAAACAAAGGGTGACAAATAACCACAAGATGCTCATGCGTTTTTACACGTGAGAACTGGGATGGAATGCGTGTAACTTGGTCCTAGTATCCATACGAAACACAGTAGCGCTATCTGTTATTTCACACAGGGATTCTCTCCGGACTTCTTCCTTCCACGGTCGAAATCAGCAAACAAGTACATATCTCCATTATTCAACATACATAAGGGATTTTAATGCATTATTCATGCTTCCATTGCCTATAAATTGGTTAACGCTGAGATCATGATAAGTTAAGTCGGCGGTTTCGTGTAAACAGTTAACTTCAATCGTCACATACTGTATTACCAGCTGTCAAGTTGTGAACCGAACACGTATTTTTAAAAAAAAAGTAAGCAACAACCTGTATACACAAATAAATTCATAATTATTCATAGTTCTCTTTACTGAGGGTAGTAGAGCATACTCCACTACGCGGCTTCACTGTGGATTTGTGGACTTCAAGTGTCTTTGAAAAATCTTTTTTATTTATTTCTTAGATATATACAGGTTAACCTCAGGATGTTTTCATCGCCGAGCACACGGTAAATTAGTACATAAAATTGAAATTTTAAATTCGACTAATGCCTACAAAGTTCACCTACATTATCATTAATAATTCTATTTACTATATATTCTATTTACTATATATTCTATTTACTATTAATTAGCTATGGATGTGAATCTGGCTAGCGACGCATGACAGAAAATCTATCCAAATGTCAGACGTCAGTTAAATGTCAAACGTAAATTAAATTTAACAAAACGTCTACTCAGTATGGTGCGCATATCCCAGGAATAAACAGTGAAGTAAATAAGTATAATAACAACCTATATATATAAATATCACTGTGGAGTACGTCAGTCCACCGCATGGCTCTACTGGTGGGTTTTTCTTTCTTTTTTTATTACATTAAGAGCAACAAATGAGCACACAGTTCACCTGATGGAAACTGACATGATAAAACATAATATGATATGTATATAGGTTGTGATGCGGACCATGACATCTACATTCATCCTTGACAAAGAATCATAATGCAGATGCGTTGTTACCCTTGAGGACTGAGATGGAATGCCTCGTCACCAGTAATAAAGGTCTCGGTATTCCTACACTGAACGAAATACAAAAAATACGAAACACAGCGGCATTATGCTGCTATTTCACGCTGGTATTCTGCGAGGGCGCGGTTCCAGTCCAGCTGACCTATTCTTACTGTAGCTAGAAACAAACTGCAGTGTAGCGGTCAGTCAGTCAACCAATGTTCAAATTCGACATATATTCAAAATATGTTTTTTATTTATTTCTTAGGTTTCTTTACGATATTTTTCTTCACAGTCTCGTCACGTAGTGTATCAGCACTTAAAATTTTAAATCAAAAATTTAATTGGTGCCGCTATCGAGTTTAGAACCCGGTTCACTTGCATACTGTAAAAAAACCGCTTGAACACCGAACTACCACGGCTCTCGAATAGCCAGTATTGTTAATAATGTCTTGAAAGCTTGCAGTGGATTTAAATAGACATAAGAATGGGAAAAGTGTTTTTATTACGTAAAAATAAACTTGAAAACCAAGACTTTGAACTCGAGATTTATTCAAAAACAAAAGTTAAAGCGTGTATATTTTTTGGCACATTAATCCACGCTGACATATCTATGGGCTGTTTTGTAAATGATCACGGACCCATCAATTAGTTGGTCGTATTTAAAACATGAACACTTTGGACATTTCAACATATTTAAAAAAATAAATTTCAATTCCACTTACATTGATAATTAAAACCTCAATAATGTCGCATTGATTTTTTAAGTGACTAAGGGTGACGAACGAGTGGACACTTCACCTGTTCGTGAGTGATTATATAAACTTATAAACACAATTTTTTTACCCAGTTTTATCAGTAGTATGAAAATATTTTAAATGTTGGCATTATCATTTCATTGGTGTCGTCGCAGAGGTAATGTTTATAGCATTGCTAATGTTCTTTGAAAAAAATCAAAGGAAATATTGTGGGGAAACCTGCATGTCTAATAAATAAGTTGAAAAAAATGTATGAAGACCGCCAATCCTATGCCATAATACTCTCGCAAGAGGCCTATTCCTAACAGTAGAACTTATAGATATACTATATGTTGCTGTTACTTCACTGTCTACACAAACAAAGTATGTCAACTTCGAGAATCAGTAAATAAAAATATTTGGGAGACACGAATCCAAAATAAAATCTCGAGCACACACATTCTACAGTACATTCTTAAGAGATGACTCTTATGCATTACACGGGATCTGGTGTATGGTTGCGCTTATCTATACTATGTACCGTACTATATATATATATATATCACATTGTATTATATTAGTTAGAAAAGATACAAAAGAGATTTCGTGATATTCAATTTATCTAATGAGGACTACACAATTCTGTGCTTTCGTCTTTACTTGGTAGCAGGACTGTATCCACGCTATAGAAAACATCAGAAAAATTAAGAAAAACTACATCATTCTTAATCAATACTTTGTATATATATATATATATATATATATCTATATGTACAATAATATATTACTACTAACTTGCTCAGATACCCAAGGTTCTCCTATAACTGTTAAATAAATAGATTAATATATAACTTACGTGTAAGGTTAAATCGCCTTATGGTTTAGAGTACGGACTAAGTTTACTATGTGTACGTTAAGTTTCGTATTTATATCTACTATTCGACTACGGTCCAGCATAATCTTTAGCTTGATGGTAATCTATAACGGGAATGTAATCAATTGCAACATCATTGTTATTTTTAAATAATTTATTAAACTTAGTTTCATAACAAGATTCTAATAAAACACAATATTGTTACATTGCTAGAAAACATATGAATATATTTATTATATTTTGTGTAGTTTTATAATTTGTTCCTTCCTTTTAAAAGAGGAAGCTATGAATGAAAAATTGGAACATTAATTATTATAAAATAATTTCATAACATAACCGAATATAACAAGCTCATTTAATTATAATTCCCCGGGAAATGTCGTGATTGGTTACATACCAAGACAGCTGTTTTTGATATACAGAGTGTTACTAAAGCAGTGTATTAAAAAATAGAAATTAGATTTTGCAGTATATTTTAAATATAATAATTAAAAATAATTCTATTATATATACAACCTAATTAGTGTTATTAACGAGTGTGCTTTTATTTTAAATAAATAATAATATTAACATGGTTATCTTTTACAAATTCAACCTAATGCAACAAAGGTATTCATGTCACTCTTTATTACATAGTTCATCTTATATATAAAATAAATATATCAATTTTAAAATAAAATTTCAAAATGAAAAAGGAGTTCTAGAATAATTCGGGCATGGCAAGAGTCAATAGCCTAATGGTTCAGGGTAAGGTCTGCGGAACTTAAGGTCGTAGGTTCCAATCCACCATTCGATTAGTAACCGGAATATTAGTAATGCTTTGCTTCGTCTTTCATTATTCGTACAGCAAAGGACTAGAATAGTTTGCCCGCGTCTGTCTCTCTCTCCGATCACAATGTGGGTGTTTTCAAGAGTACAGTGAATAGGTATTTACTGAGCTAGTGCGCCTTATCATCCAGGACTGCATTGCCACTTAACATCAGGTGGGTTCGTGGTCAAGCACTTGCTTAAAAATTAAAAAAAAAAGCATTGATTATATTCTTTTAAAAAAAAATGCAAATTTCAAGAGTAAGGCATGCACTGCACGCTTAACAATAGGTATCAGTTAGATACGACACTCATGCTTGGCTTGCATCTCTTCCCGGCTAGCGTGAAAGTTAATAAAGGGAATCGATTGAGTTTATTGCAGACTATACTATAACAAGGTTCACATCAAATATGACGTCATGATAACTATTTTATAAATCTATTTATTTATAACGTGAAACCTTCTGATTTTATAATTAACTTTGAAAATTCACAACAACATTTTTTATGATGCAGGGTCATGTCAGTCTAATGACTTCCTCGACAAGAATTCATAATGCAGATGCGTTGGCACACTTGAAGACTAAGATGGAATGCCTCGTCACTAGTAACAAGGTAACTTTATTTCATCCCACGAAACGCTAACAGCTAAATTTATGACGGTAATCTTGAAAACGTATTCTTGCCCCGGCCGAGTTAACCTATCCGTGTTATTAATATATTATATAGATATTCATAAACAATTTATAATTGTGGCATGATTATACCACTAATAAAATAAAATTAACGAAATTACTAACTTAAAAAATAAACTAAAACTATGCGTTCATTAATATTTCGAATTTGTCAACATAAATACAACACAACAAAAATATTCAATTTGTCGAAATGTTTCGCTTTTCTCCATTAATTTCAATTTACATTATATTCTGTCATCTGTCATTTCTGACAGCTCTGAATTGAAGGTTGCGCTAGCGTCTGTTCTCCAAAATAATTTGGCCAGCAACGCTATGAGTGGGATATATGCATTATACGGATCCTTGTAATGGTGATCAAAATAATGTCATCGTGACGCGAGGCCACGTGTCTTTATAACTCAATATGACACATTAGTGTCATATTTGCGACCCTGTGAATTATTTAGCTTCATTATTAGAGGGTATTCTAAAAAGCAGGAAATGTCAGGCGATTAAGGCAGATTAGTGTTACGTAAAACGAAACCCTTTTAATTCGTAGCTTCACCTTTGCAATAAATTCGTTGTTTATAGATTAGTCACGCCAGCGATAAGCTTTTAAGAATGTCAATGGGACTATAATTTTGAAACGTTAAAACATTCGTTGGAAAATTTAAACTCTTGCTTAAGTCTGTCTTGGTTATGTATAGTTTTATAAGTGGATATAAAGGAACATTTAAAAAAATGTTTTCATTAATTCCACATAGGTATCTCAAACTCACTTGAGCTATGGAGAGGACTATATATATACTCATTGTTTCTAAGGTTCATCGAGTAATAAATGTGGATATCCACAGAAGAATTAAGATAACCGATATAGGTCAAATGATCAGTAAGCTGAGATGATGTGACTCGTAAAACCGATAACCAATGAAGAAATCTTGAATGGCAGCCTCGTATTGGTCATCTCAGCGTAGGACGATCACTGGATTGAGTGATGTCCTATGCTAGTCCGCGGGTAGTTCATGGGAGCAGGTGGCTCAGGGTCGTACTCTTCGGTAGCCTTTGAGGGGGGGGTTCATTACCCTATGACATGATATTTCATAAAATCATTGTGTTATGAAATTTTGAATTATGAAGCATCCTGTATACCAGTATATCATGCGTATAATATTTTGCGCAAGCCGCGCGGCCGCGGGGCGATTTTAATTCTGGAAACTGGAGCAGATTCGCAGAGATACACGACTTTTGAATGTAACAACAAGGATTTACCAATTTGTTATTTAAACCACCAATGGGTATATCTCATCTTAAACAAGTAAAACATGAGGACTTATACACTTGATGAAGTATGCATCCCATTAGAGTATTTATTAATGTTGAGCTTCAGCCAAATACAACTTACTGCTAATATTGGGAACAATATTAAATCATGGAGCTATATGGATCTCCATGGAAAAAATTGAAAGCCACTATTTAAGCTTGAAGACGGAACATGGGGACGGAACATGCCTTGACAGATCACCAGACCAAAATAGCTGCATGATGCGGCTGTATTTCGTCTGGTGAATGTAGAAATCTAGAGACCCTTAGGACTGGGAACGAGGCATTCCCTATTAGTCTTCAGGGGTTGACAACGCATCTGGATTGTGACTTCTTATCGAGGACGAATGTGAGTGTTAAAACACAGCCAAAGCACCATCATGTGAACTGTGTGCTCTTTTGTCAACCTCAATACAATAATCTTATCTATAACAAAAATTAAAGTCTTCACAATAAATAATAGCAACACCTATGCAAACATCGAATAACTACCCTAATATTCATAAATCATAGACAACATAACGTCTCGGCTAATAACACCGAGACACTCTACGCATCGTTGAACCACTTACAGTGTGGTTAAACAACCGTTACAATTCGTAAATTATTTTTCGGTTACAACGTAAAGACCGATATGAATAACGAACCTAACAGAAATAATCGGGGCCGTTCATCGTCACCGAAGCGTTGCGGGAGGCACCGGCGGCCAAGAATTTTGGGCGCAGCACGCATCCGCTGAAATTTTAAGATTTTACCGGCCAGCTATACAATTCACCATGATTGTACCTTGTTAAAATGTTAACTAGACTACAGAACTATAGAATTCAGTAATGTTAAATAGGTATCAGCGTTAAATATCAGCATAACGCATATACAATGAAACGATGCGTGTACCCAATTCCAAGAGATTAGTAAAGATTTCAACAATTTATGACAATACAAATTGTCTATCTTTGTCTATTGCTATCTGCATCCCGAATGGGGCATCTTGAATGGACGGGGATGGACGACCTTACAGAAAATCAACTTGATGTAGCAACATTAAATTGTGTTCATAAGCGTGTATATAGCGGAAAAATACAGTTCCGTTAGGTAAATGTAGGAGACGTACGGGGAATCTCATTTCTCAGAGATCATAACGTATATATATCTTGAATCTTTGTTGAGGCGTATGTAGATGTCATGGCAATTATCACATACCATCAGGTGAACTTTTGACGTTTTACACTCCTAAGGGTGTAAAAAATTGTTTTGGTGATGTCCTTATATAGAATTCTTGATAGAAATTATATGATAACATTAATATTTTCTCTAAACAATGTTGAAATACAAATTGCTCTATAAATTTTCGTACCCTTCTGATGTTTAAAGAAATCTTTTGCTCTGTACTTCTAAATCGAACTTTTACATTAAGGTCACCGAAAACAATAATATTCGTAGCGCTTTTGCTTGTCGGGGTAACGTTACCTTATTAGTAGCAGGTGCTATACTTACTTGAATAAAATTTATTTTTAAAGGGAAGTGTTTTATTTATTTTGACATGATTCTGCTGGAAAGTGGGATGGGAGAGTGTTATCTTCATAACATCCTGTCGTTAGTCCACTATTAAACATAGGCTTCCTTCATAGAAGTCCCAGAAGCTCAATCAAATATTATTAATAGTAATTTCAAGCCAATTTACCACAACCTCGACCGTGAAGGAAAATCGTGATAAAACCTGTACGTCTAAGAAATAATAATAAAAAAAGTATTCTTATTTTAAATTATTCTTTGGTAGATGTAACGGTCTGCCAAACTTAAGGTCGTAGGTTCGAAGCCGACATTCTAGTATTGAACCGCAGAGGAACCGAATTGTAAACTATCTAGAAAAGGGTATGATAGAATGTAGGATTGTCGACTTTGGAATAGCCTTTATCCAGTAATAGACTATTGCGGAAGATTATGTGTTGGTGCTGAAAATTACGAAATGATTATAATTTTTTGGCACAGTCAATGGTTAATAAAGCCAATAGAATTAACACAATTTTAAAACGATCACGTAAAGTCATTTTTTTGAAAAGGAATGCTGGCAATGCCATCGATTTTAAAGTACTAAATATCAAGAACTATTAAATTTTGAAATGACTTATTTCACGACTGTTTTGTATTCGCTAAAAGAATTGGATGAAAGGCAAATTGTATTTTCAACAAGAGGCATTTTATTTATATCGTCGGAATCTTCAGTTAAAACTTCGATACTTATTACTGATGAGTTGAGACAAGTCCTCAGGAGTGAAAACGCATCTGCATTATGATTCCTTATAGAGAATGAAAAAGGTGTCTATAGGAATCACTCACTAAGCCTTGCGAGGTGAACTGTGTGCTCGTCAAGGAATAATATTTACGAATGTATGATAACGAAACGAGGCAAATATCTTTAGACACACACCCACTCGCTGGGTGTCTTCTGATGCTGCTGGTGGTGCGTTTGATAACAAACACAGCAGTCCTGAGTCTCAAGTGTGTGTACTTCAGCTCTAGTTTACTTAAAATATTGTTTTGATGACATCACTTCACCATCAACATAAATAAAATTTAAAATGCAAATGCACTGGCCTCCCTGAAGGAATACATCGTTATCTGCTATGGGGTCACCGGATCCCTACACCATACGAAACAGCAGCGTAATGCTGCTAATTCACGCTGTGATACTGTGAGGACGCGGTAGCGATAAGGGCACTCAGCCTAATTCTTCATTAATGGTTGACCAGCACAAAGGTTCCCCAGAGTGAGCCTCGACTTAGACCGTTACCCTTGGCGTGAAAGCAACTGACTCGAAGGTACCCAAGAGGGCCGCACCTCGGATCGGTCAATTGCTTCTGACGGATTAACAAGGACGTGGTCCTTTCCTCTTCATATTTCAGCTAAAAACTAACTGAAGCGTAATTCTATCACCGTTATTCGAAAATCTAGCCTAAGAGGTTTCCGCACCAACGTTGCTCACGGAATATGATCGTATTGTATATTTTCTTTAGATGCACGGTAAATATGATTCTGTCACTATCAAGTCGGTCATGGAAAGCACACAATATTTTTCTTTGCTGCAAAGTTATATTAGGAGAACGAGAACACCTAAATCAGTCATAATTGTAATCTTAAATCTAACCGATGGCTTTAAGTGCTGCAATCAAAGTGCAGATTTGACACGACGCATTAGATCGATTGAATCATTTGCGAAATTAGAAACTCCATTAGTTTATATTGAGTACAACGTTTATATACGATGTATAATGTAGAGATGATTTTTATAGCTATTACTTGAGTAAATAAACAACAAAAGATTACAAATATACAAATAATAATAATGAAGGATAAATAAGTGAAGAGATATTAATGCGCAAGTAATAAAAATCAATAATTAATCAAAAATAATAAACAAAAATAGAGTTGTATTAAATTCGATAAATTTAATTAAATTGTATAAATTCAAGAAAAATGCCTGCACCTTTTTTAAAGGTCGGCAACGCATTTGTGACCCCTCTACTACTGCGGATGTCATGAACACTTACCATCGGGTGGTTAGTTTACCACCTATTCTATAAAAAAAGCAATGTAATAATGCACGGTTACCCCGCAGGACTAAGGTGGAATGTAACCGTTTAGCTAAATTGATAATTTTATAACCGTGCTAATGCATGATTTAATCGGGGATGGACCACGCCCTCACAGTGTTTAGTTTGATGAGCATGTGGATTTGGAGAATCAGTTACTGTTAGTGAGATTTTCCATCACAGTCCTCAGGGGGGACAACCCATGTATGTATGCCATGAAATTATTTATGGGACGCAGTCTTCTTTACCCAGAACTGTGTGGCCGTTTGTTAACTTTATTTTTAAAAAGAAATATCGAATCGAAGAGATCATCGAATCAGATCGAAGAGTCGTCACACTATTTAAATTGATAAAATTTTATTTATTTCTCTATATACCTCAGATATGAGGATTATTTCACGATGTTTTTCTTTAGCGTCCAACATATAAAATCGCAAGTAACTATTTCGCTGCGCCGTGTGGCGCCAGTACATGGATCAAACTCGGGCTACTAAATATAAAGCGAGCACCCGGGTACTAAACGAACTACCACTCAATCAACATAACGGTTTTTATGAATTCTTAAATGAAGAATCTAAATTACGTAACATATTTTTATCGACAATAGTTGTGAATAATCGTAATGTACTGTTAACAGCTGTCCCATCCCATCACTTGATAAATAAATTAACATGTAACGATTATCACATTTAGATGCAATTTACAGCGTAGACGTCGGATTTCAATAAATACGTATTTACACTGGCAGTTGATACGATCGACAATGGTTTATTAATGTTGCAGCTTCTCTCCTGAAGCAGCATGAAGAGGTAGAGCTACCAGGTAACGCCCACGCCTTCACATATTACCATTGCAGTGTGAAATAGCAGCTTAACGCTGGTGTGTTTCGTATGGTGTAAGGAACCGAAGATCCTATAACAACAAAGCATTCCATCTTAGTCATGGTGATGACACTCGTGCATTTTTAGTGAATGATGTAGGTATTTATTGGTCAGTTAAATTATTTATTTATAAACTTTTGTACAACTAACATATGCACAAAGGCGGACTTAATGCCTAAGGCATTATCTACCAGTCAACCTTGGGGGGGTTCAGAGAAATCAAGGTAGGGACAGAAGAATAATAATAAAGAAAAAAGAGACATACAGTACATCTAAATGCTTATACAATTATATATACATAATATAAATTACGTAACATCAAGTGAAAAGTGTGCTCATTTGTCTTACTTAATTCCGATAAGAAATAATAAAAAAGAATTCCTAGGCAACCGTGAGGAAATATCGAGGTATCGATTCCCTTAAAATAAACACTTTAATTTGGCTCCAACATCTAAAAAAAAAATACATCAATATATTTCATCAGTGGCAACTGCTCGCAACTTATGAGCTGTGGTAGAAAATAGGCGAATGCCTCGCCGAACGCGCGTTGGAAAATGTTAAATTCTCTTAATGATATTATATCTTTAGATATAACAAGATCGCGTGGGTGTCATTAATATTACTATGTATTAAAAAGAAATTTTGTGATAATGTTTTAGCTTTTAGATCTCGAGATAGCCAGGGATAGAAAACACTATTCACATTTCACCTTGAACTTTTTCCCCGTAAATGATATTGAGCAAGCCTATCATCATACAGCGTGTATAAATGGTAACTAGAACCTGCGACCTAGCACACATCTATCTGCGTCCTAGCCACAAATCTAGGCCATCATTCCCGCCAACTAATAATAAGAACGTTGCTCTTACGTAATCCTTGGAGTCTTAACAAAAAATTCTGATGCCATTTAATGTACGATGTAGAGTATAATTTACCATTTATTAGCATTTTATGAAATAAAGTTACTTAAACATATAATCCAGTATGTAATGTTATGTAAAAATCAACGTATGTGTACTTTCAAACGTCTGTCTGGTCTATTGTTTGCTACGACAATAGAATTCAACGAATGCGTCTACGAAAGATTTCAATACGTAGCACATTCGTAGCAGTTTTCTTCCATCGTACACTGTATCCCCTTAAAAAAAATTGACACCTTATTTATTGTGTAGTGTTTAGTGTACAGCAAAAAAAATATTAATTATAAACAATAAAAACTATAAAAGCTCGTACTCCCGCCATTTCGATTTTTAAAACACCAACCGTTAAATTTTAATTTTTACCGAACACTGTAATCACTTCACACTGGCCACTTTAAATTAAATTTTAAATTTTCGGGGGACTCCAGAGTACCGTCCAGCGGTGCGCGCGACTTATGACTAGGCAGCCGCGCTCTGTCCCGTAGTAACATCCAAGTAAGTATTTATTTATATATTATATTATAATTACGTTTATTTTTTAACTTTTCAACACGTGCTATTTTGGTTGAGTAATGTTGTTTTTGTGTTAATGTAGTTATCTCTGCTTTCTGCAGCTTTGGTCCTGAGAATCCCGCGCTGATTGAAATTTCCTTCGCAAATAAGTTATTTTTGCTGCAGTGCCACTGCATTTCCAGAGTAATATTCGGTATTAAATAAGAAAATCAATATTTCGTCTACCATTGCGGTTGCGCACAAATTCTTTGCGAAAAATTACCTTTAATAGTATGGAAATTTAAACTACACTTTGTTGAATCTAACTAAAATCTTATTACGTAAATTATCATGTGATTTACGTTGTTAGAAACAAATACCCATTCGATAACAACCGAAGAGTAATTTTGTACAACTGGAGAATTCCAGTGCCAAATTTTTTGCTATATATTTTATCTATGACAGCTAAAGAAAACATGACAGCTTTTGAATTGAAGAATCTGAAAGCTGCATTCCTACGTTTTGAATTTTAGATTTATTTTAAGAATCATGGTTAGTAGTATTATATAATATTTAACGTTCAAACACTCAAACAGAAATTAAGCTTTAACGATGTAAAACTTTTTTATTATTATTTATAATATAAGGGATAACAAACAAGCTCATATTTCATCACCGTAACTTCATGATGATAAATGATGAGTGTGGCCCATGACATAAACATTCATCCTCAACAAAGAATCTAACAACTGAGACGGAAGGCGTCATTACCTATAATGGTCAATCCTATACTGGTCATGCGAAATATAGCAGTGTTATACTGATATTCCGTAATGGCGTGGATATATTTTTAGATCAAGGTACTTATGATAATATCAATAAAGTACAAATATGGAAACTCACTAAACAATATTGAACCTTTGTTATCTTATGAGGTACGCAGTACGTCAAGGGCTTCTGAGACAATAAACTGAATAGTCTACAATAAATGCTTAATTCCATTTACACCTTTCACAATATGCCCAGGACTCTTTTTCTCGAAGAAAGTGGGACATTCTAAGCTTTTTAGCTTTTTGTCACTCGCTTCAGCACAAAAGTATGACGGACGAAAAGGACAGCCGTATATATATTATTGCATATACGTAGAGATGTATTATAGTGGTAGCTCAGTGTGGGCTCTCGGTTTTATTTTCATAGTACGCGAGCAAAACCGAGTTCGATCCCCGGTTCTGAAATCATTAAATTTGTTGTTTGTCGCATCGTAAGGAACCTGCATGTCTAAGAAATAAAAGGATGAAGTCTGCCATACAACAGTGGTAATATAATACTCTTTCTACCCAGTAGTATATTATATATATAAATATAAATATATAAAAATACATACATATGTATGTATATATACATAGGCTATTACTTTACTTATGGCATTAGACATTTACTATTGCCATTGTAATTAAATTATAAGATCCAAAACTTTTAGCCCGCCTGCTGTCGAATATTTTCTTATTTTAAGACTATCTGTCAAATCTTTTTATCGTTTAAACCACTTGCACAGTTTCAATCAAATAATAATTGATAACTATTATTTATCTCTGCCACATTTTTGTGACGAATTTATTGAGCGCCGTTCAAAAATCTAGCTCGTCTAGAGCTAAAAAATAGATCATTACGTACGTATACATATAAGTTTAACTCGTTAGGCTCCTTTTTGCAGACCAAAATTCTTTTTTATAGTTATAAATGTCTGCTATGGAACTAAAAAAAACCCGAGCTAAAATTTCTACCGACCACATGATCAAACTGTTTCATCATTATTCTGTCATTATTATTCTAACATCAGAAGATAAGAGTAAGTAACTCGCTGCTGCTTCCCAGGTCTTGGATTCGATCTTATTACACATACATTACATCGAAAGACGGAAGGGTTCACCAGGAATTTCCTTAAAGTTTGCGTGAATGCACTATGTAATATTTTCGTGGTCTTTTGCATTGATTTTATTATTTTACTTATAACTCATCATATTTTTAATTAATTATTACTCGACATTGTCCCTACTATATTATAGTACCTTCTCATCCCACTCGTAGAAACAACGAAGATTTTTGCTGCATTGTAATTATCACCATTTATCGCAGTGTGAATGGGGATGCCTTGAAGATGGACCACGTCCTAAAATATACCATAGACAAACAGAAGATGTCACGGGCCACAGTCATGCCTTCACATTTCCTTCGTGAACTGTGTGCTCATATGACACCCTTAATATTATAAAAAAGACATTCATAGAATGAGTTATGAATACATGTACTAAGTTTGTTCGGCTCAACGGATTAGGAGGAGTAGTGAGGCAAACACGCACACACACTCACCTATGAACGAGTGCACACATAGTCATGTTTATTTATATAAATGAAAAGATAATAAAATAAGAAGATAAGCATCAACCGTGTAAAACAGATACCAAAACATTTAAAAGCTCATTATTGTCTCCATTTAAAAATACGGCATAAACAATGCGGAGTGAAGTGCAAGCACCTTAGGCGCAGTCATCGCGTCAACTGGATTCGTTTTGTCGTAAATTAATGCACGGAATGCTTGAAATAACAACGCAATCAACTTTATTAATCGATGTTTACCCGCCACATGAGATTTTGTCAAAGCACCTCGCCAACGTTTGGGACATTTCCCAGAAGAGGGTGACTGGAACAGATTTAGTAACGACATGCTTTGTTACCGGGATAAAATACTTTTATATTCGATCACCTATTTATTCTATTGGATTCCTTGGATCAACGATGATTACGAAAAGTCATTAATGATTTTTTTTTGGTAAAGCACCATTTTTAAAAAAATATTTATTTTTATCTCAAATTACACGTACATTATTTCTACAAATATATAATATTATTTATTACATTTTTATACTTCTAAAATAACACCCAAAGGAAGGCTGGTAGAGAAAGCCTTCATTACCAGTCAATACCGATAGAAGCTTCACTGGTGTTTCTTGCGCCACTTCTTTTCCAGCGTCTACTATTATACCATAATAATACTATATACTAATAGTTAGTACTATAGTAGTATATACTATAGTACTATAATACTGATATTAATTGAGATAATCCGCAGTCAGAAGCAAGATAATGCTTTTTGACATTAAGACCGCCTTTTTGTAAAATATTTGTTTTATTTGTGCAAATAAAGGATATATAAATATATAAATGTCTATATAAAGTAAATTATAACACATATTACAATCGTATTAATAGTCCACTGGTGGGCATAGGTTTACATAGTCTATTCCACATATCGGACATGTTGGAAGAGTTGATGCATTTACTAGTTCCTTGCATATAGTGATACTGTCAGAAGGTGCAACTATTAAACATATTTTTATGGAAATCATCAGCATGGAAATGCAGGGTATCATACAGTTCTCCTAATATTAAATTATTTTGTCTATAGATGACCTACGAAGATATCTTTTTTGACTGTCTTTACCATATTACCTACCATATTTGAGAAACAAAATTCAGCCACGCGTTTACGCCCCTAATAACTAATATGGAATGCCTCATCACTATTAATGAGTTCACTGATAATGTCTACGGACCCCTGCAACATTATGCTGTTATTTTAAACTGGTATTCTGTGAAGGTTGGTTCCTTACCTGGTCCGGGCAACCCATTCATGTCGCGGCTAGAAACAAATTGCAGTATGCCTCTAGCATTGTAAAATGTTCATATGTTCTATCATTCAATCTTCTATAATATGTCGTTGAACATTCTAAAAGACGTAACTTTTACTGTCTAAGCGAACCATTTCTTCGAAAACTTTATCGACCTCATTCTATACAATTACATCAAGTGTCGTACTGACATCGTCGTTGGATCCGTCCTGCTCAATCCAACTAGATGTTTACGCTGTGCTTTCTTGGCTGTCGCTTTGGTAATTCTGTAACGACCCACCTGCCGTCGATACACACGGTGCCAAGTGATCTAGCCGCATATTTCCAGTTGCAAACCAGTGGACTTATTTAAATTTGGATGAAGCGCTTTTGTATTTACATGAAATCGGATGAAGAGATTCGGTTATAGAATGCACTTGGAAAAACTATACTTTGCCAAACGCCACAACGACTGGACTAAAAAGAAACGCTTGAACACTTTATTTTGTTTATTAACCAAATTAGCTAATACTGCTATTTCGCCCTTGTAATCTCTATTAAAACTTATTAACAATTTAATAAATCGACTATTAGCTTTTTTTTAAATATAAATGGTGACGAACATTTGATATGAGTAATAAGTTAACATATTTAACATGAGGTGAACTGTGTAATCGTGGCCACCCCTTATATAAAAAAAGTGATAACAGAGGTCCATGGAATCTTTATCCATCTTCAACAAAGATCCAAGATGTAGATGAGTGGTGACTCATGTCACGAATTTGAAGACTGAGATCGATAATTGAGTCCCCGATCCTTACATTAATGAATTCATAAGATCATCAACAGCGTTATGATGCCATTTCAAACTGGAATTTTGTGAAGAGTGGTCCTGGCGAGACAACTCTTCATATTGAATATAGAAACAAGATGCAAAGTGTCTTCATCTCAGTTAAAGAAGTTCTTTTAACATGAAAATAGTCCAAGTTCTTTTATTATGTTATTATATACCTATGATACTTTTTAGTTAAGTATTATAACCGTGAATCATAATTAGAAAAAAATAAATTAAACCTTAACTAAGATATGATTCAAAGTAAATAACAACTGACTTTAAATGTACGATTTGTTAAGAATTTAAAACATTCTTTGGTTCTTTTAAAACGTTGACATTTTTATGAATTGCTTTACTTAACGGATTGATGTGGACATTCTTTTTGAATTACGAATTAATTATAAACCATTTTGGATTTTTAAAAATTACGGAAAAAATTGCAAACAATGAAAGAGAATACAATGGCTTTGTGCCAACGCTTTTATTCTGTCCATTTTGATATTATATTAAATCAATTTTAACTTTTTTATTTGAATGTGATATAATCATAAACATTTTCTTAGCCATTAAAATCGCAAGTTATCCCGGAAAGGATTCCAAGAGCAATATATTCTGAACATATTGATTTTTATTAATAATCAAATATATATTAAGTTTGATAAGAGCTTAAACGTAAAACGTTTACTGAAAAAGATAAAATGAGAGTTTACCCGAAATGTAATGCAATGTTGGATGGATTTAATAGTAATGATTAATTTTATTTCGATCTGGGTATCTATGTAAGATATGTATTCATTTGTCGCTCCAGGCTCAATTATTAATTGCAAAGCTTAAGAGGAAATACCTGATAGTTGCACCATGAAAGATGTGTACGGAACATGAATTGTTTTAACTTTCACGTAATGCAAATTACGGAAGATAAAATTTAAGTACCATAACTATGACCACTAACGTGTTTAGTTAATATATATATATATATATATATATATATATATATATGCAGGTAAAGTGTTGGTCGTATTTATACCATTACCGATACTATTACTAAAAATATATAACTAGGAGGTAAATATCTTTTCTAAGTTATTCTATCTTTGTAAGTTCAAGAATTATCATAAATATTCTACCATATATACTTAACTATCGTGACGAAATTCCAGTCACCGTCGATCTCAAGAAATTATTTTGGACTGATGAGTCACTCGAAATCGGAAATTTCAAACGTTATGCGTCTAGTTGGATCGAGTCGCCCACAAGAGAAGATTATTTACAACTTTCGTACATCTCTTGGCATAACCCTGCCACGCCGGGATGAACCGAAATATCGACGACAGATTTTTATAAGATGAATTTTTATGATAGCGTCTTCTATTTTTCAAGTACTGTTATACGTGAGCGAGATAAAACATTAGCGTAATGCGTTATTTAATTTAGATAGACACTTAGCTGATGTGGCTTTTAGTGTTATGTGTTAAACGTCAAAAGTGTATATCCGTAGAAGCAAGTTACGTGAGCGGATCCATTCATTACCTTCGCGCTAACGTTTTTTGGCTAATATATTTATATCATTATTAGATACGGCACAAAAACAACAAGTAAACGGTTACTTTACTTTACTTTTTTTTACATTACATTCTCTTTCTATACATATTTATCGTGTTTTAATTCTTGAGTACATTTTTATTAAAGAACCCTTAACTACACTAATCTATTAAAAAGCTTTTGCACTACTACACGCAACTAGCGTATTAAGAATAAGTGGGCTTGATTAGTGGGGACCGCGCTTACGTGGAATAATTGCATCAAATTGCATTGTTTGCTTTCGTTGCATAAGCGAAAGAAAGCAAAGACAATATAATTGGCATCGAAGAATCCATTCCCATCCATCTTAATCTTCTGAAGAGGCAAAGCATCTTCGTTATTTTGAAGCGTCAACAGTCAATGGTGTACCATAAAACACATCAAAAACAGTGAGCACTTTTTTTTATTACATTGACAGTAACAAACGAGGACACAGTTCACCTGATGGCAAGTGATTTCTGCGGCCCATGACATCTACATTCATCCTTGACAAGGAATCACAATGCGTTGTTACCCTTGAAGACAGATGGAATGCCTCGTTACTAGTAATAAAGGTCTCCGGTTCTGTGAGGGCGTGGTCCTACCCGAGCTGACCCATTCATTCTGCAGCTAGAAACAAACTGCAGTGTAGCTCTACCACTGTAAGATCACATACACATCTAACAAATATACAATGAAATGGGTTAAAATTGTAAAAAACCAGTTATTTATCTAACCAGTTATTATTTGAAATATTTCATTTATAATTAATAAATAATAAATTATCCATTGTATACATATGGTTCCAAATAAAGCCGCACGTTACACCACTTGAGCCCTCCGTTCCTTGAGTTCCTTGTTTACCAAAGGTCTACCCTAGAAAAGGTCACAAGACACAGATTACACCGAATCGATAAGATATCCTAAAAATTGTTAAATAACTTTTTTGGCAGTGAAAAATGTGACTAAAATAGAGGAGTACCTAATTTATATATTACGGCCACCTTAGTCTCATCGTCAAGTCTACTATAGTCGTGCACCATCTCCTAGCGCATTGATCGAACTCGCAGTTAAACGCGAGTAATTTTTTGTTTTTTTTTCATTTGGTGATCCTTTTCACAAAAGGCTATGGTACCAAGCCATACAGCCAATTATTTTTCACTATTATTTCTCTTACTACATATATTTTCATGAACTTTGCTGATAATATTTTTATGAAGAATTTGCTGGAACTTGGAATCCCTGCTTTGTACCATTATTATTTGAACACACGTATCATATTATACAAAGTACATCGTGTTAAAAGCTAATAAGATAAAAAAGCTATAAATAAGAGCTCTACATGGCCAGTCAAGTTTTTCTTTTATTACATTGAGAGGAACAAACGAGCGCACAGTTCACCAGATGGAAAGTGATTCCTGCGGCCCATGACATCTACATTCACCCTTGACAGGGAATCATAATGCAGATTTGTCACCCTTGAGGACTGAGATGGAATGCCTCGTCCAGTAAAAAAGATCTCCGTATCCCTGCACTCACCAGACGAAACACGGACGAACACTATTTCAACATTTTACCGTCCTAATACCGACATTATTATATAAATTGACATGATATTGACATTTATATAGACATTGAAATAATATTGGCATAGTAACATGATTATTAATGCCCAGTCTTAAAACACATGAATGAAAAAAATAATAAAGTTATCGGTTTTTAATTAACGAAAAAATCTGTTCTAAAATAAAAAAAAAATTGTCTATTGTGACATTGACTTTGACAGGAACATCAAATAAAAAAAATTGTAATCCACCTACCAACAATAACTAAGCCAAGTTATGAAATAATATTTTCTGAATCTCACAACGAAACGAAACACGAAATGTGGTATTGTCAGCGTAAAACGTTCTGATTTACGAGCAACGCCGGACGTATAGCTTATACGTTTTGGAAACGTCATCGCTTGACACTTTTTCACGTCGTATAATCGAAATTATGACAGAAGTTTGCGGCCTTGTCAACGTCGTTAACAAATTCGCTGTTCTTTTTTTGCATACCGTCCAAAACATTTTGTTCTTATCAATCTACAGCTTGAGTAGTTTCTGATATAATTTATATCCAAGCTATTCCGAATAAAGAAGCTTAATGTCCGATGAAAATAAATTGTCATTCATATTTCACTTGAAATTAGGTAGCATTTTTTTATTAATGTATCTAAATACATATCTGTGACAAATAAGCACACAGTTGTGATGTGAGTGATTCCTCAATCAAGATGCGTCATCACTTCTCAGGATAATGGGATTCCTCATCACCAGTTATCAGGGATTGATAATTGTAGGTAAAAAAAACATTGAAACGAACTTGCTGGGACTTGAATCCATTCATTACCGATCATCAGTTCCATGTCCTGGATACTAGGCGTCTTGCTGAAAATCAGCTATAAAAGCGTCAGCGATATTCTTTCTTTAAGTCGACGACCGAGAGACCAAGAGATTTATCGTTTCCATACGAATCCTAGCACTATGGGGTGACGATGCTTCTCCAAATTTGGATAGGATTGATGGATCTAAATCAATCCATCACAATATGTAGGACACATCTATGTGCCACGATAACCAACAAATAAAAATGTAGATAATAATCATTTAACGCGCCTATAGCCTAATTTAGGTTACGGGATATAAACGTCGAAGAATTCGCGATTCGGCCATTGTCGCGAACCAACGCAAGTTTAAGTATTTATGCTTAATTGTAATAGTTAACGAGAACGTTGGTTATGATAAAAGCATAGCTAGGATTCCTTTTTAAACTTCCTTGCAATTTTTCATTAAAACAAAAAGGCAGGAAATATACGCATAGCAATATATTATCATTATATAACTATTTATTTTATTTTTAACAGTGCAGCTTGGAGAATGTGAGGCTAACTTTAACAGTGGTAGGACCACGCTTCAGCTGAAGCATAAATGGGTCGGCACGATCGGTAGGACCATGCAGCTAGGATCAAGCTGCAGTATAGCTCTATCATCATAAAATATACATAAACCTATAGCCCACAAAATCAGTATTGTCAAACGACAAATAATGTAATATTACATAATTTGTCATTGTTAAAATAACTGTATTGAGATGACCGATTGAGTGCCTTTGTGTTTGTGGAAATGCTAACGATACATAATAAATCCCGTTCAGTTGATATCATCTTGTAATCCAATGGTAAAACCAAAAGACACCATGAAAGTAAACAAAGCACAACAATTTGGCATCGACCTAAAAAATATACAATGCCGCTATAAATCGACTCGATAAATTCTGAAATAAAATGTTCATTTTTAATAGCTGAGGAAGTGGCTTATTTAATGAGGTGTAACCACATAACTGCTCTGACGCTGTGAAGTTTATTTCTGGATCCTCGTGTCTCATCATTACTTGTGTTGTGAACAAAAACAACAAGACATCCAGGCCAACAGGTTCAAAGGAACATGGTATTTCAAAAAGACATATGTTTATGGAATTTACTAAATAATTGTTTTTCTTTTTTTCTTTCTTTATAGAATTTAACAACGCACGCGTTGGCCTCGATACAAAAGTTTCTGCAGAGTGCATATTTTTCGCGATATTTATTCATCAAATTATTCCGTAAGGCGGTGACAAAGATAATTTTCGTTTAATTTCTTTAGAGGAGCCCACTCGTTTTTATGATCTCAGAATAATATTTATGCTAAAGATTTTTATAGTATTATAATTTCTTATCCATCAGCTTAACTGACTGCATTTTTACGTAATAATTTAATCTAAAAATAAACGTTCCTAAAAGAAATATCCTAATGATGAAATATTTGAGCATAGTTGAGATGCGCTGTTTGGATATTACTTCTTAATTGACGAACTAAATATATTTATTAACTGTTTACTTTAATAATTATTTACTCTAACCTAACCTTAACAAAATTAGAGATTAACACAGGGCGGTCTTAATACCAAAGGCGTTCTCAACTATTTACCTATTTATAGGTAGGATCAGATATTATTATAGATGTAGTGTGAACAAATTAATAAAAAGAACTAGGAATAGTATTTTAAAAATAATAAAAATATACAAATAAAACATACCTATATAAATACAATAACTATAGAATACAATGTAGATAGAATTAAAAAAAGGATGAATTTATCTGTTAATGTCTTAAGTAAGTAATCACGAACCAAACTCTTAGTTAAATATGGTTTTTAACTATTATATATCTCCACGCAACACTTCTATGTTTTAATTACCGCAAATCACTTGAACGAAAGTGTGGGTTTGTGTATTCTCCAATTTAAAAATATATCCTCGCTGTAGACTCCTGACATAAATAATATCAAGTTTGCAACACGACGGATACTACTGAGGGGCAATTATTAATATGTCTATAGATTACTATTACTATTATTAATACAGATGTTTATTTATGATGATGGAGACGACCTTCAGGTCTATTTCTTCTGGTTATTGCCAGATGATATCAATTGCGCAGAATATTTTATAGTGCCAAGTATTTCTCCTTTCCTACTCCGATGTAATGCATATGCAGATATAAGATGCAGTGTCAGTAACACGGGACAAACATTCAACACACCCATCCGGACACGAAAACCAGCGATTTGTAAAGCACGAGTATTGTTCTTCAGGCAGTAATAGAAGTCAAGACAGACCCGCGAATATAATATTCTAACCACGCGGCCGTTTATTTATAATAAGTTTGTTACATTAATAAAATATTCTAGTGATGTCTGTAATGGGTTATGCCTGTTATGGATCATGGTTTAGACCCTTTGTTCCCAAAGTGGTCCAGGTGGACTCCCAGGGGTCCACGTGGCGACTCGACGGAGGTCTACGTTGGCATGACAAAAAAAATGGGGATTCACAATTCGTAAGCGGGGGTCCAAGAAAATTTATTTGTATTCGATAGTGAAGAACTAAAATGTTGGCTTGACTTCACCTATCAATGTAGGATACACAGATATAGATAATATTTTAATATGATAACGTGGTTGGAACTCAATGCATATTTCCGTAAAAAGATCTAATCTTCACATGCTATGTCAAGTTTTGGGAATATGGTAGAAATATAGCTGGTAAAAGGCGGTCTACCGGAACCGGCTAAATTTTGAAAAAAAATTCCGGGAACATCTGGTTTAGTACCTTTAAAACTTAGTAACGACAAGCGTAGAGCTAGTGGAGCCACGTTGCACGTTGGGACAGCTTGACCGGGGAAAGATAGCGCTCGCACAGAATGTCGGCGTGACAGGCTGATGAGTTGCGTATGGCGATCATAAAGCCCAGCTACTCGTCCATGCATGTCAACAAGCATAGCAATAAATTATGATATCGAATCAGTTAATACTTCTTAAATAAGTTTCTTCCTATGTAACTTTTTATTATATAAAGAGCTCGTAGAGCCACGGTAGGCTCCAATGAGAAACATTACACGTTCACAGTAAACAAAGTAAAAAAAAAACTTTTCTTTATTTTTCGGGCCGATCACCGCTGTTAGCTGGAGGGCTTTTACAGTTTTACCGGGTTGAGAAGTGACCGTGCGCTCTATTAGTGGAAGAAAAGTTGATAATTTTCATAAATATCAGATTCCGCTAGTGATCTAGTTAGAGGCCTTTTATCTAGTAGTAAAATTATGGTAAAGAATTAGTCAATACTTTTTAAATAAACGGGTGTAGTAGTTAGAGTTGCTGTTGTGTTGTGGGTCCTGGGTTCGATTCTTACGTGAGGAAGAATATTTGTGCACAACAAATTGATGATTTTTTTTATTACACTGAGAGTAACGAGCACACAGTTCACCCGATGGCAAGTGATTCCTGCGGCCCATGACATCTACATTCATCCTTGACAAGGAATCATAATGTAAAACGAGAAAGTCTCCCTTGAGAACTAAGATGGAATGCCTGGACATCAGTAACATAAAGGTCTCCGGATCCCTACACTCACCAGACGAAACACAGCAGCGTTATGCTGTTATTCCACGCCGGTATTCTTTGGGGGCGTGGTCCTTATCCAGTCGAGCTGATCCATTCATTCTGCAGCTGGAAACAAACTGTATCGTAGCTCCTCATACGAACATTTCTTCAATCATACTGCACATGCATTGCATCAGAATAGAGGAGAAGTGGACCAAGAGTGAGTGCCTCTATGTTTGCCCAAATGCTTACAGCACTATAAAATATTCTGTGCAGTTATCATCTGGCAATGATCAGGAGATATCACAGTGGTAGAAATCGATCAGAAGGAGATTATTGTCATCAAAGAAATAAAAAATACTTAACTGATATTATTGATGATTCTATAAAAAATACAACAATTACTAAGGCAGTAACATAAATATAAAAGAGTTTACATGTATATATCGTCTAGGAAAACCGCCTGAGTAATCTAAATTATTTATAACAAATCATATAAACATAAGCTAAACTACCGGTCCCAAAATACTGCCTTAATTGCACCGAAAACCGTCAATTGGACGGTTTTAAAGATAAAACGGTGTAGGCATGTCACAACGGCGTAATGTCCACAATATTACGCTTATTATCTTAATATAAACAAATTCCGCCACCTGCTGCCATAAAATATAACGCAAATCTGCGTCATTCATGGATCCGATACCTACTTGAATCGCTTCCATCGCACATTTTTATGACCTATTTTTAAATATAAATGTCTTTACTAAAAAATTCTTCTAGTACAAATGGACTATCTTAATTTAATTTTAAGAAAACCTTAGCCTCCGTAAGTTCTCATTACCTTAGAAGAGTAGAAATTTGAAACATCGAATTTATAATAAATTAATCACTAAGAGATTTAATTAGAACCTTGGCTTCTACAATAATTTTCTAGTCGTTTTATTTTTAAAACTCTTGAAATTTTGTCCACATGGAGATTTAAAAATAATAAATTATACACTTATAATTAATATATTTTAGATGTAAGAAAACTTTATTGCAGAGGTACTTTAAATAAGTAGTATTATAGGGATTTAAAACAAAGTTATACTCATCAAAAAAACTTCAGCATTATTATCAGCGCTATCTATTGGCGAGTTGAAATAATTCTTAAACGTTCACTCAACTTTATATTTAGAAGGTATAGCAATATCATAACAGATGGCGCTGCTAGTAAACTAAAACTAAATGGATTTGCGGAATTACTCTACATGGTACAGGGTAACACAATGCACAAATATTGATAGACCACAGGATCAACACACAAGTAATGACTTAAGAAAAAATATTTTAATCATGAGGACAAGGACAAATTATTTACATCAAACACATCTCAAAGGGGAACATATAACGTACCCATGACGTATCTCCTTAAATCGTGTACTGGGAAAGAAGGACAAAAATCTGTGAACAGTTTTAAACTCTTCATTATTTTGACCCTACGAAATTTGTTCAGTAAATCTAAGCGATCAAACTGGATGGAATTTCGAATTTCAGATTATTTTATGAAACGGTATCATTTTGTTATCTGAATGCTGTTATGACCTAGAACCTTTTTGTTTGCAATTTCAAAACTACTTTTCGAATCCAACGTAGCCCTAATCGAACAAAATATTAAATGATGGACAAAAACTGCATCTAAAGTTCCTTGCTAAAACTAATTATAATTTTGGTAAGCACAAAATGCGTTTAAATTTTAGTTACCTAAAAAATACGTTAATTCTGGATAGATCTAAAATAAATATATTAAAAGGCTTAGAAAATTACTCATGAATGAAATTATAAACCATTCTTCTATCTTAAATTATTAAACTTACCTTCTAAAAACTGTCTTGTGGGTAAGCGAAGAGAGACTTTAAGAGATGAAGCGTATGCCGAATCGATGTACCAACACGGATCACGGTGTTCACCCAGCCTCCCAGCGCTGCCTCTGCAAAGGACAAAAACCAGTAATTCAGAAAAGAAAACAAGTTATCTATAAATATATTATGGAGAGTGAGCAGAGGAGTTACAATCATAATACTCCCATCCCCTTTTTATAATCGGACCACAAGACGCACCGCGGAAGAATATCCATAAAAATGGATCGGAATCCTTTCTTTGTGAATATTCTTCACATTCGAACGAAGCGATATAAATATTTTAATGCGAACAGCGAAGGTTTGGATAAATTTGCCAGCAGCAGTCTCTCCATACGATGTCTCCATATAATGTGGGTGTCTTCAAGAGAAGAGTGAATAGATATTTGTTCAACTTATGCTCTGTACTACTATCAACGTCTACATCGCCACATAAAACCAGATGGGATTGTAGACAAGCACTAGAATTGTACCCATTTAAAAAATGACGTTAACCTACCAGTTAACACTAGAATATTCGATGCACTAGGTCTTAGTTGGTAGGATCGAACCTAACTATTCGTAATAAAATTTATAGCATTACGTCAAAAACCGATAAACATTAATTTTAAAATTGTGCAACTTTCTTAAAATTTAATGGACTGTTATCAAGTTGAGAATTACGCACCACCATATTTATTATACGACAATATTATATACTGAAATATTATATTACTTTGAATTATTCAAATATACTTTTTATTGTATATTGTCGTATGTTCTAATAGATGCCCAAGAGTGATGGTTTCATTTGTTTACATGTATATATCATACATATGGCAATCCTTTTCATTTTTATATGTAAATTTGCGTTTAACAATCCATGCGTGCCTTAGGTGATGAATACAGTAAATCTTTTTTAGACATTATTATGGTAATAATGTCTAAAAAAGATGTGTGGTGTTGGTAAAAAGAATATAAAAACAAATAACGAAAGGTAAACGACAGTTATCAACGGATAAACATATTCGAAACTCATAGATTTTTAATAAAGTTGTAAATAATTTTAATCATTATTAACGTTTGTGATTATACTGAATTTTTTTCACTCTTACCAGTATTTCAAAAAGTTTGATTATGTTTTTTGCTATTTAATAGAGGAATAAATATTTTTTTATTATTAATTCTATAATTTTATAACATAAACTTTGATATTAAAATAGTTAAATGAGATAAAAAAATAAACTAATACTTCTCATATTATGTTACGTTTTCTTAATCTATATTGTAAAAGAGTAAATTGGTTCTATTGAGTGCATGGAAGTATTAAATATTAACTAGTTGGGTACGGAGATAAATTTTTACATTTTTTTTTCAAAAACATACGACTATAAAATATACTAGTTGAACTTTATTTATAAGGTTTGTGATACATGATGGTCATACAAAAATATAAGACGTATTAGCAGAGACGGGAAAATCAAAAAGAGAGGTTATGTAGAATCAAAACAACACAAATCGATATAATATGAGAACTGAACACTAGCGAACGTGCAAGCGAAGCTCATATCTTAAATATTTACCCGGCGTCCATTTTGAATATCATCTACGGCGACACGAAATAAAGTTTATTCAGAATAAAATCGCTAAACGACAACATTCAAAATAAAAACTACATGTTTTCTTCGTACATATGTCAAACTAAACTATTTTCGGATAACCAAGTTCACGATGTTCAGCTGAAACATAAATAGGTACTTTTCTCAAACTCTGAAATTGTGACTACCCTAGTGCGTAGTAGGCGAACCGTGGAAAAAGTTATGATCCTTATTGAAAATCGATTTTATACCGCCGCTCGTGAATAGATGGCAGTATATTACAATTTTTAACTTTACGTTGTTACCGCTAGATAGCGTTGTTAAGTGAAACCAAGATATTTTGAATAACGGATAAATAATTCTGCAGTTTTTTTATGTGTGTGAGTATTGCTGTTGGTCCATAGATCTATACAGCTTTATCTAATTAGATTCGCGAGCGGGAGGCTCGCTGAGTAGGGAGACAACGACTGCTGCTGCACCACCGCTGCACTCCGACCCCTGTGGCCGAAGAACGTCGACGACAACAGAGGGGGGCGATAATACGATCCGATGGCCCCTCATAAGGAGGTACGAGACCTCGGCTCGGATCGTTATCTAAAGGGAGGCCAGGTCGATATATAGAAGCGGCCTAGAACACGAGTAAATCGCGTTTAAGTCTCTGTGAATCCTTCAGTACGATCAATATTCCTCTCTCTGCGGTGAAGGTGAAGTGATAGACTAGATTAAAAATCTGAAATACCATAAAGCGCCAGCCGTTTATAGGATATTCAATAAGGTGATTAAATTCCTCTCTAATCATCTGATCTCCTTGTGACCATTTTCAATTCAGCGGGAGAGGAGGACCCTCTCCCGCTGCTCCCTCCCGGACATCTGGAAGGAACCTAAGGTCATAGGAATTCGCAATCCAGGTAAACCTAGTAACCTACCATCTAGGTACAGACCAATCAGTCTCCTCAGTGATCCTAGCCAGATTACGCAAATATGTAGAGGAGAGGCATCTACTGCCCGATGAGTAGTTTGAGCTCAGAGCTAATCACTCAGCTCCCTCTCAAGTGATTCGTATGGTGGACTACATCTCTAAACACAAAGACAGAAAGAAACCCAAGAAGACGGCGGCGATCTTTGATGTAGCGAAGGTGTTTGACAAGGTCTGGCATGAGGGCTTAGTTTATAAACTCTACACAATCGGAGTGCCGCATAGACTCGTGACCATCGTACGAGAATACATGTCGAACCGCAGCTTTCGTTATAACATAGAGGGCATCCTCTCGTCCCCCAGGGCTATTATAGCTGGAGACCCCCAGGGCTCGGTTCTTTCCCCCACTCTTTTCGCACTTTATTTAAGTGACAAAGGTGTTGAACAGGCACAGTATGCCGATGACACCGCTCTCTATTCGGCTCATTGTAACATCATAATGCTATGTTCACGTCTTCAAACCTTAGCCAACGCACTAGGTGATTTGTTCAGGAAATGGAGAATCGAAGTGAACCCGGAAAAGAGCAAAGCGATAATTTTCTCCGGCAACTGGGCTTGTGTACACAGGAAACTGATCAAGGTGAAGTATCCTATATAATATATAATTTATAATTATAATTATCCGTAACTTATCATTTTTAGCACACTTAAAAATGTAAGAGCAAGGGCGGTCCTTATCACAGGTCGTCTTTTAAGCATCCTACACAAACGCAACAAAATGCCCTTAAGGTATAAGTTGCAAATCTATACACAGGCGATTTAGTTATATAAACATTTCCATATATCGACTTATTTACCCAACATACACTATTTAATTTTATAATTATTATATAGTATTTGAATCTTGCGTTAGTATTAGGATACAAGAAATAGACAGCGATATTTTATATATGGTCTTAAATAAACAGATATGATTTATTTCATTAAGCTGAATATCGGCACAGTGAAAATATTTAATAACATTTCGACACAGTACCTTTATACAATATATACACGTAAACATGTATATGTACGGACGGAAAACATTACCCTCCCACAGCTTTGATAGTCCGTCGAAACAGTTTAATGTTACGGTTATGACCGACGTAAACAATCTAAAGATCAAATTATGAATAATGTCGAGAAAATATTTAAAGTGATAAATTAGTTGTTTGCAAAAATAACTTGGCGCTGTTCTGTTGTTGTTTGGGCAGCAGTTTGAGTTGGAGCAGACGCACTAATGTTACGAGACGCAATTAAAATACGATATATATTATAACATAGCGCATAAATTAATTAACGAAAGCCTACCATAACATCTCAATAGCCTAACGGTTTAGGATACGTCGCATGCAATATCCTAAACCATTGATTAAAGCGGCAAAGAATGACAGAGAATATGAGAATAAGAACTAAAGAGTTTCAGGTCAAAAATATAACTGCTAGATCGTTAGAGTCTAGACTAAACTATCACTGTTTTTAATAAGAATATATAAAATACCTAAAGATGCCAACGTATTTTATTACTTCGTTAAACAACAGATTACGATAATAATTTTAAAACAATGCTATTTAACATTTTATAATAAACGAAACCAAATATCCCGTACTAAAACGAGCGGACGTGCAATATTGTTTTATATTGATTTTAGAAAACCTTGGAACGGTTAGACTTTACAAAGTTAGCTTATTCATTCTTAAATGTAGCAGGTCGTTTTCAGTAAACGTTTTCACAAAGAAAACTTTCCAGCCAGTTGTCAGTATCTAAGTACGTACGAATATCAGATAATAAGATGTATTAAGACGGTCATGTGGCGTAATGTTTAGAGTCCTGGGTTCGATTCCCAGTAGAGGAACAGTCTTTGTGCATCATAAATCGTTGGTTTTCGGGTCTGTGTGTGATGTATTTGCGTTCTGTGTCATCCACGCTGCTTTTGAACCTTCATCCGATATTAATACAAATGCATTGCATCTAGAAGTTCTAATAGTTTTCCCGCGTCCGTCTTTCGCACCGATTACAATGTGGGTGTTTTCAAGAGTATAGTGAATAGGCATCTACTGAGCTAGTGGACCTGACCATCCAGGACTACATTTCCGCTTAACATCAGGTGGGATCGTGGTCAAGCACTTGCTTAGAAAGTTTAAAAATAAAGTCAGGAACAATGACTGAGTTTGTTTGTGGTTTGTGCTTTTGGGCAAATGGTGTAATCCAGTGATAACCAGAAGATTGACCGCCGTAGTGAGAGATCATATTATATCATCATCATCAATATTTATAAATACAGATTGGATGAATGTAGGTTTTTTATGGACCGCAGAGTAATTGACCATCAGGTAAATTGTGTGCTGCAATATCACCGTTAGTTTCTTAAATGATAAACGCAGTTTAGTTTTAAAATCTAGTTATAACATGAATAAGAACAACAACTAATAATTGATCGTTAAATCAGCTGTGATCATTTTTAAATCTGAAAGATGGGAAACAACTGTTTTAGATTCCAAGAACGTTTTTATAAAAAACGATATTTCAGTAACACTCTGGTCGAATTTTGTGGCTGAGGAAATAAACAATGAAATGTTTTTTTTTTAATGGAATATTTTAATCTGAGCCGTGGGACGGAGTGGGTTCGATTGGCAGCCAAGGAACAATATTTGCGTAAGAAAATTCTTTGTTGTCGTGTTTAAGTGTTTATGCATTAGTCCCGTGTTTCTCATACAGTCACTGAACTTTCCTCCAATATTCATAATATTCATAATATTAATATTTGAATATTATTCTTTTATAATATTAGGATTAACAAGAGTACACATTTCCCCGTAACATAAACCATGAGAGCTTTTACCCAACAATGACAACCCCGTCAATGATTCAAAATTTACATGGATTTTCGACCCTAAGGACTGAGAAGAAATGCCTCCCCGCCATCATCTCCGGATCCGGTTCCGGTTGGGATACGGTTTACCCGATTACAGGTTACCGTTTTTAGGGGAAACAACGAATTGAAGCGTCAATAGCCTAATGGTAAACCTAAACTTAAGATCGTAGATTCAAATCCACCATTCGACTATTGTCGTCTCCTAGCGAAAGCATTTTCAGCTTAGTTAGAGTGGTTCACCGGAATATTAGTAAAATTAATAGAATTGCCACGCACAACTACTCTGTGGATTTAAATTGCCAGCGATATTTTCCAACCGTTGCGACTTAGGTACCTTAAAAGAAGCCGATCTTAAAGACCGGCAAGGCTTGGTGTGTCGGTTGTCCATAATACGTTAGCGGTGTTTGTTTGTCAGTCCTAATATTATAAAAAATTATAAAGACAATTTCTTTCTATTTAAAATAGTTAAAAGTATACTTTGTAATTTTGAACGATTTAATTAGAAATAATAAGTAAGTAATCAAATGGTTCAAAAATAATTAATTTACGAAGTTATTCCTGTTAGGTTATCTTTGCCTTAAATTGTACCTTAATAATTTTCAAACATATAGCGTCATGTGCGTTAAGATCTGGTGCTGTTGTCCTCATGTTACCTGTTTAAGTGTTTTATTTGTAATTTATCTTTATTTTATTGTTAAAGCTTCTTGGCATTTGTTCACGTCGTTAAACTTGATAACGAATTGCAAAATAATTGTGAAACGATACGACATCACGAGTGCGTTTTCAGGCTTCCAATAACGTTTATTTTATGAATACCAATACACAACTGCGCTAAATATATTATAGTGCCGTAAACATTTAAGCAAACAGAAGCACTCACTCGTCGTCCCCTTTCCTATTCCGATGTAACGCTTGTTCAAATAGATGTCAGGAAAGTTTAGACGCAATTTCAAATTTTGTTGGGAATCGAATTCAACTGCCAGATATTCTCATCACTGCCCACGCGGTTTTCAACATACTGTAGCAGTTTACTTAAAAAGTAGTTTTTACGAAGTAGGCAAGAGGATTTTTTTTTTGGTTATATTAGATCCACAAATCAATAACAGATTGCTAAATACGTATCAAAAATATAAAATGATATTGAACTTCTAGCGATTGTTTCTTCTACGGAATAATGCTTAGCAATGTTATTTAAACTGGAAACAAATTTGAATGGAAAAGATTTATTTCGAAACGATTAACAAATTTATGGCAAAATAATTCTTTGCATATTAGATTATTGTTTATGGAGATTTAATACGAAATGAATTCAGCATTTATTTAAGTACGTACTTACTTTAATACTACCATAAAGTGTAAACGAAACTAAAGTATAGAATTTGTGGTGCTAATGCTATACCGATCAATACAGTAACGTTGGCTGATTTAGATGGCAATAAATATTAATATTATAGGTCGTTTCTAATGTTTATGCTTCGCAGCACAATTAATGTCTGCAGAGGAAACTTTTATGGGTCATTAATAATCTTGTTGATACCTAATAAACAATTCTTTTGATGTCTGGAATATATTTCGTAACACTGCCCTCCATCACTGAGATGATTTCTCAATAAATTCATAACTCATGAGCAAAATAATAGACTCGAGCGTCATTCACGAAGTTGAATGTTTTTAAAAAATAACTGAGCCCTGAATTATAACTTTCTTTTTTAATTATTAAGCCTGTATGTTTTGGCTTCTTAATAATGTAAACAAATTTTATCATTTCCAAGAATACAACCCAAAAAGATTTGTTATTGCTTATCACCTTTTTTACACCAGTTTACTAATAAGGGGTTGTCATGCCCTATAAAAGTCATTTACCTGATCTATCCATATCAGTTAGTCGTCAAACGTCCACGTACACTTATCCCATTTTATTAAGCACAAACGTTTCCTAAAAATGGACACAACTATTGAAGAAGTGGCTCAAACGGTTGCCCTATCGGAACAAAGCCGGAGTCAGCGAGTAGTGGCTCGTGTGTTAAACATGACACACAGCCCTGTTGCTGTGTCCAGAGTTTACCGGTGATACCAGGAGACTGGTAGCTTAAACAAAAAAGTGAATCCGGCAGTAGAAGGTGCACATCAGGGAGGGAAGACTGTTTCATCGTCAGTACTTCGCTCAGAAATCGGGCCCTCTCTAGCATTCAAGTCCAACAGGACCAATGAGATCAAATGAGAGTGGAGTGTGTCTCGAAAACGAGCCTACAGAACCTACCTGGTGATCGATTCGCCCAGTGCTGCATAAGTGAAAATAGGGGCATTTCAATGGAGGCAAAACCGAGTTCATCGTAATTGAAAGACTACAGCGCTAGTAGATCCACCGTATACCACCACCATAACCATACCACCACCACCACTGACCAAACAAAACAACGCAAACCACCTCTTCCTGCTCCATAGAATATCAGCGTGAAAAAGTATCATATCATTGTTATTTTTTATGTTGATTGGAGGGATTCGGTGACCCAATTACTGGTAACGAGGCATTTCATAATTTAAGATCAAGTGAGCTGTGTGCTTATTTGTCATCCTTAAAATTATAAAAAAAAACGTGATTATGAAGAACCAATACACCAACATTATTACTTTTGAAGACTTGGATAGAATGTCTCATCGGAAATAATGGTCTACGGTTCCTTTCCATCAGAAGAAACACAGCAGTGATATACTATATATACCCAAATATTTCACACAGCTATTACGGAAATAGTAAGCGTATTGAGTCGCCGTCCAAGACTGGTGAATTTGAAGCGTCAATAGCCTCATGGTTTAAGGTACGGTCTGCAAAACTTAGGGTCGTATCCGCCATTTGACAATTGTCGTGAACTAATAAACTTAATTTAAAAAAAAATACTATAATAATACGTGGCAAAAGATCAAGCAGCTCACTAATGGTCAGTGATTACCGCCGCCCATGAACATGCAATACCAGAGTAAATGCAGATGCACTGCCGGCTTTGAAGGAAGGTGCAGGCTCTTTTCTCGTAGGTCCCAAGTCGTATTGGTTTGGAAAATCATCTCATGTACACCTAACATGTCTTAACTCGTATAAGCTTTGGAGGAGATGGTGACCAGTGACGTCTACATTTAAAACAACGATTCAACATATGTACACACGCGTATCCCTCAGGAACAGGTTGGCCCGGAGATGGATTCCTAAGCTCACCGTACGAGAACGGCACCATTATATTATTATTTCGTATTGATATTTTGTGAGGTCGTGGAGCCGTTCGAGCCGACCCATTCATACTGGACCTAGAAGCAAGCCGCAACGTGGCTCCACCAGAGTTCATTATGCAAAAATATTAGTTGGATCGAATCTGAGTACCCGTTATAGTTACAAATATACATGTATAGAGACAGTATGTGATAAATTACTAAAGTGCACAACACTTTGCACCCATTTACAACATTGTATTAAGAGTTATAAGACACGACAACTAGAATGAATGATTTATTATTAAGTGATTGTTTTCTAATGTTTTCCTTGGCAACAGTGAACTGCTGTTACTCTGTCGGTGTGTACGTTATTTTGATTCAGAATTGATTGCTTATAAAATATATAATCTTAATGTCACTAATGACATAAGAGGCTGTCATAATTTCAAAATATCTTCGAGTCGCAGGCAGTCGGTATGTCAGGTTCTCGAAATACGCGACGTAAATGCGACATAAGTTGAGTAATTTTTGGGTTAGGCTCTGCAACGACTTTATATACTTTATAATAAATAAAAGTGTATTTATAACGTAAAAATATGCTGTATAGGTAGATAGATCCTATCTATCTAGGTAAATAATCTATATTCATAAAATGTGGGTGAGAAACATCACGAACATTTAGGTAATTACACTATGACGTTAAAATTTTTTGTGTAACGCGAACCGATTTAAGTGGCGATCGGCTTGTATAATATGTTGTACGTCGTCTCACAGGACATAATAAGGTAAATTTTTATTTTATTTAATTATTTATACGAGTGTACCACTTTCTTCCCGTCCAATATTTACTTTATAACTAGTAACATTAATTGGGACGACACTGAATCTTGTAACACAGTTCACACTAGCACGCACAAGCTTCAGAGTTACTACAAACTTGTACTTATGTCATGTTACAAATAAAGATTGTTATTATGCGGATTTTTTTTCCATCTCTTGGTTGGTCAATAGAATAAATAAATAAAACACTATAAACATAAAATGAAACAAATATATACAATATAATATAATACATAAAGACCAACCACACGAGAATCCCTCGACAGGGGGTCTCCCCTCACACGGTCGAGGGCTATAATTATTATTATTTTTTTTTATTATTATTAGTTAAGGAAATGGTTATTCTTTTGATATTGTTATATTTCTTCTTTTACGTTTTCTTATTTTATTATTTCTTCTTCATTCTTGTTATATTCATATATTCTTTTATATTCCCGAATTGTATCAACCTTCAACATGAACTTATATCGGTAGTTCTAGCTGAGCAAGAATGGGTTTTCGACCTTGAAAGAACCTCATAGAAACAAACCGTGAAATAGCGACATATATATGTTGTGTTTCATGTACTAAGTGCAATTACGGGAATGCCTCCTGCATTCTATCTCAGTAGTCAGGGTTGACAACGCTTGTGTATCATAAAACTTTGCCCACCACTTAACAACAGGTGAAGGTGGTCGCACTAAGACCGCTTTTAGTCTAGAAATTTTATGAGATTTTCTCACAGTATATATCATATGACTCACTGGGAAAGATATTCAGTCTCTACCAGTCGCTGTCTTAGCGAATGAGTAGTTACGAAAAAAAATGCAATTAATCAGTTTAGTGCATGACACTACAAGAGCCGAGCAACGCGGCTGTCCATGTGACGTGTGCAGACAGCTGTAGTGCATATTGGCCGCGCGCCCAGGCGATATAATACTCTATCTCAGAATGATAAATCATCATTGGCTTGGACCGTTCAATATTTAAGTACTTATTTCTACAACTTAATGTTCAATTAATTAATTAAATATCGCCATTATGGACTACATTTGTGTGGTGATAAATTGATAATATATGACGTCTTTGTTAGGGAAATGATGTCTGTTCTTTTTCTATTTAGAAGGATCTCATTACGGAATGATGATATAGTGGAAATATATACTTTTAATAAATAAATTGAAATGGCCCAAAAATAAAAACGTTCTTTTTCATGACTATAAGGAATTACAAAAACATTATTGATTGAGAATCTGTAGAAAGTAAATCTGTGAAAGGTGACTGGTGTAAAAAAAATTCTTACAGGTCTTCTGAGTATTGTAACTAACATATTATTTTTAATATATCATTGAGTGTAACAAACGAGCACACAGTGCACCTGATAGTAAGTGATTCCTGCGGCCCCATGACATCTAAATTCATCCTTGTCAAGGAATCATTATGCAGATATTGTCACGCTTGAGGACTGAGATGGAATGCCTCGACACCAGTAATAAAGATCTCCGGATCCCTGCACTCATCAGACGAAACACAGCAACACTATGCTGCGATTTTACGCTGGTATTCTGTGAGGGCGTGGTCCTGTCCCGGTCGAGCTGACCCACACTGACTGACCCTGACTTCATTCGTCAGCTAGAAACAAACTGCACTGTAATTCTACCACTGTAAAAATATACCTGCAGCCCAGAGATATTCCCAGCTATCTTAGATTCGAATAACCGCCTTTATGGTAGAGGAACGTCGTTGAAAAGTCTGTAATAAGGCAGATCATCGCCACGCCAACCCCGTTCGTCTCCAAACAGGATCTATACTTATTAACTTTTACGGTATATTGTAAAGGATTGTTTTATTTGTAGGATGTGGATGTGAAAAAATGCACGAAAAACTTATGCGATAAATTCCGTAAAAATACTTTTATTAAATGTGTTGTTAGTATTCGTAAGAAATCTAAGAAATCGTTAAATATTATTTCCTTACATATGAAATTGGCGTTTTGTCGAACTGGTCACTTTGATCGCAAATAATCTGGCGTTTGGTTAGAAACGTAAATTCAAATGTATTTCAAATTTAGGTTTGTGTATTTGTATTTCAAATTTCGTGATTCATTTGTTTCGCGCCATTTGTTTCTCCATCCTTCTGTTAACAAGGTGGAAATATCGTGTTATTTACGAATATGAATTCCACCGTGGCACCAGCGATGCAGAAACAGATCGATGGATTAATGATATGTATGGGGAAGGTACGGTAAAAGAAAGCACTGTCGGTTTCGTTTCGGAGATTTTGACTTCAAAAACAAACCCCGCGGACGGCTGGAGACCCAAGTAGACAGTTTAGAATTAAAGGTGATCGTAGAAGCGGATCAATCGCAAACCACGTCAGAGTTAGAAGCAGGCTCAGTTGTAAGCGATAAAACAATTTTAATTCACTAGAAACAAGTTGGAAAAGCGAACGATAATAATGGTACATTTAGAATGATTATATATATATATACATATATATATATAATTTCTTAAAAAAATAGTTTTTTACTTTTTCCATACAATACGCTAATTTCATATGTAAGGACATAACGTTAAAATAAAACTATTTCGTTGTCTAAATTGACAGATTACACTGACATTTTAGACAAAGGAAAACTCAGGTCACCTGATACTAAATAATCTCAGCAGCCTGTCAATTTTCACATTCATCATCGATCGACAATCTAGATACGGATAAATAGTCAATCCTGAGGATCTGATAGAGTTTCTCGTTAATAGTAAATAGGTTCCTTTACTTAGTGTAACACATCAACTATAAGTTGATTTTTTTTCATGAATCTGTGGGTCGATGTAGACTGCAAACATATTCATCTTAACCCCTGAAGATGACCTCGCTACCAGAAACTTGCTAAGCATATCCCTGTCGCTTACCATTAGGTAAATGTATGGACGTCTGTCTCTCTTAATTGTAATAAAATAATCTATCATACATCCGCTAGTAGATACATCATACATATTCTTGAACACGTTAAACTTTTAATTACATTTAAATTCCTCATAATACAATAATATTAAAATCCTCGTGAAATATAATACGTAAATAAAAATTTTGACCTTACCCAAGTTCAAAGTTCAATAAAACATTGACCTGGAACATATTTTGTCCCTTGTCCCAGTAACCTCACATCGCGACCTTCGTTTCCTTTAAAAGCCTTGGAAAGAACGAGGTCGACACAGCGGCGCCCCGTCCTAATTCTGCGACCTAGACGATATGTCCTTGCGCAAGGACGTACCGGTACAAGATCAGAGTGTACGAGGTCGACCTTGTAGCGAGGACGCGCGGCTAAGGTCATTTGACGTGTTCCTATTTCGATTTCACCCTCGTTATTTAACCTTTTTAAATATGCACACGTCACAAAGTGCGATTTTCACTTTTATGTTCAATAAAATATATGTCACATTTCGCAGTGATAGAGCAACGTTGAAGTTTGTTTCCAGCCGTGAGGAGGGCCATATTATTACAGAGTACGAGGGTAAAATAGCAGCAAACGCAGCTGTGTTTCGTCTGGTGAGTATACGAGAGCCTCTTAGTTCACAGGGGTATACACATATCTGCATTATGATTCCTCATCGTTGACAAATGTGGCTGTCATGGGCAACAGGAATCACTTGTACTGCTTTCTTCTTTGTTTTCCTAAGTTTCATGAAAGTTCATCATATTAACATCGCACGTGGCGCTGTGTTTCATCCGGAGACCTTTATTATTGGTAACGAGACATTCCATCTTATTGACTTTAGTCACTCTTAGTTATTTGAAGGATTTAGTTACTTATTACCAAATGCAGCAGTTTGGTGCGCGTGCTCCAATAACAACTCCGCTTGGCGTTCGAATAAAAAAAAAATCTTACCACAATACATGCGGTATGTTATAAATTAATTATACTCATGAGTCATAATTCTCTCGTAAAACGTAGAACTTTATGTATTTTTATCGCTCTCATTGCCGGATTTAGCGACCGGAAGACTGACGTTTTTTTTATCGTTACCTCTACCGAAAATTATGAATAGAAAACAATGATTTGATCATAGTTGACGACTGCAGCATAAAAACCTACATCCATACCCAACAAAACTTCAAGACGCACAAGCATTGTCAGCCCTAACTGAATCATACAAAATAAAGATTACTCCCTCTCAGGATACTATCGTGAATTAGCAGCATAATGCTGCTGTGTTTTCCTTGGTGAGTGTACAGACTCCCAGTTACTGGTAGCTAGGTGTTCCATCTCAGTCCCTTAGTGAGGGGAATGAAGCAATTGATTTTTATTTTGTATGAGTATTGCTGTTGGTCCAATGACCTCTACAGCTTTATCTAAATAGACCCGCGAGCGGGAGGCCCGCTGAGTAAGGAGACAACGACGATGCTGCGAAGCGAAGCCGAAGACCGCTGCCGGGCCACCGTTGCACTCCGACCCCTGTGGACGTAGAACGTCGACGACAACAGAGGGAGGCGATAATACAATCCCCCCCTACAAAGGGCCCCTCATAGTGAGATACGAAACCTCGACTCGGATCGCTATCTAAAGGGAGGGAAGCAATTGCATCATGATGTGTTGAGTATGGTTGTACATATTATAAGTTGTCACCAATACTAAATTTAAGCCCACGATATTTTTTTTTCATGACATTGAGATTTACAAACGAGCACACAAGTTCACCTGATGTTAAGTTATTCCTGCGGTCCACGACATCTACATTCATCCTTGACAAGGAATCATAATGCAAATACGTTGTCACCCTTGCGGACTGAAATGGAATGCCTCGTCACCAGTAATAAAGGTCTCCGGATCCCTTCACTCATCGAACGAAACACACCAGCGTTATGCAGCTATTTCACTCCGCTATTCTGTGAGGGCGTGGTCCTACTCCGGCCGAGCTGACTTATTCATTCTGCAGTTTGAAACAAACTGCAGTGTAGCTCTGCCAGTGTTAAAATATTAACGTAATGTAAAAAATTACAAAAAAACTGTATATAGAGGCCTATTAACAGTGGTGGAGTTACGTATAACAGTAGTAGTGCTTCGCTGCATTTTGTTTATAGCTGTAGAATGGGTCAGGTAGACCAAGATAGGACCACGCCTTCAGCGAATACCAGCGTAATGGCACTGTGTTTCGTCTGGTGAGTGTAAGGATCCGGAAACCTTTATTATTCGTAACGAGACATTCCATCTTCTTCTAGGTTCTTAAGGGTGACAACGCATCTGCATTCCTTGTCAAGGATGAATGCAGATGTTATGGGCCACAGGAATCACTTACCATCAGGTGAACTGTGTGCTCCTTTGTTACTCTCGATGTAATAAATTAAAAAAAGGAAAACTTAGGTGAACTATGACATAGTTTGACGGCTTGATATTTTACGCGATAAAAAGTTTTGTTTCGTACATTGTTCGTTTTTTACATCATCTAGTTGTGCATCTCATCCCAATTTATATAGTAATGAACAAAATGCTTGATGAGTCTTGTACAAAACAATACCTTTAGTTGGAATTCGACTTGGTGAGTCACCAGTTACGCTGAACGCCAAGTCACGTAGCAGTTTGTTTTGTGATAGTAGTAGTTACAATCCATATCCGCCTTCAATAGAAGCGTTTAACATATAAGCGTTGTATTCGCTAAGTAAAGTAGCAGCCTATATATAAATCCCACTGCTGGGCATAGACACCCTCTCTGAAGAGGTGATAAGAGTACTTCCACTACGAATTGTCGGACTTCACATGTTTTCGAGATATTTTTTATTCTCATTTCTTTCTTAGACATGCAGGTTTCCTAGCAATATTTTCCTTCAGCGTCGAGCACGTAGTAAATAAGCATTTAAATTTTTCTGTCAGATATGAAACGACTTTCAATAATCTGAGTCTTTCAACAATGACCAAAAAAAGATAGGAAAGAATATGTTTTTTAATGTTAATAATTTCCTTTGCGGTAAGTAAAATTGCGTAAGTTCCGTGCGAGTCTCTTCAAGAGATGAGTGAATAGGCATTTGCTGAGCTAGTGCGCTCTGCAATTAACGTCTTTATCACCACTAAACACCAGGTTAGATTGTAAACAATCACAGGCTTGCATAATATGTAAAAATGTTTTAAAACATCAGAGGATAAAATGGGAATGTCTCCTCACTAATAAAGTCTCTTTTAAACAAAACGGAACAGCCCTAAACTACCTCCACAATGCGGTCCTGCCCAGACGAGCCGAAACGAAACGCCGAACGAATTGGTGTTGAAACAAATTACAGCGCACTGTTATATTACTTGTCGTCTAAAAGTAATGAAGTTGTTTATGAGTTTTAGTATACACCAACTATCGTTGAACGTTAGACACGTTTACTTGTTGTTCATCGAGATATATCCTTCAGAAAAATGGTAATTTGAACATTATATTATAACAGTGGTAAAGCCAAGGTACAAATAGTTTTTTTATTATTATTACATCGAGAATAACAAAGGAGCACACTGTCCACCCGATGGCAAGTGATTCCTACGGCATAACATCAACATTCATCCTTGACAAGGAATCATAATGCAGATGCATTATCACCCTGAGGACTGAGACGGAAGCCTCGTCACCAGTAATAAAGGTCTCCGGATGCCTACACTCACCAAACGAAACAAAGCAGAGTTATGCTGCTATTTCACGATGGTATTCTGTGAGCGCATGGTCCTTCCCCGTTCGAGCTGACCCATTCATTCTGCAGCTAGAAACAAACTGCAGTATTTAAAGGTAGCTGTGTTAAAGTACTTGCTTCATCATAAATGGGTTGGTTCGACGGCAGGGATCACAGCCTCGGAGAATACCAGCGACATAGACCACCGTATGCTCATTCAAAATGACAGTTATCGTTTCATTTCCAGCTTAACGTATGACTTTTAATTTGAATATCTGCCCACAAGCAATATACTAAAGTCGTAAAATATATTTATCTTTTTTTAATAGTTTGTATCGATGGCACAATGTCACTTAAACCAGCCTTCGCCTGTTTCTGTCAAATATATTGTTATTTTTTTTTAGTTCCACTTTCTGAGATAGTTTTATCTCGATTATTAAGACAATGAATACTAAAACTATTTTAACTATTTAATTTGTTGTACAGCTTGTTGTGTAGTTTCATTGGAATTCCTTTATTTATATAATGGGTACTTTTATAGTGAGTAACTTGCCATACATACTATGTCTGGCAAGCTCATTTTAATAATTAATCAGCGGGCCCTACCGCTCGCGAGTCTAATTGGATAAAGCTGTAGAGGTCTCTGGACCAACAGCAAAACTGATACACAGAAAAAAAATTGTCATATTATATATACATATCAAGTAGTGGAATGATTGGCTTTTTTCCTAAAAAGGCTAATGTGTAAACTATACTTCTAAAACCCTCCACAGTGGCCAACCTTAAAGCATTGGGAATGGCTCCAGAATCTATTTTTTTTTATAGAAAACAATCCTTCAAATAAATGTAAATATAGGCGTGATAGTAAGTTATATCGAAAATGCAAAAATAAAAAAGATAAATATTTTGCATTCAATTATTTACATTTATATATAATTACATTGCCTCTCTCAGAAAATACTAATTAATGTTAAACAATTAAGATATCTCTGGCTTGGTAGATTTGTTGCGATGAAGGTCGTAAGATAAAATAAGATTTTAATTGTTTTACTTTTAATTAACGTTTAATAATCGACATAATTATTCAAGCCAAATAATTATAAATAAAATAGTATCTCGTCACGTTCTTCGTATTACATGTAATGATATAACGACAGTTGACAGCTCTGCTGGTGTTAATGTGATGATGAAAATGTCCGCCATATTTGTTTTAGGGTTCAGCCAACGTAGCTTTTTTTGTGCTTTATTGTCAAGAACATATATAAATATGTATATATATATACACATGTATATATACACGTCACGAAACTGGTAATTCAGCCATTAGGTCTTTTGCCATTAAGCTGTATATATAATTTTAACACTGATGGTATGTATCTTAACTTAATTGTTTACACAAACTTTATCGATTTATCCGCCGCGTAAATTTACTAACTTACTAGATGTAGTATCAGCGATGCAAGGTTTAAACACGAACCTTTAAAATTTCATTTGTATTGAAAAAATATGTATCTCAGCATGGATAAGAATCTTAAACAAATAAATAAATTCTTATTTTTTTTTACATCCAAATCAGTGTCTAGTCCAGGCGTTACGTTGAACCATTAAAAGCAACGGAACCCTTAATCTATATATTCTGTTTTTCGATATCTTTTTATATCATTTCGCTAACGCCTCATTTGTCACCGTTGAAATACCAATTTGAGCTGTTCGTATGCGAACATCGATTAGGACGATGTGTTGAAGTGGATTGATGAAATGTATTTCCGATGCAATTAAAGTTCTTAATGCGCGCCAGAAAAAATAAACTTTCACATTGTTTCAACACCTTTCATTCGTTGACGATTTTTTTTCCATAATGAATACCATTCATATGTTGGTTGATTTTATAAATACTTATAAATAAGTAATAATATGATTAATTTGTCCAGCAGTGTCATCAATCATATGATATTTTTTGGGACTATATTATACTCTTTGCATATGGCGTAATATGGAAGATGACAAGTGAGTTAGTATGTTCTTACGTTGCGGATGCTGGAATCGAATCTCGACATAGGAACAATATTTGTGTATCACAAATTATTACGTGGGCATGTGGTATATACCACACATACCCAAAGAATAATTTGTGATACTATGTGGTGGCGTTTTATGGATTTCCCGTCAATGACACTTTTTGTCATTGTATTTAAACGTAAGCTTACGGTTATAATATACCTGGGACTGTTGATATGGTTTAATAATAACCAGAAGATTTTGACCATTATTATATATTATACATATTTATAAGTTAGGTTAAAAAATTATTTATGTTATATTTGAAATCGAAATGATTTTAATTTAATTATAATTATGATGCCGAATAATTATAAACCACGTAACTATATTTTTGTTCTGTAATTATATGACCAAAATGAAATTATTTATACAATAGAGAAATTAATAACATATTTATTCATATATAGTATATGTTTTTAATTAAAAAGATCGCCTTAAATTTTATCCCATCCATCATTAGTTTACATTTAATCGAAACAAAAGCTTGTTAAGATCTAAACGAAACTTACCGTTAACACAGAAGCACAACACTAGTTTAAGGCAAGCACTAGATAAAATAAACTAAACTACACCTAAGTATTACTAAACTAAACGTCTACACGATCCTAGTTGTAGTATAGTTTTAAAATATCATATCACAGCCGCCGTACCGCCATAGTGGAACGTTCACGTCTATAAATAAAGCTAGGGAAGTTATACGGAGAATCTAAGCTTACACGCTGTATTGGAAGCTTGTTTTATGAACTGGGTGATAAAATCCCTTAACGTTCACCAATGTAGATCACCCCTAAGCCACTACCATAAGGAATACCCTTCTCGATAAGGATTTGAGGCTTTTTTTATTTTACAAACTTGCATACAGTTCGCCTGATTAGTTAGTAAGCGATTCCTGCGGCCTTTATTCAATATTCATACGTAATAAGAATGGACATGTCCAGCAGCTACACGTTGTGGAGATGAAGATGATGCGATGGATGTGTGACTTTACGCGATTAGATAGTATAAGAAACGAACACGAATAACAAAAAAGAATAATGAATCATAATGAGGAAGCGTAGGCTCCCCTGAGGGATGAGGTGGATTGCTACGTGGACAGTAATAAGGCTCTCCGGATCCTTACACGCATCAGATGATTGCGCCGTTGTCGCGCTGGTTTTCTGTTAGAGCGTGATCTTATCTCGGTCGAGATACATTGATGCTGCAATTAGAAACAAACTGCAGGGTTACTCTACCACCGTTATATATAACAATTATTTAATTATTTTATTTATAAAGAGTACAAATTTAGTACAGTACAAATGCGCAGATTATTTTAAACATGTAAACATTTCAATGTTTATATAAATGGGACAACTCATATGCAAGGTAAAATAACCACTTAGCGTCAGTTGCCGAATGGTTTCAGGGCACGTCCGCAATACGCGACAGTTAACGTCACAATTTGAGTGAGCCAACGTCTCGCACAAGCATTTAGCTTAGTTGGACCGGTTAATCGTAGCGTTTTTTTAAAAAAAACTGTAGCGATTAAAAGAAAGTTTGACGTTATGTCAAAACCACAGAATCCAATCCCGATCCGCCTGCATCCATCGACTTCCCGCAGCAATTTTATAACATTATATTTCAAATCTTACACTGAATGACGCAAAAATACATGTTACTTTATAATGTACATTTAAGAAATTAAACACTTCATAGAATAGAAAGATCGAAATTGTAGGATCTATTTTGTAATACGATACATTACTAAAATAAAATAAACTCACTTAGAAACATATACTTTACTATGTATATATAAAAAATATATTTAGTAAACATTTAATACGTAGTGTAAACAACTATATATTTACAACGAATGGATTTAAGAAACATGTTTACGTTTCGGATTATGAGCTTTTGTATATACAATATCGTTTATAGTTGTAATTCGGTAATTACGTCGTTAGATCTGAAGATATCAAAAAGACAAAATTATAAACAACTTAAACAGTTTAAAAGATATTTATATCAAGATATGATTTTTCAATAAAAGTATATTTAATGGCTATTCAGTGGTAGATAGATAGATAGATAAACACTTTATTCCTCATATTAAAGAATAACTAACTATTTTTAATATAATGATTTCTTAAATTTACACGAATAATGGACATTGAATAAAATTATTTTTTACGAATTTTATCATGTTTATTTAAAACTGTTTTTTTATCCCTCCATTTCTAGTGCTTTACGGTGCTCATGTTAAAGACTGAGGTCTTTGACGTTCCGATGTCATAGTACTATAGAGCTTTTTTGATCCGATCTTTGCAGAAGGAGCTTACGAAGTCTCGTTTGGAATTCATTGTTACTATTCACAGGATCCCAAGCCGATGGCACTCGATAGGAATCTGTAGTTTGAAACCCTTTTGTGTGCCTATCTGGCTTATTGTATACCCCAAGTCGTGAGTGCGGGGTTCGATTTCCAGCTAAAGTTTGCCTCATTGTTAAACACCTTACTCAGATGCATTACATAGCATGACGTATTTCGTAGTGGTTGTAGGTACCAGGCTGCTGCCTCGCTGGTCCTTGGTTCGAATCCCAGTCGAGGAACAATATGTGCCAGTTTTAAGGTCTGTGTTTCTGTCGAGTCTTTAACGCTGAATGTTGGTAAGTTTTTTTTTATATATAGTTATGGGTGACTTCGGCCCATGACACCTACCTCCCTAACTCAAGATGATTCAAGGTATACATGCGTATCTATAATGAAGATTCAAAATCCGCGTGCGTTGACAAGACTGAGTTTTGTGCTTGAATGCCTGGTCAACTGCAATCCGGTCACCGGAATTTACACTCACCATACGTAACACTCAGCAATGTTATGCTGCTATTTTAATATGTAAGGGTGTGGGTCTTTCGCGATCCCGATACATGTTACAACTATAAGCTAACTGCAACGTAGCACTACCAAATAAAAAGAACTACGCAAATAGGGAGTCTTCTTCCCATGAATAACAAAAAAAAGTAAGAAAAATTCTGTTCTTTCATTATTTATTATGGTATGTCTTCCATTTCATTACCAATTGTCGAAAACGAGAAAGAGTTTCTTAAATATTTATTCATTCCAAAAAACAATATAGGTATTCAAAACAGGAGGGCATGCGTTTCAATATACGTGACAGACGAAATGCTTCTTTGGCGATCTCAACCCCGATTTGTAAGTATACAATAAAAGAATATAGAAAAAGAGAAGGAGAGAGAATAAAAGAAGAAAAAGGAAAAACACAAACAATACAATGTATAACGCGTAGTTCTTTCTTTTTCCCTCTCTGGCGAAGTACATATTTTCTTTCCTTTTTGCATCAGAAAGAATACATAATAACCATAACAAATTCGACATTGAAAAAATCTTTTAAACTAAACATCTGTGGTAGTTTTATTTCATTGAAATCTATAATTAAACAACTAAAACGTCTTTATTAATTAGCAACAAATTAAGAATCTCCTTAAATAGGCGACCGGGTAAACGGGAAGAGCGTGACCCGCGACATGTCCACAAATAGTGCAGCAGACTCGGCCGTAATAAAAGCGACGTCATGCAAGTAGCTATTGTGATCGCAATAATATGTAGATATACGTGAATAGCGTCCGTCTAGCTGGTTTCCAGTTACAGCATAAATTGGTTAGCTCGACTGCTGAAGGATCACAAGGTTTCCATCGCGATCCTCTAGAGTGAAGACGCATGTTGAATCTTCGTTGAGGAATGATATTAGGTTTATGGGCCGTGGTAATTACTTACCATCAAATGTCATGCGACAACGTGGTGCAAAAACGTGGTGTCAAATCAATTCATAAAGAGTAACTGACGCCAAATAGTTCACCTGGTAGTGAGTTATTCCTGAGGCCCATAACATTTCATAATATATATTCATCCGTTAATGATGAATCGAAATATGATTTATCAGGGGTCTAATAATCTGAGAAATAATGTACTCTTTTGTCCAGTTATATAAAAATACTCTTGGTAGCCACTTGACACGAAAGCTTTACTTAAGTTCACGTCAGTTCATTCACTACTGTGGTCAAAGTTTAAATACAAGGGAAATCCATTTTATTAAACTTATAATAATAGCACTATTATTATAGTATATTATACGCATGCCGCGTGTTAACTTTCGCCGCGAATCTACGGGTAAATCAGCCAAAATTATAATTAAGGTTGGAGCTCACTGCCCTTGGATGCGAGAACTACAAAAGAGAAGGCGTTTACTATGCCATTTAGTAATAATAATCTACTATTAAAAGCAAGAATTCAAGTCGATTAATTATGATATTCAGTGTCACATAAAGAAAATTTCTGCCAATTTATGTCATCGTAGATTTGTTTTGAACATTGTGTAGTCGGAAAGATCAAACCAACTGATATGAGTATTAAGTATTGTGCCAAGATACCTTAGTAAATAAATATAATTGATACGATAGTCTGTGCTCCCTTTTGTTATAAATTATACAGAAATCTTGATGAATCATCATTATTTTAATGGTTTAGGGTATAACTAACTAATTACATATGCCTACCATATGAAGATCCCCGACGCTGCATTTCCGTTGCATTACATTGGACTCAAGTTAATGCTGACCCAGGAGCGTCAGCTTCGTGCCAACGGTATTCAATATCGACATTCTCGGGTCACACTTCGATCCAATAGGTTTAGTTAGTTATAAGTAATATTAAATTGTAATATCCTTTTTAATATACTTTTTATAAATCATTTTGGTTTTTTTTCGATCCTCCGGCTGCAACGTACGTAATTGGCGCAGTCGGTAGCATACTCGCGGGCCGGTTCGCGAAGGTAGTTAAAATCAATTACATCTAATTCGCGAGTCGCCCGGGTGGCTATCAAGTCCCATCGTCGAGTATCCAGAATCTACGAAGCAGTTGCAGCCTGGCGGAGAAACCAACCTTCGTTTCGCGAAGAAGACCAGAAATGAAATATATGTAAGTTCACTTGAATCGCTCTCGTGTCGCTTCCTTTATCCTAGTTTTAATCCTGCCCAAAATTTATCACCCAAGAGCTCCTTAGAGATCGGGAATCTGCATCGCAGCAGACCCGTCAAAGTAGATTAGATAGAAATAGGAATTTAGGATTAGAATCAGATTTTAATTTGTCAAATTTATTAAGAGTAGAAATGGCTCGCGACCCAGATACAATTTTCAAGGCCTTACGCCCTGTCCCAGAGTTTGATGGGAACCCTAACGTGCTCACCAGATTCATAAGAATCTGCGACCAACTGGTAGACATATATTTAAAAAGCGATCCCGCATCTGTTTTCAACAACTCGTGCTTACTAAATGGGATATAAGAACGCTTATAAAGATTACAGTCTAATAAAATACGCTAAATTCGCGCAATTATTAGACATAACTAATGAAAATTTAGAGGACTTAACTTTAGAATTAACTAGAATAGAAAATTTATTAATCTTTGTACGTGCATCGAGCACTCATCATTCTATGATAGACATAGATGTATTAGCTTCTATGATAAGTAGAGTTAAGGAAATTTATGGCACCGACAAAATATTAAATTTAGATCTCAGAGAATATTACAACATTATAAAGCCCGGTTCATACTATTCCGAGAACCAAATAGTGTTCATTTTCAAATTCCCCATTATCTCAAAAGACACTTTCGATTTATATAAATTATCCATAGTACCTAATAAGAACTTACAGGCTCTTATCCCAACCTATCCTTTCATAGCAATTAACGAGTTAGCATTCGTGTACATAGAGACAGAATGTACGAAGCTCAACAACTGGTTTCTTTGTGAAAGAAGCATCAACCATCAGATCCGGACCCATACTGACTGTATCCAGGAGTTGATCACCAAACAAGTCCTAAGGAAATCCTGCAACTTCACTACCATCATCTTAATAAAAGAAGCAATGGAGAAGCTCGACGACCAGCATTATATCCTATCCTTTCCACGCATCACCAAAATTCAGCTGAACTGCGGAAGACAGAAGTACACCACATTAGAAGGCAGTTACCTTATAACAATCCCAACAAACTGCCTCTTGAAAAACACCAGAATTCACCATCATCAATGAAAATGATCAAATAAAAGGACAACCTCTCAAACTCACAAATATACCCCATGAAGTGAAGAAAGGAACTAGGAAACCCATTCAACTTCGCCTGAGTTCCATCAACCTCGAAAATCTTCACAATATCCAGGCTAAGATAGTCATGCAAGCACCCATCGAACTTGAAACCGTACCTCATACAATGTATCATACAACGATCCCATTTTATATTATAATATCAGCTGCAGGCGTCTTCATTATAATTTTCAAAACCCGTGGCTTCCTATGGAAATCCAGAAAGGTCTTGGAAAAAGCACAGGTACCAGTAAAACCCGTGGAGAACCAGGAAGAGGTTCCGGCAACATTTTCTCTTAAAGTGCTCAAATAGTTGCCGTTCTGAGGGTGGAGGAATTACATATGCCTACCATATGAAGATCCCCGACGCTGCATTTCCGTTGCATTACATTGGACTCAAGTCAAAGCTGACGCAGGAGCGTCAGCCTCGTGCCAACGGTATTCAATATCGACATTCTCGGGTCACACTTCGATCCAATAGGTTTAGTTAGTTATAAGTAATATTAAATTGTAATATCCTTTTTAATATACTTTTTATAAATCATTTTGGTTTTTTTTCGATCCTCCGGCTGCAACGTACGTAATTAACTTCAAAACTTAACGTCCTTTGATTTTACCATTACAGTGAATCATCTTAGTTGGATCGGTTTGTTTTTCAGACGAAATTTTAGTAATGTTAATTGCATAGCATTTTTATAGAAGATGGGGAAGTTATTCCATGGTAAGTGATCACCGTTGCCCATGAACATTCGTCGAAATTGCAAAGCGCGTTGTTGGTCTGTGTGAATTAAGACTCATTCCTTTGAGGTTCCCTAAGTCGTATCGATTCCAAAATATCACTGGTAGCTGATTGCTTTTGTTTGCATCCTCTTATATGTCTTATATAATAAGTAATTAAATAATTTAACAAGGCATTAAGTTTAATCCTCTAATGTGAGAATTGAGATCTACATTAAATATCAGACGGGTAATGGGTGCAGGGACCCCTTAGAATCGGTGCACTGAAACTGTGCACGTTTCAAGAAATGAACTAAATCAATAATAGATCATATTGCTTATCGTTAACAAATCGTTAATTCATAAGTAGATGATAATGGCAACCTTAACTAAATGAATGTAAACTCGTCCGGAATGTGAACATAATTATAAGGAGAAGATTTGTTTAGATGTTAAATCTTTAAGATAATTCATAAGCCCAAAATGATGCGACATCGTATCGCTTTATAGATGTTGTAAGACGTTGTTTTTAAAGGTTTCTTCAAAGAGCCGAACTTGTGATTTTAATATTTTATAGTAAAAGTCTGTGTTTTATATGTTTGTTTGTTACTTCATCATCATCGCTTGTCCTCTGATGAACTCTGGCATCTCCCATGGATTGGTATCTAGATTCTATTGATGTTGATGCTGTTAGCCTATGCGGCTCTTACAGCTTCATCGGACACATGTCTCACGGAACTGAGGGGTCCGTGTGCTGGTATGGATTGGTAGGAACCGTGATTCTAAGCATTTCTTGTTTGCCCTTATTTATGTCTAGCTCCTTTGAAATGAGAAACTTTGACCGTTATAGCAAAATGTTCTGTAGAATTGTAATCTAACTACAAAATTATAACATTTTCCGTTTAGTACTTAGTAAGACTAAGTCTTTATCGTTATCATCATCATTTCAACCTATCACTAGTTCACATGTAGGATATAGGACTCCCCACAGACTACCGTAGATGCCAATCCTGTGCCCCCTGCGTGTAGTAACTTCCCCAGGTTCCCAGAATTGCATAGGTTACTCTATCTAATCAGGGGTCGTACTACGCTGCGATAGCCAATACGACTTTACGGTTCTACGATGTTATATAGGAATTGCCTCTATGTAGAAGTAAAAAAAAAATATTGTTAAATATTTTATAGATTGTATTAATTATAATTGTTATTCATATATTTATAATTGTTATTGTTAACAGTGCTTCACTTTCAAAGCTTCACTGCAGTTTGTTCCTAGGTGCAGAATGGGTCAGCTCAACCGGGGTAGGACCACGCCTTCACAGAATACCAACATAACGCTGCTGTGTGTTGTCTGGTGAGGGGTGTAGGGATCCCTAGACCTCTATTACTGGTAACGAGGCATTCATTCTCAGTCCTCAAGGGTGACAACGCATCTACATTATGATTGGTTGTCAAGGATGAATGTAGATATCATGGGCCACAGGAATCACTTGCCATCAGGTGAACTGTGTGCTTGATTGTCACACTAAACGTCATAATTAAACAAAATGAGAGGATAGGAAATAAATAAAGATTACAAATTGCTATTAAATCGAAAACCTTAAATAGTGCCAAAACAACTGCAATTTATTTACTTTATACGCCACAACTATGCACGATATATACGACAGCCTCACTCAGTGATTCACACGTATTCACGTAGGCGTCCAGACCCGGCAAACTTGGCAGGGGACACACAGCATGAAGCATAAGTCAATCTGACATTTACTACATTATAATAGATATAATTTGTAGATTAATTGGTGGTTACCGTTGAGTGTAAACAATATTATTATATATTAAATAGTGTACAAATAGTTATAGGAATAGACCACCCACTGCTTTACATGAGATAAAATTACAGTCTAGCACTGTCTTATGTACAATAAAAAGACTAGTTTTTGATTTCAATAGTTTTATGATGTGAATGACTTCATCCTAATAGATTTCGAACACAGCGATATCTCCCTGGTGGAGCTAGTGGAACTAGCACGTGATCGCAGCAGAAGCATTACTGTTTTAGTTCATAAGAAGGAGAACAGTTTACTCAAAGATTATCGATCCATCTCGCTCCTGACCCAGTTGTATAAGTTGTTTAATCAGGACTGTTACAATTATCGCGAAAACTTCCTACTCATACATGTTGGATTTCGAGGACATGGACATCGGAGATCGATACCATACAGTGAGGCAGATTATGCAAAAGACCGTCAAATACAATCAGCCACTGTGTCACCAGCGCTTTTGTAGACTAAAAGAAAGCTTTTGACTTAGTTAAGACCTGGATTTTTTTGGAATCCTTGCAGCGATACCAAATTGCCTGGTAAAACATAAAGACAGATAGTATATTTGTGTAATACTATTATGATATCCAACAATGTTTAGGTGAGTTAGACAAAACCTATAAAATTACTTCAAGGGATATGTAATACCCCTGAAAATATATTTAAAATGTTACGTAGACAGTAATCAAATCTCACTTGCATATTTCTGCACATTCCTACTACCGCCAATTTCTAGAGACAATAAAACACGTTCAAACGTTTAAGTGCCATGCAATTCAACATAAAATTCTCATCGAGTTAAATTTGTTATTTCAGTCTGCAAAATAATCCCACATTTCCTAGAGGTCGTTTGCGTCATCTAACTAAACACATAAAAACCGAAAATCAACTTCACTGTTGCATTTCTAGAGCAGTAAGGTTTTATTTATTCTCTATATTTATCTTCTTTCGTTTTATTCTTCGATATACTAGTATTTTGAAAACTAAACTTCGTTTCGTCTAAATTAATAATATTATTTAATATCTATTAATAACGTTCTCAATGCCATTTCCTTGATTGGTTTTTACTCAAAAGCTTCATGGGTATGGCTTATCTATAGCATATCTGTGGCATAGTATGTAATATGAGACATTATGTGAGGAAGTTATTTCCATGTATCCAGACAATATTGAATATACTGGATAATCACAAAGTCCCAAATCCGAAAACCCAATATCCATAGGCTCTTACCGCCGGTAGATCAAAAATAAGTAAAACAAAATCCAAATATATATCTTTCGATTTTTGGGGTTCTATTTTGGGCTTACTCTTGGGGAGGGATGTCTGCTGAGTTGAGAAGTCACAGTCTTTCAGTCCATACTTTGAACATGTAATGAAAAGAAATTTGGTAGAGAGAGAGAGAGATATTACTTAGGTGACGTTGAACGTGAAGGAATGCAATCTTTATTTGAACCAGGGAAAAGATGATATTAAATATTCTGTGAATTCTTTTCCCTGGTCTTTCCATTTACTAAGAAAAAAAGGATTAGTGCCCTAGGCCAGTTAGTAATGGGATGAAAAAAGAAGCGATATTTTCGAAGTGGTACGACTTGGAGACCTACAAGAAAAGAACCTACACCTTTCTTAAAGACTCGAAGCGCATCTGCGACTCCTCTGGTGTTGCAAATGTTCATGGGTAATGAAAAAAGTAATGAGTTACGTGAGCAGCTTGCTCGTTTGCCACCTACTCTATAAAAATAGACATGCATAAAGTGTCAGCCTAATTACTTTGAATATACTGAAACCGTTGAGTCCATTCACTTAATAGTTGACACCAGTTTTAAAAAAAGTGATAAGGCCAAATGTGATTCGAATCGAGAAGCTACAACAATGTAAGTTTGGCAACTTTGCAGAGCCTTATAATATTTCCAAAATATACTCAAATGGACATATGCAAAAAATATGTCTTGCAAAATGCAAAATGCCGTCATCCGATTCCCGGTCTAGAAGCGAAATATATGTCGACCCCAAGTGAGTCCCCAGTGCGTGGTTTATAATATTAGTATCAACGGAAGTGATGAATGAAGAATTTGGACATATTACTAATGCCGAAACAATTTTTAATTCATCTATAGTTTTAGAGGATATTCTGAATCACCTTCCATTCATGTAACGTAAGTGTAAATTTATCTGATAACTGGGACTGACCTGAACCATGATGTTTCCAAAATTATACTGACTGTTGAGCAGAGTTGTAATCAGAATTCCTGGCTACTGTGTTTTGAAACCCGTATTCAAATCTGGGTGTATTTGCAATATATCTCGACCTGATACTGCATCTAACCAATGATCTTATGATATCTGCTGTTTATCGAGGGACAAAGACGAGAAATTTAAATAGTGACAATGAGAAATCACCCCTAGACCCCTGAAACCGTTAGGGGAATTATGTGACTTCCCCTAATGGTCATTTCAGGGGCCTACGTCACACGCATTCATTCTAAATAAGGAATCCTACTAGCTGAAGCACAAATAACTCGGCTAAACCACGGAAGGACACACTTCTATAGTATACCGGTATACAAAAATAACACTGCTGTGTTGCGTGTGTAACCAGAGACATTGTTACGGTTGTGCTCGACAGGGGAATGACCGCGCCCTTCCTCGCAGAATAACAGCTTGAAACAGCAGCATAACACTACTGCGTTTCATATGCCAAGCGTGGAAAGAGTAACTGATAACGAGGCACTTTATCTCAACCCTCAGAGTAGAAAAGCATGTGTATCTAGTAATTTTGTTGAGTATGGCTGCAGTTGTGTAATGTTAATAGAAATTGCAAGATGCGAGATCTGGGTCATTCGACACTGATAGAAGCGTCACTGGAGTTTCTTGCGTCACTTCTTCTCCAGCGCCTACGCTTTTCGAAGTGGTGGTACAGATTGTTTATAATAGCACTGATATTAATTTAGATAATCCGTAGTCAGGTAAAATAAAGGTCCCGGCTGAGCGCCATAAGCGTTCAGTCGTTTTTCATCCCGGTGAAAGTGTAAAAGACCTCGGGCTAACAGCGGCCATCAGCCCGGAAAAAAAAAAGAGAACATTTTGATCCACCATACTGAGGATGCGTCCACGGTTCAACCCCCATTAATTTTTTTTATCATTTTACTGCAACGCTGGACATTTAGTCGTTTCTGGTCTATAGTTAAATCATTCAGTATCCATCGAGTGCAAAGCTTCCGGACCTTCAAATGCACATGCAATATGTTTTGCAGTAGGTACGAATTTACTGACAAGTATTTTTTTTTGTCAGTTGCAATCAGTTGTCGTACAGTAGCCGGCAGAACTTCACGTGCATCATCATGAAGATGATCCCTTCCACGTCTAAATCATCCTAACCACGAACACACAGAGCTGCAACATGGGGTTTCAACACCAAATGCCAATTATAGTCTCTGGCAACTCCCTTGATTGGCTTAAGGCACAACGAAAATCGTTAAAAATCATTAAGCTAAAGTTTTCACGAGTTAAACTCATTGCATCACACATTTATCTAAAGGGCACCATAATGAAAAAACAAATGACAGTGTCCCACTTTAAAAAGTAACACGTTTTCAGAGCGCTCCCTTTTCTAATTCCGTAATTGTCTTTTCTCTCCAGAAACTTTCAGTATGTCCCACGTAATAATAATTTATTTCAAGCTCTAAGACTCATATTTTGTTTGTAAATATACAATTTATATCTTATGTTAGTAGTAATTGTTTTTTAATTATTGTATGTTACAAATACTATAGTGCAATGGTTTATATAAAAATATCCCAGCCTATTTGCTATCATAGCTAGAATTGTATTGCAGAAAGCCCGCATTGCGCTTTAGGGACCCACATCTCTTTCGCATTGTCGCATGAAACCAGTCCATTTGTGCCTTTGCAAACATCTCTGATGACAAAAGTGAAGGAGCCCCAACAGCACTCAGGGCAAAGGGCGTTGTAAGATGTTTGAGTATAGATTGCCCACAGGCTGCTACATACAAGCGCTGTTAAATTCAAACAGATGAATAAAACCGCGAGCAGATCGCTAATTCTTAAATTAAAAACTGGTCCAACGACCTGTGACACATGCATTTATCATCGATCAAAAACCAAGTCTTTACTAAAATGCGTTGTCACTATCCACGACGTGTTATATTTTTCTTTAATCTATTTTAAAATTCACGTGATTTCATCTAAATTTCTTTCCCCAGAGACGTCACGTCGTTTCTCCTGTAATTCCATTTGACACGTGTTATGTAAATTCGACCCTTACTCATATTATTTTATACCGATGTTCCATTTTACGCTGCATTTTAATTGGGATAGTAGAAAGTTAATGGGTTTGGTGTTATTAAAGTCGTGAATAAATTACGTCAGTATGTTGTTAAGACTATTTGCTATTCTTAGACAGAGTGTCTATTCAAGTAAGCGAGGAGTCGATGAATGAAGGTGACTAACGAAGTGCTTCATGGCAATCAGTGTTGAAAAATCAGTGCAAACTAACGAGTTGCAATCCCACCTGGCAAACGTAGCAAATTCCTTATCATTCAAAGAAGCTTTAAGCAGAAAATTTAATCCACTATTGGAGTCATAGGGTAGACATAGTTTTGGAGTTGTATCGGATATTTGTATAACATAAAGGTGATTGTTATTTGGACTAGAGTGCGTTATAATTGTCTCGTCTCTCTGATACTAATATAAGTAATTAGACATCCATTTTTCATCATTCGCAACTTGAAACACATCACCTTATGCTACTTTATTATTTTTACAGTTGAAGAGGATCCATCTCTTTCATGAAATGACCTAAAGATAAAAAGATTTGAAATATTAGACCGGATCTATGCTTGTATCTTGCTTCTTGTCTTTTTAGTCGTTTAGTCAAAGTTTAAGGAACTTCCAAAAACGCCATAACATTAAGTGGTTTGCCCATACTCATTACCTTTTTTTTTCGGGCTGATGGCGCTGTTAGCCCTAGAGCTTTTACATTTTCACCGGGTTGAGTTTCCATTGCTATCAGCCTAATAATTGCATGTGCCCAGTAGCCATTGAGGTTTGGATCCAACTATTAGGATGAATTTTCCATCATTAATCAGCTATCTGATGAGATAACTAACATGTTCCGCATCCTGGTGAGGTTGGTAATAGAAAAAAAATATACAACATACTACCTAATGGTATGAGGTGAAATGTGCTATATATAGGTATATATGCATATATAATATATATATATATATATACATATATATTTTATATAATATATATATATATATATATATTTATATATATATATATATTCAAAACAAGTGACGTGTATATTGAAAAAGATATAATTTTCAATATCGATTTACAAATTGATAGCTAAATAGATTATTAAATCTTAAAAGGAGAATTTCGAACGACACGCATATCCCCGCGCACCAGTGTCGCATTACTCTAAGTGGGCGGGATACGCGTGCATGGCTGGCAGGGCCGAACTGGACATGATCGTTTTTTTAAAAGGTGACAATCGACTACAATTCATATTACAAATACATTATAAGACTTGACATTCATCCTCGATGAGGTGTTATAATGATGAGATGCATTATCACCCCTGAGAACTCCGGATCCCTACACTCACTAGGCGAAACACAGCAGTGTTATTCAGCAATTATAGGTTGATATATTTTGAGGGTGTAGCCATTTCGTGAACAAGTCGACCTATTCATGGTGTAAGTAGAAACAAGAGTTCAAATAGGCTGTTTGAACTCTCACCTACCCAGTTACGTTTTTCCGAATTTGAAATAAAAAAATATTATAAAACTATGTAACACAAGTCTCCAATGAATTTAACAATTTTTCATCATTCCCCATTCCCACGCCAAGTGAGTGGAAAATTTGAATAATGGCCGCCTTGAGATGGAAAGGGTCGCAAGAAGTCAAATGGCGTACAATAAGGATAGAGAAATTGTCAATGAGAAATTCTATAGATTCTTCTATATATATACATCGCAATTAGTTAAGAATATATACGAATATTTAATTGTTACACTAAAAAGTGTTACACTAGATGGAATGATACTCTGTGAAAATTCAGAGAATTGTGCGAATTCAGAGAAATATGAGAGAGATCTACATATATTCAGAACTAATGAAGCTATAAACCGAACACAGAGATTACTTCATGCTAAATCATCACTATTATATAGTCATCTTATTCGATTATCGATAAAAATATGATAGCTAAATAGATTATTAAATCTTAAAAGGAGAATTTCGAACGACACATATCCCCGCGCACCAGTGTCGCATTACTCTAAGTGGGCGGGATACGCGTGCATGGCTGGCAGGGCCGAACTGGACATGATCGTTTTTTTAAAAGGTGACAATCGACTACAATTCATATTACAAATACATTATAAGACTTGACATTCATCCTCGATGAGGTGTTATAATGATGAGATGCATTATCACCCCTGAGAACTCCGGATCCCTACACTCACTAGGCGAAACACAGCAGTGTTATTCAGCAATTATAGGTTGATATATTTTGAGGGTGTAGCCATTTCGTGAACAAGTCGACCTATTCATGGTGTAAGTAGAAACAAGAGTTCAAATAGGCTGTTTGAACTCTCACCTACCCAGTTACGTTTTTCCGAATTTGAAATAAAAAAATATTATAAAACTATGTAACACAAGTCTCCAATGAATTTAACAATTTTTCATCATTCCCCATTCCCACGCCAAGTGAGTGGAAAATTTGAATAATGGCCGCCTTGAGATGGAAAGGGTCGCAAGAAGTCAAATGGCGTACAATAAGGATAGAGAAATTGTCAATGAGTAATTCTATAGATTCTTCTATATATATACATCGCAATTAGTTAAGAATATATACGAATATTTAATTGTTACACTAAAAAGTGTTACACTAGATGGAATGATACTCTGTGAAAATTCAGAGAATTGTGCGAATTCAGAGAAATATGAGAGAGATCTACATATATTCAGAACTAATGAAGCTATAAACCGAACACAGAGATTACTTCATGCTAAATCATCACTATTATATAGTCATCTTATTCGATTATCGATAAAAATATAATAGATAGATAGAGGATATGCACACACCATTGTAAAATTAAATAAAATTAAACACAACGGTGCTAATCAACAAAAATGTAGCCTTTGGCGATGATCACACATTGCTTAAATACAAAATATATAATTCACGATTCTGTTTTAACACGGTTTTACGATAATATTCCGTCGGAAGGACACGGACACAAAAATCTATACGTACTACGTATAGATTTTTTTTTAACGTCTTGCCTGTAGAAGTTAGGAAGTTAATTTTATTACCAGTATATATAGACATTTCAAGATTATTTATTTAAATTTTTAACTTGCACACCCTCTTAGAGCTTATTCCGAACCATCATGTAAGATTCAGGACGTACTCTGTCTTTTTATAATAATTAAAATCCAGTCATCATCAGCCAATCATAGTAATCAATCAAGATGGTGAGATTTTTTCTTTTCGGGCTGATGGCCATTGTTAGCTTTTACAGCTTCACCGGATTGAAAGGTGACCGAGCGCTTAGGGCGTTCAGCCGAGACTCTTATTTCCTTGACGGTGAGGATGTTTCGAATTCTGTCACCATGGCATAAATTCCATGCACTTCCACTAAATCGCCCTTACATTCCTGATGAATGAGGAATCATAACTAAGATGGAATACCTCGTCACTAGTAATAAGGGTGTCCAGATCTCTAGGACTGTAATATGTATTAGCTATATATATTTCAAAAACATATAATACACTAAGTAGATACTAAATCGGTAACAACAAGATTACATGAAGTGTAAAATACGAAAAACAATTGCTCTTAATAGTGTAGATCTAATCGTGCATCTCAGTGGAACAATAAATCAAACTGTCTTGAAGGAAGGAGACGAGACAGTTCGCAACGTCTGATTTTCTAATTGAAACCGCAATTTATAACGCTCGGCCTTTGCGAATGCGTTGTTTTGTATCTTAAATGCTACACGGAGTGACTTCCGGGTCAATTATTTTAGTTTTCTTTTAGACGGGAATTACATAATATAATAAGTTATTTAACTAATCAAACTATGATAAAGATAAAGCCATGAAAGTCTAAAATTAATATTAAAAAGAAATATATATATTTAATAATAATGTAAAGTTCGATCGTTCGATTCGAAATCGTTTATCTAGGGGTATCTTCCCAGCACTTACCTTATGGTATGTTATTTCTGCGGCCTTAGGAACCCGCATTTGTCCTCGATAAGGAATAACAATGCAAATTCAAAGACTTAATAGACACCCGGCTTATATCAAGATAACGAATTAATTCAGTTTAAAAAAATGTACTGTTAAATCTAATTTAAATGAACGGTCAATTTCTTTTTTTATATGTAGATTACGTGGCAAACGAATAAGCAGTTCACCCGATGGTAAGACCTCCCATGAACAAAGCAAGACCAGAGGAGTCGCAAATGCATTGCCAGCCTTTAAGGAAGGTGTAGGCTCTTTTCTTAAAGGTCCCTAAGTCGTATCGGTTCGGAAACACTTCTGGCGACAGCTGATTCCACAGAGTAGTTGTGCGTGATAGGAAAATGTGCAGAACAATAGCGGTCATCTGTAATACCGTGCCAAACTGCAAAGGACAAGTAAACAAAGGTGTCACCAAGCAACTCTCTTATTTGGCATCAATTCCGAATTAATCATGTCAGAGATACATTTTAGTGAAAATCCCAATTATTAAATGGGCTGATAAATTCCCGTTCTGAGACACTGATTTAATTTGGGTTTTAGTAAATACCAATTTTCAAAAATTTGCTGTAAGAATTTTATTACGATCTGACGTTTAGTTAAAAGAGTGATTAGTGAAACAATTTTATTTTATTTAAAATTTAATTAAACATATTATAAATTGTGTGTTGATAAAACATTGCTTTTGACAAAACACCGCTGAATCGAAAGCGTAGCTTGACAAGTGGTATCCGGACTCTGCACCAGAAAAATGCGAAGATGCACCAAGCTCTGGGTGCCCAAAAGAGTTATACCGAAAACGATGAAAAAAGTTGCAGCAGATGACATTCTAAATATATTAAAGGAACATGTTCACAGGTCTATGAGAAAGCTGTTGAAAGTTGAGGTGCATGTGCTAACGGTAGGTCAAAAACAACGAGTCGATGATACCGTGCGCTGATTAGAGCAGTTACGGCGAAATAAAAAACACTTACTGCGTCGTTACGTAACGATGGATGAAAGTTGGATCCACCATTACACACCCGAGTCGAATCGCCAATCAGCCCAATGGACAGCAGCCGGTGAACTTCACCCAAAGCGACCAAAAGCGTAACATAGTGCTGGCAAAGTTATCTCGTCGGTGTTTTGGTTTATGCGTACGGTATTTTGTTTATCGACTACCTTAAAAAAGGTAGGACAGTCAATCGCTACGTAGCCCAACTGGATTGTTTATATATATAACTAGGCAATTTTGAAAAAATGGCCATAGGGCCATTGCATATGGATGCAAATAAAGAAAGCGATCTTTCACTAATACAATGCACCGTGTCATAAGTAATGCACTTCGAATTGCTTCCGCACCACATTTGGTACCTAGCGACTTATATCTGTTCGCATACCTACAAAAAATACTCGCCGGAAATAGATTTGACTCGATAGAGATCATCGCCGAAACAAACGCCCATTTTGGGGTCAAAGATAATCGTTCTTCAAGAAAATTATCGAAATGTTAGAGAAATACTGGTTTTATTGTATCGCTCTAAGGAGACTATGTTGATAAATAAAATTTTACCGAATAAGTTGTTTCTGCTTCGCTAGACTGGAAACTTATCAGCCGATGTATGTTTTTATACAATTGTAATTAATAATAATCACTTAATTAAACACAAACATTTGTACATAAGTGACTTTATAAATTTTATTTTAATATGAGAGAAACAGATATAAAAGTATGGCTTGTTGAACCCTGCACAAGGTTAAAAACCTGTCTTGCAGGGTTCGTGGCCTTCCGTGTTATCTAAAACTACATAAGCGGAAAATAAAAGTTATCCACACCAGGGCATGTTACATAAAATTGAAGGGAAGGCAGAAGTAATCACAAGATTATGCGGTCAATATTTATGGAAGAGTCTGTGTTCATATTCCTGTGCATACATTGTGAAACGGAGAGCTTGTGTTTGTGGTTGATTTTTATTGAAGTAACTGGAGATATCCAGCCAAAATAAATTATTATACCCTATCATATCTCATATCACTCCAGCTAGTAGGGGATTCTCCCTACCCCGCATTGTCCATTGGACGAGGTTGTCACTGGAGAACTTTCCTTCCCGAGTTCATCAGTTATCTGCACTATGAGCTATATGGTCGACCTATTATATATAAATAATAATACATATAAATAAAAACATACATAATATATTCACACATTACGATTTGAATTGGGTTTCTAGGATGCATAGAAAATGTCTTTGTAAATCAAAAATATTATCTTTTTTTTCATTTATATGACATAAAACAAAATTTATGAATGTAATAATATTTCATAAAAGACTATAACAATAAAATGTACGTAGTAATAAGCCCAATTACGTGGATGAGAGGTGAAGATGAATGGATTGCATTGAATCGACTAGAATATAAAATATTTTTGAATAATTTTCGTGCTATGCATAAACTTTTAAATTACTTAATGGTATTGTCAATAAGATACACATTGACGGCCGCGTGGTGTAGAGATTGGCGTACCTGACTGTAACGTCGTGGGTCTCGTGTTCGATTCCCAGTCCAGGAACATGATTTGTGTATCACAATATTATTCCTAGTCGCAAACACTTACGGCAATCATACATCTGTTAATAAGCCAATAATACCGCCGTGGTCGAATTCGAACAGGTTCTATTATTATCAAAAATTACTTAAAATAACGGATTGTGTCATATCAAAATTTATTATACGTTTTATATGTTACACTTAAGGTTCTTTACACGCCAACGTAGACACATAATCTTAACACATAGTAAACGTAAAACGCAATCCAGATTTCCAGGAATCCTTAAGAAGTGACCACAAATACCCGCGCAGCATGGATGCGACCATTAAATTCATCCTTGCCCCACTTGCCGAGGCTAATTAATCAACAATCTGTCCCGAAATAAACGTAAATAATTCTACAATGTTATAAAATACAATCTTTTTATTATTACATCGAAAGTAACAAGAATATTGTTCACCTGATGGCAAGTGATTCCTGCGGCCCATGACATCCACGTTCATCATTGACAAGGAATCATAATGCAGATGCGTTGTCACCCTTGAGGGCTGAGATTGAATGCCTCGTTACCAGCAAATAAAGGTTTCCGGATCCCTTCACTCACCAGACGAAATACAACAGCTTTATGCTGCTATTTTACTCTGGTATTCTGTGAGGGCGTAGTGCTAACCCTGTCGAGCTGACCCATTCATTCTGCAGCGTAGCTCCGCCACATGTAGTTGAATAAGAAAATATATGTAGTATATCATGACCTCTTTAATTGTCACAAGTGATAAACCTCTATTGTTCGTGGGTACTTTACTGTGAGATGAACTGTGCCCGTGATGCTAAAACGGGTTGGGCGCTTTATAACAACGTACACTTTACTCTACCACGGTTAAGAAAACCGTGGTAGACTCACGCCGGAACATTCATGTGTCAGCTCGACCAGAGAAGAAAAAGACACTCTAATAGAATACCAGCGTCTATCGTGTAGGTCGCATTAGGCTGTATTTCGTATGGTGCGTGCAGGTTTCCAAAAATTCAAATACAAGTATGAGGCATACCAACGTAATATAGTGGCAATATCTTGAATCTTTTTTTAATGCAGGATATGGGGGTCGTGAGTCTTTTTTTTTTAGTATTGCTGTTGGTTCAGAGACCTCAGCTACACCTTTATCTAAACTCAGAGAAAACTTTTTAGACTCGCGAGCGGGAGGCCCGCTGAGTAGGGAGACAACGACGATGCTGCGAAGCTGACGCGAATATAGTTGCTGCACCACCGCTGCACTCCGACCCCCTGTGGACAAAGAACGTCGACGCCAACAGAGGGGAGCGATAATAAGTCCGAGGGCCCCTCATAAGGAGGTACGAGACCTCGACTCGGTTCTCTATCTATTCTATTTATAGGGAGGAGATCGTAGATCAAGACTTACTATCAGGTGAAATGTATGCACTGTTGACTATTGTTATAAAAAAAACTATACTATCTTACAGCAGCCCCTGAGCAGTTTATTAGTAAACATAATTATTCATAATTATCTCCTTTTTTTTGAGAAAGTCCAGTTAATGGACCATTTGATGTACGATGTCTAAAAATGATCTCGGGCCATATACGAGTAGACTAGACTAAAGATAAGAATAAGACTAAGAAGACTAGAAAAAGACTAAAAATAAGACGTTAAAAAGCAGCTCTCCCCAATAAGGAAAAAATAGCGTTATAAATAAAAAAATCTGCCCGCATTAATTACATAGTATACTATGTAATTCTCGTTTTCCATTACTCGTGATACGATGATTCATCTGTGGTACCAACAGAAAATATAATTAAAAAACATATGAAGTAATTCAAATATCTTCCAAGTAAAATTTGATTTTTACACTACGAAAATATATGAAACATTTCAAATAAATTTAGCTTTTTCACAATTTCACAGACAATAAATTTAACGTCACTATTAATAATTTTCGAATAATAGAAACTATTTCGCGGCAATGTATCCTATAGATAATATAAATTTAAAAGTCTGCAAGCCGATGTGTAGTCTTCAAAAAATATAAATAAAATTAGATATTAGTGGAAATGTACGTATTAAAAACAGCTCGAAAGTGTTCTGTTCTCTGTGTTTTATGACCGTTTATAATTATTATTATTAATCGTCGGTTTTCAATTTTCTTCCTTAACTTAATATGTACGTGACCTAACCTCTTGCCTATAATTTATTAACATCCGTAACGTTTACAACTACGAGTTTTTTTTTATATATACGTAAAACAATAGATTGCCAAAGTGTTTCGAACCCCACGAGGTCACTTCTTTTGGAGATTCGTTTCAAAATAGCCAGGTCCACTGATCACTAAGCAATGCAATTCTAGCCAATCGTTATGCATGTATATTTTTAAGTTTTAAGAGAATTTTTTCTTCTTTTTTCCAATGCATGCACAACAGCTAGAGAATTCCAGAAGACATTAATTCCGTCCTTTGTGTAAGGTGTAACCAATAAAGTATAAATAAATAAATAAAAAAAAATATAATCGGTTTTAGATAGGTAGAATGAAAGTGAGCCATGTCCTTGTATCATCAGAAACGATGCGTAAAGATGTTGATGATGAGTATATAGAGTTCACCTGATACATGTGACATCCAAATCCATCCACGATAAGGAATCATAAAACAGATATATCGTTATATATAAAATCTCTGGTTTCTTTTACCAGATGAAACACATCAGTGCCAAGCTACTTGTAGTGGTAGGGCCATGATGCAGTTTTTCCTAGATGTAGCATACATGGGTCGTTTAGTGACTGGAAGGAGCTCCTTATTACTGGTGATAAGCCGCTATGGTTCCTCGTCGAAAGGATGAACTTGGATGCCATAGGCCGCATGAATTGTTGTCACCCTCAATACAAAAAACAACCTACCAACTAATACTAGTTTACATCTCTTTGTTTACCTGAGTTTACCTAAAATATACGCACAGTTAAGCTGAAATGGACAAGTCAAACAAGTTGATATTCTATAGATTTTTGTCGCGCTATTAACGAATCGTTCTTCATTATTTATTTCACTTTCTTCGTTGGAATAACCATGTATAGACATACAACAGAATACAAGATTCTGCGACTAGTAAGTAAAAATAATAGGACGAGTCATAGAGCTTTGCATAGAGGTCATAAAATATTAATAGAAAATGCGAAATTCTCAGAATTCACGTCCGTTAGGTACTTTTATAATAAACTAAGCTAATCCGAAAATAGCAGGATTTAGCTACAGTTACATCATATTGAATGTTGACACACTCCACTTCGGTTGGGCTAACCGGACTAAATTTACTTTTATTCTTATCGTGATTCGTTTATAATGATTTTGATCCCAGAAGCTGCAATCAAAGTTAATTGATGCAACAATTACTCCCACACAAACTTGAAATTCCATTTAATATATTTTCTTCTTTTTTATATTATCAGTACTTAGAAAATCATAATAAAATTTTTATATACATAATAATTTAAATTATTATACTAAATTACCTTACAGACCCGTAGAAAATTTTCAAATAATAAAAACCACTCAAACACAGCACACGGTAACACCAAAATTGGCTCTTTAGAATTACTCCTTACTTCCGTTACAATTTGAAAATGCCGCCGAAATTTAAGATGGCGGCGTAAACGCACAAAATGTCAAGATGCGCCGTGAGCGTCTAACGATATTGTCGTCGCTATCATACAACCCGAATACTTGTATTATATGAATTTTATTCAATTTATACGCTTGAATCTGAGCTCCGGGAATTTTTGTCGCAGTCTGTGCACCGGGCCAGAGAATATGCGTGACTAAGCCAACTTCACATGCTTTAATGTAAATTTTAGGTTGTTCGGTGGAAAATAGTATTCTAGAACGCGTCCTAATTCTTGCAATGGTTTTACTCTTGCGTTGAAACTGTTATTAGTTTAGGACTCTGAACAAGGCTCAGTGGGCGGAGAAGGATGGCAAGATTCCATTCTATTAGCATCATTATTGTACTGTTAGTTCAGCGAAGTCCCGTCACTTAAATCAAGTGATATTATTTCGGAATTTAGGAATAAGAAGGGGAACGATAAGAATACCAATTCAAAGACTTCATCATTCCATTGTGATAAGGGAACAATTGCTTATTTATTTACATATTTATAATATATTTCAAAGTTCAATACATTAGTTGTTTTAAGAGTTTTATGAACGACTAAATTTTCTCAATTGAAACGTTTGTTGCAATCATTATACTCGTTTCTCTAATGTTAATTATAAAGATAGCTGAATACATAGTGATCAGTGCCTAGGTGCAAGACCAGGATTTGGTTTCCAGTCAAAAGTGCATCACAAATTATTAGTTCACAAATTTAGGTGTGTTGTGAATCCTTATACCCACTTTACACCAGATTAATAAAGAAAGCAATTGCGACAATACTAACGGAACTATAACATTTTCTACGCTGATCATATCATGTGATAACAACCAGAATATATCGCCGTGATCGAAATCCGTCTCAGGCGATTTCCATTATTATATTTAAAACTTATTAAACTGTATGTGTTGTAAATATTTCCTTTGATATCGAACTAAACAAAATGTTTATAGTCATGGTAAATACGGCGCCTGCGTTCAATGCGTGCTTTGGGTTTAGTATGGATCTGAGTCAGTGATGTGTATGTAAAGCCTGAATCACGATATCAAAGTTTTAAGAATAATCTGGATTTATTTGTAAAAAGACCTATACCAATTAAGATGTACTGACCGCTTACCAAGCCAACAAGACTGACACCTTTCTTTATATGCAAACTGAGTAAAGAAGGCAGAGATGACTGACCTAAAATGGCTTTTTGGCATTTTTTCATAATTGAATGGTACCATTGCTCTTTGCAATATAAAATTTAAAATTAAAATAATCTCGTGAATTTGAATCGAGACCGGATATGCATTCGTTCAAATCATTCCATTCATTCTTGATTATATTGCGTTGAAAGTTTTATGGTCAAACATCTGCGTCAGAAACCATCATTGAAGATCTATAGTGTGATTTATAAAACATGGATTGAGTGTTTGATTTACTATGCAATAATTTTTAAGTGTTTTGTACAGATATTTCGTCACGAGAACAATTCTGTGAGGAACAAAAACGTTATATTAAGCAGTACACATGCGTTTATTCTTTACAATGATTTGTCATCAATAATAAAATTTCATCTGTCTTGTGCTCCTTTATCGTCCATATTTCTATACGTAAACCTATACATTTTCTTATACATGAACTCTCATAAATCACAAAGACACAAGATACGTATTTCGCTACAACGGTTCAAAAGATTAACTTGTATATTTATTTATTTATTTGATGATTAACTAAGAGCTCAATAAAAATGTTTCTTTAATGAAACTGAAATGTGGAAACAATAAAATACAAAAAGTTATCGTTGCTTTTGATCGTCACTACAAGCGTTTCCGTCCACCGAATAGAGGATATATCGATATATATTTACACACATCACTTACGGCTATATTCCTTCATGTGATAGGCAGGCCATCAAAATAAATACTTGATGACACTTCTCAACTTGATGGCTGGAGTGTTCCTTCTTTTGTACCTAGGGTGAAAGTTATTTTCCTTTATACCGCCATTATCATTTAAAGAAAAGTTAGACTAGTTAGTCTCTGGTTAGTACGTGATGGTTTCCATGCTGGGTATACTATTGTAAACGCTCACTGGAGAGGGGGGTGGGGAGAGATGTTCGTCAGTGCATGATCAGACGTATATACTTTCGTAGTTTTTACTTTACTGTAAACATATTAAATTAAAGTTTATAGACATCCGTGTCTATAAACTAACCTGACAAAGCCTCAACAATGATAATAAAAAAACAACACAAGAGTCTTTGCATGACCATATTTGTATCTGAATTAAACGTAACATATAGTTTGAATGAAGGAACCAGATTGTTCAAATTTATAATATTTTATTCATAAAATATTAGAAAATAGTAAGTCGTTAATTTTGTTTTAGAATGTACATTGTAGCACACGCAACATAATATGGTCGTATGGGTAGTTGACATTTCATATAACGGACTTAGTACCTAAAACAATTCTGAATCAAGCAATTGGTCTAAGCTGAGATAGATAGTTGGCTAGAAAGTCATACATACATATATACATACATCTATAAAAATATATAAATATATTTACATAAGTACTAATACATTATATATATACCAGCATACGCTGTAGTTTGTTTCACGCTTAATGGGTCAGGTTGACCAGGGAAGGACCACGCCCTCATAATGCTAACGTAAAATAATAGCATGCAGTAATTTCGCCGCCACTCCTGGCCTGGGCTTACCCTTTGAGTCGAGACTATGTTTAGATAACGTAGCATAACAGGATGAATGCCGCCCAGATGAAGCAATACCATAAGCATAGGCGATTAGCAGAAACTATTGTTAAACCTAATAATCTGACTTGGTGTGTATTGTATCCAAAAGGGTCAACAGGCCAAGTCGTAAAAAATTTATGAGATTTTATATGTATGTATAATTGTAAATAAAAAAAATATAGAACTAACTATCAATATGTCAGTCAGTCCATTTCTAAAATACCTGTAGTCCAAAAAATTAGACCGTTCGGATATTTTCACAAAACGCTCAGGCATTTTGTGAATGTATCCGAAAAACAAACTTAACGTATTGTTGTCAGATGTAATGGTGCGTAATAGGTTGGAATGTATCGCGCGTTCTCTTCGAATTGTTTCTGATAAACGTGTAAAGAAAACTATAGGTAGCGGGCATATTAGTTAGCTTAGGCGGAAACGATAGCGGCAAACGTATTCATATTAATATTTTAATTGCTTTTAATAATTTGAACACAGTAGCATATACAAATATAAATATAAAATTTAATGGCTGCGGGGCATTTTAGCTTAATCCTTAGAGATGAATGCATCGGCATTGCATCCCTTGTCGAGGTTGAACGTGAATCTTCAACACACTTCAGCACTTATCTTCATGTGTATCTTGCGCTCATTTCTCATATGTAATATCATTTAAATAGACCATTATGACGTGCGCTATCCAGAGCGAAAAAAAGATTATACCACGAATGAATATCGAAATAAAAAATAAAATCCATAAGTCCGTAGTCGTAATCACTATCACTATCGCCGTTTATTTATTATTACCGAAAATGAATTTGCTATTATAACATAAACCCCTGTCAGTCCTGCGGTAAGGGATGCCGCTCTCGTATCGGCTTATGCAGCCATCAAAAAAGATGTCTTCGCGACACTGTATATTTCATCTGGAATAGATGGGATAAGGCCAATCACCAATCATAATATATAAATTGAACTGGTAATGGTCTGGTCAGAAAGGGTCTGGATAATCAATCTCAAACTGACAGGCGCAGTCTGGGATGCGACCGTCAGTTTGAGATTACCCCACTAGATGCGACAATGACGGTTTAGGGTCGTGTTCAATGTTAATTCCTTAGATACAGGCCAATGTTCAGTAGTGAATTATTGGAAGTTAATGGTGATGATGTTAAATGTGTAAATGATGTACATGACATAGTTAAAGGGAACTGCATTATTACCAAATCTAAGTTTATTCTATTTTAATTGATTTCTTATATTCTATAATTTCATATTTTCAATATAGAACATAACCTTATGAAGAGATTGAAGGCTTATTATTATATATATATTTCATTTAGCGTTACTACAAATTATTGCAGCGATAAGTGGTAAATTACTTAGACCGGACTTTGACAGTTTATCCGTGACGTAATAATACCAATCTAACATAGCCTCACCCGAAAAGACCTATTTAAGCGAGTCAACGGAACACATCGCTTAAATCTGCCAAGATAATCGTGCGATGGTCGCGGAGTATTTTGATACGATTTAATGGCCACCGCTGCGCTCGGCGACAGAGTTGAAACGGTACCTGCGCCCTTGCAATCCTTTACTCTTGTATCCAAATGATACCAGTGTAAAATTAAAATAAATACCTACGTGTATAAGTTTCATAGTGGGAGAGTTACGCTGCAGAATGAATGGGTCAGCTCGGCCGGGGAAAGACCATGCCCCTCATAGAATACCAGCGTAAAATAGCAGCATAAATCTGCTGTGTTCCGTTCCGGATCCGGAGACCCTTATTACTGGTGACGAGGTATTCCATCTCGGTCCTCAAGGGTGACAACACATCTGCATTATTATTCCTTGTCACGGATAAATGTAGATTTCAAGGGTCAGTTTCAGGAATCACTTCCCATAAGCTGAACTGTGTGCCCGTTAGTTGCTCTCAATGTAATAAAATAAAAAACGTCAACCTTAGCGGTGATAAGCAAATGCATTATGATTCCTTATAGATAACGAATGTGAGTGGCATGAACTGCAGGAATAATTATGAAATTACCTTTGCCTTCGTACGTCGAGTGTAATTTCTTAAAAAAATACTATGATAAGTCTTGAATGTACGGGGTTAGTATAGGTCATTGCCCACAGCGACAAAAGCGTGAAGCGGCCTTGTATATTTAGGTGGTGTTATATATCTTCGCTGTAGCTATTAATTGGGACACGGCCACGGTTCCACAAAATACCTTAACGCTACAGTTACGTCTGGAGAGTGAGAGAAATCAGACACCAATATTCCACGGAGGTGACAATGTGATATTATATTTCCTTATCGACGATGTCGTGTCATGGATCGCTGAAATAACTATCCACTAGATGTACTATGTACTCTTTATCACCACCAAAACTCATTAAATATATAATTTCTCATAACCAGCTAACCAACTCACGGACCTCTCAGTTCCGTGAGCACCGTGTCTGATGAAGCTGTAAGAGCAGCATAGGCTAACAGCATCAACATCAACAGAGTCTAGCCACAATTGCTTCGCGTTGATCTGTACTGATTCCACATAAATTAACAAGTGAAAATAAATATGATCAACTATGCCAACCCATAGCGTCAGTTTGCTTTGTATCGGCTCTGCTAATGATATACAATCCTGACCACCTCATCTCTTTACCTATAGCGAAGGGTAACGTAAGACTTAAGAAGCGTGTCACAGTGTTAAAGGATTGAAATACATTGAAAACACCAAGATTTGAATATGAACGATCTGTATAGCATGATTATTGGCCTTGAATGCAATATTGTATGCAGCTGGCCAGATACCAGATCTTCGTCAAAAAAAAGTTGACCAATGAGGACACATAGAAAGTGAAGCATAGGCATATAGGTATATCTGTCCTGGATAAATAAATGAAAAATAAATGCAGCATTGTTCTTCATGTTTTAAGTGTTTGTTTTTTTTATAACGACTCTTAAAAAGCTTACTTGAGAAGGTAAGATACAAGATGCATATGTGTTAGCACCCTTGGGCCTGAGATGAAATTCCTTATTACCTGTAATTAATAATAATAATCTTTATTTCTAACAAGACTTAAGTACAAACACTTAAAATAATTAAAAAGAGAGAAAAAATATTATAAAATACACTGCAGGGCAAAAGTATAAGACATTTAAAGTAGGAAAATAAAGTAAAACTCCAATAAAATATTAAATGTTTAATTAACTTGTTTAACCATCTAATAGAACATTGATTGACAAACAATATACTTTAAAAGCGTAAAGAAATATCAACAGTTCATGCAAAAAAGGCTAAAGTTAGCTAAACTGAATTTTCCTCAAAAAATCCTCCTTTACATTTTATAACTTTTTTTTTACGGGCAATCAACTTGTTAATGTTGTCTTATATCGTAAATATATATTGTTCCAAATTTCGCATAAAGCATTCCACATTTCTTCTCGCGATGGGCCACGATTACGGACGTTCCAATCAAGCTCTTCCCACAAAAGTTCAATGGGATTGAGATCCAGGCTCTGAGGTAACCAAATAATGTTTTTTAACACCCCTTGTGCCTCTTTCTCTTCTAAATATCCTCTACATAATTTTGAGCTATGGATATATATAGCTTTGGATTATTATCTTGTTGGAAATTGAATTCATATCCAATTAATCACAACCCGGAAGAAACGGCATTGTTCTAAAATGTTTTTGTACTGGTCTTTTTTCAAAATTCCTTCAACTTTATTCAAATCGCCAGTTCCTTGGCTAGAGAAGCAGCCCCAGACCATAATTTAGCTCCCACCATGCTTGATTGTTGGGACTACACAATCTGACGTCATCTTTTCTTGGGCACCGCGTCGAACGTAAATTCTACGTTTATGAACCGAATAGTTCAAACTTAGATATATCAGTCCAAAGCTCTTTTTTTAATCCAATCTCGATGGGCAAGAGCCCACTCCATCCGTTTTTTCTTGTTTTGCGGCTTTAGCGGAGGTTTTCAAACGACAACGCGACTATACAACTTCGCATCTCTTAGTCGCCGTTTTACTGTAGTCAATGATAAAGGTTTAACTCGGGTTTTGTTTACTTCAACGCGGATTTCTGGTGCTGTAAAGCGTCTATTAGGCGACCTTCCCGAGCGTGGACGATCTTGAAAACTGCCTGTCACCCTGTATCGAGTTATTGTGCCATGACCACAAGTCTTCGATAACTTCAGTTGTGAAGCAATCTCACGTTCGGAGTTGCCTTTATTATGTAAAACAACGATGGCAGAACGCACTTCACTGCTAATTTCTCGAACTTTTCCCATTTTATGACGTCTTCACTGTAGAAACTACAAGTTTAGACTAATTGAGATTGTTTGTGAACAAACCCAAGTAAACAAGGGTAATAATTAGTCAGAAACACGTGTTTTCAGGAGCTGAATAATCCTAATTGATGACCAATACGTAACAAAAAGAAAATAATTAGTAATGAGGACATTATAAGAATATTATTACGACTCTACCACCTAGCTCTAGCACAGCGTTTGTCGGCGTTTGAATACAATACATGTTTATTGTCTAACAACATGAAAGTAAACAAATGAATGACTTCTTTAAATATTCGATACTAACAATAGAATATGCAGATGTGCATTTCTTTTATTTAAGCTATGGGATTTTTATACAATTGATGGATAATTATGTTGATTATGTGCGGTCTTAAACTTTTGGCCAGCAGGGTATATACATTTATTTTAGTATTAGATATAAACTTAAAAAAATATATGTAGGTATAAATTACAATGTGATGACAGTATAATCTTTTTAAATTCATGGTTATTATAGGTTTTACAGTGGTCGTAAGCAATATTATCAATAATAATAATTATAATAAATTGAGTTTCCGGTTCCTTACATTCGCTATACGAAACGGCACCTGTCATAGGACGTCCACGAAAATGTTTTTACAATCGGATTTTTTGTAATAAACGAAATTGAGACCTGTTTTCAAATTAGTCAAGGTTCTTAATAATCAAATATTTTTTTTATCCCAAATAGTGCAGTATGAGTTTCAAAAAAAACGTTTATTATAAGGTGACCGTTCTTCGTGTTTTTCATTTCACAAGAAACGTGCGACAACCCAGCATTTTGAGGCATGCAAAATAAAAATAATGAATTTAGATGAAAGAAAAAGAATTTATCCAAATCTGAGTAAACCAATGCCTTTGTATATATATATTTTTGTTCTTTAACTTAGTGAGCCTATCACCGTATATAGCTTACAACGCACATTGGGATTGCTAGATTTGGGGATTAAAACTCATCTCATTAGTAAAAGTCAGTAAAATTGAAACCACGAACGACTTACACCTTGCGAGTCCGATGGCCATATATTCTCTTATTTCATCTTAATTAAATAATAAACCTTTGAAATAAATAAGTTAAGTTGCATCTAATTAAAACTAATAAAGTTTTGTCAGAAAATTGTATTGAACTACCAAACAGCTTAAAGGAATAAAGCGCCATCTTTCTTCAGCAAAGAAAAGAAATGGTTCATCACTACTAATAGGAACACAATATTTCTTCTTTTCGCCACAAGAGAGAGGCACAGTTGATGCGGTTCCTTGACATTTAAATTATCTACTAGAAAATAATTTACAAAACGAATAGTTAATTTCACTGGTAAATTATGTTTTTAACTTTACTGAATTATATAGATTAATTGAAATAAAATGAAATTAAAAATTATATATACAGATTATAAAACTTTAATCTTTCATCTCTGCCACAACACATTAAAAATAAAATCAAAACACAGAGACAGTTCGATGAGCGTTCATTGTCTATACACATAGCCATAGTTTCTAAGAAAACAGCTGTATAGACGCTGTGCTAGATGTCCTACTCACTCACTTGTTGCACCTACTTTCAAAAAGTTAAGATTTTACCTGTTTATGTGAGAAAGTGAACTCGTTAATGTCTCTTATTAGCATACATATGTGTCGAGTTTCAATTTGTGTTATCTAATTTACCGTTACCAAAGTCTTGGGGACGCTAAATATGCATGTTGTTTTTAACGTTATAGTTCGTTACAATGCACCTGCAGTGCGGATACATCGTTCGTCGATTACCGCGGCATCGACATGCAGTAACGTATTAGGTGCACCGCGATGATGAGACTCATCGACAAACTAATGACAATCCTGTTAGAGTAGCTACGTGGATCGATTTGTTGTCGGACAGGTAAAAAATACACGATTTGAGGAGTCACCAGGTCCCAAAATGACTCATAAGTGGTCATTGGCTTGCCCGCATGCCACTATTGTTTTGTTTTTACCGAACGTCTTTTATTTCGATGAGTAAAGTGCAAAGAATGTGAAACTAAAATAATCAAGATTATTTATCTATTGTGCATGTTCTATTTTTGAACTAAGTGAATAACTTAACGTTGGCGGGAACGTTTATGATAACTTAACAAAAATAATGTTAAAGTGTTAAATAGTTTTTTTATAAAAGCAATGGCTCAGAGTTCAGTAGACTCGGATAGACTGTCTTCAGCTGGGATATCAACTCACAGCTCAGGTACTGCTGGTACAGCTGGCGGATCTGTGGTTGGAGTACGACCTGGAGAACCTGGTCACAAAAGGGAAGATGAAGATGATTACAACCTTGGTCCATTGCCTCCCATGTGGGAAAAGGCTTTTACACCATCTGGAGAGAGATATTTTATAGAGTAAGTAAAATAAATAATATTTTTCAATAACAATAAACTAATTAAATGTGTTTGTGATCAATTGTGGCTTAGCTATGATGTATAGTGTTTAATATGAGGAAAGGAATAGGCAACAGGGGACATTAATTCTTAGTATTATCAAACCCTTTCTTATTTATTTACTTATGGGGAAAACATACAAATGTTACATTACTTATGCATATAAATGTTATATGGTTAAGTAATGTATTAACAATCTAATACAAGAGCAAGTTTCCACATTTTATCATAAGATATAACTTTTGCTACAAGTTGATTTTATCTGAAGATTAGATCCTAAATTCAAATTAGGATACATTTATTTTTGTAATTGTTTATAATTATCTGGTTTTTTATGGCCAAAATTGTTTAAATCAACTGACATAATATATCATCTCTTTTAACAATAGCAGTCATTATAAATAGTAGACATAATCATGTGGCTACTTGATGTTACATAAACTATTGTATCTACTCCTTACTTCCTTAAAATCATATTAAAATAAATCTGCGCTTTCTTTTTTCTTAATCTGTATAGTATTTGTTTCATGATTAGTTGATATAAAATCTTATTTGACCATAAAGAAAGATTTAATTGAGTCCTAGTGTAGTGGTGATTTTATTTCAATTGTTAGTCTTAAGTTACAAAACCAAGTTATTGATGTAAACATAGAGAGCAAAATTTTAAAATTATATGCTATTTAGATTTTCAATTTGTTGATTACAATCTCTCTTATTGCAATCTTCATTTTTATTTAATTACTTTATATTAACTGATCCATTGTATAGCAGAACACCCCATTTAAATTATAGTTAGCATAATATTTATTGTAATTCAATTTATTAATATACAATAATTATTTAACCATGCCAGTTAATTCTTGCCTTTAAATTAAAATAACCATTGCCTTGCCCTGTTATGTTATACAACCACTTCAAATTTTTTAGATCAATATCATTCTCAATACTACAACAAATTTAATGCCGCTGCTCATGACTGAGAATGGTTATACCTTATGAACTAAATTAGTTTTTTTTACAATAGTCAAACAAGCACACAGTTCACCTGATGGTAATTGATGACTGTGGCTCATCTACATCAATTGTCAAGAGATTTCAGGATGCACATCCATTGTCGGGTCTGGGGAGATGGAATGCTTTGTTACCCATAATTGTATCTTCAGTTTAGTTTTTTTATGGAGACTCATCTGCACCTTGTTATTAGTGTGCTTAATATTAGTTGAAGCAGATTTGTAGACATAAGACAAGACAAGATTCAATTTATATATAAACATCTAATTAGGACTTGTTGATCAACAGTGAGATATAATCACAGTATTTGTCCTGGCCTTGTCTTACATCAATATTGAATATTTTGTAATTGTTGTCCATTGTAGGAACTGGGTATGTTTAAGTTTAAATACATTACATACCAAAAATATAACGTATTACAATAACATGTATTATTTATGCAATGGGCAATAAGATTTTTTTTATTACTGCTGTTTTACAATCTAAGATACTTCATGTCCTTTTGTCGGATTAAACTATTGCTCCCATCATATATTGTCACAATGCCCAAATCTGTTCCTACAATTATTGTCATCAACACAGCTTTGTGCCCTATTTGGTAGATGATAGTTGTACACTGCATTTGCTAGTTTTAAGTTGCCTTTGATTTAAAAAAAAACCCAAAATTTTGATATTTTGTATATGCTATTAAATTAATATAAAATCACATTCAATAATCCTTGAGGACTGAAGTAGAAAGCCTTCTTACCAGTAAACGGTCCTCCAAATCCCTAAGCTAATCACTTACCATCAGGGAACTGTGGGATGTAATAACACCCAAATCATTTTTGAATAGTTGTTCTTTAATTGGCTGGAATAGTAGTTTAAAAAAAATCCCTAACTAACCAAACAGAATACCATTATATTGCTAATTCATGCTGGTATTCTGTGACACTGTTAGCACCTGAAAAGCTAGTCACAGCTAGAAAGTGGCTGCATCATGGCTCCACCACTAAAGAAATGTAATGAAGCTATATCTGTTGTGTATCTTGATAGTTTATGAAAGATGGATGTATAATATATGTGATATAATATATGAACTTTGTACTTTTTCAACATTCTTATATAAACTCTTTTTTTTTACCAAGACATAAATATAATAAAAGAAATATCTTTAGTTAATAGTTAGCGCAATGAGCAGCCTTATTTCTTATTAAAACCAATCTCTTCCAGACACTATAACATCTAAACCCAATTCTCAACCAACTTAAATAGATTAGCCATGAACCCATTCCATAATAATTACACCATTAACACCTCCCTACTGATCTTAACCAGACGTCTCATATTTTCACCACAACCAAGTCTAGAGTAAATATTTTTTGTAAGTTCTAAATTTAGATTCATTGTTAGACCACTACTGAAATCAGTTTCCAACAGCCAGTTGTAAAGTACACTTCATACAACTTATAGAACTGAGTATTCATTTAAAATTGTGTTGCATGTTTTTTTTTATTTCTTAGATGAGATGTGTTCATGTTATAACAAAAAAATGAAGCGGTAAGAGACAATATTTAGTCTTTATATTATTATTAGTTGGCATGTTTTATCTCATATAAATGAATAAAAAAAATGTCTATATTTCTTTTTTTTTAAATTAGTATGTCTAATTTACAATGTGATATCAAATATATTTTTATATAGCTTCTCTGATGTAAATCAAATCTTTCTTTGACTCTCAATGTACAATGTGATTATGTGCAGATTTACTGAAAATTGGTTGTAGAATGATTCCCAATGAGGAATTGTTTAACAACCAATTGGGGAATTTGCAATGGCAAATCCGCCCAGTTGATACCATAGTACCTGTGCAAATCCTTGAACTTAAACCCTATAAGTTTTGCCAGTCTTTGATAAATGTTAGCTCTATTTCTAGTAATTAATTTGTAGGATTTTATTTTATCGTGAACTGTTTTATATAAATACATTTATCTGTTTTTTACAAACCAGAGATAATTTGATATTAATTTTTAGATTCTATTGGTTTATTTTTTATAAGTTTTAAGGAAAGTGTTGAACACACCAGTTGATGAAGTTAAATTTATAATATTTTGTTTATTATTTTACTTATTATAGATTTTACTTTTATATAATTACTTATACATATATTATTCCTAATATATATATATACATATACTATTTACCATTTTGCATTTCGGCCAAGCAGCCAGTTCATAAGTTAGAAGATTAATGGTGATAAGCTTCCTTTCCCACATTTGAACTCTTGAGCAGTATATTATCCATGAGGTAAAATATTGACTACTCTTTTCCATCTTCTGCTGCCACACCCTGGCATTCCAGGATTATAAAGGCGACGGTTTCTTCTGTATTTAGACATCCTCTGCAAATTCCTCTGTATTTTATATTAATCTCAACTCTCTTTGTTTGAATGTATTAATTAGTATGAAAAGGTAAAAAACATGAGTTTAATTGAGCCTAGAGATGATTCTGATGTTGATGTAGAACTAGGCATAACAAGGGGTGACAAATGAGGACACACTTCACCTGTTACCCATAACTATCCGTATCTATACTCGACATAATTCAAAGTGTATGTAAGCGAATGTGATTTCATCCCTGCGGAGAGAGATGAAATGTTTTTTTTTCTGTAATCGGGTATCCAGTTCTGTACCCTCACCATACAACATAACAGCAGTATGCTTTATACTAAAAAACTGTTAATATAGAACATGGTGGATGTAAAAGACATATTTAGACTTAAAATGATGTTTGTTTCAGTCACAACACTGGTACATCGCATTGGCTGGACCCAAGGTTGGCAAGGGTTCGGAAGCATTCCCTTGGCGAGTGTGGCGAGGATGAACTGCCCTATGGATGGGAGAGGGTTACGGACGAGCGCTATGGATCCTATTATGTCGACCATATTAATAGGCGTACTCAGTATGAGAACCCTGTACTCCAGGCTAGAAGGTTGAGGGGTGAGTTGAATAAATATATACGATATATGTAAATGGCGTAGTGCACAGAATACTTAGGTGAGGATTCTCGTGAATCGAACCTTGCGATTACTAGCCTAGTAAAAATATTTGTTGTGAATTATTAATTTTCTGATCTGCCTGTATCGTATGTATATCTCGTTTTCTTGACGCTGCATCTGGACCTGCCTCCTATATCATTGCACATGGTGTGTGCATCATCGCGATGATGTCATTGAGCGCTTTATGCTAAATTTCCTGTCTCCCACAACTACTCTGTGGAAGTTATCGCCACCAATTCTATAAAAGAAAATGCTTCACTGGGGACGTTACCAATTATATAATATTATAGAAATGTGCTAGGTCAGTGTTCGAGTGTTCGGTTTAATTTAGCGGTTTCGATACCAATGAAATTATTAATTGCAATTTTAAATGCTAGTTTACCACGTGACATGTGAATTTCGCCAATTAGCAATGTCACGTAGCGTAGTCGTATGCTCCTATGCCTATACGTCCGTGCGGGATCTACTATAAATTATATATATATATATATATATATATATATTGTACTGAGATATATTATTAATAATAATAATGTTTGTTTTAATGCACTCAGAGAAGTTAAAGGAAGCAAATAATAAATCAGGTAATTTTTTTTTCATGTGTTTTTGCAAAATTAAAGTCCCGAGTTTTGTTTAATGATTTAATAGCTAGTTTGTATTTATTATTTTTTTTTTAATAATCATAAACTACGAGTTGAGTTTGACTTTGTTTGTAGCATTTTAGGTTACAAAAATCACAATAACACACAGCTGCTGCCTACTGCGTCAGGTCCTGGAGTCGATTCTCAGCCGAACAGCAATATTTATGTATCCCAAATTGTTGGTTTTCATGTCTGGATGGTCGGTGATGTATGTATGTCCCATGTCTTTGATACTTCATCTGAACTTTCCTCCGATCTTATTGTATGTGCATTACGCGCAAGAGTGACAACGCAAAGCGTCATGATTCCTTATCTAAAATGAATGCGGATGTCATTGGCCGCAGGAATCACTTATAAAGTGTGCTTGATTGTCACCCTACATTCTATTAAAAAAACTTGATTCACAAATACTAAATCAATTCAGTGTTTCTCGAGATTCACTCAACACACATCTTAGGTTATAATTAAATATCTGTCACCTAAATATATATATATATATATATATATAAATATATATATATATATATATATATATATATATATATATATACATATATATATATATATACATATATATACATATATATATATACATATATATATATATATATATATATATATAAAATAGCAGCACTACCGTTAGTGATATAAATATATGAGAATCATTTTCAAACACGCATACACACAAACCTTTAACGTGTATATTCGTAGTTTATTCCTATTTTTAATTTTTGATATTGTTTTGTAATGCCATACGAACAGTTATGTAAATGCTATGGCTATAATATTTATTTTTATTTATTTATCTGGGGAGTTGGTAATGTGATACATGTTATAGGGCGTTTATAATGATTATCCATAAATACCTATATACATCTATTCTTAATTCTTAAAATATTATTATTATTAAATATTATTATAAGATTAACATGCAGTATTCAAAGCATTACGCTGCCGTCAAATTTGCTAGCGTGTTCTGTATACTGAGTCCGCGATTTCGGCGACCAGTAACCTAGTAAAGAGGTAAATTATTTCTTTTAAGATTATGATTTCAGAGTCTAAGATCTGTTATTATTGTTCCATGTTGGTGATACAACTAAACCTTGGTGTGATCTTATAGCGTAAGCCTTACATCCGATTAAGGGAAGCGAGGGCAAGTGACCGACTGACTCTATGGATTACGATTGATAGCATAACTTTAGTACTTGATATTATTTTTTTATGACCAACAGAAAGCACGGAAGTAGGAAATGCTTCGTTCATGTACATACGTAGTATTCACGATCAATGTTTATCTATTTAAAAGGAACTGGTCACGTGAGCCGAAAGAGAGGCCGATAAAAGTACCGTGTCTCTTTCTAAATTGCTGACAATGTTGTAATGTGTAATTTTAAAGCGACACGAAATAGGCAAAAAACAACTAGAAACTTAGGAAATCTTAAAACAAAATATTTTGTAAATTCAAGTTTTCAGTTTATATATGCGCGAAAGAGACAAACTCCACAAAATGAGTCGTAGCGTTTTGCCGTTTGTCCATGGTTATTACTAAAGCAATTATATTTAATAAGACCCAAGGTTGATTTGCTTCATTCTGCCATGATCAGACAACACCAGACATTTTATCGATCCACTCAGATTATTTCATCTTATTCAAAATTACTTATTATTACGTACATGAAGGTTTTACATTTCCTATATGACATTTATTGGCCTTGCTAACTCTATATACGAAGCCTTGCTCGAGCGATTGCCCGAGCAACAAAGACAGATCATTGCAATTCACTCGCTTAACGCTAAATTAAACTTTATTTTTACTTGTGCAAGGTACAATTTACTTTTGCTGACTTGATATTCTAACTTTCTAGTACCGTATCCGATCGTTTCATCTGTGTACCATCTTAGCAAATAAATTCATTAATAACATTGCATAAAAGCCGTGTGAAAATTGATTTTGTTACTTTACTAGATTAAAGCGTAGAGACTATTAAACAGGCCTATTTCCTAATCGTCCAGCCAGCTCTCCTAGTAGATGTATTTCGTCATTTCTTCGAAGTCTTAAATCTACTTACTATTGAAGTGTCAATAAAAAATGTTGATGACCTGATGGCAAGTGATTCGGCCCAAAGAAATCTTCATACACCTCGGTAAGGAATCATTATGCAGATGCGTTGTTACCCTTGCGGACTGAGATGGAATGTCTCGTCACCAGTAGTAAAGGTCTCCGGATCCCTACACTCACCAGACGAAACACGGTAGCGTCATTAAAGTGGATCGCAATCGGTACAATTATTAAGATCTGTATGAAAAAGATTCGTTTATTAAAGGAATAATTTTTAATGTAGTTTTATAACATAAAATATTACCATGTAATAACAACATGAACAAATAAACTTATATCTTGGTTTGTGTAAATAAACTATCAATTTTTATGTTATTTTTTGACTTTCTCATGAGTGGTGATATAAATAAAAGTGGTTGAGAAACAATGCTTTAGGATAGGAAAGTTTTGAAATGCCAATAGCCTAATGGTTCCGCCATTAGGCTACTGTCGTGGACCATCTCCTGGCACAAGCATTTCAAGTTAACGGGAATGTTAGTTACGTTACCAGCACTGTTGGAATTGCTTTTTTTTTTTAAAAAATATCATCGCAATTCTACTATTGTCGCTTACCATTTAGCACAAGAATTTGCGTTGCAGGATTATTAATCAGAAATATTAGTAATTTTAATAGAATTGCGAGAATTCTCCAGGGGTCCACGGGAGACTCGACGGGGGTCTACGTTGGCGTGTCAAAAAAATGGTGGTCTAACAATTCGTAAACGGGGGTCCATGAACATTTATTTGCTTTCGATAGTGAAGAACTAAAACGTTGGCTTGACTTCACCTATCAATGTAGGCAGATATTATTTTAAGAAGTTCAGCGACTGTTACATGTAAAAACTTGCATATTCCATATTCTGTACAACGTGTCGAGACTTGCAAAGCGCCGTCGAAATTTGTTAAATCGTGATTGGAAATCCAACGCAAAGGACATGGGCCACTCTCCATACATTACACGGCCCTCTAAACGAAACAAATTTTAAATAACAGACTATATATCCCTTTTATTATAAACAAATTAAAATCAATATTGTTCATGGGAATACAGAGATATTTAAATAATTGAGATAAGAATTTTAGGTTATATCTTATGATTTTGCTGTCAATACACTGACACTTTAACATCATCATCAGCTTAAATATTATTTATATTACTATACTTTATGACACAGACCTAATTCAATGAACGCCAAGACTTTGATGACAAGTATGTAAAAAGGAAATGTTTTTTCTATAGATATTTCATTAATGTCCTTGAGAGCACGAGTAGCTGGGCCGAAAATGGCCCATGTTCTTTCCATAGTAAGATGTAATCTTCACAATTTTTGTCGAGTTTTGGGAATATGGTAGAGATGTAGCTGCAGGGGGTCCACCGGAAACATCTAAATTTTGAAAGTGATCCATGAGAAAAAAAGTCTGGGAACCTCTGATCTAGATCTCACGTAAAGAAACCTTAAGGCCGTCACAACAAACCTTATAATTACGATAATCTTTATAAAAATTCTTTGTTTAGCTTCTTTGTGTTAAGATTTATATGGTCTTTTAATTTTTTAGTTCAAATTATGCTACCGATGCTTTTTAACATTCCTGTTAACAACTCCATATAAGTTTAAATGCTTGGAGATGATTCGAAACAAGAGTTGATTATCATACTGTAAACCTCAAGTTTCTCAGACCGTCCAACGTTTATTGTTTTTGTTTTCTAGTCTGGGATAGTAGGTTATATCTACTATCTCTGATTCTACTTTTCTCCGATCTTATTGCATATTTATCGCGCGAGTATTTAAAAAAGTTTAGAAATATATTTAAATCTAAGCTAAATTAAATTTAAGCTAAGGCCTCTTCTCTAGAGAGGGTTTTAGAGCATAGTCTATAACGCGGCTCCTCCACGGATTGGCGGACTGCATATTTCTACGATTTTTTTAATTATTTATTTCTAAACATGGAGGTTTCCTCGCGATAATTAACTTTACCGCTTACAATTAACGATTCCCTTGGTGCAGGTTCTGGGGTCGAACCCAGTTTAATACCGTACCGTGAATTTAAAACGAGCGCTTCAAACTCTGAGCTACCATGGCTTTCAACCTGACCGTTTAAGTCAATATAAATACTATATATCAGATATTTATCCATCAATTCTCACATCTGATCTTCATAAATGCACATTGAGATCAAGCTAAAAAATACAATAAACCAATTAATACTGTTAATAATTCTTAATAAACCTAAAAATTGGGTTTTAAATAACTTGACAGCAGCCCCATGATGATGATGATATTAATTTATCCCTAATAGGAAAGGCAAAGAACTTTAGTCCATACAGCCAGGTCTTGTTCGTATGACGGTTGGTCTGAAACTCCATGACAGCAACCCCATTTCTGGATGACTGAAAAGTTTACATACACAGATAAGATATAGACATAATTAACATGACGTTCAAAAACTTGTAAAATCTATTTATACGTACGTGTATAAAATCTTTATCCACTCAGCGGGCCTCCCGCTCGAGGGTCTAATTAGATAACGTCTCAGGACAACATCAATAGTCATATACAAAAAAAAATCTTTATCTCTGTGTGGAAGTTAGTAACTTACTTATAAGTTATAAAAAAATCTTTATCTCTGTGTGGAAGTTAGTAACTTACTTATAAGTTATAAAAAAAAATCTTTATCTCTGTGGAAGTAAGTAACTTACTTATAAGTTATAAAAAAATCTTTATCTCTGTGTGGAAGTTAGTAACTTACTTATAAGTTATAAAAAAAATCGTTATCTCTGTGTGGAAGTTAGTAACTTACTTATAAGTTATAAAAAATCTTTATCTCTGTGTGGAAGTTAGTAACTTACTTATAAGTTATAAAAAAAATCTTTATCTCTGTGTGGAAGTTAGTAACTTACTTATAAGTTATAAAAAAAAATCTTTATCTCTGTGGAAGTTAGTAACTTACTTATAAGTTATAAAAAAAATCTTTATCTCTGTGTGGAAGTTAGTAACTTACTTATAAGTTATAAAAAAATATCTTTATCTCTGTGTGGAAGTTAATAATTTACTTATAAGTTATATTTTATATAGTTACTATTATTTTATATTATATTAGTAAGTATATATATTAAAAGCTAAACTTGGTTTTTTGGGCAATCTCTCGTAGGACCGTGTATATACAATATATAGTACTGATAATGAAAAGAAGATTCCAGAGTTCCTCAAACTATATTACATGAAATATGCAATGTTTCGTAAGAGATGATTCGCAAGAGTAGATGTTTCATCTATTTTGTTAATAAAGAAGTCGTCGCTAACCACTTAGAAATTGAACATTATTATTTAATATTCCAGCCGAGAAGCTTGCAGGGGAGAATGGGGGAGGCAACCAGCCGAACGGCCCCCCTCCCGCGGGGGAGCTGCGCGGCGAGAGATTCACTCTCACACTTACCAAAGGCACTCAGGTATAGAAATCTTATTGATCGTATCGGCTTGTAAATGTACAATATGGCGTATAATTATATTGACTTTCTCTTGAAACGGCGTTTTAGAAATTTTACTTGCTTTGTATTTTATTATAGTTTTTGCATTGCATTTTTTTTATCGTCTCTCTCTTTTAGATAGTAATGTCACATCTACATTCAAGTCCAACTAAATTTATTATGCTTGTGCCAGAAATTGTCCACGTCAATAGTCTAATACCGGATTCGAACTGACGACCTTAAGTTTCGCAGAACGTATATGTTGACCTTACTTGTTGACGCTTCACTCGAGTGTGACAAACAAGCTTATAGTTTACCTGATGCTTAGTGAATGCTGGGGCATGTCACACATACATCGTCGTCAGTACTAAGATGGAACGGTACGAGGGTCGGCTCAAGTGGGGAAGGACGACGCCCTCACAGAATAAATTAACAGATGAATGAGGTTATCATGGACCTATTGTATACATATTCTTTCTTCACAGGGTCTGGGCTTCACTCTCATCGGAGCTGAAGGCATACCAGAGACGGAGGGATACCTCCAGATACGCAGCATTGTTCCACACAGCCCTGCTTGGATAGACGGTGAGGCCACACGTGTATTGTCTCTAGAAAAACACACTATGGGAACAAATCTAATCTTAGTAATTCATAAGAAAAGGTTTGTCACTCTGGTCGGAATATAATATCAAAAAAGAGATACCACAGTACATTCGTAGTAGAACCAACACCTTAGCTATAAACTAGCTGCTTAGCATGAATACGTCGACTCGACTAAAACATCCTTCTTTAATAAGACAAGCTAAAAATAATAGTGATTTTTGGAGTTTGCAGGCTATCAAGGTGGTCCAGGTAAGTTAAACCGGGACGACGGAGACACCGAACGGTCCTAGGTTGACGTTATACGAGAGTGCTAAGGGAGGTGAGACCTGGGCTTGCTCAGCTTAGAAACATGATATCTTTAATGTATTTCCCTCCTGACACCAAAAAAAAAACCGAGTATTATATAACGTGCTCCGCGGAGAAGGAAAACGTGAGGAAACTCGCGTGTCTATGAAATAAATAAAACGAAATATTTCGAAGATTTCGCCAATCCGCAGTGGACTCGTGGGGCGGACTATGATCCAATACCTATACCTCTCTAGATGGGAAACCTATGCCCAGCATTGGGATATATATCATAATATAGGCTATTAGATTTGTCTTGAAATAATGCCAAGGTTAAAATTCAGGTATTTCAACCAAAATGTTTACATACCAATCCGCGACTTCGTTCACTGAACCTCGTAAGTAAACAACATGTAATGGATCCGTAGGCGGTAAAACGTATCAATCTGTCTACGTTCCATTTGCAAGTGTATTGAATTAACACCGCGTATGTATATTAAACACACAATTATCTTTATTTTTTGTTAAAGCTAGATAGGTCTGTTATCATTACTAACATTCCGTTTAACTCTTAGACTAATCTGATAATGCCTTGCGCTAGGAGATGGATCATGGCGATAGTCGAATGGCTGATTCGATCTTATACCTTAAGTTTCGAAAAGCGAACACTAAACCAATAGGCCTATTGATGCTTTATTATAAATTTTTATCATAATTTTTCTTGTATCAATTTTTATTCTAAACTAGCTGTAACCCACAGCTTGGCTCGTAGTTTAAGTAGAAAAAAAAGCTAAAATCTGGGTAACGAAACCAAAGCGCGATTCAGAAACAGTGTACATCGCCATCTATCCAGCTTAGATGTAAACTTATTTATAATATATTTTCCTAAAATTTATGAGAAAAACTTTCATATTTAATTTCATGCTACGAGAGTGACGAACTTCCCATATAAATTTGCAACCCGTAATTTACCCTTTTAAGGGTTAAATTTTGAAAATGCCAATATAAGCATACATTCATTTCTAAACAGAAGCAGGTATTTGAAATTGCAACTTCCACAAATTTCCCCACCTTAGAGATGATATTTCCGAAAATCCTTCTTTAGGTGATGCATACAAAATAAAAAGGCATCAACTGCCAAAATTTCAAACTTTCAACCGCAGCATTTAGTCGTTAATAAATCAGCCAACTAAATATTCACATCAGTAACACAGTTCACCTGATGGCAAGTGATTCCTATGGCGCATGATGCCTACATTCATCATGCAGATACGTACCTCACCCTTGAGGACTGAAATGGAATGCCTCTACACCAGTAACAAAGGTCTCCGGATCCCTGCACTCACCAGACGAAACACAGCAGCGTCACACTGCTATTTCACGCCGGTATTCTGTGAGGACGTGGTCCTACTCCGGTCGTGCTGACCCATTCATTCTGCAGCTAGAACAAACTGCATCGTCTCGCTCATGTAATATGTGTATATTTCAGGTGCTCTTCGGCCTGGTGATGTGGTAGTCGGCGTGGGCAACCGTGGCGTACGCGGCCTGTCACACGCGCAGGTCGCTCAGATCTTTCAGTCAATCACTCCTGGTACTGATGTCGTCTTGCATCTCGTACGAGGTAAGTACTGGTTCGTCACTTTGAAACTCGAGGCTTTTGCCGACTCCAAGTTATTCTTAGCCCGTGAGGGCGAGGCGAATTGGTCGTAATACCTGGCTTCGACGCCCTGCCGAGGTACAAAATTGGTGCATTAGAAATTATGAGATTCTCGGCGCCTAGTGTATATTTCCCCTGTCAATTACACTACATATTAACCTCCCTCCGCTCTTCATAAAACTGTAAGATTTGTAATAGAAACAAATATGCAGTCTTAAAAATTCAAAAGCAATGTTATCAATAACTATTTCTGATTTCTGGTTAAGTCTTAAGAGTGGTAGACTCACTCTGTTTTTCCAGCTGCAGCATGAATGGGTCGACTAGACTGGGGAAGGACCGCGCTTTCAAAGAATACCAGGTTAAAATTGCAGCATAATGCTGCTGTGTTCCGAACGGTGATTGTAAGGGATCCGAAGATGACATTTGACGAGGTATTCTACCTCAATCCTCAGACGTTACACACCTGCATCATGATTCCTTATCGAAGATATATGTGTGTGTTATATGGCAAGATTCATTTACCATCAGATGAATAGTGTGCTCGATTATCAACATCAATTTCATTTAAATAAAAATCATTAACAGGTCTTTAACCCTTTGATATTATTGGATATCAAAGGGTATGTATAAGTCTATATCTAAGGGTATATATATAAGGGTAATATATTATGATATTAATGAAAAGTATTCGTGCATTCCAGCACAATAATTAAAGGGTAGATTGTAATTTTTTTTTCTAGGTTATCCCCTCTCCTTTGACTCGGAGGATCCAAACACCCGTGTTCTTAGCACATTGGCGGTCGATGCCACAACTCCCGCCACGTCGGACGCTGTCGCCATGCAACAACTCACCCGAGCTCTGAGGACGAGGTAATAATTTTAAACCATAACGGATCTGATAATGTCCGCGTTACCACAACTGCGCTGGATTTTTTTTTTATTTGTTAATTTTTTTTACTAATTTTTGGTTATCTATAGTGCATAAAAGAAAGCATTTTTAATCTATAATCTATAAATACATGAAGTCAAATCTGATATATGCACCAATTAAAGATGAACACATAATTTTTTATAAGTAGTAACGGTTATCGTGTTACAAAAATTAATTAATGGTGAAAACTAAACAATAACTGATTCAACATAATAACAAAAAACAGAATTAAATTATCAAAATCACTAAAATAAAATAATATCGTTATAAAATAAAATGAATCATAATAAAATAATTAAATGTCAACAAGAACCATAAACAATATAGAGATTAAACAATTTAATAGCGATTAAAATCTAAACGAAAGACAACCAGACGATATAATAAAATTAAAAAAGCTCTCACTCCGGCCATCTTCATAATTCAATACGTGTGCGTTTTAACTCTTCTCCATGTGTCGAACCAGTAGTGAAGCCATGCTCCAGCTAGTGTCCAGCTATGGCGGAATGGGTCGACTTATCTGGGCCGACACATTCACATTATAACAATTTATACATAATACCATTACTCACTCGCATAATACCAATTTTATTTTATATTATTAATTATCCAGGTAGTTAAAGATACCTCATATCCCGTGATGTTAGGGGTGATTGTAGAAAATAAGAAGCAGTTCGGGACATCTACATCCATCCCCAACAAAGATTCAATATGCATATATCGATTATCGTATCATATATGCTGAGATGATTTTTTTTATTGCATTGAGATTAACAAACGAGCACACAGTTCACCTGATGGCAATTGATTCCTGCGGCCCGTGACATCTACATTCATCCTTGGCAAGGAGTCATAGCGCAGATGCGTTGTCACCCTTGAGGACTGAGATGGAATGCCTCGTCACCGGTAATAATGGTATCCGGATCCTTTCGCTCACCAGACGACAGCAGGACAATGCTACCATTTTACGCTGGTATTCTGTGAAACAAGAAGAAACAAATCGCACTGTACCACTGGAAAATGGATTGTAACCCTTAATTAGGTTCCCGGATCTCTCCAAACATAGTATGTTGTACTTAATTCTGTTTCAGGTTTAACCTCGACTCACCAAATAGCACTGAACCACCGGGACATGACGAGCCAGACAACTCGCCGGTCACTCCACACAGTCCCGGCCAGAGGCGTCTGATGTCCCGTTCCTTTGACTTGGACGAACTGGCGACCACCAATGAAACCAGCACTGTACCACCACGCTGTCCTTCTGCTGATCATCTACTGAGTCTTGCGACAGGTAATTTAATAAATTAATTGATGATAAAATATATAATTTGTTTAAGAATAAGATGTGTATGTTACAATTTTTATAACATTAGAAGTGAAACTTATTTGAATAAGATAAGAGTAATATTTGAGTGCGTGCAACGTTTTTAAAATGAAACTTTTCTAGCGGGAAAAGGACGGAAAATAGGTACTTGGTAAGAGAGAGAAAAAGACAAAAAACTATATGTGTTGCTAGTTTTTTCTCTTTTCTTTCTCTCTGTAGTTTTTACCCTCACTATTTCTTTTTTGTGCCATATTCTTCCAAATCGAAGTTTAGGTCGCCAAAGCAGTATCAAATCTGTCATGTGTACTAAGTTATACCAATTAACATAGACAGGAGCGTCGCTGAAGTTTCTTGCACCGATTCGTGACAACTAATTTTATTAACTTTTTTAATTATTATTATTATTATTATCTAATTGCTCATGTAATAGTGGTGTTAGTGTTCTTAAGGATAAACATATTGTTTCTTTCTCTTCAATTCACAAGTTCGCCGGCACCATATCATTATTGTTAATTGCAATTGTGTTGGGCGGTGAATAAAAAAAGGTGAGATCTCGGAATAAATGGAAAAAAAAATTCCAAGACATGTGAATTTTGCCTATCCGCATCGAGGACTAAACTCTAATACCCTCTCTAGGGTAATCCTAATCCCAGCATTGGGATTTATATATATATTGTTTATTCAATAATTTCAACATGGTAATATCTTGTTTTAATAATTATTTTGGTCGTCGTACTTTAGTATTTTTATGCATTTTAGCATAGCAAATAAAATGTGCAGTAACTAACTGTAAATAATTTACTAGTTGAATATAATACTTTAGTAGGCAACTTGTATGGATTGATATAAATAAAACAAAATTTTAATAATTTTGTTTTACAGGCCCGTCCCCAAATTGGAATGCAATATGTTGTAACGGATTGTGCTAATGAAATATAAGATATATATATACAATATATATATATATATATATATATATATATATTTATAGGCTAATAATTTTTTTTAATATGTTTATTCAATAATTTCAACATGGTAATTTCTTGTTTTAATAATTATTTTGGCCGTCGTACTTTAGTATTTTTATGCATTTTAGGATAGCATATAAAATGTACAGTGTATTTCAGGCCCTTCCCCAAATTGGAATGCAATATGTTGTAACAGATTGTGCTAATGAAATATAACATGTATATATATATATACATATATATATATATATATATATACATATATATATATATATATATATATATATATATATATATATATATATATATATATAGGCTAATATCATTTTTAATATGTTTATTCAATAATTTCAACATGGTAATTTCTTGTTTTAATAATTATTTTGGTCGTCGTACTTTAGTATTTTTATGCATTTTAGGATAGCATATAAAATGTTCAGTGTATTTCAGGCCCGTCCCCAAATTGGAATGCAATATGTTGTAACGGATTGTGCTAATGAAATATATATATATATATTTAGGTCAAATCAACTGTAGGCTTTGAAAACCCAAGTTAATAACTTTAATTTTAATAATATTTCCTTATAGATCACCAACATCGCAACAACAACGGTACAAGCAGTGAGCCTGGTAGGGAGCTAGTGCTCACCTTGCGCAGGGGCACCGCGGGGTTCGGCTTCACCATAGCGGACAGTGTACATGGACAGAAAGTTAAAAAGGTAAAAATCACATTTCGGTATTTCATTGCACGTGGATAGGCACACATAACAGACTAACCTACTGTCACTTTTTGGACCTAATAAGCTTCAGGAAAAAAAAGATCTAAAAGCGATAGAGATACGCCACTGCAGCTAGTTTTAAGCTGATCTCATGACTGGACAGGGAAAGGCCTAAGAGAATACCAGCGTGAAATGGCATTATCAAACTGCTGTGTTTTTTATGGTGACTGTAACCGGTAACGAGGCATTCCATCTTAGTCATCAGAGGTGACGCACGAGCAACACACGATATCTGGAATCCTTTGTAAAGGATAGATATAGATGCCACGGGCAGCAGTACCCTTTGATTATACGTGGCTGAATGTCTTTAAAAAAAGAACTTAGCACTGAATTAGAATTTTATCCCGTCTATGAACAACCGATTGGGAGCTGTAATTTTAGCCGGTGTTGGGGGATTTTGATCTGATAATATTTTTTTTTTATTAATATAAAGAAATTTATAAATATGAATTTCATCTCATTTTAAAGCCAAAACCTTCACCTTTATGTAATACTATAGCCAAAAAATAAACCTTAGCAACAGACTTTTTACGGGAAATATTTTGATCGTAAACGTAAGGCCGACTCACGCCTTTTTTCCCACTCACTTTTCTTTTGATCACGTGTGTATATATAGTTACTGGCTCTATTAACCCTGACTGGAGATAATGAACGAGTCATATTTTATGCCCGACGCATCTAATTACCATACTATTTTATAAATCATGTGTAAGAAATGAGCAACACAGTTCAAATGATGATACATGATGCTGTATCTCAGAAATCGGCATCTATCTGTAAAAAATGTACTATTGTTATAAATTTCCTGTGACCGAAAGTGACTTTCATGCTAGAAATATATCTCAATTTCGGTAACTTTTGATAACTATAATTTTAATATTCAATAATCTTATATTCATTATTTAGGTCCTGGACAGAAGTCGCTGCGCAGGATTACGGGAGGGCGACCTGTTGCTGCAGATTGGAGACAACGACGTGAGACATGCTCCACACCAACATGTAGTGCAGGTAACTCTATCGATATATAAAAAAAAAACTACATTCTATATCCAAATAGACATTCGTCTGTCTTATGTATTACTATTTTTCTCATCTACATAAATAGAATATTGAACTAGTCTTATAACTATCCTTTGCATTTCTTTTAACTATATGTGGGGGTGACAGTTCACCTGATGATAAGTGATGACTGGCTGTAAAATGGACAATAAAGAAAAATTTACACGCAGTCTGTTTTCTGCAGAATGAATGGGTAGCTCGACCGGGGTAGGACCACGCCCTCACAGAATACCGGCGTGTAATAACAGCATAACGCTGCTGTGTGTCGTCTGGTGAGTGCAGGGATCCGGAGACCCTTATTTGCTGGAAACTGGGCATTCCGTCTCAGTCCTTAAGGGTGACAACGCATCTGCAATATCATTCCTTGTTAAGGATGAATGTAGATGTCATGGGCCGCAAGAATCAGTTACCATCAGGTGAGCTGTGTGTACTCTTGAAGTAATTAAAAAAAATAACAGAGCATCCGTCCTCTATAAATGTTCAAGTTGCACAAGAATTGTCTTCCCTCAGGACTGAGATGGAATGCCTCATCACCTAAAACTGGGTCCACAGATCCTTACACTCACCATACATACCAGAAGCATCATGCTTCTATGACGTGATTGTATTCAGTTGTCCCATTTCAGCGACCTGTCCACCCTTTAGATAGCAATCCGAGTCGAGGTTTCTTACGGAGGTGGTGAAGCAGCAGTCTTCGCGCCAGCTTCGCAGCATCTTCGTTGTCTCCCTATTCAGCGGGTTTCCCGCTCGCGAGTCTAATTAGATAAAGTTGTTGGTCTCTGGACCAACAGCAATACTCACACACAAAAAAAAAGAAAAAAAAACAATTATTCGGAGAGGGTTAACGGGAATTTTGCCAGCATTGTTATAAAAAAACAACTGTCAACGTAAAATTTACTAATGTTTTTACAATAGTTACCATATATATATATATGTTTGTACCAATAGTTTTTTTTTTAAATTACAGGTGTTAAAAGACTGCCCGGCACTACACGAGACAACGTTACGCGTATGGCGGCGCAACACTGCTACACGCGCGCCGAGGAGTCGTTCTGCTACACGACTTCAACCGACCACTTGTAAGTTTTTTATTTACTTTTTAAAAATTAAAAAAAAATTGGTTTCCATCATATAATTTTTTTTGTTTATTTTCTCAAGTTTCCTCGCGATGGATTTCTTTCACTTTGACTTAAATTGCAATTAACAATTGCATTCGTCATCAGGGATCAAAATCGGTTTACCAGAAAGCCAGTGCTTGAACAACTAAACCTCACTTTATAGTTTGAGTTTGAGTGAATTTTTTTTTCACCTTTTCATTGTATTTACTTTCTTCCACGAAACGTTTAAGGTGACTGCATAATCAATTTATGGGAAGGTTATAATGATCTAATTATAATCAATATTATAAATAAATTTTGTGTCTTTTTTTTTACTATGTATTGCATTTTTTTCATGACACATTCTCAATCCGTGTAATTTTTAATTTCCAATAATCTACAAGTTATATATATCTAAATATTATGCTTATTTGAAAGAATTTACATTATTGTAGTTATCAAAATAAACTTAAAAAAAAAAACATTTACAAACATCTGATATGACGATAGCAGTTTGTGACGTAGAAAACTTACTTCGTACTGTTTTTTTTAGCTGCAACAAATAACAACCAGCTCGGCAGAAGTAAAACTCCGACCGCCGAACAGCTTCGTTCCCCTGCCCTGCATACACAAGACAACTTACGTGATAGACTCAATGGCATGAACACAGGTAAGATGTGGTGTATTCCATCTTAAACTTTAATTTTTTTTTACTAAGAGGTAGTTAAGTGATATCTTTACCACAGGTGGCCGGCCTTAAACCCTTTTTTTATTATATACTTTTCAAATTTAAATAAAACTTTAGACGATTATGCGTGGGGTTAAATCACAATCACACAAACATACAAAGTTTCACACACATTCACATTCTAATTGATTTAAATAAATAATTAATTTTTGTTTATATTATAGACAAACCAGGGGGACATAGAAAAAAATATATCCCCAAAATAATAATAAGATAGTATGTGTATACAAAGTTTCACACGCATAATATAATAATAATAAATTATTTTAATTATAATTGATTAAAATTAATATCATTAAATTAATTTAAATTAATAATTAATATTTATTTATTTTATTGACCAACGAGGCCGACATGAAAAAATATATATCCCCAAATAATAGTAAGATAGTATGTGTAGATAATAGGTGCCATAGTATAAAAGGAAAATTTACGAATTTTTCTACAGTTTCCATTACTGATGATCTTTATAGATATTAATTATAGATGCAGTGATATGCTGTCATTTTACAAGCATAAAACGAAATAAAAAATACTTAAAAAGAATCAAAAGCGAAGCATATGCCTTTATAACTGTTAAATCCCTAAATAATTAATAAATGATCTTCGTTAGCAACCGCATTACTTGAGAGCGGCTGGACCGATTTGTTTTTTTTATAATTTTAGTAATATGTCGAATTAAATTTATAATAAATAAGAAAAAGAGTGAAATTACTATCCATAAAAAAATAAAAAAAGTTTTTCAGAAAATTGCCAAATTCGGGAATAACTAGTTTATATGTTTATATATTTAAATGTTTACTTATACTTTCAGAAGCAACGTACGCCGTCCCCGAACACAAGTCCCGAGAAACAAGGGAAAGCTTGATGGATCGCAGGCGACGTAGCAGTACTCCGGGCGCCCGTCTAACCCTCCCCGTGGTCACACCCTGGACCGAACCACAGAACAACCAATGGCAGGAGCAAGAAACCTGGATAGATAACTCAAATAACATAAGGAATTGGGCGGAAAACGCGCAGAAGTGGGACGAGAATGGCCAAAAGTGGGATGAGGGGCCTTCTAATGGTAATGGATGGGAAGGTAACGGGGAGAGGTGGGGAAACGGTAATTGGGGGGAGGTTCCAACGCCAACAGTCCATGTTGATATGAACGCTGCATATTGGAGGGGGAATGCTAGTGTGGCTGACAGCAGTGATAATGGCGGTGAGTTTTTTTTTAAAACTTTAATGTGAATTTTTGTACTTAAAACATGAATTTTACTGTCCCTTCTTATTGTAGATTTCGGTGTTTTTTTTATTTTATTCCTTCGGATCGTTTATGCAACTAAGGGTGACATACCAGCACAGTTCACCTTTATCATAAATACCCACCCACAAACAATTTAAAAAATATTCAAGACGCGCAAACATTGTTATCTCTGAGAACAGAAATGGGATTTCTTTTGTATAAACGAGAATTAGGACTCCGGATCCTTACACCTATCATACGTGCAGCATTCAGCATCAGCAGTGTTGTGATAGCAGTGTAGCTGATGTATTTGATTTGGCTTTCTCACAAAAAATATTACTTTAAACGACTTTCCTTTCGATTGTTTTAGTAAATATGACAAGGGAACAGTTCATCTAGTGGATCAATGTAAACTATGTTCATCTCCGAATAAAGATTTAAACGCCCTTAAGGATTAAAATGGAAGGTCATCTTGCAGTATTTTGCAGACCAACTTGGTCTTCGTTATCTTATCACTCGCTACACGAAAACGTGAACTGCTCCTCTTCTACATTAGCAATCTTCAAGGTCAAGCTTCTCCGGTAGCACACACCCATTGTTTTCTTCAAATAATAACTACTTCCAGAACATATATATCTCTTCTATCTATTACTCCCCATTTCTCTAAGATTTTTTTACTTGCGCTTTGCCTGAAATCCAAATAAACAGCCTGTATAATCTACATTAGGTTTTCCAGAGGACGGCATGCTGCATTCCCCCACCACCGCTGCCATTGGAGGCTCATCACGACAGTCACCTTCCACCAGCAGGATACGACCACACTCCCCTTCCAACTCTACAGGTAACATTGAAAACACATTTTTTTACTGTATTATGAATGACAAAACGAACACACAATTCACCTGATACCGGTTAGTGATTCCTACATTAGTCCTCGATAAGGAATCATAATGCAGATGCTGTGCCGCCCATGGGAACTGGGATGAAATGGTGTGAGAATAAGTCTTGCTGAACCTTCTCGAATATGGTGTTATCTATAAGTTGGATATGATATCAACGACTCAGGATAGATGACAGAGCCGTTATCATTCGTGCAGAGTAAGTCACTCCTCGCCTTCAACCGATATAAAACATACACAATAAGATCGGAGGGTTCTGGTGCGGTGTAAACTGCATGAAAAAAAATGCCCAGATCTTATTATGTAACAGTTTGTGTCGGAAAAATTTCAACCGGAATTGATGCCCGCTATGAAACTAGTACTTTATCATTAAGCAAATCGTCAGAAACCTTTTATGTACCCCTATTTCACTAAATTAAACGGACAAATTTAAGACACCCTACGACATTAACACGATGCATTTTAGCGTGAAATTAATATATCTAAATAATGTCCTTTATTAATATACATTTCATCCTAATTATTTATTATTATTTTCTTCAATTGTTACTTGGTTTACAGGATGAAGTTAACAATGTTTAAAAAACGCAGTTTTTCAGGCAACACCGGACAAACTGTTAAATATAAATAATAAATATAAAATGACAACATTCTAGGAATAGTTTCAGTAACCTGTCTTCCGTATAATAATAGCACTACATGATTTTTTTTAAATCGCAGCTGTTTATTATAGTATAGCCCTGAATAGATGCTTTGAATAGATTTTTTTTTAAATATCTGGCAATGGGCAACTTGTGGGCATCCCTGGTGCCCCCCGCAGCTATGTAATTTTTAAATGAAATTTTAAGCGATTTGCTATTTATATTATTAACGGTGACAAACTAGCACATAGTTCAACTGATTGAAAGTAAAGACTGGGGTGGGACCACGCCCTCACAGAATACCAGGTGGGTGACGAGGCATTCCAACTCAGTCCTCAAGGGTGAGAACGCATCTGCGTTATGATTCCTTGTCAAGGATGAATCTAGATGTCATGGGTCGCAGGAATCACTGGTCACCAGGTGAACTGTGTGCTCGTTTGTTACTCTGAATGTAATAAAAAAAGTAGTCAATCACGGTGCAGCCAGAAATAAACTGCCATGTAGCTTTTACCACAGTTTTTTATTTGTTGTAGATAGTTTTTAAAGTAATATGCTACAATATGCTCTCGAGGGGAGGCCTATTCCTTGCAACGAGAATTATATAAATATAAACTGTTTTCCTATTTTCATAATTCCAAATGTACGTCTGCAGGCCGCCTTAGAAGCCATTCGCCTTCAAACAACAGCGCAACCGAGAGGCTTCTCACCAACTCACCCTCGACGCACATGCAGAGCCAGTCGCCGTCGAATAATTCCTCAAGCAGCAGAATTAAAGGATCGCCGCTTAGGTGAGATCATTTTGTGATAACGTTGATGGTTATTATGATTATCATCTCGACTTATTGTTGCCCACTGTTGATAAGCCCCTCACGCTGATCATCACAGAACTTCCTGTCTCTTATGTAAACAAATCTTTTTTTTCCCTCCACATTCATTCATCAACTCGGCCAATCGTCGCCCCACTGATACCCTCCCAAGGATCACCACGGGACCCCATCACCATTGTGTATAAACTATATTTGTATAAATCACGTGTGCTACGGCAAAACTAATCTCGACCTATGATTAGACCACTAACACAGATTACCATGAAACCCATCCCCCTTTGTAAGGGTCGTTTAAGTTTTTATTTTTTCTAATTGTATTAAGTGTGACAAACGAGCACACACAGTTCACCTGATGGAAAGTGATTCCAGCGGTAATTTATAACACACATTCATCTTCAATAAGGCATCATTATCACCTCTAAGGACTTATGAAGGTTTTTTTTTATATATAGTATAGTTGGTAAACAAGCAAGCAGCTCACCTGATGGTAACTGATCACCGTCGCCCGTGAGCATCCGCAGCACCGCAAATCGAAAAAAAAAAAAGGTGTAGGCTCTTCCTTAAGTCATATCAGTTCGGAAACACCGCTGTCCGCCAGCTAATTCCACAGATTAGTTTTGCCAAACATCGAGATGATGTGGATGAATTCTGACTTTTGTCGTGAATAAATGAAGGTTCACCAAACGTAACACAGCAACTGTAAGATGCTAAATTATATATATATGTCAAGTATTGTGGAAACAAATCTATTACAGACTAAGGGACACCTCGCCATCCCGCCACATGCACTCGCCGGTGTCGCGACGGTCGCCGTCCTGCTACGAAGGCGACCCTTTGGCTCAACCCAACACCGTTTACGTTGCCAACTATCCACAGGTAATTAAAAACGTTAATATTCGAATTAGTGGAATACTTTACATTTGTGTCAGAGTCGCGTTCCGTTCTTATAGATCCAGCTGTAACACGAAAACGTTGAAAATAACTCTTACGTATTTTTTGATGAAAGAAATTCCCCTTCGATCCTCAGGTGTGGCAACGCATCTGCAGTAGGATTATTGATCTTAAGGCTGAAGAGTGACTGTCATAGATCGTAGAAGTCATCAACGTTTTAATCTTTCGTTATTTTTTTTAATTTTCAAAGTTGCTCGCTTGACCACGATCCCACCTGATGTTAAGCGGAAATGCAGTCCCGGATGGTAAGGCGCACTAGCTCAGTAAATACCTATTCACTCTACTCTTGGAAACACCCACATTGTGATCGGAGGGAAAGACAGACGCGGGCAAACTATTCCAGTCCTTTGCTGTACGTATAATGAAAAACGAAGCAAAGCGCTTCGTTTGGGTTTGAGGGATGTTCACAACAAAAGGATACAATAAAAATAATAATAAAATAATATTATTTTGATAGCACATTATTTATTTAACAATGCATCGATAAAATAACTAGTCTATGATCTATGCTTATTCACTATGAACGGTGACGCAGAAGACCCGGATGGTCTGAACTATACATAGAATTTATTATTGTCTGTATTTCAGACCATGTAAACCAAAGTGGTAGAACCAAAGAGAATTATGTAAAATCAAATTTTTATTGTAATATAACATCTATACTATATACTAAATTACGTCAAATGATTAATAAAGGGAAAGTGTTCCCTTGGTCAATAATCGACCATATGGACATCAATATGACAAGTATATAATTACCATGTCGTCTGCAGGTGGAGGCAGGTGGATCGATCGACCCTGAGGCTGACGTGTTGGTTCGATTGGCGCGGGGGAGTGCCGGCTTCGGGTTTCGCATCGTAGGCGGCACTGAAGATGGAAGCAGAGTCGCCGTCGGATACGTCGTGCCGGGTAATCATCATTGTAGTTTGTGTACGGGCCTATACATTGCCCACTGTTGGGCATAACCTGTCTAGCGAGAAAATTAGCATCTAGAGAGGGACAATCACAAGTGTTATTTTATTATATAACTTGATCATTTTCAAAATAGAGATCGAAGACTGTAATTTTATCTTATTAGAAAAATCTTAAGTTGTGCTTTTGAAATTACAAAATGAATAAAGTCTTTATGACATGATATGTTTACATAAAAGCAACAAGCAACCAAACGCAACGATGTAATTCATGGATTCTCTTAAATACGTATTTTAAATAAGTAACGGGAAGGGGAATGTTTTATATATGTATATATTATGTACTATATACACATGGTGATCGTATGTACTCTTTTAAAGATAATATGCATATAACCTGGATTGGACAGTGGTAGAGCTACACTGCAATTTGTTTCGACATGCAAAATGAATGGGTCAACTCGATCTAGGTAGAAGAACTGTGTGCTCGTTTGGTACTCTAAATGTAATTTAATAAAAAACTTGTAGAACAAGGAGTAACTATAAATATAATAAATATCCCCTTTCCCGGTCGAGCCGATCAATTAGTGCTGCAGTTAGAAACAACAACGTGGCTCTATATACTATTGCAATCGCACACGTCAATGTAAATGGTATGTGAGACCAGCTGCTTAGTGAAAAATAAGTGTTATTTTTAGGTACCAAAGGTGACTCCAATGCCTTTAATTTTTTTTTAATTTTTGTCGTTCTTTTTGGACAAAAGATATTTAGGCAAATTTTAATTTCATCAATAAAAACTATCATATCAAATAACTTTAAATACTTTGTGTTTACACTGATTATATATAACCTCTATATCACCCTCTCCACGCTGCAGGTGGCCCTGCTGACGGACTGCTCCGTCCCGGAGACTTGCTGACGTCAGTCGACGGCATACCGCTTGCAGGAGCGACCCACGCGCGTGCCGTCGCTTACGTGTCGCAGGCCGCTTCTAGAGGACACGTGAGTATTGTGTATATCTTTGTAATTTTCGTTACGTGACACCAATCTTAATAATTTTTTTTATTACATTAACGCATGAGAAACGCACATTATTACGTTTACCTGATGGTTACTCTCTCGTTATCTCCGGGACGCGGGGGTTTTTAGAACTTACGCTTGCTGCGTTCTCACGGAGATATGCTGTCTCGAACATTCGTAACAATATTACTTCTTTATACTTTTCTACCCCACCTAAACCTATATTATATGCGTGTGTGTATGTATGCGTATATTTATATATATATATATATATATATATATATATATATATATAAATACATTTTTTTTTCTTATTTACAACGTAGGCACTACACCTACCACAATGTCTCCAGGCCCCGGGTTGACTGGTAGAGAATGCCTTATGACATTAAATCCGCCATTTGTATCCCTTTTTGAGACCAATAAAATTTTAAATAAATAAATAAATATTCACGATAATACATATTTATTTAAATATACATTTTCATAACATATATTTAATTATATATATATCTCTAAATTGCAGGTAACATTGGGCGTAAGGCACAACAGAGCTGATATCCAGCCCCTGGGCCTGCCGCCGATGGTGACCCCGCACACACACCAGCCTTTACTGACGTAAGTAAAACATGATTTATGTATTGACACTATTCGAAGTAAACATTAAGTTTAAAAGAAATAAAGTGGAAACTAACTTAAGAACTCATTAAACACCGCGTCGGTGACTTAAAACGGAACTATAATATATCCTGTGATGCAGAATTCTAGTATTCTAGGTATTGGCAATATTTACTGATGTAAAGCGTCTAGGATAGGGATACCCAAACTATTTTGGGCAAGCGACCCAAATTGATACCTCAGACCCCCATAGCCAAATTACTTTAATAATCCTATCTCTAGTTTTTTTCTTATTCATACAAATACTTACCAATTTAAAAACTTTGCGGTTGGTTAAGTGAGTAAACTTGACATTATATTCTCATCAAAAATTTAACAAAATAAATAGACATAAAATTGCCGAGTTTTTCATCTTGTACGAACTTGTGCACATTTATCGACTTGTTGAGTTTTTTTAAAAGTACAGTTCCTGCTAAAATATTAGTCATTCTTACAACAAGTTGGTACACGTGACACAACTTATACAGTATCTTGAAAGTTTCAAATAAGAACTTGTGTTAATTAAATAGGGGTCGATTTTGATACCTAGTCGACCCCCAAAATCAATTTTAATTTATGCCGACCATTGTGAATCCCTGGTCTTGGAGAACAAAGACAAACTCTCATTTCTTTGAAATTTAACAATTAACATTTTCAAATCATTTTTATTTTATATCTTATGAAGAGTATAGTAAAATATGTAATTATTCTTAAGATTATTAATTCTGCGGGATTACAGAGCAAGGCCGATCATATATTATACGTAAGCTATTATTTATCATGTGTTACTCCTTTTTATAGTAGCTGAACAAGTGAGTATACATGAACGCTCATGTATCTTGCTATTACACCTATATTTTTGTTTATGCACAGAGCTGTTTTTTTTAGGTCCTGACTTGTGCCTGAGCTATGCTGCAGTTTGTTTCTAGCTGCAGAATTAACGGGTCAGCTCGACTCGTACGAGCACGCCCTCACAGAATATTATCGTGAAATAGCAGCATAATGATGCCGTGTTTCGTCTGGTGAATGTAGGGATCCGGAGACATTTATTACTGGTGCCGAGGCGTTCCATCTCACTCCTCAAGAGTGTCAACGAATCTGCATCATGATTCCTTGTCAAGGATGAAAGTAGATGTCATAGGCTGCAGGAATCACTTGCCATCAGGTGAACTGTAACTCGTTTGCAACTCCCAATGTAATAAAAATTGAATTACCAAAATTTCATCACCAACTGTTCACCATAGGTTAAAAATATTACCCTTCTGGGGCAGTCTAGTTAAACAAACAAACACTTAACAAATATAAAATTTATAGATGGGGCATCAGTGACCTCTTAATAATTGATATGATGTTTTTATGACTTTAGGGGATGACATACTCATAATGCTCGAATTTGGTTTATATGGAAAGAAAAAATTGTAAAAGTTGATGATTTAAATAATATAGTTGTAGTGTAATTTATCGATATGACTATCACATAGGCCGCAGCACTGGCGCATTCCTTAAATTTGCATTCAGTTGGCGCGCGTACTGTACCAAGTTTAATTTTTAATACATCCAAAAATTTTCAGCGAAGATATTTTTAACACAGCACAAGCTATTTTTCCACTTAGAATGGTAATGTAGTTAGTATAGTGCTAAATTGTTTGAAATTTCACAATCTGCGTTTAAAATTAACTCTTAATAATCATAAATTTAATAATTTCAGAGCCGACCCATCTTTACATCAGATGCCGCCGGCGTCGTATAATATTTTACATCCATCACCGATGTACCCTCCAGCCTTACCCATGTGAGTATTTAATCTAAATGCCACTAATGCCTAAAATACTTGCATAGGATACATCAATTTGTTATGGCAAGTATAAAAAAGCAGCACAAATGCATATGCACAAAGAAAATCATCACTGAAATTTATTACATGCTTTCTTATGAATAATGCAGAATTGAATGCATTTGAGATGCAAAAAAGAAAACGCGAGTGATTTACACTCTTAATAATATAATATGCCGCGTATCAATTGAAGGTATTTAGGTTCCGTACCAGGTTGACGTAATTGCTAGCAAATAATCCGACTTGAAAACGTGGTCGTGTAAATACGAACCGTACCAACAATTATACATACCGGTTAAATTATGCGGCATTACTATTTATGCAAGCAAATCACAACCATTATAATACAATGATACAGTGTGTGGTCGAAGTAAACCAAATTATTTATAATAAAAGTCCTACAAATTAATTACATTTACCATGAGAACATAATTTATCTAGATTTATTTACCATGAACAAATTCAAAAAATAATTTAAAAGCAAGCTTGATTATTAAGGTATATTACACTATTAAGTAATATATGAAAGATAAACCATGGAATATAACTGCACCGGGACAATAAAGAACCATTTATTCATGCAAACTTTTTGTTTGTTAAAATTATTGTAATTTTAGACATTGTTGTTTATTTATGCTATTAAAAAGAAAAACCAATCTCGTTTCTAGTTCGTTTCGGTATTAATTCGGTTTTAGTCTATATATATATATATATATATATATATATATATATATATATATATATATTGATTTGATTTTGAAATATAATAAATCATAATAGTTAATTCATCTGATTTATCTTTTAACTTGCTGTGTATAAAAATTAAACGATAATAATTTTTTCAATGCCAATAATCATTTCATATTAAAAAAGAAAAATTATATTGCAAAGGACATATTTCTCACATTTTAATAATGTATTTAACATTAAATAAAATTGTATAAAATATTAAAAAAGAAGTTTACGGTGTTTCAATTTTGTACTACAAGTTTACAATTACTGTCAATAGATGGCGCTATACAGTATTACACCGCGCTATCAAAAGACATTTCAAGGAATGGTATATCGGGTAGAATTTCTTCGATCGGCCTGGTAATGAGAATTCCATTAATTTTTCACACGCGGACATAGTTAAGCTATGTCTGTGTTAAAATGAAACATATATTGTACGGAGTACACTAGAAATTTGAATTTCATATATTTTAAAATATGTAAGTCATGCTGACGTGTGCAAATATTTGACTTTCGTATACGACTCAACTTGATAGCGCATGATTTTTCTTATTTACGCAAATCGTTAAGTAAAGACGAATTTTTCCGTCATTTATAGCGTTCTTTTGACACAAAAAAATCGTTTGTGGTAAAAATTATAAACTTTATTTGAAACAATATATATAAGTAAGGTATTCATAAACAAATACACAGATAATATAAAAAATAAAATTCTAAACAAAAACATATAATCAATAAAAATTATAGTTAGTAATGTTAAGTTCTATTTTTATAAATAAAAAATCTACGATTAGGGAGCTCTAATATAAGGATTTTAAAAATTTACTTCGTTATTCTTTACATATATTATGTTGTCTGTCGGTCGATACTGATATCGGGGGCATCGCTCGACAACCCGAGCTTGGTAACAAAATGCTTAAACAGCAGAAGATTCACACATTCTGCCCGTAAGATGTTCAAAGATTAATGAAAACTTTTATAAATAAATAATTCCTTATTAAAATTCAAGTAATGTACTTTATTATCACTAAAGTTAACTGTTGAATTATATAACATATATATTTTATTATATCATATATATTTCATTCCACAGTTGCGCATATATATATATATATAATAGAATTTTATATCCCATTAAATATTTTAATAATACAATCTGTCACTAGAATGCAGCATATCAAGCTAATTTTACATGAAAATAAGCCCGGGTCCCGCTTCATCGTCGCAGTGACCGAGTCTTAGTTATTAATGAAAACCTTAATGTATGGTACAATATTTTTATTTTTTTTATCTATAATTTTGTAAATCACATCAGATTTTGGAATATAACAAAGCTTTTTTATACAAAATATTCTGTTTTTTTCAAAAGCGGCCTACAACTAACGTAATAGTCTGCGAAAATCTTTTTGGCTGGCAACTGGCTTACTTTTAATGTAATGAATTAATCCGCATCTGACCGCATTGAACGATACATTGAATATGGCTGGGATCGTTTATGTCTGAAATTGAAAGATATTTGTCATTGATAGATTTAGTTTTTCAATGATATCTTTTTACCCAATAAATGACACCTGTGACCACACCCTAGATCGGCCTCACCATTAATTGACCTAATATAAAATATTCTAATATTTCTATCTAAATAATTATTGAATCGTCAATAGCCTAATCGTTTAGCGTACGGTCTGCGAAACTTAAGTTCGTAGGTTCGAATCCGCCATTCGTAATATTTCGGTAATTGTGAACCATCTCCTAGTACAAGCATTTTCAGCAAATTTAACTAAAAAATTTACGAATATTAAATTTTTTAGTTAAATTTGCTGAATTCTTTAAAAAAAAATAAGCGGCTTACATGTTTTAATATTATACGCCACACGAGTTGCACAAGTTTTCCAGCTTAGGTTAACAGATGTCGCTGTACAGAATTACATCGCGCTATCAAAAGACTTTACAAAGAACGGTATATGAGTTAAGTAAGACATTTCTAATATTAAATATTGAAAACTAACCGTTTTTTTTTAAACGCAATCATAGTGAACAACTATGATTGTAAAATATCTAAATTGTGTAATCATATGAAATATGAGTATGTTATACGAAAATCATGTTTATAATAGGTACATACACCAACATGATTATTCTTCGTATTACATTGAGAGTAACACACGAGTGATTCCTGCGGCCCATGACATCTACATTCATCCTTGACAAGGAATCATAATGCAGATGCGTTGTCACCCTTGAGGAATGAGATGGAATGCCCCGTCACCAGTAATAAAGGTCGTAGGTACGATAGGGATCCGGCCCCACACTCACCTGACTAAAAACAACAATATTATGATGCTGTTATGTGACGGCATGATCCTACCCCGGTCAATGGGTCGGCCATTCTCTCTGTAGCGCCGCTCTACCACGGTAATAACAAAAAATTGTATTAGCTAATGTTGTGCTATTTCTTATATTTAATGCGAAGATGTTGAGTAAAACCACCATTTCAGGTTCAGAACCAATAATAAAAATCATATATCATGTTGAAATTCATTAATTGAGTATTAAAAAAAAATCGACAATACATGATTTTTATATTTTTTGGCTGCGAACAGAAATGGTGATTTTGTTTATCAGTCACCTAACATAAGTACTTATCATAAATAAAGGTGTGAACGAGTGACTGTGCGAACGCGTAAATCCCCCCCCCCCCTCCCTTCTTTCCCCAGCCCAAAAACATGATACATGTTGAAACTAATTTGGTCACCTTTCATTTTATGACGCGTCGTAAATTCTCACCACAACTTAGATCGAGCTGTTACATTGTTATTTATTTGTTACACTTATTCCATCAAAGCTGTAGTTGAAAATGTTATTTTCACATGTTCTGTTTCAGGTATGGGGTGCAATACGATAACACCGCGGGCGGCTGGTCACCAGCACCGTACGACGTGACGGTCACCAGGAGCGAGGGGGAGGGCTTTGGTTTTGTTGTGATATCTTCGACAAATAAAGCCACCAGCACTATAGGTGTGTATTCATAGTACATATTATGCGTGCATATATACTACGTGTAGATATTCCCTACTCAGAGGGTCTCCCGCTCGCGAGTTTATTGTAAAAACATATATATATATATACACACACATATATATATATATATATATATAAATATTCAATAATATGATTTATAGGTATAGGTAAGTAAAAGTGCCGCGACAAAAGTAAAGGTAGTTATGGAAGCACGGTCCGTACACATTGTGCGTATGTCAGCATAAAAGCACACGTGCAGTGCTTTCGTAACAGAGCATTGTTATGTTCCCACGTAGGTTAACTTACAGTGAGACATTTTAACGTTTAGTTTGTAATGATGGTTTTGGACAGTCGTTGACATCCCACTATGGCAACACGCTAATTAAATTAGTTTGTAATTAAGTTTAGTCTTTTATTTTTAAAAAGTCCAAAGGACGCTCCCGAAACTTGATTAGGTTGAGAATAGTACTGGGGCATCCGCTGGGGTCCGCTACGCACATTTCACTTCGCGGACTGCACACGTCTTCGAAATATATATTTTTTTATTTATTCCTTAGACGAAATAAATTCAAATTTTCTCACGTAGTTTTCTTCATCCCCAAGCACATGTTGATACATTAAATTTTCCATCTCGATCCGCAGGCCAGCTTATCGCGAACTCGCCAGCGGCGCGATGCGGCCGCCTCCACGTTGGCGACACGATAATCGCTATCAACCGCCTACCGGTGCGCAACCTGCCGCACCCCGAGGTCGTGGCGCTCATCAAGCGCTCGGGGGCGGCGGTGACCCTCACCGTGCTGCCCGCTCAGTCGCACAACTGAAGACCCGACAACCTATAAAACACCACAAAACTGAGGAATTTTTTCGAGTGACGACGGATAGAGATAGATCGGCTCCGTATCGTAGCGATCGACTGCTGGACCAATTTATATAGCTCGGTGAGTTGATCCAAAACATGATCAGTTCAACACTTAGTGCTTTTTTTTTTTGATATATAGACTAAATGGTAAAAGAGCAGCTCATCTGGATGATAACTTATCACCGTTGCGAATGAACATCCGCAACACCAGAGGAGTCGGCAAGTACCTTAAAAGTGAAGCTTTTCCTGAATTTCCATTTCATAATCGACGTACATAATGACGTCAACGTACTCTGTCTATTTGTTGTTCTCTCGTTCCCTCTAATTGTCAACCTACAGTTTGCCACGCACAACTAGTCTGTGGAATCGGCTGTTGCCGATGTTTCGGTGATGGATGTTTCATGGGCGTCGGTGATCACTTGCCAGATATTCGAAAGAAATATATTTAATCTAGTATATCGCAAAAAAGTCGCGTTCTCTCCTCTCCAATGTCCACCGGAGAGGGGAAGTCTGTGATTGGGTATAAAATGTTTAACTTTTCTTTTTTGCAATTTAAAGTGTCCGGCGGTGAGAGTAAAATCCACTGGCAACCTACATGTCTAAGAAATAAATGAAAAAGTAAAATATCTCATAACCACGTGAAGTATCAAGTGCGACCGCGTGCTAGACTTTATTCTAACGCCGTCTAGAGAGGAAGCATAGGCCCAACAGTGGGATTTAAATATATATATAGTCTGTGACTTTACATACTGTTTTTGTTACGTAAAATAATCTTTTCTTTATATATTTTGTTTTATATATTTCAGACTGACAGAAATGTAGCTTCAAATATTCCCACTGAATTACCATAGTGAAGAATCCCCAATTTTTTTTTATAATTATACATAAATACAACGTGTGTATAGAATATAACAATTTGTCAATACTTCGGCAGCTCTGTTGACAATTCGTTAACTCATTCAAGGGGATAGACAGTGAATTTACCTATAACACATAAATATAAGTTCGAATAGCTTTAATTACCTGTGTAATTGTAGTTTTAGTGTATTTTTTTAGATTTATCTGTATTTTAAGTCTATATTGTTCAAGCAGAAGGAATAATGTAATTTAACTTCACATTTTTGTTAGTATTTAAATGACTTGAGTACTTTATTAATTTTGGTATCTTCTAATAGATACGATATCTAATGCTATTTTGACTCTAAATAAGAGATGATTCAGGGTTTCACCAAATTCATTTGCAATTGAACGTCAAATATTAAATATAAAAACAACAGACAATAAATATTTCATATATATATATATATATATATATAAAAATATTAAAAGAACAAATATTTTTTAATATTTGTAAGAAATTCTAGGATTAGTAAATGTTTAATTCATTCATGGAATATCCGTCCAAATTATATAATGCACTATACAACTGATTCTGATTAGGAAGATAGTCGCTTGAAATAATCATATTTGTTAATATTTCCATCTTGCTATATCGTTTGGAATTTTCCGTATAACTTAAAGTACTGAAACTTACGTTATTTTTTGGACAATATAATATATATATATATATATATATATATATATATATATATAAACGTGACGTCACAAGAAACTTAGAATTTTTTGTTGAAATTGTATAAGTCGTTAACTCACGAATTACTAACGTAAGAATATTGTTAGGAACACTTTGCAGTGTGGTAAAGAAATAAATTATCTTGCTTGCATTTCTAACGAACTTCGAAAAAAAGATGATTTGTTTTTGTATGAATTAAATTATGTTTACATAATGAACTTAAAGAATTGTAACTATGTTGGATATAGGGATTTAACAGACGTAGAGTCTACTAACAATGGGTGACGACGTTAAACAGCATACATAACACGTTGTTGTTTCGTATGCTAAGTAAAGGAATCCAAGGGATCCAGACCACAGGTGTGGCGTGATGTTGATGTCATGATCTGCAGTAATCATTTACCATCAGGTGAACAGGTGAACACTTGATAAAAAAAATAGCAATATGTAGTCCTCAGGTTGTGACAATGCATGTCTATTTCGGTTCCGGGATAGTGTCAAAATACCATAGTAATCAATTACAATCTAGTTATCCGTATTTCTATGAAATAAAACATCACCGCCAACAATGAACAGACAAAGCAATTTATTTAATAAACATAGTTTATAATATTTTTGGTGTAATAATAAAAACTATTCAAAAAAATCTAATCATGTAATTCGGACGTTCAGAAAAAAAAATTTCTAGAAGGTTGTTTAAATTTTTTTTTATTGTATTGTGTCACGCACAGCTCACCTAGTGGTAAACGATTCCTGCGTCCCATGGACATCCATAATAAGGTATCATAAAACAGATGCGTCGTCACCCATGAGGATTGAGGTGGAACGCAACGTCACCATCAATAAAATTCTCCGGAACCCTCCACTCACCAGTTGAAACAGTGGAGCTATGCTGCTTTTTACGCTGATTATAATAAAATAAATCGAATAACTTACGCGACTAAATCCGTTTCACACAAATAATTTCTTTTCAATAAAATTAATTACAAACGCAATAATAATGTATTCAAGAATTATTTTGACGTTATCATATAAGTGGCAAAGTGTAATATCTCGTAATGTACACGCAGCTCAGTACATAAAATACTATAGTATCAGTAATATAAAAGCAATTGTTGATACTACTGTTTTGGTTAATCGTATACACTGCCTTATAACTGTCGTTAATGTAATTAATTGTCTTTTATTGATTAGAAATTGCGATGGTAAACTTTTAAAATATATTTTCTTCGATATAACTGAAATTATCTATGAATCCCATATGAATGATAGCCGTTATAGACAAAGGTGGTAACTTTAATTTTCAAAAAAATATTTAATAGTAAAATAATTACATTGATTTAGTGATTACACAAGATAAATATATGAAATCATTAAATAATACTGTTAATCAACACAAATCAACTAGCATATGCACTTGGCGCATGAGGGGACGACAGTACTAGATGATGATATTAATTTATCCCTAATGGGAAAGGCAAAGGACTGTAGTCCATACAGCCAGGTCTTGTTCGTATGATGGTTGGTCTGAAACTCGTCTTTTGGACATAAAATCTTTTTGATCACGACAGTACTAGATTCTTTTGGGAATTTTAGTACTGAAATGTCACAGTAGATGGCGCTGTTTGCAAATTGTCCAAACATGCATGGAGATATCGATTTCGTTACTAGAATATACGAAAATAAGTCATAAAATTTAGTTACGACTTTTTTTAACATATATAAATAAATATAATAATAAAATAAAAACTTACAACTGCAAACAATGTATTATACGCGGACCACCGAGTGTAGAGAGTTAGTGGTTAGTTATTAGTTAGCCATTTATATACAAAACGCATATTTATGGATATACTATATTTGTTTATGTTGAGTTGATTGAACGAAAATGTGAAATAATGGAATATATTTAATATTTCAAAGAGTGCACGATATCTTTTAGTGCGCTCTTTTTTTGCGGACATTTCTAAGTCTGTTAATATTGGTTTGTATATGTATGGATTAAGCTTATTTTATAATTAAGTATAAGTAAACGCAATAAACTTAGTGCCTTTAGATCGTGAACGGTGTCTTGCCTTATCCAATGCTTGTTGAACAACATCATTCCACCCAAAGATGAATTTGAGATGTTTTTTTAGGTATTGTGAAATTATAGTACATTATGTAAAGGATTTGATAAAAACAGAAACAATGCAATGCAATGCATATACACTTGTTACCGTATCTTTTAATCTTTTTTTTAATTATAATTATCATTCATCACATGTTTCTTCCTTATCTTTCCTATACATTAGACACGAGACAAAAAGAAGTAGACATTAGAGGTAAGAAAAAAATGCGAGAACATGTACTGTGGCAGCACTATCAAAAATAACTAACGAACTGTTAAATATTTAAGGAGGGTAAAAAAACTACGAAAACGGAATAATCCTAACTTCATGTTTCGTTCATTCTGAACGTAACCAGTTCGCGCGGCTCGTAAATGACGTCATCACATACGACATACGATAAAAACATGTGAGCACACTACAAAAGCTATGCTATAATATCAAAAATATTTTTTTTATAGACACTAATTGTTCAATGTAAAAATTTAATACTTTAATTTATCAATTTAAAATTTCTATCAATGCTTCAATAATTTCGCCAGTATATCTTTCTTGTTAAGTTTTTCTCTTCGCAAAGAACTATAATTATATGTAATAAGCAAGTGTCTTCTTTCATAGATATTCGTCCTTAGAAATTATTTTATAATCTTTTGAGACATAATTATAACAGGAATGCCTGCAGGGATCACATCGGGTAAACTGTGTGCTCATTTGTCACCCTTAGTTATATATAAAAATGCTCCCTTATCAGTTTTCAAGTCAAAAATAATGAAATCAAATTGGGGAGTACCGAATGTCGATACATACATCAAGTGTTTGTATCGGAGCATTCACGTTTTCATTCATCGGACGTTTTTGATGGAAACATTGATATCGTGATTCAGCCATGGCGCTGTTTTTATTGCTTTTGTTGTGCGTGAATTTCTTACTTTGACAAAATTAAATCAATTAGTGTGATCCGGGTTTGAGAGCGAAACATCTTTAAATCTAATCAAATATCATAATTACAACCGATATCAAATAAAAAACAGAACAAAAACTGGTAAAACTTCTCTGCAACATGAAGGGGTTCGAGAGACACGGAAGAACAATGGTGTAACATCGCTTTGTATCTTTAGTTTATTTCAGGATAGATGTATATGAGCTACAATAATCACCTAACATCCGGTGACTGTGTGCTCGTTTGTCACCCTTAGTTACATAAGAAAAAACTTGTATTGAAAATCAGTGGAAGGCGGAATATAGCACCCTTTACCAATAATCAATACTCGGCCCGGAATTTCTCCGCTTCACGTATTCAATTACTAGTAGTCGATTTGCGAAGATAGTAACTATTTAGCCAGGATGGGGGGGGGGGGGGGTACACTACGTTGTCCACTGTAGTTAAGACCAGCCCATTGCCTTAGTTTGCCTACACGGAATTCGTGTCTTGTTTTTTTTTAATATTTCCGTCTAATGAGCATTGTAATCTGTACTCAATAAGTTATAATCGGATTTTAAGAATTACTTATTTAACTTTATATTCTTACAGTTGATGACTATCATAGCCTTTTAATCACTGGATTCTCGTGTAGAAATAGTTACTTAGTAATATTATAGTGTTTAAGTGGGTTTATAAATACAGGTTATACCTTTAAATATATTTTCATTACAAAAAATAATTTAGTCTTTTATTTTACTCGCAAGAGGTGTCTAAACCGGACCGAAGAGGGCTTAGGGGACTATTGTTTGTCTTGGGCCTCTCATATTACTTACCCATTAGTAGAACCTAAACTGTGGTAGCCGTTTGAAAGACCACGCAAGAAAAGTAGTAGTACAGAATATATTTATTATATATACTATACCTTATTTCACACATATATTTTTTTAAACAGATTACAAAATGAAACTTACGTAAGTACAGCAAGACAGTCCAATAGCAAAAGGTCGATCTCTAATATCTTTAAATATTTTAATCTTTAAGCTAAGGAGAAATTGAACAAATGTACAGTTGGAGGTGGCGAAAATATAATAAACTAATACATAATTAAACTAAAAAATTATATAACAATACTAATACGGCACTAATATATACTAAATAAGTTACAAGACAAATTACATAAACATGATTAGTGTTGACAATGAGTTTTTAGGTCGCATCGCATGTTGAATTTGCGGTGGATCATGCCTTAAGTAGATGACCTTGTGGGAATTATTATATTTAGTTCGATGTGTGTTTGATAAGTTCTCCGGCTAACCGCCAAGTACCCGGTCTGTACCGAGTAACTTGTGAGTATTTAATATTGTTACATTTCCTCTATTACCTTAACCCAACTGATACTGTTATTTCTGACAAGAGAAACCAAATGTAGGTATTAAAAAGTTACTTAACGTAAATCTTATTATTTTAAAAATAAAGATTTATAATATACGAAATATCAACTGGGGGTGATTATTTAAAAGTTACTTAACGTAAATTATTATTTTTAAAAATAAAGATTTATAATATACGAAATATCAACTGGGGGTGATTATTTAAAAGTTACTTAACGTAAATCTTATTATTTTTAATATAATAGATTTATAATACACGAAATATCAACCGGGGGTGATTATTTAAAAGTTACTTAACGTAAATCTTATTATTTTTAATAATATAGATTTATAATACACGAAATATAAACTGGAGGTATTTATTTAAAAGTTACTTAACGTAAATTATTTAAAAAATAAAGATTTATCATATATGGTGAACCAACTGGGAGTGGCGGTTACATAACCTAAACCAAATATTTTTGAACAGTAACATGTCTTTATTATATTCCTCGTACGTTTATTATAAAAATTGTGTTTAAATTTTATAGAAACGTTGCGACGCCTATAAACCGCATTAGTGGATTTTATATGTAAACTTGTGTTAAACTTTGTATATTAAATAATAAAAAAATATATAAAAATAGTATATAATACAGAGTCGTATAAAGTAATGATGCATGACATAGATAGCAGCTTAAAGTCAACCGTGCTGTATTTTATCGAGATCTTACTTTCACATGAGGCATACCAATAACAGTGGCAGAGCAACACTGCAGTTTGTTTCTAGCTGCAGATTGAATGTGTCAGCTCGACCGGGGTAGGACCACGCCCTTACAGAATACCAGCGTTAAATAGCAGCATAACGCTGCTGTGTTTCATCTGGTGAGTGCAGGGATCCAGAGACCTTTATTACTAGTGACGAGGCATTCCATCTCAGTCCTCAAGGGTGACAACTCATCTGCATTATGATTCCTTGTCAAGGATGAATGTCGATATCGTAGGCCGCAGGAATCACTTGCCATCAGGTGAACTGTGTGTGAGTATGTTACTGTCAATGTTATAAAAATAAAGCATTAGTTCTCAGGTGTGCCAATTTTTTCATTATGGTTTTTTCCGAGTGTGAGTGTTATTCCCATGGAACCACTTACTTTTTTTATAATAGTAGACGGATCGACGAGCACTGGTGAGATACCAGATGACAAGTGATGACTGCAACCCATGAGATACATCCATCCCCAATATAGATTTCGGATGACGATAAAAAAGACTCACTGAGATTGAATGCCTCGTTACCTCTAATTGACCCCCCGGACCACTCACCAAACGAAACACAGCAGCAATATGCTGCTATGTCCCGTTGACATTCCGTGAGTAGTATCGACCGGGGGATCATGCCCTTTCTGTTGCGACTACAAACGATTACAGCAGCTTACAAGTGTTAACATACCAATATGTTTATTTGTAAACCCTAATAGCCCTTAGCACTGACTGAGGGGCTGTGCGCCATAAGCGCTCGGTCACCTCTCAACCCGGTGAAACTATAAAAGCACTCGGGTTAACAGCGGCCATCAGCCCGAAAAAAAATATCAAATAAAACGAATGTTTTTAATAAATAATTTTTAATTCATTATTTACAATACAAGTGGACGGCTCCTGTCGACGGTGCGGCTACTGGAGGGAGCAACTGCCACCTTCAGGATCCAGTCGGTGTAACGGTCGATCCTAACGAACACGTCCGGGAAGTCGTCGGTGTTGCACTCTTGGTAAAAGGATGCGAGGCCCACGACGACATTGTTGATGACCATCGGAGCACCAGAGTCGCCGAAGCAGGTGCCTTTACCAATTTCACTGGCGCAGATTACACCTTTAATAAAAATAAAAATTATAATTTTCATTTTCCGAAAGAAGAACCAAGGTAGCTCAATTTCTGAGCGCTCGCTTTTGATTCACGGTACGCGAAAAAACCGAGTTCGGTCCCCGATACCCGTACTAATGAAATTGTTAATCGATTGCAATTTGCCTATCAGCCTACAAAAAAAATGAAATATCATAGCTAAATGCTTACTTTTCGATTAATAATAATCAACCTGACCAACTCCTGAAATAGCAAAAGAAATTCATACAGTTTTACTGTTACTATTTTTTTTTATTAGTACGGCTTTAAATTGTCAAAGTATTTAATGAGGTCAGTGTTGATTCGATTACGAACCGAGAAACATTATATATTTTTATTACTAGAGAAAAAATACTTTATTTGTTACCGTTACTGAATGAATGAAGAATAAAAAAAATTTATGTTAAAAATTTTCCCACAACAAAATTCCTTATTGGCGAATCAAAACTTCAAGACAAGACGCTCTAAATCGTTTACACCATAAATTCACAAATAACTCGACAAAGTCTAGAGTCCTCAGGACGAGCTACCATTAATAAACGGTTTCATTAGTATTTTATATTTAATAAGTCTATAAATTTAGACAGGGTTTCTGAAAACTTTATTTTTCAATAACATTCTTATTGTTAAGTAACCAAAACTTCTGACTGCATTCATTTGCATAGTCATATGTAACAGTCTCTAGAAGAGGCCTATATATGGCGGTAGACTAATGATTACATCGCCCATTTTTTTTTCTGGTTATTAAAAAAATAGTAGCGTATAAAAACAAGTTATTTGTACTGTATTTATACACCCTGACGCTAAAGCTGAGCCTTCCACCCATCTTTATACGATTACACACTTCCATAATACCATGGACGGTTAGACCGGGGAAAATCCCTCAAAGAATAGTAGCATAATACAGTAAGATAAAGGTGCTGTGTTTCGTCTGGTGGGTGTTGGAAATCAGACACCCGTATTACTGGTGACGAGGCATTCCATCTCAGTTCTCAAGGGTGACAACGTATCTGCATTCCGATTCCTTGTCTAGGATGAATGTAGATGTCGTGGGCCGCAGGAATCACTTGCTATCAGGTGAACTGTCTGTCAACTCCAATACAATAAAAAATCTCATATTAAAGAAGCTTACGATCCTCAATAATCACGCCGTCCTTTTCTGCGTACGCGGCTTGACATTCGTCGAGTGGCACCTTATTCAGATTGATTGTTTTCAAAGTCTCCAATTGCGGGCCCTGGAGCTAAAGCCAAATATGTATAATATAATGTTTATAATTCACTAATCGATCAGAAACGGTTAACCAATATTAAAATCCTAGGAGATTACTCTCACGGGGATCGTACAAAAAAATAATAGAAACATATTATCAATAATTATACTTAAATTTAATCATACTTAAAAATCAACTTAAAGACTGTTCATTTAAGACGAAGCATCGACAAAGAAGTATAAAAACTGAAACATCTTATATATGTTTAGAGCATAACATTGCTGACCCCCTCTTTAGACAAGGTATTGGAATATAATCTGCCATTCAGTTCCGCTACGCATTGCCGGTCTTTTATACGAAATATTTTTTAACTATGTCGAAGAATTCCATTCTTCTCTTTTAGACCTACCTTCATTATAATCCCTTATCATAATTTGAATGTATTTAAGTAAATATTTTTAATGGTATCTTTATATACTATGTCAACAATAATCACTTGTTACTATTAATAACAATGGCAATAATTAATATATTTGTTTGTGACTTATCGTAAATATACAGGATTATGCAAATTTAATTGAACTAATTAAAACGTACCGATTCGAAGCCCCAACTGACGACTTTCACAGACTGTCCGTCAGGGATGTGTGTGCCCTGGGGAGGAAGGTACAGGATGTTGATGCTGTCGGTTATGCCGAATGGAAGTTCTAACACTGCAACGGCGATGTCGGCAGTACGAGGAGTTTGCTGGTATTCTGGGTGCTTGATCACCTCGCGGATGGTATTACTGATGCCACCAGCCATGCTGTTGGTCGAGCCGGCGCGGACTACCATATTATCCAGGACAGCCCCCCTACGATATAATTGTATTATTTATTTTCTACACGATGCATTAATACAACTTTATTATCTCATTCAATTATCCACAAGCACCAATAGCATTGAAGTGCATTATAATTTTCAAGGAAGAGCAAATATGACCCCACTATGCTAATAATAAGAGAGAGAGAGAGACCATACCCTTACAGAATACTAAAGCCAGATAGCAGCACAAAGCTGCTGTGTTTCGTAAATACAGAAAGCGATTTATCGCAGATTTATTCAGATTGCATTCCATCACCGTCGCCAGAGGTGGCATGGAGAACATGTTTATGGGCTGCCAGCAAGTGAACAACTTAGATGCACTAATGATAAATTTTTGAAAGGAAATTTAAAGTTTCTATTGAGTTGTTGATATGTAACAAAAATGAATATGCATACATTATTTGTAGTAACTAACAATATATATTTTAAATTTATGTTAATATTTTGGTTTCTAGCTATTTCTCCAGGACCTAGGAAAGAAATAGGAGAAGCTGCCTGGAAGCTAAATTCAAGAATTTTATTACCTAAATATGTAGTTGACAAAATAAAACTATATTAACGAAACCACATTTTGTTATTCGTTCATCATTGTGTCTCATATATAACTTAAAACTTACGTATAGCAGAATGACGAGGTGAGGACATGCCAGGAAGAGATGAGGGAGCCAACACAACGCTGAACTGTGATACCGGAATTCGGGAAGTTGTACACCAACGATACGATGTAGGGAAACTCCTGGATGGTTGTGGGAGTTCCACCAACGATCCTTTCTGGTGCCGAAGTCACTTAAAACAATGGAGAAACTTTTATCCTTTCACATTATCATTACATTTATCCAGGACAACTAAAATTTTAATTTCATTGAACAATCATTTTGAATCTTTTTGAAAAGGAAAAACGTTACTTACCGACACAAACCAGAACGGACAGAGCGCACAAAGATTTAAGTAACATTGTTGCTTATTAATTTGAGTATAGGGAACGACTGCGGGTTGGAGCCTTTTAAAGAAAAAGTTTTCATGGCAACGACTAATCCAATTAACTTTTAAAAACTTCACATCCGCCGAGTAAAGTACGGGATGTTTTATATTTTAAATTGGTGAATAAATTGTTTACCACAAGAATAAGTTGTAATTATAAATTAATACGAAAAGATCTTTTTATAGTATATGGGATGACAAACAAGCTTACCGTTAACATTACGTTGTGATGCTAATCAAGTGATGACTGCGCCCAATGACATCTTCGTCTGCCCTTAATTGATTCAAGATGACATGTGACGTCACCCCTGGGGACAGGTCGATTGCCTCGTTACCTGTAATTGAGTCTCCGGGTTCCCATACTCTCCACACGAAATACAGCAGCGTGCTGCTGCTTTTTGACGTTGGAATTTTGTGAGATGGTCGTCCTTTACCGGCTTAGCCGACCCCTTCCGCCAACCGTGGAAGCCATGTTGCAGCTTGTTTATATTTGCGTTATGACCTCTACCACAATTTAAAATATATTATTGATTGATCCTAAAAATGATAAATATATTTGTATGAAGATACCGTACAGATGCATATATTTTGATCTACTCGTATTTACAAGTGTTTCTGTTCGAACGTCGACTTCAATGAATTATTCTATACAAATTTGACATGCAATCTTCTTTCACAAAACCACATAATAAGGCAAACAAAAGGCGGATTTAATACTAAGAATCATTCTCTAACAGTCAATTGGGGCTAAACAGGTGCTTATAAGAAAATACTAAATTGACTAAAGTATAGAAAGAGATAAATACAAATATATATTATATAGCAAAATAAATATTGTAAATTTTTTATGAACTTGCTAAATACTTCTAATAATCTAAATCGGGGATTCCCAAAGTGGTCGACGTAAACGAAAACTGATTTTGAGTGTCGACGAGGTCTAAAATTCGATCGCTGTTATGTACATTAAAACAAGTTCTTAATTGAAACTTTCAAGATACTGTATAAGTTGTGTTACGTGTACCAACTTGTTATAAGAATTACTTATATTTTAGTAGGAAGTGTTATTGTTGTACTTTTAAAAAACTCACAAGTAGATAAGCGTGCACAAGTTCGTACAAGATGAAAAACTCGGCAATTTTATGTCTATTTATTTTGTTAAATTTTGATGAGGAAATGATGTCATGTATACTCACTTAACCAACCGCAAAGTTTTAAATTAGTAAGTATTTTGCACCAATAGGAAAAAAAACTAGAGATGAATTTTTAAAGTAAATTGACTGTGGGGTATCAGTTAATTTTTGGAGTCTTTCCCAAAATAGTTTGGGAATCCCTGATCTAAATGTTTCATATTTTTAAACATGCCGTATAAAAACATATTTTGTGTAGATAGAAGTACTATCTCACACGTACTCGTAATCTAAACTCAAATCGATGCATTAAATTGATTAATAATTTGTATGTCATGATGCTTATATTTTATGTCCTCCTGTTCGGTTTCGAGCACGATGATATTATCTGCTCGGTACCAGCTGACATCAACTGAGCAAGATATATAGTACACTTTACGTATATATTCCCGCATCTGTAAGGAAGATTCTGACACAATGTCATAAATACGGGATATGCTATATTTAGCTATGGTAGAGCTACACTGCAGTTTATTTCTAGCTGCAGAATTAATGGGTCAGGTCGACCGTGATAGGACCACGCCCTCATAAACCAGCGTAAAATAGCTGTATAATGCTTCTGTATTTCGTCTGGTGAGTGTAGGGATCCGGAGACCTTCATTACTGTTGACGAGACGACATTCCATCTCAGTCCTCAACGGTGACAACGCAACTGCATTATGATTTCTTGTCAAGGATTAATGTAGATGTCGTTTGTTACTCTTAATGTTATATAAAAAAGAAAACAGGCAATTTTTGATGGAGTTATTTTTTTCTCCGGCTGTGAAGGACCCCCGGCTTAGCCAGGTACTCCGTCCACTACGCCCGCGATTGTTAGAAACAGAAGTGCTACGTAGCTTTAAATTAGTATTGTGTGTATAATTAGCAACGGTAGCACTATGATATCATAATAACCTCACTCTTCTTAGTTTTCAAATGCTATTCGTTTTAATATTATTATAATTTAGTTAATTATAATATTAGTTTGCGATAGATGCGCTTCCACGATTTACACCTTTAATTATTTATTGTCAACTTACATACGTAATACAATATATCGCACTATTAGCTCACTCGTCTCTTTCGTTTCCCATCAAATGAATGTAGTTTTTTTTATTGTATTATGGCTGTCAAACGCAGACACAGCTTACGTGTTGAAGACCTGCAATCCATGTTATTCCACAGTCTTGCTCAAAGGAACCATAATACAGATGCGTTGCCATCCCTGAGAAGTAAGATGGAATGCCTTAAAGTCTCGACAGAATTTAAAATATTCTTATTACCATCTTGACTCTCTCGTAGGTTTTAACGCACTTTGTGGAATCAGCTGTCGCCGGCGGTGTTTATTAACCGATACGTTATAGAGATCTCAAGAAAAGGGCATATTCTTTTGTCAAATGCCGGTAACGCCTTCGTTATTATATTCGTTATAATTCCTTGTCTAGAAGCTCGCAGAAAACACTGTCTATCCGGTGAGGTGTGATCATATGTCACCCCTACTACCATAACGAGGACTGAAGAAGAAGATAAGATGGACATAAATCTGAGTATATAAGTATATTTTTAATCCGGAAGCTTAAACTACTAAAGTGGAGCCACAATGCGGATAATTTCTAGCTGGAGCATGAATCGGCTCGACTGGGGTAGGAGCTGATATTTCGTCTACTGAGTGTAGGTTTATGAAGTATTCTATGTTAGTCCTCAAGGGTAAGAACGAATCTGCATTATAATTACTAATCTTGGATGAATGTGCGTGGCACGGGCCGTAGGTAACACTTACTAATTATTTTTTTATATATTAAATTGGTGAAAAGTGTGCTGATTTATCACCCTCAATACAATAAACATAAATTATATATTTTGTTAAAGTAAAATCAACAAAATTAATATCTTACAATACGAGTATAATGATACGATGACAGGCTAATTTCAAATCGAACTCGGTATCTGATTTTTATTTATGTTATCCAATTTTTTCTGATTATGCTTACTGTTGCTTTATGTGCAAATTTTGTAGCGCCAATAGTTTAATGGTTTAGAGTAAGGTCTGTAAAACTTGACGTCGTAGGTTCGAGTCCACCATTCGACTACTGTCACGTATCATCTCCTTCCTCAAGCATTTTAAGCTTAACTGGAGTGGTAAACGGAAATTATAGCATTGCTACTATTATTTATGAATAAAAAAATTGGCACATTAATGTCACACTAAACAAATTGATTTCCACAGAGAATTCGAAGAACACCGTTGAAATGAAACCAGTTCATGGCCTTGTTACCTGGTCAGATGGAGCGACTATCTGCGTATCTGCGTCCTGTTTTCTGGGCTTCATCGATTATTAATGATGCAGAATCTTGACAACCGCAGCAACCATTGCTGTCCAGCGGACTCTAATATTTGTAAAGAATGCATTTTATTTATATCATTATTTTATTTATACCGTTCAAATATCGAGGTTTTATTAAATTCCCACATTGTATTTATAAGAGCACGAACTTACATATGGCTGTCAGATTTACTCGTATTGTCTGTAAATTGCAAGAACGTTAGACTACCTAATTTTTATCTGTATTTCTGAGCTTTTATCCTATAGGAAATGTTCGCCACTATAAATATATCTGCACTGTTTCATTTGGTGAATGTAAGGATCCGGAAATTCAATTACAAGTAAAGAGGCATTCCATTTATGCTTTTCATTCCTCAGGGGTGCCAACGCATTTACATCTTGAATCTTTCTTGAGCATGGATATAGGTTCTCATGTACGTATATGTATGGTCGATATAAATATGACTTCTCATCTGGTGAACTGGGTGCTCGTTTATCACATTTAATTTCATATAAAAATGCCTGACTGATGGGGAACTGGGTTTGATTTCCTGCCTAGAACACTCAGGTCCAAGAATTATTAATTATCACGTTAGGGTACCGCGTCCCATATACTATATCTGAACTCCCTTTGAGCCAATGATAAAGCTCATTGCAGTTTGTTTCTAGCTGCAGAATGAATGGGTTAGCTCGGCCTGGGTAGGAATACACGCCACGCCCTCGCAGAATACCAGCGTAAAATAGCAGCAGTGAGGGAAGGGATCCGGAGACCTTTCCATCTCAATCCTCTGTTACTGGGTGACAACGTTATGATTCCTTGTCAAGGATGAATGTAGATGTCATGGGCTGCAGGAATCACTCACCATCAGGTGAATTGTGCGCTAGTTCGTTACTCTGAATGTAGTAAAAAAAAATCTTATACATTGTACATCCATTAAACCAAATCGGATAGGGATCAATGTGTGATTGCCTCTGTTTGTGTTTATATGAATACTTTTACTATCGAATATTTTTATTTCTTATTTTTATTTCATATTTTTTATTACATATTTAATAAAAGAAAAGTTAATTTGTCTGGTAAAAACTAATTAAATAAAGAGCAAAAAATATATGAATTTCACAAACAGCAGTTAACAATGACTTTTACCACAGACAAGACAGTATTTTTTTCTGGGACGTTTATGGCAACATCCTCCGCTGGTAAACATAAACCCATCTTGTAGGGACAAGCCTATATACTCGATGACAATCTTGTTTAGGCGAACCTTGTCACGCACTAAGTGATGTCGTATGTCTTAGATATAGATCCTGGAATGATAATTTTCGGTATCTGCAAGTTTGATAACACTTTAATTATCACAGGAAATAGTTATGGCCAAGGTACTAAGTACGGCCAAAACTCTTTTGCAGTGTTCTCAGGTCATTCAACGCTCAGCAGTTGCCGAGAACGGTCGTCCGGCGCCCCGCTATGACCGACCCGAGCTACCTGCCCCCGAGCGAATCACCTGCGCACCAATTGTTCCGAGAACAATTCACCGAGCAATTTTTATTGCTGGTGCTATTGTCATTGGAATTTAGTTTCCTAGAAAGTGTATTGTAAAGCCACCTGTTGTGGTTACACTAGTGGATACCTTGCGGTGTTAACTAAGCTAGTGTAGGGCTAAACCCGTACGCTCGCGGTTCCCCTTCTGGGAAACGCAAGACACCGGGACGGCATCTTCATCATCCACAGTCTCCGAAATGGAGCTGGATAGCCCCTCGTCCCCCGAGGACTCCCAAGCCCAAGACACCAGCGACTTCACGCTGGTTGAAAAGAAGTGGAAAAAGCGGGCTTCACCTGTTCCGACGCTGCCTCCCAAAGCGAAAAAACTGGGAATAGAAGTCCCCTCTCTCCAGCCATCTACCTCGGCCCTGCCCCAGGGCTCCCCTAGCTGCCCCACTGCAAGCCCCCGCCACTCCATAGCGTGTACTCACTGGCACCCAGCAATCTTCGGCTGATTCACAGCCATCAAAACGGCCACCGCCTGTCTTCATACAGGCGCAGGATAAGTGGACGATTATCGCATCGGCCCTGTCAAATCGGTATAAGTACCACGGCTTGCTTAGCGACGCACTCGACTTCGATGTCGCGCCCTCTACGTACTAATCGTACGAGACTTGCGCACCTTTCGGTACCGCGTCGAGAGAACGCGTTCCGAGGTTCATCCCATTTTTGCTGGAGTCTTAGGTCCCATATTATACTCACTCTACACAAACTATATACCGCGTACTCGCGGTGTAGAGCTAGCCCTTTTCGCCGATGACACCGGCCTCTATATGTCTGGATTCAAACCAGACGCTTTTTGTAAACGCCTCCAATCTGCAGCCAACACCTTAGGGAAATGGTTCCGGAAATGGAGGATCGAGGTTAACCCCACCAAAGGTGCAGCCATGTACTTCTCTCGGCGCAACAAAACGCCTCATCTCCCAACTATTTAGTTATTTGATCGTCGAATCCCCTGAACTGAAAACACAGTCAAATTTCGTCACATTAGATGAAAAACTCACCTTCGGTCCGCATATCAACCGCGTACGGAATCGAGCAGCGTTCGCCCTAGATCGTTTGCACCCGTTACTCAATAAAAATAGCAAAATGTCCCTGCGTAATAAAATTTAAATATACAAAGCGTGCATTCGACCCATAATGACATACGCAAGCCCCGTCTTTGCGCATGCCTCCCCGCGTCACATTCACCGACTTCAATTAATACAAAATCGTTTCATGCGCAAGACCACCGGTGCACCGTGGTTCTTGCGTAACGAAATCTACACATAGATTTTGAGCTGCCGACTATAGCTCAGTACCTGAAGCGGGCTTCCCGCCTATATTTCGACCCTGCCGCCACACTCGCAAACTCCTTGATTGTAAGTGCCGCCACTTACAATCCAATCGCGCTCATCATAAAACACTACACACGTACATTGCATCCTTATACCGCCCCCGCCAACGGCGAGGGCGTCGCAAACAAGGTTATTCGCGATACCGTCATGTCACAGGGCGGTTCTCTCCAGTCAATACAGATAGAAGTGTCGCTGGAGTGTCTTGCGCCACTTCTTCTCCAGTACCCACGGATCCCGAAGTGGTGGTACAGATAGCCAATAATCATAATAGAGATATTAATGTAGATAATTCTTAGTCAAAAGCAACTGACCGAGCCGGCGGTTCGGCCCTCTTTGGCACCCTCGACTCAGACGCTCTCATAGAACAGGGTAACGGTCCAAGCCGAGGCTCCCTCTTGGGAGCCCTTGTGCTGGTTACCCACTACTAGAGGTCTCGACTGAGCGGCATAAGCGCTCGGTCACCTCTCAACCCAGCGAAACTGTAAAAGCCCTCGTGCTGTGGCAGCGGCCGTTAGCCTGAAAAAAAATTCTAAAAAAAAAGTGTTCTCAGCCACATAGCTTCTTGTGTGCAACTGGAGAGAGAGGTATATTCGTCATCGGTCGTGGACAGCGCGACCATCTGCTGCCTGCGCGTGTTCCATGTAATCGCGCCACCTTGATGGATGAACACGTAGCCGGTACATGACCTACGGTTTTTCTCGTCGCCACGCCAATTCGCATGCCAAAATCCAAATATAGACTTTCTTCTTTCTTTCTTTTTAAATTAGGCTAGTTTTCAATAAACTTTAAATATCCGAGTTAGCGGATTCATTCTGGTAATTTTCAGCATAGCTATAATCGGGTTCATCAGTTGGTTTTACGAAAATATTGTCTAATGGCATTTTGTTTCATATTTTACACTTTACACATTTTATATACATTTTTAAAAAAAATAATAAAGAATAAAAAATGTGAAATAAAATCTATGAAATAAAATATATGAAATAAAAATGTAAAATAAAGTATGTGAAATAAATTATTATAATAAAATGTTAAAAAATGAGAAATTATATTATTGTAATAACGTATTTGTAATAAAAATGTGAAATAAAATATATGAAATAAAGTATGTGAAATAAAAATGTGAGATAAAAATGCGTCATAAAATTAAAGAAATAAAATATATAAAATAAAGTACGTGAAATAAAAATGTGAAATAAAATATTAAATAAAGTAAGTGAAATAAAAATGTGAAATAAAGTGTATGAAATAAAGTATGTGAAATAAAATATGTGAAAGAAAAATACGGAATAAAATATGTGAAATAAATAATTTGATATAAAGTATGTGAAATAAATTATGTGAAATAAACGTTAGTTAACCGAATGTCTGGCTGACAGTCTCGAGCTTCAATGTCCAATAATCGACACTGCTCACCTTGCAGTGGTCACACAGCGAAGTCCATCAGAGGACTTAGGAACCATCTCGCGATTCCGTTACTCAAGTTTAATGCACCGAAGTTGAGTCCTTCATTAAATATCTGTGACCACGCAAGGCTCCCGGCCTGGCTCCACCAACGAGGTGATACCGTCTCCTGAACTCCTATCCATGTCCATTTTACTCCTACTGGTGATAATCTACAACGTGGTCATATCCAAAGGCAGCTTCCCGAACACCTGGAAGTAAGCCCACATCATAAGAATTCTCAAGCCCTCGAAACACCCAACCAATCTATCAGCCTATCGACCCATAAGCCTACTTAAAGCCTTGGGTAAGGTATGGGAAATGTTTCTCCACAACCGAACCTATCGGTACCGTGTCCTCTGACATACCGCGCACTGGCGGTGTAGAGCTAGCCCTTTTCGCCGATGACACCGTGTGGATTCATACCAGACGCTATTTGTAAACGCCTCCAATCTGCAGCCCACATCTTAGGGAAATGGTTTCCGAAATGATGAATGGAGGTTAACCCCTCCAAAAGTGCAGCTATGTACTTCTCTCAACTCAACAAACGCTGCATCTCCCAACCATATGCTATGCTATTCATCCAATCCCCTGGGAAAAGACAGATAAAGACAAATACTTAAGCATCACATTAGATGAAAGACTTCACCCGCGTCCGAAGTAGACCGAGACACGCCCTCGACCATCCCGACGAAGAGACCACTAAGGCTCAAGCTCTACACATGTACATCGGATCCTCACACTACCCCCACCGACGGCGAAGACGTCGTAAACTAGGTTCTTCGCGATACTGCCATGTCATAAGCCGGTTCTCTCCAGTCAATACACAGCAACATCGCTGGAGTTTCTTACAGTGGTACAGATAGCCAATAATAATAATAGTGATATTAATGTAGATAATTCTTAGTCAGAAGCAACTGACCTGACGACGAATAGAGGTTTCGACAAAGCGTTCTATCACCTCTCAACCCGGTGAAACTGTAAAAGCCCTAGGGCTAGTAGCGGGCATCAGCCCCAAAAAAATAGAAGCGCCAAACCCGATCAAAGGCCTTCGCTACTTCCAGATTAACCGCGAAAGTCACTCTTGGTCTTGACTGCCTGCGCCCATTGATGAGTCAAGTAGACCAGAAGATCATCTGAGTGTACCCGACGGAAGCCATACTACCAGCGGTGACTAATCAGCTCGTGTTCCTTTAGATACGTCACGAGCAATTTACAACGGATTCCATTATTTTCGATAACAAAGGGTATGGTATGAGTAATGGCAATAGGCCTATAGTTGGGCGGATCTGAGCGATTTCCTTTTTAAAAGATCGAGTGCCACTAAAGCTGTCTTCTAGCAGTTTGGAACAACACCTAAAGAGAGTAGGCCGAAAATGACACGTAAGAACCGGTGCCAACTCTGGAGTAGATACCAGCACTCAGTAGAATTGGAGGGATTCAATCAGGCCCACTCGACTTGTAGATGTTCAGGGAGAGAAATGCTTTAAAGTTCTTAACGAGAATGTTCTTAATGCTAATCAAAATAAAAACAATTTTTACAAAATCAAAAATCAATAAAAACAATTTAAAAAGTAAAATAAAAAGTTTTAAAAATAACAATTTTGTATTTCACTTTAAAGTTAAGAAAAAACAAAAATATTGATCACAGCTTTATTAGTTGTTTTTACATAAATAGTAATATAAAAGTAATTTAGTATGGCATATCGTATTTTTATGTATTTCCTACACAATTTTAAAACGAACAAAATAGATGTATTTTATATGATTGACTCTTTATAGCGGACGATTGTAGGACAGTCTTGTGAGTAATCGAGAAATTAGTACTCTACCGACTTTACCCTAACACCAGCCATGTTTGAACCAACTTTGGACGGTGGGGTGGCGACACTGATTATCCAGTTGGTGTAGCGGTCAATCCTCGTGAACACGTCAGGGTAGATGTCAGTGGCGCACTCCTCGAAGTAGGAGGATAATCCTACGACTACGTTGTTGATAGCCATAGGAGCGCCAGAGTCACCGAGGCAGGTTCCAATTGGGCCTTCCTCCATAGCACAAATGACGGCTGTAATGCGAACATTATTAAAATAAACTATATGACATTAAATAAAATGAAGTCTCCACTGTAGTCGAGATATTAAGTCATAATAGTCGACTGCAAGAAAATTCTCAGAATTTCAAACGAGTGCACATCTGCAACTGAGTGTCTTTAGATCTAACTAGTTGATTCGACAGACGTTGTCCCGTCCAAATTTGGTTAAAAATGGTCTGTCATCGTTTAACACCAGGTGAACTGTGCGATCATTTGGCACCCATCGTATTATAAATAAATCAAATACTTACGATCTCCAATCACGACGTTCTTTCCAGCATATGCAGTTACGCAGTCTGTCAAAGGTACCTTCCTCAGGTTGATCGTCTTCAGGGTCTCCAGTTGTGGACCTTGCATCTGGAATACACATCGAATGGCAGCTTATTAGCGACTTCGGGTCTGAGTGTGTTTTACGTATACCTCGTGTCAGTGACACTGCATCCAATCTTACATCAGGCAATCCTTACACGGCATTATAATATATCCTACACTGGCGATCTAATCTGGTAATAACCACAAGATTTACCCGTAGTCGGAATCGATCAGAAGGACTCTCAGCAAGGATCTTTAGCGACTTATTTTCTTTGGGCGTATCGATGCGTTCTGATTGTTCAGAATAATGCTTCACAATATCTTTAAGAAAGGTCTATTACCATCGGTGGCGTGTACTTGAGTAAATTGGTTGCACGGTGTAATCGGTACAGTCACTAGATGATGCATACCGGGTGCCCTACTTTCGATTCTCAGCTGAGAATTTATATATAAATTATTGTTTTATTTTTACTACTTCATCGGAAACTCAATAACTTAATGATTTATGAAACGATTTGCAAAACTTCAGGTCATCTGTTCGTATCCGCCATTCAACTCAAATCGAAAGGTCACAAAGAGCAATAATAAAAATTGTAAATTTTCTTAACTTTAGATATCAGACTGCATTATTGTATAAAAAAAATCTGTTTTAACTGTTAGTCAATTATTTATCAAACACACAATTATTATGAATATAATTATTGTAATGTAAATATTGAAAATTTGTAATTTGTATTTTTTTTTAATGTAACTTTAATAAACATTGTATTAATCTGTATATTTTGCTTGTACTGTAACACCTTCGAGTAGTTACTCACAACTGCCGCATTGCTCTGCCGTAATACAGTTTCATATTAGTACGGAGGGTAGCTGAACAATTTTCTATTAAACAAAATAGCCTCGTTTTTGTATTGTTTAATTTTTTTTTCAGTAAGTTATGCTAATTGAGAATACATTGGGTTAAAATAAAATTATTTATTAATAAGTTTGTATAAAAAAATAATAATTTTTTTTTCTATTATTTTTCTATAACTATTGTCATAAACCATTTCCTAGCACAAGCATTTAAGCTTAGTTGAAGGGGTTAACCGGAATGTTAGAAATTTTAACAGCAATTCTAGCATCATTTAAAAAAAAACCGCTAGAGAGCAATCAGATAAAGATGGCGGCTATCAAACACGTACGCATAATCCCGTTTATAATTGAATTAATCATTCATTTATTTTCCCTAGACATTATTATCTGATACAATTAAGTAATAAGTAATCTTATTTTATTTATTTTTATCGTTTATAATTTCTTAATAGTTCAACAGTTATCATATTCTTTTTAAACTTATTTAAATGGTTTTTGGTACAATTATAACAGTTTGTTTCGTTGATGCAGTTAAATGAACAATAACACAATATGCGTGTTATCGTATTATTAGAAGAACAATTAATTTAACAAATGTATTTGTCCAAGCAATATAGCTACTTCTGTTGGTGTTTTTATCAAAAATAATCTATCACAATTTTCAGTATTCTCCTCAGGTGGCAAGGTATCTTTTGAATACACCTCACCAATGTCACGAAATGTCGTCACTAACGAAGAAGTATATGACCCACTCACTTCATATTCACTAAACCCTCTACGGTTTCTTTGTGACAATTTTTCTTCCATATCAGAGACTATCTAAATAAAAAAGTAAAAAAAGTGAAAAAATGATTTCCTACCCGATACTACCAGCCACCGTAGGCAAGCCATTGCCGCCAAGATACTGGTAGGTTTTCTTTTCTTTTTTAGTTATACATTTCCACAAAATAACGCCTGATGATAATTATTAAACTAAAGACTACCTGGTAAATCAATCCAAATACATAGAATAATGTTCACTTACTGACTCGAAACCCCAGCTGACAACCTTGACGCTGGATCCGTCAGGGATGTAAGTACCCTGTGGAGGAAGGTACAGGATGTTGATGACGTCGGTGATGGCTAGGGGTGTCGCGAGGTGTACGACGGAGACGTCAGCGGTGCGAGGGCTCTCCTGATAGTCTGGGTGCTTGATCACCTTGTCGATCGTAACCACGGTGCCTCCGAACATGCTGGTGGTGGAACCAGCGCGGACCTCAAAGTTTGCAATAATGGATCCACTGAAATTTGAATTGCTAGTTATTATTAACTCTGTGTAATAAACCATAATCCCAATTGACGTGAAGCGTTGGTGCAGTGTTAGATGATAAAGTGAATTATATCTACTTACTCTTCCCTTGATCCACATTGTGGGATTTGTTGGACTGAAGTTACAGTCGGAGGCAATTTATTAAAGTCCCTTATAGAACGCTTCAATAGGAAACCGATTTGCTTCTAGAAGATAGATAGTCTAGTAGACGAAAGAATACAATTTTAAAGCCTAAGAAACCTCATATTACTGATTGAGTGGCACTCACACACATATGTGTGTGCACATGTGTGTATAAATGTGGGAGTAATAACTCCAACGAGGCTTCCTAACTACATCTAACTACCAACAGGTGAGAAAAAAAATCCATTCAAATATGCCGTTTCAATTATTTGTAGTTTTTATATTTCAAGTGTCAAACATGTAACCCATAAAACTACCAGTAAAATGGGAGAAAAACCAAATGTTCCTACAACAGGCAACACTGACATAGCCGATAGAATTTTAATATTTAATCAATTTTAGAATTATTTGTAACGATGTGAATATAAGACAATAATTTTACTTGTGACATAAAATATCGTATTTGATGGGGATATAATGAGAATCCACAAGTATTTACTATATGTTTTTTATCGGTCTGCCAGTTTTGACGTCTGTTGTATACTAAATGACATAAGTGGGAATTATTTTTTAAGCCACACTTTTTCATGGTCATCGGTAATCTAGTTATGTAAATAATATAAACTTCAATGACCTCAATAATTTTACTGACTGATCGTGAAACAAAAGGTAAGTACTAATTATTATATAAATAAATAAAATAAAAAAGTAGCCCATTTACAACCGCGTGGCCTGGCGGTTGTATCTGGTCACTGCGACCTGCGTCTGATTACATGCAAATTGTTAAAAATATTGTTGGTCTTTGGTTCTAGGTGTTTTGTACGTATATACGTAACTTGCATTCTAAACCGAAACCTAGTCCTACTTTGTGAAGAGGGTGATGAGTGCCTCTGTGTTTACGTGAATGCACAACGCTTTTAACGCACTATACCATTTATTTTGATATAAATGATATAGTGCGTATATTATGTCTACGATTCATGACATCTCAATAAGGAACCACAGATATTGTCAACTTCGAGGACTGAGACCTTTATTACTGGCGACGAGGCATCTCAGTCGTCTAGGGTGACAACGCATCTGCATTATGATTCCTTGTAGACGTCATGGGCCGCAGGAATCAATTAAAATCAGGTGAACTGTGTGCACGTTTGTTACTCTCAATGTAATAAAAAAAAATGCCTCTTCACCTTTATTCAGGACACTATACAAACACTCCACACAAGAAACACTATAGCGTTATGCAGCAATTTAACGCTGGTATTTCCCAATCGCGGCAACCCATGAGACACAGCTAGGTAATAGCTTCGTCATAAAAACATATTCACGTCGTCTGGTTAACTAGAAGATATCACCCTGGTCAAGATCATCTATGTTATAGCTATCAAAACTATAGGAACTTACGTGAAGCAGTAGGCCGTTGTCAGCGCATGATATGAAGAGATGAGCGCACCCACGCACCGCTGAACTGTGATGCCGGCGCCAGGATAGCGGTAGGTCAAGGCCAAGATATAGGGGAACTGCTCGATTGTGGTAGGAGTTCCACCTACGATCCTGCCCTCGGGTGCTGCGGTGACTGTAAAAAAATATATATATTTACAATCACTCATTTGTCCACTGATGACAACCTTGAGAGTACCTACTGGCCGAAATGAGGCCGTGGCACTCACCAGGCATGATCCTCAGTCACGGTCACCTTTATTCATTGTCTTCTAATTAGGTAATATGAATACCATTACTATATATAATACCATTGACCTAAATAAAGGACGATAAATTTACGAATGAAGAAGGACGGAGTGATCCTACCCCAATAGCGCTTATACCAATTCCTGAAGCTTGCTTCTGTTAAGTCAATTGTTATTCAACAAATCGGTTTTTCAAAGATCCTTGGATTTGTTACTGTCTAAGTATTGTCGACACTGCGCCCACACCTACCTTCAAGCTTACTATCTCTTAACTGTTACATGGGGTGATAGATTATGTAAAAGAAATCTTACGATAAATCCTACACTGTCTGCAGTCATCTGAGAAAACCAGAAGGCGTGAACTGCTTCTTCATTAATAATAAAAAATACGTGACAGTGCCAGCTGCTGCTTAACACTGGTTATTGCATGTAGGGCTCGACTAAAAAGAATCGGATTTCTCAGAGTACCTGCATATAATTTTTGCGGTAAATGAAAAAACCTGAGATGCTTTTACTGGTAACCAAACGGACCATATCACACAATAACTTACCTGAACAGACAATGGCAAATGCGAGGCACAGTGCTTTAAACGCCATGGTTTTCCGTATCGTCTCGTCCGGCCAACAGAGTTATAAGGACACCTAACGTACGTACTTAACCGTATTTATATTGAGTATTTCCCCCCGAGCCTTTCATATCTTAAGATCATGCGATGCCCGTTTACAGGGTGTTAAAAATAATACGAATTATAAAAAAATATATAATAGTAAATTTAGCAAAAAAACTTTTTTTATTGTACTTTAGGGTGACCTACGAGGTATGCTGGTAGTCGTAGTTCACCAGATGATTCCTGAGACTCATGACACTCATTCATCCTAGATAAGGAATTATAATTCAGATGCGTTGTCACCTCTGAGGATTAAGATGAATGAACACCTCGTCTCCAGAAATAAGGTTTCTCAGATCTCTATATTTTCGAAACATGCTGCTATTGCACGGTGTCGTTCTGTGAGGGGCGGCCCTTCCTGGATCCGACCCATTCAAGCTTACTTACGTATTTACGTTTTTTGGACTAATGTAATTTCGACATCGAATGGTTCTGAGAGACAAAGTCTTTAATGGTGGTGATGTCCTCCAGGTGGAATGAGATCATAACGACATCTTTCAGTTTTTATCTGCGGGGAATCAGGTCTGCCGTTCCACCGCTGACCATAGTTCGGCCGCGGAAGACGGGAAAGTCGTGGAGGATAGTGAGAGCAGCAACGAAACACCGGCACTCCTCTCCCTCCACTACTCCCCCAGGCAAGGCAACAAGGCAAGAACCCTTCGAAGGTTAAGAAAGTAACACCTTTTCATTTTTGATCGCACCCCCCAAAACCCTCGCGGAACTATCAAGTCGACACGGTACCACTTCATGCCGTCGTCCTCCTCGGGGTCGGCAGCCTCATTTCCAGGCCATTACGGTTTTCTACGCCAGGCAAGCAGTGAGCATGTGCGACGCGGAGTTTCGGTCGTTGCCGCCACAGTGGAAGAAATTAGCTGTTGCCTCACGACCAATCTTACACAGGTAATGACCGAAGCACCCGTGCCCGGTGACCACATGCTTAAGTCTGTAGGTGAGTGTTCCTCCTCGTCTCCTAGCCCAGGCTTCGAAGACCGACAGGAATGCTTCGACGACGCGTTTACGCGCATACTGCTCCTCACCCCTAGAGTCTAGTGCGCCACGTAGTGAACGCGATACGTCGTTCCTACCGTTACACCGTCTCGAGCGTCTCTGGCTCACCACTACCACTCTGGCGTAGGACGCGAACCCGGTGATACACCCTCGTGCGTCCATGTCAATATGTCTAGAGGTGAAAAGCGAGCCAGGATTGTCGCCGCCTCAAACGATACCATCCGGTATTCTCGTACGACCCGTATGACCATCCTACGCTGGACGCTGTAGATTTTAGTCCTAGTTTAGCGTCGTATGGCCAGCCTCTTAGTCCAGACGGGCGAGGAAAGTAACACCTGTAGTAACAAATCGTTGCGGGTTAATAGCTGCTTTAGCAACAATGTTCACCTTCGGCACCTATTCGGATGGGTGATGGGTGGCGGCATATACAAACATACATATTGAAACGTCAGTTAAAATGATGTGCCGTCCTTATTTTTTTTAAAAATAAATTTTAATGTGGCTTAAGAGCACACAGTTCACCTTCCTGTAAGTGATTAGTGTGGCTTGTGACATCTACATCGATGAGCAACAAAGAATACACAATCGTTGGGGTCACCGCTGAGGACTGAGATTCCGAGTCACAAAACTCATACGAAATGCAGCAGCCTTATGTTGCTATTTTACTCATTCATGGCGCAACTACTAAGTACCGGAGCGTGGCAATTGTATAAAGTATTCAATCGTATGATCAGGTAGAAGATAATCGTTTGTTTTTTATTTAAACAATCGGTGGCAAACGAGGAAGCATCTCACCTGAAACGCAGGTGCGTTGCCGGCCTTCAAGAAAGTTTGACTCGTTTAAAAATTCCAACACATTCCTGGCTACGGCATACGATAACAACTCAATAGACACGCATCATTCTCAGACTGACTCGGTCACATCGAAATAGTGCAAAGTCATCGAATTCACAAATGCATGAAAGAAAGTCACCTGCTTTAGTGAGATAAGTAAGAGATTCAAAGATTGTGATTTAATATAGGTCATATTAAGCAACATAATTTAGATTAAACTACTTTGTAATAAATGTAATATATATATATATATATATATATATATATATATATATATATACATATATATATATATATATTAGGTACATATGAAATTGGCACTTTAGTTAGGGGCAGATCTATATTGTCATCAATTGCAAACAAGGCTAGCTAGCTAGCCCTTAGGCAACTTTCGACCCCCACCATACTCCCCGGACCTTGCTCTAACAGATTACCACTTTTTTATTCAAACCGCTTTGAAAGATTTTATTGATTCTCGCTCTCAAAATGTTTTCAGCAAAGGAATCAATGAAACAAATGAATAAAAAAAACTGCGAAAATGCATAGATAATAATGGAACATACATAAAAAAGATCGTTCTTTACTTTTCCCATATGCTAATTTCATATGTAAGGACCTAATATATACTATACATTTATACGTATTATTTATATATATATATATATATCAGTAGGCCCGTAAGCCCCACAGCTGGTATTCTCCGAGGTCGTGGTCCTTCCTCTAGCCGGCCTATTCATGCTGTAGCTCCAAACAAATTGCAGTGAGGCGTTTCCCCTATCATATATAGTAATAATGTAGAATTACTCGACGAAATAACTAAAATTATGCCCATGTATGACAAGTTCCACTGGTCGACTTTGACTACTATATTTTGTAGTACCGGAAGATATCACCTGCACAAGACATATTTTACTATCGTAAGCCATTGCACATATAGCGAGGCACTTAACTATTCGCCCCTTCTCTAGTTCGAGACTCTCCTTCGCCAATGTCAAAGATACATCACATACCAGACCCGGAAAACTAGTCGCAGGAATACGTCAGATCCACAACAAATGTTTGGTACACAGTAAAAATGTCAGGATTTTTTAAATATTAGGATACAGGGGCAAACGAGCAGACCGAGAGGTTGTCACCCCTAACAATCGAGATGGAACACCTGGTCATAGTACCAATTCACACCGCTATTCTGTCAGGGCGTGAACCTTCCATTTACATGCACATCTAGAAACTGGCTTTACCAGAATTTATCGAACAGAGAACCCTGTACTCAGTTTGCTCCGCCTGCACAGAATATTCTTCTCAGAACTGTGTAAGATAACTGCAGCACCTGGGTCCTTAAAATCAACAATAGTTCAGATAATTATTTACTTTTAAAAGTTATGTAAAACCAATGATGTCAAACTTACTTACATTCCCTTAATTTTTTATGAACAAACAAATATTGTTCTAGTGTTAGTAATAAAATAAAATAATAGACCTTTGCGGCCCTAAACTAAATGACAAAGAATAACGACGCGGAAAGATTGAATCGAACAATATATTTTTTCGAAAATTTTATTTCCGTCATCGTATTTCGCGCCTAAAATAAAAAGAAAAAAGAAAAACATAGTATTGCCGCCAGCCAGCCAGAATAGTTAAAAGATTTTGTTAAAAAAGTGATGTTTTATAACTTCCATAATGTACTCAAAACTTCACTATAGATATAGTTTAGATCGACCCAAGAGGTTATGGTTTAAGACCATAAGCAAAAATGTTTTTTAAGCTTTAAATAATATAAATGTCTCACGCTATATGTAATATATAATTTACCTAGATAGATAACCAGAAACGCTAATCTCACGTACGCCTTATCATTAAACTAAGTATGAGTATATCCTTCGATTATTGTTATTGATTAATTTCTGCAAAATCTTATAAATAACCACTATTCAGATGTCATAAGTAATTGTAATATTAGCAACATGAACGGATTTCCAGATACCAAATAGTTGCATATTAGATCGCACTAAGGTATCAAAGTTTTTTTCTTATAATAAAATAATCTAATAAGCAAAACGTTTCTAACTGCAATATGAATGGGTCTGCTCTTCCGGGGAAGTACTAGGACCTCATAGAATACCAGAGGAATATGAAAGCCGAGTTGTACCACTTTGAACAAAACTAGTTTTACGGATTTTATCGCGTTAATTGTTTCATAGCGTCGTTTCTTTTTTTTTCAGTACACATGAATGTAGACTGACGTCATAGTTAACACGAAGTACCGTCAACTTTTTATTTATTAATTTTTGGTCCGCCCTAAGCAGAAGGCATTTCTGGTATTTTGATGTCGGACAGTGGTATGTCTATTGGGATTTAATTTTATTAATCACAGGATCTCAAGATGGTAGCTTTTTAATTTCAATAACTTCACGTATCAATCTTGATAGGAATACGTGTTCTTTTGTTAGGATTTGTTGTTTATCTAATCTGGTGTAGTGGTTGGGCCGATCTAAGATATGGTCACAAACTGTAGACGTCTTTCAGCTACGATGATAATTCGTGAGGGTATTGAAATTATTTAACATCCTTATTTAAGTAGAGATTGGATTCTCTGCATAGATCGGACCTAATATAAATAATTAAAAAACCTGACAATAGTTCGGATTAACACCGGGACGTCAAACACCTCGACCCAAACACCTCGACCCAAACACAGTTCACCCAAAGACATTTCATTACAATCGTCAGGGATGAGAACGCTTATGGATGGCTTATGTGAAGGCGTGGTCCAAACACGGTCGAGCTGACCCATTCATTCTGCAGCTAGAAAAAAATTACTGTGTAGCTCTACCACTGCAAACATGGTGATGTCTGCGACCCATGAACACTATAGGTGTTTATAGGTAGTATATAATCCTCTCAGAATTTCTCCCCCCCCCCACTTCCCTCCGCCCTCTTGTTTCCGAAACATTATTATTATTTTTGTTTTCTTTATTGGCCAAAAATTTTCATTTTAAATTTTCCTTTTTAACGTTTTTAACTAATTTTAGCTATGGAGGAGGGACTCCTGTCATAGGTATTTTTTTTTTACCTAAAAAATACTCAATCTTGTAGTTTATGATAAAAAAAATGAAAATACGTTATTATTATTATTTGGAGACATTATTTTTATATCTCCGCCTGGTTTGTCAGTAAAATCAATCAATAAAATACTATAAATATAATAAAATACAATAAGGTATTCAACGAGGTATTCGTTTTATTACACCCGCTATACGAAAGCCAGCAGCAAAAACCACCTATTTTACGCAGGAATTCTGTGAAACATTGGAACACCGGAGTGTTTGTGTGTTTGGTCGTTCGACCCATTCATATAACATCCAAGTGCAGTGTGACTCTACAACGTCCAAAAACATTGGGCACTGTTGCGTTGGTATATGGCTATTCTGTGACTGAATATTCGTAAATAGTGCTATACGATTATTTTGTATATTGCTGACGATGACAAACGAAATGTGTGCTCGTTTGTCACCGTTCACCTGATGATAAGTGATTCCTGCGCATGACACCCACATGCATTCGTAATAAGGAGCCATAACAACGTATCTGTTGCCACCCATGAGGACTATTTACGGGTCCCTCACCCAGTGTGAGCTCAAAATTTTGAAAGCATCTTACATTTGGGAAAATATATAATTACACCGTGAAAGTTAACTTACCAACTGATACGCATTGTGAACGCATGGCTTATAACATGAAGTGGTCGTCGATAGCTTAATACCAACCAGGCCTGATATATACGGATCTAAACTATCTCGGTTTTGTCTAACTAACAATTACTAAATCTTCAGGAGCACTACGACTGGATTACGGGAACACTTACCTAAATATCCGCCTTCCCACTAACGCCGGCAGTTGTCGCCAGGATGAAAGAGCTAGTCACATTTTGTACTTTGGTATATTTAACCAAAAATCAATAAATACGCACGTTATCACGACGGTTGTGGAATATCTTCATATCTGTAATGGGTTCCCCGAACACAGCAGCGTTAAGCTGATATTCTCAAAATACCATCGTTCGATACCAACAATAAACTGTGTTTACATAGGGTAAAGTGAAAACCAGAGACAAAATGTTACTAATACAAATAACTAATTAGTAGTAAGAAATTAAATATAATTACCAACGTCTATGCGTTTCGCAAATCTCTAAGCCAGATTGTTAACTTACTACTAGTTGGACCGTAGGCTTGAAAATGAGCAAATGAGATAATATATTATTTATGTGCTCGTTTATCACCCTATATTGTTTACCAAAGATGCAACTATGGATTGAATTACCATCAAATATAGTGGAATGTAAACCCATATCACCTTCACTAACGTCAGGAAGCATTATATTCATCATCTTCATTATTAATACTTTAAACACCTTGCAGTATTCTTGTAAGTTATAAGTTTTTACGTAATTCCCGCCGTTATAAATGATGATGATGATATTTATTTATCCCTAATGGGAAAGGCAAAGGACTTTAGTCCATACAGCCAGGTCTTGTTCGTATGATGGTTGGTCTGAAACTCCCGCCGTTATAAAGTTAATTTCGACGTATGCGTATTGTCGTTGCCATCAATAAAAGGATCGTTTGCGATAATTGGAATATGTTTGTTTGAATTACAAAATACGAAAACTATACATAAACAATATATATACACATTTTTATATTTATATCAACACGTATAATGTATTTAGTATAAAAATAAAAATGTTTTCTTTTCAAGGAAAATTGACCTTAAGGTCAATTATCTCTGATATATAATCTTGTATATTAAATTTCGTCTTTGATATTTACTTTGCTAACATTAATAACATTATAAAATTTAATACTTTATTTGAAAACAAGTAATTTTATACATCAAATTTATATCAATAAAAATACATACTAATCATGTAACATTAATGACATTATTCCAGTAAGAACATTATATTTATAATCGTTTGAAATTATTCTGTAATAAGTTCTGATGCTTAGTTTTTATATTGGTAAATAAAACGATGCAATGGTATCACTGCGCGGTGGCGCGCCTTAGTACGACACGGGAGTACCGGAGTAAGCCCATCACGTATGAATCGTCGTGTGTCATTGCAAGTTAAAGTTTACATGTTTTTCATGTATTATATAAAATTCTCTTTAATTATCTAGTGTTGACATTTGTGTGATTATGTGTTATCATCGTATGTGTTCCCGAGGTGTGTGATAAGGGTAAGCTGGATGTTTATTCATTTGATCATGTCAGACGGTGATACTAAAAAAATATATCACGTTGTTCCTATTAGAATTTGTTTAAATATTTAAATTCCCAGGTGCTTTGATACTTTGAAATTCTATTGTCGAAATTATTTTTATTTGAGCGTGAAAAAAGGCATACCTTACCTTTTTAAAAATTGCCTATTTAAAAGATCAATTTCTTTTGACATTGATAGTAACTCACAATCTACTGTTTTTAGTTAGTAACGTAGACCGGTTTACGAAGTTTACATTTTGTGTTACTTCGTGGAATCTTACGATAGTCTTCAAAAGTTTGTTTAACTATTAATTTAAGTTATATCAAGTAGTTCACTTATCTGTTTCGTGGAAGTGCAGTATAAATAAATATACCTACTATAATTTGATATTGACTTTACCATCAATACCCCTTCTCAAATAGTACCGTCATATGTTATTTATTTCAATAAAATATAATTTAACGTTTTTATATTGTCCTCTCGAATTTTCTTGATTATTGCAATGATCTATAGCAATTAATTGGTTACTAGTATTTAAGATAACCTTTAAACTGGAGTAATTTTCCAAACATTTCTCTATTCTGTAGTAATATTAGTAATTGAAAAAAAAGTTAATTACTATTTTAAGGATTTAATATTTATAATTTGCTTTTCATATAAAGTCATATGCAACACATATGTTAAGATTTTTGTATTAATTTGGTTGTTTCTTAACTTTTTAAATAGTATAAAATTATGGTATTATGAAATACTCAAGCTATAGTTATACAATGGTTAAGTGGAAGGATATTCCAAGTATACTAAATTGGAATCTACCCACATTCAATCATTTTCTTAGTATCTAGATAATGAATAAATTATCTACTTCAATCTCAATATAAAACCATGAGTTCATTGCTTAAATTTGCTCTCATCTATTTCACCTTAATATTTTTTTGCAGCATGAATATTACATTTGGTTGAGAATGGAACCAACCCAGCTACATTTCTCATTAATTGAGTCAGTAGTGTGTGTTGTTTGGCCATTTATATTAATATCAAGAAAAATACAGTGCACAGCATTACATATCTTGAAAAGTATGTCTACTGACAAGTAATTTAATGTGTACCAAGCGCTACCAACATAGAATTTGCATTTTTATTAACTGAATAGACAGTTCCTCAGATAGTGTTATTGTTTTCCATAGACACCTGCATATATTCTCAACATAAAATGAACACAGGTGTGTTCTTAATTAATTACATAAAGCATTTCATTTATAGTCTAAATAAAGTGCTTTATGGAACTAAAAACTAAATTGATTATGCATCACACCTCCATAATATAGCAGAACAAAATGAGTGCAGAGTTGTTGAATGTGGATTTTCACAATCTGCAGGGATCATTTACCATCTATACTGTAGAGTTTCTGGTTCAGGAGTAACACTCATCACACTTATAATGTTAAGTGTGCTAGACTAGAACTATTATTTAAACATCCTTGATTGCAGCTTCATATAGGCGCTAATTATAAATATGATTATGCCAAGTAAGAATTACATATATGTAAAAAAAATCAATTGGCTTTCAATGTACTCTACTACACCTAAGATGTTATAAACAATTAACATTTACTGTAATTAATACTAATTAGTAGTTTAAAGGAATAAATTCAGATGTTCAGTGGCTTTAAAAGAAATATTTTTCAGTAGATTAGTTCTCGGTAGTTTTTTTTAATTTGAATTATTTAATATTAACTATAAAGATTGGGAGAGTGTTGAAAAGAGTGACTGTATGCTAAACCATAAGGCTGTTGGTTAAGAAGCTTATTTTGAAGTTTCATGTTTCTAATGATTCAATGTTATTATATATTATAGTTAGCAAATAAAGAATGTTTTACAAGTGGTTTGCAGTCTAAGGAAAACATAAATATTAACATGGAGCCAACAGCGCAAAAATGTTTGGTAACCTCTGGTTCAGACTATTTTGGTCTACAAAACTTAACATTATTCTTTCTGAATTCACTGATATTTGTCTATAGCTAAAAAATATAATCACTTGTTAGGTTAAAAATAAAAAAAGAATTGTTAGGGCTATCACCTTCTGTACTTTCTATACTCCAAGCAAAAAAGTTAATAATAGCTAATTTTTATGATTACCAATGCAGAATTGCAAATGTTATTGTATCCCTTGCCTAATATTTTTAATAATATTAGGGGTCACAAATGAGTATATTATTTATCTGATGATAAGTGATTTCTGTAAATATTTGATGAGAAGTAAATGAAAGAAAATTTGTCACTCGCAAGTCGGAATGATCCTATGACCTATGATCATAACCATAAAAAGATTTATTTTATGAACTTAAGGTTACAAACGTGTGCACAGTTCACCAGATGTTAAGTGATGATTTCTGACTCTTAATTTTGACTCTCAGAATGGAGATGGAATGCTTCATAACCAGTAATTGGGACTCCGCATCCGGACACCATAAGAAACACAGCAGTGTTATGCTGCTATGCCCGGCAGTGCCGACCCATTCATATTGTAATCAGAAACTATTGCGTGGCTTGATTATTGTTGTGTACTCACAGGTGTTCCCCATTATCAGATACCACCTACTGTAGATACTGTTATCACTCTATTAATAAGTTAATTTATTTTTACCAGTGGTAAAGCCATACTAAAGTTTGTTTCTAGTTTACTTGTAGCATGAACGAGTCATCCCGGTAGGATATAACAGCTACACATAGCAGTCTTACACGTCGGATTACATGAACATAAAAATAACCTTTCTAATATATCTTTATATCTTAAATGATATCTTTTAATCTACTGGTTTGAGTTTCATGAATAGAGCAAGTTATAGTGAAAACCCTCCAAAAATCATCGTAATCACACTTGTAGCTGTTAGAAATGTGTGGCCAACTTAGCCAAGCTTAGGGAATTGAAGAGGGGATGGATAATGGGACATGCCATCTCAAACCTAAAACAACAAATGTGCATCTTAAATATCTGATGAATTGAGTGATCGTATGAATGAAATAAAGATAAAAATCTGGATACTGTTAGCATCACACAGGATTTTTCAAAAATGTCCCTTCTTTCTTCCCGACACGATTTTTTCCTTTAGAACGTTAAGTAATTTCGATGTACCAATCGGCACAGGTTTATAAAACTAAAATAGGTCTTGTTATTTGGATTTGTTTCCAAGATCGAGGCACGAGAACAGTGTCAGATCATCACGAAGCATGTGATAGCCACTTGTCTAGATGATAGAAAATTTTGGGCTGTCTTTAATTTCTTCTGAATAGTGTCTATATCAAACAAGGTTTCGTGTTAAGAGTACAATACCCTAATCTAGTCTTTCCTAAAGAGGTCAGTGAAAGCATTGACCGCTGAAGACCCACAATGAATGTCACATTTGTATCACCTCAAATATCATTCGGAATTTTAATACCTTGCGGAATATTACTAACTCTACTATTAAATAACATGGTCAACAACATGGAGAACGACCCGCAGTAAAATGGTATGACTATATGTATCAGCAACTGGCAAAACTGAATGATAGCACCTATTAATGTCGATCACGACAGACAGGGACAAAACATATGTGGTATTTTTATATATTTTTTCATACATGGGAATAAGCCTAATGCACACACATCGCGGGGGCAAACATACGTCGGTCTTGTACCGACTAAAGCCCCACGATGTTTCCACCTTTGTATAGAAAATAATTATGAGTCACATCCACGTATTCACCTGCGCCGGCCGTCCAGCGGCAGCGCCTTGTCCCTTCCCGAGAAACCCTCTTCAAAAAAATGAATATCTGTCGAAATATATTATTTTTAGCATATCATTACCATTTCAGTACGTCATTGTGCTGCATAAGTACTGCAAACATAAACCTCTCCCACAAACTGCCATAGTGAATCCTAAGCCTTCATTCATCGACTTCCCACAGATTTGCATAGGTTATCACTAAATCTAGTCAATTCTCAGCGCCGTAGGTCAATGGCGGCAACACGCTTAAAAACAAAATTCATTAATCGGTGCGTCTTAAAAGATATGTCTTTTTAAGACGCGCCGATTGAAGTGTATTTTTTAAACCTTCAAGCAGTCGCGCGAAGTCTAATCGACCGCATTCTATACAAAAACTAACTTGATTGCAGTCGACAGGCAGCCTTTTTACGAATTAGTTAAAATGCACGCGTCAACTAAATATTTAACATTAATAGATAATTTGAGCGTACTTAGTGGGATAATTTGGAAGGTCAACATACACGAACATAAAACATAACCTTTCTAATATAACTTTATATATCAAAAGATATCTTTTAATCTACTGGATCGAGTTTCATGACATATGCGTCAGTGAAAATCAAACGAAAATCATCGTAATTGCACTTGTAGTCCTAATAATTGCGTAGAAATATACTCCAATGTCCAAATTTCTATAAAATGCTACAGATTAACACACGAAAATAACGCATTTCGTATAATGTGACTTTCTTTTATAAATATATAAGAAATCTGGTATACCAAATTTATTACAATGGTTTTTATTTTTTTCTGAATTCATATTTGGATTGATTTGCCGCCATTTTACCTATAATTTTTCGTCGCGATGTAAGTCACATTATGGTGTGGGGCGTTAAAGAAAACAGAATTGCATTGATTGCTTTTCACAAAGTGCCTAACCCCCCTTTTCACAAAGTGCCTAACCCCCCTTTTCACATACTTCAAAACCTGGCAATTAGCCGATTTGTATATCGCACTATCGACACGTACACCGATAATTTGTCCGTTGTAGACCATAAAAGATCAAGGATCCTGTGCTATTAGGACCAGACGGACAGCGAACTCTGTCAAAGTCACAAGAAAATATTATCGCAAAAAAGTTAGGAAGTTAGGTGCGTCCCCTTGATATACAGACATGGCCTAAATCAGTCCCTGCAGCTTAAGGGATTGGATCGGGAAGCGGATCCATTAAAACGCTTTCTGACCACATACGCTGATGGAACGACATCGAAATGTCCTGTATACGGATGAAGAAAAATCAGAATGATGAGCAATGTTTGCCCACAACTTTAAAAAACTTGGCAACTAGTCCAAAAAATCAACGTGGTCACAACTCCTGCATTTATCATGGAGAGGGAGTTTTCTAACAGGGGAAACGAAGTTTATTTTTTATGATAAACTTTGGTTTATCCACAGAAGGTCTTGGATAATACATGGTCTTCGTCTGGTCCATATTTGAACGTTGGACTACAAATTGTGTTTATTATGACTTGCTCAAAACGTTACGTAACGTGGTATTGATTCTCTTTAGACATCTTTAAAGTGTTTAAATTTCCTATTGTGACAGTGAAATCTATATATTCTTGGCCACAGAGATTAAAGGCTTGTATCAAAAACAAGAGGGTCATTTTAAAATTAAATTGCTTAGACTTCGATAATATTTAACATTTATTAATTTTAAATTGTCTATAGCCTAATAAACGGTCTGTGAGTGAAACTTAAGTTCGTAATCGCCAAACAATTGTCGTGAACATTTGACATGAGCAATTAAGCTTACTCGGACTGGTCAGTGGGAATATTAGTAATGTTTTAAACATTACCAGTATACTTTAAGAAAATATTACCGTATTTCCTCCAAAAAATCATACAATTAAAACTGGCCATATTAGATGACCTTATTTTATGAAGTTGATAAATATAAAGTACAAACACATTTTAAATTCACACATCTGTTTCTATTTCATCAAACGTTCGACGCACGATCGTGGTCCGACAGCTCAATCTCGCCGGGACTCGATCGTAATTGGACTAATAAGCTCGGTGCATGCGCGTACGCAGTCTGCTCGCTCTAATTAATTGTTTCCACTGCTCTAACGAGCAGGTTCCCATGATATACTTTTGTGTTGTGGAGAATAGAGCTTAATGAGGTTATTTTTTTAATTATATTATATTTATTTTTGTTTTATAATGTTTCATGTTGTACAAGTTTTTCTTCAATAGCTATATATACCTATATATAAATCATGTTAGTATAAGTTACAGTTCATTTGTATTTTTGTTCATATCCATCAAGGATAACAACCGTGAGTTAAATCCCAGTAAAAAATAATTAAAATAAATATGTAGATTCACAATTTTTTTATTGACATTACCGGTGCAAGAAATCAATTCATACTAAATTAAGGTAAATTTTCAATAACAGTCATCATCTAAATCATTACAGCCTATTCATAGTCCAGTGCTGAACATGGGAAATGATAGATGCCACAAAGCACCACGCTGAGCCACATGGATCCATTGACTTCCCGCAAACTTGCATAGGTTGTCGCTCCTTCGGTTCTGTACAATGCCCTTTGGTAAGGATCTTTTCTAAATTCCCCTCTACCTCGCAGTAGTCATATCTATTTTCTACTTACTGTTTTTATTACTCCATATTTCCATGGTTTTATCTTTTGTCCTTTTTTATATAGAATAGGTGGCAAATGAGGAAGCAGCTCACCTGATGGTAACCGGTTACCCCCGGCCATGTGTACATCCGCACTACCTTTTCTTCTTTCTTTGTCTCTAGGACCGCATCGTTTTTTTTATTACATCGAAAGTAATGAACAAGCACACAGTTCACCTGATAGCAAGTGATTCCTGTGGCCCATGACATCTACATTCATCCTTTATAAGAAATCATAATACAAATGCGTTGTTACCCAGGACTGAGATGGAATGCCTCGTCACCAGTAACAAAGGTCTCCGGATCCCTACACTCATCAGACGAAACACATTATGCTGCTATTTTACGCTGGTATTCTGTGAGAGCGTGATCCTACCCCGGTCGAGCTGACACATTCATTCTGAAGCTAGAATCCTTCATGTTGACATATACACCATGTAGTTAGTATTCCTGCAATCAATGACACTCATTTTTATCAATTACCAACTGGATTATAGGTAAAATAGCGGCATAACACTACTGCGTTTCGTATGGTGAGTGTGGGTATCCGAACACCATTATTACTCGAACATTACTGGTGAGGAGGTATTCTATCTTAGTCTTCAGGGGTGAAAACATTGTGATTCCTTATCGAGGATGAATTTGGGAGTCATGAGCGTCAGGATTCGCTTACAATCAAGTGAACTTTGTGTTCAAGCTGAACTTTTGAACCATCAAACAGTACATCTGAAAAGAAATCAAACTAATCTCTTAAAAGGAAATCGATAAAACTCAATTACAAGATTTGTCAGTCAATTAACTGTGAAATTAAGTAGAATCGTTTTAAACAGACTGTCGCATTTTTTAAGTCACATTGTCTTCTCTAGTGGCTGGGTACGTACTTACTGTGTTTAAACAGGGTACTTTCGTGACGGATCCATTGATGCAGTTAGCTGGCCATAATTTCTGTAAAAAAGGGTAAATTATTTCCATAAATCACGCGTGACAACCCTAGCTTTGAGTTGGCGGTTATCTCGCTCCAATTAATTACTACGGCCGCGCTAACGAGTGCGCTCCTTTGCTCTCAATTATGCATATATTTATACGTTCGCAAGGACCCTTGTTAGTTAGTTATATAGTTTTTTATTAGCGATGGACGGTTGCGTTAACCTAGCGCTCAGTGGATTCTGAAACAATAAACAATATTTGTGCATCTCAAATTGTTTTCTGGTCTGGCTGTGGTGGCTGACACTGCATCAATTAAGTATAGATTAAGGTGTCTATAGCCTCTCATTAGCATCAACTCTCTTCAAAAAAAATCTAAATTATCCCCTTTAACCTCTCGTTCGTCGCCACTAGCAACGAGGTTATTGTGAACCACATTCTAGACCTGTGTGTGTAGATTCTAGATATAGTACGTGGATGTTTACTTTATATAATTGCGTTAAAGAGCTAGAGGCATTACATTGAGCCCGGAAACAGCTGAGGTTTTCAGGCTTGACATCAGGGTACCTATTGAATATTTATTGAGGATTGATGGACGTGTTCAGTTACCTTCAAGTGATAAGTGTGATCGCTTGTCACATTTAATTTTATTAAAAAAATTGTCAGCTCGACAAAACACAATCATAATTTTTTAAGTCCGTTGTAATCTTGTTAAAAGGGCACGCAATCTGCGACAGATGGTGGAGTTCAGTGGTGTAATTATTACTTCATGTCTTGACGGCCGCGTGCCGTGTCGGATATTTTGGATAACTGGCTATTGAGATTCGGTTCCAGGGTTCAATAGCAGCTGAGCCAGCTTTTGAGTCGCACAAGTTCCTGTTTCTCTAGCCTTTAATAATACGAAACTTCAGACGATCAGCCTCACCGTTTTTCTATTGAGACTAGCATATTAGCAGACAGTACATCTGATGGTAATTGATTCCTAAGGATTATGACACTCATTAATCCTTGACAAGGATACATAATGCAGAACCGTTGTAACCCTTGAGGATTCAGATGGTAGGCTTCGTCACCAGTAATAAAGTTCTCCGGATCCCTACACTCACCAGATGAAACACAACAGAATTATGTTATTTTACTCCGGGTATCATGTGAGTTCTCCCACCCCGATCGAGCTGACCCATTTATTGTGTCAATTGTGAAAAATATATATGTACAAGAAACTACATACATATGTTACCCCTGCTACATTAACTGCCGATAATTCCAAGAATATAATCGATAATTCATATATTGCAGAAACGTAAGCTTTTTAAATTGCGAACAGAATTCATGACTCATTCATGTCATCGTCACAATATCTGTCCTTATTAAAAGCCCCGACTACATTAATGGGCGACAATTCGCTGTGCGTTATAGCGATAAAAGTCGTTGTGACCACACTATATAGGAACTTCGCGACAATTTAAGGGAATTATTTTGTTATTTTTTTTAAAGAATATTAGCAATGCTTTTAACCTTACTAATATTCCGGTTAACGACTCCAAATAAGCTGAAAATGGGGAGTACTGGGAGTTGGTTCACGGTAATAGTCTAAAAGTGGATAAGTTTCACAGACCGTACCCTAAACTGTTAGGCTAATGACGCTTAATTTATGCTTTAAATTATTTTAGCTAAGATTTTGAAATTATTACGTCCGAAATATTGTAATACTACCAAGTTTCGAGTGTTCGAATTCTATATATATCTCGAAAGTTAGAGCGATCACAACGATAATTCACGAATGCTCTGGCTACACTTGTAACGACAATGGAAACGTTCAGCAAAGCCGGTTATTGTGGCTGGATCATTAAAATTACAACCATCTGGTACTGTATTCTTCAGCGACCTTTTTATATGCAAGAATATTTAGATTTATGGTCGTATATATTTAACTTACCCTAACCCTTATTAAACCTTTATTTTTCACAAGGATATCTCATAACGTATTTAAAGTTATATATTCTATTATATTATAACACTACTCACAAATATTTCGTATTAAATTGTTATAATATGACACTTGGATAACGGCAGTAACGTAGCTGCGTATCGTAATAGGCTTAACTGCTCGTAGTTACAACGACCATGCTTTCATACGGTCTCTTAGGAACGTTAGGTTTACCATACGTTGACTTATATTAGGACAGTTTTTTTTTAATGTTACATGTATTATTGATGAAAATGATGAATGAAACCGGAAACCTTACCAGGTAATTTTTCTAACTTCTACAATATTGTTTCTTATCGAGAATGAGTGTGTTATGAGTGAACTACTGGAATAACTCAACACCAAGTGAAATTTCATTGAACAGTGGTAGAGCTACGCTGCAGTTGGTTTCTAGCTGCAGAATGAATGGGTCAGCTCGACCAGGGCCATGCCCTCAGAGAAAACCATGCGTGAAATAGCAGCTTAATGCTTTTGTGTTTCATCCGGTGAGTGTAGGGATCCGGAGACCTATATTACTGGTTACGAGGAAATTCATCTCGGTCCTCAAGGGTCACAACGCATCTGCATTATGATTCCTTGTCAAGGATGAATGTTAATGTCATGGGTCGCAGGAATCACTTGCCATGAGGTGAACTGTGTGCTCGTTTGTTACTCTTAATGTAATAAAAAAAATAAAAATAAACCGTAATAACTGTGTCTCACAATACTTCCAGTCTCGTAGTATATTTACGCGAGTCCAAATTTGGCTGAGCCGGTCCACGTGCAGCATCCACACCAGAGAAGCTTAACGAAATGTTTATACCGTGTCAAGGCGGGAATCATTCCCCTATCACAAGGTTTTTATGGTTACCCTACATATAGATGAGAATTATTCCGACCGCGAATACTTTTCCTTGAGTTGTATTGTGCTGTCATATTTAACTACGCTCTATATCCGCGGAGGAAGTTGCCAAGGTTGGTACAGTATAAGTAATCAATTAACCTGCTTGCTTACGTGCTATCGTCGAATTTTATGACAGGAATTGAAGATAAGGGGATAGGAGCCTCGACAGCTCAATGATGCGGTGTTGTCTGTCGGATGATGATTTCTTATTAACGATTAATGACACTCAATTCCTTTGATGAGTCCTCGCCTCCATAAGGAACTATCTTGCAGATGCGTTGTCACCGCCAAGAAGTTTCCAAGGCTAGTAATAAGAAAGCCTAGTAAAAGAGCTAAGCTAGGACTGAGGAAACGTGGTCTTACTCTGGTCAAGCCGCCATAATAGTAGCTCTACTATGCCGTTTTTTTGTGTGTATGAGCTTTTCTGTTGGTCCAGTGACCTCTACAGCTTTATCTAAATAGACCCGCGAGTGGGAGGCCCGCCGTGTAAGGAGACAACGACGATGCTGCGAAGCGAAGCACGAAGACCGCTACCGCACCACTGTTGCGCTCCGACCCCTGTGGACGAAGAACGTCGACGACAACAGAGGGGGCGATAATACAATCCGAGGGCCCCTCTACTATGCCGCGTGCATACGAGTATAATATGAATAGTTGGCATTGATAGGAAACTATATGTAATACAATTTCAATGTCGGCGAACAATCTAATATTTCTTCTTCGATCGCCCGTCTCGGTACCAATAAAACTACTATCCGTAACGTGTCTACGATAACAAAAAAAAATCGAAGACATGTGAAATCCGTAGTAGAGTCTGGAGCTCTCTGAAAAGGATATCCTTGACTCAGTTGTGGGGTCATTGATCTGTTTTTTATTTATTGTATTGAGGGTGGCAAATGAGCACATAGATGTTACGCCGATATTAAGTGATTACCGTAACACCCACGTTCATGAGGACTAAGATATTATATATTTCTTCAATGAGGGTCACCGGATACCTAAAAACGTAAGACACCAGCATTATATGCTGGCACTATACGTTGGTATTTTGTGAGTCCGTAATCCTTCCCTAGTCGAATCGACTCATTGATACCGGAGCAAATTGCAGCGTAAAAAGTAAACTCTAGGTTGTAACTTTATTGCCCGTAATTTTCACAACGAGATAGATACAAGGTATCTAAGGGTTAGTGAAGACCGATGGAATGGGAGCGAAGCGATTTACGTAGTAACATACTACTAGGCCACCAAGTCTAGCGCTACGTGCGTTCTTTCGTATTGCATATCAGCGTAAACGTTTGGCGTCTTCTTTTGAACGAAAAGATGGTTCTTTAATGAAATTCCGAAGAGAAAATGGTGTTAACGTTTACTTCAAACGGTCCGTAACTTTATCCTTAGATTCGTGGCCGAGCTTTCTTACGTCTCTTTTTCTGCTTGCCTCCAACAAAAACCTTGTCTTGATCTAGATATGTTGTTACTTATTGTCTTATATTTTTATGAAAATAATGGTCATAACAATTTGAGAGAATAAACGCGTGCCTGTTGGTCACCATTACGCAAAAAAAAGGTTTACTTGAGAAGGACTTTTTTATATTATCATTATTTTTTATTTAATTAAACTGTTTTCCTCTGACATGGTGGTCAGAGACTTTTCCTATCTGTTTCTCTACTTTATACATTCTGATTTTCTTTAATTTCTTAATTATATTCTACTTTTATTTTTACATACTATAAATGTAATTAATAGTATAAAATTAAAATTCTTTCTTAATACACGAGTATCTTTTTTTTTCTCTAATTTATATATTCTGATTTTCTTTAATTTCTTACTTATATTCTACTTTTATTTTTACATACTATAAATGTAATTAATAGTATACAATTAAAATTCTTTCTTAATACACGAGTATCTAATTAATTTATCTACATATAATATATTAGGGGTACCACACAGTACAACTGATTCCAAGTAATGACTGCAACCCATCTTTTCTGATCTAATCAGCGTTATCACATTGAGGACTGAGATGCCATGAGGACGTAACACCTGATCGGGGGAGAGAGATTGAGAGCACAAAATGTGCCTGCTCCTTCTCTCATCTAATGCGAGTCATTCTAAAGCGAGTTGTAAAATGGTCTTAAAGATCATAAATGCATGGGAAGGCATATCGTTTAAAACCGTTTAGTTATCAAATAGTTTTATAGTTTTATATATATATTTACAACTTCATTCTAGCTGCAACTGCCGACTTAACCAGAAGAGAATCGACCCTTTCAAAATACCAGCGTAAAATAGCAACGTAACGCTGCTGTATTTCGTCTGGTGTGGTGGTAAGTTTAGGGATCCGGAAACTCAATTATGGGTGGCGAGACATTCCATCTTAGTTCTTAGGAGTAGCGGCATGTGACTCGTAATATCACAATGATTCAATTATAATAATAATTATATTTATAACGTTATCAATAGTTGTTTGGACGACATCATGATATAATTCAGAATTTCATCTCCATAATTGGCAATATACCACTGTGCGTTTTATGCAAAATTTTATGCCACACACAATCACTCTGTGGAATCAGCCGTCGCCAGCGATATTTCCGAAATGATACGACTTAGGGACCTTCAAGATAAGAGCCCACACCTTTTTATACGCCGGCAACGCATCTGCGACTGCTCTGGTGTCGCGGGTGTCTATGGGCGACGGTGATCACTTACCATCAGATGGGCTGCTTGTTCCTTTGTCCACTTTCATTATTTTTATAAACGAAAATCTTATATACAGATCTTATTTGAACAGATTGCTCCTGTTTAAAACAAACGCGACTCCCAGTTTAAGAAACGTTGGTTAAGGATATGATCTGCGACAGTTTTTCGTTTTAAGTTCGAATCCGTCATTCGATTCTTGCTGTGAAACCATGACACAAGCATTTACGCATGTACTAGATGCCTTAGTTAGTTAACCGGTATACTAGTAATGTAAATATAACAACTACGTAGCATTCTTTTAAGAACAAAAAAACTCTATTACGTAAAATTTACTTCACCTTTAAATAATTCAATGTTTTAACATTGAACAAAATAACAATGACTTAGTCGAATAGCGTATTAACATATACACGTGTAACGAACAAAGGGTTATTGCAATGGAACTTTTACAATTTCAACGGTCGAGTTAAATCCATTAGTGAGTATTTTCTTTTGATGACCGCCATGAGACATTCAATATACGTGTACCTAGCGGACTTTACGTTCTTGAAATGTTTTTGTTAAGGATGTAGTTTGTGGTATATAGTTTTTTAAAAGTCGACCAATAATTAAGGGTGACATTCGAGCACAAATCTCACTTGATAGTATGTGATATGTGCGGCACAATAATAAATAACAATAGTTCAATATGCACATTGGTTGTCATATCAGGTTACATGTTTCGTTACCTGTAATACCTACATATATAATATGGACTTTCTTAAAGATCGGCAGCGCTTCTTCGACTCCTCTGGTGCTGTGGATGCCTATGGGCGGCCTAGATCACTTACCATCATTTGAGCAGCTTGCTCAGTTGCCAATATATAAAAAAAATTGGGTCCCCGAATCCTTACGACGCTGGTATTCCATGGGGTCTGGTCGAGCCGACCATGCTTTTCTTCACGATTCGATGATGAAGTTTTGATTTACTCTAGCACTGTTCATTTTTTAAAGGTAGTTCTCTCTATCTTTATTGCTTGTTGGTCCTCTTGAAGTTTTATTTCAAAGCAACTTGAAAAAATTTTAATTGTGGCTATACATAAAGAAATAAATAAATACCGTAATGTGGGAAAAATCTATATAGGGAAAAATTAAATGATTTTATTCTTAATCTGTAAGCGTCCATCCGTTTGTTTAGAAGATAAGTCGTGTGTGATCATTGAGTCATTTTTACTTCGTTCAGATTCTTCAGATGTTTGGGGCCATTACGTCGGCGTAATGCGGATGATGTAGCGAACTCGTAATTCATATTTTAGTTTATTGTTCATTGTCGATTGGTAATCTATAGTATATATTAAAATTTACTGTATATTACATACTTTATGTTCATATATATTAGTTTATATGTATGTAAAGTACATATATTTTTTATGTATTCTTCTATTAATATTTTATTTATTACTTTTATGTACTTAAATTGTAATTATTTAAGGTAGGCAGGCTGGTGGAGAATGGCTTTTGGTATTAAGTCCGCCTTTTTGAACAAATTTGTAACAAACTTGTGCAATTAAAGAATAATGTAATAAATGTAATAGATGTAATAGATGTTACAATAAAATAATTTATAAAAAAAATTGTAAATTAGCAGCAGCTCAGACCATATGAACATAGACCTCACCCATAGACTAGGAGTTTCAGACCAACCATCATACGAACAAGACCTGGCTGTATGGACTAAAGTCCTTTGCCTTTCCCATTAGGGATAAATTAATATCATCATCAACCATAGACTAGTCATGACCCGAAATAATGATGACGTATAAGTAAACTTTAGTCACTTTAACCTTTTTAAGATATATGATCATTATTATTATTATTACATTACACATACATTGTGAGTAACAAACAAGCACACAGATCTCCTGATGGTAAGTGATTCCTGCGGCCCATGATATCTACATTCATTGAGGACTGGGATGGAATGCCTCGACACTAGCAATAAAGGTCTCCGGCGTAGTCCTACCTTGGTCGATCTGACCCATTCATTATGCAGCTGGAAAGAAACTGCACCGTAGGTCTACCACTGGGAGAAGGTTATAACGATTTTGTGCGACAGGGAAGCCGATGTCCAGTAGTGGACCGCCATAGGGCTGATGATTTTCATATAACCTTTTTGTATACAATTAATTTTATAATTGAAAAGAAGCTTAACAGCTGCGTAGGTGGTCCCGAATTCGACCTTCAGCTGACGAACAATATTTGTCTTAATTACGGTCAATATAGACCAAAAACTATTGATTTTCGGGTCACTGTGTATGTCTTGTGTAAGTCCCTGACACTGCATTGGAACTCTTACTTCGATCTTTTCACATGCATTCTTTTTATCACATTAAGATTAACAAACGAGCACACAGTTCACCTCATGGTAAGTGATTCCTGCGCCCCGTGACATCTACATTCATCTTTGACATGGAATAACGCAGATGCATTGTCACTCTTGAGGACTGAGATGGAATGCGTCGAAACATACTCATCGGATAAAACACAGCGGCAGTATTATGCTGCTATATCACACTGGTACTTTGTGAGGGCGTGGTACTACCCCGGTCGAGCTGACCCATTCATTCTGCAGCTAGAAACAAACTGCAGCGTAGCTCTACCACAGTAAATTGCTACACTGCATTACACGAATGCTCTTAATTCACTATAAATTCATAAAATCATGTGCGTTTGATGTCATCTGGTCTGTCATAATCGGACACAGTTTTAAAAAAGTATAATTTTTTAACGTTAAACATTTCTACTAATATAAGTTTAAATACAGATTTCAATACAAGAATCGTTGTTTTAATGGCCACACGCACATTTAGTTTATTTGTTCATCTTTACGATCCTACAAACGTCAGATGTCCAGACAAATAGTCCATTGCAAAGAGGTTTCTCTATTTGACTGTTACCAGGGAGACTGCCAGAGAATTAGTTACCGTCAGACGACCTTTAGATGAGGATTATGTTATATGTGTATATTTCATTTTTATACTTGGTACAGCATTTGAAGTTTGAGGTGATATATTGTCGGGAATAGGTTTGCTTGAATGGATAACGGCCACCGTTACAAAATATAAGCTAGCCAATGAAATAGTAAATCCGCTGTTTCTGGGGACTGAAGGGCTGGTGACGAAATATTTCTTTTCTTTTATTACATTAACAGTAACAAACTAGCACACAGTTCACCTCATGGTAAGTGATTCCTGCGGTTCATGACATCTACATTCATCCTATACAGGGAATCATAATGTAGGTGCGTTGTTACCCTCGAGGACTGAGATGGAATGCCTCACCAGTAATAAGGGTCTCCGGATTCCTACACTCACCAGAAGAAACACAGCAACATTATGCTGCAATTTGCGCTGGTATTCTGTGTGGGCGTAGTCCTAACCCGATCGGTCTGGCCCATTCATTCAGCAGCTAAAAACAAACTTCAGTGTAACTCTACCACATCCACATGGATGAAAATGCATTTGGATTATAATATCTTATCAGAGATTAATATAACAATATATAAGGTCTCCAATATTGTTACTAAATATCCTAATAAAATAATTGGAATTTCGTGTATTTATACTTTGATACATTTTATATATATCAAAATATACACCAGACGGCTATAATAAAAATAGATCAAAGGGAGTTAGTTCCTCTAGAATAAATAAATAAATACTATTTCAGTGTGATGATAAAAAAAACTAGACTAAGAAAAGCGCTGGCGATCCCTCAATGTTATTTCTTGGGACAGTTAATGTAATGGGACTTATAGCTCTATATGAGGCACATATCTGGATGGAAGACCTCGGGAGAGCTCCTTACGAGCATATCCATGGCGTTTAGAATTTCATCTCCGAGGAGAATACCAACGCATCCCGCAAAGCGAATAGGGATTGCTTTGGTTTCGGATGCCACTATACAGTCCTGCTTCCGGTCCCGTAATAATTTCTAAAATTAGGAAAAACCTAGTTTTAGAATTCTTAGAAAGATGCGTGGAAGTGTGCTTGATAATCACCCCTAATATCATTAAAAAAGAAACGCTTCTAAATGACCAAATTCAAGAGTAACTCAATCAATAAGTCCTATACTAAAAAGGAATATATTGAAGATAATAAACCGAAGAAGAAGCGTCAGTAGCTTAATGGTTTGGGGTACGGTCTGCGAAACTTAAGGTCGTCTTTTCGTATCCACCATTCAACTATTATCTAGCACAAGCATTTAAGTTTAGTTGGACGGGAATATTAGAAACATTAACAGCAATTCTAGCATACCGGGTCAATAAATGACAGGTTGTTCACCCTTTGCAAGCTTTAAATGTAGAAAGAAACCGTCTTCTAAATAACTGCATTCGATTCGTTTTCAATCTCCGTAAGTACGACCATGTTTCGTTCTACCGGTCTCAATTAAAGTGTCTAACTATTCGTCAGCGACGCTCTTTAAGAGCATTGACCATTCTTTTCTCCTTCTCCAATTTATTTGTCTCCAAACTTCCAGTAATACAGTCAACAATAAGAACCTTCGCTCATCGCATAATCGTCTTCTTCTATGTCCTCTTCAGCGTACAGAGTTTATACACTCTTCTTTCTTTGTCCAATCTATTCTTCTGTGGAATGAGCTACCTCTTGGAGTCAGAATGGCTGAGAATCGTTTTGTTCTTAAAAGGAAGGCGCGTGAGTATGTCTTGAATAAACTGTCAGTAGATTGATAACACTATCATGTTATTAAGTATATATTATATATATAATAATATATTGATATATATATATATATATATATATATATATATATATATATATATAAATATGAGTATATTTAGTAGGTTATTAGAAAATATAAAGTATAATAACTTTGTAGAGTAACTGTTATTATTACCATTTTTATATTATATGTGCACCTACCCTAACTTCTCAAAACCATTTTCAGTTCGACTGGTAGAAAATACTTCTAGCATTAAGTCCGCCTATGTAATTTACTTTGTGCATGAAGTTTAAAAAAATAAAATAAATTTCCTATTATATGTGACTATAATAATTATTTAAACTAAGAAACAATAAGTTGATGTGTGTAATTTAATTCTAGTAATTTAAATCTATTTGAAAAGACAGAGTCGACCTAGCGTACCGGTAGTAGTATAAAATTATGATGCATAAATAGCTTTTATATATGAAATAATAGAATTAGATTTTGCTATTTAAGATGGATAAAGAAATAAGCTGGTATTCATTATCTCTACGGTGTTAAAGATAAGTATTTAACAAGAAAATATCCTTTTTAAACGTAAACGTGTGCACTTAGACACGGAAGAAGGGTGACAAATTAGCACAGCTGCTTATATCGTTTATATTTCGATACAAATTCGTCCTTGATTAGTATGCCAGCTAATGGGTTTTCATCGCCATGTTTCTAGTAATAGGACCTCAAGAGTGTTTTACTCATCATAGCTATTAATTTACTTAAGTATTCTCTGTTAGAGATCGTATTTATTTACTTAATTGTAACAAATATTACAACACTAAACATAGCTATGACAGAATTAATTACTCGAGCGAGACTCAATTACCTTCATAGATTAAAATCTGATCCGAGCACGGCCAAGAGCGCATTACTACGCAATGTCTATCTAATGTCTACTTAGATACTTTGGTATAACTTGACGTTATGGCAATATATAAGTAAATATTTATTTAAGTTGGTAAGGTAAGTTGTGGATGTTCATGGACGATAATCCTTACCATCAGGTGAGAGGATTGCTTGTTTGCCACTATTGTTTGTATACTATTAAAAAAAAAGAAATTTACTTTTTATTACATTTTTTTTTAATATAACAGTGCTGCAACATGAATGTTTCGGCTCTTAGAGAAACTCCAGAGCGAAATTTAATTTAATTATTGTGACCCTATTAATTAAGAGAAAAACAAGTTATACCATTTCAGTCCTCAGGAGTGGTAATATATGTGTACAATATATCTTTGCTTACGACAGCTGTTAATATCTTGGTCGCTTTGTCACTTACCATTAGTTGAGTGTGTCCATTTGTCACCCCTAATGTGATAAAAACTGTAATTATATTAGTCCGTCTCTACACTGACAACGTTGATGTTAGCGTCGTTGATAATTTCTAGATATAGCAGCATCATACTGCTGGGTTTCGTATGGGGTGAGTGGAGAGACCACACACCCAAATTTTATTTATTTATTTAATCTTTATGCACTAATCTAGTACATTGGCGGACTTAATGCCAAAGGCATTATCTCCAAGTCTACCATTGGGTGGTACAGAGAACATTGGGTAGGTGCGCACAGATAGATTTCATAAAAGTTCAATGTTAAAATTAACAGACCATGCGAACATAAGTACAAAAATATATCCAAATGTGCAAAATTAAAATATATATATAAACTCAGCGTCAAAAATACTCTTAACTTAATTATTATCTCGCCTATGCTCTGCTGTCAATTTGGGGCCAGTAGCAGCCCTACGGGCCTGGATTTTCTTCTCTCGCAGCCTTCTTCTTATTGTGGAGATGCTCACCGACGTCCTCCGAGCTGTTCGGAGCTGCTGTTGCAGCTCAACAGCGTTGGAGAATCGGTTACGCAAAGACGTCGACACAATATAGCGGTAGTCTCTGTCAGAAGTGCAACGTCGTCTTCCGGATCCATGCTTCCTGATGTAGCCTCCAGTCTCCTGGAGCCGCTGGGATCCTCGTTTCACCCGGAAACAGCTTATGTTGAGTTGTCGAGCAATATCAACTTGGCGTAGTCCTGATTGCAGTAGTGCTACCACTTGAGCTGCTTCTTCTGCCGTGGTATCCATTTTTCAGGGTTTTTTTCTTACTGGAGCTGTTCAGGTGTGACTTCTGTGATGTCTGGATAGCTAATGACCCATAATTAATTTTTACCCCCCCTTTTATTCGTGTCCAAGGTGGCACAAGTAGTGAGTCCTCTAATGAGCTTTTTAGCACTTTTTTTTTAAAGACCCTAACGTTTCGTGTTTATTGTTTTTACAGAAAAGAACGATACGCGTTTTTAAAGTGTATTAATTGTGCTTTCAAATGATATTAATTTTGGTAGGGTACAATAAATAAGTTAAGAGTATTATTCGCTTGAAGTCAAAATTTCAAAAGGTGCGATTTTTTTGACGCCGAGTGTAATTACTAATATATATACAAATATACACATATTTTTAAATAAATATATACATATATGAAACTATATAGGATATATAAATAAAAAATATATAAATAAAGTAATATTTGACGATGAAAATCAACCGGCTAACGAGGTTTTGAGGTTTACATGTTCACGAGATTCTTAAATATATGGCGACTTTTAGCCAACCTAATTTCGAGAGGTATTCGAGGTGGAATGCGGTCCACGGGAGGATAGACTGAATAAAGAAAGACTAGTGTATAAAGTCAGAACGGTGAACAGGACATTCGAGGAGAAGGTTTTTGGTTGCTGAACACACAGATATTGAAAGTTAGGAGTTACATATGTAAGTCTGAGTAGTGGAAGAAATTAAAACCAATTCCAAATATCTGTAATGAGGAGAGAGATGGAATATCTTAGTCCCCAGAACTACACCTCGTACACGCCTTACGTATGTACACCTTAAATCTTTTACTGTTTAGGTGTTTATGGGCTGCAAGCATCACATGCTATAAAATAATGATGCTGTACTCCTGGTCGATTTCGACCACGATGATTTTTTTTTATTACATTGAGAGTAACAAACGAGCACACAGTTCACCTGGTGGCAAGTGATTCCTGCGGCTCATGACATCTACATTCATCCTCGACAAGGAATCATAATGCACATGCGTTGTCACCCTTGGGGACTGAGATGAAATGCCTCGTCACCAGTAAAAAAGGTCTCCGGATCCCTGCACTCACTTGACGAAACATAGCAGCATTATGCTGGTATTATGTGAGGAGGACGTGGTCCTACCTCAATCGAGCTGACCCAGTCATTCTGTAGCTAAAAACAAACTGCAGTGTAGCTATGTTTATCTTCTGGTTGAAACCAAATGATATCAACTGCGCAAAATAATTTCATAGTGACGTAAGCGCAAACACAGAAAGACTCACTCGTGGTCCCCTATTCCAATGTAATACACGTGCAATTAGATTGGAGGAAGCCGAGGAACAATATTTGTGTATCACAAGAACCCGAGGTCTTCGATGCAGCAATCACCTGCCTCACTCTAACCACTTAACCACGCGTCCGTCATTATTCGACATTTCAAATGAATTGAGTGTTTGTCACCAATAGATTTATAAAAATAAACTATTTGATTATTCAAATTATTGTTTATTTTATTATTAATATTCTCGTAATACATAAAATCGATAATGGGCCCGCGTCTATGTTTGCGAACACATTTCCGCCGTGTAATTGACCCTATCCATTCAATGGCTTCTCTCTCGATTAAATATGCATAGCAATTAAAGAAATTGTGACGTCACTAGTCATATTTATTTTTGCATCAGTATCGAGACAGTGTTGAATCCATATTCTTTAGATGACGGACTTCACTAAAATCTGCACGTGGTGTTGTTCTCCAAGGTTATTCTCCTATTCTTCTGATTTATTGCAAATGCACTATGTTATGTGTTGCACTACATTATTATATATTGTATACGTAATACATATATTCTGTGAATGAGTTTTACACCTAATTTTTACCAGCAGCGTGGGGCTATACCATTTACTTAATGTTTTGTATTTGTGGGTGAGTGCTTATGCGTCTGTGTCTATGTACTTTTTATAGTAGAATGTGTGAACAGGACACAAATTAACCTGAAGGTGATTCCTGCGGCCCATGACACTGACGTTGTATCTCGATAAGGACCACGATTCAGACCCGTTGTCACCGCTCAAGACAACGACAGGATGTTTTTACCAGACCATATATTTCGGTCTCGAGGAAAGCGTTGTTATACCACCATCTGACCAACCTAATCTTGCTAAGGCTAGTTCTTAACTACGGCGTGAATACTACACAAATACTAAGTGTGTGTGTAAACGTGTGTGGTATAATAAAAATTACGCATTAAATTCAAACACAGCTTTTAAACTATTAGCAAAGTCTCTTTAATATAATTCAATTTTTTATTTCATCGTTCGCTCAAAATGATTAAACTTATCAAGTCCGCCCGCGTTATTCTGTTTTCTTTCAACCAACATAAGCTTCTTAAAGTCTTAAAAGCTTCCTGTCTCATATTCTAAGGAGGAAATCCAGCTGAAATTTTCCTCGAGAGTTTTCTTTTTACGACATAATAAAACGTACGGACTTTTCCAGTGATTTGATGTAAGATACTCTATAAGTAAGATACTCTCTATAAAATGCGGTAAACAGGAGATCGGTCTTGAAAGACGCTTTAAGTTATGCATAAATTTATAAAGTTAAAACTTTACCACCCTTGACTTCCATTAGACACTATATATTTATTTTTAGTTACAAATGAGCTACATTTTACCTGATATGTGATAATTACAGCCTAAAAATATCTTAATTTTTTTTAAAGAATAAGTGACAAACGAGCAAGCAGGTCACCTGATGGTAAGTGATTACCAACGTCCATGGACATCCGCAACACCAGAAGAGTCGTAGATGCGTTTCCGTCCTTTAAACATAAATGCCTTTAATCTGGCCGTCAAGCGTCAAAATGGCAAAATCTCTCCTCAACTAAGTTTTGAATGCACGTGTATTGTCATCCATCACGGCTGCACCGAATCCCTGGCCAGGTAGGGTAGCTTAGAGCTTCACAGACCCTTCACGTGAAACAACCCAACAAGTGAACACACCAGCGTCATGCTGATATTTCCACAGTCCTTCCCCGATCGTGCTGGTCTGCATACTACAAAAACAAGTTACTGTGTGATTGTATCTTTTGGGTAACCAAAATTAATCAACAGAACAGGATAAATGCCGTAACCATTGATTTGCCTAATCACGGATACTGAGTTGTCGTCCCATTTGTTTACTTATTTGATTATAGAAAGATTTCAAAAAAAAATTGACGTAAGTTAAAAACTTATAACAACTACCATGCTTAGTAATTAACCAGTTATTGTTGACATTATTTTAATTATATGATATTGTTTATTTACATTTGACGATCATATTTCGTGTCGTGTTTTATAATGTAATTGTTTTATATATAATGTAAATCTAATCTAATCATTCTCTTAATCCAGAACGTTTCTTATCCATCGGTTGTTGGTTCTATAAATACATGCATACTTATGTATTGATTACTCAAATTTTAAATGGGGTTCCCAAAATTGTACAAAAGATATCTTTTTGTGCTGTTGGTCCAAATACCTCTATAGCTTTATCTAATTAGACTCGCGAGCGGGAGAACCGCTGAGTAAGGAGACAACGACGATGCTGTGAAGCTGGCAAGGAGACTGCTGCTCCACCACCGCTGCACTACGACCCCTGTGGACGAAGAACGTCAACGACAACAGAGGGGGGCGATAATACGATCCGAGGGCCTCATAAGGAGGTACGAAACCTCGACTCTAAAGGAAGGTGTACAAAAGATATCATTGCTGATTGATTTATAGAAGCTGGAAATGGAGTCGTTAGTCTTGTTAAGACGCCTCAAAAGCTAGATATCATCTGAATGTTTGTATATCGCACTGTTGATAGGTCGCATTGACGATATGTCGCACCAATAGTTCTTTCGCTACTCCTAAAAACCATAAAAGATTGGGGATCCATAACGCCGCGAAAACTGTCAAACTCAAGAATTCGACGTAATATAGAAAAACCATATAAGAAAACAAAAGAATTATCGCGTGGCATGAAGACTGTCGCTTGGACTCTTTCGTGAATTATTAAAAAAAACCTGAAGTTGAAGTGTATCGGAGATTTTTTTTCTACAGACAATCCATTAATTAAGCGAGAATGAATTGTAGTTTTGAGATCCGCAGACATAAAGTCAGATGTACTGTTTGGGCGTACCCTTTAATTAGAAAAACGAATAGAAAATCTCAAATGTCTTTTTAATTTAAAAAAAAATTCTTTCTTTGAGTAAAGACATGTACAGACGGACATTCATGTTTGTTCTGTTTAGTCTAATTCAGTGCTTCGCATTTCAATAAAACATAGTCTTACGTCTGTTTGAATGACTGTACGGGCGCAAAGCGAGCCAAGGCGAAATAAACATCACTAAACAATAACAAGGTTGTACCGAACATCATTTATGTATTACGGACACCTTTTCATGTTGAGACATCATTTCATCTAGATGTAGGGGAACCTCAGTTCGCGTCCAACATCACGCCACGTCGGTTAAAATGTTGAAAGTGTTGCATGGTTTAAAAAGTGTCAGTGTTGTATACAAGTTGATCCGTTTCGTTGTTGGCAACATTTTGCGAACATTAGGAACAATAATAATACATTTAAAATTATATAACGATATTAAAATACCCGCCGACCGTCGACCACCCTCAAGTCTTTTGTTTTTTTTTTTATTACTTCGAGAGTAACAAACGAGGACACAGTTCACCTGATGGTAAGTGATTCCTGCGGCCCATGACATCTACATTCATCCTTGAATATTGAACAAACAAATTGAATCATGATGCAGATCCGTGGTCACCCTTGAGGGCTGAGATGGAATGCCTCATTACCAGTAATAAAGGTCTCTGAATCCCTGCACTCACCAGACGAAACTCACAGCAGCGTTATGGTGCTATTTTACGCTAGTATTCTGTGAGAGCGTGGTCCTACCATGTTCGAGCTGACCCATCAGCTAGAATCAAACTGCAGTGTAGCTCTGCCACTGTTAATCCGGGAGGTCGATGGGTGCAGGTGCCTCAGGGTCTTACTCAGCGGCAGTCTGTGGGGCAGACCTATGTTCAGCAGCGGACTAGTGTGGGATGAAATGATCATAATGATGAGCTACGTAATTCGTTGTGTTTGATATCTCTGACTTTTTTTTCGACGTTACTTTTGCAGGATTGATATGACAGAGGTTCCCAGACTTTTTTTCTCATATACCACTTTCAAAATTTAGCTAAATTTTGCAGCTACATTTCAACCGTATTCCTAAAACTTGACAAAAAAATGTGGAATATGCGAGTTTTTACAAGACACTACGCTGAGCTTAAAATATTATCTGCCTACATTGATAGGTGAAGTGAAGCCAACATTTTAGTTCTTCACTATCGAAAGAAAATAAATTTTCGTGGACCCCGCATACAAATTTTGAACCCCATTCTTATGTCACGCCAACGTAGGTCGAGTCTCCCGTGGACCCCTGGGGTCGACCTTGACCACTTTGGGAACTAAATAGTTAAGGATATAAATAGTTTGTAACTCTTAGGCAGTGGTTGTTATGTATTGCAGGATGTCCTAACAAGTTTTTAGTTTACTACGGAAAGATGATTCTTTTGGTACATACTAGATCTTTTCTTGTTCACAATAAATGCTAAAGTCAATTATTTCCTACACTTAATACTGAATGCAATGTGAAGTTAGGTGAAAGCTATAGAACTTCTTATTCGAACATCATCGGATATCTTTTGAACCTAAATAATAAACAAACAGACAAACAAAATAGAATTGGTTTTTATATATGTATGTACATCTTGAATCTTTGATGAGAATGGGTCTAGTTTATTCCAAGTCTACTCTAGCTCAAAACACCCACATTCATTCTCGATAAGGAATCATAATGTAGATGCGTTGTTACCAGTAATAACGAACTCCGGATTACTACACTTACCAGACGAAATACACCAATATTATGCTGGTATTCTATGAGGGCGTGATCCTACCCCGGTCGAGCTGACCCATTCATTCTGCAGCTTTGCTTTGCCACTGTTAACCCGCGAGGTCGATGGGTGCAGGTGACTCAGGGTCTTACTCAGCGGCAGTCTGTGGGGCAGGCCTATGTTCAGCAGTGGACTAGTGTGGGCTGAAATGATTATAATGATGATTGACCCATTCATTCTGCAGCTACAAACAAACTGCAGTGTAGCTCTACCACTGTAACAGATACACACTGCGTTTGTATGTCACACAGAAAAATTATAAATGCAATATATACATGACATGGCAGGCTGTTGGCAGGCCTGGCACTTGTGTCTAAAGTACTTTATGTTTTTAGTTAGAAACCATATCAGTTTATTTTTCAAACGCCTTTTAATAGCTCCTTTGACCTAGAAAGCTGTCCATTTGTCTTGATATTGCGTTGATAGAACTATCTCGTCTCCTTTTATGAAGCAATATATAACAACATACTTATAACGTTTGAGTAAGACAAAGAAATACCTATGTAGTATATCGAGCCTTTGCACAGGGAACCTTTTACCTACCGGTGTTTAAAGTTGTAACCGTGGTTCCTTGTCGAGAATGAACATGGATGTCATGGGCCACAATCATTACTTACTATCAGGTGAACTGTGTGCTTGTTTGTCACCGTCAATACTGTAAAAAAACCAATATAAAAAATTCAAAATGACGTTTTCATTGTAAGTTTAATTTTATTTATTTATTTCGGCATATGTGAATTTTAAGTATATATGAAATCGCTTAAGATTTGTTTTATTTTAGTAACTACTCATACGTATATATTAACTTAGGATACAAAACAATTAATGTAAAAATACAGTATCAAGATTTGAAATAAAAATAACAATAAATACTGAAATTCAAAACTAAAACTTCAATAAAATTATAGTTTATATTGAAGTATTCTTAGCATTTTTTTAATTTAAAAATATTTTTATAATTAGTATTGTTTCATGCCATCTTTTCTCTATCTATTTGTCGTAAGTTCATCAAATTTTAATTCAATAATCCTAAGGCGTATGGGTGATGATTTACTCTTCCAAGATTGGCAAGAGATATATATGCGATATTTTGTGAGGCAGGGATAATACCACGTGATATAGCTGGTGACGCTGCTGTGTTCCGTATGGTGAGTGTAGGGAGGAGTCAGTTTAAAGTGAACTTTGTGCTCGTGCGCCACCCCTAATAAAAACAGTACACTGTAGGTATATGATGCAAACCTCAATAAAAATACAATAACTTGCAACGGCAATGGTAAATATAGTTTTATACCTATATTCAAAAATAGTTATGCTACATACATTAAAAAAAGTTTTTATTTATAATTTTGCCAACGACTAGTAAATTTTTCTTCATACGTCTTATGCTTGGTAGATTATTATTAAATTATGATAAAAATTATTTTTACTTTTGATAGAACGGTGTCTAGATAAAAAGTAAAAAGTATTTATTACAGAGAAAAAAGTAATACAATTTAACATTTTTAAAGAAAAAAAAAACGAACGCCTATTTTATTCACACTTGGAGGCTGCAGTTACCTTCGCACGAGGCAAGCCTGTACCGCGAGGGCTAGTTACGAATACATTTTATTTTAGATAGATAAAGTTTTTATTTTATGGGTGCACAAATTGAATCAACAATCATCTTCATTATGTTATTCTTCAATTCACTGCTGCAGGCCTCCCCCACATACTGCCTGCAATGCACAATCCTGAGCCATCTGTATCCATCGACTTTTCGCAGAAATGCATAGATCGTCACTCCATCTAGTCATCCTAAATTGCGATAGCCAATACGAGCTTGCCATTCGACCTATTTTTTCCCAATCGGTTGTCAATTCTACGAGCTTCATAGTCGCCAGCCACTTGCCACTTGCCACTTCAGATTTTTAGTTTTTTATTATTGCATTGAGAGTTACAAACGAGCACACAGTTCACCTGATGTTAAGTGATTCCTTTGCCCATGACATCTGCATTCATCCTTTCATCATTCATCATGTATCAGCAGGTTAACTGTGTGATCGTTTATTTCCTTCATAAAAGCTAGATGAATAAACCTTTAAGAATTGTAATTAGTTTCCATTATATTGCTTTCTTTTACTGACAAGCAAATATATTATGGTTGACCTTCTTTTGTTTATTCAGTTTTAAATAACTATGTTTTGAATTTGATTGTCTTTCATGTGTAAATTGTCCGTTGTTAGTTCTGAAATTGTTTTTGGTGACAGTGATTACATTTATTATATATATGTTTTGATTACGTAAATGTCGTGTTCACCAACGGGTTGCCGCCAACGTTACTCTAAAATAGAATATTTTTTTCCATTTTGTTTAATTTTACTTTGTAATCTTTAACACACTTTATTATTTAATGTGCACTAAAATACTCTATACCCCGTCTATATACTATTCATTCCTTTAATTTCGGTCATGAATGCGAAGTGAAGTGGCGAAAAGCGAGAAACAGGGTTTCACTGAAACTAATAAAAAACAAACTCCTCATCTATCTGCATCTATGAACTTGAAATTATATTGTCTAGATGCGTACAATTATTTTACCTCAAAAAATACTATTTTAAAAATTTAAATAAATAATTTTTATGTCATTAGCCTAATGGTTTAGGATATAGTCTGCGAAAGGACATGGGCCATTTTCGGCCCAGCTACTCGTGTTCTCAAGGACATTAATGAAATATCTATAGAAAAAAACATTTCATTTTTACATACTTATTATAAAATTTAAGGGTATTTTAATGGTGATAATTAAAATCATAAATTAAAAAAAAATAGCATACACAAGCTACATTGATAATACTGAAGGAGTTGCCATAGGTAAAATATATTTATATTTTAAAAAATTCACATTAAATCTTCTTAAAAAAAACATATTGCAAAAAACTAGGGAAATATATTAACAAATTGAATTAATGGATTTTAAAATTAATATAAAATATTATATCTAACAAAAATCTATTATTATACATTTAAATCTGTAGAATAAATAATTACATGGCTGAATAATAACCTAAAATTCTTATCTTATTTTTTAAATATCTCTGTATCCCCATGAACAATATTGATTTTAATTTGTTTATAATAAAAGGGATATATAGTCTGTTATTTTTTAAACTTAATTTCATTACTGTCCTTGAACTTCGTTTAGTGGGCCGTGCAATGTATGGGCCACCCATGTCCTTTAAGGTTGTTGGTTCAAATCCAACATTCGACTATTATCGTGAACCATCTCCTAACACAAGTATCAGCTCAATTGGTGTGGTTGATAGTACTCATCGCCTCTTCTCTAAAAAAATTCTCTTTTTTTTTATTTATCCTTCTAGAAAATTAGTATGGGTAATACTAAATACATAGTTACCTGTCATTGGCATACGCATTAGTAGCATTTTGTATATATTATGAATGTAAATTGCGTTTGATTTTTTTGTGCGTTTTTGAATAAAAAAAACTGTGAATGTTTTTCAAACATTGTGAATTAAATACAATAATAAAAATATGTTAATCAAGATAATTACTAAGATAGATCAGTATTGTTCCTATTCTGTTAGGGAGTGGAACACGGTTTAATTTTACAAATTGCTTGCGATCTCCGAGCGACGGCTTAGAGCGTTTAATTTTTTAAAAAATGGGAACAATATAAAACTATAACAATTTAATGATAATTACATATATATATATACATATATAGATATATATATATATATAGATATATATAGATATATATATATATATATATATATATATATATATATATATATATATATAGGAAGAAACGTAAACCCACTCTGCAGCATGTTGTGATCAATTTCTATCTGGTGAACTGTGTTTTTCTTAGTCACCCTTAAAAAAAAACAGGTAATAGAAAATATTGCGTTGTTCAAATCGATATTCATGATGATCGACCATCTCCTGGTCTTTTCTTCCAGTTATTACCAGACATTATCTGCGCAGAACAAACAAATCAATCTTTCTATAATGCCTTACCCGTAAGGTAATATTGCTAATGTTGTATTGTGCTCTCGAAAACTTTTGACTTATTTCCTTTCTTTAATTTACGAATTTTCATTATTTTTTTTACTCAAAATTAAATTTAGATTTTGTTATTGGATAAGGTTTCGTATCATTTCAAATATTTGCGAACCAAAAACTGGTCAGGTCTTCAGAGGGATTACCAAATCAAACATTTTTATACAAAAGGCCAATTTGTAACTTGAAATGATATTTGCATCGCGTAAATCGTGTCGCACAGGAAAATGCTCGGGGCCATGACCACCGACCACCGATAAGCAATAACGACACAGATTAATAACTATGCCATTGTATTATTGTAACATATAACGGTAATTATAATTCTGTTCGTGTAACTACTCACTTATGACACATTTCAAATTTAAAAAAAATATGACCAACTCACAAAATATGATCAACACAGTTCCTCAAAATAGCTTGGTAAGCTTGTAGCTAGAAACACACTGCAGTAGCTTTGGCACGTAAAAGCTTTCTTCTTGTATGTTACTTCTTTTGAGGGGTTACATTACAATTTTTACAAAAGTTATATTGGCAGAACAGACGCCGAATGACATCACAAAATGATGGTTCTAATTCTAAGTTTGGCCACCTGAACGGGTCAACGGTGGCGCTGTTTACCCATCCTCAGTCAAGATTCATGATGCATTGTTACCGCTGAAGTATGAAATCGAATGCCTCGTTAACAGTATTAAGGTATCTTGTATTGGCGTCCAAATATATATTTACCACAGCACTACGGTAGCACGCAATAGCATGCCTATATTATAGTAGTAAAAGTTCGCTATACTTTGAACCGCGCAAAGCATGCCAGTTTATAGCTACACTGCAGTTTGTTTCTAGCTGCAGAATGAATGGGTCAGCTCGACCGTGGTAGGACCACGCCCTCACAGAATAACTGCGTAAAATAGCAGCATAATGCCGCTGTGTTTCGTCTAGTGAGTGTAGGGATCTGTAGACCTTTATTAATAGTGACGAGGCATTCCATCTCAGTCCTCAAGGGTGACAACGCATCTGCATTGTGATTCCTTGTTAAGGATGAATGTAGATGTCGTGGGCCGCAGGAATCACTGGCCATCAGGTGAACTGTGTGTGAGTTTGTTACTCTCAATGTAATAATAGTAATTATCATTACGTGTACATATATAATAAACAAGTAAAAGATTTTAGGGTTTCATGAAAATTACTTAAATTTTATAAATTTAATGCTTATACAAAATTAACCCTTTATGACCAGAACTAAGTAGAGATTTTGAACATAACTATTGTACACTTGAGTATGTTTCAATGTAACTAATTAAATAACTGCAATTGTGTTAAACTTGAACCTTTTCTATTTAAATAAATTTTTAAAGTATTTCTTTTAATATTTTAACGAAACAAATAGTATATATTGTGACGATATGCTGCCAAAAATCGATAACTCGCCACCCTTCAGTCTTAATATATCGATGTTAACACACATCTCTAGTAGAGCGTTCTCACACGGGTCACCTGCCCCTCACAGGAGAAAAATGAGCACGCCTCAGAAAGCACGGCTATGTTTAGCCAAAGCCCCCCGATGCTCGATTAGCCTTACGCGCCCTGCACATATCGATTGCTCTCTATCTAAGCTCGGCAGAATCTAGTGTCAGATAATGCTCGTCACCTAATAGCTGTGTGTTAAAATATATTTTAAAAAAAATTGTGATTATAAAAAAGAAAAAATTACGTCACACGTCGCATACACGTTCGGGGCTGTGTGGTTGTACCTTTATATTATATATTTTTGTTATATCCCAGTTCTGTGTTGAAGTTTAGGTATGTATATTGAATTCTACAATATATTGCGTTATATATATGTCTATATTTGTATTTATTTTTTATTTATTATGAATTTAGGCATAGTGTTAAACAGTATCTTAAATCTGTTAGATATATTTAAGATAAAATTTTATACAGTTGTAGAGCCACGCTACATTTTAGCTATGGCATGAATAGATAGATCGGCTCGACCAGGGAAGGACAACGCCTTCACAGAATCCCAGGGTGAAATAGGAACATAAATGTGCTGTCTCTGTTATGGTGAATGTAATTATCCGGGAACCCAACTACGGGGCCCAACATCTCAGCCCTGGCAACGTAAGTGCATCCTGAAACCTTGTTGAGGAATGAGGAACTGTGTGCTCGTGCGTCTCCGTAATATTATAAAAGAAATCACAGATTTTCCCTTTTTTTCCTATTATCCATCTCAAGTCAATAATTTCTATTAATCATCACAGTCTATCTAACGTCCAATGCTGCTCCTCCCTCATATATTACCAAAAAGCACAAGCAGTAACCTAAGTCACCAGCTTCCATTGACTTCCCGCAAACTTGTATAGGTCGTCACTATATCCAGTGGGGGGTCGTCTATCGTTTAACCCCATCATTATTTATCATACGTCATTAACGACACATCCTGGCACGTAAACGTAATTAACACAGAATCCTACCAAACATGATTAGGGAGGTTATTAATATTTAAAAAAAAAACATCCTAATTTCAATAGAGAACTTGCTCATTTGTTACTTTGAGAGTAACAAACTCACAGGCAGTTCACCAGATGGCAAGTGTTTCCTGCGGCCCATGACTTCTACATTCATCCTTGACAAGGAATCATAATGCGTCGTCAACCTTGAGGACTGTGATGGAATGCCTCATCACCAGTAATAAAGGTCTCCGTATCCCTACACTCACCACACGAAAACAGCAGCGTTATGCTGCTATTTTACGCTGGTATTCAGTGAGGGCGTGGTCCTACCCCGGTCGCGCTGACCCATTCATTCTGCAGCTAGAAACGAACTGCGTAACGTAACGTAAACTGTTGTGTAGATGAACAAAAATAAATGATTAAAATGTGACGGTAGTTCCGGTTGACTATTACATCAGCGTCAAACACCTCTGTGTTCACCGTGACTGTCTGCTGTAAAGATTAAAAAAGTTAATAAAAACGCGATCAAATACGTAAACTTGTTTTATTCAATGTGTAATATTCGCGTAAATATAATAAATCATAACGTTCCAATTATAATTACTTGGCTAAATACTGACTGAAAACTTAATAAACTATAAATGTCCTTTTTAGGAATTTTTAATAATACAGAATTATGTAGGAAGTTGAACCATCAATTTCTTACTTAGTTCTGTTTTGATTTCAAAAATATTTTTAATTTAACCATCCACTCAAAACAATGGAGGGCTTCAGCGCATCTGAAAGTTTTATAGAGGTTTAATTTCCCGACTTATTTCCTTCTTATTTAAAAGGCAAAAGAGAGCCGTGATAGGGCAATGTCGAAACGCTCGTTTTTAATTCACGTTACGCGAACTAACCGAGTTCGATCCTCGATGGTGGCACAAATGAAATCGTTAATTGAAATTTTAAAACGTCGGCTCGGCGACTAAGTAAAATATCACGAGGAAACCTGATGACGGAAATAATATATTTCCAAGACATGTGGGATCCACCAATCCGCTCCGTCTATATGGGAGGTCTTGGTCTAACAATGGTTTTATAAATATAAACTTTGCTTTTTTAAAAGGCAATATGGGAACATTTTTTCGTTTTAGTAATGATTTCAAAATGATTTTTTAAAGAAAATAAGTTATGGTTGTAATTTATATTTTTCATTAAAATTTTTCTTAACTAAAATCAAAATACTATCTATATACTATCAGAGACAAACCGATAATAGAATGGCCATATTAGCCGTGGAACTGATAACCGTCAGGGTAAACGAGTTCTTGAGTGGTGAACGCGGTCCGGCAAATGCAGTGTAGGATGCTCACAGACTAGGAGACATGATCTTCGCAAGGATGACAGGAGCTCGACGAGAGCAGCTGAGGATCGTGCTCTGTTGAGTCCGATTGGACCTGGCCCAGCAGTGGTCGTAACTGCAACTTATAACTATGATCGTGATGACAGATTATCTTTATATATAGACACGTTACACATTACGTAACAGTTACGTTTTTTTTTAATAAGTAACATTTGGCATCAAAATATACATATGCACATCAGTACACTTAACTTGTTTAAATGAAACTAACTTGAACTAAAACTTGTTTAGTTTAAACTGATTTCACTGACGATGTTGTATTTGTTTATAGCTTTTAGCTAGTATATAGCTGACCCGACAGATTTTTTTGTGAATTCGTGAAAGTTAATACATCTCTGGAATCGTGCAATATGTTATCGTATTCGGATAAAAATCCCATAAATAAATTTCACTTAGACAATTTCTCAGGGGAACTTTTCCAATTTTCCTTCCTATTAAAATCGAATTCGGACTATTACAAACATTAAACAGTCCAGCCGTTCTCAAGTGATGCGCTTGCTTACCAGAGACATATATTTTTTATTTAAAAACCATTTTCGTTTTTTCCCTAGTTCCATATATTCCGTCCGTTTGGAATATTGAATGAACCCTACTGGCAATAGTTGCAGCCACGCTGAGTGATGGTGCCACGTTTTAGAATGCCTCTAGCTGCTCAGGGGCTCTGCCATATGAACGGTTCGGCTAGACTGTAGAAACACCACGGCCTTGCCAATCAGCCTCAAATAACAGCATTAAACTGCTGTATCGTTTGTTGAGTGTAGGTAATCGGAGACGTAGTTAATGATAGCGAGGTATCCCATCTCAGTCTTCAGGGGTGAATCTTTTCTGAGGATAGATATGTTTATGGGTATGTGAACTGTTTGTTTGTTTGCCAGTTAGTTTCAGTAAAAAAAGTAACAGTTGTTTTAAATTTTAGTATAAGTATCGGGTGGTATCTATACTCAATATATCTCTTGGGTCGGTCGACTTTTAGGAAATGCCAAAAACCATAAAACCACCATTTCAAAATAAACTGTACCATGCAATTACATATTAAAAAAAGTAAAGATTTTTTTTAGATAATAAACTTAATTTTTGAAATCGGTTAATAAAATATACAAAGACATAGAAATCTCTTTGGTCTTCAAAGATATGAGCTTATTCATGCAGTTAAAACAAAGTCTATCCGTTCTGCGAATAAAATAAAAAAAAACGTTCAGTTCCTCTTTGTAAAGTGTTCATGAGAAAACAAAATCTATTATCATCGTCTCGGAATACAAAGTGATTTATCTTAACAACATAGCAAAGTCGTTTTACTTCACTCAGGCGTTTCCCGGACGTGTATGCGGGGGCTTAAAAAATACATCTTATATAACGCAATTTTGAATCATAAAATTACGTGCATAAGGCTTAAATCTTAACAAATAACTATAAACACAATTCCAGATGGTTACAAGTGAAAATCGAAAAACACTATGTTATTTTGTCGTCGGTGTTGTTTTGTTAGTGTTCAGTTATTACTGTATAGATATTAAGCGTGTGTGGTACAAGCTGCTGTTGCATACGTTCTACATTGTGTGCGATATGTTGAAGCTGTTAATGAAGCTGGTCGAGCTGTACTAACGATGGTGTTGTGACGTGGTGAGTATAGCGTTTTGTGTGCGTTTTTCCACATCGGCAGTTTTACGTCTACTTATTTTTACGGAAATAAACAATAACTTTATCTTATCAATCAATATCATTATTTTTAGAATAGGTGGCAAACGAGTAATCAGCCCACCCGATGGCAAGTGATCACCGCCGCCCATGAACATCCGCAACACCAGAGGAGTCGCAAATGCGTTGCCGGCCTTTAAGGAAGGTGTGGGCTCTTTTCTTGAAGGTCCCTAAGTCGTATCGGTTCGGAAACACCGCCGGCGACAGCTGATTCCACGGAGTAGTTGTGCGCGGCAGGAAATTTTGCACGTTGCGCACAGTGGTGGATTGCCAGCCTTAATTTAAAATTAATCCAAAGCAGAACTCCCCAGAACACTCCCCATGGTAAGAGATCCTATTCTTTATTAGGGGCACATCACGTTTCAATTGTTTTTTCATTCATTTATTATTTTTTGTTTTTTATTGTACCTTATTTGGCTATGGATTATGTGTGCCAATAAGGAATTAATTATTATTATTATTGGACGACAAGTAAACGGTTCTTTTTGAACTAACTGATGGACGTGTTAGACTGCAAGATATTGCAAGGTGCACATTTGTTGTCACCCTACTCTTGACTAAGATGTTATGTCCCGTTGCAGGGTCTACAGGAGTTCTGCACTCACCAAATGAAACACAGCGGCGTTATACTTCTAATTGTATTGGTATTCTGCGAAGGTCCATTCCCACTGAAGCGGACCCATTCACGGTGCAGTTCTCATCTGTTTTCGGACCTGTTGATAGTTCACCTAATTGTTAGGCAGTTCTTGAGCTCCATAACATCCACATTCGTACTCGTTTAGAAATCAAAATATAGAAATCTTGACCTAGTTTAGTTTAGGTTTATTGGAAAAAAAATTGGATAGGGAAATAACATTGTTTATTACAAGATATTTTATTAATTTTACTTACTTTTGTTGACTTTAGTAAAAGTGGCATCACTATCTGTCTCGCTCACTCATGGCCAACATGTCCAGTATCCATCTCTATCATCGTTTTGCGGTAAAATTAAGAACCTACCAAGAATTTGTGTGAATCAAAAACATTTTAACTGAGTAAAATGGGTTAGCAAAAATTGGGTAACTTGAGGTTTTTTTACTCTTTTTTTTAAATATGAAACTAACAAGTATTGTACCATTTTAGATTCCTGATTAAATGCACCAACTTTTAATGCCACTTGCCAAGGCACTCTAGTACATTTTTTTAAAGGGGGGCCTTTCAAAGACGACAAATTTTGAAAATTTTAAATTCATAGTTTAACAAATTAGTCTTAATTCTAGGAAACTTAGGTAAATTGTGTCATTATTTTTGACTGTCATTCAGATATGTTATTAAGTGTTATGGTTCCAAAGTTTAAATGAACAAAAATAATAAAAATTAACCACAATAACCGAAAAATGGGAACAGTTTGACCAAATTTCTAGGTTTTTCTTAAAATGCCCATAATTTTTAAACTGCATGGGATAGATTTTTTTTTCTGATTTTTCTCATGATGGTTACGATCAATCCTGTCACCCCGTTTCGGCTTGACGTTGAGTTCTGGGACACCCTTAATACCCTGTATATACATTCGTCACAATTAAAAGGTATACGTTAGGACATCATACGGCACAATAATATAAAATGATAAAAATATTTTTTATCTATCTGTGGTCTATTTTGTAGTTAATTTTTATATTAGAAACTACTAATTTCCCATTCACAAGGTTTCAACTATTGATTGAGATCAAAACCTTTTAACCCGTTATTGAAAGTTTCACAGTTTGCAATAACCATCAACGTAACTTACGAGCTCAGTACATGTTAAACAATCCCGGCAGATGTTGAACGCGTGAATGGTCGGCGTTATCCAAAACAAACAAACAGACTGCCCATTCAGAGCGCACACCTTGGAACGCGGCGCCTAAACATGTCATAACCAGCCTTGATGTTGTACGGATCGCTGGAAGTGATTCCATTGATCTATTGTTTGTTTGTAACTTCACGGTTTCATTATCCGGCGATAATTATTAGCGCGTTATCGCGACACCTTGCCCCACGGCGATTTTTTTTTTGTGTGTTAGTATTGCTGTTGGTCCAGAGACCATTACAGCTTTATCTAAGTAGACTCGCGAGCGGAAGGCCCATTGAGTACAGGAGACACCGATGCTGCGAAGCTGGCTCGGAGATTGCTGCTGCTGCATCACCGCTGCACTCCGACCCCTTTGGACGAAGAACGTCGACGACAATAGAGGGGGGCGATAATACGATCCCTCATAAGTAGGTACCAAACTTAGACTCGGATCACTATCTAAAGGAAGGACCCCACGGTGAACTTACGGCTATGACATACAGGAACATGCGATAAATTTCCTAATGCATTTAAAGCGGATATTGTAGATATAACCTATATAAACTAGTCAGGTCATAAGTACTATCACATTCTTATTTAATTTATATACTGGTCAGAAATGTTTGGATCGGTTTTGATTAAGAAACTTTCGCGTGACCTTAAAAAGGAATTTTGTTCCTTTCAAGAAAATGGAGTGGACGCAAAGGGAAGATAAGAGTCGTGTTTAATTCGCTTTGCGGTTTCGCGCCAACTTACAAACAATAAACTTGAATTTTTTTCAGTAACTTTGAGGTGTTTTTATCATACTATAAACTATTTAATGAAGATTCTAGCGTCGAAGACCGTAAAAGGAGCGGCCGACCTCGTACGGTTAAGGACACCAGCTGTCATCAAAGCAGTGCAGTAAATAGAACGAAATAAAAAAAAATATAACCCCTTCAGTTGGGGTTATAAGATATGTTTAAAAGAGAGGTAAATGAAGGACCTCCAACTCCGAGCTTATCGACGAAAACAGGGCAGGGAAATAACTAAGGCTCGAGAGAACCAGTGCTTAACGCCAGTCAGACTTAAAAGTTTTTAACGTTGAAGGAAGTAACAATAAACAGTATCATGTAATGTCTGCCTACAACAGTGAAGAAAAACAAGCGTGTTCAGAGGATTCACCGTTGGCGCTATCATTCATTAATGGTTTGCTTGGAGACTCGGACCCAGGCCTAACTGGGGTGTTTTTCTGTGAAAAAGATTAATGTTGTTGTGTAAAAACACCGTCCTTCCAAACTTCGTAGGACCTCTTTCCCAAACAATGTTCCAAAAGCCGATACTGGGTATTTCAACAAGATTCATTTTAACAAACACTAAAATACACTGGTACAAGTACAAGTTTAATTCGAATACGAATTTCCGCCTGCTTCCTTTGTGAATTTTTCTTCAGTTTCCTTGAAATAAATTCCTAGCTGTTATGCATTGTTGGAGAGCAAAGAAAACAGTTATGTTTTTAATATAATCTGCAAGCCAAGTTTCATAACGTTTTTTTGTTTTTAATGCATTTTAGTCGAAAAAATCTCAAAAATATTGAAATAGTATCGTTTTTCGTCTCGCATTTTTAAATTTGGACCGATAATTGTTGTTTTAACATTGATAAATAACCAGTGTTTAATCGTTTACAAACCAGAAGGAAACATGAGATTGAAATTGATACTTTGTTATTAATAAATTTTGATGTGGCATTTTTGACGTTTTTTTTAAAAAAGCTAAAAAACATGATAACTCTAAAATGGTTCACTTTTGCATAATGCCTATGGGGGTTGAAATTCCCCCTATCGCCTCGGAACGTCGACGGACGGGAATACGTCGAATTACCAATAACCATACGTACGAATTACATATATACGTTATTATTCTACTTTTTTACTAAATATTTTTAATACAAATTTCCACTTTAAATACCCAACAAAATCCTCTTTTTATTTCGTTTGAAAATGCAGAATTTCGAATACTTCACATTGGAAAAAACAAAAGTATGACTCCAAAAATGAAGGTACATGATTTTTTTTTTTAAAAACATTGTGTTTTTTATCATGTGCCAAAAAAATATCACGAAAAATGCGAACGACGGTGTAGAAGAGATTTGAATTCATCTGGCGATGGTTTCATAAAGTTACTTATTTTTTATTATTTTGTATTTCCTACATTTAGTTTCATATTATGAGTAACTAGCTGACTCGACAAATGTTGCCCAGTCCAATTTTCAATGCATTAGATTTTGAACGTTTTGTGAATTTGTGAAAATTATCCACAGATCGAATCGTGAGTTGAGGTATTGTATTCATACAAATAAGGAAAAAGAACTCAATTTAACTCGAACTTGCCAATATTTTTTTGGCATTTTTCCAATGTTTTCTTTCCATATATATCTTAGGACTACTTTGAACATTTAAAAAGGAAATCAAATAGGACCAGTTGGTCCCAAGTGATGCAATTACCAACGTTAACAGCAAAAATAATTACATTAGTTTATATTCCTCTTTAACCATCACAGTATTAATTAGAAAACGTGGAACTTCGAAAAAATATGCTTAATACAATAATGCTTAGGATATACTATACATGGTGATTCCGTGTAACCAGTTACTGGAAGTCAGATATTCCATATCATTCCACAGGGGTGACAATGTAAATGGATCCTTAATCTTTGCTAAGAATCTCATAAAAAGTCTAGCAATTCTGTTATGGTAAGTTATTAACACATTCAATTTCGTTTACCTAGTTATATATGTATATATGTTTTGTAAGTAAGCTCTTTATGCTGCAATCACATCTGTATTAAATATATAAACTATTGTATTTGTTTATAAAATTATTAAATAAGTGGCTGTGACTAGAAACACAAAAAGTTTGTTGGTGTTAGCCAGAACAATCCTTAGTGTTGTTAACTGTGAAAACGAGGACGCTATTCAAAAGGTATTTCGTCTTGTTACAATGTTTCAAAGAAATATATACAAAGGAATCGTCTCAAAAGAATCGTTATTCTTCAGAACTTGACGTTCTTAATTCAGATGATGAGATGTTCTGGTATTACTATTGATCCGTCTGAACAGTTTTCTATTCAATAATAAACAATATATAAAATCAAATTGGGTTTGGTTATACCATATCTACATAAAACACCACTCCGTCGGCATTCGACTGACCCATAAGTGGTCGAACATTAAATAACAGGTAAAATGCGTAATTAGGTAGCTCAAATTTGCTATGTTTAGCGTGGCGGGTGAATAAAACTCATGACTCAATCATTGGTGACGAAAAATTCATCTTTGTCCTCATAGGTAAAAACGCAACTTTAAGTAGATTTCCCTTATCGAAGTCTGATTTAGGTGTTTGGCTTTGGCGGAAACTTCAATGAGCTAAATATTTTTCTCTCTAATTCAGCTAATTTTATGCGTGGCGTGGTCGACTCTGATCACGCATTCGCGAGTACCATGAAATAGTAGCATAATGCTGGTTTCATGTGGTGTGAATCTGAAGAACCGATTATAGGGAAGGGGGTATTCCATCTAGGTGCTTAGGTGTAATGCATGTGTGCATCCAGAATCTTCGCGGAGGATGGATGTGGGTGGGCCGCAGGCATAACTCTACATCAGGTGGTGTGTGCGCTCGTTTATCACCCTAATGCCATAAATAAATCTTGGATCGCACCACTACTGCCTCAAGATGGATTTCAGAGTAGCGTACTGAATAAGAATTAATGAAATCAAATCGTTGTGGGTGTAACAGAAAACATACGTTACTTATTAGCGATTCGTACAAACAGTGATGTCTGTAGAAATAATGCAATTTGAGCTTTATTACTATGAGTATACGGTTAAGTTTTTAGTTCAATGTTGTATAGTGATTTCAACAAAGCGAATATCATTTTGATTTAATAGGTGCAGCAGGAGTCCGAAATAGATGTATTTGGGAAAAAATATACCTGAATCTCATCATTTTATGCGTGTGTTCGTGTATGAGATATAAATAAATGCATATGTATCTATAGTATAGGCTATGCATCTTTAGGTTTTTTTTTATTGAGTAGGTGGCCAACAGCTCATCTGCACCAAGACATCCGCAACACCGGAGGAATCGCAGATGCGTTGCCGGTCTTCAAGAAAGATGTATCTCTTTTCTTTAAGTTCCCTAAGTCGTATTGGTTCGGAAACAACGCTGACGACAGCCGACCTACAGAGTAGTTGCGCGCTGCAGTAAATTTCGCCTAAAGCGTACAGTGGGGGATTGCCAACATTGGTTGATAGGTGGGGTTTTTGATTATTTTTGAACTGATGTATTTTGATAAGAAAACTTCCTGGAGAGACACATTCGCTTTCTACTTTGCCACACCAATTAGACTTGGCCTAGCAGAAAGGACTCATTCCGCAAAATTACTAACCAATAATAAGTTATATACCAAAATGAGCTTGTAAAAAGGGCATTTCATTCAACAAAAAATATCCAAGAATATATTACATATTTCCATTTTATCCATGAATATGGTATATTTTATGTGATCGGGAACCAACCGTGGACTATACGGGATAGGTTTTTGAAAAAAAATAACGATTTGATTATTCTAAAATAAATATAATAAAAATTATTAAAACTTTATTACACTCGACTTAGATATACCAGGTTTAGGCAATAGAATGTGGGAATTGAATGTAGGCTTACGACCCGTATTGAAATTGAAGAGCTACTAACTGTTTCACCACAGGAATTGAAAAATTAAAGACCGAGCCGAGGTTCGCACCCTCGAGTCAGTCTCTTTCGCGTCCAGGGTAATGATCCAAGCCGAGGCTCCCTTTCCGAGACCCTCGTGCTGGTTACCTATTAATAAAGATAATTCTCGTCTGAAATGGCACATTTCCTAGCGGATGTCGGCGATCATTATGTGGTAGTCACGTCAGTCATGTCTCTACTGTCTATGTCTCACTCTACTGAGAGTAGTAGCGTCTTTAATACCGGTCCAGTCCCTGATATTACCACACCATGTTGTTCTGGGTCTTCCTCTACCTCTTCTTCCTTCAATTTTTCCCTCTATTATATTTGTTATGTTGGTGTATTTAATACCCACCTGCTAATATAAAATAAAAAAGTTTTTTTTGTTTTATATCAGTATTTTTCTTTCTACTTTTATTAAGATTTATGTGCGTGCTCTGTTATTAAGGTGAAACATCAAACTTCACCTCTTTTTGGTTATTAGAAAATGACAATGTTTAAGTTTCAAATAAATGAATTGTGTTTTGTTCTCAGGTGTTGTTGCATGGTGGGGGTAAGGAGAACGCATCATGGGGGACAGCTTTTTACACCTCGGGGACATCGTGTCCCTGTACGCGGAGGGCAGTGTATCAGGGTTTCTCAGTACTTTAGGGTGAGTATTAGTAATTATTTACTAAAGTTTTAATTTTTTTTTTTCTGATTAAATTTCGAACATATTTTTGAAAGATTTTTGATGTCCTGATCGATTTCGGCTAAGGCTATATCTTCTAGTTATCACCAGATCATATCATCTGTGCAGTAAATATTATAGTGCCGTAACCATTATCGAAAACAAAGCGGCAGTCGCTGTTTTCTTTTCTATATTTATGTAGATTTGAGGAAGGTTTACTCTTAGATCCGAAGACCAACAACTTATGATACAGATTTTGACAGTGGTAGAGTTACACTGCAGTTTGTATCTAGCTGCAGAATGAATGGGTCAGCTCGACCGGAGTAGGAATACGCCCTCACAGAATACCAGCGTATAGTTGCTGTGTTTCGTCTGGTGAGTGCAGGGATCCGGAGACCTTTAGGTGGTGAGGCCTCAGTCATCAAGGGTAACAACGCATCTCCATTATGATTTCTTGTCAAGCATGAATGTAGATGTCATGGATCAGGAATCGCTTGCCATCAGGTGAACTCAAATAAACAAGTTGCCACTGCTACATATGTCTTATAGTGCACTTGGCACAGACCTTACTTAATGGTGGGCCTTGCAACAGATAACGGAAAGTGTCTGGGTTAGTATCTACAGCCCTAAAATATATCCTGCGCAGTTGACGTTTTTTGTTAAAATCCTGACGTCGATTAGATCGGAATTCGTGGTCGACATAACCGACATATTATGTTCGAAATAAAAAAAAAACTTTTCTTACGAAAATATAACCATAACACTAGATCATTTGCCTTTCTTTTTCATTCTCAGGTTGGTAGATGACAGATGCGTTGTATGTCCGGAAGCCGGCGATCTGACTGATCCACCCAAAAAGTTCCGGGGTAGGTAGTTAAAAAAATATTTTATACTTATTTAATTTTTATTCTTGTATGAAAATGTCATTGCAATGTGATACTTGCTTTAATAGCAAAACAGAATACGGTATCTGTAGATTTTAAATTAATTCTATAACAATTTATGCAATGGTATGGTAAAATGGTGGTATATAATAAATTCTCTACCTGAGCACAAGTTTTTCTCTAGCTGCGCCATGTATCCAATCCTAATATTTTTAAACCAAGCATGAATAACTTTCCATAAGGTGAACTGTGTCTGCTAGTTTGTCACCATTACAATACAATAAAAAAATAGGATATGACAATAAATTTGTTGGCAGTGTGATCGGCACGCCGCACGGTGAGCGTAATGTCTAGAATAAAAAAGACGACTTAATTTTATTAGAATTAGTAGTAGTAATTTAAAAAAAAAAGAAGAATGTTAAGAAAAAGAAGAAATTAAAAAAAAATATATATATTCATATTGTGATACTAGGGGCGCCTTTTGATTGCTCAATTTCTACGCTCTCGCTTTTAATTGCTCAGTATCTACGCGCTCGCTTTTAATTGCTCAGTATCTACGAGCTCGCTTTTAATTGCTCAGTATCTACGCGCTCGCTTTTAATTGCTCAGTATCTAAGCGCTCGCTTTTAATTGCTCAGTATCTACGCGCTCGCTTTTAATTGCTCAGTATCTATGCGCTCGCTTTTAATTGCTCAGTATCTACGCGCTCGCTTTTAATTTCATGGAACGCGAACTGTTATACCCTGAACATGCTAGCACAAGGGGTGATTATACTCTTGAGCTATCATATCAGCAGTTCTGAGACTTCGAGTAAGGCAGAGGCTGAAAAGACGTGGAGTTAGTTAGCCATAGATAATATTGCCAAAAGCCAATAATTACATTAACTTATAACTTACTCCGTTTCCAAGTTTGCACTAAGTTCCATTTCTAAATATAACGTTTTCTTTTAACTTATAAAATCTTATTTTTAAAAAACCTTATTGAGGTTTCCCGTATAACAGAGAGAACTGAGGTCGATCAAGCTGGCATTTAGGTGATAAATTACAACATGTTCGACGGTGAAGAAAAACGTCATGAGGAAATCTGCATATCTTATTAGCCGCATATAAAATTACGTGTAGATATTATAATCAACTGAAGCCCGCCAATACTCTTTGGAGCATCTTAGCACAGCTTTAGCATTAGCTTCTATGTTCATAGGAAACCAATGCCCAGCAGTGAATTCTTTATATCTAAGGGTGACAAACCTGCACACAGTTAACCTGATGTTAAGAGTTACTGCAGCCCCTAAAAACACCTACGTATGGATAGTACATGAGAGATTGACCTCAACAAAGATTCAAGATCATTCGTTGTCATCCCTCAGGACCGTGAGCGAACACCTCGTTTCCTATAATCGGGTCTCCGTTTCACTCACTAGACGAAGCAAAAACGATATGCTACTATTTAGCGAGTGCCCTACATAGTGGCCCTACTGCCGTTCAATTAAATCAAGCTTATCAAGAACACTACGCTCCGTGTTATCTAGTTTGCTCCCGTTCGTTAACGCCGCACAATTTCCAGATTGCCTGTTCAAGATATGCCCGATGAACCGGTACTCGGCTCAGAAGCAGTTCTGGAACACCGCCAAGCAATCGGCGAACGCGAACGCCGATACCGACACAGGACTGTTGAAGAGGTTACATGTGAGTATAACTCCTGATGAGTAACTAATCCAAAAAAAGTAGAGACTTCGATGCAAAATTTTTCTATAGTGTGCATAGATATATCTATCGTCTTATTTTTTCTATTCTATGGAGGGTGTTTCGAATGATGGGTGCAGGGATCCGGAGACCTTAATTAATGGTGACGAGGCATTGCATCCCAGTCCTCAAAGGTGACAACGCATTTACATTATGATTCCTTATCAAGGACGAATATAGATGACATGGGCCGCAAGAGTCACTCAACATCAGGTGAATTGTGTGTTCGTTTGTTACTCTCAATGTAATAAACAAAAGAGAGTACACAGATCACTCTCACAATAAATGATATACTCAACAAGATCTTCAAGAAAAACGGAACGTAAAACGAGGTATGATAAAGTTCATATTGCAGTGTGATATCAATCAAGGTTTGCACTCAGCTTCAAGTGCAGTAAGATAGATGAAGACCGCTGGTGTTCTATCGAACCTTATAGTCTAGTAGATTCGCACCGGATTTTAAACACTTCTATCCTCCTTCGAATAGTCCAGAATACCGCATGAAATAGCAGCATAACACTGCAGTGTTTCGTATGTTGAGTGTAGATAACTGGTGATCTAATTACAGGTAACGATATACACTATCGCAGACCTCGTAGTGACAATATGACGTAAATGGCATTTGCATCTTTGATCTTTGTAAAGGACGGTCGTATATACCATTACAATAATGTATTTACAATGTAAGGTATTAAAAAATGATTATTGTCTAAATAAAACTACGTACATACATCAATAATGCCTCTTTTATAAAGTTTATAGCTTTAGTTTTAATAGTAGGGTATGAAATACGAGCTTCATTTGCAACATGAATGTGGTCAGCACGTAATGGGAAAGGGTCACGGCTTCACAAAGTACCAACGTAAAAAAGCAATATAACCCTTCTGTATTACGTAAGGTTAATTTATCGATCTCGATGCATCTCAAAACTTTATCGAGAATGGTTGTAGATTCCGTGGGCCGTATCTTACCATCAGGTGAACTGAATACTCGTATTTCTCCTCTTATATCATAAAAGTAATTACACCTTTCATGATGATGAAAGGTGTTATGAAACTATTTATTGTCTAAATGAAACTGAGATCATTGATCTTTCGTTTTTAAATTCAGACGTTGAATGATTGATATGTTATTCTTCCGTCCATATATTTCGATAGATGGGATAATAATTCAATTGAGCTAATCGCGTACGTCAAAACAGAAATAATATTTAATGGGGTCATTGGCTTTCATTTGGTTTTTCTATTTCCTCGGCGAATAGAAGGGGTACTAGATTGCAAAAATTAAGATAAATAATGTAAATATTTTTTTTAATATCTGACTTCAGTCACGAGTCCCGGATTTATATCACTGCTAATTACAATATGCATTTTAGTGGAAAAAATCTCTATAAAATATTGAAATATCACTTTTCGTCTCGCATTTTTAAATTTGGACCGATAATTGTTGTTTTAATATTGATAAATAACCAATGTTTAATTGTTTTTATAAATCAGAAGCAGGAATGAGATTTAAATTGATACTTTTTTATAAATTTTTGATGTTGCATTTTTGACTTATTTCCAAAAAGCTAAAAAAACATGATAACTCAAAAATGGTTAACTTTTGCATGATGCATGTGTTGAACACGTTACATTGTTGGGCTTTACATGTCCCACCTTCCTTAAAGGCCGGCAACGCATTTGCGTCTCCTCTGGTGTTGCGGATGTTCATGGGCGGCGGTGATCACTTACCATCAGGTGGGCTGCATGCTCGTTTGCCAGCACCAGTACAATAAAAATTATGTTATTCTGTGAGGGCGTAGCCCTTCCCCGGATGAGCCGACCCATTCAAGATACAACTAGTTGCTATATCATCTTTCGCAAATCACTATCATTTATCCTCCACATTATATTCCTAAAATTTTAGGGTCACTTAGGACGGTGGTGTATCCCTAGGTTGCCTGAACAGTACGCTCTGTGGAGATAAGGCCACCTTTTGTATTACAATCTAAAATAAATAACTAAAAAGTATTTATTAAAGCGATATGTACATGGAGAAAAAAAGAAATACACACAAATTTACATTACAAGAAAAAGTAGCTGTAGCTTTCACGCCAGGCAAGACGATACCGTAAATACATCTCTTTTACTATATTTTGTGTGAAGTATAGTAGTAATAAAGAACTGTGTGCTCGTTTGTCACCCTCGATACATCGAAAATAATGGTATTCTGTGAGGTTGTGCCTCTTCCCCGGTCGAGCCGACCCATTCAAGTTGCAACCAGTTGCTTTTTTTTTAAATTAAATTAAGCATAACAAACGAGCACACATTTCATCTGATGGTAAGTGATTCCGGCGGCCCTCAACATCTACATTCATCCTTGACAAGGAATCATAATGCAGATGCGTTGTTACCCTTGAGGACTGGATGGAATGCCTCGTCACCAGTAATAATGGTCTCCGCACCCCTAAACTCACCAGACGAAACACAGCAGCATTACACTGGTATTTTACGCTGGTATTCTGAGAGGGCGTGGGCCTCGGTCTCCGGTCGAGCTGACCCATACATTACATACAGCTAGAAACAAACTGCAGTGTAGCTCTACCACTACACAACATCGTTCGCAAATCGCACTTCAGCCAATTAGCCGCCACATATAACTCCAACATTGTATCGTTTTAAACTGTAATGGAACTTCAGCTCCGGATGTTAACGAGCGATTTTATTGGACTGTATGAATTCCTCTGGACGGGGCTACCGCAATTGATTCTTAACCAATTTAACAGCGACCTAGAAGTTTACGATTATTTACTATGATTTGTTATTATTGGCTGGACTTCTGAAAGTGATTAGTGACTTACAAGAAGTATTGATATAAATAATTCGTATTTCTTTTTAAACAACAAACATTACTTACAAGAAGTATTGATATAAATAATTCGTATTTCTTTTTAAGACAACAAACATTACTTACAAGAAGTATTGATATAAATAATTCGTATTTCTTTTTAAGACTAACAAACCTTACCTAATTTCCTGTCAACCACTCCTATTAAGTTAATTTCTACTAAGAGATAACATCACAGAAGTCGACCGGCTGAAGCCAACCTACGACGTTGGGATTCGCACACGGTATCCTAAAAGATTAAGCTATTGGCGCATCAGCCCTTTAGTCCCGGGCTTATAGAAAGATCTAAGGTACTCCCTACCTCATCATATAAGACGACTAAAAGATTTCGGGTTGGTGGTGGCTCTGATGGTCCAGACGAGTGAACCGGGGAAGACGGCAACACGGAGATTTCCCGGGTTGCCGTAGCAAGGCGATGGTGCTATGAGGACGAGCTAACCTACCACGATGCTCCTTCCAATTCCAATTCAATCCGAGGGGGTTTTAGTAGTTACAAATACCACTCAAACCGTGTCTTCCCCCTTCAGGCAGGCAGAGGCCGGGATCTTTTGAAAATACCCACCCCTGACACCAAAAACAGAGTCCACCACGTTGTCACATAGCTATAAATTCAAAGTATCATACCAATCCATAAAATCGAATCAAAATATTTTTAAATGAGCGATCACATGTTTTTTTTAATCATTAATTTACCGACGACAACTTACAGCACTGTAATATTTGCGCGGTTGATGTCATCCGATAATTGTCTGAATATATTGCCTTCGCAATCGACCAGAAGGACGTCAACTGTGTGCTTGTTTATCACCTAAATTCCATAAAACAAGTCTTTATTATATTTCAAGTATTTTCTTTACATTATATTAAAATCCACGTGTATGGTATCGTGTGTGTATTATGAATATGTGAACTTTTTTAAACAAGACTCGCCAAAACTAGCTTCATACAATAAAAAGTTGTTTGTAAATTAGACTCTCGTGTCGTCGGCGCTAGTTGGATACAGTTTGACGACCCATTTTTTTTCTTTAAACTTATTTTTTTGAGAATTTGTAAATATACGAAGGCTTTAAGTAAATGTCAATTGTATCCATGGAGGTATTACCTATAGGAATATAAAAATAACAAGTATAACACAAACACACATTGATACCCGAAATGCGAGAGAGGGATACCGTAATAAGTATCGTGTCCTTTTCTAAAATGTCGACCATGCTATGCAATATTGTACACAAGAAAAACTTTTACCTTTTAGCAATAACATAAATGCTTTTGTGATATATGGATAGCGTATAAAACATTTTAAGACGATTTAAGTTCTCTAAATCAGTAAAATGGATGAGATTCAATGAATTATGTTTATAATTCATTGAATCTCATCCATGTTGGTTCATTATTAATGGCTTAACTAGGACAAGGTTTTATCCAATTTTAAACACTAAAGAAACTTGTTTTATTTATACATTGCACAATTGGCGAAGTTAACCTTACCTACGGATAGAGGTATTTACTTATAGAATTATAGGACATAAATACTTTCAAAAAATCAATAATTATGTGTTTAATAAAAACCATGGACACAATAAAAATAGTTTTTTTTACAATATGTTGTATATATTGTAAAAAAATAATTTTTATTAAAATAACAGATCACTTCACCGCGATGTAGTCACGTTGCACCTAAAATTTGACTGTTGCATCAATCAAAATCAAACTGGAATTGAAAGATTTTACATACTTCCTACATAACACAGCTTAGCGCCACTGTGTTTTATATGACAAAGGAAAGAAACATTCAAGGGTATTGAACTATTGAATTGAAAAATTTAAATCTTCATGTTATATTTCTTAATTTTGGAATTAAAATTAAAGTGAGATTAACCGTCCCTTGCGTAGCTAAAATATATATTCTGATACGAAATGGACATTAATATTTCATGTTTTAATTTATTTTTAAATAATTAGAGATCATTATGAAACTGGTCTAAAAAATTTAATGTTCCGGAACATATATATATATACAGTGGTGGTCAAATAATTAGAAACACTACCAACGGTCTTTGACATTATGTAAGATACTTCACCGCAATGGTTTTTAATTTGAAATTAAACAATAAAAAGGACAACAATATGTTCAACGATTTATCATTTATTAGAAAAACAATATAAATCCCATAACACAAGTGCATTTTCAATATTACATTACGGACAGACGTTTCAATCAATTTTAAGGTATGAACAATAATGGTCAACCAATTAGAAACAATAACAAAAAAGTATAAAAACAATTTTTTTTTCAAGTATTAGTAATTAGAATTGTTATTTACGAAATATCTACTATCCACAGCCTACCAATAGTTATAATTAATATTTAGTGGCGTATCCCTTATTTTCAATAACAGCACTGCAACGACGTGGCATTGATTCAATCAATTTCATACATTTTTCTAGGGGGATTGAATTCTATGCTTCAACAAATGCTTCATATAGTTCGTTTTGACTGGTTTTACGTCTGTTTGAGACTTTCTTTTTAACAATATACCAGAGATTTTCTATCGGGTTTAAATCCGGACTATTTGATGGCCAGTCTAAAACGGATATACGCTGTTCGCTATGGAAACATTTGACGCTATTGGCATTGTCATGCTGAAAGATCCATGTTACAGGCAAATTATCGTCCGAGTAGGGAATCATTATGTACTCTAAGATATTTTTGTACTGCCGTTGTTCCATTGTACGTTCAATCTTTCGAACGGGTCCAACTCCACGTCCGGAAAAACACCCCCAAACTTTAATGTCACCGCCACCGTGCTTGACTATACTCCTGGTGTATTTATAATTAATAACATTGTTTACAGGACGTCTAACATACCGCTTTCCATCGGAATTTACCATATTTATTTTTGTTTCATTTGAAAATAACACTTTTTTCCATTCTCGTACCGTCCAATTAACATATTTTAGCGAATAATAATCGCTTTTCTCGGTGTTGCTTGGTAAGAAGCGGTACCTTTCGGGAGATTCGTCCAAACAATTTAGCTTCCACTAATCTTCGGCGTATCAGTCTTGACGAGATGTTTCTTGGGTCATCAGGCGAAAAAACTTCATTTTTAATCTGGTTGGAGCCTTTACTTGGGTCTTTTTTAGCAACACGAACGATTAGCGTATCCTTTCTGAGGGAGGTTTTTCTTGGCCCAGCGTCTCTAAGAACATTTTCAACAGTTCCATGTGTTTTATAATGATTAATTGCATTAAAAACTTTCTTAACAGAACAATTTAAATGCTCAGCTATTCTTCTGTACCGGGCGTACTTATCATCTATATGTAAATTAACAATTATTTGCCTAGTGGACGCGTCACAATTTTTATTTTTGCCCATTTGAACAAAATAAAATTCAGATTAAATTTTGAATTGCCGTCAAAATAATAGAAGAAGCCAAGAAAGAAATGTTATTCTCCAATTTCAAAAAAAGAACGAGCTATGGATGCGTTTTTAAAATGTTTCTAATTAGGCGTCCAAGCGGCCAGTAACAGAAAATAAACTCCTACATGTGTAAGGCTCATTTTGTAATTAAAAGTAAGATATGTTTTATAATTGATGTATTTAATGAGTTTTTTATTTGAGTGGCTATATTATTGCATGATTATTAATTATTGAATGTGTATATTTTTTACGAACAATTTGTACGTTGAAGTTATACTTTCTTTATTCATAAGAAGTGTTTCTAATTATACGACCACCACTGTATATATTGCTTTGTAAAATTTAAACAATAAATCAGCGCTACAATATAATCATCAGTTTCCGTGTCACCTGAAATTTATAACCTCTGTATAAAAAGAAAGAAATGGCGATGAAAACAGGCGGCCGTAATAAAACGGTACATCATGGTGACTGATGGGGCCACATTATGGAGATAATATGTTCATCCTGTCGCTCGGTGAGACTTATGGGTGTTCTTAGAGATTAATATTACGAACGTTAATGCCCACAGAAACCAATGTAGTGTTACGAGGATTTATTTTTCTTTATTTCTCTTCTGATGAGTGAAAGAAACGGCTGGTCTAATTACGTGGTGACGGGTCATTCCGTCATAGTCCTCAGGGAGGATTTATGATGGTGATGAAAGTTATATTACAAGGAGAGTGATTAATATGAATGTGAAAAGATGCAATGCGAGTGGAAAACCGAGAAAGAGAACGATTGAAAGTAATCTGGAGTGGATGAAAATAGATAATTTGAGAATTTGAATAATAATAATAATTAATCCCTTTTTGGCACTCATAAATAGCAAAGTCAGGTACAGTAAAAACAATTAAAAACAAACAACTTAACTACTTATACCTGATCAAAAAAGAAAATTGAAAAATGATAAGAAAATGGAAGACGAATTAAAATCTGTTGTGCGCCAAATAAAGAAAAGGATCTTCACGCAGGTACTGCAGTAACTTAGGATCAAAACCCTGATCTTCCGTGAAGCCTACACACAAGAGAAGTGGCAGTCCTCATTTTATATACTATAATTAAAAAATAATAAAGTGGCAAAACGAAGTAATTAAAACAATAACAAAAGCAATAAATAATAAATAAATCATACATAAAAAAAAAATAAGAATTATTATATGAAAGTTGATAAGATAAAGTTATTGTCTTTAATAGCTTAAAAAAAAATATAAAAAATCAAATAACCGAAACGACAACAGTTCGGACCTTATTGAGAAATAGGATGTAGCAATGCCAATAATGATCAACTGGACTAGATATATTTTCTTTTCTCGCAAAAATAGAATCACTCGCTATTCATTCCCGTATGGTAAGATTGGTCAAAGATGCAGAGCGGTGTTAGATAATCAACAATTGTGACGCATAAATTCTATTCCAATGCTGGGGATTGAATCTTGGATCTACTATGTGCAGCAGCCAGTCTAACCACAACGTCCATTATTGTAAATTTGTTCGTTTAGCCTCGAAAAGATATTAAAATAAATAGTCACGGATATCGAGAAACTTCATTTAAAAATTACTCGGTATTTTCTGTGATATTAGGGCGTGATAAAGGTAACATAGTTTTGATGTGGCGAGCCACTTCGCAGTTTAGTGGGACTCGTCCATGTATTGAGATAAACTTGGGCTATAATTTAACATGTTTGTTGATTCATTTAAATCGGTTGATAATTAAAAAAGTTTTTTTTTATAGAATAGGTGGCGAACGGGCATGGAAACCATCTGATGGTAAGTGATCACCGCCGCCCATGAACATCCGCCACACCAGAGGAGTCGCAAATGCGTTGCCGGCCTTTATGAAAGGTGTAAGCTCTTTTATTGAAGGTCCCTAAGTCGTATCGGTTCGGAAACATCTCAGACACAAGTTTATTCCGGCACTCTTCGACGTTATTTATATTTGAGTAAAAGTAATTTCACACATTTCATCGCGTTTACTTTAACTTTTTAAATTTCCCACGTTTAGAGTTCTCACAGCACTCATGAATTATGGGACGCAATCATCACTTACCATATGTAGTGTGGACGTGTTTGTCACCACTAATATAAAAAAAAATATCAAGGCATTAAATGATGGATCATTATACCGATTCACTGTTCTGGTTCACTAGAACAATTGTTTTTTTATTTGTCCATTGATTAATATAAGGCCGAGTTAAACACATTTATGTATTTAGTAAAAATAAGTTTACCGATTTTAAAGTTATTTAAAAAAACGATATAATTTCCAACGTTTAGAGTGCTTTGCAGCTCTATATAGTTACAGGAAGATACTGAAGTACTTGACATCCTGATGTCAGTTAGCCCGGTCTACCCTCACTTTAAAATTGTTGATTTTTAGTCAGATTTTTATGAAACAGTGCCCTGGCCATTACAAAGTCTAGCAGTATCCTTGGCTTGGTATTTAATTTTATTATTCACAGGATCTCCAGCATTTCAACCAAACCACCTTCTCTATTTAAATTAGGATGTTTTATAAATACAATAGCATTCCGAATCACGATTCGGTGTACTCTAGAGAGAATTTGTGGTCCATCAAATCTGATGATATCGTCACGGTGTTACTAAAATATGGAGTATTCGCATAAATATAAGAAATCATTATACCCTATCTAATATATCCTTAATATAACCCATTTTAACCACTTCCATTCATCATTGCATCACCCTAAGGTCAATAAATTAAGGGTAGAGTATGCCTAAGGCGTCAAGTGTGGCTTTGTACATCATTCGTGTATATGGAGCTTTAATAAATTAATAAAATATCCTTTGCAGCATGCCGCTGAAATAGAGAAGAAGCAGAACGATCTGGAGAACAAGAAGCTGCTGGGGACGGTCGTGCAGTACGGCAGCGTCATACAACTACTGCACGTCAAGTCCAACAAGTACCTTACGGTATGTACTTGGCGTCTATTGTTACTGAGCTTCTAGGTTCAAATCCCGGTCGAGCCTATGCGCAATGATATTTGTTTACGGGTGCATTACAGATCTGGATGTCTTAAAAAAGTGTTCCGTATGTGTATGGACAAAGAGAAAGAAAAAAAACACATAAAAACAAATAATAGTCGATGCTTTGCAGATAGAATATGTCGAGCACTTGCATATACAATTCCTCGCCGACAGATTTTACTGCAGTACATCACAAACTCCCTACCACCCTCCCCTTACCCGTCTTTTCAATCTTCTTAATCAGGTATGCTCCTCTAAATTTTGGTTAAATAAAGAGTATCCTTGTCTTTTTCGAGGTCATCAAAAATTTCTTGTGTTTCCATTATATGATTACCCTTATTATATTTAATTAAATATAAGCTACCGATGCCCTAATCTTTTGTGCGAACGTAGTCCTTAAATTTGGCATTGAAAAAAATTGTCCTGCGGATAAATTATTTTACAATGTCCTGGATCAGAAATGTAAAGATTGGTTCACTGTCTTTACTGATGCTTCTAAATTATCAGAATCGCAGTCTGTTGGAGCAGCTGCCTGGATCCCGAAATATAAAGTAATTTTAAATTTCAAACTCCCTCCATCTTTCTCTATATTTACAGGGGAATCCATTGTCATTGGAGAATCCATAGCCTACGTAGTATTCCATAAATTAAATAAAACTTTAATCTTCACAGACTTATTGAGTTGTCTCCAGGACCTTGTTAGACCCCCATTCCACTCAAAAGAGAATTTTATTGTTACACTTCAGTGAAAAGAATTATTGCTACAATGCAGATTACTTCGCTTAGACGTTGTTGGTTACTTGGATACCTAGTCTTATCGGAATTACGGTTAATGAAGCAGCGGTGATCCATCATTTAACAGTTACTTTACTCGTGATCTCCGTGTCCTTGCGAAATAGTTTATCATAAAGAAATGGAGTCAAAAATGGGATACATCTAAGTTCTCGAAGTGCAAACATTATGCATATGTCAAATCGACATACCGGTTAAACCTTGGTTTTTTAAATACAAATCTTTCAATAAAGCGGGTACATCTACATTAATCCATCTACGGCTGAGTCATGCCACCACACCTGTCTTCCTAGCCATGATCTGGGTTTGGGATCATTCCATGTGCAAATGTGGTCTTGAGGATGGCAACTTGGATCATATATTTTTTTCATGCCCAAAATTATCGTCATCCCTATATGACACTCTTCTCAAGTATATGTCCCATCCCATAACTTTTTATCGCTCCTCACATTCACAGACTCCTCTATCGTTAAAATCCTTTATTGTTTTATAAAAATAAAGTTAAATTATGAAAGTGGCCAAAGGAATGATAGTGAGCCTTTTTTCTTCCAAACCTAACTTTTTTCTTAAGTAGAACTGATTATGTGCTCTACCTACCTTTGTCAACTTAGTGTTCTCATGCATTCCGCTGATTGCTTTTGTTATCGAACAATTTCATATACTACGTGCGTCTTTCTGACTAGACATTGGCAGAATTATTCAAACCATAGTTGCCATGTATGTGAAAATATAGTAAAAACTATTAAATATAAAATATCATGCTCGAAGTCTTCTATATATTCTAGGTTAATAAGAGGCTGCCCGCTCTTCTGGAGAAGAACGCAATGCGGGTACACTTAGACGCGAACGGAAACGAGGGCTCGTGGTTCTATGTAATGCCTTTCTATAAACTGCGATCGACTGGTGAGTACTAAATTTACTATAGAACTTTAGTATAGAACGGACTTCTCTGAGAGTAAGGGAGACAGACAGATACTGGCGTCTGCAGTAACAAACAGCAACCAGGGAACCAGTTAGTTATGAGGCATTCCATCTCAGTCTTAAGGTGCGACAATACACATGCACCTTCATAGCTGAGGATGGAAGCAAATGGGCTAGTGTCATCGCTTACCACCAGGAACTGTGTGAACTTGTTTGATACAGTGCCATAAACGTTCGTGCAAACACATAGGCAGTCTCTTTTTTTTTGTATGAAATATGCTGATGGTCCTGAGACCTCTACAGCTTTATCTATTAAGACTCGCCGAGTGGAAGGCCCGCTGAGTGGGGAGGCAACGAAAATGCTGGCAATGCTGGCACGAGGACATTAGCATTACCACCGCTACACTCCGACCCCTGTGGACGAAGAATGTCGACGACAACAGAGGAGGGCAATAATACGATAAGACCCTCATAAGAAGGTTCGAACCTCGGCTCAGATTTATATCTATAGGGAGGGAGGCAGTCTCGTCGTCCCCTTCCCTATTTAAATGTATTACAGTAAGATAGGAGGAAGGTGTAGATGCAGGGCCAAAGGCACGGGGAATACGTAAAGCACACTCAGATCTTAATACCAACAAGTTTGTAAAGCGCAAATATTGTTACTCAGTTAGGAATCGTATCCAGATCCTGCGTCACTGCGGCTAAGAACCCACATTTTCTATCATTAGCGACTCCTTTAATTTATGCATGGGCGATGGTTCATTACAATCTAGTTGATGGCCAGGGAGCAATTTCAAAATAATAATAATATAGTCCCGCATGTGTTTCGTCTGATGAGTGTAGGGATGCATGACAAGACGAGACATTCCAGCTAAGTCCTCAAATCTGACAACGATCTTGCATAATGATATATTATCAAAGTAGAATTATGGTGTCACGAGGCGCAGGGTTCATCTGCTATCATGCGGACTGTATGCTAATTTGCCTCAATGGAGTAGAAAATTTCCTTTTCTTCTACAAATAAGACGTTCATCTTTACCTTAATGCAATGTGCAGGAGACAACGTGGTGGTAGGCGATAAAGTGATAATGAACCCGGTAAATGCGGGCCAACAAGTCCTCCACGTATCGTCCAATCACGAGCTACCGGACAACGTGGGCTGCATGGAGGTGAGATTCATTCGACTATTTCTATATTGGAACTAGGATAGTTCACAACAATGCTGGAGCAACGTTTTCCCGGGGGGGAAGGGAATTTTCAAAAGATACCCTGCCTCCTGGGGGGAAAACAGGGTTATGTGAGATTTGTGCCTAATAAAAATCCCACTGACTTCGACTGGCCAAACTCAGTGCATTAAGAGGGGCCCTGGGATCTCCTATGGGAACGCCTCTCCTAGCGCCCTCGTTGCCGTCCACTGTTTATCACTCTCTATTGACAGGGATGCGTATCTTAGCCCTATTCTAAAAGCCCGGGACTAAAGGGATAGGTTTTTTTCTACCTACAGTGTAAATGGGTTGCCTCGATCGGGGATGGAACATGCCCTCACACGCTGCTGTCTTTCTCATTGCGAGTGTAGGGAACGGTATACTCAATTACTGTTCCATCTCTGACAACGCACCTCTATCGAGGATGAATATGAGTGTCATGAGCTGCAGGAATCTTTCGCTATCAGACTACCTGTTTGCTTGGTTGTTACTATCTTCTATCTTTAAAAAAATTAACTCTATCTAGTGTTTTGTACCTATAATTTGTAAGGCATTGTTTCTCAACCATTTTTATGTTACGACTCACGTTACAGCTAAAGAGCTATAAAGCATTACCCTTCACTATAAAATTATAATAACATTTAAATTAATATTCTATACACACACACAAGGCAAGCTGTATGTCTTTTTTTTTTCACGATTTTATTGTTGTTAATCGTTGTTGTCGATGTTGCACGTTGAATGTTGATGAAACTACATCAAAATTAATTCCTTTAATAATAAACGAATCATTTGTATACAAACAGGTCTTGTTTATAGAATATTATTGTATGTTTTTAAAGGGGGTGCGATCACCCTAGAAATCGCGATCGTCAGGTTGAGAAACGGTGTTATACAGCGATCCTTACTTAATATTTTCTACTACTCTTAATCATTTTTGCATTCTATTGCTCTAATGTTCTTCAATGAGCCCTATGCCTAAGCAGTTGTGTACATAATATTATACTTATATGTTATAAGCGTATAAAAAAAAGAAATATAATTATACAAGTAGTTCTATTGTCTACGGAAAATTCTTAACAGGAATGTTAATAATTCTATTAAAAAAAACTTTCTGGATCATGTCAATAACTTATCTATGGATTATATTTATTTTCATTTTTGTTGTTTATCTGTGCTAGCATTACGTACTACTAAAAACTACAGCGCAAACATGTCGGAAAATAGAAACTAAACAGGTACGTCTCGCCTATACCGACGGGGAGTAAAAAGCTAAAGTTTATTAAAAAAAATGCTAGTTCGAATGTTCCATTTAGTTTTACAATATCATCATCATTTTCATATATTCAAATAAATAAATGGGAACATTTTATTTTGCTGAATAACTTTATATTTAGATTATTTAAAAAAAATATTAGTGGCTTAATCAATATTTGACACTTGAAGCAAAATCTAATACAAATAAAATAGTTTTTTTTGTCCAGTATTAGTAAGTAAATGTCAGCCACAAACAGCTGGTTACTTCGCTCACACGGGTACCGAATCTGGACCAAACCCTCCTTACTGAACTAGACGCCTCTCTCAAGTCCATTATATCCCGGTCTTAATTGGATGATGGTAGTTACACCCAATTGATATCCCGGTTCGTATTAGTGCCGCAATATTGCAGTAGACTAACATTATAATTCGTTTAAATATATAACATATATACATATAATAGATTTTTTTGTAGTGTCCTCCTTAGTAATCCTGCAGTATCTCGCTAGCACGATATTAACAGACCAAGTTGTTTACTTATCCCTTAAAGTTAATCTTCGTAAGAGGTTTCTTTGTATTTATTAATTTTATTATTCTTTTATATACATAGCATAACATTAAAAGTAGTAGAGGTTGCAAACATTTAACTGAGCCACGCTTCAGTTTGTTAGTAGCGTCAACATCGAAAGGTTGACTGCATCGGGGAAGGACTGTGCTGGTATTCTATCAGTGTGAAATAGCATAATGCTCTCTTTCGTATAGTGAATGTAGGGACTGTCAATTACTGGTGACGATGCATTATCTTGCCTGTCCTCAAGGTTGATAACTCACACATTCAACTCTTCGTTGAGGATGAATCATGGTCGTGGTTTATTCTTATCAGGTGAACTGTGTGTTTTTTTATAGCATTAAGAGTTACAAACGAGCACACAGTGCTGATGGTAAGTGATTCCTGCGGCCCATGACATCTACATTCATCCATGACAAGGAATCATAATGCAGATCCGTTGTCACCCCTGAGGACTGAGATGGAATGCCTCGTCACCAGTAATAAAGGTCTCCGGATTCCTGCACTCACCAGACGAAACACAGCAACATTATGGTGCTATTTTACGCTGGTATTCTGTGAGGGCATGGTCCTACCCCGGTCGAGCTGACACATTAATTCTGCACCTAAAAACAAACTGCAGTGTAGCTCTGCCACTGATAAAACGTGTGTTCTTCGTCATAATAATAAAAAAAGTATCTCTGTCTACCCCATTAATAGTTGTAAAAGACACTAACAGATGCTTCTGTACCTAGGTGAACGTCGTGAACTCATCGACGTCATGGAAGGTGACTCTATTCCTCGAGCACAAGGAGAATCAAGAGGAGATCCTGAAGGGTGGGGACGTGGTGCGGCTGTTCCACGCGGAGCAGGAGAAGTTCCTCACCATGGACGAGTACCAGAAGAGGCAGCATGTGTTTCTCCGTACGACGGGACGGTCGAGTGCAACAGCTGCTACCAGCAGTAAAGCTCTGTGGGAGATTGAGGTAATCTACATGATCATTTACACTACTTCTTCCATTTCATCTCATCCCCACAATCTCGCTAACCATAATTTTGTCGCTTCTCCACATTCTGTCTGTCTATGGAGTAGGAACCTGTGTGATTTTTTTATCAGCCATTTCATTTCAATAACTTGAATCTTTAACTAAACTAAATCCGCTCGCGGTAATAAGCAGTGGATCAGTTTTTTTTATTACATTGAGATTTACAAACGAACACACAGTTCACCTGACGGCAAGTGATTCCTGCGGCCCATGACATCTCTATTCATCCTTCACAAGGAATCATAATTCAGATGCGTTGTCATCCTTGAGGACTGAGATGGAATGCCTCGTATACAGTAATAAAGGTCTCCGGATCCCAACACTTACCAGACGAAACACATCAGTATTATGCTGCTATTTCACGCTGGTATTCTGTTCTGGTATCCTACCCCGGTCGACCTGGCCCATTCATTCAGCAGTTAGAAACAAACTGCAGTGTAGCTCTACCACTGTTATCCATATAGACAGGTTGATATTGATGGTCATAAAATTGCAGGTGGTACAACACGACCCGTGCCGTGGAGGCGCTGGCCATTGGAACTCCATCTTCAGGTTTAAGCACCTCGCCACCGGACACTATCTTGCCGCTGAGGCTTGCTTGAAAGCGCCGTAAGTCACTGTCTATTTTAACGCACATTTCTTCAGAGCTACGATCCAAGAAATTCATGTCTAATATCGGCCATTTTATTATCTAACCACGTTGTTATTAAACGTGGTCGCAGTCTGTTTAATAAATAAGACCTGTGTACAAAAGAATCGTCTATTACAGAAATTAATTTTATAGTGAAGGATTCGCATGGCTTTTAACCCATTAAGCTTTTTCATGAATGATCTAACCCAAAGGTCTTGGACTCACTCAGTCTTTAAGATCTGTACTATTTTAATTAATGTGTCGTAGCACGACCCTCCCACTAGATGGAGTGACGACCTAGCAAGTAGACAGAGCGGGAGGTCGATGGATGCAGGTGGTTCTGGGAGGCTTTGTTTTTCGCTTTCACGGGATTCCATAGCACCTCAATGTTTTTTAGAAGTGTAATTTCTTACGCGATGACAGTAAAATTTGATAGTCGTATTTGAGTGCAATTTTTTTATATCTAATGTTTTAAATCTGACTCTGAAAAAACGGGAAATAAGTACTTCCCCAGAGAGGAAATGGATGGAACTATACAGGTTGCTGGACTTGTTTTTGTTCTCCCTCTCATTCTTTCACTCTTTTTCTCTCTCCTTGTTTTCCTTATTACTAACGAATCGAGACCAAAGAAGTTCAACTTCTGCCACTGTTGTTCTTAAGTTAATATATTACCCTTGTTTGATAGGGAACAAGTGCTAGAAAGCGGCGAGCCGGCGTACCAGCTAGTGTCGGTGCCGCACTCCTCGGAGATTGCTACACTCTTCGAACTGGACCCCACCACCATGACGCATTCCGACGCAGCCGTGCCACAGAGCAGCTACGTTAGGTTAGCATTCATTCGTTTATTCATTTACAACATACTATATATATATATATATATATATATATATATATATATATATATATATATCTATATACATATATATATATGTATATATTATCTTTTGAATAAGGGTACCATAATTTAACAAGATCTTGACTGCATAAACTCACAAAATGAAAGGCACAAAGGTAAGGTATTGATAATCAATTCATTTTGTAAAACACAAATCCTAAACTCAAGCAATATAAGGTAATAAATATATATATATATATATATATATATATATATATATATAAATATATATATGTATATAATACTGTTTACAATGTTCTCCACTACCACAATTATCAGATGATATCAACTACACAGGACAACAATAAAATGGTGTAAGCATTAACAGGGGCACTCGTTCGTCATAACCTTTTTTTTTAAGTTTTTTTTATTAATATTGAGGACTGAGGAATGCCTCGTCACCGGTAATAAAAGTCTCCAGACTCACTCTCACTCACCAAACGAAATACATCAACATTATGCTGCTATTCTACGCTGGTATTCTGTGAGGGCGTGGTCGTACCCCGGTTGTGCTGACCCCTTCATTCTGCAGCTAGAAGCAAATTGCAAACTGTAGCTCTACCACTGTCAAACCTCATGATGGTGTTCTGTGACACTATATTCTGTATATATAACGCAAAACGGTAAATATCAAGAGTATATAATATGAAATCTGCTTGCTTAAACTTGAAGAAGTGACAAATAGAGGCGTAGTAACTAAATTTGTGAGATATACTGGATTTTGAATGAATAAATACTTTAGTGTAATTTTCAAAAGTAGGACAAACACTTCCATATTAAATAAAAATACATATATATTATTTAATACATATTTTAAAATAAATAAAATTAAATACTTCAATAACTAACTGTTAATTATTTATTTATAAAGATGAGTAACAAACCTACAAACCTATTTCTCGGTGTGACATTTAAGTTTTTTTTTAAATAGTTGAAGTTAGTGAAGGATCTCAGATAACTAGTTCCACGACGGCCATTATCACTTATGATCATTATTTTATATATATATATATCCGGGTAGATTTTCGTCCTTCAGCCGATCGTCTATTGGTGAGGTTGACGTTTAGAGAATAAGTGATATTCCTCTCACACTTCTAGAGCTAGATGAGTTTAAATATCATGATGAGTTTGAATATATAAATAAGCAGAAATCCACCAATGTGCGCTTTACTCGAAGTTCCTACGCACAACTACTCTGTGGAATCATCTGTCGCCAACGGTGTTTCCGTACCGATACTACCCTCAAGAAAAGACACATACACCGTCCTTAAAGGCCGGCAACGCATTTGCGACTCCTCTGGTGTTGCGGATGTTCATGGGCGGCGGTGATCACTTGCCATCAGGTGGGCTGCATGCTCGTTTGCCACCTATTCTATAAAATAAAAAATACCTATTCGATTTGAATGAAATGATATATTTGTAACGTGAACATGTTTTTGCAGATTACAGCACTTATGCACGCATACCTGGGTACACTCAACGTCCATACCTATCGACAAAGAAGAGGAGAAACCGGTCATGTCGAAGGTAATTATTTTAACACTAAACCTACCGCGACCGGGCATACATTTTGATTAAATGTTTATATTATAATACAACGTTATTATACCACCATTACACTTCAAGACTTTTCTTAAAATATATGTATGTACAATTGTTTCTTTACTATTCTAACTACATTTTTTTTATTATATGTTAACACTTTTGGGTCTTGTGGAATGACTTTTTATTCAGACAGCGAAACGTTGTGCAAGGAATTACTTGTACGAAGAATACTGCCACAATGGCGCGGCCTCATCTGCTTTATATCAAATTAATTAGAAGTCAGATTTCAAACTAATAAAGTGAAATTATTGTTTACAACGCCAAATTAATATGATGATTAACTAAATTACTAAATATAATAGGTAAAACACTAAAATATCATTAGGAGTATTTGTTGTACGTCACAACCGCTGGGCGCCTGTGTTGCCAGTTAACATATGAAATAATTATTATCATCATTCTATAATAATAAATATAATTAATTTCAAGTACGCTCTTTTGACTGTTCACGATCCGAATATTTATTTGACCGATCGTGGTAGGTTTAGTGTTAATATTATGAAAAATAATAATCTATTAAGAAATTTACACATTTTTAAGGATTAATTTTTGAGGTGATGATGAAATGTTACGTCGATTGAAGTATTAATATCATATTGACACAAAGCCCTGTTCTTGAATTCCGTAAATCTTTGTAGCTTTCCTCAAAATTTGTATTTTTTATATATATACAGTGGAATCTCTATAACTCAAATGTCACGGGAAATGCAAAAAAAAATGGTTACAAAAATCGTGTACAAAGGATTTAACTGGGAAAAAAATTAGGACAGAAAGGCGCGATTTCTAAGTATATTTTTTGACTTGTCGAGTCAAATTTAAATAACAATTCTACTTAAGTTTATATATATCTATTTATTCAATAAAACAAATTACATATACACAAACAAACAACAACTAAAAAAATCTGTTATCATTTTTTGATTTAAGCAATTTTGCAGATTTTCTATCAATAATTTTTTAACAAATTCAAACAATGAACTGAACACATGAGCCTCGATATCATCACATCTTTCAACATCAGTTCGTAGTGTGTTGGTTGCTGCTCCGGCTTCTTTATTTGATATTAATAGTTCAAAATCTGCTGGATCAGTATGATCAACTTCATTTTCTTTAACATTATCATCATCTATATTCAGATTAACTGTGTCAATTATTTCAGCATCAGTTCGCGTTCCGGTAGTAGCTAGCCCTTCGTCGCTTATCTCGTTATTGACACTTGCACTTACGCCGCAATCGTTCCTAAACACAAGTTCATGACGCTTCTCAAAATTCACAAACCAACCATTGTTGGCACAAAAAGAACTGTGTCCCCGTGATTTTGAACATTTTTCGGCTTTTTCGGGTCCAGATTATTTACACATGTTTTTGCCCTAAACTGTTTGAACCAGGTGAGTAAACATTCCTCTTAATCAGGAAACTTGGCTAGACGTCATCTTTTGCAAGACAAATTGTTACTCGATTCGTATCTTTGCAATATTGTCCTAAGACTTACAGAGTTTCATTTTTGAGATATCCTAGAGGATAGGATAGGACTATCAATACCTGGCAGGGAAATAAAATTTTGTTCGAGTTATAAAGTCTAAATAATTCGAGATACCGCGTATTTAATGGTTCAACGGAAGGGAACGGCATTTTTTTTTCGTCTTGCTCTTCAGGTATTTTTTTTCCTTGTACGCGCTTTAAATAAATATTTAGAAGATATGTGAGTGAACCTGCTTGGCAGAGTGGTGCTATACTTAGAGAGAAGACTTATGCCCAATAGTGACACCAATATATATAGACTACTTCTTAAAAAAAATACGTTTCCTATACAGGTGGGATGTTCAATAGTAAAGGAGGACAAGGAGGCGTTCGCCTTGATATCAGTGTCGCCCAGCGAAGTGAGAGACTTGGACTTCGCGAACGACGCTTGCAAAGTGCTATCGGCCTTGTCGACCAAACTTCACCATGGAAATATAGAGCATAACGAGATGAAGTAAGTGCTATTTCCGTTTGTGCAATGTAATATATTAGTGAACACAGCAGCGTTATGTTGCTATTTCATGTTGGTTTTCTGTCTTGCGTGGTTTTATCGCGGCCCAGCCCACAATAATATTTTTTATTTACAGAGCCCTTACATGCCTCCTACAAGACATCGTATACTTCATAGCGGGCTTCGAGAACGAACCCAACAAGTCAAAAGCCTTGGACCTGGTTGTGGAGAATCCCAATCGCGACCGACAGAAGTTGCTGCGCGAACAGTATATATTGCGTCAGCTCTTCAAGATTCTACAGGTTTGGAATTAAGTTGTCAAAATGTCGTTACAAAGTACTATTTTTTTTATTAAGAATTGAATAATTAGTTACATTCACGTTAACCACTCCAACTGAGCTTTAATGCTTGTTTTAGGAGATGGTCCACGACAATAGTCTAATGGCGTACTGGAACCTACGACACCAAGTTTGGCAGACCGTACTCTAAACCATTGGGCTATCGCCGCTTACATTCCTCTTTGAGTCATAAAAAAGAGAGAGAATGAGTATCATAAAAAGTAATAATAATAATGCGTTATGAAATTAGAACAACACGCGTAGCGGACTTGCTTTTGACGTCATATACGAGGAAGCGTGAGGTTGGTCTCCTGTTAGGACCACAAATGAGTACACAGTTCACCTAAGTGAGTGATTCCGTCACCCACATTCGCCGTCGATAAGTGATCATAATGCAGATGCGTTGGCATCCTTTTCGACTTAGATAGAAAGCCTCGTCACCAGTAATAAAGGTCTCCGGATCCCTACACTCACCATACGCAATACAGCAGCGTCTTGCTGCTATTTTGTGCTGGTATTCTGGGAGGGCGTGGTCCTTTCCCAGCCGAGCATTTCATTCATACAAGAAAATCTGCAGGGTGGCTTCTCTACTGGTATGATGAATAATAAATGCGAAATACGACTTGATTCCAGGGTCCATTCCAAGAGACGGCAGACGGCGAGGCATTTCTGAAGATTGAGGAGCTGTACGACCCGCGGTACGCTCCCTATAAATGCATTTTCCGCCTTTGCTACCGGATATTGAGGCTCAGTCAACAAGACTACAGGAAAAATCAAGTATGGATACCCAATTTTTTTTTATATAAAATTAGAAATTGTGGTGAAAAAAAGTAAGGGTAAAAAATATTTATTACAGCGCTAGAGAGATGCACAGAGAAAATAAACACAGGTTAATATATTTAGAAGAAGAAAATTATTAAATCCAACGCCTTTTTTATTCTCACTTATAGTTGACTGCAGCCCTCGCACTAGGCAAGCCTATACCGCGATGCCAGTTACGAATACTTTTTTTTTTTAAACCTTTAACACCTGAGTAATAAAAATAATCTGATAACTATTATTTTTCGGTATATTTCAGTTTATACTTAATTCAATACACAACTATGTGTTGCCATATACTAGTATAATTATATAAATAATAAGTGATCTTATGGATTTTATAGCATTATTAATCTTTGGTTCGATCTAGACAGAAGCTCACAGTATCTCGAGGATTTGCAGTGGTATGTCTGGTTGGTCGCAGCATCCCAAGCGGTGGCACCCAGCCATATACTCTATTAGTTATTATTATTCAATTCAAAACCTCCCACGGCCGATCAAATGACTGATTTTTTTTTTTTTTATATATTTTGTTTAAAATTTTCTAAATACAACGTTATGATACCGCCATTAAAGTTCACGACTCTTCTTAAAATATACACAATAATTTATTTATTATTGTAACTATATTTTGTTGATTATTAAATAATTATTATCGTCATTCTATGATAAGAAATATAATATGTCGGTTCACGGTACGGATGGTTAGTTGACCGATCGTGGTAGGTTTAGTGTTAAATTTTATATACTTTGCTGCAATTTTTTGTCTTTTTACTCAAATTCTTCCGGATCAGATCGTAATTTTTCTTCTTTATTATTGGTGACAAACGAGTACACATCTCACTTGATGACGATTCCCGCACATCATGAAACTCTCGCATACTCGGTAAGGAATAATAATGCTGATGCGTTGTCACCCTTGAGGACTGAGATGTAATGCCTCGTCACCAGTAATAATGGTCTACGGATACCCCACACTCACCGGACAGCATCATTATGTTGGTTTTGATGTGAGAACGTGGTCCATTCCGGTCGAGTCGACCCATTCATGCGGCAGCTGGTAAAAAAACTTCAACGTATCAGTGTTGACAATAACACTATGAATTCATATAGGTGTTACTTACTATCTAATAAATTATAAACTGTTCTGTTTATTAACGTTATTCGTTCACAGGAATACATAGCGAAACATTTTGGCTTCATGCAGAAGCAAATCGGCTATGACATCCTCGCCGAAGACACCATCACAGCGTTGTTGCATAACAACAGGAAGTTACTAGAAAAGCACATCACCGCCTCCGAAATAGAGACCTTTGTAGGTGGGTAGATGTTTGTTTTTATTTTTGCGAACAGGAAAGCCATAATTTTTGAATTTTTATATATATGTATGTAGTTTTTTTATTACACTAAAGATGATCACTGGTCAAAGATCCACACATATATACCTAAATAAATCCTAAACAAAGATTTCCGTTCCAATTGTTTGGTTGTTGTTTCCTGGACCTCCTCTAATACTCGTCATATGCAACACAATAAAGTTAATTTAACGCTGATTAAATAACTGTCTCCCTGGAATGTGCCACAGTCTAGCCGTAATTTTGTCCCATCAGATATTTTCTAAATTTATACTAACCACCATGATATTAGTTTGTTTAATATATTTTATGTATTATTATGTGTATTGAGTATGTTACATCTATTGTTAATAATTAGGACTCTTGTTATCAGCATCCACAGTTAATGTTTCTACATTAACGGTTGATTGGTGATCGAGAGATTGCCAAAAGGCATTAAGTCCGCCCATTGTACCATTTCTATAATAATAAGGTGGTTACAATTGAAGATTAAATTAAAAAAAAATGTCGTAGTCACGTCGAGAGAGGCTTTAGGAACGTTAAAATTACAGGGTCAGAAAATCAATGTGTTTTCGCATGTACCACCTGTTACTATATATATAATACTACTACTCACGTGACTATTGCAGGTCTTGTACGTAAGAACATGAAGACGTGGCAGTCTCGCTTCCTGGACTACCTGAGCGACCTCTGCATCTCCAACAAGAAGGCGATCGCTGTCACGCAGGAGCTGATATGCAAGAGCGTGCTTTGTGCCAACAACGCTGACATACTTATCGAGACTAGGTAGTTCTCTACAAAATTTACTATAGATGTTCTCTTGTTTCCGTTTCCGTTTCCAAAACTTTAAAAAAAAATATTCAAATACTTATAAGTTCAGCTTAACCAGCGGCTTTCATCCTTTTTTACTTAGCGACGCACTACATACACTTAAATACTTACATGCAAAATTTCCCTGGGTCACTTTAGATAAAAAATATCAGTTCCGCCATGTTCGTCGCGTATGGCGGGGTCACAGGAACGCTTCCGCTCACATCTGCGACCCGCCCGCGCCGGCCGACCAGGGAGCCCGTCCTCCAGGGGCAGAACATCCCCCTCCACCTCTCACGGCTCCTACTCTACGACCTCTGTTGGTGGGAAGCGGACCCGAGACCCACTGCCCCCAACCTAACCCTTAAGCTGAAAGATGGTCGGAATAGTGTACATTGGTTAAAACGATCGAATAAAAAGATCGGTACTTAAGTGGTCTGGCTCAGGAGTGAGAACAGTATTCTATCATGTGGGGCTGAACTCAATACAATACAACACTCACGGTCATTATCCAATAGTCAAAGGCTGAAAATAGCCACTTCTTCACAAATTGCCACCACCCGATCCTGAATCCATTGACTTCCCAAAAACTTCATCGCTCCTCCTATAGAAGTATTGACGTTGTCACAGGAAACACGGTCAAGTGTTTCCTGCTACGATGTCAATCGAGACCCTTTCTTCTGCAACGGTCATGGGTGAATTAAGCTAGTGGTAGAACTACACCGCAGTTTGTATCTAGCAGCAGAATGAAAGGGTCAGCTCGATCGGGGTAGGACCACGCGCTCACAGAGTACCAGTGTAAAATAGGATCATAATGTTATTGTGTTGTGCCTCGTGAGTACAGGGAAACGGAGACCTTTATTAGTGGTGACTACATCTCAGTCCTCAAGGGTGACAACGCATCTGCATTATGATTCCTCGTCAAAGATGAACTTAGATCTCGTGGGCTGCACGAATCACTTACCTTACTTATATGTAATAAAAAAAGATATATATGCCGCCAGCCCGTTTCCGTTCAACATGCTGATGTAGAAAACTTTTCAATTTGTGGAATTTTATTCTTCAATCTTTTTCCACGCCTAGATTGGTTTCAACGAAATACGAGAGCACTTCCAAAGTCGACGAAAGTGGTGCTAAATATACGGTGCAGGACGAGGTGATGCTCTTGTGGAACAATAAAAAAGTGAGTAGTTTATCTTATATCTCACAAATACTCACGATATCCGTGTACTGTAATAAGGGTTATAAAATAACAATTACCATAACTAATTTAGGGTCCAGTAATGTTAAAACGTCTTTACTTTATTTGCTTTTCCACAATATAATAATATATTTATATATATATATATATATATATATATATATATATATATATATATATATATATATATATATATATATATATATACAATATCTTTACAATTTTTATTATATGTATTTTTATTATATGTATTTTTATTTATGTAATTAAATGCATATTTTAAAATAAATATAGTCCTATATTATTTTTTTTCTATATATTTTTTTGTAAGAACATTGTTTCTTTTTCCCGATAATATGTCCAACACTAGACGAGAACCAGGCATAGAATTTTATTTTAATAATAAGCTGCCCGTTTGTATATACTTTTCTTACCATAGTTTCCTTGTGCTTCCTTCCTATATTGTTCTCATCATCTTACGTTACAACGTCATTAACAAAAAAACATAAACGAATAATCATTGTTCTTGGCTTCCTGCAAACACCTTTTTTTAGATTGTAAATAAATTGTAATAGGTGCAGTTGTAAACTAATTCATTATGAGGAATTGCAGAGGAGAAACACCACTGTGATTATCATCTTCTTTGTCGGTATCACTCTTGACAGAGTGGTCGTGGTCATCACTTCAGGTGTTGGTGGCAAGCTTCACAACACGCCTTCCACGTGCATTCATGTAGTGATGATGAGCCATTAACTGCCACTTTTATCTGGTCAGTCCACCTCATAGGTGATCTTCCGCGTGACCTGGTACCCTCAACCTTTCCCTGGACCACAAGTCGCTCAATAGCCACGTCCCCACGGCATCATACGTGACCAAAAAAAGTGAGGATACGAGACTGCACCAAGGATGATAAACGCCGCTTGATGCCGAGTTCTCGAAGTATAGACTCGTTGGTACGGAATTCAGTCCACGATACTCGAGTATTCTCCTCCAGCACCACATCACAAGGGCGTCTATATTCTTCGTTTCTGCGGCGTACAAGAATATGGGAAATACAAGTGCCCGAACTAGTCGGATTTTTGTGGCTTTATATATGTTGCGGTTCCTCCATATTTTCCTCAACTTGCCCTTGCAAATTGCCATACGCCTCTTCACTGTGAATATACAAATGATAATATTTTAAAGTATATATTTTATACATATGATCATATATACATAAATGCACCTGTGTACACACACTAATATATTTGCACTTCCGTTGGGAGGCTATTAGAAAATGTAATGACTATTCTACATTATCATGTCCAAAACGTCGGCCGTTTTGGTAGTTCTAAATTCAAATATTAAAAAAATATAAAGTTTTTATAACAATTTTAATTATGAACAACCTGCCTCTATTACAACTTATTTAAACATACATATATATGTAACAAAAATGTATATATAAAAAAAAAACTTAACCTCAAAAATACCTGTATATCAATGACGTAAAGTTTATGTTTATATTTTTAACGTTACAGTGTTCCCGCCTTCTATCCGAGCTCGCAACAGAGTCGCGCTTGGAGCCGAGAAGCGAGGCGTCCGCCGTACTGGACTATTACCGTCATCAACTGGACCTCTTCTCCAACATGTGTCTCAACAGGCAGTATTTGGCGCTCAACAGTTTGTCTCCACAGTTGCATATTGGTTTGATTCTCAAGTAAGTTTCCATTGTTATTATCTCAGCCCGTCTTTATTCCAACCCAGCTCAGATACAATAGTCGTATATCAGAAATAGTTTACTTTCTTTTTTTTTATAGAATAAGTGCAAACGAACAAATATCTCGCCTAATGGTAAGTGATTACCGCCGCCCTCGACTCGCATCCGCAACACCAGAGGTGTCGCAGAGACCAGAAAGGTGTAAGTCTCTACGGAATATTCGGTAAAAAATGCAAAAAGATGCAACGTCTCTTCTCAACAACAGAGAAACAAGTCGTTAGGAAAGTACGTGGTCATCAACGATTCGAGCCGATCTATGTTGAATGCGGTCAAACGGAAGAAGCTGGTACTGGGGTGCCCCGGCACAGAGATGAGAACAGTGAGTATTCCATGTGAGGGCGAACTTTCGCTTTGTAAAGTTGCACACAGTGTGCTGACATGAAATACTGTCTTGCTCTACTAAGCACGCCCAGTTACTTTCGCGGTCTGGTGGTGTACTGCTGCACTGCATCTGAACCTTCCTCCGACCTGATTGCTCGTGCATTACATGGGTCTTGCGTAGGGGGAGACGAGTGGTTGTCTTTGGGTTTACGCAAATACTTACGGTACGATAGGCAGGACAAACTCAAATTTGTGAAATCCCAAAAATTTTTGGACTTTGGGAGATATAAGAAATTCCAAGATGGGATTTTTCAGCAACGTTCCCTGATGAAAATTTCAATGCCCTCTCTAATGTAGGCTCGGAAAATATAACTGAAATATATTAAATATGTTTTTTTGTGTTTTTAGCCGAGGAATGAAATATCCGAAAAATATATTGCTCATAAATATCCGATCAACTGTAGGGCACACGGCAATTGATCGGATATGGATAGAATAGGATTTAATTTAATAGCCATATATTTTATTTAATAGATTTTATATAATAAATCGAAGTGCTGAGGTGATTGTACTGCTAGCCTAAGATGTCTGTCTGAAACCTATCCAATTGGTAACCTATCCTAGCTGCAGAAAGGAGACAGGGTGATATCATATCCCCTAAACTCTACACCGCTGTATTGGAAGATGTTTTCAAACTTGACTGGAAAGGATACGGTATTAACCTCAATGGCGAGTACATTACCCAACTTTGATTTGTCGACGATATAGTCAATATGACAGGATCGCACTATGCTCGATGACCTCAATAGTATCTCCCAAAGGGTACGTCTTAAAATGAACGATAGATAAAAGACGAAGATCATGTCGAACGTCCTTACCACCTACCTATACCGGTTGTTGTTGGCAGCAACCTAGGGCAAATAGTCTGGGTTAGGTAAGCCCAACTTCGACTTATAGTTCGATCGACGAATTCAACTCTGATGGAAAGTGTTTGGGAAACTGAGATATATCTTCTCGTCAGAACTAAGATAACCGACACAGCGCATAGGATCATAAACCTGAAGTGGCAATGGGCCATCAATATAGAGTGCCTATCTTCAGCCAAGTGCTGACTACAAGTGCAAACTAGTGCTGTGCTGAAATGAAAAACTAGAACGTCAATAGTCTTAACTAAAAGATAACGTTGTTCTCACCTCAAAAAGGCAAAGACACACAATATTTTTATTTTCAGAATATAGGTAGTAAACTATAATGTTACCCGCCGGTTTTACTCTGCAAACATTTAATTTTCGAACGAATAGATATATAGAACGGAGGTATCTTTTTTTATTTTTTTTTATAGTGTAGGCGAGCCCCACCCGATGGTAAGTGATCACCGCCGCCAATGAACATCCGCAACACCAGAGGAGTCGCAAATACGTTGCCGGCCTTATACGATTCACGATATACGAGTAGTTTTTAATATAGTCTATTTTATTTTGACGTTTATATTTTCTTTTCAGATGCATGTCGAACGCTTCACTTTCGCAGGAGCTGCGCGCGTCGTTCTGCCGTCTGATGCTGCACCTCCACGTGGACCGCGACCCTCAGGAGCCCGTTACTCCGGTGAAATACGCGCGGCTATGGAGCGATGTATGCGACAGAATTCACGTTCACGAGTTAGTATTCCACTACAAAGAATCGCCTTCCATGTTTCCAAAGTTTTTGACTATAGACACGTCTCTGCTATTTATATGCCGGTTATAAAATATTGAGTTTTACTGTGGGGAGTAGAGGTATGGAGAAATAACTTTTTATATAGTATGTGTCCCCAACATATATAAAATTGAGATGGCGTTGGTGTTGCTAGAGTTTAAAATTTGAAGAAATTTAGAGTAAGGGATAATTAAAATATTTAAAAAAAACTATTCTATCTAAACTATCTAAAACCAAATACTAAGGTTCTTATATTATTAAATTTTTCAGTTACCAATGCGTAAAAGGTGGTCCTGACGCGACCCGCGAGAAAGTGAAAGAGCAGTTTGCCTCAACCATCCGCTTCGTGGAGAATTATCTGTGCAAGGTGGTCACCAGCACATGGTACTTCAGTGACCATGACCAGAATAAGCTCACCTTTGAAGTAGTCAAACTGGCCAGAGAGCTTATATACTTTGGATTTTATAGGTAAGAAATTGTTACTTCAATTTAAAAGGTTTTGACAATGGAAACTGTTAATTCCAAAGATTGTTTATTGATTGTATGTACGGTTGAATAAAAATTCAATCATAATTTCTTTTGCTTAAATGCTATATTATAAATACATTTAATTTAATTTAGTAATGTAAATAATTATATTAGAATATAAAAATATATAATGCTATATTACTTTCAAATGTACCAATTGTTATTTGCAAATAATTCATATCTGCTATAGTATATAGAGTATACGATAACACTATATTTATTTGACATCCAGCTTCAGCGACCTGCTACGCCTGACGAAGACGCTACTCAGCATCCTGGACTGCGTCACCGCTATGGACCTTCTCAACGAGACCAGCGCACTCTCTGGGGAAGTCGAGTGTAAGCACTACAGTATTTACTGTTGCGTAACGCTGCTTTAAGTTTTTGCATTGTATAATTTATATTTCCGTAATCGATCACATAGATAATTTTCGTTGCTACGGGCGGCCGGTAGCGCGGCGGTGGCAACGATGCGCACGCGCATCTCAGCCGCCCGCGCCTCCAGTCACATACTAGCATTGGTGCGAAGCGTACGCAGTTCAACGCTCGCGAACCTTAGTAACCACATTACGCACTCCATAACCATTACCAAAGACAGAGAGAAGAGAAAAGAAAGAGCTAATGTTTAACATACATTATTTATTTCTGTTATTTTTCTTTATTAACCTTTAATTGCACTGGTGAACAAATCCTTACTACTGGTCTATCTAGTTTGATGTCAGTCGTCGGAGATCAGCGGGGGGATGAATATCGGTTTCATGGGTGAATCACTTATCATTAAGTTAACTGTGTGTTAATTTGTCACCCTCTAGTATCATGTGAAAACTAATTATGATATAATAGGGTCCTGAAATACCTGTTTTTACTTTGCAACTTGCCTAGGTTACTCGATCTAGGGCTATCTCTTTAGGGCGGCCTACGTTCAGCAGGAAACCATCGTCGTCTAAGTTTTCAGTATGGACTACTGAAAACTTAGACGACGATGGTTTCCTCATTTGTCGGAAATAAGATTTTAGTCTCCCGTATTCGCCTCTGACAATACCGATGAGACAACACGAAGTCATGTGACCTTCCACCATTATCATCTACAAGTAATGTGATAAACTTCTAAGAGTTAGAGTCTACTAGTTTATGTATATTTGTAAATTGATATTTATATATATATATATATATATATATATATATATATATATATATATATATATATATATATATATATATATATAATTTTATAATAAACTTTATTTAATTCTGCGCCTATCAACATTTTATCTCAATCCATTCATCCATCCATCCGGCAAACGGGCAAGCAGCAGCATACTTGATGGTAATTGATCACCGCTGCCTTTGACTGGCAGAGAATGCTTCAGGACACTTAGTCCGCCCTTATGAACATTAACCAAATAAATAAATAAATGTTCCATCCGTGATCCGTGCCACCTATACATTAAGTTTCATCATTAAGTACTAAGAGATTTTTTTTATTTTTATTCAACGTAAATTGAATTTTTACAAGCAGCACAAGAAATGGAAATAACGAAACGTAAGTTTATTATATAGAATTAACAAATATTACACACCAACTGATTACATCGAATAATCAAAATTTTTAAAAAATACGCGTAAGTTAATTGTGAGTTAATTCCTTGCAGCGGGTAATACTGAAATGCTTTAGAGAAGCTGTATAAACAAGGATATAGAATGATAACCTAAATCTTCAGATTTTCTTAAAGAAATGTTAACAGTGTTATTAGTAATACTAAACTTCCGATTACCCAATCCAAATAAGCTGATAAATTCACGAATACTTCCCGAATGGAGGATTCGAACGTACGGCCTTATGTTTCTGAGAAAATATACGTCTTCAATCTTTTTTACTCAGCGACGCACATGCTCGTTAAAAATAGCCAACACCCTTGTATACCCACGCAAACAAAATTACCCCAGAGATGCAATTCCCTCGGGTCACCTTAGATAAAAATATCGTATTTGTAAACACAACAAAAACACACCTGGCATGTGTCGCGACAAGACTGCCCTTAACAATTAGGCTTCAACTAGATTTCATAACGCATGATGTAGTGGTTATATTACCTTGCTGCTGTATAGGAGGTCGTGTGTTCAATTCCCGGCCATAGATAGATTTTCGGGTCTGATTGTACTATGTAACCTTCCTATGATCTTATCGTACTTGCATTACATTGGTTAGTGCCTGTGTTTTACTACAGTACTATAAAATATTGAGTTGATGGTCGAAATCGATCAGGAGTACAACATCAACTTAATTCACTTCTAATAGATCTCAAATAAAATCAGTCGCTTTCAGAGCCTTTCAATGTGATGCTATACCAATTTAGGTCGTATTCAAAAGAAGATTAAGTTGAATTTCAATTGCTACTACATAAGTACTTACATAATCGCTTCGCCACCAGTCTGTCTTTCCCAACTGGCTGTGTTACATTATCATTGAACCGTGTGTTCACACGAATCGACAGCTTGTACTTCCTGACCTTCCCACACAAGCGCAGTTGTCAAACATATTGCTAAACTTTTATTCAGCGCTCAATTAACATTACATAATATTGCTTGCCACAGCTGAAGGCGGTGTTTTGCGCAGCATTGGAGACATGGGTGCTGTCATGACGTCCATCACTTTGGGCTCAGTAGCGAGGAATGTGAGTATGAGAGGTCTACTTATTATTTTTTTATGACAATACATAGAGTAACAAACTACCATACAGTTCACCCAATGTGTCCTACACTGGTTAGACGAAACGCAGTAGAGTTATGCTGCTATTTCACGCTGGTATAAGTTGCGGCAAATAAGTCTAGCGCTGACCGTTAATGCCAGAAGTCGAAAATAAATTATCCCCGGGTGGTGGAGGGGGCGCGGGCAGTCATGCGTAAGCGTTTATTGGCTCACCAGTCGTACTCTGCCCCGCGCACCGATACGACACCCCGCTCTCTCCTGGTGTACAGTCGCTTTCCAAATTTAATTCTAATTATTTTTTAAATAAAAATTGTCACTCTTTTATTTTTGTGGAAAGTAATGTACATTCTGTACATTTGTTATTAATAAAATAAAAATCTGTTAACTTCCGCCCGCAACTTCATTCGCGTAAAAAAGTAGCCTTCCAGACTATAATCTATGTCCGCGCTAAATTTCATCCATACAAATATCCAAACTGTCGCATTTATGATATTAGTGAGATGATGGTGATGATTTATTATATAACAAACTTACACGAACTAGCTTACGCATAGGAAAGAACAAACAGAAACACTTTATTCGTAATCAATTTGTACAAATGAACGCTTGCGTTCGCGACAGTGCCCACCGCGACCTATATTTCGTGTGGGTCTGGTCCTGAGCCGACTCCTTCATGCTACAGCGTTGTTTTAGCACTATTAAATTTTACCAAACAATACTTATAGTTATTACAAAAACTGTACCATGTGTATAATACATGGTACAGACCCTTGTTACTGGTTACAAAGCATTCCATCTCAGTCCTCAAGGGTGACAACGCATCTGCATTATGATTCCTTGTTAAGGATGAATGTAGATGTCATGGATTCACTTGCCATCGGGTGAACTGTGTGCGAGTTTGTTACTCTGAATGTAATAATAATGAAAATAATCATATTTTTAATACTAGTAGTGCTCTGACGCACACAATTTAATGTTCTGTGCCTTTATTGCAAAGGTTTAAGTCGATGAATAGGTACTCCTTAATTACATATATATACCCAGGTGGTAGGGAGCGGAAACGGCAGCGGTGTCCAGCGCAGTCCCTCAGCCCTGGCGCTAGCTCGCAAGCATCCCCTCGTTATGGAAACCAAACTCAAGATCATAGAAATATTACAGGTTCGTATAGATACTTGCACAATTATAAACGAATAAACATCATTATTAATGCGTATGTCGGTCGTCGCTTCCCGTGAACATTCATAAATGATAAAAACTTATTAGGACTTCTAAGCAATAGTTATTTTCCTTTTCCAATTCCAGTCAAAATTCGCTGCAATAAAAAAAATACTTAATATGGAATTCGCTGTAGGAAGCAAACAAACTAATAGGGCACTGAAGCACTATTTTAAAATATATCTCACCTTTCCTAGTATACCGCCATACAGTAAATTAAAAATGAACATAAGATAATTCATAATTTCAAAATTGTTTCAAGCTAGTGTTATGTTCGGAAATAAACGTATTAATATTGGTGTTACCATAGCCAACAATATTATATAGCGCTGTACAAATAAAATTAAAAATAATAAAACACAAGTTAAAATCCATATATATTTCAATGTCTCTAACATGTCTTTTAAAAACTTATACGGCTTAGTCCGTGTTAAAAGTAAAACGGCCTATATTTAAATCCCACTGCTGGGCATAGGTCTTATCTCTAGAGAGGTTTTTAGAGCGCAACCATCACGCAGCTCCACTGCGGATTGTTCTATTTTGATTTTTGATATTTATTTCTTAGAAATGCGGCTTTTCTTACGATATTTTCCGTCACCGCAAGTAGTAACTAGTACAGTTACAGCCTATATAAATCCCACTGTTACGCATAGATAGGCCCGCTCTCTAGAGATAGTGTTAGAGTATATTCTATCACGTGCACTGTGTATTGACAGACTTGACGCGTCATCGATATTTCTTAAACATACAAATTTTATCACGATGTTTTTTACTTACTTAAAGAACTTAAAATTGTAATCAACAATTTCATTAGTGTCAGAGCCGGGGATCGAAATCTCGGTTTGCGAAATTAAAAGGGAACGCTTAAATACTGTGCTATCACAACTAAAATATATCTACACTAATTATATAAATATAATATATATATATAATAATGTCTAATTATTACAACATTTGAATTATGTTTCGTCATGCAGTTTATATTAGACGTACGGCTGGACTACCGCATCAGCTGCCTCCTGTCGATATTCAAAAAGGAATTCGAACAGGCCGGGGAAAGACAAGCGGACAGTCTCGGCCGAGCTGATGTGGAAGCCATCGGTTTACAAGCGGAAGGGATATTCAGCTGTCGGTGAGCATATTTAACTTAACACGATGGGATTGTTTCGAAAGATCTAGGATTTATATACTATTAATATATCAACTAAAAACATGGGAATACAGTACTTGGGTGGCAATTTTTTCATATATACTATATTACTATGACTATATTGGATAAATAGTCATGTAAATTAACTATGTATATATATATTGATTTTATTTATTTATCCATTCACTAAATACCCTGATAAATATTTATCATATATCATTACGATAATATATTCGAAATATAAATAACAGTGACCTTCACAGAATATCAACGTAACATAACATAATGCTGCTGTGTTTCATCTGTTGAGTGTAGAGATCCGAAGAACGTTATAACTGATGACGAGGCATTCTATCTTATTCCTCAGGGATGACAGCGTGTCTGCATTATGATTCCTTATCGATCTTGAATATGGATTTCATAGGCCGCAGCTTCATTATCTCTTACCATCAGTTTAACTGTGTGCTAGTTTGTCACCCTCAATACAATAAATGAAAATTAGAAAAAATTATTTATGTAATATATTTGTGAATAATCACGACTAATGCATGTCGTATATAATTATTTGTTATACGCAAGAATGTTATACATACCAAATTAGTTTCGTGTTCCTAGGCGAAACAGTTGTAGAGTTACGCTGCAGTTTGTTTCTGGCTGCAGATCGAATGGATCGGCTCGACCGGTGAAGGACCACGCCTTACGCTGCTGTGTTTTGTTTGGTGTGTGAATCCGGATACATTTATTACTGGTGACGAGGCATTCCATCTCAGTCCTCAAGACAACCAACCAACAACCCATCTGCATTATGATTCCTTGTCAACAATGAATGTAGATATCATGGGCCGCAGGAATCGTTTGCCATAAGGGGGGGAACTGTGTGCTCGTTTATTACTCTCAATGTAATACAAAAGAAACTCTTCTATGAAAAATATGTTATATTGAATTAAAACTACGTGGTAGACTCACGTCGCAGTTATATCCTAGATGTAGCTCAATTGGGACCACACTCGTAGCTTCGTAGCACCGGAGACCCTACTAGTGGCATTCCATCTTAGTCTTCAGAGGTGAATAGATAGACATGATTTATGATTCAATATAGAGAATAAAACTAATTGTAACTGATACCTAGTATCACTTACTGTTAGGTGAACTGTGCTAATTTTTCACACCCCTAACATTATATATAAAATCAAGTTGTCAATATTAGTTAAACTGTAGTTTCTGTCAATATACTATCTTATGTTGCTATCTATCATGTCTGCTGTTTTGATAAATTTCTTAGATTTATATGTAATAAAATTAGAGTTAACCAATCTTTTTCAAGTATCTAAATCTTTTTCTAGTTAACTATAAAAGTTCAGTAAAATATTGTACAAATATCACGTTTATCTTGTAGTTAACTTAATATCTATAGTAAACACAAATAGCATTTAATTTATCCCACGGGAACACAAACTTAGTACAATCATCAATTCATTTCATAATTTCCAATGCAATATTTTCTACAACACTATATAATATATAATAAATATATATACACCACTATATTTTAATTATCACATAACAAGACAATGAATAGGTACGATATATATATATATATATTTATATATAGCAGGACAGTGCAGGATTGAGGGTGGGAGGCCCACTCCCTAGGTTCCACTTTGGCGAGCGATTTGTGAATTAAATGACAGCAACAATTTCGTGTCGTGTCGTGAGGAACTACAAATTATTTTTTAAATTATACAAATTATATAATAGTGATGTATATTTCTAGTAGGAACTACAAATTATTTTTTAAATTATACAAATTATAAAATAGTGGTGTATATTTCTAGTAGGAACAACAAATTATTTTTTAAATTATACAAATTATAAAATAGTGGTGTATATTTCTAGTAGGAACAACAAATTATTTTTTAAATTATACAAATTATAAAATAGTGGTGTATATTTCTAGTAGAAACTACAAATTATTTTTTAAATTATACAAATCATAATATTTTGTGCACTTTTTATCAAACGAAAACTGAACATTGTTTTGACATAACATATATGGTATAACATATTTTATTTATTATTATATATATTAAGTATGTTACATATATTGTTAATATTTAGAATTCATTAGTCCGCTCATTGTAACCTTTTCTTTCAATAAGGTGTTTACAATTGAGGAATAAATAAATAAATGAATTTAACATATGTACATTCCTTATATCAATTGTAAATAGTCGTGTCTTAGGTAATCTTAGAGAACCAAGATAACTCCGCTCACTTATTGTTATATTACTCGAGCAACTTGAATAAATAAAAGTATAAGTTGCAATTTTAAGTGCCCTTCTCACATGCTCAAAGGTGATGAAATCGTATGAAAATAATTAATAAAAAAAATTCCGTTTATCCTTAATATCAACGATTATAAGATTTTTCTCTTAAGACAGGAGCTTTGTGTCTTATGAAATTTTGACGTTCACAAAGCAATGTTTTAGTCAACTTTAAAAAATTACCCGTATATGTATTGTTTGTTCTAATTCCTATTTATAATACATTTGGTTATGACGTAACATATATTAATTTCTCGCATATCACTGGGCAATGTTTTAATTATATATAATATATTTAAAACGGTGGTGGATATACAAACTAACCAAGCGGGTGAGGGGCAATTACTATAAGTTTCTACGTATTACTATCTGAATTTAATCTTATATTTCAGAACGATACAGACTGTACCTGACCACTGCCTTCCAAAAAATGTAGATTTGTTAGTAAGATGAACTATACAATGCATGATCTGAGTGCTAGCTAGCTAGTGCATTTAATAGCATGGGGCTTCGCACTAACAAAACTTAGAATAATGCCTGTTTTATAAAGCTTCGTATAAACCCTAACAATTTTAAAACCCCAAATAGGATGTGTACCTTAATTGCTCAAATGTATCTTAATTATTTGTGATTTAGAGTCGATATAATGACATGATAGATATTTTCCAGATTTTTATATGTGTATACCGTGTTGTTGGTCGAGTGTATGATGTCTTTGTGTGCGTGTTTTGCGTACGTACGAATCGTGTCTATGTTTGGTGGCGTTTGTAAAAAAAAAAAGTGTTAGTCTGATATAAATACTGCACTGTCATTTTTGTTCACGTTTTGCTTATTAAACAGTATAGAGTCGTGTTGTTTTAATATTTTAGCTTTATACGAGTTTGCTTATTTTTTTTTGCGTGTTATAAAGGTCTATTCGTTTTGTGTTATAGAGTTTACTTTTATTTTTCGATTTGACACATAATTATTCATTTGTAAATAAATTACATACAAATTTCTAATTCACAAAATCAATGGACCATGGTCGTTTCAATCGTATTTTAAATGAATAGAATCTAAATTGTATTGCTTTTAAAATAAGATTTTAAATCCAGGGACGGACTGGATCTGGATGAATGCGGCGGTCGGATGGTGCTCAGAGTTTTATTGCAACTTTGCTCACAGGGGGCCTCGGCGGCCCTTGTCTCTGGCGCCCTGGCGTTGCTCTTCCGACACTTTAGTCAGAGACAGGAGGTCCTCGCTGCTTTTAAACAGGTGTGTGGCAATTCGATGAAATTGATATAACAATAAAAACGAAATATTGATGACTTAAAAAGTTTTATTTTATATGGAACAGGTGGCAAACGAACGAGCAGCTCACTTGATAGTAAATGATCACAGATGCCCTGACCAAGAAAATTAGCAATATCGGTTCGGAAACACCGCTGGCGACAGCCGATTCCACAGAGTAGTTGTGCGGGGCAGGTTAATTTCGCGTGAAGCGTATAGGAATGGATTATCATATGTCTTCGTAATTTTACATTTATATTTCAGGTGAAACAAACTACTGAATCAATAAATAACCTAAAATATCCTCCGTCTTTGTAATTCCACTCATCGCTCAACTCACTGTATTAACCACACCTCTTAGTCACACTTAGGGATCGTACATTACGTCATCTCTTTCACTCCGCCGTTACCCAACACAGATAAGAAACATAAGCCATAAACAATAATTACATTTTTAAATCTTATCAATCTACACAAGTAATATCGTTCCTACATCCATATACTAAACTCAATCCTATACATAAACGTTCGAAAACTGAAGAGTTCGAGGCTAATGACAGTTTTCTGTTTTCCTTAATAGCATTATAAGCAGATTACTCGTTTGTTATCCGTACTTGGATGTAGGTTCAGCTGCTGGTGTCGGATGCTGATGTGGAATCGTACAAGCAGATCAAAGCGGACTTGGACGTGCTGCGACAGAGCGTGGAGAAATCCGAGCTGTGGGTGTTCAATAAGGGACGTGCTGGAGCATTAGACGATCACAGTGGTGAGTGGAAACAGTCATTTTAATTGGCCAACAACGGTGCCAACTACCCACTAGATTAATTACGGTAGGTGGTTAGGCAGGTGGCTCAGGTGCGTGATTTGCGGTAACTAAGAGAAATTACACGATTTTTTTTTATTATACTTGGGTTGGTCCATAGGACACGGGTAACCTGGTGGTAAGTGATTCCGGTAGAGCATGACACCTACATTCATTCCCGATAAGGAGTTATAATACAAACCTGAAAACTGAGATGGAATGTCTCGTCAACAGTACTACACCAGACAAAACACAGGAGCGTTATGCTGATATCTTACTCTGATATTCTGTGAGGTGTTGAACCTTCGTCGACCCATTTATGATGCTGATAAAAAGTAGATCTGTCACGTAATCGCGATACTTCCGACAGATGGCGGAATTAGCAATTCCAATACACCTAAACAGAAACACAGTAACTTTCGAAAGTGCTAGAGCCACGCTCTCATTTGCTTCTACGTGCAGCATGAATGGGATGTCTCGGAAGGACCGCGACCTCACAGAATACCAGTTACTTTTCATTTTTTAGCCTTTATTTCAATTCCTGATCTAATGTGTTTTGATTCTTAGACCTCAAAGGAACAGTGGGACCCGGCGGGGCCGTTCTCGAGCGCAACGCATCTCTCGACAACGTGCTGGACACCTCGCGGACGACCAAGTACGACCACATGCAAGAGTACAAGAAGATCAAAGAGGTGACAGCATATGTTGTATATTTGAATAGACATGCGATGTGAGAAGTTATTTTTGAAAGCACCACCTACCACCAAAATACATGCGTTGTATTTTCTGGTAAAAAAAAAATTGTCTATCCATCTGCGCGAAAAGATAAGGATATATATATATATATATTTTATTACATTGAGAGTAATAAACTCACACACAGTTCACCTGATGGCAAGTGATTCTTGCGGCCCATGACATCTACATTCATCCTTGACAAGGAATCATAATGCAGATGAGTTGTTACCCTTTAGGACTGATATTGATGCCTACACTCACCAAGCAAAACACAGCAGCATTATGCTGCTATATCACGCTGGTATTCTGAGAGGGCGTGGTCCTAACCCGGTCGAGAGGACCCATTCGTTCTGCAGCTAGAAACAGACTGCAGTGTAGCTCCACCATTCTTAAAAAATCAATATCCTATCTACATATTGACACCTTACCAGTGAAACATATATTGCAATTTTAAGAGGTGATTCACCACGTACTTGATGGTGAGGAATACCTGTTTGTCTAATATATGAACATGGGTACATATGTACATGAAACAGGGTTTCACTGAAATTGATGAAAAAATAAATATCTCATCTATCTGCATCTATGAACTTGAAATTATATTGTCTAGATGCGTACAGTTATTTTACCTCAAAATGTAAAAAAATACTATTTTAAAAATTCACTTATTTTTATGTCAATAGCCTAATGGTTTAGTGTACAGCCTGCAAAACTTAAGGTTTTAAGGTACATATATATACCTACATATATACACTACATATTTACTACATACATATATGCACTACATATTTATTTTGCCGTTTGTTCATGATAATTAGCAATTATATTTCTTTTTTTGTCCAGATTCTAGAACGCATGATCAAGTACTGCACGCAAGGCAACAGCGGCGCCGGGGACACGGGCAAACCGCGCCGTCACGAGCAGAGGCTGCTGCGGAACATCGGCGTGCATAACATAGTACTGGATCTGCTGCAGGTAACAGGGAGTTATCGACCCAGAGAAACTGTAAAAGCCCTCGCGGCCATCAGTTCGGAAACCAAGAGTTTGATACTTAAATAAAATAGAACCAAATTTAAGAATTACCACAATTATATGACACGTTCCTCCCCGAACTAAGAAAGAGTCTGTATGTCAGAGACCAGTTTTTTACCTTAACGGCATATCAATTATAAGTAGATTGTTTTTCAATCGTTAAAATATTGAAACTTATTATACCTTCTTACTTAGGTTTCATATCATCCGGTTATTGTCAGATGACGTCAAACGCGTAGGAAATTTTATAATGCCGTAAGAGAGACAGAGGCGCTGATTCGTCGTGCCCTACCTTATTCCGATGTAATGCGAGTTCAATTAGATCGGAGAGGAAGGTTCCGATGCAGTGTCCGGGACACGGGACATACATACAACACAACACATCCAGACATCACAAGTTGTTAGTTGTTGTTCTAATACAACTTTAAATGCTGTTTTTTACTATGTTCTCTGATGAAGCGAAACATCGCGTTGTATCGAAGGCATAAACAAAGTTAGTGTCGTCATCATAATAAACGATGTAATCCAAATCCTGCTTGAGAATCCCGGCAAGAGGGGGGGGGGGGCCTTTTTTATATCAATATGTGGTCATTTTATGGAAGTACCTTATTGTCCTTCAGGTGCCCCACGACGAAGACGACGCGGCTATGGACGAACTGCTGGCTCTAGCGCACGAGTTTCTGCAACGTTTCTGCCACGGCAACCAACAGAACCAGACCATACTTCACAAGCATCTCGACCTCTTCCTTAATGCTGGGGTATGTTCGATTTTTTTTTTTACTTTGATAGTACCAGTCGAACATACAGTTCACCTGATGGCAAGTGATTCCTGCGGCCCATGACATCTACATTCACCCTTGACAATTCCTTGTATAATGCAGATGCGTTGTCATGAACGTTGTTGCTGAACAATTAGACTATTGACGAATCAAATTATATTGTAAGAGAGAGAGAGAGTAAAGTGAAAAATAGTTTTGTATTATGATTTATATAGATCCGCGAAGCTCAGACCGTCTGCGCGATCTTCGAAGAGAACCCAGCGCTGTGCGCTCACGAAGGCAACGAGAAGGTGGCGGCGCACTTCGTGCACTGCATCGAGACCCGCGGCCGCCGCCCCGCCTACCTGCACTTCCTGCGCACCATAGTGCGCGCCGCGGGGCAGCACATACGCCGCAGCCAGGACCTGGTCATGCAGGAGGTCACGCGATTTTTTGAATTATATTAAAAAGCAAAGGTGACACACACTTGTCACCTTTACTTGACACCTATCCATCCTCGAATGCCATTCAGGCTAAAAATCCGCACTATCTGATGTCTAAGAACGGCGTCTTTTTCGGAATTAGGTCAGAATATGTCCTTAATCTAATTAAAATTTCATTACTTGAACTTCCTTCCACATATATTAATTATAACAGAAAGTTTCTACAAACTCTTCAAATAATACCAATACACTAATCTCCACTATTTATTTCAAAACAATAACAAGGACTTAGCTAATTCATTTACTAACTAAAAAAAATAAAGCCATTAATACACGAACTTGTTTCGGTTTTACTTAACCTTGTTGACAGAATAAAGCTCTACTTAAATTCTAATAAAATATTGTTATGTTTGTACCTTAAAGAGAAGTGTATAAATTAGAATTTTTTATTAAATCATGATTCCGACGTCACTTTCAGATGGTGAACTCTGGTGAAGACGTGCTTGTGTTTTACAACGACAAGGTGTCCTTCAACTACTTCATACAGATGATGCGTCAGTATAAACAGACTAACGAGATGCCTGAAGCCTTAAGGTAAACGTAACGTACATGTAAATAATATTTATTATATGTATATATAGTATTACTGTGACATTTTCCTCTACATTCTCCAAGTACATAATATTATACATATATACTACAATGACATTTTCCTCTACATTCTCCACTATTTTATGTCAACGGAATGTTTCCTTTTTCTATTCATCTTAATATGAAGCAAAATTGTAATTCAAAAATGTCTAGCATTCTATTATATAAAAGATGTTATGTATAAAGCATAACAGCTTTAGGCATTTTGATTATTTAAATTCATAACGTCACTCTCTCCTCACGTCACTCTAATTTGCAAACAGATATGAAAAGCAAGAATTTTAAGAATTACATCCAAAGTACGAAAAAATGTTGGTGATGAATGAAATTAGATAAAAGTTATTGTAAAATTAAGTTAGTCCTTATAGCTTAAATTTCATTTAATTATAAAGCAATAACCCAACCTAAAGCAAATAGAACAAAACTTAAATTATACGTAAAATATCTTCAGTTATATTCAAATCCACTGCAGCTTTTATATGGTTAGTTGCGCTCCCCTTTTTTTTTTTTTTTATTGACACATAATCCTGTTCTTGTCTTGCTTTTCTTTCTTGGTCGTCCATTCATTCTTATCACAATCTTTATCCATAGCTTCTCATCCCTCATATATATGCATATACTTAATAAAGTACATTAAACCTTACAATGTTATGTGCAGGTACCATATTCAGCTTGTTAAGCTACTCACGTGCTGTACGCTGGGCAAAAATGTGTACACGGAGATCAAGTGCCACAGTCTCTTGCCGCTCGACGACATCGTGGCCATGATCACGCATCCCGATTGCATACCCGAGGTAAAATACCTTTAGTTAAAATCATTGCAATAAATTAAAGTATAATACTTCATTATAATGACAGGACATGCCACCGTTTTCTTCAAAAACCCAATCACAGTTGGACGCGCTACGCTACACCTTGATAATTAACCAGGAGTTGAATACCGTAATCCACTGGTATGATGGCAATCTGAACCAAAAGACTTTCTGGCGAGTTGAGAATGGGCAAGTCGTTCAAGAGTTGAATGCTTTACTGGTAATTTCTTTGGAAAGCCTGTAGTATATTTAGAAATCCTGAAACGGAGATAGCATGAAGTGTCATAAGACAATTTTCTAGTGCACTTCTTTTAAGGCAGGGCAGGACAGGGCGAAATAAAGAATACGCGCAAAGACAAGACAATACAGAAAATATTCGAATTGTTCGTATAGTAAGATTTTAAGTCAAGCATGCAGACTACTGCAATAACTCTTTGGCTCAAGCCCTATCTGAAATGGGTTGAAAAATAAAACCGACTCCTCGCTAGCTATCTTAATCTCTCTTAATTTAGTACTTTTATTTCTTTCGATCTGACACCATCAATGTTTAAACTCCATTAAGCTTGCAAGAGTCCCTGCAAGCTGAACTGACCGAGCTGAGGTTAGGCCCTCTCGGGCGCCCTCGAGTCAGACACCTTCGCGGAACAGAGTAACGATCCAAGCCGAGGCTCCCTCTCGGATGCCCTTGTGCTGGTTACACTTATATAGAGATCTCGACTGAGTGCCATAAGCGCTTGGTCTCCTCTCAACTCGGTGAAATTGTAAAAGCGCTCGAGCTAACAGCGGCCATCAGCCCGAAAAAAAAGAAAAAAACCTGCAAGCTTGAACACATTTTGATAGACAAATAAGCTTTAGTCTAAAGACTTCAGACTAAAGCTTATTTGTCTCATGTGTCAATGACACATTGTCTAAAGTTTAGACAAAATATTTAACTCCATTTAATGTAAATATCACTTGATATATCGCATGGTTGTAAGATATGTTGTTTTAACACCATTACAATATATAAATAGCTGCTCTTCTGCAGGTATAAGGTTCGGTGGGTAAGATATGAGTTTATGGCTTCGTACTTTTTAGATGAAATATTTGATCTAGCCACGTTTTATCAACCAACGCGTCTATTGTAGTATCCTGGTTAGTGTTCAACATTGTTAGAATTTACTATCAAATTGATTTCTTCTTCACAGTGGACTTAATAACTATGACTGATGAGGACATAATAACATTATGACATATGTACCTATACATGCGTATATATTGTCCTTTTTAACATATAAGATATCGTGATCGATAATCAGTACTGACTGTTACTGACTGTCATTTGTCTATTATGTATCTTTATAATAAATTATTATTATTATTATTGGGGATATTTTTTTTTCCATCTCTAACTGGTTGGTCAATAAAATAAATAAATCAAATACTATAAATAAGTAATAAAACAAATACATACAACACAATAAAATAAACATGGACGAGAATCCCTCGACAGGGGAGTCGGGCTATTATTAATAGCTCGTGTAGTTTAGTGTCCCGGCGCTCTCTTATAATCCACGTCACACGAACAAACTAGATTTTTATCCTCGGAGGATACAATGAAATTTTTAATTGCAATTTGAAGTAAAGCTTTACTACATGTTGGGTGGGGAAGGAAAACATTGTGAGGAAACCTGCGTGTCTTAGTGATCAATTAAAAGAATTCTGTAATTACTACACAGGTAAAAGAAGCTTATGTTGGCTTCCTGAACCACTGCTACATAGACACGGAAGTGGAGATGAAGGAGATCTACTCCAGCAACTACATGTGGGACCTGTTCGAGCGCTCCTTCTTGCAAGACATGCAGGCCATACTGCACAGTGACGCTACTGCCCATGCGACTCCTGGTAATCATATTATTGATGTCCATTATTTATAATATTAATTTATATTAAATAAGTAACATTAAATTATAAATGTAAGTGATTATTACACAACAGCGCCATCTATGTTATAGATGTTGCATATCTCGTGAATGCGCATGACTATATAATATATCTTGCCAAATGTACATTATCAAGAAATAATTGTACACTCATTACTGACAATGACCTTACATCTAGATAAGAATCGACATATACTTTATTAAGAGACTGGCAGAGCCGCACTGCAGTTTGTTTCTAGTTGAAACATCAATGGATCGGATGGACTGGTGAAGGGTCGCGCCCTAAGAGAATACCAGAGCACCGCTGCTGTGCGCCGGCTGTACAGGTATCCAGGTATCCTTATTACTGGTGAGGGGCATTCAAACTGAGCCCTCAAGGGTGACAACGCATCTGCATTATGATTCCTTGTTGAAGATGTATGTAAGTGTAATGGTCCACAGGAAACACCACTCGCATAATGTGTGCTGAATGTGTCCTTAACACAAACCCTCATAGACTACTGGTCAGAATGAGCAGTCTTATTCTATTTATCTTAATCTCTAATTTCACAATGGAAGTGGAACCATAATACAATTGAACATTATTATAATAATTATTAATTATACAAATGAAATTTATATTATTTCGCGTCCCTTAGGCACGTCGAGTGATAACGTGTTCTCGCCACAAAAATCCTCAGCGGGCAGCACGCAGCGCGCCTGGGTCAACTACGTGACCGACGTTTTAGTGCACACCATTTGTACCTTCTTCAACTCACCATTCAGCGACCAGAGCACCACTGTCCAAGTATGTATATATGAAATTAAGGGTGATAGGCACCAGCACACGGTTCAACTGATGGTGAGTGATGACTACAGTCCATAAACACCTACATCCATTATCAGCAAAGTATCAATTACCCATGAGCATTAAGATACTGGATTCTATGGAGAAATGGGTCTCTCCGGACCACTCACCAAACGAAACAGCACCATTATGTTGCTATTTCAAACTGGTGTTCAGTTAGGCATGGTCATACTTTAGTCAGACCGACCCTTTCATGCCGCAGCGTGGTTCTACCATTGTTTATAAAAAATAATGTCATTTGTACACTCACTAATATATAGTGATACTTACGACCTTATACCGTTGTGATAAAGTTCAAGCACCAAAAGTATGTAATAAAAGTATTGAAGATGCTTCTTAATTCAACCTTTAACAATCAGAACTAATCTTAGTTACCGTTTTAATTGGTGTAGTTACTAAATTGTATTAAAAAATCATATGACTTTGTATTATAAATTGACTATAAAACTGACAAATTGTTTGTGCACACCTTTAGTTGTTTAGTTATTCTTGTAGCGACTAAAGTAGATAACATCTAGATATAGAGATATGATCCTGTTTGAAATCTATCATATTCTGATTGACCTAGTCATGTAGATTACTATTTAAAGTCCAAAGCGGCCATATACATGAAGTTCAAACGATACCCTACCTCCCGGGGTGGAAGACAGGGTTATGTGGGATTTGTACTCAATAGAACCCCTTCGGTGGTCACCCTACCGGAACGCCCCTCTACATTGAGCCTATGCACGTCCCGGCAGAAGGCCTCGTCTCCATATTTAACATCAGTCATCATTGAGAATTGAGCCGTTCTTCTATACGTTTCTTAGGAGTCACCGATTTTCATCAATTGCGTTTTTTATGGCAAAGAACCAACCGAGCCATGCACAGACAAATCACACGGTGGGAGTGTTTGTGATGGAAATAGCATTCGCTAATAGCATTCGTTAAAAAATTAATATAAAAGGTGTTAATCTGATAAAATACCGTCCTCATAACTCGTTAATTATTTATTATGCTATATTTATTTAGTCATTGCCTACAATATATTATTTAAAAAAAACTGCTGTAGTTAGTTTTTCACAAATAGTTTTGGTTTTTTGCTTTCCTCGGATTTAACGGGAAGTAAGTACATCAGTTATTTAATACAAAAAAAATAGCTTAATATTTATATTGTTATTAGCGAGTGATAGATAGATTTAAATTTGATTGTAACAATCTGCAATACCCTCAGACCCGTCAGTCGATCTTCGTGAAGCTGCTGCAGACGACGTTCCGCATTTACCAATGTCCGTGGCTCACGCCGCCGCAGAAGCTCAACGTTGAGAAGTGCATACGGACGCTCAGCGAAGTTGGTGAGCAAAAGAGATTATATATATATATATATATATATATATATATATATATATATATATATAATTTTAATTTTTATATATAATTATATATATATTTACATTTTTATTATTAAATTGTGAGTAAGAAACGAGCACACATTTCATCCGATAGCAAGTGATTCCTGCGTCCCATGACATCTAGTGTATTCATCCTTGACAAGGAATCCTAATGCATAAGCGTTTTTACCCTTGAGGACTGAGATGGAATGCCTCGTCACCAGTAAATTTCGGTTTCGATTAAATGAGACTTCCACAATGATAAGAGAGAAACTGTATGGTAATATATAGTATTTCCAAGTACAACTTTTCAAGGGGTTAAATTGAGAACGCAGTTTCGGCAATAAAAACATCGACTGACTATATTTCGTGATTAATATGTGTTATGCAATTTTCCCATATTACACATTATACTTTTTTTTTTTCTATTCTACCTCAATAGCTCAATACTAACATATGTTAATAAATGAACGAACAAAGATTTTTTTGTTGAGTTAGTTCGTTTACCGTTCTAAAGTTATTAAGAAACATAACTTTTAGACATAACATTTCTATTCTTGCAGCCAAAAGCCGAAGTATTGCCATCCCGTTAGAGTTAGAAGCAAAGATACAGACTGTGTTCGAGAAAGCGGCTGCACTCTCTAGGCAGACCAGCAAATGGCTACTCGCGTCCAAAACATCCAAATTGGAAAAGATGGCTTCACAGGTGGGAAAGATTTTTGTTTGCAATTAAATAATAAAATAGAAATTAAATTACCAGTTCTGGAACTAGCTTAGACGTTTTGTTTTGTAATTAAAAATATCTTACAGGCGAGACTTGAAGATTAATCCAAATGAAATATAAAAAGATCTTACATAATACTCAATATAGTGCAGTGCGAACTTGAATAAGTCGGCTGGTAGGGGGACAAAGCCACATAATTAGCACAGCTGTTTCATACGGTCAGTGTTACTCCGGTCCATTCAATTACAGGTAACGAGACATTCCATCTCGTCCACAAGGCATGTTAATATGGAATCTTTGTGGAGGACGGTATCATTCAATCCTTACCTTCGAGTAAACTGTGTGCTCAATTGTCAAACTTATGTCAGATGAAAATGTCCTGAATATGACTTTTTCACGTTAGCCTTTCTTTCAATTGTATAATATTATTTTTAATCATGCTGTTAGATTTTATAAATAACATTATTACAGTAAGTGACATTAAATTGTGATTATTATGTTCATGACAACGACTTTTTGGAAAAACTTCATAATTTTATCATTTTAACTGAAAAGGAGGAAGCGTTGGAACAGCTCGACAACACAGATACGTCGAAGAGCGAAGTGAGTTTGTTTGTGTGTGTGTGTGTGCCAGCCAAAACTGTCACGGTGACGTTTCTATCTGTCAAGTTGACGTTGTCAAACTTTTCTTGTATGCGTGTTCTTATGTTACTGGCCTACTTATGTTATTTTCTCCCCGGAAATGTTTGTTGTTTGCTGTTGAATGTCTGTTGATTAATTTAATTTTCTAATGTTGTAAAAGTTAACAAAATTGTTTACCTTTAAAACTAAATAGATCATAAATGACGACTATACAAGACCGAAAGTGTATTTGTCTACTAAACATATTCCACTGACGTCGACGGTCGCATGCCGTATTGGCTGCTATTTCGTCGGTCCTAAGTTCGATTCTCAGTCGAAAACCAATAATTGTGGAACACACGTAGTGTTAATGTCCCGTGTCTCTTATATCCGAACTTTCTTCCGATTTTTTCGAGCATGTATTACGTCAGAGTAGGGAGGGGGTGTAACCTGCGCAGTTATTGCCGACCATAAACAGGTATGATATCGGTTTGGTGGAAATTGATCAGGAGGACATCATGTCTCAACGAATTTCTTTTAAACTACAGGTTACACTGTTAATCGCTTTTAAATATATATATTTATTTTTTTACTTTTATTTGTGTTTTTTAATTGGACATAAAATAAATATATTTATAATATTTATACATCTATATAAAACTTCTGTCAGCAGGACTTTTGTTTGTTTATGAGGAATTAGCGTAGTCATCGCCTATGATACCCGACCGTCATAAGGGGCAAAATAGAGATCTATAATTTCATAGATTAAATTATTTATGTGAGCAACGTTAAGCTAGTCTCCATTGTAATAAGAATGAGTCGGCTCGACCGGAAAAATCTCGCCCGCACAGAATACCTAAAATATCAGCATAACGCTGCTGTGTTTCGTGTGGTGAGTGTAAGGGATCCAGTAAGCATCGTCCACCATCGGACCTCACGACGCACTGCTGGATTTAATCCTTTTGTTGTGAACATCCCTCAAACCCAAACAAAGCGCTTTGCTTCGTTTTTCATTATACGTACAGCAAAGGACTGGAATAGTTTGCCCGCGTCTGTCTTTCCCACCGAGCACAATGTGGGTGTTTCCAAGAGTACAGTGAATAGGCATTTACTGAGCTAGTGCGCCTTACCATCCAGGACTGCATTTCCGCTTAACATCAGGTGGGATCGTGGTTGCTTTGAAAGTTTAAAAAAAAAAGAAATTTCTTTTTTTTCACGCTGGTATTCTGTGAGATCGTGGCGGCGAGCGTCCTTCCCCGATCGAGCTGATCCATTCATTCTGTAGTTAGAAATAAAAGACAACGTAGTTCTACCACTGTTAAAATTAAAAAAAAAATAGAATCATTGTTGAAGATGGATGATATCAAAGGTAAAAAATCATAACTCACCATCAGATGAATTGTGTATCGCACCGCTAATATTTAAAAAAAAGGTTCGGTAGGTCAGTGTAGCCAATGGTTACACGACCTCGGCTTACACGAGCCCGGCGGAAGTGATACACCGATATCGCGCCTACATAATTATGCATCCTCTGCAACGATTGACATTTCGCTTTGTCAGCAATGGCCGTCTGTAGAACGAGATAAATATAGTTTTCTGTACACACTGATATATTATTATTAATTTGTAGCCACAGATAAAATATTATTTTTAATATATGGTTACCATTGGCCATCTTTGCTGGTTTAACATCATATTAGACAAATGTTCATTATAATTAATAATAAGACACTTTAGTAATATTTTTTTAGTCTCAGACCTTCATGTCCACTCGTCCACGGGTCGCATGATACCTTAAAGTCAAAATAGGCTTGCTTTAAAATCCTTTGTAAAACAAAATCTAGATTAAAAAAATCAATTCAAAGTGGTTCTAATATGATATATTCTTTTTTACCCAGTCCAACTTACAAAATGACCGTTCAGTGATGGAGGGTCTGCAAGAGATCGTGTCTCTTCTGGAAGAGCAACTGCGGCCTCTCCTCCAAGCCGAGCAGTCGTTGCTTGTAGACATTCTGTACAAGCCACACCGACTCTTCACCAGTCCTGGAGAGTTGGCGCATCCGGACACAAGCGGCATTTTTATATCTAGGTGAGTAGTTTTTCTCTCTTTGTCTTGTGAACGTATCAAATGCGTTCACGTAACATCGCAATTTCCCAAACTCTAGGGACTAAATCTCTCATTCGGATACCAGCTGGATATTTATATTCAATTTTTATATGGTAAAACCTCTTTGTAGCCAGCTTATACTTATAGAATGAAGGGGGAGGCTCTATCGTCTGAGCACCACTAAATAGTATTAACTAACTGAACAGCATAACGTTGCTCTGTCAGACAGAGACAGATCAACGTCAGACAGAGACAGAGCAACGTCAGACAGAGACAGAGTCTGTGTCTTATAGTAAGTGTAGTAATCCGTGGATCCAATTAGAAGTAACGAGGAATTCCATCTCAGTCGGCAGTCGATGATGACAATGTCCGTCTCTTCTACTCCTTTATATATCGATTGATCAATGACATAGTATTCGATGCACTACAAGACAAAGCTATCGGGCATTAGTGACTTCTTATATCCACTGGAAGAGATAAAGTGATAAATTGTGCGAAAAATTTAAGAAAATCCAATTATTATAGTATTAACTATTTACCCTGATTTTAAAAAAATGTATATCTCTTCAGATTGATACGACACACTGAGAAACTTCTAGAAGAGAAAGAAGAAAAGTTATGCGTCAAAGTTTTACGTACGCTTCGGGAAATGATGGCCGTGGATCCCGAATACGGTGAGAAGGTAAGATAGTTCGAGAATTATTTATTTCTCTTCGCGCAAAACATACAGGCACTCGCCATCGTGTTTTGCTCGAGTTCGTACATGAACTTAATGTGTGTGTGTTTGATCTGCGGAAGGTTAAGATGCAGTGTACTCAGGCTAGAAAACGAATAATTTATAATGCACAAATATTTCTGGTGGGCCATCAAACCCAGCAGTCGCAACCCACAAGTCAGGTGCTTTGATCACTATACTCTACTAATTATAATAGGTTAGATAAGGAACCAAATTTTTAGCGGATCCGATCCTAAAGATTTTTTTTTCACAGGGCAACCAACTTCGTAATAAGCTTCTCTCTCAATACTTCGTGAACCGCAAATCAGAACCGAAGATCCTACTGCCGCAGCCCTCACTTGCTGTCACCCATGGCCCTGGCGGTAAGATTTTACCTTATTTTATAAATTAACAAATTATAACATATCAATAGTAGATTGATAACTCGTATTGCAAAATAGAATATAGTGGGATTACACAACGAAAGCCTATAATATAATGTCTTGACACCTATCTATCAGTAATCTCCCAATGTACCTGCGTACAATTATGCCGTAGCTTAAAATCAAGCTGTCTAACATATATGCTACATGGGTAGAACGTCACTATCCGGAGACCAGAAACTCTTGTGAGATAATCGTATCTTAATCATCAGGACAAGGCAGACAGTGGTTGAGCTACACTGCTGTTTTGTTTCTAGCAACAGAATAAATTGGTCAGATTGACAGGACCACGCCCTCTCAGAATACCATCGTAAAACAACTGCGGAATACTGCTGTGTCTCGTCTGGTGGGTGTAGGGATCCGGAGACCTTTTTTTACTAGTGACGAGGCACTCCATGTCGGTCCTCAAGGGTGACAACGCATCTGCATTATGATTCCTTTTCAAGGATGAATGTAGATGTCACGAGCCGCAGGAATCACTTGCCATCAGGTGAACTGTGTGCTCGATTGTTATTCTCAATGTAATTTAAAAAAAAACAGGACAAGACATATATATCTCGTTACATTATTGACGACGGCCTCGGGAATAATTGACCATCACATGAACTATTGCTTGTGTGTATACCAACCCTTACTTCCTGGATTCCGATGGTAGTCACCAATTGGAATACTGTAGCATTTAAAATAATGTTTTTATTAAAAAAACAAGTTATCAATCAACACCATAACTCTATCTGTATCTATCTAACATACACTTACATAGTTAAATTTAGATTGTTACAATTTACAAGCAATATTTAACTGTTAATTTAACAGCACTAATAGATCTAGGCGTGTTAGGCACACGTAGTGGTTATTTAGTGATTATATAGTTAAGCATAAGTTACATTTAAGTTAATTTTTAAATTAACTTAAGTGTAACTTCTTTATTATTTTTACAAATACTTAACTAAACAACGTTGTGATAAAGGAGTTTCACTGTTGAGTAAGATTCATAGACCATAATCGGTTGAACATCTAAAATATACGAATATATTGTCTTTGTTTCTTTTATAGTGAAATTTATTGAAATTATAACCGACATTAAAGTACATAACAAATGACCGTAATACTAAAACGTCACTCAGCAATTGAACTCTCTTTAAATTTAACACAAAACTAAGTTCAGTACGATATTCCAGATTTTTTTTATGATGCATATAAAGTTAAAAAAAAACAGTAGTAGTGATTGAGCCACGCTGAATCTAGTTTCCGGCAGCAACATGGATGGGTCCGCTCTATTGGGGAAGGACCACGCCCTATCAGAAAACGAAATAGCACCATGAAGCTGCTATGTTTCGTATGATGAGTGTAGGAATCCAGGGAAGCAGGTAACGAGGTATTGCATCTCAAGGATGACAACGCATATACATCGTGAAACTTGTTGATGATTGTTGAGTTGAAAAAAAATACTGGAAATATGAAACGTTCAGTTACCTTTATTATATATATATTTACTAAGAGAAAAAAAAATAGGCATATTAACTACTTAATAATATATTTACGATAGCATATTGGTTATATGTAAGAATTTACAAAAATATTTAATACAAGAAGACAAGACAGATTTATATTTCATATTTGATAAAATTCCGCTAACAATAATCGATTTGCCATTAAGCGGATTTATAATTCTGCTTATTAACCAACAAATCAAAACGTCCTAATTTAGGTTTAAAGATATGAGCTCCGGATAACTGCTGGACTTTTTATAATTATTATTTTTAGTCGAAATTTCTTGCCGTTTCGTCTCGCTAGCAGCTGCCTTCCGTAAAGGTGGTTCGTGTTAACTATCTTGACTTCGATTCAAAAGTGTTGTATTGTACTGTATGCTTATCACAAAACTCCAATTGAGTGACGTTTTAGAGTTCGGCCGTATGGTAGTTAAACTATTTTTAATAATACCGCTGATTACCATTATTTATAGTATATTGTGCCAATGCCTCAATCAAAGAAAAAGTTTAAATGGTAATCAGTCGTATAGCATATATAATAGCCTAGTTTAGAATTGTATTTGTTCATTTAACTGCGCATGCGACGCAGCCTCACCGCATCATCCGAAGCCAGGTGGGTTTATTTGTTGGTAAATGCTTTGTTTCCACACGCATGTACCTTGCTGCTGATGTAGTTAGTATATGTTCCACACTTGTGGACTTGACTTTTTTATTTTTATTACTTATATTTAAAAAAACAGTCTGATTTTTTTTTTAAGTTCTAATCACTGGCAATACTGTATTTTTTTAAATTTATATATGACAATAGTATAGTAACCTAAGTAAGAATATTCTGCAAACTTATATTTTATATTTTTCTATATTTTTTTACCTTCCACCACAAGCATAGTAATAAAATATAATTATACATATTAACTAAATTAAATGATCTTAAATAAACACAATATTGTTGCCTGTTAAAGATTTTACTTTCGTTTCATAGATTATTTTAATTGTTTCGACGATATTCTATATATAAATGTATGTGCTATCATAAAGACATTGTAGGTAAGTTTCTTAATGCACATAATACGTATTTTCCAATACTTTTTTTTATACTTTCAGTTAACAATATTAAATATACTTCTATATTATCAATAAGTCTAATCTATTGTGTAATGCCTTTATAATGTACATATCCAATGTGTAATGCCTTTATAATATACATATCCAAGACCCTATTTATATTCCAAATTTATTTATTTCTAGCTTATTTGTAATTATTTACTAATACTTGTATAAATAAAACGTATGTAAATATATAACTTACATATAATACTTTTATGTTCCATCATACAGACATTACAAACCTAATCTACAAATTGTCCGTACAGCAAAAGTGCTGCTACGCACGGGGCAGACGCTGTCGCAAGTGCAGGCGCACTTAGACCGCGAAGGCGCATCCGACCTTGTGGTGGAGCTGGTCATCAACAGCACAAACCGCCCTGCTATTTTCCTCGAGGCCATACAACTTGGTAACACATCCTTAGTTCTTGGCTTACGTAGACATTAGAGTAGCGAACTGCGGTGTCGTCGATCCTGGATTCAAGAAACAAATTCCGTGCTCAGTGCTATAACTCCACTGCAGAATGAATACGTCAGTTCGAACGGGGTAGGACCACGCCCTCACAAAATACCAGCGTGAAATAGCAGTATAATGTTGCTGTGGTTCGTCTGGTGAGTGTAGGGATCCGGAGACTTTTATTACTGGTGACGAGGCATTCCATCTCAGTCCTCAAGGGTGACAACGCATCTGACAACGTGTCCCTGACACTGCATCGGAACCTTCCCCAGATCGTTATTACGAAATATGTTGTATATATAGCATGTAATGATTATAACTTTTTGCCTTAATAATAAATAAATAAATACTCAGCAGTGATGACTATTTATTTATTTTATTTTGTATTTATTTGATGATCACACTAGGCTGTCAATCTATCTTTACTAACAAATCGGTCTATAATCAATGAAGTATTGGAACTCTTCCAACTTAAGGGAAATATTACATTTGGCAGATAGGGTATTAATACTAATAAATTAATACAATACTTCAGCCTTTCGTTTTAATATAAATATCACCAGGTACTTTTAATTTCTGTCGTATAATCGCTTGACAACTTAAGAATTCGATTTACAGGTATCGCCCTTCTAGAAGGTGGTAATCCTATCATTCAACATAGCATATTCACAAAGTTACAAAATGGCGAGATATCGCAAGCGTTCTTAAAGGTAAGTGAAATGTATACAAGCCCTGTTATTTACTTTAGTGTATTGATTTTACACTTAAATTCTATGTTTATTAGTTATTAAATTGTAACAAATTGTAATAATTACAATTAATTAATTTTAATTATTTTTTTATGAACGTACATAACTGTTTATTATTATATATGAATATATATATACATACTTTTACATACAATAATATATATCATATAAATATACTAGTGAGACTGAGACTAGTTTAAAGTACTCTATGCATGACTTTAAAGTTTATTTCAATTGCTTAAATGTATTGTTTTTTCTTAATTTACTGTAGATTTAATTTATTTCTCTTTTATCAATAACAAAAACAATACATCATTACCGTGAGTATTGTAGCAAAACTCATGCTTGTTCTCGCTGCAGAAAATTTCCATTCTATTTATTATGTTATAAGTAACAAACGAGTACATATATATAATATATATATGTGTGTGTGTTATATTATCATTATTATATTGCTAAAGTATTTTTTTTTTAATTTGTTTTGTTAGTTTAAGAATAATTATAATAAATATATTATAATAAACACCAGCTCAAGAACTCCGAGTATTCGCCAATAATTGCTGCAATTTAATAAGACCATCAGATCATTGTCATCATAAATATTAAGAATAGTGTCATCACTGATCCCCATGCTCCGGCCACACACGTGCAGGTATTCTACGACAAGATGCGTGAGGCGCAGCAAGAGATTCGCTCCCTGGCCACTAGCAGCACGGCCACGAGCAGCTCAGACAAGCGCTCCAGCCCCACCGATAAGCAGAAACCCACCACCACTGAAGGTTCATCATTTTGTAAACCATTATTATTCACAGTGTCTACATGGCTTTATGTACTGAGTGTCCCAAAAATAACACGACAAACTAAGGGGAAGATAATACGGGTCACCTACCAAACAAAAGAAACCATAGCTATTTTTATTTTTTCTAAAAATATCAAGAAGTAATCAATAAAAATATTATATTAAGTGTTGTTGTTAGTTAACGTTCTGAAATCTTTAGTAAACAGGTCATTTATATTATTTTTGTTTTTTTTAAAAAGTCTTTAGTTGGTCTCAACTTTTTCCAAAGAAATTGATCAAAATTATATTTGAAGAAGGTATGTAAAATAATATCTGCCTATTTATAAAAGACAGGTCGATGCGGGAGTATATTTAGAAATAATCTCAATATGTCCAAAATGGTAACTCTTTTACTAAAGTCAATTTATTTGTCTGGTAAGTGACCCTTTTTTTCCTTTTTTTTTCTTTTTTTTTCGGGCTGAAGGCCGCTTTTAGCCCGCGGGCTTTTACAGTTACTCCGGGTTGAGAGGTGACCGAGCGCTTATGGCGCTCAGTCGAGACCTCTATTTATGGGTAACCAGCATAAGGGCTCCCGAAAGGGAGCTTGGACCGTTACCTTTCGCTACAGCGTCTAACTCGAGGGTGCCTGAGAGGGCCAAACCTCGGCTCGGTCAGTTGCTTCTGACTAAGAATTATCTACATTAATATCTCTATCATTATTATTGGCTATATGTACTACCACTTCGGAATGCGTGGGCGCTGGAGAAGAAGTGGCGCAAGAAACTCCAGCGACGCTTCTATCTGTATGGACTGGAGAGAACCGAGCAGTGACATGGCGGTATCGCGAATAACCTTGTTTGAGACGCCCTAACCGTCGGCGGGGGTGAAATGAGGGTGCAATGTACGTGTGTTGTGTTTTATGAAGGACTTGGGCCCTGGTGGTCGCGTCGTCGGGGTCATCGAGGAAGTGCCTCGGTCTCGTTCAGACGCGGGTGAATCTGTGATTCGCGATGGGATTTTAAGTGGCGGCAAAAAGCTGCCCACCTGTTGGTAATTGATCACCGCCGCCCATGGATATGCGAAACACCGGAGGAGACGCATATGCGCTGCCGTCCACAACGTAAAACATAGATCTATTTCGTTCCAGGCAAAGTGGCGCCCGGACCGATAGTGGTGGGCGAGGACATGGACGACGAGGTTGCCAACGCGTGCGGGTCCGCTGTGCACGCCTACTCTGACATACATACAATGTCGCACGGTAACTTCTTTCTTCATTCTTTTATTTTTATTTATATATTTATTTACTCTTTATTGCATTAACCTTACCCTTAGAAAACCTAAACCTTAACAAAGTGAAAGGTTCGAAAAGTGCGGACTTAATGCCAAAGACATTCCCTACCAGCCAACCCAAGGTGTGGTGGGATATTGTGATAGGTATAGCACTAAACTAATTAAAAAAAGACTAAAAATAACTAATATACAATTAAAGAATAATACATACATAATAGAATTAAAATACATAATACTTATATAAATGCAATATATATACAAAATACCTACCTGAATAGAATAGCTACCAATAAATTCCATATGTTTATGATTTACAGTGGTAGAGCCACACTGCAGTTTGTTTCTAGCTGTGGATTGATTGGGGCAGCTCGACCCGGTTAGGACCACGCTACTACTAGCTTAAAATAGCTACATAATGCTGCTGTGTTTCGTCTGGTGAGTGTAGGGACCCAGAGACCTTTATTACTGGCGTCGAGGCATTCCATCCCAGTCCAATGCATCTTATGATTCCTTGTCAAGGATGAATGTAGATGTCATGGGCCGTCGATGAATGTAGGAATCACTCGTAGGAATGAATGTAGAAATCAGGTATATATATATCATAGGTATAGGTATATATATATATATATATATATATATATATATATATATATATATATAATCTATTACAATCCATACTTTAAATTCATTTATTAAAAAAATGCGATTGAAATTGATAACGCTTCTAGTGATCACCCATCCAACTAAATTGATATTTCGTGGTAGGATAAAGCCTATTATAGATTACGTACAGTTACACGCACGGTGAGTATACCATATATCTGGGGCTGCGTATAGGAATACGGAGACCTAGATATACATAAGTAACGAGACAATCCACCAGAGACCTCAGGGTAGACATGTCGTTAATCTTACTTGATGATGTACGCACATGTCCTTAGCCGCTGTCACAACTTACCATCAGGTGAACTGTGCTCGTCGTTTTTCATCTCTACTAGTGTTATAAAAAATAAAATTATTAGGTCTTCTTACCAATGTTGACAGGAACTACAGTTCTGGAGGAGATAATGTCTGAGAAGAAGCGGGAAGCAGGCAACGCAGACGTTCTACCAGCTAAGGTGGCCGTCATGAGGCCCATATTACGCTTCTTACAACTACTCTGTGAGAATCACAACCCGGACTTACAGGTAAATTTTCCTCCGGGTTATTTATTAATTATCCTTAAGTTTTTTATCTTCTCATAATACCAAACTCAGTGGCAGCTTATTTGGTGAATAGTAAAAACTGGAGCTAACTGGTGACGAGACATTCCAATGTGGTCTTCATAGATGCATTCTAATGATCATGGATGTAGGTTAATATGGGCTAAAAGAGTCATACAACCATTACGCTTATGCCCTGAAGACCTGCAAAGTCACTGCCGCAGACCAAGTCCGTCAAGATATGCATACTTTTGCAATATATTCGGAAAAACAAGAACCCTCTCGCCGAGTAGCCCGAGGGCTTTACAGGTTGAGATGTTACCGATCGCTTATGACGCTCAGTCTAGACCTCTATTAGTGGGTAACCAGCACAAGGGCACCTCTTGGACCGTTACCCAGTTCCGCGAGAGCGTGTGACTCGAGGGTGTTTTCATTTTTATGCCGCTCACGATCTTGGTTTGCAGGTGATGCATCGACAGGGATCTGACCAAACCTCTCTTTTCATCTTTACTTTCAACTTACTCTATAATATCCGCTTTAATCATCCACCAATAAATAAAATCCCTCCACCAGAACCTCTTGCGCAACCAGAACAACAAATCGAACTACAACTTAGTGTCGGAGACGCTGATGTTCCTAGACTGCATCTGCGGCTCCACGACCGGTGGTCTGGGCCTGCTCGGTCTTTACATTAACGAGGGGAATGTGGCGCTCATCAACCAGACCCTCGAGACACTCACCGAATATTGCCAAGGTATTTTTTCAAACGAACACAGTTGGCACAGTAATTGATACATAGATCAGTACGTATAGTAACTACGCATTCAAGGATTTACTGGTATTTATAGCTTCGTCACGAAATGTATTGGCCAAAAGTACGCTTTTGCGAAACACTATTTTTTTTAAACTAATATCAGCAACCACCACTACAACTAAACTGACAATGCTTGTGCTAGGAGATGGTTCACGACAATAGGTGGATTCGAACCTACGACCTTAAGTTTCGCGAACCTAAGCCATTAGGCTATTGGCGCTTCATTGTACATATCATACCTATATAAGCATGGCGCTGAAGTGTTTTGGTAGAGTAAAAAAAAACGGGACATTCCGTCTTTGTCCTCAAGGGTGACAACGCATGTAACTCATCATTCACTTATTGTTTATTGAAGAAGTTTCTTCTAACTCAGATTGATAAAATCTTAGATGTTTTGAACAGTGGAAGACCAAGCTGACAAGACCTGGTAAGGGCTTATGATACTGTGTGTTATAGTTATGAGTGTAGGGATCCGGAGACACTTGTGGTGACCAGGCATTCCATCTTAACCCTCCGGGGTGACAATGCATGTTAGTCGGAAGAAGTGTCTCCTTATACACATATTGATAAGGTTTCTGCAGACAGAACTCTGTTTCTAGCTGCAGCATATATGGGTTGGCCTGACCGGGGACTTTTATTGAATAGCTGTAAGAGTCCGGAGACTTCCGGCGCCGTAACCTTCCATGTTAGTCAAGTGTCACGGGTGACAACGCATCTGCATTATAATTCCTTATCGAGGAAAAATGTAGGTGTTACGCGCTACTGGAATTGCTTACCATCAGATGAACCGTGTTCTCGTGTATGATGACCCTGACCCCAATAGGCTTATAAGAGCCGGTTATAAGTAATCATCTCGGAAGACAACTTTTACTGGCTTGGGGACAATACGCCCGCGAAAAGAAACTCACGGCAAATTATATTTCCTCCTTGGAATAAATACCCCGTTCCAGTTAATAAAACCAAACCATTCCAGGCCCATGCCACGAGAACCAAAACTGCATAGCGACACACGAAAGCAACGGACTGGACATAATAACGGCACTCATCTTGAACGATATCAACCCATTGGGCAAGACACGCATGGACCTGGTGCTGGAGCTGAAGAATAACGCCTCCAAACTCCTGCTCGCCATCATGGAGTCGCGAAACGACTCGGAGAACAACGCTGAGCGCATCTTGTACAATATGAACCCTGAGCAGCTGGTAAATATATATGTTTAAGTGTTTTATTTAAGATAGAGCCACGTTACAACTTGCTTCTATCAGCAGCATGTATGAGTTAGTTCATCCAAAGAAGGACTACACCCTCACAGTAAACCAGAAGCATTCCTGCAGTTTCGTTTAGTGGGGTGCAGAGATTAGGTGATTAAATTACAGGTAACAAAGCATTCCAACTCAGCCCTCGGTCCCAAGGCGATAATCGCATGTTCATCTTGAATCTTGGTTGAGGTTCGATGTAGATATAGAAAGAAAGAAAAAAAAATGTTTATTCGTTATAGTAAAACTAACATATAATTATACAAAAGATTAATAGCAAAAAAAGTAAATAAAATTAAATTCTAGTTATCACGAATCGAGTACAGGGTTATTTAAAAAACATCGTGTCCGTTCGCAGGTTGATGTTGCGTGCTCAGCCTTCAACCAGACCCTCGAGACACTCACCGAATATTGCCAAGGTATTTTTTCAAACGAACACAGTTGGCACAGTAATTGATACATAGATCAGTACGTATAGTAACTACGCATTCAAGGATTTACTGGTATTTATAGCTTCGTCACGAAATGTATTGGCCAAAAGTACGCTTTTGCGAAACACTATTTTTTTTAAACTAATATCAGCAACCACCACTACAACTAAACTGACAATGCTTGTGCTAGGAGATGGTTCACGACAATAGGTGGATTCGAACCTACGACCTTAAGTTTCGCGAACCTAAGCCATTAGGCTATTGGCGCTTCATTGCACATATCATACCTATATAAGCATGGCGCTGAAGTGTTTTGGTAGAGTGAAAAAAAACGGGACATTGCGTCTTTGTCCTCAAGGGTGACAACGCATGTAACTCATCATTCACTTATTGTTTATTGAAGAAGTTTCTTCTAACCCAGATTGATAAAATCTTAGATGTTTTGAACAGTGGAAGACCAAGCTGACAAGACCTGGTAAGGGCTTATGATACTGTGTGTTATAGTTATGAGTGTAGGGATCCGGAGACACTTGTGGTGACCAGGCATTCCATCTTAACCCTCCGGGGTGACAACGCATGTTAGTCGGAAGAAGTGTCTCCTTATACACATATTGATAAGGTTTCTGCAGATAGAACTCTGTTTCTAGCTGCAGCATATATGGGTTGGCCTGACCGGGGACTTTTATTGAATAGCTGTAAGAGTCCGGAGACTTCCGGCGCCGTAACCTTCCATGTTAGTCAAGTGTCAGGGGTGACAACGCATCTGCATTATAATTCCTTATCGAGGAAAAATGTAGGTGTTACGCGCTACTGGAATTGCTTACCATCAGATGAACCGTGTTCTCGTGTATGATGACCCTGACCCCAATAGGCTTATAAGAGCCGGTTATAAGTAATCATCTCGGAAGACAACTTTTACTGGCTTGGGGACAATACGCCCGCGAAAAGAAACTCACGGCAAATTATATTTCCTCCTTGGAATAAATACCCCGTTCCAGTTAATAAAACCAAACCATTCCAGGCCCATGCCACGAGAACCAAAACTGCATAGCGACACACGAAAGCAACGGACTGGACATAATAACGGCACTCATCTTGAACGATATCAACCCATTGGGCAAGACACGCATGGACCTGGTGCTGGAGCTGAAGAATAACGCCTCCAAACTCCTGCTCGCCATCATGGAGTCGCGAAACGACTCGGAGAACAACGCTGAGCGCATCTTGTACAATATGAACCCTGAGCAGCTGGTAAATATATATGTTTAAGTGTTTTATTTAAGATAGAGCCACGTTACAACTTGCTTCTATCAGCAGCATGTATGAGTTAGTTCATCCAAAGAAGGACTACACCCTCACAGTAAACCAGAAGCATTCCTGCAGTTTCGTTTAGTGGGGTGCAGAGATTAGGTGATTAAATTACAGGTAACAAAGCATTCCAACTCAGCCCTCGGTCCCAAGGCGATAATCGCATGTTCATCTTGAATCTTGGTTGAGGTTCGATGTAGATATAGAAAGAAAGAAAAAAAAATGTTTATTCGTTATAGTAAAACTAACATATAATTATACAAACGATTAATAGCAAAAAAAAAAGTAAATAAAATTAAATTCTAGTTATCACGAATCGAGTACAGGGTTATTTAAAAAAAAAACATCGTGTCCGTTCGCAGGTTGATGTTGCGTGCTCAGCCTTCAACCAGGAGCACGCGATGGACGCGGACTCCGACTCAGAAGACGACGCCCCCGTGCAAGGGGTGTCTCCTAAAGAAGTTAGTATTTAGTATTTTTTCCAAACAGATAACTGTTAAAGACATCAGACATACAAAGAACGTACGACTAAAGCAAGTTTCATGTTCTCGGAGTATGTTATTATATACTATCTCTAATTATTATAAAATATAGTTATACATCCTGGACCACCCAGCGAGCCTATATTTCTGCCTACACAATGACTCATAAACATCCATACCTACATACCCAGAACACCAAATGCCGCAAATACCGATATCAATATGGACCACCAACAAATACCATTGTCATCAATCTTGTACCTTAGATTTTAAGCTCGACGAAGTGGCAGTCTATCAACACCCACGATTACTAAACTGTAACCTCTCATGTAATAATTAAATAGTTTTAATATAATTAGGTTTTAAAAAAGCTCCTCGCACATCGTCGAAATTTGACTAGATATAGAACGTACAATATTATTGTTATAGGTGGGCCACAACATCTACATCCTGTGCCACCAGCTGGCCGGCCACAACAAGGAGCTGGCGGCGCTCGTCCGCGCGACCCCCACCGGCGGCAACGCGCCCGCACTACAGTACTATCGCACGCATACTGCCCAGATAGAGGTACCATTGCTATGAACCCTATAGGCCTTAAGCTATGTTATATTGAGTTGAAGTAAATTTTACGAATTGTTTGACAGATTATGCAAAGACGCTAGGGCGATGTCATTAAGTGATTGGACAGTCGCGCGTGTCTTGTCATTCCTGATTGTTGTGATTGGCTAAAAAGTTTAATGTTGTTGTCGATTCGTTCTTCGTCCTATGTCAAAAATAAGACACTAGTAAAATAACATTTAGTTACTTTATATCATGCACACATTCAACCAGCTTACGGACCCCTCAGTTCCGCGAGCCCCGTGTGGAATGAAGCTGTAAGAGCCGCATAGGCTAACATCATCAACAGAATTTAGATGAATGACTCATTTAACAGTGGTAGTGCTACACTGCGGTTTGTTTCTAGCTGCAGAATGAATGAGTCAGCTCGACCGGGGTAGGACCACGCCCCCACAGAGTACCAGCATAATACTGCTGTGTTTAGTCTGGTGAGTAGTATAGGGATCCGGAGACCTATATTACTGGTGACGAGACATTGCATCTGAGTCGGATTCCATGTCAACGATGAATGTAGATGTCATGGGGTCGCAGGAATCAGATGCCATCAGTTGAACTGTGTGCTCGTTTGTTACTCACAACGTAGTAAAAAAAAAATACATTGTATCTATCTATCCCCTACTTTCTCCAATCGCTACATCATCACGTTAAATATAATCATGCACAATATATGTATATATATATATATATATATATATATATATATATATATATATATATATATATATTACAATACTGTTTATTTATCATCAGTCTATCTATACCAATCCTCAACACACAGTATTCGGACAATCACCGTATATTTTATAAGACAAGAGAAAACTGTAAAAAAAACTGTGTGTAAGATTATCGACGTCGATTGCAATTTTAAATGGTGATTTACTAGTATCTGAAACGTGAAGGAAAACATTGGGTACATATCTGGAAAATATTTTAAAAAAAACACTATTACAGAGGTTCCGTATCGTGCTGTTCCAATGTCCGGTTTAGAATGCAGGCATGTGCCCTAACGTTAAACCGTAATACAATCTGTTACTTTATTTTTATAGGTATGGTAGGTGACATATTTAAAGTTATATTAATGTAACAATTTTCTTTTCATTTAATATATCCTTTAAATAAATAAATTAGACATCATATATAGAAGTTAATAAAGATGTTAAACAAAACCAAATATTTGTATCTATCAGATAGTGCGTACGGATCGCAGCATGGAGCAGATCGTGTTCCCGATCCCGGAGATCTGCGAATACCTGCCGGCCGAGAGCAAGCACCGCGTGCTGCAGAGCGCCGAGCGGGACGACCAGGGCAGCAAGGTCGCCGATTTCTTCTCGCGCCTCGATAACCTGTTCCACGAGATGAAGTGGCAGAAAAAGTTACGCGGTGAGTCGAGGAGGGCTTGAGATACCGATGAAACGATGGTAAAGATATATAACCAACGGTAACGTTATAAGGTTTCACGTTAATCTATTGACGTGACAACGTAAATCTAACGTCTAACGTAATCGTTAAATATAACGTTAATTTTATAAATATGAGTCAATACAGAATAGCGGCGAACCTCACGGTGCTTATTTTCTAAACGTACGAAGATAATAAAGAGCAATATACAAGAAAGAGGATATAACAGATTTTTTTTTCTTTTTATTACTTTGATAGTAACAAACTCGCACACAGTTCACCCAACGGCAAGTGATTTCTGCGACCCATGACATCTACATTCATCCTTGACAAGGAGACATCATGCAGATGCGCTGTCACCCTTGAGGACTGAGATGGAATGCCTCGTCACCAGTATTAAATTTCTTCGTATCCCTGCACTCACCAAACCGTAGTTCTACCCCTGGCCATAGACCATAAATATAACATTTGTATTTTTTTTCTATAGTATATATATATATATCAATGCAATATATTTCCTCCCACAGGGCAACCTTTCCTGTTCTGGGTGTCATCCTACATGTCGCTGTGGAGTAACATATTGTTCAACTTCGCCGTTCTTATCAATGTCATCGTTGCTTTCTTTTATCCCTTTCAAGACGAAAATCCAAGTGAGTTCTCTAATAAACATCTTTAACTATTAATTTAAGATTTAGATAGCAATCCGAGTCGAGTTCTCGTCATCGCCCCCTCCCACCCCTCTGTTGTCGTCAACGTTCTTCGTCCACGGGGGTCGGAGTGCAGGGGTGGTGCTGCAGCATTCTACGCGCCAGCTTCGCAGCATCGTCGTTGTCTCCCTACTCACCGGACCTCACGCTCGCGAGTTCAATTAGATAAAGCTGTAAAGGTCTCTGGACCAACAGCAATACTCACACACAAAAAATCTAATTTAAGAAGTATCTCATTTGGAATATAAAAAGATTTATCATTGTCATTTTAATGTCTAATAATATATTTAAAATAAAGCATAAACAATGATAAAAAAAAATTACACATGATCCGGCTCGAAGGACTAGAATCATATGTGTGTGTGTTTAAATCCTCAGTTCCCAAAGTGGTCAAAATCATCAAGTCATATTGTGAACGAGAAGAGATCTAGTATGTAGCAAAAGAATCATCTTTCGGTAGTTCCAGGAAAAACTTGTTAGGAGGACATTCTGCAATACGTAACAATCACTGCTCTAGAGTTAACTAGAGTAAACTATTTATATCCTTAACTATTTAGTTACCAAAGTGGTCAAGGTCGACCCCCGGGTCCACGGATGACTCAACGGGTGGGTTTGCGTATGCGGAGGTCCACGAAAATTTATTTGCTTTCTATAGTGAAGAGCTAAAATGTTAGCTTGACTTCACCTATCAATGTAGGGAGATAATATTTTAAACTCAGTGGCAGTTACTTGTAAAACTTGCATAATACACATTTTTGTCGAGCTTAGGGAATATGGTAGACATGAAGCTGCAGGGGACCACCAAACTAGGGGAAGCCAGCTAAATTTTGAAACTGGTCTATGTGAAAAAAAAGTCTGGTAACCTCTGGTTTAAATCAATGTAAAGGTGACTTGTGATCACCGCAGACTATAGATGCTCTTCAATCTCGCGGAATATTCAAGGTTAAGGAATATTGGAACTAAGAACTAAGGTGCCATAAATATAATTATTGAATTTCCGTTTGTTACTCACGAAGAATAAGATCTGTTGAGCAGGGTCAGAGAGCAATGTGATCCTTCTCTTATGTATACGTTAGTTTCCACATTAGTAACCATTAGATGTTGAACTATTGAAGGCTGATAAGAGTAGTGTCATTCGCCATGGTTTCACAAAAAAAAGTTATTTTAATCATGACAGCTGAGGCTCTATCTGACCACAGAGTGCGCAGAGATTAAATAAATGAGTTTGTATATAAAATGGAAATATTAATTATTTTTATTTATTTGGGTATAACAAAATCAAAACATTCCATGTGTATAAAAGCGAACATATAAAGATTAAAACATAATGCCAATTAGGATTTACGTTTTACTAGTTTAAGCATGAATTTACCTAAAATTTGTTTGGACTGGCAAGTAAAGGAATCAATATAGTCGCATCAAGTAATTGCACTCATTTTCATGTCATTGTTTGTGCGTGTGTGCGTTAATTTTTTAAGACAATTTTTAAGTCAGCTTTACTAAATTTAAAAATTAAATAAATCTATGATTCCAAATAGCTTATTGTAACAATTATGAACACGAGAAATTGAGCAAAGTTAGTTTTTGCACTAGAAACTTGAAATAACTTGACCTGGTGCGTGTGTATGGAATCTTTATGTATAAAAATAGTGAATAATTTATCATGCCACCGCATATATCATTCAGGAAATACATGTGTGGGGCATTGTGTCCACTTTGTACTTTGTAATTTTCTCTCCCAGAGCTGGGGCAGCACCTCTCGCTGGTGGTGTGGTGCGTGTCGCTGGCGGCGGGCGCGCTGGTCACGTGGCTGCCGCGCTCGTCGGGCGCGCGCGCTCTGCTCGCCAGCGCCATCGTGCGCCTCATCTTTTCGGCGGGCCCCGAGCCCACGCTCTGGGCTCTCGGCATGCTCACCGTAAGCATTTTGACAGACTGCCAAAACTCAAGCTGGACTAAAAAGAAATCTTAGTATTTTTTTTATTTATCACTAATACAAAACCTAATTATATGTAATATCGACGGTCCCTGCGTAACAATCCCGCATATTGTATAAACGTGATTTTCACTTTTTGTTTTCATAACTTTCAGATCACTCGACTCGACTGGTTTAGTTCAAAAAATTCAATGTTTCTACTCAAATTGAACCTTATCATAGCCATAAACACAAAATCTCGTCAACTACAGTATTAAGGATGGTTTCCGAAGTAAAGTCGTAGTAGTAGGAGGTAAGGCGAGTGGTTTTACGTCGGAACGGAGACTTTACCGCTCAACTGCCACTTGCTTTCGCGCCGTATAAACCAACGGTCACGTTGTATTTATCTGTAAAAACCATTCAGCTAGTTAAGTTATTGCCGCACATGGATCTAGGAGAAACTATGCGAGAAAATTTCATAATTTTAATTCTAGTGATCTTTCAAAAGTTGCTATAGGCAGTAGTTCAAAAAGATTTTCACAAGTACACGTTTCCTTATGGTTAAGCATTTGAACAAACATAATATTCTCACGTAATAGACAATAAGTACTAGTTATTTTATTTTTAATTGAAAGTTTTCGCTGTATAAGTGACAAATAACGTGACTTTACGTGTTCTTTTTCAGTTATATCTTCATGTTTCTTAAAGTATACAGCAAAGATACCTATACTAGCAAATATCATCACTGTGCAATAAATATAACTCGATCTCCACATATTTCGCTCTCTCTTAAAACTTGACGTTTGCATTTACAGCATTTTACGTAGGGACCGGCGATATAATAAATGTCGAACGTCGACTCGCGTAATATTGTAACAGGTGAATCGTAATATTCTTTGACAATAGTTAGTCATTATACTGGATGTCACTCCTCTCCAATATTTTACAATATGTATTGCCTCCTTAAATAAATAATTGATGATATTATAACAATTGCAACTACGTGTGTTAATTGGTCAATATACAGTTGTCGACGTTCTCATCGTCCCTTCTGACCACGGCGACGTCTTGTTATTACCACACGACTTCATCTACGCAGGATATATTATAGTGCCGTAAATGTTTTATCAAACACAGGGGGCACTTATATAAAGCATTCATCCGACCCATAGTGACATACGCAAGGCCCGTTATTGCGCATTTCTCGATACTGCCATTTTTTTTATTCCGTAACAGGTTTCCTCAAGCCCTTACCCGAAATTACTCAGACCTACCAGCCCTTTGTCTATTTGTCTATTGAACTGAGTATCGACGCTTGAGATGGATCGCGCCGTGCAGCCCACCTAACACGTGTCCGTGTCCATTACAGATAGTAGTGAAGGGCATCCACCTGGTTAGCATTATGGGCAACCAAGGCACGTTGTCCAAGTCGACGCGGAACGTGATCACGGACCCCGAGCTTCTCTACCACAGCGTCTACCTCGGATTCTGTTTCCTCGGCATCTGTTGTCATCCGTTCTTCTTCTCTGTGCTGGTGAGTAGTAAATATGAGATTCGCTCTTTTCTTTTTTCATATGTAATAGTTGCCTTGAGATTTAGTCTCGAAGTCACAAAATCGACTACAAATCGTTACGCGTTCAAAGTGAAAGTGAATTTTTTGGTGCTATTTCTCAACAGATTGGCGGATTTATATGTATTTGTATATATACCATATATAAGTGTACATTTGTATATGTTATATATGTCTAGTTATTTTATAATTACGCATATATTTATATAACATAATTAACAATAGTATTTTAATCGCGACAAAGTTTTTAAGCATACACCTACCTCATTTCATCTCTGCATTACCTTAAGGTAGTTATTGAAGCACGGCAGTGCACCTGCAGTGTTTTTGTAACAGAGCATTGTTATGTTCCCACGTAGGATCCCTACACTCACAGGCGAAACGTAGTTTTTGATGCTATTTTGCGCTGGTTTTCTGTCAGAGCATGAAGCCGACCCATCCATGGTTAGTAACAAACTGCAGCGTGGGCCCACTGTTAAGTTTAGTTATTTGGTTTTCCCCCAGCTATTGGACATCGTGTACCGAGAGGAGACGCTGTTGAACGTAATGCGATCAGTGACCCGCAACGGCCGGTCCATCTTGCTGACGGCCGTGCTGGCGCTGGTGCTGGTCTACATGTTCTCCATCGTAGGCTACATGTTCTTCCGAGACCACTTCCTCCTCAACGTTGACCGCCTTGACGGTAATGGCATGTTTTTTCCCCCCAAGAATGAAGGTCCTTCTCTACATAAGAGGGGGCAAAACTAACGGGCAACACCAGAAGAGTTGCACGTACTTTGCCGGTCTTTAAGAAAGGTGTAGGGTTTTTTCTTGAAGGTCTCCAAGTCGTATCGGCTTGGAACTACCGCTGGCGACAGCTGATCATACAAAGTAGTCGTGCCTGGTATAAAAACTATAAAGTGGTGGATTTTAAACCGTCAAAATTATTAAAAAAAAAATCAACCGCTTGGAATAATTCCAACAATTCCTCAGAATATTTACAGTGGTAAAGATAAAGACAAGGATACAAGACCCAAAAGCCTGGGTGATGGTACCTTTACCAGGTATTTTTACTCATGGACGTTTCCTCCAGCCCCGTATTAGCCAAGGCCTTAAGTCTAGGGTACTTTCCTTTAGTTCCTTTAGTTGTTGATTAATGTTTTTTGTTTCTTTGTTCTATCTTTGCCTTTTCAAAAATAAAGATACTTTTAAAAATTAAAATGTCCGATTTTATTAATTAATTTTGTTATGCTGAAACGGGTGGGCAGGTTTTAAAAGGAATTTGTTTGATAAGTTTGTTAATACATTTTAGGCTATTTAGTAATCTGTAAATCCGCTCAATATATACCACATATCTCCAAATTGTTGATATTCAAAAATTTAATAATTTTTTTGTGTGTTTTATTTAAATAGTAAAATAAACAAAGCACACACCTCTTTTTTTTAATAACAACTAAAACTGCTGACTTTTTTTGTATAACCATTTCCAAGCATCTATGAAAGTGAATGAGGTCCTAGATTAGCTGTTTGTAAACATTAGTCTGGTAATTATTGGTTGTTATTGCCATATTAGCAGCTGTAACACAGGTCTAAGACCTAGCACGGTTGCTAAAGAGAAGTAAATAAATGGTTGAAATTGTAATTGTAAATCAAATCAAATATCTGTTACGTAACAACGTTGTATAATAAATATATTAAATATTACTTAACACAGATTAAAATTACGTAATATCTGTATAAAGTTACTTAAAATAATTATAATAATTTAATTATAATTTATTGCCATATTGAAAATCGTTCCGAATGTAAAAGGCTTAAAACGTGACTTTGTAAGTAACAAATCGCGTTGCCACCAGACGACGACGACCCTCGCTTCGAGGAGCGGTGCGGCAGCGAGCCCGCTGCGAAGTACCAGCGTGCCGCGCGCTTTGTGTCCGTCGGGGGCGCGCTGCGGGAGCGCAGCTGCGACTCGCTCATCATGTGCATCGTCACCACGCTCAACCAGGGGCTGCGGAACGGCGGCGGCATCGGCGACATACTGCGCGCCCCCGCCAGCTTCGTACGTATCCACTTATACCCCCCACCCCACCCCACTGCCCGACATAAACTTACATAGACACAGTGCAGGACAACACTCAAAGCAACTGACCGAGCCGAGGTTCGGCCCTCTCGGGCACACTCGAGTCAGACGCACTCGCGAAACTAAAATTAACAGTGGTACAGCTACACCGCAGTTTGTTTCTAGCTGCATAATGAATGGGTCAGCTCGACCGGGTTAGGACCACGGCGTCACAGAATACCGGCGTGAAATAGCAGCATAACTCTGTTGCGTTTCGTCTGGTGAGTGAAGGGATTCTAAGACCTTTATTACTGGTAACGATGCAATCCATCTCAGTCCTCAAGGGTGGCAACGCAACGTATTATGATTCCTTGAATCACTTACCATCAGGTGACCTGTGCTCGTTTATTACTCTCAATGTAGTAAAAAATCTTTTGAAAGTTAATGGCCTAAAAGAACTAAATGCACTATCTTTTGCTTTGAGTGTCACTATGCTTGCTTGTTAGGATATTTTTTTATTGAGTTATGTTTTTTAAAAGTATTTAAGGTGGCAAGTGAGCACACAGTACACTCGATTGTATGTGATTTCTGCGGCACGTGACACCCACATTTATCCTCTACAAGGGAGTCATAATAGCCGACCCATTCGTACTGCAGATTTCTAAGGACTACGTCCTCACAGTATACCAGCGTATTAGTAACGGTAGTATAACGCTCATTCGTTTCGTCTGGTGAGTGCAGGGATCCGGAGACCTTTATTACTGGTGGTGACGAGGCATTCGCATCTCAGTTGTGTTATATTAGGGATTAATAAAATTGTTGAGGTCTTCAGAGGTTTAGTTAGTATCTTCAACATCTAGTTACAATGATGATATTAGTATTAAATGCGGAGCACTGTGTGCCCGCTGTACAGAGGTTGTCAAGCCAGCCTTGCCGTCCCGTGGTGTGTTGCCACATGAATACCACCGATAAGCAGCGTTCAGATCCTGCTACAATTTTACTGCTACAATTGTAGCCGTCAAAACAATAAAAAAAATATTTAAAGTGATCACTCATTCGTCAGTGATCAATTATTTCCGCAGGAGCCTTTATTCGTCAGTGATCAATTAATTACGCAGGAGCCTTTATTCGTCAGTGATCAATTAATTACGCAGGAGCCTTTATTCGTCAGTGATCAATTAATTACGCAAGAGCCTTTATTCGTCAGTAATCAATTAATTACGCAGGAGCCTTTATTCGTCAGTGAACAATTAATTAAGCAGGAGCCTTTATTCGTCAGTGATCAATTAATTACGCAGGAGCCTTTATTCGTCAGTGATCAATTAATTACGCAGGAGGCTTTATTCGTCAGTGATCAATTAATTACGCAGGAGCCTTTATTCGTCAGTGATCAATTAATTACGCAGGAGCCTTTATTCGTCAGTGATTAATTATTTTCTCAGGAGCCTTTATTCGTCAGTGATCAATTAATTACGCAGGAGCCTTTATTCGTCAATAATTAATTAATTACGCAGGAGCCTTTATTTGTCAGTGATTAATTATTTTCTCAGGAGCCTTTATTCGTCAGTGATTAATTAATTACGTAGGAGCCTTTATTCGTCAGTGATTAATTATTTTCTCAGGAGCCTTTATTCGCCAGTGATTAATTAATTACGCAGGAGCCTTTATTCGTCAGTGATTAATTATTTTCTCAGGAGCCTTTATTCGTCAGTAACCATAAATGCCTCATGATTGCATCAGTTTTGATAAACCACTCACAAAGATGCACCGATTCCTACATAGGATATTATAATAGAGAAAATGTCTGGGTCCTAACATAGGCTTGGGATCCTGTGCTTAATATAATTAAATACCTAACGAAATATATCGCAAAAATCGAGATGATGTGTGCGTAGATCTGACCAAAAATAGTAAATCAAAATTGACGGTAGTTCGAGTTGTCTATGACATCAGAACGTCAAACATCTCAGCTTCCATCGCGATCATAGTAAAGCACTCGAAACGTCGTAATAAATATTTAAATATTAAATTTAGTGTAAGTTTGTTATATATGTATTTTATAATTACGCATATATTGTTTATTTATATATAATTAATATAATAGTATTTTACGACAAGATTTTTAAGCATACACCATTTCATTCATACCTCATTTCATCTCCGCATCATCCTAAGGTTGACTGGTAGAGAATGTCTAAGGCATTAAGTCAGCCTTTACACATAACTGTATATAAAAGCTTATATACCTAAATAAATATATGTGTAATGTTCACGTAAATATAAGAAATAATTAAAGTGAAACGTCCTAACTCACTTTCGTGATGGGGATTTAACACAAAAAGCGAATCATACTGAAATATTCCAGTTTGATTGAGCCGGTCGTATGGCTTTCTTTGTGAATGAGAGAGACAGAATACAAGAGAGTGAAGGTAGACTTTTTATAGTGTTAATTATCATATCGTCATTAGCTGGTTTATACTCTACTGCGGAAGGATCACGGCCTTACAGAATGCCAACGTAAGTTAGCAACATAACCCTGCTGTGTTTCGTAAGTGTAAAAGTGTAAGGATCGGGAGACCCTTATTACCGGGATCGATGTCTTCCATCTTAGTCTAAATGGGTGACAACGCATCATCTACCTTATTATTCCTCTGTTGCAAGGACCACAGTTATCACTTAACATCCTTCTTGTCATCCTAAATACAACAAAAACAATTAAAGAATATTAACCGTGGTAGAGTTACACTGCAGTTTGTTTACAGCTACCGAATGTATGGGTCAAGCTCGACCGGAGTAGGACCACGCTCTCAGAGATTACCAGCGTAAAGTAGGAGCAAAATACTGCTGAGTTTCTCTGGTGAGTGTAGGGATAGTAGACCTTTATTACTGGCGACGAGGCGTTCCATCTCAGTCCTCGAGGGTGACGATGTATCTGCATTATGATTCCTTGTCAAGGATGAATGTAGATGCCGTGGGCCGCAGGAATCACTCATCATCAGGTGAACTGTTTGCTCGTTTGTAACTCTCAATGTAATAAAAAAAAATACGTTCCTATTTCAATAATTTTCTTTTTTATTATTTATTTGTCTTACTTTATACATGCTTTGATAAATTACATTTCACATGGATAGAAAGCTTCGCTTCTATCATGGTGTCTTTCAAGACACCTTTCTTTTTTGTATTTACTTCCACTTTATTTCTTTTAAACTTATAGATTGCAGTTCACTTAAATGTCTCAATTCCTTGCAGGGTTGAACAGGTCAGCCTTTGACAACAAGACCGTCTCCTTCGAGGAGCACATCAAGAGCGAGCACAACATGTGGCACTACCTGTACTTCATGGTGCTAGTGAGGGTCAAGGACCCCACCGAGTTCACCGGACCCGAGAGCTACGTGCATTCTATGATAAAGGTATAACAATGATGACCATGTCTGGAACATTTCAATTACGGCGACATCTATCGGTTACTAACAGATGTCGTCAACTGGGCCGGATGTGTGTTACAGTGCCTCGAGCGTTTGCGTAAATACAGGGCACCCTAGTCCGATATCATACAACAAGTTCTGAGGAAGGTTTCGGAGCAGAGTCAAACATATAAGACAATAAAGAAGAAGCGTCAATAGCCTAATGGTTTAGGGTGCGGTCTGTCAAACCTAAGGTCTTAGGTTCGAATCCGCCATTCGTCTATTGTCGTGAACCGCCTCCTAGCACAAGCATTTTTAGGTTAGTTGGAGAGGTTAACCGGAATATTAGTAATATTAGTTGCACTGCTATTAGAAGCATTTACAAAAAAAAACATTAAAAAAGAACACTTGTCTAGATTCTGTTGACGCTGTTAGCCTATGCGGCTCTTACAGCTTCATCGCACACGGGGCTCGCGGAACTGAGGGATCCGTGAGCTGGTTCAAAAAAAAAGAAGAAAAATAGACCCTTGAGTTCCGTTTCTAACTATAAAATAGAGAGATCCATAGAGGAATTTAAATTAACTACTATTTTTGATATTTGAAATATTTTTAAAGAGCCATTCAATCAAATTCATTCAAAATGCTTCCACCACTTTTTTCATTTGCAGCAAGACGTGTTTACGAAAATGTGTTTGATAGAAATACATTTTATACTATATTTAGATATATTAGCAGATATTTGCATAATACCAATTCTACACTAAAACGAATTAGCCAGAATCTGTATGAATCTACTATCTTACGTGGTAGAGTCAAGGAACAGGAAACTAAGGTTCAGTTACGCTGATCTTGAGCCCTCTGCAATTTAGGTAAATACATACACGACTCGTTCAACTCTGTATAGGAAAAAAATTATTTCCCTTTGTACGCCTCTTTATTCTCCCCATAAGTTATTTTCTCGAAGGCCCACAACACACTTGCAACGACTCCTCCGGTGTCGTGGACGGCGGTGGACACTTACCATCAGTTGAACCCTGGCGGCTCGTTTATGCACTTTATAGCTCGTGGCACATAAGTCTAACGGGGAACGAAACGTGGAGGGGATAGCTGCGCATGGCTACTGTCGCGAACGCAAGCGTTCATTTGTACAAATTGATTACGAATAAAGTGTTCCTGTTTGTTCTTTCCTATGTGTAAGCTAGTTCGTCTAATGTAGTTATATAATAAATCATCAACATCATCATACTAAAATCATAAATGCGACAGTTTGGATATCTGTATGGATGAAATTATTAATTTTGAAATTAATTATTATATATATATGATGAAAAATTAGTTAGCGAATGTACACCAGGAGCGAGCGGGGTGTCGTATCGGTGCGCGGGGCAGACTATGACTGGAGAGCCATTAAGCGCTTACGCATGGCCGCCCGCGCCCCCTTCACTCTCCGGGTGCCCTAATTTCCTTGTCACATTGTCATCAAGATCGTTCCTAAAAAACTATACGTTAGCTGGTGTTTATCCCCTGGCAGTCGAACAACCTGGAGTGGTTCCCGCGGCTGCGCGCGCTGTCGCTGGTGGGCGGCGGCGAGGGCGAGGGTGGCGAGCTGGAGCTGCGAGCGCTACAGGCGCAGCTGGAGCGCGCCCAGCTGGCCGTGCGCACGCTCACCGACCTGCTCACCGAGCTGCGTGACCAGGTACCGTCTGCAATATACTGTGTTTCATTTCTACTACATTTCACTATATAATACTACATAGAGTTACGCTACATTGCAGTACCACAACACTAATACTAAACCGCACTTACCTGATATAACTACAACGTCACCGACGCGCGCACACACCAACATTACACAATCCATCCACGTAAATTCAGATACGCGACACCGCACTCGCCGGCGAGCGCGGCGTCGTCTTCCTCGCACAACGGCTTACACGCGATTTACTCGTGTTATAGGCCGTTTCTAAATATCGACCTGTCCTCCCTTTAGATAGCGATCCGAGTCGAGGTCTCGTACCTCCTTCCTCCACACACAAAAAAAGCGATCCTACTCCGGTTGAACTGACTCAATTTTTTATTTTTTATTTTATCTGCGTTGTAACTACAGCGAGGTCATTCCTATTCATATGATAAGACTACACTTTACTGCACTAAATTCCACTGCACTATTGCTGGTCTAATTACACTGCACTATGTTGCGCTACATTATAATGCATTATATTCTACTTCGCTGCACTAAACAACACGTCCATTCCCTGAATCTTCTCAATCAATCGAAATTCCGTAAAATATAACAGACAATACATCTCGTTCCAAGGTGAGAGAGAGTGGTGAGGAATTGTCAAATCGACCTTTTTCTGGTCAGGAAGGATTCCGTTTTCTTTTTCAGGGATGACAACGCAACTAAATTATGATTCCTCATAGAGGAAGAATTTGTGTCGTGAATAGTGATTACTTCAGCTCGTAACACACATTTAACACTACTATCAACTGAGAGTTTTTTTTTATTAATCGTGAAGAATGCTTTATTTTCTTTAAAAAAAATTCTATGCTATTATATTTTATTCTTAGCGGGTATAAATGTGATTATAGGCCGCAGACATAGCTTACCGTCAGTTGAAATGTGAGCTTTCACGTCAATTCAATAAAAAAGTGATATCCGTCCGCTCTAGAATAGAATATAATAGAATAAACATTTATTCGACACAAGAGAACAAAACAAGCACAATAACAAAACAAATTAAAATTAACAAACATGAAAAAAAACAACAATAAAACCTTGTGCCGAAAAGGGGTTGGCTCAGCATATGTTGTGCTCCAAACATGTAACACAGTGCTGATTTTCAGCCAAGAGTCTAGATCTTTTTTTAACTAAATTATTAAAAATTTCCTTCAGATGACAGAGCAGAGGAAGCAGAAACAACGCATCGGCCTCCTCAACTCGACGTCCGCCTACCTCCAGAATCTACAAATGAACTTGCCGCCGTGAACCTCTCCTACCGCCATCTAGCGATGCCCAGCGCACTCGTTAACTGTCCTACAATATAAACCTGATTATATTAAAAATAATTATCTAGATGTATAAATCTAAAAATAACGGTACATCCGATGACCAACTTCATATGTTCGCAATATATTTTTAACATATTTATTTCTAAAAATACAATACAAACAGAAAGAAATAGTTACTTTATGGGCAGTGACAGTGCAACGGTGTTAGCTTACTGTATAACTGCGTATCGCACAATCGACTTTATACACATACAAACACGGTACGTTTTCCATTTTCACACAACAATGACACACGACGTTCATACGACCTTCTAAAATGAAACCGTATGACGAAAATACGTAATCATGGTCATTTTTGACCGCAATAACATTTAAGGTAAAAGTTACCAGATTTTTAGTTATGGACGGAAAATAGAGATTGGGATGGAGGAGCTCCCTTGGGAACCTGACGATGCTCAAGTTCACTGTAATCAAAATAAAGGTGTACTAAGTTATGCTAGAGCCCCGCCGTGTGTTCTTCACTCCAACCATTAATAGAATAAGACAAAGTTTAGAATTATTAAAAAAAAAACTGATATTCGTTTTCTGGATGGTAAGCGATTAAGACACTAAAATATTTTAGAAGTTCAATATACTATTAACTCTATGACAAATCATATTTGACAGATACGATCTCCAAAGAGTCAGAATATTCTCAATTAGCCATCACCAAACATTACGGAATCGATGTAAAAGTATGAATGCTAGTACTAAATCGTCCTAAAGTTACTGTAAAGAGAATATCCTACAGTTTTTACTAAGTTAATTTTTACATCATTAAGGCGGGGAAAGACTTGGGGAAAAATGCGACTATAATAATTGTAAGGAGCACACCAAGCAAAAATGTATACGGAGTTTGTTTATAGCGGCATGAGTCGCATGTTTCGCTATAGTGGGCAGCATCTTTATTTAATAATATGTAACTATGAACAAAATTGTTCGTAAATTAGTGTTCATAGAGTAGTGACTAGAATGTTAAATCTGAGGAGGTTGTTTTCTTCTCTAGAATTTTTACTCTACGATATATACCTTTTAAACATATTTTCACTATATTGTTATATAATTACTTTTTTTTTACATTTTTATCGTTAAACTTCTATTTATCAAGTTCTATCTATACTGTTCCAAGTTATTTATGAATTTATATTCAATATTTCCATATTTTTATCCTCGCGTGATACATTTTAAATGCGTGCGTGAGTTTTTTTTTCCGAATTTTATAACTTTTCCTTTGAGAAACTTAGTACGTGCAATATAAGATAGCTCAAATCCGTTACCTATTTACTATAGTTAGATGTTCGAATTTTATTAAAAAAAAATCTTTTAAAGATCTGAATTTTGTCTCATGTGCGTTTGATGTAGTTTATAGGCTGAGACTACACTAAACCGATCCAAAACTAATACTTGGTTTGGTTTTAATGACGTCCGACCGGTTCAGTGTCGTAGCAGCCTTATAGTTAATTGTTAGGTTTGTTGGGTGATAATACTGGTTGCACATGTATATTATATGTTTAGATAATATTAAATGTGACTAGTAACTGGTTGTTCTTTATGTGACGTGCTTACGAATATTAAAACTATATTGACAGTTTAATGGCGGGAAGCTAACAACCAAGATGGTGGGCTCGATATATGACAGCTGCCCGTCACGGTTATGTTTTTTTTTTATTCACATAACTATATTTACATTAATTAAATACGTTATGTGATTAAAAAGTATAATTCCTATCTATGATCTTTAATCTCTATTGCAGTAGAGAAAAAGTTAGTTATCGAATTTCTTTTTGTATATTTTAACAATGTGTTGTTACCGCATATATTGATTTGAATTTATTAAAGAAAATGTAGTGCCATGTTTGTTGCGACAACCAATATGTAATCTTTATACAAAGGAGCTCGGTTTTTTTTTTAATTTTTATCTATGTAAACTTATTTTGTACTTAAAATATTTCTTATTTTGGTTATTTAACTGAATTCTAAGATGTCACTTATAAGGAACTGAATATTTGACGTTTTTTTTACAGACGTTCATTGGAATATGTATCAAAATAATTAAATTGGTCAAAAAATTTAAAATATTTCATTGGTCGATTTAATTATTAATAAAACATTAATACGAAATTTATAACCATACAAATAATCTATTAGACCAGAAAACGAACTTTGTAATCGTCTAAATAACACCTACAACCAAATCATTTAAAATTTTGATACTCTCTTTTTAATGTTACATAGCTTGAAAAGTGTTTGAATTATAATTCCATAGTATGTTGCTATGTTTAAAATATTTGTTCGTATTAAATATATGTTTTTCTTTATTCTTAGCGCGAATTTCTGAAAAATAATAATAAAATAACTACATACAAATGTTTAACCTGTGTTTATAAAATTTATTGAAACTTTAATAACACGGCTGTTAAAGTTCTAACTAATAAAGATATTGTATTATTTACTTGCTATCTTTCTACTGACCAAAATTCTATTTTAACAGTGACGTTATATTTATTTAAACAATTCTCTCTAATCTATTTGATATAGACGTTTTATGTATCTTTTAAATAACGTATATACATTCCTTATTTACTTTAGTATATTGCGAGGGTTCGAGACATATAGTGAATATATATACTCATAAATCCTGATGTATCGGTAACGATAAATATTTAATATTATGTCATGTCATTTATTTAAAAACGTATTAGTAAAAGTAAAAAAAAATATTTTCAAAATTAAGCAGATATTTTAAGGTTTTTTTCACATAGTCGATCGAATCGTTGAATATACAATACTTTTGTCTGATATTTTAGAAATATAGAATATCTATGGATGCTCTCGAACCTTTGCCATTATGGATCTTTCTGGTTTAGTGTTATTTCTATTCTTGTTTTTTTTTATTAGTTTATCTAAGTAACGGATATTACGAATATTGTAATTAATATTTTACCTTGTATTGTGATGGACCTCGTTGTGATGGTTGCAATAAAGTGTTTTGTTTCTAAAAAAAATAAAAAAATGGCACAAAGACTTGTTTTTATTTTATTGAGTAATATTATTTTTTTAATTTATATATACTCGTATATATATCAAGATAATACAATAACGACACAGCAAGATCATGAAAAAAATAATTCCTTACACTACCAGATACTTCGGATAAAAGATTTTTATTTATTACATTGCTACTGGCAAACGAGCACAGTGTGTCTGAGTGATCCCTAGGGTTCAGGCCACCCACATTCATCCTCGGTAAGGAGTCACGTAATATGGGAACAAACTGCAGCGTTTGACAACAACTTGTATGCCGGTATTCTGTGAGGCCGTGGTTCTCTGTTCTCTGTAACTCTTCGTAGAAAAATTTAAAAGAGTAATATCTATAATGCTTCAGTAAAGACGTGGTAATTTATCTTTTACATTATATACTAAATGGCACAGTTTGCAAATTTAAAAATTCAGCTTGTGTTCTGTAGTTAAGTCTTGAGTAGGTAAGTCTTAAAGCAACTTATATTAATAACTTGACAACTTTAACTTTCAACAGTGGAGATATATTGCCTCATTAAGTATTATTGACTTGCCTCTCACTAAACTACACCAAGCAACGTTAGCGTAACGAAGACGTGCTCCTTTCCCGTTCGATTCGTAGCCGGTAGCTGGACACTGCCTTTTTTTTGTATTATTGTTATGTAGTATTGCTGTTAGTCCAGAGACTTCTACAGCTTTATCAAATTAGACTCGCGGGCGGGGAGTCCGCTGAGTAGGGAGCACTTTCTGCGGCGTGTCTCTACCAGTGTTCAATGTCCAGCGCCGAATCTCGTCAAGAACAGTAGCGAATCATTCAATAAATCGTTTACATTAAGTAGAAAAAAAACTAAAGTCTAAACGAGTCAGAGACAGCAGGATAGTGATTTTTTGGCGTAGAAGAATGACCTCGCTGAAGCTACAAGGCAGATAAAAAAGAAAATAAAAAAAGCTTTTTTTTTTGTGTGTGTGTGAGTATTGCTATTGGTCCAGAGACCTGTACAGCTTTATCAAATTAGACTCGCGAGAGGGAGGCCCGCTGAGTAGGGAGACAACGACGAACGACGAACGAACAACGCTGCGAAGCTGACGCGGAGACTGCTACTACACCACCGCTGCACTCAGACTCCTGTGGACGAAGAACGTCGACGACAACAGAGGGAGGCGCTAATACGATCCAAGGGCCCCTCCATAAGTAGGTACGAAACCTCGACTCGGATCTCTATCTAAAGGGAGGAGCAGGATCACAATACCTACGAAACATAGGGTTTAGTACTGTGTATGGTGGATGAAAAAAATCAGAGAAGGTATTACTTGTGGCGAGCCAACGTATCTTAGTCATTTAGTCTTGTCAGGGGTAATAACGCATTTGTATTATTAATATTTTTCGTGGATGAATGTGGGTGGTCACGTTTGTTACATCTAATATAAACGAGGGAAGCTGTCGGTTTTATATTATCGTGATCTCGGCACAAACATACTCACTATACTCTTGAAATTTATAAATTGACTACTGGAGACGATATTAAAATTCCGTGACTATTTATAATTTAACTAATACCGCTTTTCAGGGTTTCCTCTCTCCACTTAACATATATCCACAATAAAGGTATATAACGAATAAAATTAGTTTAAAAGTCAGATAACGATTATGTTATCTATCGATAATAAAATCATCGACGGTGTGTTATAGCGTTCGCATACGTACGGTAAACATGTGGTTGCTGGTATTGTACATATTGATTGCCGCCTGTGAGTAAATTTCACGTATTTATCATAATATACTTTAATATACTAATGTAGGTCAAATGGACAAAATCCTATATATATATATATATATATATATATATATATACATATATATATATATATAAATCACACTAGTAAATTTACAAATTATCATATTAATATCTTTAGTGCTAATAAAACCAATTTCTTTCTACTGATATGGAAAAAAAAACCTTACGTTTAGTTAGTTTTACAGTTTATAAAAAAATGAACAAAAAATTTGAGATATATGATGATCGAGTCTTCAAAAATAATTTAGAAAGGGTAAACTCAATATTATTATTATGAAATAATTCAACTCGTATATATTTTTTACTAAAATACGTTATGCTTAAAATAAAACTAAATGAACCGACCTAACCTAATATTTATAAACTTATTTATTTTCAATCTTATCGCCTAGAAGTTGTTATCTTTATTATTAAGTGTTCTGTTATTAAGTATAAAATGAAAATGCACTTATTTATTAACTAAGCCTTAATTAATTTTCATTTATTAACATGAAAATAGAATCAAACTAGATCGTCACTTAGCGGAGGCAGGATTATTGAAGCAAGTTTATAAGAAATAAATGAGACGAAATAGTTTTCAACAGGAATTCAAATGTATATAACAATCCTCATTATTATTTCTTGGAAGAAATAATAATAATAGATTTTATTTGTCATTGAAATATTTCGACAACTCTTTAGTTTCCAACTTAAAGATATCCCAGATAGGCTGTACTAGCTTTTTCCAACGTGTCTATATTTTTTGTCAACATTGTTTTTACGATGTTAACGTTTTTTGTTTATGCCAGATATTCTGCGCATTATGAACTGAGGTTTCGGGACATAAATTATATTTATTTGTCTGTATCGCTCGCACTTACAGGTCTTATGGAGAGGTGTAGTGATGTGCGTAAGAATTGTAGAGGTGCATATCGATAACTATATGATAGGTACCTAGATCTTAGATTTCTTAGTTCTTCAAAAATCCTCATCCGTATCTTCTCCATCTGTGTCATCTTCCTGTAGGTTAATTATCAGAGGTGGTGCTTGATCTCTTAAAATAGTTTTCCTTAAGTCCGTATCCTGGAGCTCCTCGGCATGCCTCACACATTTGGTCCAGTCTTCTTGAGTAACATTATCATGATTATAGATATAGAGAAGAATTTCAACATCAGCAATGTTAAATGTATGATTATTTGCAGCAACTTCTCCTTTGACTTGAGCCCAGATGAGTTCGATTGGGCTATATTGAGAGTGATATGGAGGCAGTCTTATCACTTCGTGACCCCTTTCATATGCCAGTTGATCTAAGGCATATATTTTTTTTTTGGGTTACTCTCCTTCACTTTTCTCTGCCTGCATCTCTCTTCTTATGTCTGCATTCGAGTAAGGAATGTTCTTCTTTGTCAGCCATTCTTGAATGTCACTTTTCTTTGTAGATGATGTGGGTATATCTTTCTAATTTCATGGAGTGGTAGCTGGCATTACCGATGACTATTTCAGAAGGTTCTTCAAGAACATTTAATAAATAAGATAACCATGCCGTATATGTATCACCATTCATTTCAGTGTGGCAGTCAGCGTCCTTACACTTAACGGCTTTGGAAATAAGTTTTACGACGTAACGTAACGACCAATCAGGAGTCAGAGTACTAATGAAGGTCACAATGACGCATCGACCCCGCGTGCGCAGGTAGCTAAGTATCGATAACGGGTTGCATTGCGTGCACATTCCTACTGTCAGTGACATTTATTGCCCGACGTCTCAGTTTAAAATGCGTCGACTATAACAACGTAGTCATCCAAACATCCTTCTTTGTTGATACGGTTAGATATAGAGGCCCGGATAGTGTCATCGACGAGTCACAATACTTTCTAGAATTATAAATTAATAATATAGTATTATTGATTTATCATTTTTATAATGCATTATACCACTAAAAGTTCCTTCAGCGTCTTTATTAAGGATACAATAGGCGGTTTTAAGGCCATTTGGCATTTTGCGAATGCGTGATGTGAATGTTGAATGAAACCCAGGGCGTGAAAATTAAATATCTATTCGTCTTATGTATTATCTTATCTCTTTATCTATCTTTACTAGTGTATAACTGTAATCAAACCACATCAGTAAATCGACAATATATTTCAATAAAAAAAACTATGGGATCAACTATTTACAGGTCAATGAACCCGAATTTATTGCATATAATTAAAACAACAAACGATTTTGTAGTTTTTAGATGAACGTGAGATGTTGTCCATAGCGATACTAGAATTAGAAGCGATGGTAGATAAGTGAATAGTTGGCGAGGTGTACTTCCATCTGAATATAACTTGTGTGACAGCGAGATAAGAGAGATTAGGGTTTTACTGAACTAGTGCGTTTACCATCTAGCGCTAAATAGATACTTAACCTAAGGTGGGATAGTAGCCAAATAAATAAATACACTGGCGTTTCTCGTGAAGTTGTTTAATCGATCCAAGTACCAACATTATCCAACCAAGATGCTAATGAGGATTAAGATAGAACTATTAAATAGGTCTCGGATTTCTATCTTCTAATGAAGCACAGTAACTCGAACCCATAATTTAATGCTAGTGTTCTTTGTAAATCCAAATGATTTTAATTAAGTATGGTGAATAAACATGTTCTTCGATTGCCAGCTGTCGCCCAGGAGGTTCACATTACCACGGCCAACCTGAGCGGCAACGCCGCCGATACCAGGATCATCGGCGGTAACCCTACAATCATAGAAAAGTACCCTTACACAGTACAGGTATGGTACTAAACATATACCTATTGGCGATTTAATTTATAGGATATTATAACTATCACAATATATATACGCCTACAAAGATATTTAATTAGGGTGTTCATAAATAAGTTACTTTCCTATTTCTTTCAAAAACGAAACATTCTTGATTGCAACAATTCAGAAGCAAAGAAGATGAAGAATGTTTTGAGTTTTTGGCGAACGGACCTAGATTCTACTTTCTCATCCCTGAAAATACACATTAATCCGAAAAATATGTTAAATATACTTATTTAAATTTAATCCATTCACATCTTTCGTTGTGAAATGTGGCAATCAGTTTTGTAGTTGATGACTTGATGACCAAGAGAGAAGATGAAGAAAGTTTTGTGTTTTTAGCGAACTGAGTATATTATCTACTTTCTCATCTCTTAATATATAATTTGAAAAAAAATGTTAAATATTTATTTAAATTAAACAAAAAAAAAATATTTCATTAAACGAAAGAAGCATGAAGTTTATTTTACTTCTAAATGTTCTATTTTTTTTATATCAACAATTTTATCAAAAATTACTCAAATAATTATGTAGTTTTGATTGACACTGAAATGTTATAGTAAGAAACTATAACAAAAATGTTCTTGACTTAGGTCATTCATGGATTAATCTTTTTTGTATCTAATAACGTAACACATTTAGATTCTGTTCGGAACCCAGCTTATATGCGGTGGGTCCCTCATTACCCGTCGCCACGTGCTGTCAGCGGCGCACTGCTTTGTCAATGAGTAAGTCACAATTTTCGGTGTTAGGGGGTAAATATAAATATCAGACCAATCTCACTTGCACACGAGGCCTAATTCTGACTAATCGACAACGTTTAACAATGGCGATAATTCTGTCTCAACCTATCTTGTTATTGATAGTCATTAGCATAATTATCTCGGAGTCGGGAGAAGGTCGATTCCACTCGGATACAGAGACGCCGGGGTGATAACCCTGTAGTCCTGCTTATAGTATATAGCTAACTTATCCCCTGCCTGTCTTGTAAGGCGATTAAAGTTTGCGGGCTATCAGGGACTCTAACAGACCAATAAAACGAACCAGGAAAGGACGCCAATATTGTGTGTCCACAAATTACTATAGCGCAGTGAAGGTGGGCTGTTTAGATGGTAGAAATGCCTCATAACTCTGTGACCCCCACCCTAAAAGGCAGGGGATCATTTGAACATTTCCCACTGATATCAATAAAGAGGACCTGGAACAAATAACCCGTCTGCCCAGCGCGGTGCCGTAGAATTTTAGATATTTCCGGTGCCTTGTTGTGTTAGGCTCATATCTAATAACTGTCATATATACAAAATAACTTAATTCCGTTTTTTGGAATTTTTACTCATCAATATATTTCATCGACATCAGTAGACCACAGGTTTGTCTCAAAGGTCACCATTTAGTCTTAGCTTGGACTTCAATCTAGTTTCTAGCAGCCAAACTGTTGTTATAAGGGATAAAGGGGCAACAGTATATTCGCCTAAATCTGCTACCAGTATTAGCTGTTCTTACTTTGAGCATAGATGTGACCAACCTGTGAAGTGGGGCCAGCGTCAATGTCTACTAAATCCAGAATATATAATTATATACTATAATTTGTAAAGTAAATGTTTTGTTCCAACAGTAACGGCGTCGTTGAAAATCCAAATAATATCAAAGTACGCGTGGGCTCAACTTATATAAACACCGGTAAGTATATAACAGTGTTAGGGCCACTCACGGAATACCTGCCGTTAATAGCAGCATAACGCTGCTGTTTCGTATGATGAGTATAGAGATCCGTATATCTATTGACGAGTAACAAGACATTCTATCTCAGTCTTCGGGCATGGTTCTTAGAAAAGAAAACTAACAAGTCTCTACTACGCTCTACTCTCCTATCTCTGTTGGACTCTATTGATTTTTGTGTGAAAGGTGTACGATTCGGAGCTTCATCTTCAGCTACAGCCTTGCTATGTTGAAAACTCCAACCGTTCAGACTATTTTGGAAGTAATTATGTAATTTTATATTACATTTACATCTATATATTTATCGTTAGTACTGATTATAGCGTCGACTTAATCTACACTGTAACAGTGTTAGGATTTGGTCTGATAAAAATAAATGTATAAATAATTTCTAAATGAATCACAACGCCAGCTCGTCTGAAATAATCTTTCATTTATTCTATTAATTAAATTGAAGGCGGTACGATCCACTCGGTGTCGACGATAATCGTCCACGAGTCGTACAACACCCCCCCGCGCGACAACGACGTGGCTGTACTGGTCCTGACTGCCAGGGTCACCATCTCCGAAAGGATCAATACTACGACCATCCCGCTGCGTAACGCCGTGGTACCGGACGACGCCACCCTCGTGCATGTCGGCTGGGGCAGAACTTCAGTAAGAATAACTATACTACTGCACAAAATTATATTACGTCATTTCGTGTTTTTTTTTATAATATCAGGGTGTGACAAACGAGCACACAGGTCAGCTGATGATAAGTGATAACTGTGGTCCATTACATGTACATCCAACTTCAATAAAGATTCAAAATTCCTCATGCTTGTCACACCCGAGAACTGGAACTGAACTCCTACAACATATGAAACACAAGTGATGTCCTGCTATCTGGTACTATGATATTGTGAGGGTGAGGGTATGGTCCAGGCTGGTGGTGACGATCCATTAGATCCAGTTGGAAATTAGCTGCAATGAGCGATCGAATTCTACCATTGTCATAATAACTGACAACTACAACCACCCCGACACGGACCGTAAACACAGTTTTTTCACACAGTTCACCTGATGATAAGTCCTGCGGCCTATGAGAACTACATCACCCACAACACATGACATGCATTGTCACCTCTGAAGGATGACGTGGAATACCTCGTTCCCCATGACCTAGTCTGGTATTTCTTCTATTATCAGTGATCAATTTGATTCGGTTTTTCTCAAACGAACAGGATTTTTATTTATTTAATATCAAAAACCCGCCACTTTCACTATTTCATTACATTGAGAGTAACAAACGAGCACACAGTTCACCTGATGGTAAATTATTCCTACGGCCTATGACATCTACATTCATCTTTGACAAGGAATCATAATGCAGATGCGTTGTCACCCTTGAGGACTGAGATGGAATGCCTTTCGCCAGCAATAAAGGTCTCCGGTACCTACACTCTCACCAGACGAAACACGCTATTTCACGCTGGTATTCTGTGAAGGCGCGGTCCCCAGTCGAGCTGACCCACTCATTCTGCAGGTAGAGACAAACTACATTGTAGCTATACCACTGCCCCAAATTGCTCGGGTTTAATAGAGGCGTCTGTGAGAACAAATGAGATTACCTTGGGCATAAATTAAATAAGCCGATATAATATATTTTACTAATCATTGTGTGTGCATATATTTGTTGTACAGGCGGAGTCACCGCAAGCTTCTGATGTCCTCAACGATGTTGAGATACTTAAAATTAACAGAACCATCTGTGCACTGCGCTACCGGACACTGGAGATCGCTTCCGGCGAGCCGTTCCCCGTCACCAACAATATGATATGCGCTGGTCTCCTGGACATCGGGGGTGAGATGGTGATAATCATTTGGACTATCACAAACCTTTATTATGTATAGTGTGCGAACCACTTGGAATCAGCCATCTGCTGACCGGCGCGAACTTTTTATAGGAATCTGCAAGTCATTCGAAGGCCTTCGAACCCACGACCCAAATATACCAACGTACTAAACGTTTTACATGTCCCTTTCACCATCAAACACTTGAGAATTTTTAGTGCTACAACTGTGGATGTGCGGATGGCCACGATCGCAATAAATAAACAGTTACGAGTAGTTACTATTGAATATCTAACATTCTACGTTATTCGTCAGCAATATGAAGATGTGAAGAATGCACAAAAGTTGCCTGATTTTTTTAAGTAATATATATATAGTAATATATATATATATATGGATTTTGTACAGCAAAAACTGACTATCGATACTAGGATTCGAATCACTAGGCCCCTAGTCCATCATCCTATTCACTAGGCACTTCACGTATTCTTACAAAGAGACGTGTACGTTTTACAGGGCGAGACGCGTGCCAGGGCGACAGCGGGGGCCCACTCATGTACCAGGATGTGCTGGTGGGGGTGACCTCCTGGGGCTACGGCTGTGCGCAGCCCTACTTCCCCGGGGTCAGCGCCCGCGTATCCGCCTACACGGACTGGATTAACAACACAGTGAGCATTTATTTTTATTATATTTAATTTCAAATATTATTCTGTTGCATCGTCCTTCCCCGTAGATTATACGTAATGTTCAATCGATGCGATTTCATAATGCGTTTCATGCGTGGTAAGAAGCTGTACTTGGTATGGTGGGTGTAGGCATCAGGAGACCCTTATTGCTGGTGGCGAGACGTTCCATCAGTTCTCAAAGTCGCACAAGGCATCTTCATTGATTCCTAATCGAGGGATAATTACCAATCATATGACATGTGTGCTCTTTTGTCACCCTAGGATACATAATAATAATAATAACTCATTTAATCGATCCAGCACCAATAATACAAATATTAAAAAAATAAGAATTAAACAATAGACACAAACATGAAAAGCAAACGATAAAAGAAATGTACACACAAAGAAAACAAAACAAAATATGATATTCAGTACAACAAAATATTAAATAAGTGTAAAAAAAATATTCATGTCCAAGTATTGGATGCATAACATACCATAACGACGATGCTGGAACAATAAGGTTCCAGCTCAGTATTTTGTTGACTAGGCCAACACTAGTATTCTGCTGGTGCCTGACTATGTTGTGATACCGTATAGTATCATCGTTAAAAATCTTGGTATCTACTATAATACTGCTTTCTGGTGGTCTCATCAACTAAAGGAAGTTAGCAGAAAGTCATTTTCTGCCATCAGTACTCTCCGATGTCTGCGTTTATTTCTTCTCTATCCAACTAAAACGACGTTAGCACGATCCTTACTTCTCTCCATTCTTGATTATGTGGACGTAAGCTATCTTGAATTAACTCAGAACAAACAACTAAACAAACTTGAGCGAATTCAAAGTCTAGCCATTAGGTTCATAGTTGCCCAAATATGATCATGTCTCAGAATTTCATACAAAGCTCAAATGGTTACCTATTCGCCTTCGCCGGCATCTGCAAACTGTTTCTCTTCTGTACTGCGGTATTGTTCAATCCTATGACTCCGAGCTATTTGAAGGAAAACTTTCAAGTTTCTTGTCACGGCAGACGGGATAGTTCTACGGTGTGTCGGAGAACTCATTCTCGCACCACATACGTATCGAATTAAGTTCTATATCATTCCAGAAGCAGATAGAATTCCTTTACAGTCAAGGTTATCCGCTTGTGGAATGATGTGCCTCCACAAATATAACATGCGAAAACGCTAGACAAGTTTAAGAGCGATGTTAAAAATCATTATTTGTCACTTTGTGATGACTGGACCATCATTTATATGTAATTTATATGTATTTAGTTTATGCATGTCCCTATCATATTTATTTATTTTGTGTATATTAGTGTGCTATTTTGTTATTAAATAACAATATATTGGTTTAGCTCATATAGGTATTAGTTTATTATTATATACAAATACCCACTTTATTACCATATTTAACTCAATTATTGTATTAGTTTATTATTATATACAAATACCCACTTTATTAACATATTTAACTCAATTATTGTATTAGTTTTTATTATATACAAATACCCACTTTATTAACATATTTAACTGAATTATTCTATTGTAAAGGTTGTCTGGATGAGATCACTCTTTAGCGTTAAGACCGCCTTGTTGTACCTACACAGTCATTTTTTTTTCTATTTCTTTTTTGTCATGTGTTTTTATTTTATTTTTGTGGTGGCCAATAAAGTATATATATATATACATATATATATATATATATATATATATATATATATATATATCCCATATTACGTTCAGTTTCCATATATACAATATTATCGCAGGAATATAAAAAAGGCATATAATAAAAGATTTAGTGAGCTATTATTTATTCAAATACTTCATGGGTATTGCCCCGTATTCATCTAGAATACGGGGCCTGATATTGTATTATAAACACACTTTTAAAGTTTACTGTACCCTCGAACCTGAATAAGCGAGAGTTCAAGGGACCGCCATCTCTTTTTCGCTTATAAATTTTACCCAAGTTTGATTGTATTTGTAAAATAAAATGATTTATGTTTCCTTTTTAAGAATTAAAAGGATAGCCCTATGTCCGTTATTGTAATTGATACTCGGAATAGGCAATGAAATTCCCACTTTTGTTGAAAATATAAGGACCTTATCCAACATTCACCGATTCCAAATGCATCCCTAAAATATATCCAATCATTATTATAAAAAAAATACTTATTATTCTGAATTAATTAAATATATTTGGAATTATTTGACGTCACTAGCGATGACCTCGGTCTGACAGACCCCCCAAGTCATTGTTCGATAAGTCATCGGCTAATCTTCCGTTTGTTCGCAGGTGGTGAGATATAACGATGGGTACCGGCTGGATGCGGGTGGGATATCGATGTTTATATCAATCATCTTGGTAAGCTATAATTATATTTAAAATGTTATTCCTTAAGAAATTAAATTTTGTATCCTCACGATCTTGATGCTTGGCTTAACACGTAGACAGCTGTCACCAGCGGTATTTCTAATCCGACACGACACGACTTAGGGACCTACAAGTTAAGAGCCTACCTCTTATATCTCTCTTAAAGACCGGCAGCGCATCTGCGACTCCTCTGGTGTTGCGGTTCCTTGGGTAACCACTTACCACTTGCTCGTTTGTCACCTATTTTAAATAAAAAATACATAATTGCAGTATAATATGCAAATTGATGGCAAGGGCGCCTCACACGTGTTCCTACACATCGAGATCGGAAATACTCCTTTTGAATACAGCGGGAACCTACCTTATGAAAGGACCATATCTAGCCATGCCATGGAGACTTTTATTACTGGTGACGAGACATTCCGTCCCAGTCCTCAAGGGTGGCAACGCATCTGCATTAAGCAGGAATCATTTAAAGATATATATATATATATATATATATATATATATTATTATTATTATTAAGTGATCCCTGCGGCCCATTACCTACATCCACCCTTGACAAGGAATCATAATGCACTCACCAGACGAAACACAGCAACATTTTACTGAAATCGGTAATATACAAAATATCTCTAAATTTTGACAGCTAAACTTTTATTGATATAATTCTTTTCCCATTTCATAACGACACTTAACACTGATACAAATGGTGTAAATAAAATATAACCGAATGTCTATAAATAAAAGTGGCAGGTGAGATATCACATATGAATATTTTATTTAGGAGTAATGATATAGATATAGTTATATGTTACACGGTACAATAAATATATATATATAAGGTACTTGGTGAGTCGCTACACATGTCATAACTGGGCGGCCGCGCGCGCCGACAGCAGCACCACCTGCCGGCACCACGCTGCAACAAACACAACACTCTATCATTATATTATACGGTCAACATTACACGGTGAAGTGACGTTGCTGTTCAAATTAACTGTAGCACAAATGGGTCGGCAGTAAAATACGTGTCTAACTACGCAAAAGAGTTTCTCGTATGTAAAACGGTAGTTTCATAGATTTAGAGTTTTGACTAACAATTTCTGTTCCATACTTACCACATTTTATATATTTTCATACAAGACCATATTTTTTTAAATGTTTCCTAATTCTGACAGACAGGAACTTCAATGAACTATTAATGTAATTTCAATTAGCTATAAATCTGACCATTAATTTCTTTGACAGATGTACCTCAATTCCGGTTAACAGATTCAGATTTTGGTCTCCACATTCTCTTAGTTAACATGCGAGATTTATCTTATACTATCCTTCTAACCAATATCGATCACAGTGACATCTTCTATAACCAAGCTTAACAGGGATAGAAATAATACAATATTTCTACAGTTAACCTCTGTGTAACAAAAAACCTTTTTTTTTCAACTCATTTAGAGCGTAGGTATGTATTAATTGCAGTAATTCACTTACCAACTACAACCTAAAAAAAACCTTAAGTTCCCAAAGTGGTCCAGGTCCCATGGGTTAACGGGAGACTCGACGGGGGTCTATGTTGGCGTGACAAAAAAACGGGGGTTCACAATTCGTAAGCGGGGGTTCATGAAAATTTATTTGCTTTCGATAGTGAAGAACTAAAATGTTGGCTCGACTTCACTTACCAATGTAGGCAGATAATAACAGGTCTTTACCTATGAAATTGCCGTTTTGTATGAAATAAGTTAAAGTATTTTTCTTTCAAACTTTTTTATTTGTGTTATTCAATATAATCACCCATGTGATCGATGCATCTTTGCCAACTCAGTCTTGTGAAAATCAGCTGGACGGGAGGCAACAAACTCTTCCAAGGCATTTTGTACTGTCTCTCAGGAATTAATTTTTTTACCGCTAAAAAGTTATCCAAATTTTCGAAAAGTTATAGTCGGTGGGTGCAAGGTCTGGTGAGTACGGTGGATGAGGGTGAGCTTCCAACCCCAACTCTTGCAGTCTCCAAGACTGTCTGTTGTGCAGTATGGGGTCGCGCGTTGTCGTGTAGGAGCAGCGGGAATGACTGATTGACCGAAGCTGGTTGCAGATGTGCGAGCTTCTCCATTATTGTCTTCATTTCTTCACAGTACACATCTGCAGTAATGCTCGTGCCGTTTGGTGTTTTCTACCATGCACCAAACAGTGACCATCAACTTTCTAGAGGTCATTTTTCGTTTAGGACATTGCTTTGGTGCTGAACCAGGATCTAATCAACTAGCTGAGCGCTTTCGATAGTCGAACAGAATCCACCTTTCGTCGCACGTAACAATTCGTTTCATAATTCTTTTATTTCTGTGCCTCTTCAGCATCGCGAGGCAGGTCTCAACGCGTACGTTGCACTGGCGATCGTTAAGTTCGTGGGGCTATCAAGTATTAAGCATCAAGCTTTGTTACCTTGCCAATATGTCGCAAATGGACCAATATTGTTTTGATGTTAACATCAAAAGCTGCTGCTAGCTCGGCTGTAGATTGAGTATCATCAGCTTCCACAATCGCCTTTAATTCATCATTGTTCATTTTCAAATCAAAATTTCCAGAACGGAACCGGGCAAACCAATAATTGGTTGTGCATTTTTTTGTAAAGTTCTCTCCTCAAACTTTGTTGATGTTACGTGCAGTTGGTGCCGCGTCGATGCCACGACGGAACTCATATTCCATAGTTACACGAATTTTTAAAGTATCCATTATGACGAAAAATTTTCAAACGTAATGAAAATACAAAGCTAACCAATAAACAAAAGACTGACTTTGTAAAAAGAATGTCATGTTTTTAAAATAAAATTAATTTGAATTTAGAATTCACAGCCAATCAAAACTTATTTTGGTTTGAAATGGCCAATACTGAAGAACGGCAATTTCATAGGTAAAGACCTATTAATATATGCCATATTTTTTGTCGAGTTTTGTGAATATGGTAGAAATGTATCTGCAGGGGTCCACCGGAACCAGCTAAATTTGGAATGTGGTCTATGCGAAAAAAATGTCTGGGAACCTGGTGTTTTTCACATTAACATGACAACGATTGAATGTATTTTCTTTTCAGGTTGTGTACACTAACCTCTGTCAGTGAGCACATCGTCCAGCAGTACGTCCGCCAGCAGCCCGCCGGCCGCCACACCCGTAACATATCTCGCTCCGGCTCCCGCTCCGCCCGTCACGGTGTCCCCCTCCCGCCACGACTGACCGTCTATCTCCACTGTCCGCCACTTGTTCAGCTCATCCGTCACTGATATGCTCTCGGATGTTTCCTGTTAGTGTCAAATAATTATATATATATGTTTTATTGTATTTAATGATTGAATAATAAGTTAGTAAAATAGAAAAAAGTTTCCTTATGTGGTAACATAGTTGTTAAGTTATGTATGTAAATAAACTGGTTGTGATGATTGAGTAAGTTTCATTTATGTACATTATTTAAAAACGTATAGCGAAACAAATTTACTGTGCAATATTATAGTACGATTCTGTTGATAAAGTCAAATACTTTTCCTTACCTCCGCCACTTTCTCCTGTGAGTACCGACCCTCAACAAAGCCCTCGAAGGCTGAATCTCTTTCTAAATCCAAGGTGCGGCTGATAACAGTACACGTCATGTCCCGCCCTGGATCCAGTATTAAGAAACTGCGCTCTCGGTCCTCGGACGCTTCTTCTACATTCGGTTTCGTTTCCCCCTATAATACACATTATATAATATAAATTATATAAAATATAAGAGTGTGTTTTTTTTAACATTTACAGGAACACAATGATAATTAACGATATCTACATTCTTTCTAGATAAGAAATCAAGATACAATAAACGATTTGTCATCTACGACAAGATGTATGTATAGGTCGCGGCACTTAAGTCCAGCGGTGAACGAAACGTGGAGCTATCCCCAGCTGCGCATGGCTACATGGTTCATTAACAAATTGATTACGAATAAAGTGTTCCTGTAGTAGTACACTACTTACGTGTAAGCTAGTTATATAATAAATCATCACCATCATCACAATAATATCATAAATGCGACAGTTTGGATATTTGTATGGATGAAATTTAACGCGGACATAGATTATAGTCTGGAAGGCTACTTTTTTTATACGCGAATGAAGTTGCGGGCGGAAGTTAGTCGATTTTTTTTTATTAATAACAAATGTACAGAATGTACATTGCAGTGTACCACTTTCCACAAAAATAGAAGAGTGACATTTTTATTTAAAAAAAATTGAATTAAATTTAGTTAGCAACTATAACACCAGGAACGAGTGGGGTATCGGATCTGTGCGCGGGGCAGAGTACGACTGGAGAGCCAATAAGCGCTTACGCATGCCCGCCCGCGCCCCTCCACTCCCCGGGGATACCTCATCTGCGACTTCTGCGCATTAACGGTCAGCTAGACTTATTTGCTGCAACTTATATATTACGTTACCACAGAGAATTTCCCGCACTAGCGATAAGGTAATATATACTCTGGTATTCTGTGACGTGTCATTGGTCGTGCCGAATGTGTTCTACCTCTGTTTCGGTGCGTCGCTTACCTGCACCGGCGCGGGATCGAGCACGGTGGCCACACGGCCGCTGAGCGCGTCCGTGAGCACATAGCAGCGCGCGCGCGTCGCGTCCGTCAGCACGTACGTGTCCGCCGACTCGGACCCGCCCTCCTCGCACCACGACGTGTTGTCGCAAGATATGTCGTCCATCCCGCTCTCCCCGAACCCGTGCGACGCGTCTTTCGCTGTAACAAAGATATATATATATATATTTTTATTTCATTATTTATGATGAAAATTATCATCAAAATTATATCAAATTAAATCAATGCATAATAAGCACCTCATTCATAGAACAGTTATGAGGATATCTTTGATCATCAATGAAAACACCTCAATACTTTGAGAAAAGGGCGAAATATGAATTAGAAATTTATTTATACGAAATATTATTTCATATATAAGATCTATAAATATAAATAATACTTAAATTATATTCACGACTTTTAATAAGATGTCATGGCATCGCGTAGCGCTCTCTTACTGCTTCCTAAGTTACATACCGGAGACATCCTGGTGTTAAGAAGCTGCCTTGAGTACTTCGCCCCTCCCACCGCCTACCAACCAAACGCACGGCAGCAAAAAACACAATGCCTAGCCGCGGCAAGTGCCTAACGATTCTCGTTGCTCGTGTGGCTTGACACCACACTACACCGTAGTACGTACCGGGCAACCCACACGCGAGCTGACTGCTAACATAGTGGGTCCGCGCGTCACGTGCCCACCGCTCTCCCGTCGCTCTGCTGGCCTCCATACGACACTGCGGCTTAGTACGTACCGTGACCTGGCAAGGAAGGCGACAGGAGCGGTATCGGCAAGCAGCAAACACAATGTGTAGCCGAGGCACGTGGGCGGCGCTCCCCCGCTGCCCGCCTGGCCCTACACCATACTGCGGCGCAGTACGTACCGTGCACGGGCGCGCGGGGCGACACGCGCGGCAGCAGCCGGCACAGCGCGTAGCCGCGGCAGGGCGCCGCGCGTGACACTCGATACCGTCGCTTGGCGCCCTCCCATTCCTCGCCCAGCTCTACAACAGGTGCCGTGCGTAAGGCTCCACTCACCACGCATACTTGAGCCCTGACAAGTTATGACCGTGGCAACAACACGTGGTATTGTGTTGCCCGTAGTCCGTCACGCTCTATGTATTTATTCAAGATACATATCTATTTTATGCAGGATATAGATCAGCTTAAGACTGCGCCGAAATTTTGATTATGTAAATTTTTTATTAAAAAAAAATGGTACAATACCCTGAGATATACAACATACAAATTACTAGATATCACGAGTATAGCTATCAACAATTAGGTTACCTAACGTTAAGATACGCCATTGTAATAAACTAACGGAACCACGCCTTCCGGATACTAGTGTTAACTAGTAGTTTAGCGCTGCTGTGTTTAGTCTGTCCTAGAGGAAGGAAGATAGTGGAAATCTTAGTACTTGTAACGAGACAATACGCCGCAGTGTTCAGGGGTGAAAACCCATAAGCGTTGTGACTCCTTATCGCTTATGAATATGGTGGTCTCTGAGCTCCTTTTTCCGCCTCCAACAATCAAGATAGTGCAGTACATTATCACCTCCGAGTATCTGGGTATCTCGTTCTCTTCACTAAACCATAGCCAGCCTGCCAACTAAAGCCAGCAGCACAGGGGCAGTCACTCGTTGTCTCCTTCCCTATTCCGAAATCCAAATGGTATACGATAGAACAGAGGTTCGGGATGTTGTGTCAGGTTTTAGATAAATGTACGCCTGATATCGCGTGGTCATAATCAGGTCAACGTCGTGTCAGTTCGTGATGAGATTTGTTATATAAGCAAACAGACAACAAATTTTACATCATGCAGCTATTATTAATTAGAAATTAATAAAAAAAACGTTTGATATATGATAGAATTACACAATAAACTAAAACGCGACTACAAATGTGACATTATAACAGTCACTTTAGTTTTTGGTAATATTTAATTTTTTTCTGATTATTGTAGATTAAAGAAGATCAATAGAAGTTAAATGACATACAGCATACATACATAATTATAGTAATAATTCTGTACTGATATCTGGAGTGGACAATATTTTTTTTTTATCAAATTAAAGTTTGGCAAAAATGTGTGGACCTACCCAGGTCGGGCTGACACATTCATTCTGCAGCTAGAAACAATCTGCAGCGTAGCTCTATCACTGTTACGAACGAGGCATTCCATGGTCGTCTTCAGGGATGAAAACGCATGTGCATATTGAATCTTAGTTGGGGTGGGAGGGGGGGGGGGATGTTACGAGCTGCAGTCATCACATACCATTAGGTGAACTGTGTGCTTCATTTGTCACCTCTTGTAAATATATATATTGCAAAAAGAAATCGTTCTGTTTCTTATGTTCGCCTATGGTTGCCAGACAATTTGACTGCTCTACGAGGACACAAGTTCGAGACCGCGGCTTACATAATGCCGAAGCGGTGGCATGCAAATCCGTGGGTCTGCCACACTGCATGTTCACCAGTAGGCATGTGTAATGTGCATCTAGCTATAAGACGCACCTTTTTACATAGAATAATAAACTCAAATTATGTGTGCGTGGAAGGTAACATTAAAATATTTTTTCAATAAATCGTCTCTAAATTTGAGGTACGTCTTATAGTCTGAGAAATATTGCACGCCATTGAAGGTAGATATGACGCAAGTTATCTCAAGACAAGCGGGGCGATTTCAGGAGTCTGTACCTGGTTGAAAAATTTATGTGTAGCTGTGAAAGAAGAGACGATTATATCATTTAAACATTCGGAACAAGTGATACTATGTGATACTGGAGATGACAGGAGTGTCAACAATAGTTCAGACGAAAGTAACACGAACGGTGACATTAACGAGACGAGCGATAGCGGCGAGAGTGGAGATGAATTGTATATTGCCAGTACGAGTTATGAGTAAATAAAAATTGTGATCCGAAAGTAACATTAAAATATATTTTTCTAATAATAATCTCATTAATTTCAGGTACGTCTTATAGTCCGAAAATAACGCTACAATAAATAGATCTAATTACGGCAATAAACGATTCTGCTGACGTGGATTCTTGATATAATTACGTGGTAATGTTAGAAATTAAAAAATCAAGAAAACTTTACGTGGTTCGACCTTTCACCTTTACCCACTACACTAGTATAAGCCTTAGACATGCGATCTCATTTATTAAACTAAAATACACCGTACCGTATAAATATATGTACATGCCAGTACATATTTATTCCAAGCAATATACAATGTACTGAGCAATTTATTTACTGTGGATTATCGTGAAAGAGGAAGAAAGTGGTCTGGTAAGTAAAAATAAAGAGGTTGCATCAACACTTAGGGGATGTTACTATAGATAATTTTAGAAATAAAATAAAATAAAATAAATAATAATAAAACACCTCTTAAATATTTCTTACAAGCGTAATAAATGGATGCATCTAAGAATTTCACTAAATACCTAAGAAATAAAACTATTAAACCAGGGATTCCCAAACTGTATCGGGGGGTCCAACATCCCAGGGGTCGACATAAATGGAAACCGATTTTGTTGGTCGATGAGGTGTCTAAATCGACCCCTATTAATTAACACAAGTACTTATTTGTAACTTTCAAGATACTGTATAAGTTGTGTCATTTGTACCAACTTGTTGTAAGAATGACTAATATTTTAGCAGGAAGTGTACTTTAAAAAACTCACAAGTCGATAAGCGTGCACAAGTTCGTACAAGATGAAAAACTCGGCAATCTTATGTCTATTTATTTTGTTAAATTTTGATGAGAAAATGATGTCAAATTTACTCGCTTAACCAAACGCAAAGTTTTTTAAAGTAATTTGGCTATGGGGGTCTGAGGTATCAGTTCATTTTGGAAAAAGGGGTCTCTTGCCCAAAATAGTTTGGGTATACCTGTATTAAACAGTCTTGTGTAGAGCTTATTCAAAGCAAAAGTCTAACCCTATACAGTAGAGGTGGTGCACGTGTTGAAGTATTTTTCGTATTAATTTACCTTCATATGTATTGACAGCACCGTCGTTAATGTTGTCCGACATCATATCGTGCTCCTCCGCGTTATGTTCTATGAACACGTCCTGGAGAAGAAAATTAATGTTAATTCAGTCAGACAAAAAGAAAACGAGAATTAGGCAACAAATAAATTAATTTTTATATGATACGTTACACAGATATGTATATTCAGAATTCCCTTTCATATGATACCCACATTACGGCATTATTATGATCTAAAGGTGACAAATAAGCACACACTTCACCCGGCGACGTGACTGCAGTTGATAAACACAATTAAGATGCAATATACATATAACGTCTCACCCTTGAGGAACTGATATGGAATGCCTCGTTACCAGTGATTAGGAATACCGTTCCTTAAATGTTAACCCCTTGACGTACCAAACACGCTACTGTTTTGTGGCGTCATCTACCCTATGCTGTAAACTATCAATAAGTAGATAAATAATCCTTTGAGATGTTACTATAGTATTAGAAACTTCTAATAGCCTATATTAGTTTTGACCTCTTTCCTATGTATACATGTTCGACTTCTTTCAAATTTATTACCCTTCCCGTTGCCACTTTCCCCTTACTGGGACATTATTGGAAGTGGAATCTATCGTTGAACTTTGTATTGTATTAACTGGATTAATTGAAGTCAAGACGTAAATCAGTGACAAAAGTGTCGTATTTTAAATAAATCTGACACAAAAGTAAATTAAAACCATGTTTCGTGACTGATATATTTCTAAATTAGACATCGATCATATGATGCAACAAGTTTAACAGCACAGTTTATTTTTAGTGTTGCCATGTTAAATGAAAATTCGCGTCCGCGAGGCTGTGGATATAGTGTATATTTATTTTACAATTTATTTAAATAGCTCTACCTTAGCGGGCGGGTGTTTGTAGTGAAGGCTGATCTTGCTGAGCTCGTGGTCCAAATGTGCCAAACGAGAAGCGTGGCCCGTCTCCGTGGTAGTCCTCACTAGCTCTGAACCCTCGCCCCCTTCGCTACCCAATACTTCGCTCCCGTCAACCTAATAGATGAAGAACAAAATTATAATTACCACTTACACGGATTAAGACACGCTACAACTAAAGAGTAGCTTTAGCACGAATGTGCCGGTCTCCTCGGGACAAGCACCATAACCCTGATATGTTTTTTTTTTGTTTTTTTTAAGAGCTAGCAGTGCTACCAACCTTGTGAATCCTTGTGCCAGGAGATGGTTCACTAGAATAGTCGAATGGTAAATTCGAACCTACGACTTCAAGTTTCACAGACCGTACCCTATACCATTAGACTATTGACGCATTAAAAGTTTAACTTTTGCTTAACGACTTTAAGTTTCATGCCAGGAAACCAGAGATGCAATTTCTGAATAAGCATTCCATATTAGTTCTCACTTAGACAGCGTATCTACATCTTGATTTTAATCAAAGATGGATGGGGTGTGGTGGTGGGTCAAGGTCACCTGGTGAGCTGGGCCATCTTTATCACCCTGATTGCGGAAAAGAAAATTTGCCTTATAATTCTTAGCACTTCTGCGGCAGACTTGCGTCGCAACTATAACCTAGCTGCAGCACGAACGATACCGGAGACTTTCTATACTTGCGAGGTGAAGACCGCATCTGCACCATCATTCCTTGATGAGAGTGAATATGAGTGACAAGGACCGTTGAAATCACTTACCATCATGAAATGACCGTGTGTCACCAATAGTACCGTAAAAAAATACTAATTTTATAGTATCATAAATTAAAAAAATTACACATGCCTTTAAAAAAATCGTAGATGTAGTTACTTACATAATATCATAGCATAAAACCTAAAAATAAATAACGGGGATCCTAGATTTCTTTTTACATAGATAGATAACCTTTGGTTAAATAAAGCGTACGAAATGTACTTGATCAATTCGATATTTTCATTTAAAAATATAAATATATGTGTCGTGCAATGTTTAATTGTAAATAATATATACGCACTTTATGCGTTGATATGGCGTGCATCGGTCGTTGAGTTGGCGACAGCACAGGACTGTACTCCAACGGGGACTGCGGCGAGACTGGACCCTGACAAACATAAGCGCAATATATCTTTCCATTTTGAATAGTTATGTAATTAATAAATAATCTATTGGAATCAAATAATAGGAATTTATCAATGCGATTGCCTATTTAAATTTTAAGAACGCAGCGGTGAAGGGAAACGTTGCGAGTAAAACTGCATGTCTTACAATTAGATAATAAAATATTTATATATTGATAATATTTTAAGTTACTAAAACATAGATCATATAGTTTGTAACTAGTAACATCGACTGAGAAGACGCTGAAGCTTGTAACAGCTAAGACTAGGTCCCGGCCATAAGAATAGGGCTAAGGTACCACCTGCCTGTCGTACAAGGCGACTAAAAGGGGACTAGGGGACGAGTTCGTGGGTGATGGTTGGGGGCTCTGACCGTCCAGGCAGAAAAACCCAAAGGAGGACGACAACTGGAAGTGGTCTCGAGTTTCCGTAGCACAGCGAGGGTGCTAGTAGAGTCTTGACCTCGTGCAGAGGGGCACCGGTGCTTTCCTTTGAAGATTCCGGAGCTCCTCCCAATGCACTGAGGATGACCACCAGGGGGGTTTTAATGGTTAGATATACCACATGACCCTGTGTCCCCCAGGAAGCAGGGTATCTTTCGAAGATTTCCCCCGAAAACAAAAAAAAAGGAGTTACTACAAACTTGTACTATTACGTTACAAATAAAGTTTATTATTATTATTTATATTTAAAATCATTGGCAGTATTCGCGACAGAATATACTCCAATACGGATGCTCTAGAGAGGAGTCCACATGGATGTTGCATCCTTATTTCCTTTCATATACACCCAAACAAAGCTCGAGCTTTAATTATCTATTGTAACTTATTATAGGATTGCCACATAGCACGACACATCTAATCGTCTCTGAGCTTCCTCATACTACCAGCAGTGAAGGACCATGTGATAGAACCATAAGTTAGCACTGGTCGATGAGTTTACTAAATATTATAGTTATTTATAAATAGATATTCACTTATTTCCGATAATTGAATATAAAAGTTAACAAAGGACGATTTAGCAAATCCAATGAGTGCATGCAAATTCTGATAAACTATGTATTTATGTTATATTAATTAAATTAATATTAACAAATTATATATTAAATATTACAGGCCCAAGCCAGACTTTTGTTTTATTGAGATCCTATCCATCCAAAGGTTGACTGGAAGAGATCACTTTAGCGATAAGAGCGCATTTCAAGAACATGTTGAATATGTTACTTCCTACTTACGCGTTATTTATTTAATACAATATATTCTATTCTAAACTACATGAAAGGAATGAGAGTGCTATATATCAAGTTGTTAAGGAATTAAGATAATATTGAAGATCACTGAAATATTAACATAGTGTACAACTTACACTGTTAGAGATTGCGGACAGCTTCTGCTGCAGCGACAGCATATACTCGTAGGATTGACTCTTGATCGGCGTGCTGGGTTGGGAGCCCGTCGAGTTCTCATTTGTCATGCCTGTCGTGAATGACAGTGCGTTAAATACGTTAATAAAACATAGTTACTGATGAGTCGTTCGGATTAACTATAGCTGCCGAGTTTAAACATCGTATACATGACGACAGAACTCAAAATTTCATCCTCATCATCTCGATGGTTGGCAATCCACCACTGCGCGCTTCACGCGAAATTTCCTGTCACGCACAACTACTCTGCGGAATAAGCTGTCGCCAGCGGTGTTTCCGTACTTATACGACTTAGGTACCTTCGAGGAAAGAGCCTACACCTTTCTTAAAGGCCGGCAACGCAAATTCGACTCCTCTGGTGTTGCCGGTGTTCATGGGCGGCGGTGATCACTTACCACCAGGTGAGCTGTTTGCTTGTATGCCACCTATTATATACATATAAATAAAAAAACATATAACCATATACGCAATAAAATAAGCATCCGATGTCGAACTACGTTAAAAACCCGTATTATACGCCTTCCCCGAATTCCAATTCCAAATAAAATTAGTGATTATTAGTGAAATCGAATCAAATCAAAAGAAGCTTTATTCAAATATAGCTTATAGGACCACCGCTTCAGAAAGCAGCTGCTAGCGGGATGATACGGCAACAAACTCGACTAGCTGCTCTTTTTTTCTTTTTTTTTTCAAATAATTATTTACAGAATAACCAAGAGTTGGCCGACCCATAGCTCTAAGCTTAAATCCAAGCTCGTTTGTCAGACAAATATTCTGAAAAAAAGTAAATGTTTTGATTCATTGAATTTTAATTAAAATTTTAAAACTGTTTAATGGCAGATCGATTATTATTTGCGGTATTTTATTAAATATGCCTATGCTATTGCCATAAACGATTTTTGTTTTTGTTTCTTGTATTGGATAGCGTGTACATCAATGGAGAGTATTTTTGTAAATTCTTACGTATAAACAATATTTTACCGTAAATATATTGTGAGGTAGCCGTTAATATGCCTATTTCTCTAAATTTTTGGCTTAGAAAGACAGAAAGGTTCTGATATCGGCCACTCACAAGCTCCATCAACGTCGACCGCCCTCCGCGCGAGTGCGTGATGCGCGTTGTGCGGGTGATGCACGTTGCGGTGCAACTGGCCCGGCCCCACCAGGGACAGCCCGGGCCCAGTGAGAGCGTACTTCTGACCGCCCATGAGATTCTGACCGCCTACGCCTAAGTTTTGTGTTGCTATACCTGAAATATTTAAATTATTATGACAATAATAATGTATAATTAATTTGATTTGCATAACATATATGAGATAAATGTATGTGAAGTTTACAATAGATGAAATATTTTTTTATTTTATTACACGTACGTAATTGATTATTAAAAAAAAATACTCATAATATCATAACATGTTGCTATTTCATTAAGAATTAAAAATTATCATGATTCTATAGACTTCCCGCATATGCTTATGCTTCTACAAAGCATTGTCCTAAGCATTCTGCATCAATTAACTTTATCATATCATCATATATTTTTCCTTCAGTTAATGAATTCCTTTTAACCAGGGATTCCCGAACTATTATAGGCAGGAGACCCCAATATCCAAAATGAACTGATACCTCAGACCCCCATAGCCAAATTACTTTAAAAATCCTATCTCTAGTTTTTTTCCTATTGATACAAAATACTTACCGATTTAAAAACTTTGCGGTTGGTTAAGTGAGTAAACTTGACATAATTTTCTCATCAAAATTTAACAAAATATTTTTCATCTTGTACGAACTTTTTAAAATTACAACAATGACACTTCCTACTAAAATATAAGTAATTCTTACAACAAGTTGGTACACGTAACACAACTTATACAGTATCTTGAAAGTTACAAATAAGAATTGATGTTAATTAATAGGGGTCGATTTTTCGTCAATCCCCAAATTCAGTTTTCGTTTATGTCGACTGCATTTTGGAAATCCCTGCTTTAAACTTTAGAGCAAGGGTATTGTTCCAACTCATAAAAATCACCTAAGTTTTGTCCAAGGTTCTGTCCAACGAGGTTCTGGTTGAGAGCGATGTTCTGCGCGGTGAGGCCCATGCCCTGGTGTTGAAGGATGGGTGCGCCCAGCCCCAGCCCGAGACCGAAGCCGGGACCCATCACCTGTCCGCCCATTTGAGATACAGAATTTTGAAGCGCTTGCTGTTGAGCTGGGGAGATTTTAATCATATATATATAAATTGTGGTAGATGTACGCCGCAATTTAAAACTAGCCACAGTACGAATACGCTGCCTTGGCCGAGGAAGTAACACGTTTTACATAATACCATTGTTAAAGATCAATATATTAGTTAGTGCGATATAGGAAACAACAGCAGTAAAGACATTCCATATTAGTGGAGTAACAACTTAAACTCTTTACAGAGACTGTTTATTGGCCGCAATGGTTTCTTTTTCTCGTGTGAATTGTTTGGTGAACCACCGATTTTTCTTTAAAAAAAATTCAATCCTGTTTCTCTATTTCTATATCTAAGTATAAATAGTAAGTAATGCTAAAGATAAATGTTGTGTGAAATTTTTCTCGTCTAATTATACACGTTTCGTCCCGAGTTTCTTGGATTTCTTTTCAATAGCCACGAGGACATTATATTTAAAAACCGGTGCGTGTATTTATGTTTGCGCGGTAGTTATACTTCTTTGGCTGTTAAAGAAAAAAAAATACTAAATGAAATAATTTACGCAGACAAAACGACAAAATAATTGAAAAAGTTATGTAATCGAGGTTTGATTATATTACATATTGTTTATTTTGTACAAAGATTACATATTAAACTTTAGACGGCCAACTTCATATCGATGTACCAGCAGAGAGAATATTATTAATATAATTTAGATAATACTTAAGTAGCAACTGACCACCAAGCCGAGGCTCCCCCTCTCGGGAACCCTTGTGCTGGTTACCCACTAATAAAGGTCTCGACTGAGCGCCCTGAGCGCTCGGTCACCCCTCAACCCGGTGAAACTGTACAAGCCCTGAGGTAAGTCGCCATCAGCCCGAAAAATGAAAATAAAAGCATCCTCGTGGAAATAAGATAATGGTGGTCCCTTAGAAAATAAAATGAAATGTCTCGAGAAAAAAAAATTGTACAATGATATAGTGGCTGGCAATAACTGGATGGGAGAGAGGACCATGCTAGGTGAAGTGCAATTACAGAGGCTTATGTCCAGCAGTGAGACTGATATGGGCTGATGATGATGATAGTACCTCTTCAGGATTTTTAGCTGCAAAAAGACAAGAATGACCTTGAAAATTCTGACTACTAAATGACATTGCGCACATCTTATGATGATATGAAATAAAGGTTTAGTCAATTCTTGGTAAGCTTCATATCGTCGGCATCCAGGGTAGGTGCATATTGCGTCGGCAGTCACTCATGTCAATGTTATAATTAGTTTCAATCAGTAGCATAATGAATGAGTGTCGATTTTCCGTCACAACGTATTAGCGCGAAATAAGAGCATACCGCTTGTGTATTTTGATTGGTTAACTAAACATTTTTTATTTAACATTGCATATATAGTACAGTAACAACTCTATGTAGTTTTAATTTGCACGGTGTAAGTGTAATTTTGCAAAATATGGTCGTTTTTTCGACAAATCAAGTTAAGTGTAATTTTGTTGGTGGTTTTATTAAAAAAAAATTGAAAAATAGTGTAGCGAGCCTAGGACCTAATTAGGAAAATACTATCCTGGGTGACAACGCATGAGCATCATGAGCCTTTGTTAAGGTTATCGTTTACCATCTCAGGGGAACTATATATAAAAATGTGTAAATTGGCGAGATTAATTATGTACACGTATTTTACCCACGTAACAAATTTCTATTGGAATATTTGAAACCATAGAATAGGAGTATTTTGGCTACAAACTAAATCAACTTGCAACGCAAAACACTAGGTATGTGTTGTGCGTGAATTCTTAAATTAGACGAAAACTCGTGCTTTAAAAAAAAACTAATACTGTAGTGTTATAAAAATAAAAAAATGCCGCTTGATGCAACAAAACTATTAATTAAAAAATAGGTCTAAGTTTTAGTAAAAAGCTACTCGACCTCATTACTACCCTAAATCATTACTGATATAATTAGTCTGTTCTAAATTGTGAAGACAACCAAGAAATGACATTGTTACGAGTATAAAATATTCAAGGAAACCACGGTATTCAACAAGAAAGACTGATGTAATAATTTTAATGTTTGTGTAATTGCAACATTAACTGTATATAAGTTATATTTTAATGTGGCAACATTGTCACTTCCTCTTTTTCACCTTATCCTGCGCATAAACGTGTTTTTAGTCGTGTTATTATGGCACTATAAAATATGGTAATTTTCAAAAGCATTGCATTTTTTTTTAATATATTATACATACAAATTGCATCGTGTAAACAAACAAACTGAATGTAGGACTCACCCACGATGTTTATATCATCACCATGTAATCCACTGGTGTACATAGGTCGGCTAAGTCAAGAGAAGTTGCCATAATTGCCAAATGTCGGTTTGGACGAATTCAGTAACCAGTGCCTCATACTCAACTACCCTTTTGATCGACAATATAACTAAAGGTTGGGTCACATAGCAGTATAAGGCCAAATACACACACAATAAGCGAAATTAACTTCCGTATTAATTTCCGGTTTAACGTACAAATTATTATGCTTTAACATTGGCGTTGTCTAATTTAAAAATTTGTTGTCACCCCACCCCATTATGTAGGGTGCCATTATAAAAAACCTGACCCAACATCTAGTGTATTGTCAATCGAAGGTTGACCATAATTAACCAAATTTTACAGCACTACAGGAAAAGCCTACCCTATCCAGCAGTGGACGAATGAGCTATAGAGTTAATTTTGATAAGAAACATAATGCCAATTGGTACTGTGTAAGCAGGTCCTCCAGAGGCGATGTGCGTTACCTAGGAAATCGTTTGCTGTGGCCAACATGGGCTGGTAGTACTTCTGCGGCTGGTAGTGGAGGGGCAGGCGCGCCGTCGCCACGCCGCACACTGGGCACAAATGTTAGTCACTCACAAACGCACGCACAGAAAGCCCAGCCTGAATCGCATAATACATCATGGAATATAAGATTATAGAAATACATAGAATGGAAATTAGCGTCACAATTTTTAATGAAGCATACAGGTATGCTTGAAAGTTTAAATTTTTTTTATAATTATTATTGACTTTTTAATATAAGTTGACAGTGTTAACTGTATAAAAATGTCCATTCTATATATATAAAACGGTTATGTATTAAGAATAAGAAAGAGGGTTAAAATAAATAGATAAATATATCATAGCATATTTTAGTGTTATTTAAAATAATACAAATAAAATATGATATGATTTTAGGAACATTCAAAATTATACAATAGAAATATTAAATAGCGGTTGCCATGATTAATTATACATTCAATATTAATCATGCAATAGAGAGAAACAAATTCTTAAGCTCGTCCCATAACCGGCACCGATCTTGAGCTCTGATCATCAACCACGCCGAAGACATTCCAGTATAACGAACGTATATTATGTTAACATGATACCAGACGGTTCATTTTGACTTCATTGGCGAGTCGTCAAAAATTTAATGATCCTAATTACAAATTTTAATTATTACGATTATGTCCCGTCGTGATTAAAGCATCCATCCACCAAAACATCATTCCTTTAATAAACAAAAATGTCTATGATTTGGTTAAATATTTAGATTCAGAATATATGAATATGAATAAAAACAATACTAAAAAGGCTTATACTAGAAATTATTTTAAATCGTTCATTTATCCTGAAAGAACGAAGAACGATTTGTCGTAGACAAATTCGTTCACTGTACTACACGTTGCGGTTAAATGCCCGTTTTCTTAACGTGTTGTGTAACTGAATCTATTCGTAACTATAGCACTTTTAATGCGTGTTATTATAATTAATATATAATATTTTGTGTGTTATCAATTGTGTTCTGTGTTCGGTGAGTGTAGGGATATGAAGATCCTTATCACTGCTCCCGTACTTCAATCTTAGTCTGCAGGGATGACAATGTGAATATGATTCCTTATCAAAGAAGCGTGTGGTGATCACGGGCTGCCCAAACATAATTATATATCATCAATAATTATAATATATCGAATAAGTGGTTATGGTTTAGGTTCGAATCCGCCATTAGATTATTTTCGTGAACCATCTCAAAGCTCCAAACACAAAGAAAGGCATTCAAGCTTAGTTGGAGTGATTGTCCGGAATGTTAGTAAACTAATTGGCTTGTATTTTGTCTTTCAGCTTTCGCACATGGACGGTGATAACAGAGACCGCTGCATCTGTGCCAATGCGTTAAGAAAACGGGCCGCCTATTGAGGCGATGGAAAATAATGGAAAATACCATTATTTTTATAACAATTAAACGGTTACAATGCTTTCGGACCACAAACTGAAATCCTCCATTGTAATTTGTATTCGATATCTATGGACCAACCCACCGATGTATAGAACTAACTTTTTAATGCAAATGTCTATAGTGAGATTTTTTTAAAAAAAACATTGTTTAAATATTTAACCACATAGGTGTACATGCAATTGTTTACAATTTTTTAAAAATTAAATACTAATAATGAACGGGCTAATATCACCTTAAGGCGCGAGCTCGGTATAGTTCATAATGATTCTTTTTCATAATTTTTTTTTCAGAACCAGATACTGTGATTGTACCATAACATCGCGCCCACCCTACACTGAGCGCACAAGATCCGTGCCGGTATAGACAGGGCTTCAAGAAGGCTGTGTGTAACTTCGCATTAGATCGTTCGTATGTTATTAGATATAAGGTGAATATTTTAATTGTTATATTACTGGCATTTTTGTACGTATGTTTTTATTTTTCAATCTCAGGAATACCAATACGTTTTTTATTTGTTTAAAACTCAAGTTTATTTCAATATATCGTTGTATTAGTGGGGGAAAGATCTGAACTACAATTTTTGGTCTTATATAATATAGTTACTTTTTTTTATTATGATAGAATATAATTGATATTAATTCTGCAAAATATCTAACAGCCTCATGATTATAAAATAACGAGTTCAGATCCTTACGCCATTCAAGCCGACGATATTCAACTAAAGCTTATTTTAGTTGATAAAAGCTAAGGTACTACCAAACCTTATTAATAAAGATTAATGCAAAAGCATTAAGACAATCTATCGTAAGATAATTCTATAATATAATGATGCAAATTCTTGCCTGTAGCACATATAGCATATAGCACATACCAGACTATACATCTTCAGTAGTTCTTTGGCATATAGGTTATGGATACAATGTAGCTGACATACTATATTGGTGTTATAGCAGCAAAATTAAAAAAGAACCATACCTGGTTGAGCGTTTGCCAACAAGTTGTTGTGGAGTGCAAGTTCAGGCTGAGGGTATTGCGGCTGGTTGAGGAGGCCCAGTAGATTGGGGCCAGTTAGGTTTTGCTGCTGACTGGCAATGTTAAATTGAAATTAGTGTCGGTATATAATATCTAACGTTAAAGGTTTTTTTTTATTTAGTCATAGGATCCGTCTGCGACTTTCAGACATGAATACCTCATAAATAGTGACTATATCTATTGAACTAGTAATTTCTATTCTGTATGAAGAATGAGGTCCTTCATATTAAAAGTTAAAAACTAAAATAAATATCAAACTAGACGAGCAATAAAACGTAGTTAACTCACTTCATAATATTCTGCTTCAGCAACATTCTCTGTATATTTTCAGCGTTCGGGATCGTTTCCGTATGACCAGGCGTGGGTGTGAGCGAAGGTTGTCCGAACGGAAGCCCACCAAGCGCTGGACCCATTCCAGTTAAACTCATACCCAGACCCAGATCCGAGCTTATTCCCATTGGTGTTCCAACTTGACTTAATCCAAGTAACGGTGTGTCCGTAGCTATTTGTAATGGTGTACTCAAATTTGTTAAGTTAGCTTGGATGGATCCACTAAGTAAATTGGGATTTATCATGGTGCTATGAAATGGCAAAGCTTGTGGGATCGTCGCCTGTATTGTGGCTACAGGGACGCTAATCGGCGGCAACGTGCTTTGAGGTATTGGAGCACTTATAGGAATCTCTGGCTTCACTTCTAACCGCTGTTCGGTGACGGCTTGAGGTGCTTGCACCTGAGAAGGAACTGAATACTGGTGCGTAGGAACATAGTTTTCTTGAGGAATGACTTGTGACGGCTGAACGGGCGGAGTTTCTTCCGGAAGTCCATTGACTTGGGGGTCGAGTCTGCGGGGTTCTTTGGCGACTTCCGAGTAGAGTTTCTGCTCTACCGGTTTCTCTGGCTCGGTGGCTTTCTCCTCGGGCACATCCTCGCCACGGTCTACCACGGGACTGACTAGAAATCTCGAAATCTTACGAGCGGGCTTTTGTGTTTTCTTCTCGCCGTTCTGTGATTCTGAACTTCCCGAGCGGTCCGGTGCCATGGACCCGCCGTCGGACTGATTAGAACCTGGGTAATATAATGTCAAGTTGGAGAATTACTTATAATTTGAAAATTATAATAACATGTTTCAGTTTTTTCCTTCTATTAACCTTTTTAAATATTTTTATAATTATAATCATCGTTAAAAGTAATCGAGGCCCTATTATTGTTAATTATAAGTAATTGATATTCAAAACTTTTGGAAACAAGTTACAACAAAGCTCTAGTATTATTAAGATATCTATAGAATTAATTGGATACCTATGGAAGAAGCAGTGCTGATTTTCCTTGACGCTATCTCCGCAGGTAGGTGAGCAGGTATTGCGGGCGCCGGAGCCGGAGTGGGTGTGGGCGTAGGAGTGGGCGTGGGAAGAGGATCGGCGGGCGTGGGAGTGGGCGCAGAGGGTGTGGGCTCATCGTCGCCCAGTTCAGCAAGCGCGATACTGTCTTGGCTCGCGGTCGGCGTGGTGCATTCGGAGTTGTCCTGATTCGAATCCGTTAGGTTCTCCTCGCGTTCCGTTGTTTCCGAGTCATAGTCAGTCTGTGAATATGTAAATTATATAAATATATATATAATTTCGGACTAAATATACATACGTGGTGCTGACAATCGTTACAGGACTAAGCTTTCAGAAAATAATAAGCTTAAATAGCATTTTGTAGCTACTTCTATCTTAGTTGGCACGAATCACTTAACGCCTGGTGAAAGATATGCACCTGATCATCTATAACAATGTTTCAGCTACAACGTGGGGGAGGGGGGGGGGATGTAATCAACCTTATACCCAGGGTATAATCATCAGTATACCCTTGAAAAACTTAATATCATTTTACTCTTTCGATTGCAGCAATGATCCAAGACGAATTATCCGAAATTGAATTATAAATTCAAGTTCGGTTAATTTTATAATCGTGCGGTCTCACCTTATCCATGTTGAGACGCAGTGCGGCGTGGTGCGCCGGACTTAGCACGGGCGTGGAGGCCGGGTCGCTGAGCAGCTGTTGCACAATGTCGCGGATCAGCTCTGTGAAGGTCAAACTCTGCCACTCGGGTAGGAGGTTGTTAGACACCTGCAATACGAGAAATAAATGAACTTAATACATCAATAAGCCGATACTCATTAATTATTATGAGTCATCCTTAAAAAACTCGATTGTGCACTTTACGATAAAGGACATGGGCCATTTTCGGCCCAGCTACTCGTGCTCTAAAGGACATTAATGAAATATCTATAGAAAAAAACATTTCATTTTACATATTTACTTATTATAAAATATAAGGTATTTTAATGGTGGGATAAATAAAATCATAAATAAAAGAAATTAGCATGACTAAGCTATATTGATAATATTGAAGGAGTTGCCATAGGTAAAATATATTTATATTTTAAACAATTCACATTAAATCTTTGTAAAAAAAAACATTATATTGCAAAAAACTAGCAAAATATATAAACATATTTAATTAATGTATTTTAAAATTAATATGAAATATTATATCTAAACAAAAATCTATTTTTATACCTTCAAATCCGTAGAATAATTGTTGATCTTAAGGCAAAAAAAAAAACTACGCTTATACTATACTACGCTACGCTATACCTGCTTATTTTATTGTGTTGTGCATAATGGAAGGACTTAGATGTTTGTAATTATCACCGGCAATCGTAGACATCCACCGTCAAATGTTGAACAAATTCGACATATGATATCACAATGGATTGCTCCACGTGTTGGAAGTATTTTACTTTTATTTTTTAATGGAATTTATTATGTACATATAAGCCCTATTTGCGAATTAGGTCTGTGTCATAAAGTATAGTAATATAAATAATATTTAAGCTGATGATGATGTTAAGCAAAATCATATGATATAACCTAAAACTATTATCTTATTTTTTAAATATCTCTGTATCCCCATGAACAATATTGATTTTAATTTGTTTATAATAAAAGGGATATATAGTCTGTTATTTAAAATTAATTTCATTACTGTCCTTGAACTTCGTTTAGTGGGCCGTACAATGTATGGAGAGTGGCCCATGTCCTTTCTACCACGCACAACTACTCTGTGGAATCAGCTTAGGGACCTTCAAAAAACAGAGCCTACATCTTTCAATTCATCTGTGACTCATCTGGTCGCATGTCCATCGGCGACGGTAAATCAGGCGAGCTGACTGTTCGTTAGCTACCTATGATATATAAAAATATAAAATCAACAAAATTCTCCTAAAAATTGAGGGTTAAAGGTGGTATTAAATATTACACCGCACGCACTTTGCCTCTCAACATACACATTCCTCCCTCTACTGTGTCATAAATGCACACTTACCAGATTACTAGCAATCTCTTCTGGATTCACATCAGTGACGTCAAACTTAAAGGTGACAGTTTTGGACTTAGACTCGAGCTGGCATTCCACCACTGTGGCCGCTTCGTTCACTTCTAGTACCGTTAACTTGGGCAGTTTGTCCTTCTCACGGGAGCGCTTCTTGGACCCGCGAGATTTCTTCTCGCTAGAGATCGGTGATGGAACCGCTGTACTGGTGCCAACTGTAATAAGAAATATTATAATTAAATATTTTTTATTACGAAATCACAAAAAGAAGTGAAGTTTACGCTGTTTGGAACAAGTCTGCTCCCTGTACAGGCATTTGGAGTATAGTCCGTAACGTTACTCCACTGCGTATTAAATAACGTTATGTCTTCAAAACACTTTTTACTTATATTTCTTTATTGCGATTTTAACGCCCGTATTTTCCTTCACAGAAATCATAGAAGCTTCAATTAAGAATCAATTGAAAATGAGTGCTAGCACTAGAAATCGAAATCAGTTTGTTGACATGATAAAAACGCGCCCAGACTCTTAAGCTACTTCGGTTCATAAGTTAATATAATTTGATACAAAATAACAAAATCGTTGGAATTTAACCAAATGATACTTTAATAAAGAATTGAAACTATGTTGTCAAAAGCAGGCACTAATACATTATAAAGATCAAACTAACCTTCTTGTTGAGATTCCCCTTGCTTCTCATCCACAGAGCTCAAATCTGGAGGCTTTATCGCTTCAGGATGAGTGGACCCTGACGGGAATTCTGTCATTGGAGTCAGAAATTGCTCTTTCTGGCCCCCATTGCTCAGGTGGCCATTCTCAGTTTGATCAGGATGAATACTTAATTGCTGTGGTATCGATTCTTGTGTTGGTAAGGATCCCTGAACTGTAGGCTGGACTGATGGCTGAATAGAGGACTGAACAGAAGGTTGACCAGAATTTGGGCCAGTTTGAACAGAGGGTTGGATAGAAGGTTGAATAGTAGGTTGGACTAAAGCTTGGACAGAGGATTGGATTGCCTGCTGAACAGAGGGTTGAACGGTTTGCTGAATAGCAGACTGGACAGCAGGTTGCATAGTCTGAAGAGACATCTGAGGAGCTGATTCTTGAACTGGAGGTGGATTTAGCGGCACAGTGGGCGCAACCGAGGTCGGAATAGTCGCCTCCACCTGATAAGCAACATTCTGCATAGTCTGAACCGGTTGATTTTGCTGTTGGTACATTTGCAGCGGGTTGACAGAATAATTCTGCACCGGAGTGCCTTCATGACTAGATATCTGTCTTTCGCTCTGCTGAACCACGTTGAAATTCTGCGCCATTATATTGTGAGGTAGGGATTGACCTTGCAGGGGATGCATTTGATGATGATAATGTTCCTCTTTCTTCTGCATTTGCATGTCGACGTACTGATTATGATATTGCTGCATTTGATCAACGGACATCTGAGGCTGCAATGTTGGTTTTTGTTGATATTGTTCTGGCAATAAATTCTGTTGTTGGTCATGAACATCTGCCGTGCTTATCTGGCTTTGCTCTGAACCTTGACGTTGGTAAACTGGGCGCTGTGTTCTTAACATCTCTTCAACCATCTGTTGTTGTTGTCCCATCAACTGTTGCTTTTGCGCTAAAAGCGCTAAATTCTGTTGATCAATGATGTTCTGCTGCGTTTGTATATGCTGTTCCTGTTGAGCGAGGTACTGTTGCTGATGAAATATCGTGTTTCTAAAATGCTGTGGAGAGAGCGTCTGACCTGGCATGTGTAATTGTTGTTGTGTTAGCATTTGTTGTTGAAACACTAGCTGTTGTTGTGCAAGCATCTGTTTCTGCATGTTTAATTGTTGCTGAGCTTGCACCATTTGTTGCTGCGCTTGCGCAACCTGTTGCTGCTGTGCTAAGAGAGCGGGGTCCATAGCAGCAGATATCATGTTAGGCTGCATAAAATGCTGCTGGTTCTGTTGGAAATTCATGTTTTGACTAGCTTGTTGTTGCATTTGAGATCCAAGTAAGTTGTTCATCTTCTGCTGTAAAGATTCTTGCTCTTGTTGCGTGTGTGGTGCCGGTACGTCGACGCTCTCGGTGGTTGGTTGTTGACTGATGGCGGGAGTTTGTTGTGTTTGTTGCGACTGCTGCACCACCTGTTGTTGTTCCGACTCCGATTCCTTTCTCGACTGCAGCGTGTCAGGCCTCTGTATAATTTGCGAGAGAATATTCTGCAAGTTCTGCAGGGAAGGGTCTAGAACTTGCCCGGTAACGAGATTCGGCTGTGGACCAGTTATAATGGTCTCCTGTGCTGTCAGCTGCTCCTCCAACTGTTTTTGATGTATGACTGCTGCCTGATGCCTCATAATGTTTTGCTGTCTTTGTATTATTTGTTGTTGCAAAGCTTGATTCTGGTTACTAATCTCGTTTAAACTAAATTGGGTGTAGGGCGGTTGTATTTGTTGTTGTGAAGAGACCGGCTCAAGCTGGGCATGTTGTTCCAAGAGCTGACCTTGCACATTTTGGTCTAACAATTGTTGGTTTAAAAGATTGTGTTCCATGATGACCTGTTGTTGCTTGATGTTCTGTTCGAGTGAGGTTAGGGATGGCGGCATCCTGGCCTGTATGAGGTTATGCTGTAAGATCTTCATGGCGGTCTCTTCGTTGCTGATTTGTTGATATTGTTGTTGTAGGAGCTGTTGTTGTGTTTGTAGGTACTGCGATTGTTGGTCTAGCCTGTAAATACACATTTATTTCAAAATTGAAGTAACATAACTTCCTTTTAAAAATTTCTTTAAATATCTTTCATTTACGTACTGAACGCTTGCTAAAGCCGGCTGTGACCCCACTCCATTGAGAAGGCCGGATTTCACCTGATCCACTGGTCCCGTCTGCTGTTGGTTATGGAACATTTTCACCTGGAGCAGAAACATTTATATCGTTATCTGTATACAAGTGTGCATTGTCAAGTAAATACAAATACTAAACAAACATTTATATTTATAGCACAAACGATGTGTTTTACACATTAATGACTCATTTAGTTCTTATAAATACCAAGAAAACTTTTGACCATGTCTCGTAGAATATCAGTATGATATTACAACATAACCCTGCTGTGTTTCTTGTGGTCAATGTATAGAGTAATGTAGACCTGAGACATCCCATTTCATTCATCTGAAGTGACACCGCAGGTGTACCTTAAATGTTTGCTGAGGACGAACGTGGATGTCATGAGCCGCAGTCAGTACTTACCATCAAGTGTAATATATTAAAACACCTAATTTACGTTAAATTCTATGAAAAAAAACCACTTCGTGTCTATTGGTATAAAACCGATCAGATCAAATATAAGTTTTAAAACTTATAAATCTCACAAACTAAGCGCGATGAAATGGTAAAACGATTTAAGCAGGACCTTTCTCATAAAATAGATACGTGATGCATTTCACACTAAGTGACTATTTGGATGAGGTCAACATGTAGAAGATACTTTAGAATTTAGACTAACATGAGAGTGAGGGAGTAAATTTTGTACAATATTGTGAAACTGACCTGTTCAAGAAGCAACTGCTGGCGATTCTGCTCGTTGATCAGCTCCTGATTGAACAGCATCTGCGCTTTCTTCTCGCTCCTCTCTCTGTTAAAGAAATAGATTTTATATGTAAAAATAAGAATTATAGCCTTAATGGAGAGGCTCCAACGATGAGAGCTGAGATTACAAAATAATGATGAATGTGTTATAATCAGACAGACAATATAATATACAGACAAGAGACAAGTTAAATATATCCACACAGCAATAATTAATTTTTACGAAATCTGGTTAAATATATTTGAAACATTGACAAATGATTAGTAATCAAATAAAAATAATCAGAATTATGCTCTGATACAATGAATAAATGAAACAAGTTGCAATATATATCGAGTCTTTCAAACACATCGTCTAATTACGTCACTATAACCTCACTAAAATACAAAACAGCATCTCTGTATATCAAATTATGTAATACAACACATATTCAAGAACACGTATAATAATCAAAATAAAAATAATCAGAATTATGCTCTGATACAATGAATAAATGAAACAAGTTGCAATATATATCGAGTCTTTCAAACACATCGTCTAATTACGTCACTATAACCTCACTAAAATACAAAACAGCATCTCTGTATATCAAATTATGTAATACAACACATATTCAAGAACACGTATAATAATCAAAATAAAAAAATGTCTTAAAATTATTATTTTTTATCTGTATCACATATAAAAAAATTACCAAATACCAATATCATACTCGATCAGAATTCGTCTGTTCGAAAACGTACCAATAACCTTCGCAAAGGGAAACCCCATTAAGTCGAGAGCTAAATTAAAGATGAATTGTTTAAACACAACGAGGCAAGACACGCGAAGTCGTATCAGAACAAAGGGTATATCGTGTTATTATCAAAGTCGTAGTAACTATGGTAACCTTCTAACTACTACGAGTTCGACTGGCTCAATAAAATATATCGTCTTCTATACCAAATAGAAGATAAACACATCGTTCAAGGTATATGTATAAAAATTGAACAATGGTAGAGTTACGTTGTAGCTAGATTACCTAGCTGATGAATGAATGGGTCGGCACGGCCGGGGGAGGACCACGCCCTCACAGAATACCAGCGACGAAATAGCAGCATAATTCTGTGTTTTCGTCTGGTGAGTGTAGGTATCCGGAGACGTTTATTACTGGTGACGAGGCATTCCATCTCAGTCCTCAAGGGTGACAACGCATCTGCATTACGATCCCTTGTCAAGGGTGAATGTAAATGTCATGGGCCAACAAACTGTAGCGTAGCTCTACCACTATTACAACCATCACTCTACCCCTGTGTTTAGTTTGTGGTATGGAAATTTGGGAATCCAATTACAGATATCTTGTTATATATAACATTACATTTAGTTATATATACATATATTTATTTATGTATAGTGTATATTATTATATTATATAATTATTTTAAATGTGAAACAGGCAACTAGCGCGATGTACATATAAAATACGATTCTTACAGTTACGAATGACATTGTGTACACTGGCATATATATTATGTAAATATAAATAAATACATAAAAAAGGTATTTTATATCAGTCTTAAGGTTGGTTCGTCTAATATTATTAAAAACTAAAAATATATATATAATTTTGAAAGTCGCACAAACATGTTACCTGTTTATCAATAATAAAATCATAACATAAACTTGACCTAGTGTAAAGAAGCGACGACTAATCATTGGCATTTAAGCGCAGTATAACACCGACCCAATTGGCCTTTATGCCAAATAGAGCACAATGTTACAGAAACTCTATCAGCCAAGATGTCTTCGAAAACAACTGGACTTTTAAATGAACCACTAGACGCAATGACATTAGTCACAATATAGCAGCACTATATTTCATTAGGCACTGATATTACACAAAATACAAATTTTATAATAAACTTAAAAGCACTACACGAGTTTTTTTTTTATGACTAATCATCGTGTTAATCCGGTGGCTTTATAGTTGTGTGTTTAGTGTATTTTAAATGCGGTAATGTAAATTTCCTATTATACCAAATTCTTCATAGAAAGTCATCACAAATTTACTTATGTATTTGTATTTATAGGTTGACAAACGGGCATACAGTTCACCTGATGGTATTATAAGTGATTCCTGCAGCTCATCTCACACATATTCATGATCGATAAGAAATTAATGCAGTTGGTAACCTTTCTTTTTTTTTAAGATTAGGCTAGAATAGAGCAGGTATGTTCAACCTTTTTAGCAACGGGCCTATCCAAATTTTGAAATTTTCAGTCAAAATCACACTAATAGTATTTAAAATTGTATTCATATTGTAAAAATTAGATCTTAATATATTAGAACTTAATATATGAGCGGGAGATCTTTAATATAAATAAACACTTGGCGGGCTACTGTCCCGTGCAATAGAGGAACGCGACGCAGCATCCTTGTGTACGGACCACTACGTCAAACGGTCGCGATATCCACATAAACATAGACACAGCAAATAGTAATGTGTTTAATTGCTCGCATAGATAAGCATGTAATATATATTATTTTTCAAAAACATTCCATACATACGGGTCTAGTTTAGAACCTTCGTTCGATCGGTTAAAAGATACACTAAAAAAAATTATAAAGCACAATTTCACAATGTATTCTTTAAATACTACTCTCAATAGTCCTGCCGCCAATGATTGAAGCAAGCATGCATCATTGAAGCTGTCACTCTCTATCTGCTTATGTTTAGCAGCGATTGGATCGCGGCCAGATTTTTCTCGACAATAACTGAAAAATATTTATCTACTACATATAATTAGTAAAAAAAAAAGTGAGTGCTAACAGTGATAGAGCACGTTGCTTTTTTCTAGTCGCAGCACGAATGGGTCGTCTCGTGAGGGGAAGGACTATGATGCCCTTATAGAATACCAGCGCGAAACATCAGCATAACCCTCTCGTTGTTTTTCGTATGAAGAGGGTAGAGATACGCTGACACAATTACAGGTCGTCCATTGAAATGCTTGATTGTATAGCATCCGTAATATAATTTAAAAGGTGCCATGGCATACCCGAATAAAACATAAGTTCGGTATTTTTTTAAAAAGAACTACTTTATGACTTAATAACAAAATAAGCTACTTTCCACACAACCACTTTTAAGTACTCTGTCTCGCTCACTTACATGAGTGAACAATTGACGCTGAGAACAGTTCATCACGTAAGTAAAAAGAGACATACAGTACATCTAAATACTTATACAATTATATATACATATAATTATATATTATCTTAGGAATTTATAATACTAAGTAAAATAATAGATATTTATATACATTTACATAAACTATAAAACAAAAAAATATACATATTATAAATACAAACATATCTAAAAGTAAATATATATATAAATATATACATAATTATTATCGATGTAGTGAATCTGCTGACGCTACTTCCATCAAATGCTTTCGAATTTTTCGTTTAGACTCTAAGCAACTTTTAGCCATTCTGATTTGGAAAGGTAGCGCATTCCACAGGAGAATAGATTGAAGAAAGAATGATGAGTGAATGATATCAGTACGATGAGAAGGACATAGGAGAAGACGATTATGCGTCGAACGAAGATTTTTATTGACGGAACTAAGATATTGAAAATGAGAAGATGAATAAGCAGGAGTAGAAGAAGAATTCATAAGAGAAAAAAGTGTGGTAAGAGCTCTTAGCGATCGAAGCTGACGGATAGGTAACCACTGAAGTTGTGATCGATATAGCGATACGTGCTCGTATTTACGGAGATTGAATACAAATCGAATGCAGTTACTCAGAAGTCGGTCAAGCTTATTGAGGTGATCTGCATTAAGGTCAAAGTGGCACACATCACCAAAGTCGATTTTTGGGAAAATTAAGGTATGCACGAGCGTTATTTTAGTTTTAGCAGGAAAATTTTTTTATATCGGTTAAGGGACCTTCGAACTTAGTAACTTTCTGACAAACACTAGCTAATTGGTGATTCCAACTTAGTGTTGTGTCAATAATCAAGCCTAAATTCTTAACATGTGGGCTGAATGGTACAGGAGAGCTGTTAAAAATTATCGATGGTTTGCATAAGTCCAACGTACTTATAATGCGGGAGTTCCCTATGATAATGGCCTGACACTTCAAAGGGTTTTAAGTGTCAGGCCATTATCATAGGGACAAGTTTGGATTAACAGTTAACTGTCCAAACTTGTCTGTCCACTTTCTGATGGCATCTAAATCTTTGTTTATAATATAAATATGTGCTATTGATCAGATCTTATTCGATGTGAGGAAAGTTCAGATACAGTGGCAGGGGGACGCGGGACATACAGTGACAGGGGGACACGGGACATAACACACCCAGACCCGAAAGCCAACAATTGGTAAAAGTAAATAATTGTAATTATTGACCTGCAGGCCCCGGCGACGCAGTAGCCAGGTACCTACTCTTACCACCGCAAAATGAGGCGGTCAAAGAACAGTGTTAATAGTGGTTGTGATCAGATAGATCAATAGTGATATGGAGCAAATTAGATCGAATCTATATGGACGCTATGAAATAAAACCTATTCTGGTCTGCGATTCGATATTTACTTACACTCACAAATTTGTACAAAAAAGATTATTTTATTTTGGTCTGGTGTGTTGTAATATATATCCCGTGACTCTAATACTGCATCTGAACCACCCCTGAGATGCTGTTGCATATCCATCAGTACATCGGACAAGGAAAGAGAATGACGAGTGAATATATCATTCACCCGTCACACAACGATAATAGTTAATGGCATTTAGTAAAAACCAGAAATACATCGCTGTGGTCGGAATCGACCAGATCATATGAATTTAGAACCGTTATGATGTTACGTTTTCTTTATTAAGACATTATAACTGTTTTTATCAAAAAGATTTTTCTACCAGTTACAAGTAAATAAAGTTTCCCCTTTCGACAATGGAAATCGATTAAAAACCAGACAAAAGCTATATCCGTCCGCCTAAATATTCCAAATTTTATTCGGAATGAAACTAGACACGCGTGGCTCTACCGCGAAACGACATTTGTCACGCGAATTTTACGCGGGCCTTTAACTGTCAGAGGCAGTTCACATGTTGATAGAGTTTCAGACCAACCATCATACAAACAAGACCTGGCTGTATGGACTAAAGTCCTTTGCCTTTCCCATTAGGGATAAATTAATATCATCATCATTACATGTTGACATTGACAGTACTGAATGTGTTTTACACGCAATCTGAACGTTTAGTAACTGACGCGAATATAGAAATTTTCTGCAATATTAATCAAAATCAACCACGTATATTTTAGTGCAGATCAAAACAAAATAATTAATTTACTATGAAATTACAAATTTCAATTATAATAAATTTAACGGTTTCAAGTAATGAAATATAAAAAAAACACACCAAAAAGTTAGTGTAGTGTATTTTTAATTAACCTCTAATAATCCTTGAGTTCAAAGATTAAATAAAAGTAAGGTCATATCCAATTACTTGAAAGGCCGCGAGAGGTTTCTTTGAAAGGCAAAGGAAAGTATAAATTTATTACACAAACATAACGATACTAGCCAATGTAATATTAAGTAAAAGCAAACTTTGCATTTAAAATATAAAAAAATCGTCTATCTTAGTATGAAAAATACCCAAGGTACCAAGAACAAGTGCCTTCAACGCTTGTTTTTTGGGTCCTTATCAGGGATAAGAGAGGGTTACTGACCATTTATATCATCAAATGTTTTAGTTATCTTGCCGACATCATAAAAACATTAAAACAACATTTAGATTACTTACCGCGTTAAAATCTATGAATTCAATAAATATTCCATAACAAATCGTATTATAAGTGTTTACGCATTTGTTTGAAAACATAAACAATATATTTATTGCCACACACTGACACATGAAACAAAAATAAATACTAAATGAATGAAGCAAATATCACACGAGATAAAAAAACAGTCCGACGTATAACAAATCATTCAAAGTTACTACTACGTGAGGTTAGGGCTCGAATCAACATTGATGTAATGCTATGCTAGTGTGTGTTGCTTACACAAGTTCACAACAATAAATGGCGCGCAATGATGCGTCGAAACGGACGTTCCAACAATTACGATATCATGAGGAATGGCTGCAAATTAAATAATTAACGTTTTTAAATAATATTTACTTTCAAGTTGGAGCTATTTAATTTTTTTAGGTGTGATTATGTATGCCGCATATTTGCCGAGATAATCAGTGCGTGAAAAGTTAAAATAAAAGTTAAATTAAAGCATATATATATGTGTAGGTGTTAGACCATAATCACTCTGATTAGCATACTCGTATCTTTGTAGATTATTTTTTCATTTATGACACACATATTTTTAAAAATCAACCATTGTTTGCATTCTTATTCTGTCTTCCGTCTGTTTAAATAATGTAAGCGTATGTAAATGCGTTTGTAGCTATAACTTTAATTCGTAAGAATATATTGTAACGTTTAAGAGCTGCGGAATTTGTAGCATGAATTAAAAAGGATACCACGCCATATTTTTTGGTTATCAGTAATTTTATCGATATCATTTTATAAGGAGAAATAAATGATGTAATATCCCTTACATTAGGTACATCCCTTTATTTTAAAGTAGAGAAGATCCTTTTTATTGACGTAAGATTTCAACATATCATGTGAAGGTAACCTGCATGTCTCAGAAATAATAAAAAAATAACATGTGAAATATGTCAATCCGAAGCGAAGTCAAGTGGTGGACGATGCTCTGTCTAAGTCCCTTTAGATAAAAGTCCTATGCCCAGTGGTGAGATTTATATATATAGACTGTTACTTTATATATAATTAAATACTGTTTGTTAAACGCTAACCTCCACAATGGCATGACCCAATTTTTATTTGACATCCAGTGATGTATTAAAAGTGAGTGTTTGTTTAATTTAGATCGATAAGCGAAGTATTTTATTTGCTTTAATACAGATAAATATAGAACAAAGTATAGATTGTAACAATTAGTTTAAAAAGATTTAAAGTTTAACAATGAGTGCTACATGGCAGTTTGTTTCTAGCTGCAGAATGAATGAGTCAGCTCGACTGGGTAGGACAACGGCTCACAGAATTAATACCAGTGTGGAATAGCAGTATAACACGGCTGTGTTTCGTCTCGTGAGTGTAGGGATCCGGAGACCTTTATTACTCGCGACGAGGCATTTGATCTCAGTCCTCAAGAGTGATCAGCATTACGATTCCTTATCGAGGATGAATGTAGATGTCGTGGGCCGCAGAAATCACTCGCCATTAGGTGAACTGAGTGCTCGTTTGTTACTCTCCAATGTAAATATTAAAAAAAAAAAAAATAGTGCACTATTGTAATAGGATTCCTATCTACTGCTACTACTGCCTGGACTGCCTGGACTGCCTGGACTGCCTGGAACTAGTATGCCCCTCAATAATGTTCATAAAAGATACAAGTCAAAAGAAGCCCCCAATGAAACACTTAAAACTGAATAGAAACCACCAAAATATCGTAATAAATGTATCTCCATACAAAACGCAACATTTTTTTACAATAATATTTCAGCCAAGATACGCCAAACAGCCGCTAAGTATTCCCACCATTAGGACCAAGTGATCATGTTATTGTTCTTTATGAAAAAAAAAGTAGTAATATTACTCATACTATTAAAATACACCATTAGACCATCCAAATTAAACTTAAATTTACTAGGAAAGATGTTTAACGACAATAAGCGAATGTCGGATTCGTTCAGATTGTACTCTGAACCATTATATAGCTAATGGTTTTAAACTACAAAAGTGTTTATAAAAAAATATAAAGGCGCACGAAAGAACCGTATCCCGTTAACGTTCCGAGTTCTGCATCATATCCGGTCGCCAAATCTAGTATGACCGGATCAACCAGATATTTTGTAGACGTTTTACAAAAGGTACTTTTTTCCTACTCAAGCCAAAGTCCGCAGAGCTGACGAAAACATTTCCATTAATGATTCTTTATCAAGTATAATTGTGGGTGTCACAATTAGCAGAAATCACTTACGTGAATGACCATCCTAATTTAAAATACAATTCAAATATAAAAATGTACATAACTAACTCATACAATAAAAGTAAAATCTATATTATTAAAAACGTTCCAACAACGATACCTATTTGATACACATCATCTTTTTTTTTATCTTTCCGTCTTTTATCCACATTAATCTAACAAGTATTAAATTGCAAGTCGAATACAGCACGGGCTTAACTTATAAAGAGATAACAAAAAATCCTAAAGACAAAGTGCAAACACTTTAAACTGATAGTACAAGGTATGCGTTTAGAGTAAAAGAAAAAAAAACTTTGTTGCAAGTTGTTTTCGCGCAATTATTGTTGAGTACTAACGAATAAGAACAAAGCCATACATTAGCTGCTAAGATCACAGCTTCACAAAATACGATCGTTAAATAGCAGCATTGCGCTTCTGTTCCGTCTTGTGAGTGTAGGCATCCGGAGACCCGATTAAAGGTAACGAGGTACATTCCTCTTAGTCCTCAGGGATGACGAGGCATGTAGATCTTGATACTTGCTGTGGATGGAGGTAGGGAGGGTGATGCAGTCATCACTTGACATCAGGTTAAGCGAGTCCTTAGTTTCATAAACAAGAAACATTTCTTCAAAATCCTTTCAATTGATCATAACCTACAACAGTGGTAGAGCTACGATGCAGTTTGTTTAAACTGAACTTAGTTCGGGTTAACCGTGACATTCAAAAGTAAACGCCACACACGTGACGCTTAAAATACGGCATAAAATCCGTTAAGGAGGAAATAGGTTTTTTTTCAATGTGCATCAAATATAAAAACAACTAGTATAAGAAAATCATGTCATAAATTATCTTCAACGAAAATAATTCATAAATATTGTTATAGAGACATCGAAGTTATCGACATTCGAGTACATGGAAAGATTCGCAATAACAACGAACGAATGTTCTGCCTGCAATTGTAGTGAGACAACGCAAACTTTCAACGAGGTACAAAAATCTGGCCAAGACATTAATACAGAGGTTAGTTTCATCTCCTATCGCATGATGCCATCAAGTAACTCGCATATTTGTTGAAACCTGATTCTGGGCCGCACGCGTACTCCAAGAATGTATGTCACTTACATACATTCTTGGATTCGTGTCTTAGTTGTTAATAATAAAAAACTTAGTAATCCGTCAGAAGCAACTGACCGAGCCGAGATTCGGCACTCTTGGGCACCCTCGAGTCAGATGCTTTCGCGCCCAGCGTAACGGTCCAAGCCGAGGCCTCGTGCTGGTCAATAAAGGTCTCGGCTGAGTGACCTCTCATATGTAAAGGCATTTTTAGTGTTACTGGGCAGATAACCAGCTCAGTTCCGTGAGCCCTGTGTATGAAGGTGTAGGAGCCGCAAGGGCATCACAGGATACAAAATCCGTACAACTCCTTAATTATAAATTGTAATTATATTTACGAAGTGCTCAGCGTTGAAGGAAAGTAAATCGTGAGAAAACCTACATGTTAGATATGAAAAAGAAAAAATATTTTGAAGACATTTGAACTCCGCCAATCCGTAGTGGCGAGAAGCAGTGGCCTATGCCCAACAATAGAATATATATATATATATATATAGACACTAAACACCTCATTTAAAAAAAGATAGAAAGAGAAAATGTACGGCCTTCTCTACCGGTCGACCCTTGAGATAGCAACATTGTAGGTGACAACGATTCGGGTTATTAAAGTACTAAAACATTACTCAAAATACAAACTCAGGAAATAGAACAGTAATACAATTAAAAACATAATTTTAAATATAATAGATTGTCACTAATGTAAATTCAATTAAATCATATGTAACGGATACGATGGAACTCTGCCAAACCTAAAACATTAATTACGCATACATATACGTATTACTAGATGATATACTTTGAAAAATAAAAATTAAAATATTCCAATAAAGTGCGAAGCACACCAATCCTCTGTGGATTATTATGTTACACACTCCCCATTATGTGACACCCCGGCCTATGCTTACGACCAACATTGGGATTTATATGTATAATTCACTTTGTTTTTTACATTTCTTTCTATTCAACACACTTTCTATCACTCATCGCTCTTGCCTTCCTCTCTCCAGGGAGTGCTTCATACATTTCCTAATGTAAGATCGATGTGTGTGTATCGTTGTTTTTTAGCATATAACAATTTTTTTTTTATTATATTAATTTTTTAATTAAATTTTATATATATAAAAATATAGTATATATATATATATATATATATTTATATATATTGTATTTTCTGAATAACAACAGAAAACTTATAATTTTTTATAATAATATAATATACATTATTAAGTAACCGAAATAACTTACAGCCGCACGTCAACAATATATTCGATGATACAATCCAAAACTTAATTTGACCGTCAATTCACTGAGAAATGACATATTTTAAATTTCACACCTTCTTGAAAACCTTCCAAGTATAATTAACAAAATAAAAAGTCCCCGTGGTATTGGAAATAATATAAAGAAACACACGTGGCAGCAACATCGTATGGTATACTGCAAGTATCAAGCCACCAATATGTGAGTGAGACCGCGCATATTAATTATTGTATAGTGACGTGCATAACAATATCGATATATTTACGCGGGAAAGATTTTTAGAACTACTTAGTTCTCTAACAGATCCTAATACTTCCAGTGCTTGTTTTAGTGCGATTATCTCGTAATTATCTTATTATAATCTCATAATTAAATTGCTAAATAGATGAAATAGAATATATAAATAGTAATTATATTTAAGCTAGCAAACTTATTATTTGTATATGCAATTTTTGGGGGTATACTTATATACAATCGATGGGATTCAACTACAATGATATGGACTGGAAAGAACCGGCCAGCGATACCACCATGTCACTGGCCGGTTCTCTCCAGTCCATACAGATAGAAGCGTTGCTGGAGTTTCTTGCGCCACTTCGTCTCCAGCGCCCACGCATTCTGAAGTGGTGGTACAGGTAGTTAATAATAGTAGTGATAATAATATATTATAAAGCCGAGGTTCGGCCCTCTCGGGCACCCTTGAGTCGGACGCTCTCGCGAAACAGGGTAACGGTCCAAGCCGAAGCTCATTCTCGGGAACCCTTGCGCTGGTTACCCATAAATAGAGGTCTCGACTGGACGGCCATCAGCCCGAAAAAAAAAGAAAAAAAACTATAATGATATAATAAGAGATATAAAACAGGCGGCGTTCGTTTAAACAACTTATCGATGTACGATATGTTGAAACGACATCACTACGCACTTTTAGTTGGAACGTCTGTATGCACAGATAGATAAGCTCATCGAGCATTCTAAAGGTCGCATAGTGAACATTAATTGGCAGCAGTTGTACATCCGGACCGATAAATCTACTATATACAATAATTAGCATAGCACGCAACTTTTCTTAAAATTAAGGTAAATAATCTTTGCTCACTGAACAATGGCTTCCCCATGAATGCCCTAATGCATGACCATTTGTGAAATATTATTCATAGCGTGGGTATCGCGATCCCAGGCAAAGATCGACGACACACAAGCCAGGTATTTTATTAGACGGTTTTTCATTCGACTTGTGTAGGCGTTATGTGAACACTAAATGTTGCTTGAGCTAAGCTTATCTTATTATCTCTATGAGCCACATTAAATTTGGACCAGTCATTGTGTCACGATCGCATGTTAAACAATCAAAAAGTCTGTTAATGATTTTATTTTATGTATATATTTAGAAATAGATTATGATATACAGCACGGCTTATGGCAATAGGCAGGTCATATAGATCGGAGAACTGATAACCGATGGGGAAGAAAGGTCCTTGAATGGCAACCTTGACCTTCAGCGCGATCCTTTTATTTTGAAATTAAACAATAAATAGGACAACAATATGTTCAACGATTTATCATTTATTAGAAAAACAGTATAAATCCCATAACACAAGTGCAGTTTCAATATTACATTACGGACAAACATTTAAATCAGTTTTAAGGTATGAACTATAATGGTCAACTAATTAGAAACATAAACAAAAAAGTATAAAAAACAATTTTTTTTTCAAGTATTAGTAATTAGTATTGTTATTTACGAAATAGCTACTATCCACAGCCTACCAATAGTTATAATTAATATTTAGTGGCGTATCCATTATTTTCAATAACAGCACTGCAACGACGTGGCATTGATTTAGTCAATTTCATATATTTTTCTCGGGGGATTGAATTCCATGCTTCAAATGCTTCATATAGTTTGCGTTTTGACTGGTGTTACGTTTGAGACTTTATTTTTAACAATATACCAGAGATTTTCTACCGGGTTTAAATCCGGACTATTTGCTGGCCAGTCTTAAACGTAAATATGCCGTTCACTAAGATAACATTTGACGTATTTGGCCGTGTGTTTAGGGTCATTGTTATGCTGAAAGATTCAGGTTACTGGCAAATGATCGTCCGAGTAGGGAATCATTGTGTGCTCTAAGATATTTTTGTATTGCCTTTTTTAATTATTATTTTGAATTTTGAACATGTATATTATTTAAAAAACTTCTTTCGATTTTGCGCCATTTCACATATTTTTTCGTGTTCATTATCAAATTACAATATAGAATGGGGTGTTAAAGAAAATAGGATTGCAGTGATCGCCTTGCACAAAGTGGGTATGGAGCCGTCGGTCATATTCCAGACACTTCAAAAGCATGGTATCAGCCGTATGTTCGTATATCGTACTATCAACAGATACAACAACACTTCCTCTGTCGAAGATCAGAAAAGATCGGAGCGGCCGCGTTGGAACTTACGTTAAAAACTACAAAGGCTGTTAATGCTGTTAAAGCCAGAATTCGACGAAACCCCGTTAGGAAGCAAAAAGTCTTTCAAAATTCGCGAGAAATGAAGATTCCCGCTAGGACTCAGTCGCATATTATAAAACAAGATCTGAAGCTCGGTGCTTATCGACGATATACACATGACATGGACATGCCCTAAATCAATCTTTACAATTAAAGAGAGTGGATCGATCAAAATGCTTTCTGTCGCGATACGCAGGTGTAAGGCACAGAAATATCCTTATTACCGATAAAAAAAAATTCACGATTGAAGAACACTTCAATAAGCAAAATGATGAAGTGTACGCTCACAGTTCTAAAGAAGCTGCTCAAGTGGTCGGAAAGGTACAACGTGGTCATCATCCTGCGTCAGTGATGGTTTGGTGGGGCGTGTTTTATCAAGGAGTCACAAAACTACATTTTTGTGTGGATCATGTTGTGAGACCTCTCAGAAATACACTTTTTAAAAATATACCGTGGACCTTCCAGCAGAACTCTGCACCTGGTCACAAGGCACCAACTACCCAAGCCTGCCTTGGAACCAACGCTCCGGACTTTATAAGAGCTGAAGACTGTCCCTCATGTAGGCCAGACCTCAATCCTTTAGACTTCAACTTATGGTCAGTTTTAGAGCACATGGCCTGCTCTAAACGACACGGCACTTGACATTGAGTCTCATAAAAAATCTTTGGAGCAAGCAGTGGCGACATTTCCCTTGGAAACAGTTCGTAAATCCATAGATTCGTGGCCAAACAGATTAAAGGCCTGTATAAAAGTCAAAAGGGCCACCTTTCGAATAGAATATTTTTATTATTTTTTGCTGAGACTAATAAATATGTTGGTATAAATTTTAATAATATTACATTAATTTATTTAAAAAAAATGCATTTTCAATTTGTAATAGAACTTATGGCCGGCCTAGGTATATATATATATATATTTAAAAGGCTATTTCTAATTGCACACACAGTGTCAAACGATCCATCAATAAATAGAACGACGACCTATTCAAGTTTGCGGGAAGTCGTTGGATGCGGGTGGCTCAGGGTCGTGCCTTCGTCGACAGGCTATGTAGATGAGTAGGCGGAGTTGAGTTGAAATGGTCAACAGAGCTCGAAATGGTGTCCGACAAGATCTCGCTTAGGTAATGTCACGTCTTTAAAAAACTCTTTAATTTTAATTCAGAGAATGAGAATGTACATTCACTGTATGTTCTCTGAATAAAAAATTGTGTGATTTGAACAAGTGATTAAAAAACATTTTCTAATATCGATAGTGTCGCGGCCTTATTTCCTTTACTTAAATTTAAAGGCAAAGTATTGTTTTCCAACCATTTTTTGTCGCGACCCACGCAAAAGCCAAAAAGTACCCTTTTACTATAAAATTATAATAACATTTTAACTACTAATTCACTTACTCAAAGCAGGCTACAATTTTATTTTTTCATGTTGTTCTTACATGATAATATTTAATTTTATAAAAATACATAAAAAAATATTCTTATATCACGAATTCATCTTAAATATACGAATCTTTCATGTATATGGTCTTATTTATTGCGACCCAACGCAAACCGTCTAGGTATTACCATCCCAGGTTGAGAAACGATGCGTTAGAGAGAAAGAAGAAAAATGAACATTAAATCATTTTTCCTCTCCTATTTCACAAAACAAATGTTTTACGAACAATTTATACAAACGAGTAGAAAACATAATTATTAACGCTTAGACGTTTAGTGGTATGAAGCGAAATAGGTATATAAATTGAAATATTTAATAATCATAGAAGAAATTTCACCAAGACACAGCATAAGTCAAAATAGAAATAAAAGAACCGTAATTAATGGATGCCTGATACTCAAAAGTGAAATCGAATTAATCAGATGATATGCAATTTGAAACTAACACCAAGTCACTGTTCCATTACAGCATGTAAAGAGAAGGTTAGTTAAAAGTTTTTAATGTTTATTGTTATGTTACGGGGTCATATACCCGTCTTCAACTGTCAACTGATTTGTGTCATATCGGCCGTGTATACACTATATACCAACCTACCATATCTTCCACATTTATTTATTTTATTTACTCTTTATTGCATTACCATTAATAAAGTTAAAAATTCACAAAGGGCGTACTTAATGCCAAAGGTATTCTCTCCCAGTCAACCCAAGGTGTGGTGAGATATGTGTATGGTAGATGGACCAATAAACTAATTAATAAAAAAAAACTAATACTAGCAAAGAATAATACATACATATATAGATATTAAATACATAATACTTGTATAAATACATAATATATGTATATATGTATATATATATATATATGTATGTATGTATGTATGTGTGTATATATATATATTACATAATTGCATACAATACAATAGCGGTAGCTACCTATAATAAATTCATCTGACTTCAGATAACTTAAGTAAGTGATCACGAAGCAAACATTCATTCGTTCACTCGTTCACTGCGCCCACTGACCGGTTGAGCGAGATGAGCTGCGACTTGAGCAGCTTGAACACGATGCGCGCGTCCTCCTCCATGATGAGGCCCGCCTTGGCCATCTCGTTGGCCACCTCCTCACAGTCGTCGTGCTCTATGTCGAACTCGAACTGAATCGCCTCGTTCTCCTTGTGCGTGTACGACCTGTGGATACGAAATGTTATTGTCAATAAGCTGCTACTGCTATGTTTACATTGTAGAATTCAAATTAACATTCATGTAATACATATACTATAATTTATATTGACACTGAAAACAAAAATAACTACAACGTTTAACGTTAAAAAACGTTACATAAATTCGTTACTATAACGTTATAATTTGTGCGGGATAAAGTGTGAAGTAACTGTGCAGTGCATAAACAAACTATGTAGCATAAGAGTTAATAAATAATAGTTAAGTGTAAACCTAGTAGAACATTATTGTTATGTGCAAATAAATACAAAAAAACCGAGCGGCGCTCTCTACGGTACCGCTCCGACGTAGCTTAGTATTAGGCTAATGATTCTTGATTGGTCAAATTGTAAGGCCTGTGATTGGTCACCAATCACAAAGCTTGAATTATCTTTAATACGCGCCATTTTACAAACCGGGCATTTACAATCCGACGCTCTAAGAAGAATAAACACAGTGAAAAATAGAAGCAAAACCAAGTTTTCATTTCTCCAAACCACCCAGCCCTACAGCAAATGTACAGAAGCGTACATAATAGTTCCCTTAAATTATGTACTATGCAAAAGTAGTTTAAAGATAAATAATAAGACTTGAACATGTTATATTTATGAACGCAACAGAGTGCACCAGTTCTAAATCTAATGATAAATTATTCCTGAAGGCAATGATATCTTCATCATTAATTCTATCATCTCAACAAGAAAATCTTTTGAAGATGCGTTGTCACCCCTGAGATAATAAGCTCTCTTCTACTGTTTTACACTGGTATTGTGCAAAACATGGTCCTAACTGGATCGAGTTCACCTAATCGTGTTACACCTAGTTTATAACTGCGGAGTGACTTAGTGACCAGTCTTCGCATAATATGTGTTTCTTTAATATTTCGATAAGAATCATTAAAAAGCAGTGATAAATATTGTGGTCTGGATTCTTTCAACTCCTTAGTATCTTATCACAATTCTTGAATCTAGATGAATCAGTAATTCTTTAATTTAATTTTTAACTAATGAGTGAGAAAAAATAATGAGAAAGAGAACAATCAGAAATATTTAAACACCGTTACTGACCGTTTCTTAGGATCGATGATCTTAAGCCGAAACTGTATCTTCGTGATGTCGGAACAGGTGACGAGATCGCGCTCCACAATCTCAAGCCGCAGTCCGATGTCCTCGCCGAAGAACTCGTGGTTGAGAAGATCCTTAACTTTAGGCCTGACAACATAATCAATCATAAATTAAAAACACACTCTTTGTATTCAGTTTATGTTAAATCTTATCTAAGAGAACAAAGTGAAAAATACTAATCTATATTATTTACATATACAAATTTTTTAATAATATATAATTTAAAAATAAACAATGCTTGTAAACCAAAATATTTCCCAATTATTCTAGTCTTCAATAATGAAATTACAGTTTCGAACACAAAATATACAACTTCATTCTATAGGATCGCTACATAACTTAATAAAACGGTCTCTCACCTGAGTTCCAGTTGAAGTAGCCAAGATATAAATACATAAATAACAATACAAATAACACATGCTAATAAAGTGATAACTTTTTATATATCTTTTAAAGTATATAGACTAAATACTTATAAATAATTAAAAAAGTTACCACAAAATAGAATGAATAACGGAATTCATAATATTATAGAAATAAATATCGTACGGAGAAAGAGAGTTTGGGTTGTAATGATTGATTGGTTGTGTGAAAAAGTATGCTGTGTAGAATCCTCATGTACTCTTTGAAATATTAATAACATTGTGATGTATAAAGAGCTACGTGTGGAACAGCGCCATCTAATGAATTTAAATACTACTAAAATTATATCCATACATATGGCAAATTAAAACATATTTCATATAAAAACGGGTTTTTAAATAAAAATACACATTTATATAACAATTTAGATAACTACATATAGGAGGATTCTAGGAGGATAATAAATTAGAGAAAACAGAACTTGAATGATATTTCACCTGTCCGCTTTATCCGGTTTGATACACGACTCGATGATGTCCTTTACCTCCGGTATTGTCACCTTCTCCAAGCTTTGTGGTTTGACTCCCTGAGAAATAATTAAATACTCAATACATATTCCTAGCAATCAGCGAATCTTCATAACTATTACTGGCTGTGTGGAAGTTTCGTTTATAATCATAATAAATTAATTTATTACATAGTGTGTACAAAGTTCAAAAAGAAAGCTTCTTTAGATTTATTTTAAAAACTTTACCATTCATTGATTTTGTGTTAATTGGTAAATGGTTAAAAACCCTTATTGCAGTGACATGTGCACTTTTGTAATATATTTCATTAATTATGCTGGCCAATTTAAGATCGTGTTGGTGGACAGCACGTAAGTTAAGGCTCCCACGTGCATGGGCACCTTCTGGTTAATACCAGATAACATTATCTGCCGAGACAGTAATTCCGTAGTTGGATGAAATACATGTGCAATAATGGAGAGAGATAAGCTCGAACATACTGACAAGATATACAAAAACATTGTTTCTCGGCTGGGAATGGTACTGAGGACCTGCGACGTAGTCGGGTGTAACACGACCACTACACCAAGCGGTAGATAATCGTAAGATTATGAACATACATAACTAGAACGGTATACAAATACCTTTAATTGAATGGACGCAGTGTCTACAGAGGTAATAATAGAAATCAAGTAAGTGAAGTAAAAATAGTAAAGGAAAGAAAAAGGAAAATGTATGCATAGATATAAGACACTTTTTAACAGTGGAAGGGCCGTGCTGCAAGTTGTTCTATTTGCAGCATAAATGAATTTCTATTTTTCTAATTCATGAACGACACGGGTTTGTCAAACAAAGATCAATTATCACCAACTTATCAGTTTAAACTGACTTTCGTAAAGCTTTCCACAATCATGAAACCTCTTACAGAAAATTACTTTTAACGGTATTAATGGTAAATCTACTTCGATTGTTCGACCTTATCTATATATTAACATATTTCTTCTGGAGTACCGGAGTGGTCAATTTTAGAACCTTTGTTATTTATATTATTCATCATTGATATAAATCACTTTAAACACGCTATTTTTTTCGTTACGCTAACGACCTAAAAATATATCTCAGAATTCGTAGTCTACAAGATGGTCTCAATCTGCAAGAAGACCTTAACACTTTTAGATACTGTATTTTCAACAAACTACAGTTAAACTACCATAACACCATTTAATTGTAAATGTAACACATTACCTATTTACGAAATAATCTCGGACAATATATAACTTCGTATATATTGTTAAGTATATACGAAAATTTCGTATATACTTAACTTAGGCGGATTTCAGTTAAATAACCTATTTATGATTCAAGGTCTGAGCGTCTTTTTCGTTTCTTAACTTCAACTTCTTCATATTGAATCTCTATAATGATTTGACAGTAAACAATACTTTTTAAATGTACGGATTCGTAATGGGATCCAGTAAAAATTTTAAAAAAGCATATAGATATATTTATTTGTTCAACAGATACGTCTGTCCACATTTAGAATATGATTCCCACGCTGTACATATGTTCGATAGACAGAAATTTCTACCTTTATTATTTTATTTGGTAAACCAAACTTGGTTGTGTTTTAAAATTTTGTTAGTGACATGACCATCCTACCTGTCGAAATAACTTCCAAACTGTGGGCCCGTAAACTAATGTAACTAACTTGCTACACATAGTTTAAAGCTGCTTGCTGTGTTTAATATAACATGATGGGTACTGGAGCCTCACTTATGCAAACAAGGTATGCTCTTTTGGTAAGGAGAGGAAGTCTGTACCATTGGAATACCACCATAGAAATGACAAACTAACTGACATGAGCACACATTTCCCACTATTACTATTATAAAAATACTTATGTAGTTACAGTATGGTATAATACAGTAGAGGTGTGTTTGTTAAATCAATAAACTTTTTATCAACATACATTTTTTAATGAGTTAACAATTAATGATCAATCAATAAATCAGTTGATAATATTATAAATGAATAAATAATGCAATAGTTTTCCATGTGGCAATGAAAGCCAGTACTTGGTTACTAAGATGTTAAATATGTTTAATAAAAAAAGTAAGTAAGTAGGTCTATAAAGACACTTGTTTAATAATAAAAGTAAGTAAGTAGGTCTATAAAGACACTTATTTGATAATAAAAGTAAGTAAGTAGGTCTATAAAGACACTTGTTTAATAATAAAAGTAAGTAAGTAGGTCTATAAAGACACTTATTTGATAATAAAAGTAAGTAAGTAGGTCTATAAAGACGCTTATTTGATAATAAAAATAAGTAAGCAGGTCTATAAAGACACTTGAACAATAATAAAAGTAAGTAGTTCTTTAAAGCCACTTGTTTATAAAATAAATTGTATTATATAGAGACAAGTTCGCTACCTTTTATAGTATCCTATGGATGAAAAATGGCTGGTACAATATAAATATTGTTTGCAAATATCTTTTATTATATATTCATATTTTTTGTTATTTTTAGATTGCCAGAACACTTTTGCATTGAATATGTTAAAGTTATCCAATGGCCGAAAGAGAATAATAAATAACTAAAAAGAAAATAATAAATATAAATAACAATGTGAAGAACAATGAAGCTTTGCTGCCATCCATCCAGACGTCCAATATTCTAAAGGCTATTTGAATATTTGAAAAACTGATGCTTGCATAAAACATCAAGTAAATTCAATAAAAATTATTTGCTTTCTTTCTTTTTCATTTACAAAAAAATACCACACTTCTGGACAACATCGTTTTGTATTGATTGCAACTGTGATCCTTATTGATATGATACATGAGCAAATCACAAACCATAATGCTCCCCAACTCTGACCACGATGTAGACTATTTAGTGGATTTTAGGGTTTCATGTAATTCTACGCTGCAGGGCTCATTAACAACAATCAGCTTAGCTGTGTGCTCATTAGTAATCCCCGTCATTTTGTTAATGTTTATTCTCTTCACGAGACCGAGGCGTTATGTAAATATAAATAACATACCGAGACGACCTTCTTGTAGATCTGTGCAGGACCACTACACTCGCTGTAGGGGTACTCGCCAGTGGCCATCTCAAGCATGCACATGCCAAACGCGTAAACGTCCACGGACTCGTCGTAGTGCTCCTCGTACATCTCCGGGGCCATGAACTCAGGTGTGCCTGAAAAACATGACAATTATAATAATATGTCAACCTTGCATGACGACCGTCCACAGTATAATGTTAAAGAAGCCTGTGACGATCGAGTACTACCTTCTAGCACCTATTCAAGTCCCTCCATTGCAGTATTTTTTATTATGTCAAATGAAATCTGAGCCAAAATTGCGTTGCCATCACAGCAACCGAATGCCTGAAGCCAGAAGAGAGCTCCGGCAGGCTGATAATAATATTCTTTCTTGTTTATATTATAATTGTTGCATTGTGCATGTTATTTCTACCCCATCCCAAATTTGTGCATGGAAGATGCACAAAGAAGCCGAAAAGAAGTCTTTATAAACTTCTGTAAGAAAACGAGGCTCACCAATAACGGACTTGGCAAAGCTCCTGTTCTTCAGCGTAGCAAGCCCGAGGTCACCGATTTTCACGCTACCCGTGGTGCCCGTTATGAATATATTGTCACACTTCAGATCTCTGGAGAACAATAAATACATAAGTGTAAAAAAACGTAAAAGCAAAGTGTACATCTCGTACGCCCATAAGTCGGTAACAAAATATATTTCATAAGTATATCTAATAAAATACATACAAGGTCTGTTCAAAAAATTAGGTGACTTAATTTTTCTCGATAAATAATAATTTATTCATCAATATCTAAATTGTCCCGTTCAAAGTAATCTCCCTCATCGACACACACGTGAAGCACAAGCACAGCGCTTTTACAATCTTTAGAGCGCTGATATGCGTTTTTTTGTTATGGCCTTGTTGAGCTCTTGAGCGATACGGTTTTAATCTCGTCTATCGTAGCAAAACAAAGAAGAAAATATCGCAGTTGCCAATTATGACCCTTTTGAGCAATCTGGATCTACGTTGAGTCCATTCATCAACTCCTGAGTCCATTCATCAGCTCACACGACGGGCATTCGTTAAGTTTAGCAATTTCGGAACAAACTTCGGTGTCACACACGTTTCATGTTCAAAACATCTGAAAAAATTGTATAGCTTGAGCTACCCGATATGCGACATCCTCAATCCTCTACGATTCGCCATAAATTTTTTTTCACTACTTCAACGTTTTCACCGATTGTTGACGTGCAGGAGCGTTCAGGCTGGACTTTGTCAATAACATGTCCTGGATGTTCTGTGAAGAGCAGCCGACATTTAAGTACTTACAGAGCACTTTATTCTATTTTATACACAAAATTTAATACAGGTCCTTTTTTTTTTTTTTTTTATTTTTTTAATAGAAGAATCGTCAAACACGTCTAACCTTTTTATATCTGTTAAAAACAAACTAAAGCTGCAAAACGGCTGGTATTGTCACAACATATGTTGGGGACATGTGTACAAACGTAACAAAAGAAAATCGAGAATCGGAATATACATAGTCCCAGAAATTTGAAAAATCACCTTATTCATTGAACAGACAATGTACATAAAAACAAAAAAAAATACATTTTCAGTGTAAAAACATTGACAGTGATCTACTGTTCAAAATTCTCAACTTAATAAAAAGTTACGTCGGCAATAAGCTTTATTAAATGTCATTACATTATTTCAGATTGATTAAAGCTGAATAAATCACGTTTTTCTTGATCGATTATAGAGCACAACCGCGGCGTCCAAGGTGTGCAAACGATATATGCTTATGAGTAATAACTGTATAAATTTATTTACATACTTTTTAAAAACTTGTACAATGAAAAATTTATTCAGCAAGAAGATCGGATACAACAAAGATCATTATAAATAAATTACTATTTTAAAAAGTTTTAAGGTAATGAACATATACAATATCATATAATAAAACATTTAAAATTTAAAAGAAAAATAAGTTTAAAACCTTACTAGGCTTTTTAATTCAATGATAGTTTTTGCAAAAACTAGCTCATACATTAAATCATAAAAATAAACAATGTTATCAGAAGTAATGGTTTAGGGTACGGTCTGTGAAAATTAATGTCGTAGGTTCGAATCGGCCATTCGTCTATAGTCGTGAACCATCTCCTAGCCGAAGTATTTAAGCTTAGTTGGACTGGCTAACCGGAATGTTAGAAATGTTAATAGCAATTCTAGCATTCTTTAAAAAAAAACTAAAATTATAGATAAAAGATTTTAAGTTATATTAATTATTCTTACCTGTGAATTATAGGCGGTGTCCTAGAATGAAGAAAATTCAACCCCTTGAGGATCTGTCGACACCATGACTTCAGTACTTTAGGATAGATCTTCTTAAATCTCCGCAGATAACTGATATGAAAAACTAATATTATTATAATATTCTCAAAATAATCTTAAGTTATAAATATGACATACAAATGCTAACAAGGATACACCAAATATAATCTGTTAACTTGACACAATTTTACAGCACTACAGAAAATTATCCCCGTACTTAGAATTATTGATTTCAATTCATAACTCTTTAATACAATGTATGAACATAGAACATAATGAACATAATGGATATATTGTATTGTACATACATATATATAACGGCCAAGTGGTTAAGTATCTGGAAGCTGTGTCGCGAGTCCTGGGTCTAAGGACAGGGATGATAAGCAAGAACAGAGAGGCAATGTGTTTGCGCGAGTAGCTTACGGCACTAGAATATACCTGCGCATTTTAAGTCATCATGTAACAACCAGAGGGATAACGCCGTGTTCGAAATTGACCAAGAAGAGAGACATCATCATTTCCTATGCACCTCTTAGACTAACAAATGCTTTACTTATTTCTTCGGCGCTACAACCCTATATGGGTCTTGGCCACTTCAACAATGTTTTGCCATTCGTTCCGATCCTTGGCTTTCCTTCTCCAGGCGGTAAACTTTCCCATGGCTCCGAGATCTTTCTCAATGCTGTCGCATCATCTCATCTTCGGCCTCCCTCTTGGTTCTTTTGTTGCGGCTTCCACTAACTCATTACCTTGGGTGCCCTATGGCCTTCCATCCACTCAACGTGTCCCGCCCACCGTTGCGCAGGCGTTGTGACTTGACGAATCTGACAATCGCCTCATGTTTCATTAATATATTGAGCTCGTCATTCATCCGGAGGTGATATCCACCGTTTCTGATGCTGCCAGTTTCTGATGTTCCTTCACTGTTACTGTTAGACTATTAAATGCACTTACGCTTTAAGTGTCCCAGACAACATGAGCTCAGTGATGAGCACGATGTTCTTCTTCTTGGCCACCGTGCCCTCCCAATAGTTGTAGAAACGCACGATGTTCGGGTGCTGCAGCTTCTTCAACATATCGGCTTCCTCGCGAAACCGGAGACGCTCCGTTTTGTTCAACTTTTTCTCCTGTGAATGGGAGTTGAATATATGAAAATTTTGTAGCACTTTTACTTTTATTAACGTAAATATTCATCATTACTAATATCTAAGCCCCAGTTAGTACACTACTAAATAAAGCTCTACCCACCCACATAGCATATCAAAACCAAACTCAAGTTCAAAAATTCATTTTTCAAATTAAGTTTGCATTAAACTTCGTGAAACAAACGTTTATAAAAAATGGCAAACATTTTTTACTTATATATTTAACTTCATATAAAAATATATTCATAAAACTCTAAATCAATGCAACTAAACAGTTCAGAAATAAATAAATACTACTGAAAAAATTCTCTGTGTAAATATTACATTTCAATGAATTATTATCGAGCATAAAAATTATCCATTCATGGGAGATAAGAAAAACACATGATCATAGAGTGTACATACCAGCAACTCACACCAAGCCACAGCAACGCCGGTCTGAGTATCCAGTCCATGGTAAACAGTTTTGAAAGAACCTCTACCCACTTCCTTGTCATATTTGAAGAACCTGAAATAAACGAAAATTAAAATGAACAAAAGCAGTAATATTGAAATTGCATCTACCAACAATATTATCTTTAGACTGGCGATACGATCACTTATTGATTATAAAAAGACTATTTTTTAAATATAAAAAGATATGGTCCCTCTCTTAGGCCTACAACGAGAGCTTATTTATAGACAGAATAAGTGAAGCCTTTTTTCTCTTGAGTATATTAACCACAAAATATAACGGAGAATCAGCCAATTGCTACACAACAATTACAAATGTTATCGGTGGAAAATCCAAAAACAAGAATTTCTTAGGTTGTGAACTCGTTTGTGAGTCAGATGCCTATAACCTATATATAAATCCCACTGCCTCCTCTCTAGGGAAGGTGTTACAGCATAGGTAATATTAAGGTTGCCTCTATCTATTATATTAAATTTCTATCTATTAATAAGTTACCCCATAAATATCATAAAAGAATGTCATAAATGCTAGAGCAGCCTAATAGCCAAATCCAAGATTCTAAATTTTCAATAACTAGTAACGGGCAGGATCTAAGATGTGAGGTGACCAGTGCTACATTGGTCAATGCTATTGTTTGGAAGTAATATGTAATAGATCATAAAGATATTGTAACAATTTACAGCTAAAGAAATATCTGTTATCAGTGAACATACCTGCCGCAAGGTGAAACACCAATTGGTTCCTCTTCATCCTCCCTGTCCTGTTTCTGCTTGTCCTTCTCCAGTTCCAGTTTATCGTACACGGGACCGTACACCAGACCTGAGGATAAGAACAATATAATCAATGGTCAAAAAATAATTAATGATAAATATTATTTAATGATGAACACTCACAGGAAGAACAAATACCTCTCCTCAATAAAAACATGTTTCTCCAATAAATATTTGTATCTACTAATGACAATAAGTATAAACAACTTTAAGATCTCAATATCTATGATTCATTATTGTAAATTAGTAATACGTGATAAAGAAAATGGGAACACAAATGATTCAAAAGAAGAAATTACTGCAGCTGAAGAAACAAACAGGAAATGCAAGCTTAGTGATGACCGCTTAGTCAATACAAGTGGAATTGTGAAATAATTTATTTAGTCGAAAAAAAGATGATGTTTTCCAGGTCGATCTCAAACATGGCGATATCTTCTCGTTATTACTGGAACACGTCAACTGCGCAGGATATGAGAAAACACAGAGCTCCTAAAATGAAATTATACTTATTTATAGTATTAAAGTCGTAAACTATTTCAATTTCTAGCAGAGGAACAATATTTGTATATCGCAAAATATTAGTTTTCTGATCTGGTTGTATTGTATGTGTTTCCGGGGTCTTGTACACTGCATCTGAACCTTCCTCCGAACTCATTGCACTTGCATTACATCGGATTAGAGGTGACGAGTTAGTACCTCTGTGTTAGTGCGACTACTTACGGTACTATGATATATCCTGAGGAAATACTGATATCTAGTTATAACCAGAAGATATCGCCATGTTTTAAACCGACCAGTAGAACACCATTACAGTAAATTATTGGACTTTTCTAAATCCACCATAAATGGATTTTTTTGTTATTACATTGAGAGTAACAAACGAGCACATAGTTATTCCTAGTGACTCACCGAGGACAGAGGAGTCACCTGATGGCAAGTGATTCCTGCGGCCCACGACATCTACATTCATCCTTGACAAGGAATCATAATGCAGATGTGTTGTCTCCCTTGAGGACTGAGATGGAATGCCTCGTTACCAGTAATAAAAGTCTATGGAACCCTACACTTACCAGACGAAACACAGCAGAGTTATGTCTACCCCGGTCGAGCTGACCCATTCATTATGCAGCTAGAAAAAAGTATGCTGTTTAGCAGCTGTAGAATTAAATTGAATCAACACAATGCAGTTTAAGGGATACATGGCATTCACCATATATCTTAGATTAGAGAACATATTATTTTCAGAGAAACCATTTTCACCGACGAGTCGAACCTGGGTTAAAATATTTTTATTTTTAACACCGCGTAGCTATTACAGAGATCGTAACCACCCACAGCACGTGAATGAGTCAGCCCGACTGGGGAAGAACTGTGCTCTCACAAAAGTTGTTTCGTCTGGCGAATGCAGTAATCATGTGAACCTTATTACAGGTGACTAGGCATAAGTCTTCATTGGATGACAAGGCATAACGGCTTCTTATCAAGGATGATAACGATGGCCTACTAGACGTATCCTAGATAGTAAGTATGACTTGCGAAACCAAACTTGTTCTTGAAATTTCACAAGCAAAAAGTATATATGTATAAGTAAGCGAAACCAAACTTGTTCTTGAGGTTCACAAGCAAAGCAGCATAATTGTCCGCTTGGAGTAGGAAGGCTTGGGTTGGGTCTTACGAAGTTGATGTTTGACATTAAAGACTTTGAAGGGGCCGTGGTCATAACTGTCTAACAAGGATAAATGTAAGAATCACTTGCCATCAGGTGACCCGTCTCAGCTCGTTTGTCATTGTCATTACAATTAAAAAAAAAACAATTATATCACACAGCTTTAGTACCATTCTGTTGTTCCTGCGGCTGTTCGCCCCCCGTGTCGTCAGCATGCGGCAGACCCTTTTCAGTGGCCGTCGCTATTTCTATGTTCTCTTCCTGCGAAATAACAACACGTAGCATTGAAACATTTCAAATTTCAACTCGACTTTATAAAGATAAAAAGTTCATTAGAAAACGCCTGTGTGACGACTGCCTACTATATGCGAGATGTCAATAGATGCGGGTGATTCGAAATGGTGCTTGATGGCATTTTGTGGGGGAGAGACCAACTAAGATAATTAAGCTATAAATGAACATATAGTAAACATTAGTTATGATTTTTTTTTAAGTGGTTATTTAAATCATTGTATAAAGTGGATAATACCGTAATAAAACCGTGATAGCTGAGTGCGCGGGCCCTCCTCTTTAGTTTCATAGTTCAACTTGCAAGTAAATTCCGATTCCGGCAGCCGGAGACTTATGTTGGTAATTTTAAGTTTCAATTTATTTCATGTTCAATAATGTTGCTAGAAAACCTGTATGCCTTAGAAAAAAATTCTAAGACGTGAAATCCAGCGAATCCTCCTCTGGAATCTCACAATGCTTACACACTTCTTAAGAAGAGGCCTAGATCCAATAATGGCACGATTGTGGGTCACATTGCTTGACTTATATACTATATTGGCGAACTGACTTGATAAGTCCGTAAAAACAAATGACGAAATATGTTCGTTTTCTTTGCGTTCGACATGCCCTATCTTACTTCCTGACTACCGGTATTGCAAAAAATATTCGATATGGCGTCTCCTTGTACAGCGTCACGTATTTTTTATGGTCCAGATTTATTTTTATTTTGGCAACTGTAAATGGTCAGCTGGAGTTTATATATATTTTATCTTTTTTTTACTGAGTGTGATATATAAGTATAGACCCAAAAAAAGTCCTACATCCACCCTTATCTAAAATTGCGTCCTCACCTCTGACCCGGCTTCTGGGTCCCTACACTCACGTACTACACGTAAGTGCGTGATCCTTCCTCGACCGAGCTGACCCATTCACTCCGCAGTTCGAAACTACCTGAAGTGTGGCTGGCTCTAACGCACTTTAATTAGTATCATATATAATTAAAAAATAATTTATATAGTAACAATGTAACCTATCCGAATTCGTAGTAATTAAATTTAAAAACTAAAAAAAGTTTTGAGTTTTTAACGTCTGCTCCTCAATCATTTTATGTTTTAGTTTAGACAACTCACCAGATCCTGTTCGGAGATGAATGCATCGTCCTCTAATCTTGCGACGAGTTTGTTCCCACTGTCGTCTAGCTCTGGGTCGCAGAGCGCGCCCTGACCAGAACTGCGACGCCGGAACCCGCCCACGCCCACTACTGGTTGACTTGCCTGCAATACAATACCACTACATAAGACCACAATTATCTGGAACTTTTTTTTGTTAAATTGATAGTAATAAACGAGCACATAGTTCACCTGATGGCAAGTGATTCCTGCGGCCCATGACATCTACATTCATCCTTGACAAGGAATCATAATGCAGATGTGTTGACTCCCTTTGAGGACTGAGATGGAATGCCTCGTCACCGGTAATAAAGGTCTCCGGATCCATACACTCACCAGTCCTACTCCAGTCGAGCTGACCCATTCATTATGCAGCTAGAAAAGTATGCTGTTTAGCAGCTGTAGAATTAAATTAAATCAACACAATGTAGTTTAAGGGATACATGGCATTCACCATATATCTTAGATTAGAGAACATATTATTTTCAGAGAAACCATTTTCACCGACGAGTCGAACCTGGGTTAAAATATTTTATTTTTAACACCGCGTAGCTATTACAGAGATCGTAACCACCCACAGCACGTGAATGAGTCAGCCCGACTGGGAAGAACTGTGCTCTCACAAAAGTACATAAAGTTGCTTTTATTCGTCTGGCGAATGCAGTAATCATGTGAACCTTATTACAGGTGACTAGGCATAAGTCTTCATTGATGACAAGGCATAACGGCTTCTTATCAAGGATGATAACGATGGCCTACTAGACGTATCCTAGATAGTAAGTATGACTTGCGAAACCAAACTGGTGCTTGATGACATTTTGTGGGGAGAGACCAACTAAGATAATTGCTTATAAATGAACATATAGTAAACATTAGTTATGATTTTTTAAGTGGTTATTTAAATCATTGTATAAAGTGGATAATACCGTAATAAAACCGTGATAGCTGAGTGCGCGGCCCTCCTCTTTAGTTTCATAGTTCAACTTGCAAGTAAATTCCGATTCCGGCAGCCGGAGACTTATGTTGGTAATTTTAAGTTTCAATTTATTTCATGTTCAATAATGTTGATAGGAACCTGTATGTCTTAGAAAAATTTAAGACGTGAAATCCAGCGAATCCTCCTCTGAATCTCACAATGCTCACACACACCGCTTCTTAAGAAGAGGCCTAGATCCAATAATGGCACGATTGTGGGTCACATTGCTTGACTTATATACTATATTGGCGAACTGACTTGATAAGTCCGTAAAAACAAATGACGAAATATGTTCGTTTTCTTTGCGTTCGACATGCCCTATCTTACTTCCTGACTACCGGTATTGCAAAAAATATTCGATATGGCGTCTCCTTGTACAGCGTCACGTATTTTTTATGGTCCAGATTTATTTTTATTTTGGCAACTGTAAATGGTCAGCTGGAGTTTATATATATTTTTATCTTTTTTTTTTTACTGAGTGTGATATATAAGTATAGACCCAAAAAAAGTCCTACATCCACCCTTATCTAAAATTGCGTCCTCACCTCTGACCCGGCTTCTGGGTCCCTACACTCACGTACTACACGTAAGTGCGTGATCCTTCCTCGACCGAGCTGACCCATTCATTATGCAGCTAGAAAAGTATGCTGTTTAGCAGCTGTAGAATTAAATTGAATCAACACAATGCAGTTTAAGGGATACATGGCATTCACCATATATCTTAGATTAGAGAACATATTATTTTCAGAGAAACCATTGTCACCGACGAGTCGAACCTGGGTTAAAATATTTTTATTTTTAACACCGCGTAGCTATTACAGAGATCGTAACCAGCCACAGCTCGTGAATGAGTCAGCTCGACTGGGGAAGAACTGTGCTCTCACAAAAGTACATAAAGTTGCTTTTATTCGTCTGGCGAATGCAGTAATCATGTGAACCTTATTACAGGTGACTAGGCATAAGTCTTCATTGGATGACAAGGCATAACGGCTTCTTATCAAGGATGATAAGGATGGCCTACTAGACGTATCCTAGATAGTAAGTATGACTTGCGAAACCAAACTTGTTCTTGAAATTTCACAAGCAAAAAGTATATATGTATAAGTAAGCGAAACCAAACTTGTTCTTGAAATTTCACAAGCAAAGCAGCATAATTGTCCGCTTGGAGTAGGAAGGCTTGGGTTGGGTCTTACGAAGTTGATGTTTGACATTAAAGATTTTGAAGGGGCCGTGGTCATAACTGTCTAACAAGGATAAATGTAAGAATCACTTGCCATCAGGTAACCCGTCTCAGCTCGTTTGTCATTGTTATTACAATTTAAAAAAAACCAATTATATCACACAGCTTTAGTACCATTCTGTTGTTCCTGCGGCTGTTCGCCCCCCGTGTCGTCAGCATGCGGCAGACCCTTTTCAGTGGCCGTCGCTATTTCTATGTTCTCTTCCTGCGAAATAACAACACGTAGCATTGAAACATTTCAAATTTCAACTCGACTTTATAAAGGATAAAAAGTTCATTATAAAACGCCTGTGTACTATATGGGGATGGCCCTATGCGAGATGTCAATGGATGCGGGTGATTCGAAATGGTGCTTGATGACATTTTGTGGGGGAGAGACCAACTAAGATAATTAAGCTATAAATAAACATATAGTAAACATTAGTTATGATTTTTTTTTAAGTGGTTATTTAAATCATTGTATAATACCGTAATAAAACCGTGATAGCTGAGTGCGCGGACCCTCCTCTTTAGTTTCATAGTTCAACTTGCAAGTAAATTCCGATTCCGGCAGCCGGAGACTTATCTTGGTAATTTTAAGTTTCAATTTATTTCATGTTCAATAATGTTGATAGGAAACCTGTATGTCTTAGAAAAAAATTCTAAGACGTGAAATCCAGCGAATCCTCCTCTGGAATCTCACAATGCTCACACACACCGCTTCTTAAGAAGAGGCCTAGATCCAATAATGGCACGATTGTGGGTCACATTGCTTGACTTATATACTATATTGGCGAACTGACGTGATAAGTACGTAAAAACAAATGACGAAATATGTTCGTTTTCTTTGCGTTCGACATGCCCTATCTTACTTCCTTACTACCGGTATTGCAAAAAATATTCGATATGGTGTCTCCTTGTACGGCGTCACGTATTTTTTATGGTCCAGATTTATTTTTATTTTGGCAACTGTAAATGGTCAGCTGGAGTTTATATATATTTTTATCTTTTTTTTTTACTGAGTGTGATATATAAGTATAGACCCAAAAACAGTCCCACATCCACTCTTATCTAAAATTGCGTCCTCACCTCTGACCCGGCTTCTGGGTCCCTACACTCACGTACTACACGTAAGTGCGTGATCCTTCCTCGACCGAGCTGACCCATTCACTCCGCAGTTCGAAACTACCTGAAGTGTGGCTGGCTCTAACGCACTTTAATTAGTATCAAATATAATGAAAAAAAAAATTAAATAGTAACAATGTAACCTATCCGAATGCGTAGTAATTAAATTTAAAAATTAAAAAAAAAGTTTTGAGTTTTTAACGTCTGCTCCTCAATCATTTTATGTCTTAGTTTAGACAACTCACCAGATCCTGTTCGGAGATGAATGCATCGTCCTCTAATCTTGCGACGAGTTTGTTCCCACTGTCGTCTAGCTCTGGGTCGCAGAGCGCGCCCTGACCAGAACTGCGACGCCGGAACCCGCCTACGCCCACTACTGGTTGACTTGCCTGCAATACAATACCACTACATAAGACCACAATTATCTGGAACTTTTTTTTGTTAAATTGATAGTAATAAACGAGCACATAGTTCACCTGATGGCAAGTGATTCCTGCGGCCCATGACATCGAAATTCATCCTTGACAAGGAATAATAATGAAGTTGCGTTGATCACCCTTGAGGACTGAGATGGAATGCCTCGTCACCGGTAATAAAGGTCTCCGGATCCATACACTCACCAGTCCTACTCCATTCGAGCTGACCCATTCATTCTGCAGCTAGAAACACACTGCAGTGTAGCTCTACCACTCTCAAAAATCAAAATAAAATGAAATAAATATATTACATACTATATGTGTGTATATATAAATACTGTTACTTTTACTTTACTTGCGGAAAGATTGTCATGCGAGTGTTATAAAGTAACGTGAACTCACGACACTGGTGGTGAGTGAGTTGAGCATATCGAAGGTGTTGCTCTGCTGCGTATGGATGATGGCGAGCGCGTTGTACGGCCGTTGTCCCAGCACCGGGCCCTTCATCACCCCCACCTCGCCGCCCATCACCACCTGCACCGTGATATGTCATACGTTACATCAACGTTCAACGTTATTTATTCATTTAACTTTCATGTACACAAAGCTTAAATTTATATAAGGGAAGTAATATGGGAAAGGTATAATTAAAGGCATATTAACGGGGAAAATATAATAGTGTACTACAAAAAAAGAAATAAAGAAAACTAAAAAAAATATTAACACAGAAATATATTTATTTACAAACATGCATAAATTTATTATTCAAAATTTCTGAACATTCACATGTCCGGAAGTGAGTGAAAACTGAGTTAAAAATTCTATTACATTCATTCATTCATACATACATACGAGTCTAGCTAATAAATAAATTAATAAAAAGTATTTTGTACCTACGTGACAAAATGCCGTGTCGTAGATTACCACTACACAGGGACTAAGCAAACCAAGGAATGACCACACTCTTGAGGTTAAAACGTCAATGTAAAACGTATTTAACATCTAACTGATACTAATAATAATGTCTCCAGGAAAATAATACTTAGCGGGAAAACTTTCTATATAACGAAAAAATAAACTTTTGTTTTTTTTTCTTTTCGGGGTCATGGTCGTACACTCTGATGTTAAAACGTCAATGTAAAACGTATTTAACATCTAACTGTTACAAATAATAATGTCTCCAGGAAAATAATACTTAGCGGGAAAACTTTCTATATAACGAAAAAATAAACTTTTGTTTTTTTTTCTTTTCGGAGTGATGGCCGTTGACTGTGATGTTAAAACGTCAATGTAAAACGTATTTGACATCTAACTGTTACTAATAATAATGTCTCCAGGAAAATAATACTTAGCGGGAAAACTTTCTATATAACGAAAAAATAAACTTTTGTTTTTTTTTCTTTTCGGGGTGATGGCCTTTGACTGTGATGTTAAAACGTCAATGTAAAACGTATTTGACATCTAACTGTTACTAATAATAATGTCTCCAGGAAAATAATACTTAGCGGGAAAACTTTCTATATAACGAAAAAATAAACTTTTGTTTTTTTTTTTTTCGGAGTGATGGCCGTTGACTGTGATGTTAAAACGTCAATATAAAACGTATTTGATATCTTACTGTTACTAATAATAATGTCTCCAGGAAAATAATACTTAGCGGGAAAACTTTCTATATAACGAAAAAATATACTTTTGTTTTTTTTTTCTTTTCGGGGTGATGGCCGTTGTTGACAGTTTCGTCGGCTTGAGAGGTTACCGAACGCTTATGGCGAAAACTTACTACTCACTTAAACTTACTAACAGTATTGCTTTTTTTTTATTGAAATAAAGAGGTGACAAAAAGGTAATGGTAAACGGCTCATGATATGTTTATTGATTCTGAATAAGAAGTAATAATGCAGACACTTTTTCACCCGTAATCATCACACCACACCATCCATCATAATAAGGTCTTTTATATAATAAGATAGTAAATAAGGTTCTTTTACTCACTAAACGAATGTATATATATTTTTTGCGGGCTCATGGCCTCTGTCAAAGGGCTTTTACAGTTTCACCGGGTTTAGAGGTGACCGAGCGCTATGGCGCTCAGTCGAGACCTCTATTAGTGGGTAAGGCGAATTTATGTTGGTACTCTATAAAAAAGCGCACTTCCTCTTGGCTCGTGTTATTCGTTTGTCATTTATAATATGAGAGGTGACAACCGAGCACAAACTTTAACTGATGGTAAGTGAAGACTGCAGTCCTTCGGCTCAAGATGGAATATCTACATACATAGTTAAACTGTGTGAGCGCGTTGATCCATTCATGATACAACTAAGTAACTAGCTGTAGTTTGGCTCCACTAATAGTGCTATAGATAGTTCATTGTTCAGCTTGTTAGTCCCGGAGTTTTAGGTACCCCCTGCTTGTTGTATAAGGCGACTGAAAGAGGATTACGGGTTCGCGACGCAGGGAATGGCACTCGGAGGGGCAGCATATCCCTGAGCCGCTCTCAATGCACTGGGAGAAGTCATCGAAGGGGGTTACCCCTGTATTCCCCCAGAAGGCAAAGTAAAAAAGGCAGTTTATTGTCGGGTTGTACCTGTTCCGAGTAACTAAATTATAACAACTATTATTATTGCGTTTTTAAAAAAGCAGTTATAGACAAATTGTATCCCTACCTTGAAAGTTTTCTCCTTGCCGTGCACCGTCTTCTCTTTGGCCGGCAGCACCGACGTGTCCAGGTGGTGGGCAGGCTGCGAGATCTGATGGCCGTGCCCGTGCAAGCCCGATGTCATCTGTCAAGCAAAAAAAAGTAATGTTTTTTTTTATGGAACGCAATAAGACCGCTTTCATACATCCTCTTATTGCACATGCTTTATATCGGACCAGGGAACGGATCTACGGGATAAAAATCCCGCGCAGTTGTAGCCATATGGTAATAACTGTAATAACCATAAGATATCAACGTAGATGAACTTAATTTAATTTTAGTGAATAGTTGTACAATTCCCGAATCGAGACAAGATTGAATGGGTGGCCCATGACACCGGCAGGATTTTTTATGAATCAAGAGTTCGTTTGTTACTCTATACACAGTTCACAATGGTAGGTGATTCCTGCAGCCAACAAAGCATACATCGACCTGGATAAGGAATCATAATGGAGATGTGGGTTCAGCCCCGAGGAGTGAACACTTCACGCTTGTATCACGGAACACGTTGTTTATTATTGATATTTGTGTATTTGATATCGACCTTATCATTTTTATCGAGAGAAAACTTTTAGATATCTTGAAACTTCACCCCAGTCCTTTGTTTACTTAAACTTGGGTATTTGTCTAAGAACCCACGTTTCAAGATACGACGATTTGTGATAAAATGAAGACCACCGCTTCTCTTGTGCAGGGCTTCACGGAAGATCAGAATCACAACAGTACCTGAGTGGAGATCCTTTTCCCTGCTTAATATATATTTTTTTCTTTTATGCGGACTACGTATGTCTTACTTTATTGTTTTGCAATTCTTTTTTATTGTTACTTTTTTTGATATGTATTGTTTATATGTGACCAGAGGTTTTTTTGTCCTCCTAATCGAAATCGATCTGGACGATACCTTGTGGCACACGATCAACTAATCGATATAATATAGTGCCGTAATCATTTGTGCAGACATACAGCGCTCACTTGTTCCGTTCCCTAGTTTGATGTTATGCACGTGTCGGAGGAAATTTCAGATCTAGTATCATGTCACATGTGTTTCTAATTGTGCATACTGAAATTTAGTAATTAGTTGTTTGTACTTATTGGCCGAATCACTTGACGATCCTGAAACCCTGAAGTAATATACTAAAAATATTAAGCTTCGTTTGCAAGGAATTAATAAAAAAATAATGACAATAATTTATGGTACAGGGTTCTAAGCAAATTTCTTTTTATCACAATAAATTTCACACTGATGATGTTCTAGCGTCTACGACGGCACCACAAAGTTTGTCACCTTCAATCTTAATTTGGTTATGTCAATTTTTATGCAAGTAAATAAATAAAACTTTACGTTTAGTACGTTAAGTAAATAATTAAAAATCGCAACCGGATTTACAAATACAATTGATTACATTGATTCGTTTAACTAATTCCATTTATTAATAACAAACACCGACGAAATCGATTAACTAGTATTAAATAATCATAAAAGTAAACATATATCCGCTAATAAATCAAACCTCAATAGTTACACTCACACTATATATTTTACACATATAAAATATTAATTATATATATATATATAAAAATATTATAACTTTTGCAAACAAATACAGTAATAAAATTATTAAAATAAAAAAAAAACAAAAGCGCGCGAAAATCCGAAAACGTTCGAAAACAAATAACACAATTTTTATTCACAGATACAGATAAACGTAAAACGCGGATACGCACCCGGCGTGACGGATGACGGCGACGGTGACGGCACAATCGCTACTGCGATGGATCTTGATAACCAGCCGACTTATCGCCTCCGATGTAACGACGACCGTCCCAAACGTTCCGTGCCGACAGAAAAGGTCGCGCTCGAATTACGCGTTATGTTTACGGTAATTAGACACTAATACATGTATTAGGGCTTTGGCTGTATGGGTCGAATCATAGGAGTCGAGAAAAATGAACGTAAAAGAAACTATACACAAAGATAGTCCGGACAATAATCAAATCAAAATCTTCACATTAAAGTTATCGGTAAACGTTTGCGTAAATTTCTTTTTGGAGTTGCGACAATTTATACTATCTGTACCTGCTCTGCGTATTGGCCATCCAAGTGAAGAAATATAGTAAGAAAGTCCACAGTCATGCGGGGAGATAATTTTCGTGACCCCAACTTAAGGATGTCACAAATACATTTTTGTATTATCACTTGATAAGTCGACACCAGGACGTTTGACTCGGTGAACATGTAAACTGCCCAAATAAAATAAAAAAATACCGCTGTAGGAAATAAGTCCACAGGACTATCTGGTGTAAATATTAAAGATATTTAATAAAAAAGAACTATGGCCAACTCATTATTTTCTCGTTATTCATTATTTTTTGAATCTATAATCAAAATCTAGTACAAAAACATAATTAAAAATAGAGAAAACATTGTAATTTTAACTAATAATGATCATTAGAAACTTAATCATTTCAACTAATGTGAAGTCGTGGTTAATTAATCTTTGACAATTTTTATTTAACCTTATAGAGTCAAAATCAAAGATCGGATTAAATCAGTTACTAAAAGTTTTAGTAAACTTAAGTAGTTATTTAGTCCGTAGAACAGACAATCGTTACGTTATTGGCGGTTTTGGAGTGACACCTAGCCGCAAAATGCAGATAGATAGGACCTCACGACTGCTAGTAAAATTTGCTAGAACAAATACACTATTTACTACAGATGACCTATGATGATAAAAGATGCGACAAATAAAATACGAACGATGAATATGCACGAGTCACGATGACAAAGTGTTGTCATCCTTGAGAAAACGATGAAATGGTTATTTGCCAGTAGTCATTTCTTTCCATTTCAATTCTCTGTTTCTCATGTGACAAACATCAGCGTTATTTTTTTTACACTGGTATTCTTATTTTGTAGCCCTTGCCCATTCGAACCGATTTCTGCTATAGCTTCCAATGTAGAAAAAGCTATACTAATAGACAACTAGCCATAAAGGTTATCTCTTGGTTAAATATTGAATACATTATAATTATTGCAAATAGACCGCCATGGGCGTAGATACCCACAGATCTGAGAAGAAGCACCAAGAAACACAGACGTAGAATCTTTTGAAAAACATATTTCTGTCAACATTTTTACAACCATATACAACAAACATAATAATAGCATGATACCATATTCATTCATGATATAATTTTATAACCAAAACTATACAAAACGAATTACTCCAATAATCGACAAAACGACAAAAATAATCATATAAAATTATTTAAGGAAATAGATGAGTCTAAACCTGTTCACTACTGTGACCCATTGGCTTTGTAGCACTGCCAAATCCTCTAGTTAGGTTAAAATAAGCTTAACCTTACCGTCACGTAAAAAACCTAAAACCAATTTGTAATCCTCGAGTCTGAATTAAGTAATTGTACACCTATCAACGTGTTGACTATGGCCATTCGAGCGTATCCTGTCGGTCAAATTAGATACGTTGTGCCATCGGCCGCTGCAGACTCTTCATCTGCAAATAGCTTGATCGCTTCGACAATTGGAATAAATTAGTGCGAGAGTGCGCACCGGGAAGTAGTGAATAGTGACCACGTTATGTACCAGTGGGAACAGATTATCTATTGACAATACCTAACTAGATATGATGACCGCACGGTTAGATATTCTGCTTACCTATTTCTTGGTTTGGTCTTTGTAAACGATTTTCTCTAAGTATTACCATAAAGCTGGAAGCTTGCTTTTTAATATTAATTGTATTTTAATTGCTAATATACCACGTGTTCGGCCCCGGCCCACGGGTTCGATAACCTACTGTGTCTAACAAATAAAACTTTTTACGTTACGTTACTTGTAAATCTTGCATATTCCATATTCAGTACAACGTGTACAACGTTTTTTTCGAGTATTGGGAATATGGTAGAAATATAGCTGCAGGGGGTCAACCGGAACCAGCAAAATTTTGAAAGTGGTCTATGAGAAAAAAAGTCTGGGAACCTCTGGTTTAAACAGACGAAAAGAATTAATCAGGAAAGATAAAAGTAAAACTGCATGTAGCAATGTTGAGTGACAGCTTCGGTACTAAAGAAAGGGCACGCACCAGTAACCGTTCTTATAGGTTGGCCAACTCAGTTCATTCTGTTTTCAAAACATTTTGAAAGTTTAATTTTTATTAAAATTATCAAATTTTGAATCGTTTATATACTTCTTTGTTGTTTACAACTTTCTCACTCCATTCATCAAGATCTTCTATACCTCGTTGGTAGAAGTCACCCAGTTTCGATTTCGAAAAAAATCATACAATCAAGGTCTAATTTCTGCATCAGTATTAAAAGAAACTCCGTGCATATCGGTTAAGTGAGATGTCGAAAGCGATAACAAAAAACAAAACAGATTAAGGTAAAACAAAAAATCCCCTTTCAAAGAATAATAAACATTACACCAAAACATTTAAAAAACGGAAGGAATTTAGTTGTCAACTTAATACATTCGTTGATGTAAAATGGAAATGCTATATTTCTATCTACCTTACGGTGAAACGGGCCGAAGAGTAGGTATTCTTGTTGCTTTGATTAATTTGTAATGCGACTTTTCAAACGTCTGTATAGAAGGATTACTGTCGTAGCAATACACAGATAAATATATATAACATAACTTTCCCGATGGTAAACAACAAATAAATATTACGTATTATAACTCGAAATTGTTTGAAAAAAAAAATTAAACCATGAGATAACGTGTCTTATTCAGTAGTGAACAATTGATGGACTGAAATGATGAATGGAGAAATAACATATTCATCATAATAATCATCTCAGATGTTTAAATATAGTCTGAAAATTTGACCTCTACACACTACTACAAACTAAGTTCTCTGAATTACCAGCATCCACCGAATTCAAAAGCTGCTCACTCAATGCCCACCGTAGGGGGTCGTCTGTGATTGCCAATACGCGGTTGTCAATTGAGATCATTTCTTCCCCATTAGTTTAAGTTTTATCATAAAAAAGAGTACATTAGGCTTTTAGAAGAAGATAGAAAACACCAGATTGTGAACAAACATTAATGATTTAGGTTGAAACCAGACCACTAAGTTAAATCGTAGTTATCAATGCATTATAAGGTAACTTCATATTTACTGGTTTAAAAGTCTAAAATATCGAACATAGTTTCAACCCAATTAAATCGTGCCAAAGCCGTGCTTATAAAAATGGATAATATTTATTAAGCATTCCAGCAAAGGATTGCTACTCGTAAAAGAAATTTGTAAAACGATTCGTAGGTAAATTGGAATCCTGCATACTACAATGCGATTATTAATTTTAGATTATGACAAACAATAAGCATTCGAGCATTCAAGTAAAAGCAAACAGACATTTTGATAATTTATACCGACTTATAAATAACATGGTAAGTGATTCCTGCATTACATGCCAGCCATGTCATCCACGATAAATGAGATTCCTCGTGACACGAGTAATGTCATTTATCACACAGAGGACTAAAATTACGCCAATGAAGGCTTGTACACCGGTAACAATTTCTCAGATTTTTTTTTACTTATCGGAAAAAATATAGAAGCTTTATGCTACAATTTTACACAACTATTGTGTAAGCGTGATTGATACATCCTAAGTTAAGCTGAAATATTTTTAAATCGTATTTGCTGTGGCGTGGCTGTATCAAGCAATTGGCTTCAAATCGACCGGGATCAGAATTAATAATATTGTATATATAATTTCTTAATTATGTAGAGTGCTTTTAAGTCATCAAAGAAATAAGAACTTGTGTAATACAAATTTTTGTCTGTGTATTTCCTTGAAGAGTTTTATTTCGGGATATTTAAAGATATCTTTTAAGAATATTAACTGCTACTGATGCGATTATGTCATTCGCGGAAATTTTGATCAACTTAAACCGTATCGAATAATTAACAAAGTTTAGAGACGCCATCAAACAGAAAAATATTAACATATATAAGAAATGAAATAGGTCAGAGTTAAGAACCTTGAGGAACACAACAACCTTGTAAGACTTCACATAGGGGGATTAATCTAGGTTGTATCACTGCATTTTTAATGTCGCCGTTTTACATTCTCTAGCGTTAGCATTTATCAAAGAAATCTGTGAGAAAAGGAATTCACTGAAGCATTTTGACCGATTGTCTTACAAACTTTAGTAGACCAACATATATTCAATGTATCAAGAATTTTAACCGTAAGTATGTTTTGAACGTTTCTACAATGCATTGAATAACAATTGAATTGTTCAAAGTATAACAAGATGTAAGGAATTACATATTTTTTCATTTTTAGTTTTATTTTCCTTCCCAGTATCGAATAGGGTCTCATGATTTATTTTTTGGCACATTTGTCACAGTTCTTTTGCGAATGATATAATTTCATTCCCCTTCTCTATAATAAATACTAAAAAAAGGTAAGACAACTTTAGATGTGCACATATAATATAACGATATTTTAATGCACTACCAAAAGTTAATGCTATATGCAGAGGAGATAATTCTCAAGAAAAAATTACGAAATAACGCAGATTAGACTTATTTGTTTTTAGTAAAATTTAGGTTTCACCTGATTACAACTTCAAAAAATTATACAGAACACTTTTAAGTACACCCCCAAAACTATCAGGCTCACTGTTTTGCATCAAACGGGCACAGAAGTTTCATCGATGATGACTTCGTCGTTATCATATTTATAAATGATAGACATACTTTTCGTAACCATCTATCTAATAATTATCAGTGAAACCAATGTCACCAAACCAATTTTATATATAATTTTAGAACATACGTATTTACTGGGTTACTTCGATTCGACTAGTCGATACCTGCTTGTGATTCTATCCGCCACAACAATTAAACCGGATGATCCGACATCCCAACGACTTTCTAATTACCAAAAACGAGTACGTACAAAATATTTATCATAATAGGAGAAGCCATTTTCATTTAGCCTTAAAATTTCATGACCTAATTTTGCTGCTTATAAAATGTGTCACCCGTAGATTATGGACCCTAATACGTTTCACATCACGAGTAAGGCGATATCTTATAGTTAGAACCTGATGTGGTAGCGCATAAAAGAAAATAATGCCATAGGATTAATGAGACGGAAGAGAAAAATATAAGTTTTTACGTATAAAACTGATATTTTGAAATATCGATGGAATACTCGAACGATAAATTAATAACTGTTAAAATATAGAACACTGGTAGTACACTTCTTTTTTATTTATAATTATTCGCCCATAAAACCTTTTAATGACAGAAATATGTAAGACTATATTAACACTTTTTGCTGGATCGATGATTATGATACCCTTTTACATTGTTCCACAATCGGGTAACGTGATATCTTATAATTGGAATCAGATGTAGAACATATCAAAGAATAGAATGGCATAGCTCTATAGACGAGGAAAAAGATAAATTTATAAATACAAACTCGTATTTTAAAGAAAGCTCGAAAGCTCAGAACGATAAATTAATAAACTCAAAGTGCTTTTTACGACGAAAATATATGAAACTACATTGTCAATTTTCATTGGCTTGATGCTTCCAATGTTCCATAATAAATAGTAAATTTGTTTCATTTGTTATACGACTCTAATCTTTTTAGCGTGTGACGTTTATTTACCAATGTCTCGTTGGGTGGCATAGTGATGTGCGTAATAGTTGCGAGTAGATATCGATGAATTGTAAATGTGGATTTTAACTAGTACGAAGAAATCTACCTATATCTAAGAAGAAACTAATACACAATAATTTGATTGCAATTCGAAGATAAGCGATGAAAGGAAATAATAACAAAAAACAGTAATAGATCTGTTGATGGTTCGCAAGTCACCGACATATTTCTCTTTTTACTGACTTTTATAAGGGGACAACTCGAGTGATAACGACTATACTTCAGATAAACCAGAACAACGTGGTTAACAGATCTCTCAATGTGGAAATTCGTGGTGCTTTTTGGAACATACTTTTAGCTTTAAAGATTCAAAGATATGATAAATATTTTTAATCATAAAAAAACGATATAGCACGCCAAGCCAAGCGGCTTTGTTTTTTTTTTCAATATGAAAAACAGGATGCACGCATGTTTTTTTTTTTATTATATCGATTACGTACGATACTAAAAGTTATGTATAGACGACGTTTAGTATTAAAACAGTCCAAAAATGTCATAAGTTAAACGTGTTTTTATTCTATTTTATAAGATTATCCGCTCATTTTACTAAATCTATGAAAAAGCTGTGCAAATAACGCTCTTTATATTTAACTGCAATGTGCAATAATAATTTATGAAATGATAATTGTTCTCGGAAATGTAAGAACTCGAACAAACAGTCAGATTACTTCCAGGAAATATAACACAGCATGTTCTAAGAGCAAATAATATTAATATGCTAAAGTAATGATGAAGAAAAATCTAATGTAGAAGTACGAAGAGGTACGAGTAAAGTATGACAAGGAACGAAAAATGCAATGATGCAGCATGTACCAAATCACCTCATGATAATAATACCTACGGTCCTACTCCTGTCACGACTGTAGCTACTGTACTGACTCCAGTAAAAAATCAAGATGCTGAAATTAGGTTTTGGGTTCCCGAATCGAACTATTCAAATCACAACAGCGTATTGCTATTTCACGCTGGTATTATGCACGCGTGGTCCTATCTCGGTGGAGCCGACCGATTGACCCTACGACTAGAAACTAGCTACAGCTTCGGTCTACTAAATATACAGATGCCTGAAAACAAAGGGGAATGAATGCCTTACCCCGTTACAAGTGATTCGATAACAGACTTCCTTCACTCACGCACAACCGCATCGAGCTGAAATTTCAACGGGGAAGGACCAAGGCCTTAAAATAACACGTCTAACAGTAACAACAATGCATATACAATGAAGGCAATTGAAGACCCTGTTACGGGACATTCCTTCATTTTAATCCTAAAGAATGGCCAACACGTCTTCTCTCTTCTTGAATCTTTGTTCAGTATGGATGCAAGGGATTGTGTTTATGGGCAGTCATTTACGATCAGTTGAGCTGTGTGCTCGTTTGTCATACTTAATTCCATAAATAAAAACAATTAAAGATAGTCCGTTTCTGCTAAATCCGTCATCTAATATTTTTCAATCGTGAACATGTTTGTACGATCATGAATAAATTTGTATTAGATCATTTGTTGACTGTAACGTGGACGCCAGTTGTTTGGTCAGCAAATTCAATGTGAGACGACATTAGCACAATCTACCTTGCGACATTAACGCCTGTCTATGGCAGTTTTTTATTTATTATTTGTGCATGATCTCCACGAGACTGTTTGTTTTTATACGGAGTGTTGACAGGTACGTTTGAATACGATACAAAATTCAAGTAAGTGCCGTCTTCAAGAGTGTTTTTGTCCGGCGAATGGCGAACTTTTTGTCGAGTGTGGTTTGATGTTGCTGAAATATTTAATGTCACACCGAACAACCCATTTATGTATACCTATGAGTGTGCAAGAATAGTACCGTCTTGGTTGGTCTTTTAGGCTTTTGATTTTTTTTCTCTCCTGATAGTAAGAAATGTCTAAACATACATACACCCTCGCGGATTATTGGATTTGGAATGGAACAGCAGACCTCACTACTCGTGACGAGGCATTGTGTTGTAGTCCTCAGCATCAACATTGTTTACTTATCGAGAAAGAATACGGGCGTCATCAATCGCAGGATTCACTGGCAAGTGTTTGTCGCCCCCTAATAATGTAATCAATGGGCAGGACATATAATTCATATAATCGATATACAATGAGCAAGGATAAACATAAGAAAGAGTCTGGAGTGACAACCTTGTACTAGAAAAAGCAGTTTCTAACGGCACTGTACTAGATGGAATGTAGACTTGTTATGCAAGACGGCGAGTTTGCGCCAAATGTCGATAAATGCAGATATCCCAGGATCATGAATCGTGCCAATCTAACGGGGATCATTTTCTGCAATGATGAGCTTTAATAATGAATAGTTGGGAACCTTTTGAATGCCTTAGAATAGTTTGGAAACTTGAATAATTACGATAGCATTTAGGTAATTCCCTCGCAGATAACTAACACGAACCAAAGATAAATTATTGTGTTGCTCTGATATTTTATTTTACATAATCTCGTGCTCGCAAAACAGCGATCCCGGAATGAGATAAACCTATAAATTCTCTTCAATCAGCGTCACTGAGTTTAAATATAAATTAGCCATTATTCATTAGTATAACCGGCTCCCATTTCTAACTGAAGGTCGGACGAAGCAGTACTTCGACTTCTAGTACAACATAACTTTTATATTATTTTTCCAATAAACCATCTTCTTTTTCGGATCACCGCATACGTTTCCAAACCTAGGATGGTTGTGATTTCACAGATAGTACGTCACAGGTGTCAGAGTCTTTCAAACTTCCTCTTTACATCTTACAACACACATCCATCAAAACATTCTTATTTGAGCGTAACTGCGGCATTTTACATCAAAAACATTTGTTACCTAACATTGAGCGCCGTATAGCATTATGGACGATTTAACGAAGATTTTTATCAAATTTAGTATAGATTCACTTAATAATCAAATTTAGATATATCACTATTTACTCGAATATATATAAATGTAAATACATAAGAATAAATGATAAAATATTTAACCAACGATTTGTACAGAACATATATTATTTCACTTACATTACATTTTCACGTTTACCTTAAATTTTAGTTTTCAATACCTGAAATAGTTTGCGAACGGTAACCGTAGTTTCTTATTATTTTAAATACATTATCTACAATTAGCAATTCTACGTTTTAAAATCAAACAAGGGTACTCGTAATACTGCGCAATTTACTTGTGACGTAATCTTCTTTGAAGTGATCGTCAAACATCTAAAGTACCTAAACAATTTGACAGTAATCAACATTGGTTTTTGATCAGCTATCAACAACCAAGTAGCTCAAGGCTATGCTAATAATAATAATATTTTTTATTATTTACTTACCCTTACACATTAAGCGAAACCGTATAATAAAGTTAGTATAATTAAATTACATAATAAAAAGAAAAGTATTTATTGTAATCAACTAATTCAATAAAAAAAAAAGTTCTTTTTTGTTTTATAGTATTGAGGAACGGGGACACAGTTTACACATTACACATGTGAGGTAATTCATATCACCAATAACAGCTCCATTACATTCATCCTCGATAGGCAACGCAAATGCAGATGCGTTGCCAGTCCCGAAGAATAAGATGAAATGTTTCGTTAGGGTCCCCGTAATCCCACACTCACCACACTAAACACAGCAGCGTTATGCTGCCGTTTTACGCTGATATTCTTTGATTTATTTTGTTAATTTATTTCCTGCGGCCCATGACATCTACATTCATCCTGTATGTGAATGGAACGCCTTGTCACCAGTAATAAAGGTCTCCCGAACCCTGCACTCACTAAACGAAACACAGCAGCAATACGCTCCTACTTTACGTAAATAATAATAAAATAATAAAGTAAATAAAAAAAGTACTTAACAAAACTGGTTAGAAATATCACGCAAAACGCATCTTCCCTCTCCTTCTAGCTTTTGAACAAAATAGTCACACAGTTTCGTAACTTAGTTCCCTCGCCATATCCACGGTGGGAAGGCAATCTAATCCACTCAGATACGAATCGAATAAGTAGGGGCGATATATAAAAAAAATTAGATACCCTTGGATTCCCCATCCGTCGGGACCGATTAATTAAAGCGTTTGTGTATTGAGTCTACTCGCACTCCGTTGAACGGTCACCATAATCATAAATAATAAAAAAAATATTATTATACTTAAGATTCGTACCCACGACCACTCTATAGTAAGACGACTTACTAGCCACTATACTATTGTTTCTTCTATAAATAGTTTGTGGTAAAGCGGTCCGTCTATCTAACGTGACGTATCGTAGTCGCCGCGATTAGAATGACTAGTCGGAACTTGTTTAAAAAAATTTATAACATTTTTTATTGGAAATTAGGAGTTATAAACAAGCACACAGTTCATCTCGATGATTCCTACGGCTCATAACATCCATATCTTTGTTAAGGAGTCAGTGATGAAGCATTTAGCCGTGGTAGAGCTACACCGCAGTTTGTATCTAGCTGCAGAATGAATTAGTCACCTCGACCGGGGTAGGACAGCATAATGCTGCCGTGTTTCGTCTGGTGAGTGTAGGCATCCGGAGACCTTTATTACTGGTCACGGGGCATTTCATCTCAGTCCTCTACGATGACAGTTCCTCTGCATAAGGATTCCTTGTCAAGGATGGATGTAGATAACTTGGGCCGCAGGAATCACTTGCCATCATGTGAATTGTGATCCTTTTGTCATATTATAAAAAAACGTTGTTTCACTTGCATTTCATGTAAACATGGCATTAAAATGTTTGGTGTCATGTCACAATAAAACAAGATGTTAAAAGGTTATCGTCGCCGGAATTATGCTCGGCAGCGAAGCCATAGACCAAAATCCACCGCATGGGGCCGTGAAGGCTGCTGTACGCAAATTCCCGTGCCCATGAAGTCCGGTGACGCAATCTGAAGGTCCATTGCACGTGTTGAGATGGGGGCTAGGCGTAGGGAAAGTAGGGGTTGTGGTGTGAAAATGCGTCCGAGAGCCATTCCGCCTGGCCGTATGCGGCGAAAACGGAATATTGTGGGGTTTTAGTCATGTATTAATAAAGTATGCATTTTATTACGGAAAAAAAGGTCTAAACTCACCTGGCCATACCGCGAAGAAGCTAGATGCACGTTCCGGTTCTTCAACGAAAAGTCTGGCCGCTTCCCTAAGCCATAGCTGCTCTTGTTCTGCGAAATGAACTTCTTCGACCGGTCCAGCCGCTCCGTAGACCCTGTATCCGTCTCCTCATCCCTCTTAGATGTCGACGGGATCCCCCTATACGCGCCCCTCGTCCCTCTGATGGTCTTCTCCGGGCTCTTGTCCTGCTTCCTCGTGATAAGATTGTCCTTCCTCTGTTTGGTGCTACGTACTGACACGTTTGACGCCATATTGTCCATACTTTTCCATCCAACTACTACAGCCAGATATTCAGTCTCTTCTACAAGGTTGTTTACTCATTGTGATTGTGTAATCTCAAAAATTGCCACTAAAAGCCTACCTCAACTAAAGATTAAATACGAATAAATAAAACTCGTTAACTTCATTACAATCGCGATTTAAAAAAAAAATAATTCGATAGATACATCTTCTCTAAACCCTCAATTCACTCAGCACAGTAAACGATGAATTGTTAAAAAAAAATAAGGGATTACAAACTATTGATTAATTATTATTATTATTCAATAAATAAATAACTAATTCCGTCTTTTGTTTCTCTCTCACTGTTGGCATCCTCTAGCGACCACCCCAAACATTCTTTACACTAACAAAAATCATTTAAATCTATATTGTAACAGTCTTCAGGAAAATTTTGGAAAGTTATTGCAGGATCGGACTCTTGTTTGATGTTATCTGGAACAAAAATATATATATAATTATTTAATATCAGTGCTTGAATTATACTTATGCCATGTGTATCCGCCGTATACAGTCATTCTAATCAAATGATGACTTGGTGTAAATATTAACATTGATAAATAAAAAAACAAAATTATTATTAGAAAGAGAAATATCATATAAGGTAATGAACATCACACATATTGAAAGTAATTATGCATTATAAGAATAGTGATTTTGTATAGATTTATGTCAGACATTTTTGCAACAATGTTAAATTATTGAGGAAAAAACCATTAACAGTAATCTACATACTTACATGTCAACTTAAAGACAATATCCAACTTATTAAAAAATTATAAAGTTATGTAAATAAATAATTATAGTCCACAATGACAGTCTACTTAAAAATCTTTATGTCAGCAATTCTCACATGGTATCAATATTTACTGTTTGTATTTGAACTAAAGAGAAAATATTATTTACAAAATATATTAATAAAAATATTTCACAGATGTTAAGTATTGCAATGCACAATGGGGCCTTACCCTCTAGAGTATTACAGGCTTACCTGCCTATGACCACCAGTGATATTTACTAGGCATAAATTTACTTGAGTTTGGTTTAGAGCAGCAATTATCAAAATGGTTGATATAGGGGGTCAACATCAGTTTACCAGGGGTCGACATAAATGAAAACTGTTCATAAATGTGTAAATTAATACTTTTATCTAATATCTAATTGACCACCTGCTGTGGTATTTATCTTTTCAAATCAGAGTCTGACAGATTACGTATGACATAACTAGATAATATCAGATAAATAAATGGCTGTTTATTTTCATTAAGGGGAACAGGTGATGTGAAAATTGTTTCCACAAATAAGTATGGCGTACTAGAAGTGTAAGTGTAACTAGAAACAAATTGACAGATATTTTGGAAATAAGTTCAAACTAAAAAATATGGTTTTTATATGATAATGATAATGTTATAAATAAATTGTTAAAATAAATTATTGATTTTTTTTTTAAGTTAAATTACAATGTTATTAAATAGGAGGCAAATCATAATATAATAAATATTTATTAACAACAAACGCTAAACCCACCATGACCATTTTTATATTTTGATTAAAATTTTCTAAATACAATGTTATCTATCACACAGTGTTTAAACTTCACAACTTTTTTAAATTATACATCCAATTGTTTCTTTAACATTCTAACTATATTTTTCTTATTGAATAATTATTAATTACACTTGATATTTACTGAATTTGTCTATTTTATTTGTTTAATTTTTATGAGATGATAATGAAGTTTCTCTTAACCAACTGCAAAGATTTTAAATTGGTAAGTATTTTGTATTACTGGGAAAAAAAACTAGAGTGGATTTTTAAAGTAATTTGGCTATATTATAATTTCGGTCTGAGGTCAGTTCATTATGGAAAAGGGGTCTCATGCCCAAAATAGTTTGGGAATCCCTGGGAATACACTTATTTTTTACATAATGTATTTTATATCTTCGTACATATGTGTTTATCTGTGTGTGTATATACATTGATACACAACAAACAAAAAGTTAACTTGGATTTTGTTAGACCCATGTCCTGTACTATTCTTATTTAAAACTCATCTTAAGATAACCCACCAATAGATGGAGAGACCTTTGTCAATTTAGAGTAAGGAGCTAGATCTGGATAACTCAGGACTATGCTACAAAAATCAGATAAAACCAAAGATCTGTTTTGTTACGAAACATTAAGTGTACAATAAATTAAATATGTATGAGGAAAGCGTTTTATGTAAAACAATTTGTAATGAATATATTTATAAACTTAAATTATTCCTCCTATCTGTACACAGGAGGTAAACTTTCCCAAGTGACATATAGCTAACTATGCAGTATAAAAATTTACACAATTACTTGATCATGACGGATAAAACTAAATTAACAAAAAAAGTATAGCTCTTGTATATAGTTTTTTGGCATTTAATGAAAATGAAAATGGCTGCTATAACATTGGACTGAAGATTGGACACAAGATAGTTGGAGGCTCAAAATAGAACTAGTTTCTACCAAGAAGTAGTCCGCTATTCAGCTTAATACATATAATATATTGCATGCCATATTTTTAAACTTAATGTCTTCCTCATAAGTTGCCAATATTAATATTATTTATTGTAATTATGTCTTTAATCAATAATTTCTCATATAAATAATGATTGAAAAGACCAAGATCTTTAGACAATTATGTTAGGTATTAAATTTGTTTTTGCATATTGCTTCCTTCCTGTTTTTGTTTTAGTTAAAGTTACAATATTTACTAAGGGATATTTGCGCATATATTGAAGCTAGAAATGTTCATAAATGTGTAAATTAATACTTTTATCTAATATCTAATTGACCACCTGCTGTGGTATTTATCTTTTCAAATCAGAGTCTGACAGATTACGTATGACATAACTAGATAATATCAGCTAAATAAATGGCTGTTTATTTTCATTACGGGGAACAGGTGATGTGAAAATTGTTTCCACAAATAAGTATGGCGTACTAGAAGTGTAAGTGTAACTAGAAACAAATTGACAGATATTTTGGAAATAAGTTCAAACTAAGAAATATGGTTTTTATATGATAATGATAATGTTATAAATAAATTGTTAAAATAAATTATTGATTTTTTTTTAAGTTAAATTACAATGTTATTAAATAGGAGGCAAATCATAATATAATAAATATTTATTAACAACAAACGCTAAACCCACCATGACCATTTTTTATATTTTGATTAAAATTTTCTAAATACAATGTTATCTATCACACAGTGTTTAAACTTCACAACTTTTTTAAATTATACATCCAATTGTTTCTTTAACATTCTAACTATATTTTTTCTTATTGAATAATTATTATCATCATTCTATAATAAAAAATATGATTTATTTCCAGACCAGTCATTTGACCATTTACAGTAGTAATGGTGGCGAAGTATGCCATTACACAGAGAAAGACATATACAACAAGCCCAAACAAGATAAGAGTCATCCCTTATATTAAGGTAATCAAATTTTATAAATGATGTAAAGCTAGTAGTACAATAATTGGTAACTTGGTGAGATCACCAAGCTATTGTGTTGCATTCAATCCCAGGCAAGGGACTGCCAAAATTTGTGAATTACTAAATGGTCGTTTTGGGATCTCAGTGTATTGAATGACAGACAAAAACAACTGACTGGCATAAAACAAAACTCAGAATAAATATAAACAAACTTGAGATGGAAATTTAATATAATGCTTCAATGTTTTATGAAATGTTCTTGCTGAATAAACTTGATATGTTTTTATACATAGTCATCCATATTTTATTCATATTCTTTTTCTTTTAAGTTATCTTTGTAAAAAATAATAAAAAGAAAACAGAGTGGAAAAAAAGAAATATTTTGTTAAAATTTATGATTTAATTGCCAATACAACAGAAATTATACATATTAGTAATTGTTGTCCTTCTAAATATTGATATTATATGCGAAATGTTAACAGACCAAAGTTAATTGTAGTGCTAATGTGATTATAATGAACAGAGTAAACACTTTCAACTGTGACTCAATTTACAAACAATCAAGTGCAAAACAAATTTGTTAGAAGAAATGCTTTTAGCAATGTATCTTGAAGTTCCGACAGCTAATAATAGTGATTATTAAAATTACAGATATCATCACTCTTCAATGGTGATAATGAATATTACAAAAATACCAATTGCATATATATGCATGTATATGGAGCATGTGTAAAAATATTTTTACAATGATAATAAATATAATGCATGAATAAGACTTTTTAATCTAAACAAAGAGGAATATTCCTTTTACTAATAGGCATTTATATGAGCCAATAGATATGGAATTATATTACATGACTACGACGTAGAAGACTTATTATTTACAGATTGGAACATAATAATACCAATCACGCATGTCGCATCGCAAAAACTAATTTTAAGATTCAACTGACACGTAAGAAAACCAAAGAATGCTGCTGCATACCGAAACAAGTTACCAGCAGATCAATTTGTGTCCGTCGTATTGAGAAAACAACACAAATGACACTCAATTAACTAAATCTAGGTGCCGGCACCAAGAAAATGTTACACTAAAAAACAGTATGCGGGTGTCATAAACTTAGAGTCGACCCCACAACGTCAGACATCTAACCATTGCACTGACGATACATCCCGTTTTATTTAAAGATGTTCTAAAATCTGCAGACATCGGCCGTTTTATTGCACTTAGAATGGCGCATAGCTGAATCAAGCTGAATAAATAGAGTAAAAATCGCATTGACAGGACGTCAAGCTGAGAAGACGAAATTACGTGAAAAATTATGCATTTTATACCTTGGAATCCGATGAGGGTCGAAAACTAGAACAGTTTTATGAACACAGAAGTCTTTACTTTAACTATATTGATATTGGATTCTATAAATACTTACAAATAAAAATCTGGAATCACACCATTGTTTTTTCTTCTGCACAATCAGTAAATCGATGTTGCTACTTAAGAATAAAATTGTTACCGTAAAAAGTGGGTCATCATTGATCACACTCTTTCTTCTTTTACTTGTAGATTTAATAATATTTAATGTATTCCAGCTCATTATATTTTGTACATACCAAAGCTGTATTATATGTAGGGGAGTTTTATAAAAAGTATAATTATGTTTTCTTGGAGTTTCAATAATAAATTCTCATATTTTATAGTAACTGGTATCATTTTGGTAAAAATGGAGCAAATTTTTTTTAGTATCATATCTTTCCACTCCCCTAAAATTATTAAATTTATATATCATATCATCATAGTATCATCATAGTATATGTCATATTTATATAGCATAGCCTCGAAAGTCCTGCTTAAAACTTCCTTTGAGATTTTGCGGATGAATAAAGCGCAGTAACAATCTAGAACTTAAACCATCGCTATATCTACGTTCATCTTAAGAGCAGTAAAGAACACTAAAGAACTTATTGTTATAATGCTAAACTTATTATTTGCGTCCATCGGACATGGTCTCCTTATTATTTCCCATCCTGCAGCTTAAAGATTACATAAATTATAGTGGCAAGACTTTAGACAGATATCCATGTTTATATACCGAGTGAATCTGACACCTTTATGGAAACTTTAGGATTACCCAAATTCCCATAGAAATTGACAATTAATTAAATTTTATATTAATTTAGTGAACATAAATGCAAATATACAAGATGCATTTTAATTTTTATATCTTGCGATGTTCATTTTCCATTTGAAAATTTCTTTAATATATGTTTAAATTATTATAGTACTTTTATATGTATTAAAATATAATATAATTGTAAAAAATAATATATTTAAATTATAAAAGAATATTATATTATGATGAGAGAAATGTTAAAAAAAATATATAAAAAAATTATCAAGGATCGTCCATCTGTTACGATTTTTGAACACAAAGTTGTGATGTCGATTGTGTACATGGCATATTTTAATTTGGTAGTTTTTTAAGTAAATTATGAGATGAATAATTAAATTAATGAATTGTGAATAAAAAATGGCATTTGTGAGTGCTGTTACCGGCGATGACTCCACGAAGAAATTCATGGATGTTTTGCAAAACGACTTCAAGACACTCAGTTTGGAGACTAAAAAGAAATATCCTCAGATAAGAGAGGTTCTTATTTATATGTTTTGATTTAAAGAAATTTAGGAGTATAAATTTCCTAAGAATATTATCCTTTATTTATACAATAATTTAGCTATACAAATGTAATTTAGAATAACAATATTCTAAATTACATTTGTATAGCTTTTTATGTATTTTGTTCCTTAAATTATTTATGTATTTATGCCAAGTATATTGCATACATATCCATACGCCGGAAATAGTTTCTAAGTCTAATAAGTATCAAAATCATTTTTATTAGTGGAAGTTTACAGAATTACTTAATTGTATCTCTAATTGTTTAAGGAAATATTTGTTATCAACTTGCATTGACTTGGTGATATCTTTTGTTTTTGATTTTTTATTTCAATAGACTTAATAATGAATGTAATATAACTACTTGTGTTATTTATATTTTATGTGTGTTTACTCATACTGAGAATATGAAAAAACTTTATGAATAATATATATATTTTTCAGGCTTGTGATGAAGCAGTAGAGAAGTTGTCGCTTGCCTCAAACAACCCACAAGCATCTTTGTATGGTGTAGTGAACCAAATACTGTATCCTTTAGTACAAGGCTGTGAATCAAAAGATATAAAAATTATTAAGGTAACTATCAAAAATTTCTGAGTATGTTTACTTATATCCCTCCTGGTTTATTTTACTTTATTTAGTTAAGGTCACCTTTATAATTAAATCAACACTATTTACATTATAGTAGGTATTTGACCTTATAATCTTTAAATTTTTTTATTACTTTTCTCTATTTATAAATTACTAAACCAAGATAATTAGCAACTGAGAACAACATTAAATGTTAGCACTTACAGCATGAAAATCATTGTTTTTAAAGTAAACTTATTTACAAGTTTTTAGTATTTACAATTCATTTGAAAATGGTAATTATACTAACAAATTAAACAAAACAATATAGGGATGTTTGTTACTCAATCATGTTAAATCGGCAAAATGATATGAATGAAATTTAGCACACACATAGTATATAAGACTAAATTAACACATACAATACTTTTTATCCCAGTAAATGAATGTGCAGGTGTTAGTGAATACTAAAAGTAAATATAGTAATACCAAGGCTTTTTTTTTGTGTATGAGTATTGCTGTTGGTCCAGTGACATCTACAGCTTTATCTAAATAGACCCACGAGCGGGAGGCCCGCAGAGTAAGGAGACAACGACGATGCTGCGAAGCGAAGCACGAAGACTGCTTCCGCACCACCGTTGCGGTCTGACCCCTGTGGACGAAAGAACGTCGACGACAACAGAGGGGGCGATAATACAATCCGAGGGCCCCTCATAGTCAGGTGCAAAACCTCGACTCAGATCGCTATCTAAAGGGAGGACAGGATAACTTTAGAACTTTAGAAGCGGCCTAAAACACTATTAAATCTGTTACAAGTGGTTCATATAATGATTTATATATGTATAGCAATAGTAGAATAAATGTATGGATATGAAGTTGTTGTTGATTAGAATAAAAGGTTGGTTTTTCAAATATACTATTAACTAGCATCTGCCCATGACTTCAACATTATTTAGATAAAAAATTTCACCTATCATATTGTTTTGTATTTGAAGTTAATATACTTCTGTAGATGACATTGACTGATAGCCATTGTTAGACTGAGGGCTTTTACAGCTTCATTAAGTTGAAAGGTGGCAATGCACTAGGGCACTCAGCCAAGACCTTTATTTATAACCAGCACAAGGGTTCTCTAGAGGGAGCCTCGGCTTGGACCGTTACTCTGCACAAAGCAACTGACACAAGGATGCCCAAGAGGGCGGAACCTCAGCGTGCAGAGGCACAATCAGTTGCCTCTAATGGATTAACACAATGCCTTCTCTTTCAATTCTGATGTCCATGCAGATAAAGTCACACTCATATGTTAGTTTCAACATAAATTGATAACATTTCTTAAGCCATCTTATACAGAGATAAAAAGTATTCTGTGTGTTAATCCATGTTATATGCTTTCTGTGTGGTGTGCTATACATCATTCAAACCATTTTTGTGTGATTGAGTAACAATCATAGTCCTCAGCAATGGTAATGCATCCAAATCTTTGTTGAATATTGATATGGATGTCATGAGCCATAAGTGATAGCACTTATCATTCTGTGTGCTTGTTTGTCACCCTTAGTATCATAACAAAAAATACTGGCAGGTTGTTCCAGCTTCACCTAGAGTTATGTATACATAATTTGTACATACTATTTATAAGTGTTGTATTTATTTATTCTATTTATTATTAATAAAAAATAAAAACAATCTGTTTAGTAGTTTTCACGATAAATGTGAACAGAATGATATATGGATGCAGTAGATAAACTTTGTTTTATACTATGTAATGATAAAAGAGAAAAATATTGGAGTAAAAGTCTTAACAATACAATTAAAAAAAAAATCTTTTTAGTTCTGTCTAGGCACCATACAACGTCTAATAGCTCAGCAAGGAATTGATGCAAAAGGAGCTCGCCATGTTGTGGACTGTCTGTATAACTTAGGGCAAGCTGGAGTATTGGAGTTGAAACTTCTTCAAACTGCTGCTTTACTGATGACCACATCTGATTTAGTACATGGGGACACATTGGCTAGGGTAAGAATAATAAAAAGTAAATTTGTATAGATATTTTTTTAATTAAAAAATGTAATTATTGCTTGTAAAGTACTGAAAACTTGTATTTCAACATTTTTATTGTTGTCTTGTGTGCAGAGATTATTTTTTTCTTAAACTTATTGAACACCTAGACATGCGGTTGTCTCTGCCATGGGATGATCAGCTGCTGTTACATTTTTATTTTACATTAGTATTATTCTATATCAAAGACTCGTGGTAGCTCAGTGTTTAAACACTCACTTTTAAATCATTGTACACAAACAAACTGAGTTCAATCCTCAATGCCGGCACCAATGAAAATGAAATACAATTTTAAGTGTCGATTTTTTTATGCTCAGTCATGAAGGAAAACATCTGATGCAACTAAAATCCATCCATATGAGGTAATTTGCATGACTAATTAATAATAAAAAATATATAAGAAGCCGTGTGTGGAACGCTAACACCTTCTCTAGAGAGGAGTCTTATACCCAACAGTTGGATTTATATTTATAAGCTGTTACTATACTGTTCATTAGACGATGGTGATGTGCATGCGCACGGTGTCAACGAGCGAGACGCGCGACGTGAGCACAAGCCACGCCGCCGCTGCAACGGTGCGTCAGCTTGTTGCGCTGGTGTTCGAACGCGCACTTGCTGAGGCTGATGGTGATTATCTAATCGCTTTCTTCATGAATTATATTATCTGTAATATAATTCATGAATGATGCTATCCTAAGATAATTAGAAGAATAAAGAGTTACTTATTGTATGCTAAATTTTACATTATTCTTATATTTACTATGTTAAGTAACAATGCTATTTTGTGTTTACACTTAAAAGATATTATAAAATAATAAGGTGAATAAGGAGTAACTTATTGTATGCAAAATTTTACATTATTCTTATATTTACTATCTTAAGTAACAATGCTATTTTGTGTTTACACTTAAAAGATATTATAAAATAATAAGGTGAATAAGGAGTAACTTATTGTATGCAAAATTTTACATTATTCTTATATTTACTATCTTAAGTAACAATGCTATTTTGTGTTTACACTTAAAAGATATTATAAAATAATAAGGTGAATAAGGAGTAACTTATTGTATGCAAAATTTTACATTATTCTTATATTTACTATCTTAAGTAACAATGCTATTTTGTGTTTACACTTAAAAGATATTATAAAATAATAAGGTGAATATGAGTAACTTATTGTATGCAAAATTTTACATTATTCTTATATTTACTATCTTAAGTAACAATGCTATTTTGTGTTTACACTTAAAAGATATTATAAAATAATAAGGTGAATAAGGAGTAACTTATTGTATGCAAAATTTTACATTATTCTTATATTTACTATCTTAAGTAACAATGCTATTTTGTGTTTACACTTAAAAGATATTATAAAATAATAAGGTGAATAAAGAGTAACTTATTGTATACAAAATTTATATCAAATGAATCTTATATTATCTATCTATAGTACAAACTACAATTAAAATATATTAAAAATTTCCTACCAATTATTGTTATCTTTGATAACAAACTTTATTATTATTATTAATAGTTATGTCGGTTTTATATATTTAATATGTCTGATAGACTCAAGGTATCGTCCGCGTTTTTAATATAACTTCCCAGTTAAAGTTCTACCTCATAAAAGACTTTTACACTATGAATTAACATGAGAACAATTCATGAGTGCATTTGTCGATTTTGCTCTACCATTTTAATATTAATTTCTCAAGGGAACACAAGTACAATACGACTATAAGGGGAAGTTTTAATCGTCACTATGTTTTAGGGAAAATAAAAGTGAACCCTGCCGATGTGAGATTGCAGACAAACACTAAAGCGCCTAAAGAACTGAAGCCATGTGCAACTGACGCCTACCTTATTTTACAAGTAAGTTTTATATGCACTTTTTTTATTTATAAAAGAATGCTATCTCCCTCATACAGTTTTGGTATCTTTTTTCTTTACTTATATAAGCACTTTTTTATTTATAAGAATGCTCTCATACAGTTTTGGTACCCATATACTTTCCATTTTTTTAAAAAAAATACACATTTTTTTTTGCAATGCAAATTAATAACATAAACACATAAAACGATAATCCACTCCAACTGAGCTGAAAATGCTTGTGCGATGAGATGGTTCACGACAATAGTGGAATGGCGGATTAGAACCTTTGACCCTAAATTTTGCAGATCGCACCCTAAACAATTAGGCTATTGACGCTTCACATTTTTGCGATGATTTTCTTAAACATATGTTACATTTCTTTACTACATTCTCTTTTGGGCGTGGTTGTTCAGCATTTGTCTGACTGTCCCATTGATTGTTTTTTTTTATAATGACGTGGCAAACGATCACACAGTTCATCTATTTTAAAGTGATGTCTGTGGCTCTTCACATCCTCAATACCACCCAGGAGCTGAGGATTAAGATGGAATGTTTCATTACTTGTAACGAAATTATCCTATGTTGGTATTCTAAATCGAGCCGACCCATTCATGTTAAACACAATTATTAAATAAATTAAATAATTAATAAATAATAAAAATTAATAATATTAATTAATATATAATTAACTAATTATTATTAACAATTATTCACAATCAAACGATTTTTCCACAGGACATAATTCAGTTAATAAATGGCGACGCCGCACATTGGCTGGTCGGGATATCGGAGGTGCCGAAGACGTTTGGGCTGGAGCTGCTCGACACTGTGCTAACAGACTTCTCTGCTGTTTTTTTTAAAGTAAATCCAAAATTCTTATTTGATATCTTATTGCTTTTTCACAAACCCCATGTTTAATGGTATTAGGCCTTACTTTTTAAGAATAACTAAACTAGTATTTAATTTAAAAAAAAAAAAAACAACACATGTAGTCATTAAGTTTTGTATTGTCATACGTTCTTATTACGTCCGCAAAATTTCAGATAGTCAAACGACCGGAAGTGAAAAATTTACTATACCAATATTCAAAAGCGTGTTCTTTTTTTTTGTAATGTTTAATTAATCAAATAAAGTTTACTCACGTCAATCAATATAATGATTTTTAACGTTTACAGATACAAGACTTCAGATTCCTGCTAAAAGAGCACGTCTGCGCTCTTATAATACGGCTCTTTTCGCCAAACGTAAAATACAGGTAAGACGCGTCGGGATCTGGCAATCAACTTTTCGCCATTCCTTATTCAAGTTTCTTTTTGTACTATAAAATACTATAAAAATGTTCAAGGAACATATATTTGTGAATCATAAATTATTGGTTTACAAGTCTAGGTGTATTGTATGAAAGGAAAGACGAGCGCGCGAGACGTGCTACTGTGTTGGCACAAATGTTTACGCAAAAATATTCTGACATGGGTCAGAATATATCGCCGTGGTCTAAATCGACCAAGGATATGATCGTTTAATTTGCACGTTTAAAAAAAGCACCGATTTCCAGACTACGTTGATTATACGAGTTCATATAGATATATGGTATTGTATTTATATGTTCACATAACAGATGGTTGTTGGTGTTGCCATATATACTTAGAGAATATGACCATTTTTAATAAAATTTATGTTGTTATGTTTGAAACTGTAAGGTGAACTGAAAGATTTAATTATTTGTGTCAACATTATTGGTTTATGTACTACCTTTATTTCTGTTATACGAGCACACAGTGCACCTGATGGTAAGTGATTCCCGCGGCCCATGACGTCTACTAAATGAATCATAATGCATTGTCACCCTTAAGGACTGAGATAGAATGCCTCGTCACCAGTAATAAAGGTCTCTGGATCCCTGCACTCACCACGACGAAACACAGCAATATTATACTGCTATTTTACACTGGTATTCTGTGAGGGCGTGGTCATATGGCCAGATTATATCCACTATCCAATACATATAGTCCTGTAATTAGCATGAAATAAAAGCAAGACGCAGTCGTTCCTTACCCTCGGGTTAACTGTATGCTCGTTTGCCATTCATAATATTATAAAAATAAACGTTCAGATGAGTGGGGGGTCAGCGATATTTTACAAACATTGCCAGATTCAATAACAAACAGTTTGTGTTAATGCTTCAGCTAGGAACTAAACATTGTCTAAGGGCTGAAAGCTCCTTAGTATTTGGCTGTGTAGATTGTTAATTAATTTTCTACTCTATTTCTACCAAAATAGAGCCGCATTCACCGCGCTCCACATACCGGGCGCCGCCACCGCACAGGGCACGTCCGGCAGCCCGGCGCCAGAGAGACCGCACTTCCCTGTGACCATGCGACTGCTCAGGCTCGTCTCCGTCATAGTGCATAAGTACCACGAGGTGCTGGTGAGTCTCGAGTGTAAATATTTTTTCATTGTGTTTTAAATATATATTCGATGTTTGATGGTATCCTAAAGGCCTTACATATATTCAGATGTCTACTTCTTGCTTTATATGATATATGAGCACAGTTGATCTGATGGTAACATTGATGGACTCATTAACACCTATATCAATCCTCAAAAAAGATTCAGGGTTCATTAAGACTTTGTCCCCTGAGATTCGATTGTAATTACAATAAAATACATAATCTCTATAAATGCAGTGTATATAATTATTTAGAAATTTCTACGCACTTACTTTATGTCTGTACTTAAAGTAAAATTAAAACTTTTAATAAAGTTACTAAAATCGAAACCGTATCACTTTTGAGTAGTCTACTTTGTTATTTAGTTGTTATACAGCTCCTAAGAACACAAAATGTCTACTTTTAATACTCTAGGTACAACTCGTCACCCTCCGCAATTTGAGAAACATCCAAAAGACTACATAAACGCTACCTTTTTCTCATTACTTTACGATTTGGTTTACCAGAGCCTTTTTAATTCGGAAAGTCGCCGTTTCTGTTGAATTTTCAAGATATTTCCTTGGATACTGGATGGATGCATGATACGATTACTAAACGAAATGCGCACCGGGCATTTTGAATTTAGATTTCATTGCTGGGATAATCAGGAACTTGAAATGTGATGCCTAGAATTTTCGTAAAATGTATCACACAAATAGGTTCCATGAACTTTATTTTCATTGTGACGATACCTGATTTAGTAGGAAATTTTAACAGTGGTAGAGCTACGCTACAATTTGTTTCTAGTTGCAGAGTGAATGGGTCATCTCAAACTGGGTAGGACCAGAATATCAGCGTAAAATAGCAGCTTAATCCTGTTGTGTTTCGTCTGGTGAGTGCAGGGATCCGGAGACCTTTATTACTGGTGACGAGGCATTCCATCTCAGTCCTCAAGGGTGACAATACATCTGCATTATGATTCATTGTCAAGGATGAATGTAGGTGTCATGGGCCACAGGAACCATTTACCATCAGGTGAACTGTGTGCTCGTGAGTTACTCTCAATGTAATAAAAATAAAGAAATAGTAGGTTTGTGGTAAATGAAAAATAATAATAGTTTTACTGAATATCTTCTTAAGTCTGTGGAGTAAAAGCGATAGAAGGGAAGAAAAGAGGAGATATACATTAATAATTACAATTTTGCATGTGGCAATCTCGTATTATAGTTGACGAAATTTAAACTGAGTCGTCCTGCAATAAATGTCACTGACAGTAGGAATGTGCACGCAATGCAACCCGTTATCGATACTTAGCTACCTGCGCACGCGGCGGCGATGCGTCATCGTGACCTTCATTAGCACTCTGACTCCTGATTGGTCGTTACGAGTAAGGGTTGTTGTTTTTCTATAAATATAAGATTTTTTGTTATGACACTCATTACATTACTTAAGCTTCCTTCGCAATACGCACAACGGAGAATTTATTTTCTAACGTGGTTTTGAGGAAATATTTTCAGATAGCGAAAATGATTCCTATTAATACTTAACATAATCTAGCATATCGATCGTACCTATCCCGTTATCGATATGCACCTCTACAATTCTTACGCACATCACTACACCTCTCCATAAGACCTGTAAGTGCGAGCGAGATAGACAGATAAATATGATTTATGACCCGAAGCCTCAGTTCATAATGCGTCGACTATAGTAAAACTATGCAAGTTGGCGGGAAGTCAACGGCTGTAGGTGGCTCGGGATTATATTTCGTGGCTTTCAGTTCAATTGCGAATATTAAATGGTATTATTCTAGTACCCTATTAATGTCATACAAGATGATTGGTGACAATTCTTTCAATCCTTTAATACCAGGATAAGAATATTCAAAATTTTTACAGGTAACGGAGTGCGAGATCTTCCTTTCCCTCACCATCAAGTTCCTGGACCCCGACAAGCCGCTGTGGCAACGTGCCTTGGCGTTGGAAGTACTGCATAAGATGACAGTACAGCCCCGTAAGTGTAAATATTGTAATTTTCTTAATAAATTACCGTTAAATACGGTAAAAAGGCAGTGAATCAAAAAGCCAGAATCAAACAAATGCTTATTCGGCAATGGACGGGACAGGAAAGGACGACGTTCTCGTGGAATACAAGTGTAGAAATAGCAGTAAATCTCTGCTGTTACATGTAATTGTGTACCAGAGACCCTTGTTAGTGGAGGTGTTCCATTCCAGTTGTCAAAGTTGGCAACACGTGGGCATCTTGTATGGTTGCTGATGGATTCGAGTTTATAGGATGCAGTCATCAGTTATCAGCAGATGCATTGTCACCTTTAGTTTCATAAAAACTATGTTATCTTTAATAAATTCTTGTCAGGGATTTAGCAATTGACAATAAACAATTAGTGCCATTGCAGAGAATAATGTTAAAATTTCTATATCCTCATAGATTTGCTGAAGGCCTTCTGTGAGTGTTACGATTTGAAGCCGCACGCTACGAACATATTCCAGGACATCGTGAACGCACTGGGTGCGTACGTGCAGAGTCTGTTCGTAGCTTCGCAAGTCAACCAGCAAATTGGTGAGTATATCAGGTGTAGACAAGACCAGTCACAAAGAGCTGTGACTGGTCCGGTTAACTCGTTAGGAGGGTGTTAAATGTGGGGAATTGACTTTTTTATACGTAAAACATACCCGCCCTCGTAGGACAAGAGTGAGATATGACAAACTCGCACCGGCAAAATCCCGATTATGTTTCAACTTAACCATACCTCTGCCATAACAACAGGGCAGGGCCACGCTCTTACACACGTCCGCGGCCATAATGAAACCCGTCCTTGTGGTTTTGCCTACTCGACTTGGCCGTGCTCTGCGAATGGTTTTTATTGTATAATAATAGTTAAAAAAATGAAAAAACAATATACATTTTTAGGGAATATTCGATGGTGATCATAATAATACCATTAAAATTCAAGTATTCTATTGTACTACATGCTCAACGTAATAAAGAAATGGACTTGATTTATTGATATTGATTTTGACTTGATTTATTCACAACTCAAGTGTTTATTCGACAAAGACCCCTCTATTCGACAAAGGCGTAGCTGCAGAATTCTGCTTGTACTCTATTCTATATTACATGTATCAAATTATATCCATCTTATGTTAAAGATGACTTCCGGTATTTCTACTTTCCTCTCTTGACCGCGTACCTCGATACCTAAATAGAATGAGAATTAGTATTCCATACCATTGTACTGGGTTCTTTCGTTACTTTTTCACAGTACAGGCCATACTCCTTTGGAACGCCCTTCCGGATGATGTCAAGAATGCACCCAGTAAACTTTCTTTTAAATCCCTTTTTCGACAAAATTATTTGAAATATCTATATCACATATACATTTTATTTTGGTATTTGTGTATTTTTATGTATATGTATATATATATATATATTTTAAAATATAACTGGAACTACTGTACCGATATGAAGGTGCAGAGAGAACTATTTTATTCTAGATTCTGTTGATGTTGATGCTGCTATGATGATGCCTTTGCGGCTCTTACAGCCTCATCGGACACAGGGCTCACGGAACTGAGGGGTCCGTGAGCTGTGAGTGAGTTAGAGAGTTTGGTTCTCTTACTTACACCAAAGCGCTCATACACCGAGCGTGTCGGTCTACTCTGATCACGTTCCTATCTGACTTCTTGAATGAATGAACCTGTTTATATTTTAAGTAGTGATATCTGAAGACAACTGATAATCTTATTAATCTTATCGCTTATGTTTCCTGTTAATTACTTTCCCATTTTTAGGTTATGATAGTGTAACTCGTGACTATAACAAAAACTGCTTTTAAATAATTTGGAATAAATAAATTTGAATTGAGGTCAAAGTAATATAGGCAAATGATTGGTATATTCTAAAGCTAATTTCTTAATGACCAGGATCTCTTCTCCTAGTCATGGAGCTTTACTGACTTTTTTTTGTGGTCTATGGTCACTGTTAGCTCGAGGGCTTTTAAAGCTTCACTGGGATGAAAGGTGGCGGCCGCGCACTTAGGGCACTCAACCAAGACATTTATTTATGGGTAACCAGCACAAAGGGGGCACCGAGAGGGAGCCTTGACTTGAACCGTTACCCTGCACGTAGAAGCAACCGAGAGGGCACCCTCGAGTCAAGCGAACGGCTCGGTCAGTTGCTTCGAACGGATTAAATAAATTGATATAATTATGGCCTCACTGACGTATCATTATTTTCGACAAGAATTCTGATTGCATATTTCTAATCTCTTACCTACATTGACCGTCTGGTAATAAAAAAATAATGGTGTATAAATATATCATATATTATAACAGAGGTTTGCAGACTTTTTTTTTCGTAGACTACTTTCAAAATGTAGCTGGTTCCGGTGGACCCCCTGCAGCTACAATTCTACCATATTCCCAAAACTCGACAAAAAATGTGGAATATGCAAGTTTTTACATGTAACAGTCGCTGAGCTTCTTAAAATATTATCGGCCTACAATGATAGGTGAAGAAGTCAGGCCAACATTTTAGTTCTCCACTATCGAAAGCAAATAAATTTTCATGAACCCCCACTTTCGAATTGTGAACCCAAATTTTTTTGTCACGCCAAAATAGACCCCCGTCGAGTCTCCCGTGGACCCCTAGGGGTCCACCTGGACCACTTTGGGAACTAACTAATATCTCGTAAAATCAGTTGATTCCTGCCGCAGTACGCACGTGGTGCATAAGATCACACTCCTCGTTATTAACTTGAACACCCGCGTAGTCTATATCGGGAGCGAGCATCTCGTTCACAACCATGGCGTCGTCTCCCCAACGGACCTGACGACTGGACTATCCCATATTTCTTGTTCCATCTCCTGGTAATTATCTTCTTGCTCGTAGAATTTTGCTTGAAATAAACGGCCGCCCTTTCTTCCGCTTGTTTCACCTTTGGGCAAATTAACAATTTATAACAAATAAAAATAATTAATAGCTAAAATTATTTTGTGTAATATATCTCCTTGTATTAACCACATTGTATTAATTATCTGAAGCACAAATAGATCAGCTCTGCCATTTGAGGACCAGGCCAGGATCAGGTTCAGCGCCACTGTGTTTGGCATGGTGCTTGAATGAAACCTGAGTAATGGTATACTGGTGACGAGACGTTTTGTCTTAGTGATAACGTATCTACATTTGAATCACTATCTTACATACGCAAATTGTAAAACCCCTGCTTATTATAAATTTAGGAACATGACATATTAGACACACTAAGATAATAAACCTATCAAAATCAGAGCTGGCACTAATGATAATTTTAGGTATTCGTGATAAATTGCGCGATATAAAATAATGTCTATTCAAAAGTAGACGTTAAAATTTAAAATATACAATGAAGTTTGCCCATACCATGCTGGACAAGTGGGTTAGTGTGGGCAGTTCTCGTACCTCGTGGTAGTGATGAATTCCTCATCACTGGCTTGCGAACCTTAAGTATACCCAATCGTCCGTGCACCGCGTGCTGGCGATTTTAGTGTTTGAAATGAAGTTGGTGTTATTGTGAGAGGACGTTGGAGCATAGTCCGACTTGTGGTTGCTCAGCGGATTGGCAGACTTCACGTGTCTTCGAAATATAGTTTATTTTATTTATTTATTACTTAGCCAGTTTGCTCACGATGCTTTCTTTCACCGCCGATCACGTTCATTGATGGCGGCGGCGACGGGAAATCGGAAACGATTTAAAAACAAACGCCCAGATAATGAGCATTAAAGCTGTTTAAAACGATGCTTAACCATAACCAATCCACGACCACAACCACATCACGCCGCCCACGTCTCAGAGCGGGGCTTAATCGTCGCGACAACAACGTGTATACTTGATAAACCCGCGCTCCAGGTCGTTTCTCCCCGCCCAACAGCTTCCGATGATCGTCAGAGGCTAGGTCCGTATATCTAACCTCGGACGGCAAATAGATATCGCCATCCATTCTCCACTCTGGAGAATTCTCAGGTCGTTACATCTTCGAGTGGCAAAGACTGTTGCGCAGACAGGACACACACAGGATCCCGGATCCGATCATCCTAGAAACCGATGAAGCTGTAAGATTCGCATATGCTATCAGCGCTAACATCAAGAGAATCTTGACAATTAATTCTGGTGTCAGTGGCGATGTGTGTCAAGTGCACTGGCTGAGTCTTTAAAAAACCCCACGTTATTTTCGTAAAAACGGATACAGGTAAGTTGTCATCATTGTAACCCCTGAGGACCAAAATGGGAAGCCTCACTACCCTGGTCTCCGGATCTCTGCACTCACCAAGCGGAACACGACAGCGTTATGCTACTATTTTACGTTGATATTCCGTGAGGTTCTAGTCCTCTCTTGCTTGAGCCGACCAATTCTTTCCTAAGCTCAAAAACACAAGCATACATACGTACCCATTTCGGAACGAAGCCTCTTGGACTGTTCGTCGTTTTCTAAGAGTGTTTGTGTGTAAAGGTCAATGAAAGCGCGGCAACTCCTCATGCACGTCGCGTAGCTCAGGAACCGGTTCGACCTGGTCGATTGCATGCAGCCGAGTCGCTCTCTAGATACAAGCCGGTGACCTTAGCGTGTGGAGGCAACCTTGATTTACTATATCACTTCTCAGGGGATATGGAAATTTATAATAATAACAATCGACATCACCTCATCTCATACTCCTCCCTTTAGATAGCGATCCGAGTCGAGGTTTCGTACATCCTTATGTCCCTCGGATCGTATTATCGCCGCCCCTCTGTTGTCGTCGACGTTCTTCGTCCACAAGGGTCGGAGTGCAGCGGTGGTGCAGCAGCAGTCTCCGCGCCAGCTTCGCAGCACCGTCGTTGTCTCCCTACTCAGCGGGCCTTCCGCTCACGGGTCTGGTTAGATAAAGCTGTATAGGTCTCGGGACCAACAGCAATACTCTTAAAAAAAAACCATGTCATATGACGAGAACCTCGTGAGAACAGATAATAGGACAAATATATGGACTTGGCACACGTGGTGGCCGACATGTGTGAAGGGAAACTTATGGCGAAATTATCCATATCGTGTCTGCAAACGGTTTAATCCTGACCAACCTCTCTAATCTTTAATAACAGACCGCCCTGGGCTCAAATGCTAGGCCTCCTCGTTAACGTGCGTATCGCTCCCTCGGCTGCCTGGACTCCCGTATCGAGAAAATCTCGTGTGGTTGGTCCTTATATATGTTTATTGAATTGTATATATTTTGTTTTTATTTGTTTATAAATAAATATCCATATAAAATATTATTTTATTTTCTATACACCAGTCTGACTAAATTATCATTGATCATTGATTCCCAAACTAAGCCAAGCGTGTATCTTAGACTTAAAGTTGAGTGTGAAGGCTGTACTTAAATTTATATACACATTATATTTTATATATAATTATTGATCATTATACAATTACAAGTATAAAAAGACATTTACAGACAAAGACAAAAATTACTTTTTTTTTTTTTGAAAATATTATTAGCAGTGCTATTATAACATTACTAATATTCAGGTTAACCACTCCAACTAAGCTGCAGATGCTTGTGCTAGGAGAAGGTTCACGGCAATAGTCTAATGGTTGATTCGGCGTATGTCCGATACCTTAAGTTTCGCAGACCGTACCCTAAGCCATTCCTCTTACCACTGTTTAAAGAGACTCATTTTATAAAAATGCCCTCAAACAAGTTTGTGTGTGTTTGTATGTTTGTAAACGCGTGTATGCCTGAGTATTAGTGTATATGATTTTGCATAGCAGCTTTGGTGGTTTCTGACAGTTGCGGGAATGAAAATCTCAAATGAAACCAGGTTACGGACGGTTTTAGAGGGCACAAGGTTTACCTCACGGTAAGTTATACCTGCATATATGTCTGACCGAGACGTGTTTACATTCTATCTAGTCCTCAAGGGTAGCCACGCATCTACATTTTGATTTTTTTCGAGGATGAATTTTAGTGTCATTGGCCGCAGGAATACTTGCCACCCTCAATACAATTTAAAAAAAAACCATCCGAAACAGTTGGAGATGGACGTAAGGGTTAAAGCCGGGTACAAACGCTTTGTATGAAAATGTAGGTAGATACATCCACCATAGTGCACGAGGACGCTGCGCACTAAATGACGTCACTGATACACGCGTGGTCTGTCCGACCTGCCAGCCACGCACACAGTAGCGAGCGTGGCAGGAAAAGCCCCACTGCGACCCACCTACGGACGAATGCCGTATCTACAGGGAGTGGGAGCGAGGAGCGGGGGAGACGAGAATCGCGCACCTTGTTAGTTTACGTTTTGCTCGACGTTCTGTGTCAATGTACCCACGTGGCCCACACGTTTTACGTGCGCGTGCATTGGTTGCTATGAAAATGTTGACACACGCAGCCCGCCCAATGGACCCACGTAGCGACGTGTATAGCGTGTCCGTGCGTATCGTGCGCAGCAGTGGGGATCCCGCCTTATTGTCAGCAGTAATTCATTCACCAATGGATGAACGGTATGTTTATTTGTCATCCTCAAAAAAAATAGCACTTACGTGCAATTCTGCGCGAAGAAGTCGAAAGTCCACACGGGTCTGACAGCGTCCGCGCACACGCCCGGCGTGAAGCGTCGCGTGCACCGCATGTTGAGCCTTTGGCGTCGAACTGCAAGGAATTATACTGAAGTATACTTTCTACGTAACCAAGTGTGACTATCAAGCACATGGCGGCAGCAGATGGTAAGTAAGTAATGGTCGGGTAATAAGAATTTACATCCATCTTCAAAAAAGATACAAAATATTACCAATACGTAAGATGTTTATCTGTTTAAACTTAAATACATGTATTTGTGAATATATGTATTTGTTGCGTCTTTGAGAATGCTACAGTGTAAGGTTTTTAACTATTTAAGTAAAGTTAAGAGGATTTGCACTTACCATATGTCAATTTGTGAATATTTTATATTCTGTTGATTTTATTATATAAGTATTCAGACATGTAATCAAATTGTTTCTGAAGATAATGTGTCCTCGTCCGTTTTCTACCATAAATCTTGTCCTTCCTAAGTTGAAATGACTTTTTATAGGGCGTGTTTTTATGTTGCCATAGAATTGCCTGAAGAATATAGATCTGCCTGATATTCAAGAGTTTACATTCTGCATAAAGTTCAGTAGTCGAATATTTATAAGGTTTGGAGAATATTACCTCAACGATGGATCTATGGGCTCTTTCCAAAATCATAAGGTGGTCTATTATGTTTGTAGTATTGTTTTGCATAAAATTAAATCTATGCGATAACTCGATTTATAAATAAAAAACTTGTTTGGATTATCTATACCAAATTAATTTATAGCGTATTTTAAAAAGAAAATCTGCAGCAGAGGTTCGAATTATGAGAAGTAAATTTGATTATTTTTTTCTAGTATATCCACTGTAAGAAACATTCTTAATCAAATTTTTCTTCTTCATATTCATAATTTATATTTTTTATGATTACGGGCACTTTTTTGTTAATCTAATATAGATGTAGGTAACATTAATAATTCTTGTTAAGTTCTCAAACAGAATTAGTTAAAACTTGTTATTTTAAATTTCAAACTTACTCTTATCTATGTCGGCGGCATGCGTAAATAAATACAGATATGCTAAACATAGGAGTCCTAAATTTAGGTGATTCATTTTCAATATACTACCATCTTTGACATTTTAATGTCATAGCTCAGTAGATTATAGTTTTTTTTTCATTTATTCCTCGTAATGGCTGCAGTCATAAACTTTGCCAGTTTTTCAATTGTGACTCGACCGGGTAGAAACAGGTCCCCGTAGAATACCAACATAAAATAGTGTCAAAACTCTGCTGGGTATCGTATGATGTGGGATCACATGACCCAATTTCATGTGACGAGACAACCTCTCCCAGTCGACAGGGTTAATGTACATCTTCAGGGTCACAGTCTACACTTACGATCGGGTGAACTGTGTGATTTTTTCGTCCCAAATATTAAAAAATAAGTGAAATAAACAATTGAGCAAATTATGTTCTTCTGCTCAATTTCGATCACGGCATTCGATACGATAGAAAACAAAAAAAACAACGCAAAGGCACTTGCTCGACGTGCCTTTGCCTATTCCGATGTACATATACTATATACATACTCCCAGGCCCGAAAACTAATTGTGATGTACAAATATTGTTCCTCGGCTAGCAATCGAACTTAGGGCCTACGACGTAGCAATCAGTTACTCTATACATCACGCGGTTGTCAATTAAGCAAATACAGAGGAACTCACTAGCTCTCTCTTTCCGCAGTCTGAATGTAATCCAAGAGGATACTCTGAGAATGTGTGTGAGGTGCAGTGTTAGAACCCAATCAATTTGTATAAATTAAGTATTGTTTCTCGGTGAGATTTTAACCCAGGACTCAACTCTCAAAAGCTACTACACTACAAGGTTATTGCATTCAGTATCTTTATTTCGTTATACAAACAAAGGTGTTAAATATTTTATTATACGCATTACAATGAATTTTTACTTTCTAAGTTAACTTTTAATCGTAAAGTGCACAAAATGGCGAACTTAATATAAAACTGAAAAGTATAACTAATTATCAGCAGCATGCATTCCATCACAGTCATCCCTCAGGACTGCGATGGAATGCCTGATTACCAGGCTCTCCCGATTTTTACACTCACCATGGGAATAACATAGCATTGTTACGATGGTATTCTGGTGTTCGTGGTCCTTCCCCGGTCGAGGCGACCCACTGCAGCAACTTTTATTCTTCTTTGTGTGTGAGCTCTAGAGCTTTATTTAATTAGACTCGCACTCGCACTCGCACACAAACACTTTAATAGTTTATTATTATTCACAATTGTGTATTGCTCACAGCGTCATCAGGAATTCCACAGCAAGCTGGGTTCTACTGGAAAGGCGTGTGGTTACCGCTTTGTGTTACTTTCGAACCGGGGACGGCGAAATCCTTATAGTAAGTTTTTTTTAGTGTTTATTAAGTATCAATAAATTGATCCGATAAAGAGCCGCGTTAGCTCGGTATCTGAGCGATCGTATTTCACGGTAAGCGAACTAACCGATTCTCTATGCCGGTCGGTATCAAACAAGGTGTTGTTTGCAATTGTAAGTGCTGAATTGTGAAAGTGACGAAACATCGTGAAGCCTGTTAAATAAATAAATAAAAAAAAGTAATTACGCTATCAATAATCAAAGTAATCTATTATTAATCGGCTACTTAAATGACATAACAGGACCCTTCCATAGAATACTACTCTAAAATACAGTGTACTAAATGAAATGACAATGTACTAGTATGATAAAAATATTTAAAAAGTGCATCCACAAAATATCGCCGTCGTCATGAGGACATCTTAGTACCCAGGGGCGACAACACATGCATTATGATTATCGAGTACGAATATGCGTGTCGTGGGCCAGAGGAATCACTTACAATGAACCATACATGTTTGTCAACCTCGATACAATTTAAAAATTAATAATTCTTTGGTTGGCAGTATCGAGATGTTGGATCGAACAGAAGCGCCGTCAATACAGGAAGGCTATGGTATTTCCGTCGCGTACGCTTGCCTCATGGAGATCATACGCTCCATAGCGATCAGCGTGGAGGGTCACGAGTATTTCAGGTGAGTTGTTATATGTAATTGATCTTTTATTTTTTCATTGCATTATTAAAAACTTCGTATTCCAAATATAAGTAATAAGTTTTAGAGTCTTACTAAACTATAACAACCCGCACAGTTATGAAATTATTGTATTAGCCACGGTTCTTAACACTTCTGCATAATTTCAGATCATTCAAACACCCGAGTGGGGGTTGATATTATAAATATCTCAGACCCTCATAGCCAAATTACTTGAAAAATCATATCTCTAGTTTTTTTTATCATAAGAAATATTTACCAATTTAAAAACTTTGCGGTTAGATAAGTGAGTAAACTTGACATCATTTTCTCATCAAAATTTAACAAAATAAATAGACATAAAATTGCCGAGTTTTTCATCTTGTACGAACTTGTGCACGCTTATCGACTTGTGAGTTTTTTAAAAGTACAACAATAACACTTCCTACTAAAATATAAGTCATTCTTATAACAAGTTGGTACACGTAACACAACTTATACAGTATCTTGAAAGTTTCAATTAAGAAGTTGTTTTAATTAAAACAAGTTCTTAATTGAAAGATCTTATGTTTTCTTCTCCAGCGCCCACGCATTCCGAAGTGGTGTTACAGAGAGTAAATAATAATATCGACATTAATTGAGATAGATAATCCTTAGTCAGAAGGTTCGGCCCTCTCGGGCACTATCGATTAAGACGCTCTCGCGAAACAGGGTGACGGTCCAAGCCGAGGCTCCCTCTCGGGAGGCCTGGCCTGTACTGGTTACCCACTAATAGAGGTATCGACTGAACGCCATGAGCGCTCTGTCACCTCGCAACCCGGCAAAACCTAGTAATTCTAGGGTTAGGTTTTTAGACCTCGTCGACCCCTTGGAGACGATATCGATCACTTTTGGAGTCCCTGCATTAGATTATTGACGCTTTAATAATGACATAGATGATATTTGACTTTATTATTTTGACTTAATGTATTGTTCGCTTTTTTGTTAGGCTTCAAGAGTTATATGAAGATATACAGAATGACAGCGAAGAAATTAATTCTAACAAAAATGGAAACAACAACAAAGGTACTAGTACTGGTATTCTATTTTGTTTGTTCGATTCTTAGTGGATTTGCTAATCGTGTGAATTATTTTGTTTAGAAATAGAAACTAAAACGGACACTAAGGAGATATCAAATAACGGACATAGGGGAGAAGCTGATCAGAATTGCAACGTGGTGAAGAGCGTCAATACTGATGTAGAGGAAAAGGAGAATCTTGTGCAGCTACAGGTATTGCACAAGTTTTATTAATATATATACAAACTCCCCGTCCCAACATATAATGCAATATCATGCTCAATATCGTTTGTGGTTACAGATCTTAAGTTTATTCGGTTAACGGCAACATGAATGGGTCGGCGCGACCAGGAAAGGACAACGTCCTCATACAATACCAACTTGAAATAGCATAACGGTGTTGTATTTCGTGAGTAGGTAGGACAGTGGTAGAACTACACAGTTTGTTTCTAACTGCAGAATTAATATGTCAGCTCGACCGGGTCGGGACCACGCCCTCACTGAATAGCAGCATAATGCTGCTGTGTTTCGTCTGGTGAGTGCAGGGATCCGGAGACCTTTATTACTGGTGACGAGGCATTCCATCTCAGTCCGCAAGGGTGACACCGCATCTGCATTATGATTTCTTGTCAAGGATGAATGTAGATGTCATGGGCCGCAGGAATCACTTAACATCAGGTGAACTGTGTGCTCGATGTAACTCTCAAAGTAATAAAAAAAAAAATGTGATGACCCAATTACTGGTAACAAGGCATGCCATCTTAATGCTCGAGGTCGATAACGCATGTACCTCTTGAATCTTTGTTGAGGATGGATGAGATATCATGGACCGCAGTCACCTCTTACCATCAAGTGAACTCGCTCCGAATATTATAACAAAAATATCATATAATATTTATACATTATTTTATTTTTCATATAATTAGATAATTGACACTATCGATAACAACACTGCGACATCACTAAACTAACTAAAGGCTTATAAGTGCAAGGAAGCGCGCAATATATCTCTGCATCGTTCCCACATTTTACGACCAAGAGTATATTTGTCCTATATAACAGGTCTTTACCTATGAAATTGCCGTTTTGTATGAAATAAGTTAAAGTATTTTTTTTTCAAACTTTTTTATTTCTGTTATTCAAAGTAATCACCTATGTAATCGATGCATCTTTGCCAACGCAGTGGTAGTTTATTGATGCCCTTCTTGTGAAAATCAACTGGACGGGAGGCAACAAACTCTTCAAAGGCATTTTGTACTGCCTCTCAGGAATTGAATTTTTTTACCGCTAAAAAGTTGTCCAAATTTTGGAAAAAGTTATAGTTGGTGGGTGCAAGGTCTGGTGAATACGGTGGATGAGGGAGAGTTTCCAACCCCAACTCTTGCAGCTTGGAGACTGTCTGTTGTGCAGTTCGGGGCCGCGCGTTGTCGTGTAGGAGAAGCGGGGACGACCGACTATAGCTGGTTGCAGATATGCGAGCTTCTCCATCATTGTCTTCAGTTCTTCACAGTACACATCTGCAGTAATGCTCATGCCGTTTGGTAAAAAACTGTGATGAATCACACCGGCACTAGACCACCAAACAGTGACTATCAACTGTCTAGACGTCATTTTTCGTTTAGGGCATTGCTTTAGTGCTGAACGAATTTGCTGAGCGCTTTCGGTTGTAGAACAGAAGAACTTTTAGTCGTACGTAACAATTCGCTTCAAAATTCTTTCATTTCTGTGCCTGTTGAGCAGAGCGAGGCAGGTCTCAACGCGTACGTTGCGCTGGCGATCGTTAAGTTCGTGGGGTACCCATCTATCAAGCTTTTTTACCTTGCCAATTTATCGCAAATCGACCAATATTGTTTTGATCTTAACATCTAAAGCTGCTGCTAGCCCGGCTGTAGAGTTGAGTATCATCAGCTTCCACAACCGCCGTTAATTCTTCATTGTTGACCAAAGTATCTGGACGACCATGAGGTTAATTTTTCAAATCAAAATTTTCAAAACGGAACCGGGCAAACAAATAACGGGTTGTGCGTTCGTTTGTAAAGTTCGTAAACGTTGTTGATTTGTTTCCGTTTTCCGTTTGTCCCGCGTTGATGCCACGACGGAACTCATATTCCATATTTACACAACTTTTTTTATTTTATTTAACATTTTCGTAATCAAAAATTGAAGAATTCTAAAATAATAGGTAATGACTTTTACGCATGTGATTTTATTTATAATATTTTTTACGCGGTCGAGCTATGCCATAAATCTATACTAGTACAAATAAGTCGGCTCGACCGGGGTCGTCTATTCTAGTTTTGTATGGTGAAAGAAAACTATTTTTTTAATTGTTTCTTATTCACCAGAGGGTGACAACGCATCCGGGTTGCGATTCCTCATGGAGGCTAAATGGGCTCCGCATGGGCTGTAGCAATTCCCTTTCCATCCCTCGGTGTCATTTTCACGTAATTTTATAAACAAAATGAGGTTAAGAGGTGGAAGTATCAAAAATTTTAGAGTTTATTTTGTTATATACTTTTTGCAGCTTATAAAGTCCTCATGGTGCGGACTTGTATGGGGTCTATCAGTGTTGGCGGAAGCCAGCATTGGCGAGCTCGAGAACATTCTGTGTGCCATACAGACGTTAGCCAGAGTCAGCGGGAAGGTATGTAATTTTTTTTTTAGTTATAGATATTTGTAGATTACCATATTTATATATTTATATAAGGTGACAATCCAAAAATTTCAGTTGAAATATTTATTGTTTTAAAAATAATATAGTTATTCGTGATTGATTATTTTTAAATCCCAAACCATATATACCGCTTTAAGACCTCAAAACACTGCGAGTTCTTTCTGTGTAAATCCAACCATAAATAAATATTTTTATAGCCGTTATATATGACATCTGGACGTCAAACACTTAATTATCTCCGCGCGCATGAATACTGTAAAGCATTCGAAACGTCGGAAATTAAAAAGATACAATAAACCTTATAAAATCCGTAAAGTTAGTTTCATTCAATGTTGATTAGTTTTGTAACAAAGTTCTCTTATAAACTTATTAGTTGTTCGACAAAACCTTGGAAAGGTTGTTGTACAGTCGGGGTAAGAAAATGTTTGTCACCTTAAAGTCGACATTTGCTTGCACTAGGACAATTATCAGTCATGCCAACATTTAATTTCAAACGAAACAGAATATCGCAATTAAAATGGTTTGATGTTGATGTGATACTAGATTATAGATCAAAGGTGTATACTATATTTAACCTTGTTATCATACTAAGTGAGTATAATTTTATATGCAGCTGTCTGCTTAGTGCTTTAGTTTCAATAGGTACTAAGAGTGACTTGATAAAGGAATGAACTAGAAAACAGACGAAGGTTTTCGTACATCGACTGTATTTATCACAAATAGTGCTTCAGCTAGTAAATTTGAGCTAACATTTTCTTGCATTTGTATTCTAGTCAGAGCAGTGTACCAGACCACGTTCGCTCTTTAATTTTACGCACACAAATTGTTCAGGTGGGCGTGTGCGGATCTCGCGACGCGTGCGTTGTAGCCCTGTGCCGTGCGGCGCTGCCCGCGCAGTACTGCGTGCCGGTGCTAGGCTCGCTGGGCGCGCTCTCCTGTCCCTGGGCCCCAGCAGCACGCGCGCCGCACCCGCCCGCGCCCGACCTGCGCCACCACGTCGTGTGGGTCGGCACGCCGCTGCCCTGCGCGCAGCTGCCCACTGGTATTTTTTTTACATAATATTAGGGGTGACAATTGAGCACACATCTGATGATGAGTGATATCTGCATCCATCCTTAATAATGATTCAAGATGCACATGCGTTATCTACCCTGAGGACTGAGATGGAATACCTCATTACTTGTAATTGGGTCCCCGGATCCTTACACTCATCATACGAAACAGAGTAGCGTACAGTGAGGGTATAGTCCTGCCCCGGTTGAGGCTTATCATCCATATTCCAGCTAGAAATAGAGGCAGTGTGGCTGTAGACAGACACGTAGGTACTACAAATAGTCGACACAATCAATTACGTAAAAACGAGAAAAATACTGCTGTGTTTCTTATGATGAGAATGAACTGGAGCTCCAATCAGGAGGTTTGCAATACGATGGAGGTTACCGAGGCATCCATCTCAGTCCGCAGGGGATTACAAGGCTTGTGGAACTAAAATCTTTATTTAAGATGGATGAAGATGTTTACGAACCTCAAGTATCGGTTGCCAGGTGAATTGTGCGCTCGTTTGTTATCCTAAGTGTAATAAAAAAAACATTACTAAATTACACAACTTTACTATAATCAAATTTATAATAGCATAAAAATCGTATAACTAACAGGACAACAGCAATCGTTCGTGATGGTGACGTCACGCCACGTGACTGCCATGAAAGCTTTGCTGAACGCTGCAAGAAGAGACGGGGACACCATACAGCAGGCGTGGTTACCCGTCCTCACCACGCTACAGCATCTGGTGAGCTACGCTTTAGTGCAGAACTTGTATGGAGAGATAACTACCGAGGCCGATCTTTAGTGCTAACCTTACACAGAATGGAATTTTTAAATCTATATTTAAAAAAAAATTGAATGTAATTTTGCATTACATTTATATAGAAGTAAATTTATGAATGTATATTTACATTAAATTTACACGAAAGTAATTTTTTTAATGTACATATATTTACACAGAAGTAAATTTTTGAATGTATATTTACAATAAATTTACACGAAAGTAATTTTTTTAATGTACATATATTTACACAGAAGTAAATTTTTGAATGTATATTTACATTAAATTTACACGAAAGTAATTTTTTTAATGTACATATATTTACACAGAAGTAAATTTTTGAATCTATATATACATTATGTATACACAGAAGTAAATGTTTGGGTGTATATTTACACAGCAGTATTTTTTGAATTAAAAAGTAAAGCTTTTAACCTATTTAGCAGATTGAGGTAAGGCGTGATAAGACCTACGCGCTATGGTTATTGCCGTTCGAGATCGGTTTAAATGATTTATTTAACAATACTATGGGTGATAGATGCTTCTTTAACATCCACCGTTTACATTTACGATAAGGAATCATGGCGCTTCGATCTGATGATCAGAGGTGATCCTCTGAGACCTAAGATAGAATAATTGTCACAAGTAATACGGTCGTATAAATGTAATTTTTACATTCGCTTTGCTCAATTCGACCTTCAGTGCCAAAAACGCTTCTTCCATATTATGACAAAGATACACAACCCCAACACGTAGTGTGTTGACGCTGAATGCTTAAGATGTGTAACGTTACTCACTCTTTAACGGCATCACATCAGGTGTGGATCCTGGGCCTGAAGCCGTCAACTGGGGGCAGCATGAAGGCAAGTCGCGCCAGCGCCGATGCTAACGCTGTCATGAGCACTTCCGCAGTCATGGCTGACCTACCTGGTAACTATTTTTTTTAATTCACACCTACCTTATAGTAAATTCATACGCATATATGGTACACACTATCTACATAACCAGAATTTAGTTGATATCAGTTGTTCCAGATGTCATTAAATGTATTGCTTTAACGAAATTATTTTTCACCACATCAAGATAATATTAAATATAACTTACGTAAAACCCAATAGTCACACTTATATCCAAACATATTGCATTGCACCTTTAGGATAAAAACGACAGAACTCAAAAAACAATTTCGAAAGGGAACTACGGACATATAACAACTTAAAACAAGCGAACCTTCCAAATTTATACGTTACTATCTCGCTGCAGTCCGGGTTGTAAATCATGGTTTCTAGTGATGTCCACGTCAAGCGCGCGTTATCGATAACAATCCCGGAGTGAGAGTATAACGGTCACGCCCTTGAGTACTACGATAGTAAATAACTCATGGAAACAATTAAATAGTGCATGAAACAACTCAATGTTGCCTGTTATAGTACTGTAAATAACGAAGTATTTATGTTTTCCTCGCTGAAACTCGCTCATTTGTTAATTGACATTATATATAAAGATACATTTTATTTTTTTATATATATATATATATATATATATATATATATATATATATATATATATATGTGTCTTATTTTCTTATTTGTAAATAATACAGGGATAAAATAAATGTAGTATTTTATTTCATTTTGTATAAAATCATTTGTTGATAACATTTTGATACGAGTGCTGGACATCATGCGTTGCCATAAGAACTGCGTGCGAGTGAGCGCGTGATATGACGCGCTACGCTCGCACGTTTTATAACCCTGCTTGCAGCAGTATAGCAGTCGCACTATAAAAGCCGCTTCATTTATGTAGGAAAGATACAAAAGACATTGATATCGATAAAAGAATACGAAGGTATTTATAGTTACGGTTTGGTCCCAAAATATTATTTATTTGCCTTTTCCCACAAAGTTATTTTTTTTTGACTTGAGTCGTTTTCATCCTAAGGTCGTCGTATCTAGATTATTATAAGTTTTGTACTGGATGTTATTTTCAGGTCAGCAAGTTCCGGTGGCCGAGTCTCTCGGAGTTATGAGCGGTACATTCTGGAGATACGATTTACTTAGTGTCTAATTGGAATCCTCATTTTCGCGCACTAAATATTCTATTTTTAAAAAATATGTTTTATAAACTTTGTCTTTTTTACTATTATAAAGAACTAAATTGCGTGGTGATTTTATCAAACTTTATGGATATGTTATATTATAGGTATCTCTACGTGATATTCTTTTTTATTCCTTAGCACTTAAGCAGCTGGACGTATTTTATACTTGAGGGATCGTTGGATTCGTCTTGGAGAGTTCAGGTAAAATATTATAACTTATGTTATCTAACTGTCAAGAGGAATCCAACGACTTCAAAGAGTACACAAAAGCGGACACAAGACGCCATTAAATCGAAGAGAAGAACTTTTTTAGAAAAACTTCAATATTGATATAATATAATGAATTATATTATATCATAACATAACCCTAATTTCATTAGTGTAAGAGCCACCCTATAGGTTATATCTAGCAGGGGTCCTCGTAACACGCACTATCGCACATACCAACAGACATAAATCTGTTTACAATTTTATTATATATATAAAACATAACAATGCCACCCAAACAAAATTTCCTTTATGTATCATTGCGTTATATTGCCATATTCAATTTTTTATCCATCAGGCGTTCAATATTGTCTAAAAAACTAGTTAAGACTTTTTAAATGAGGATTCCAAATAGACATAACTCACACCAGCACTCGAATTTTTCATATAGCGATTGCCATTACAGTATCGTCTTTTTGTATACAAGTCATAGGGTTCATTTTCAAAATGGGATGTTGTAATGGCGACAAAAAACGCTGGAGTGTATTGCCGAGGGGTATAAGCTTTTGTCCGTCTACCGCCCGCACTGGGATGGAGCTTGCTGACCGTACTTATTAACGGATTTCGTTAACATCACGCACTGTTTAGATTGCAAATAAATTAATTACTTGAGAGCATATTGTATAGTTTCTTCATAACAAGTTCTTGACGAGCACAAAAAGTTTTAGTCTATGGTTGAATATTGATTGATATACAAAAAGATACACATTGAATTATAAGTCTGTTAAAAATAACGTAAAATCACTTATTTATTTGATATTGTTTTTGAAGTACTAGTTTTTGGGGTAGTAACGACATTAATGGATAAGATTGATCGGGGAAGGCCCGTGCTCTTACAGAACATCCGCGTGAAATAGCAGTAAAATGCTGTTTCGTGTTGTGTGTATTTGATAACAGGAAATGAGGCATTCTATCCCAGCGCCCAGGGGTGGCAACACATGTCTTCTCGTTTTTCATCTCTAATATAATAAAAAAAAGTTCTTAAAACAATTTAATGCTGTGTGGTTAAATTTTAATTTTAACTTTGTGAAATCTGAGATACTGCCGAACATGAAATTTGTTAGTAATTGTGTGTCTTTTTGTTAATCAATGAATTTCTACGTCATATATTTTCACGTTATTCTCCTCTGTATGTGCATCGAGGGAGGAGACATACATTCAATTATTTTTTAATAATCATATATTTGCACTTTGAATTATGCCATATCTCTCAGACCATTATTTATGTCACCACATTTAATACAGTTTGCTATGCACGAGTGCCACGGGATCCGCTTTTAACATTGCCACTAGACATAATTAACTCGTATATCTAAATACTTCAGATTTTTTTCTTTTTTTATACCCTTAAAACATTCTAAATATCTCACATTAGATAATTCTTGTGCAAAGTTTAAAAACTTTGCAATTATGTTGGCAACATTAAAATATATTTTACCTAAAATGTTATATCTTAAATGACCAAGAAAAAAATAAAGAAATCGAATCTCTTTATTTTGTAATGGAAAAAATATTCAACTACCCTTCTTTAACATAATTATTTATTTAAATATTTTTTTAAAATTTCACCCTTCTGAACATAGTACATATATCAGAAGGGTGGTATTTTTTCCCGCCTTTAGTATTTATTAACCTCCTTGTTCTTATATACTTTTGAAAAAAAACAACTCCAGAGGGATGGTGTGTTCATGGGGTAATTTCCGTGCTTGGAAGGCAGAGCAAATGCAGCTGTTCATTACATCCACAGGTAAATCTAGAAAGTTGACCATTAAACGTAAGTCTTCTGTCATTTACAGCATTATCAGCAATGTTGTCAAGAGTGTTCGAGTCGTCCAAGAACCTGGACGACGTGGCACTGCACCATTTGATCGACGCACTTTGCAAGCTGTCCAACGAGGCCATGGAGCTGGCATATTCTAACAGGGTAACCAAACACTACTCTTTTTTATCTTACATTTTTTTTCATTTTAAACGACAATCTTTAATCGGAGCTTGGTGGTCACTCGACGAGCTATGGAGAGGGCTATACTTGGTGTTTCTCTGTTTGATCGAATTGTACACATGGATACATGTGGTAAAACTTAGATAGCTGTCATAGCTAAGGATCAGTCAGTAAGCTGAAGTGGCAATTGGTTAGTCCAGCGATGCTCAACCACTGTAAGCACTTTCGTGTGTGCCGAAATTTTAGGAATTCATAATGCTTTTTTTTATTATGATTTTAAGTTTATATTAATGAAACGGACTTATATATATGACTTTGTTAAAATATTAAATAATATAATTTATAGGTATTAAGGTATAGGTAAGTAAATAACTTTTAAACTTATCTTTTTCTTTGTGTGCCGAAAAATTTTGAAAGTTTTTAAAAATTTTGAAGAAAAATAAACGACAACAAAATGTAGAATCACTGGGCTAGCCGTATAGCTCGTAGCACTGATAACCGATGTGAATGAGAGGTTCTCAAATGACATCCTAGTATTGGCGCTCGCAGCGTAAGACCACCCACTAGATTGAGTGATGATCTTACCAAGCCATGACAACTGCCGGGTTGGTTTGCAGGTGAGGGTCGTGCTCTATGCCAGTCTGTGGGTGAGGCCTATGGCATGATGATGATGATGAGTATTTTTTTGTTCACTGTACCTTTTCCCTTGATATTACATTATGGATATACATAATTTTTATGTTCACTGTACCTTTTCCCTTGATATTACATTATGGATATACATAATTTTTATGTTCACTGTACCTTTTCCCTTGATATTACATTATGGATATACATAATTTTTATGTTCACTGTTCCTTTTCCTTGATATTACATTATGGATATACATAATTTTTATGTTCACTGTACCTTTTCCCTTGATATTACAATATGGATATACATAATTTTTATGTTCACTGTACCTTTTCCCTTGATATTACATTATGGATATACATAATTTTTATGTTCACTGTACCTTTTCCCTGGATATTACATTATGGATATACATAATTTTTATGTTCACTGTACCTTTTCCCTGGATATTACATTATGGATATACATAATTTTTATGTTCACTGTACCTTTTCCCTGGATATTACATTATGGATATACATAATTTTTATGTTCACTCTACCTTTTCCCTTGATATTACAGTATGGATATACATAATTTTTATGTTCACTGTACCTTTTCCCTTGATAGTACATTATGGATATACATAATTAAATTTTTAGGAGCCATCGCTGTTTGCGGTCGCCAAGCTCCTAGAGACCGGTCTGGCGAATATGCACAGGATTGAAGTCATGTGGCGGCCCATCACTAATCATCTCTTAGAAGTGAGTATTGATTAGTAAAGAAGTAGGTTAAGTTATTAAATGTCGTCACGACCCTCTGAGACCAGAAATTGACATGATTGATCGCGCGAATTGATCATCCCTAGAACAGGGTAATCTTCCATATATACGTATAATCATCCCCTATACTACGTTTATTTTTATTTATTATTTTACTCTTTATTGCATTATTTTATACAAAATTAAAGGTTCACAAAGGGCGGAGTTAATGCCAAAGGCCATTTTGTACCAGTCAATCCAAAGTGTTTTATCTTTTTTCTTTTTTGTCGGGCTGATGGCCGCTGTTAGCCCGAGGGCTTTTACAGTTTCACCGGGTTGAGAGGTGACCGAACGCTTATGGCACTCAGTCGAGACCTCTATATATGGGTAACCACACAAGGGCTCCCAAGAGGGAGCTTCGGCTTGGACCGTTAGCCTGTTTCGCCAGAGCATCTAACTCGAGGGTGCCCGAGAAGGCCGAACCTCGGACAGTTACTTCTGGCAGAGGATCTTTATATCGCTATTATTATTAACTACCTGTACCAACACTTGGGATTGCGTGGGCGCTAGAGAAGAAGTGGTGCAAGAAACTCCAGCGACGCTTCTATAAGTATGGACTGGAAAGAACCGGCCTGTGACATGGCGGTATCGCGAATAGCATTGTTTTCGACGCCCTCGCCGTCGGCGGGGGCGATATGACGGTGCAATCTAGGTGTGTTGTGTGTCCCTGACACTGCGTCAGAACATTCCTTCGATCTTATTGTCTGTCTATGGACTATATTGGTCACTTAAAATTAGGTACGACTGTGCTTGTCGGTCACTAAAGATTCCTCTGACTTGTTAATTTTACCAGGCGTCGAGCCACGTTGCTGTTTGTGTCCAGGTAAGGTTCACGCTCTCAGCGAACCCGCCAGCATTGAAAAGCAGCTACTGTGTTCTGGTCGATGTAGGGGATCTGGAGACTCTTATTACTGGTGACGGGGCATTACGTATTAATCAACAAGCAATTATGATTCCTTATCGAGGATTAATGAGGGCATGATGGACCGCAGTTATCACTTACGGTCGGGTGAACTTTGTTTTTATTTTATTACATTGAGAGTTGCATACGAGCACACAGTTCACCTGATGTTAAGTGATTCCTGCGGTCCATGACATCTACATTCATCCTTGACAAGTAATCATAATGCATGTGCATTGTCACCCTTGAGGACTGAGATGAAATGCCTTGTCTCCAGTAATAAAGGTCTCCGGATCCCCAAACTTACCAGACGGAACACAGCAGCGTTATGCTTCTATCACGCCGGTATTCTTTGAGGGCGTGGTCCTACCGCGGTCGAGCTGACCCATTCATTCTGCAGTTAGAAACAAACTGCAGTGTAGTTCTACCACTGTTACCGCGGTTGCGCTCGTTTGTTGGCAATACGATTAAAAGAAATATATAATTTCAGGTGTGTCAACACCCACACATACGTATGAGGGAGTGGGGAGTGGAGGCGATCACGTACCTCGTGCAGGCCGCCTTCCAGTACCATCACAACAACCCAGCCCTCGTCACAGAAGTGGGTATTATCGTTATGATACTCTTATATGTATTTTCATAATTTCATCATTAATATCTTAGGCATTCATAATTCATTCAAAATTCAGCCATTTTTCTTTCATACTTTCCGTTCTTGACATACTGGTGAGTTTACTGAACATACTCGTATGACCTTGAAATTCGTACTAGTAATTTTATATTTTTTATTCATGTAATCAGCTTCGTTAGTTGTCGCTGCTAGCTAAGCTTTCATCCTTGCATCTATCCAGCTTTAATCATTCCAGCATGAAGTGTCCCCGTGCTCAATTTCCTGTCATTACTTTTTCACTACTTTGATCAATCCTTACATCCTGAAATAAATGATTTACAACGTGACTCTGGTAGCTCTGGAAGAAAACTTGCGAACATATTCCATAATTTTTTTTCTCTGATAATTCTATATAAAAGACACAATTATTATATGTGTATTGTCAGGGTCGGCAGCGTCTACTGCTGGAGCCACTTGCGGAGCTGTGCGGCGTGCGTCACTGCGACGTGCGAGCGAGACAGCTGGAATGCGCCGCCCGTCTCCTTCACTCACGTGGCGACCAACTGGGCGCCGCATGGCCGCTCATGGTCGACATAATTTCAGCAGTATCCGAACGGCACAGGTACTTGTACTTTTTTTTAAGTTTGTCTATTCAGTTTTATCTTATAATAACTGCAGAAATATTGTTAGAGAAAGTTTAGATTAGGCCACTATTAGGTGAGAAGTGTATCTGAATCTTGGACGGGTGAATCTCAATGATTTAATACTGTACAATATCCTGATCGGATGTCATGTAACGAACAATACACAAACAATGTAACAAAAGGAGTAGTCCTCAAGCGTCTGACAGATGAAAATAATTGACACGCAGAGGTTTTTCAAACACGGAGAGTATTCTTTTTGATAATAAATTCTTGAGGGCTATTTTACGTTATAAATTACTATTATTTATTTATATTTTTTAAACATTAATAATAAATATAAACTTTTACAGTAACCAAGGTTTAGTGCAACTATATATTTATTTATTTACTGTTTCACAAAGGGTAGACTTAATGTCAAAAGTTCATTCTCCACCGGAATGCCCAGAGCGTGATGATATTGTAATGCATTGAAGATAGTTATTAAAGTTAGAAAACTTTTAAAAAAAATAATACGAATAATATTTTAAACACATATAAGAAATAATGAAAAGTATCTATTGCTGCATAGACAACTAATTTAGTGAAATGATTAGATTATCTGAGAATTGTATATTATATGCAGGGGGTGTTACACAGATGACGTCATATCCTATGATACCTAAACTAGGCGAACAGGTATCGTGGGGACCGATACGATTTACTTATAGAGTTGAGAGGAAACGTGGGTGTTGGTTGCTTACGAGGGCACATTAAAAGGTTTTGAGCCTAGGGTTGACATTATGTCGAAATAGCCATTTCTTTTTTAATTATAATCTGCTGTCTTTTGTTTTTCTTTTGACAAAATTGCAAAATTTGTGATCGATTCTGTTCCAAAGTGATCCTCAAGATTTTCTTAGCCGTTTCGTAACTATGGACGAAACTTGAGTTCACCACAATACACCAGAGTCCAAAGTACAATCCAAGCATTGGAAAAGAGCAGGGTCACCGCCCCCTAAAAAAGCTCGGGCCGTTTTGTCAACCAAGAAGGTAATTCAGGGCTTCAGTTTTTTGGGACTGTAGAGGGGTCATTATGGTTGACTACCTTGAAAACGGTTAAACCATAAATGCGAACTATTATTGCACACTCCTACAACGTTTGCGTGAAGAAATAAAAATAAAAAGGCCTGGTATGTTGTCTAAGAAAGTTTTGTTCCACCAAGATACGCTCCTGTCCATACTGCGGCGAAATCAATCGCACAAATATACAATTGTAGCTTTGAATTGTTGCCGCATCCATCCTATTCGCCGGACTTGGCCCCGTCTGATTACCATCTCTTCCCCAATCTAAAAACACACATGGCAGGACGAAAATTTTCGACGAATATCGAGGTACAAGAAGCGGTGACAGAATATTTTGATGAAATTGAAGATTCTTTGTTCTTAGAAGGAATACTAAAGCTAGAGACAAGATGATAAAAGTGTATAGATCAATCTGGAGACTATGTAGAGAAATAAAATAATAATTTAGAGAAAAATCGTTTTTTTTGGGTTGGGTTCAAAACTTTTCAATGTGCCAATGCAATGTAATAAACTAAACATGTATGTTATATAAATATAATAGTCACGATTTCAACATAAGTTCTTCTTCTACATAAGTTCTGTGTCATAACTTAATGTAGCCACTTATATAATTTAACTTTTACCTTTATATATAAAATAAATTACCTCTAGTTGAAATGTACCATGATACCAAGGTAAATTATTTAATAGTACGTTTATCAGATATACTTATTTTTATTTTACCTTAAGTATAAATTCCTTTAAGCGTCGCACATTTTAAACTTATACCTAAAGCATAGTTTTACTTAAGTTTTTTAAATGATATTTATTATCGTTAAGGAACGCAATTCAATCGCCACCGCAATGTGACGTCATATCGACATATGGATGCGCCTCCGGTTTTTTGGAAACATACGTGAGCTTTAAATGAGCTAAAAAGAGTCCTAAGATCAGGGCAGGTCCTGTGCTCACGCACCAGAGGCCCATAAGAGGGATGGTGATGACCATCGACCACTAGGTAACAAGGCGCATGCGCGTGTATATAAAACATAAATTAAACAATCTGACATTGGAGGGCGCACGCTGTCCCCATTCAATTATAACACATATTCCTCAATGTTCAGCGAGCAGCTGGTGCGGTCTGCGTTCCAGTGCGCGCAGCTGGTGGCCGGCGACCTGCTGGGCTGCGCGGGGCCGCGGTGCCTGCGTCGCGTGCTCGCAGCCGCCGCGGCCTTCGCGCGGCAGACCAAGGAGCTCAACATCAGCCTCACTGCTGTCGGACTCATGGTAAACAAGCAAAGTCGATTTTATGCTCAACCAAATAAAGTCTGATTTGTATAAAACTTCTGGTTTTCTTCAAATTGTCTTAGTTTGGGCGTTCACTTTCAATCGAGATGTACTCGGTCCAAAAAAAAGTTGCTAGCGCCTACACCAATAAAATTGTTATTTGCAATTTTACATTTATTTAGTGTTTACGTTTAACGTGTGGTAGAAATGAACGCAGAGTGAAAAAACAGCGTGTCTGAGAAATTAATAAAAATATATTTCTTAGACACGTGGAATCCACTAATCCAAGTTCGAGAAGCTTGAAGGCTACACCTATCTATGGGCTGTGTTAATTAACTTTTTTGTGGTATTCAACTTTTGATCGAATATAGATAAATTCCAAATGACGCGAAGATATAAGTACCAGAACTAATCTACAAAAGTTTAATGTTGTTCAGTCAGATGCTAAATCTAAACCTAATTACTTATTGCGTTATTATTATATGCATGTGTTGTCTGAAAATAGTTTAAAATGTCATATTCATGGGCATTTTCACCGTCCTACACTAAATCTTAAAAAACAAAGTCTTCTTCCAGTCACTTAAGCCAAGTATATCATATATATGTATATCATATCATATATTTAATATAAGATCTTATTAAAATGACAATGATATCGCTAAATCCTGAATCAAATGAAATTAGGATTTTATTCCGCAAATAATCTCGCAACGTTAATTTGCTTTTTAGTTTTTAATGGATACCCACTAATTTTTTCCCCGACTGATGGCCGCTGTTAGCCCAAGGGCCGAGAGACCTCTATTAGTGTGCACAAGGGCTCTTGGCTTGGACAGTTACCCTGTTCCGTGAGAGCGTCCGTCTCGAGCGTGCCCGAGAGGTCGGAACCTCGGCTCGGTCAGTTGCTTCCGACTAAGAATTATGTAAATTAATATCACTTATTATTATTGGCTATCTGTACCACCACTTCGGAATGCGTTTCCACTTGTACTTCACTATTAATTACTTCCAATATATAATGTTATAAAAGTGTATCGAATAATATTGTCACAGTGGAACATATCGGACTACCTGTACCACAACCGCGACAAACTGGCGGCGGCGTTGGCCAGCGACGCGGCGGTGTGCCCCGAGGTGCCCAACCACGCGGAACTGCCGCCGCTCGACAAGCTCTGGATGTGTCTCTACATACGACTTAGTGAGTTTAATTCATGAGAGAGAGATGGGGAGCAATAACATTAACGACTCTCTTGGTCTCAATCGCACTAGTGAAGTTTCTAAAATATCTCCTCTATGATTTAATAGCATTAAAGAATTTTAGAAATAACCCAACGTAACCGTTAAATGTTATAAAAGAGAAAACGACCCGTTAAAAAAATACGCAAGGATTACGAAAGAATAATAAATTTCCCCTGTCCGGAATTCACTTTGTGACTTGAAATCGTTTCAGATTAATAGTTAATTACACTCCATTATATTCGTTTACTCCGATGGAGATAAAAACTGTGTGAAATAACTTTTATTTTTGTCCTGCGCAGGCGAGCTGTGCACGGAGCCACGTGCCCCAGTGCGTCGCGCGGCCAGCCAGACGCTGTTCAGCTGCATCGGCGCGCATGGCACGCTGCTCTGCAAGCCAGCCTGGCGTGCGCTACTCAATGTGCTCTTCCCCATGCTGGAACAAGTGAGTAAATTCTTAGTATAGCTCGCGGGACACGAGTCCAGCGGTAAATGATTTTTACGCGAACGAAGTTGCGGGTGGAGGTTAGTAGATTTTTTTTATTAATTACAAATGTACAGTACATGTAATGTACATTTACAGTGTACCACTTTCCACAAAAATAGAAGAGTGACAATTTTAATTTAAAAAATAATTATAATTAAATTTAGAAAGTGACTGTACACCAAGAGCAAGCGGGGGGTGTCGTATCGGTGCGCGGGACAGAGTACGACTGGAGAGCCAATAAGCGCTTTCGCATGGCCGCCCGTGCCCCCTTCACTCCCCGGGGATACCTTATTTTCGACTTCAGCCCTTTAACGGTCGCCGCTAGACTTATAACGATTATTATTAAGGGGTAGATCCATTTCTAACTCCGCCTAGTTGGTCAATATAATAAAACAAAATAAACATATATAAGGACCAACCAGCATCCGGCATCCCTCGACAGAGAAGTACAAACGGACGAGATTAAGGGCGAAAGGGTGATACTCCTGCGGACTAAACGGGCGGGGTCGAGGGGCACCGCTTTCTATATTTGAGCCCGTTTTCCTTCCCAAAGTTACGCTTCCCGTCCCAAAGTCCCGGCAGCCTCTGGAAGGCTGGTTGGGATAAACCCGTTTGCAGGTACGATAATACTATAGGTGATAATATATTATAAACTATAAAATATAGAGAACTCAATTTAAAACGATAATTTTTATAATTGCCGTCATGTTGATTATTAACAAAATAATATTTTAAACTATAGGTTCAAAAACAATCAAACATCGCGAGCTCGGAGAAGGTGGACACCGGAGAGCATATCCTCATTCATCACACCAGGAACACAGCGCAGAAACAATGGGCCGAAACACAGGCATGTCTTGATATCTCTTATATATTTTATACCTGATAACTAATATTTTTTTATATAAGCATAGGTTTATTTTTCTTTATATTAACTTTTTTTTACATAGACCACTTACAAAAAGGCAAACAGACGTTAATGGTAAGAAGCATTCTCTTACATTCAACCTCGGAAGTACTGAGAGATGAAGCAGATGCTTGTGCAACTACCGCAGAAAATCAAATAAACTCGACTCGTATAAGACGAGGAAAAAATAGAAGAAATGTTGCCATTTTATTTTATGCTAGCTCCAATATTTAATACAACTTTTGTCTGGAAACTTGACAAATCATTGTGATTCCCACATTTCGGGGAAACCCTAATTGTGATACACAATAAATGTAACAATACTTTAATATCTTAAGATTTATTATATTCAACTTAAATTTGAATATCTCAAATCTTTACGATATTAAATCCGATTTCATCTAGACGTTTGGAAGACAGATTCATATGACATGGAACGTACCTATATTTTTTTGTACCACGTTATTGGTCTACCGTATTTAAATACATAGACAAGATTAAAAAAAAATAAAGTATTAATCACTAATAATAAACGTTTCATATGTTCACGTTGTGGTTGTGTCATGGTCGACAGGTGCTGACACTGTCGGGCGTGTCGCGCGTATTCCACTCGCGCTTCCAACTGCTGATGACAGTGGGCGACTTCCACCGCTCCTGGACGGCCTTACTTGACTATATCACCGACTTTGCGCTACGAAGAAGTCATGAGGTAAGTTTGGTTCAGTGCGTTATTAATTCCCCTACTTAGATAGCGATCCTCATAAGGTGGTACGGGACCTCACTGGTTCCGTACCAACTTATGAGGGGCTCGCGGATCGTATTATCGCCCCCCTCTGTTGCCGTCGACGTTCTTCGTCCACAGGGGTCGGAGTGCAGCGGTGGTGCGACAGTAGTCTCCGCGCCAGCTTCGCAGCATCGTCGTTGTCTCCCTACTCAGCCTCCCGCTCGCGAGTCTAATTAGATAAAGCTGTAAAAGTCTTTGGACCAACAGCAATACTCACACACAAAAAAAAATCGCTATCAATACTCTGTATCTTTTTAAGTCACTTTAAGGATTTTTTTATTATGTTAGTCATGAAGAAGAATAAATGTTTACTTTAAATGTATTGGCAGGGGGTAAGTGACTTCAGTTGGCGTCATATCCGCCAATCAACACTTAACGACGAAACTTAAATCCATCGGCACCACGTCAACCTGGCCAGGCCATCACTCCACTGATTGTATCGTCAACAAATAATATTTAACAGTCCATTGTAGATATTCGAAACACAGCTGGAATGTTTTTAATTATATCAACAATGACAAACAAACACACAGTTCGCCTTACGATAGGTGAATCACTGAAGCCCATAACTTATCAAAACCAGCCCATCTTGAACAAAAGGAAACCTGGATTCCCCGTACGATGTGTATAAACTTTATACATGTGGTACAGGGAAGCCCGGTTGCGGGGAAGATAGTCGTATTATTTTATTTTAAACTACTCCTAATACATTTCCTTTATACCTCCGTCTTCGTTTCCGATTTTGGTTCTGATTCCGATTCCGAATCCGATAAAACAAATTTAAAAATCCGATTCCGAATTCGATTCCGATAAAACCACCTCCGTAACATCCCTGCTCGATAGGGTGAGAGATAATTCCATTGTCATTTCAGCCCATCACTAGTCCATTGCTGAACATATATCTTCCCTACATACTGCATGGAGTACGATCCCGACCTACCCGCAGATTTGCATAGGTCGTCACTCCATCTAGTGGGGGGTCGTGCTACGATGCGATGACCTATACGATGTTTCCACTCAAGAACCTCTCTTCCCCATCGGCTGTCGTTTCTATATGGCCGGCCCATTGCTACCTCAGTCTACTGATATTTTATCTCGTCCTATATTTTAAAGTTATGTCTCTAAATATTTTATGGGTCTCTCATCTTTATGGGTCTGTAATAGATTCATTCAAAAAAGGGGTTAAGTGAAGGTTAAGGGAGGTTATATATAAATCCCAGTGCTCGACATAAGCCTAGAGATGTTGGAGCGTGATAGCGTTGGACTTCAGATGTCTTCAAAATATTTTTCTTACGCCAACGCCAGGCTACATCGTTAGGCAGGTTGGTATGCGGGTGGCAGATGGTATCTGTAAATAATTATCGTCATTACAGGTGTCGTTAGCGGCGCTGAAGTCATTTCAGGAGGTGGTGTCAGCTGCAGGCAGGGCAGAGGGCGAGTACTGCGTGTGGCCGGCCGCCTGGGCGGCCTGGAGCGACATCGCGGCCGCCGTGGGCAATCAGCAGCCAGGTTCAGGCTCATATACACTAGCACGTTTCTATATGACAAGCGGCATCATCCACATTCCTTTGAGTGTGGATTACGGTCTAAAATAATAATTGCGTACTATCTAAACAATTATTAGTAAAAATATGGAATGGAATGTATGTATACGAATCAGTAACAATCCGTTTGGCAGCTGATTTCCAAACAGCAGCTAGGTGTAGGATTTGGATGCCAAATTTGTTAGTTTGAGATTTTTATAGGTTTTATTAATGTAATAATAGTAAATAAAACAAAAACATCACTTCATCTCTGACTTGCAGTACAAGAAGAGGGCAAGCCCGCCGAGGTGTACGCCCCCTCACAGAACTTCCTCACTACGCTGGTGCAGATTTTCCCGCTAATATTCCAACACATACGTTCCACGTGAGTATAATTCATTTTATTTTCTTTCTTTTAGAGTTTATTTTTTCATTGTATTGAAGGTTTCAAACACACACAATATATTATCATAATATATATCAATTTATTTAACTTTAATGTAAACAAAGCATGTATACAAGGTAACTAAGATAAGAGAAGTATGTAAATCTCTTCGAGCAGGCCTCTTGTGGGATATATTTACCGGATGATGTCAAGAATGCACCCAGTAAAGTTTCTTTTAAATCTCTTCTTCGACAACTACTTGAAGGCAGTTAACATCTGATAAATATATATTTCCTCTTATATTCTATATATATATATATATATATATATATATATATATATATATATATATATATATATATATATATATATATATATATATATATATATATTTATTACATTGTGAATAACAAACGAGCACACAGTTCACCTGATGGCAAGTGATTCCGTTCATCCTTGACGAGGAATCATAATGAAGATGCGTTATCACCCTTGAGGACTGAGATGGAATGCCTAGTCACCAGTAATAAAGGTCTCCGGGTCCCTGCGCTCACCAGACGAAACGCAGCAGCATTATGATATATTACGCTGGTATTCTGAGAGGGCGTGATACTACGCCGGTCGAGCTGACCCATTCATTGAGCAGCTAGAAACAAACTCAGTGTAGCTCTACCGCTGTTAACTATAATATAATTCTTTACGTAATAATGGTACGCAGCGTCTCATTGAATATTTTAATGACCCACTAGTTCTGCACGCCGCTCGATAGGACAATTGAGTGTGGAGGGGTTGAGATAATCGAAACCCGGCCCCTTGATGCAGTAGGCCACTACGCCAAATAGTATAATATTCCTCTACCAGTTGAATACCGTGCAAAATGCATTTTTACCGGATTTACCATGGGCAGTGTTCTGGGGTGTTGTTCGGATTAACTCCAGCCGATGAGTTTGAACATCGTACAATCATGTCAGAATTCAAAATTTCATCCTCATCATCTCGATGGTTGGCAGTCCACCACTGTGCGCTTCACGCGAAATTTCCTGTTACGCACAACTACTATGTGGAATCAGCTGTTTTCAGCGGTGTTTCCGAACCGACAAGACTTGGGACCTACAAGAAAAGAGCTCATACCTTTGTTAAAAACTGGCAACGCCTTTGTAACTCCTCTGGTGTTGCGGATGTCCATGGGCGGCGGTGATCACTTGCCATAGGGTGAGCTGCTTGCTCGTTTGCCACCTATTGTATATATAAAAAAAAATTAAAAAGTTAATTCGTTCACAGGTTCGCAGCGAACGACGTGCTGCGCCTGGGCTCCTGCCTGTGCCGCGTGTGCAGCGCGGAGCCCGCCAGCGCCGTGGCGGCCGGCACTGCGCTGACGCCCACCGCACCGGTCAGCTTGCACGCACTGCACTGTCTGGAAGCTTTGCACAAGGTAACGTTAATATTATTACAGATACTATCATATATATGTTATTTATTAGTATTACACTGCAGTATTGTGTCAAACATTTTTACGTTGCGACACACAAAATATCGCAGGCGATAAAAACGTAATCTTTCAATAAAACAATCTTTGATATATACGGGTCTTATTTATTGAACAGATTGCGTACAGTACCCATTTTAATAACAAACCCGACCCCATAGTGGAGAGACGATGCACTACATAATATATTTTGATTAGAGTCGTATTGGCCGTGTCTAAAAGTTATAAATTCACAGTATGCTAGTTCTGGTGCCAATTAAATTGTTAATGGCAATTTTAAATATTGATTAACTCGTGCTCTCCGATTAAGGTTAACTTCACGAGGAAACCTGCATATTTGAGAAACAAAAAATACGATACTAAACTTATCTTAAATATAAAAGCTCCTTATTCCATCACATGCCATGGCCGATGACATTCGGCATGCGAGTATTCCATTAAAAAATATAGTTTATACGTGAGCCTTTATCGAAAAATTTATATGTTGATGAATGTAGTTTTTGTTTATACTCATCACCGACAAAGTTATTTTATTATTTTGTACATGTGTGTATAGTATTGTATATGTATTTAATTATTTTTGTATATATATCTATATATATATATATATATATATATATATATATATATGTATATATGTATAATTTGTATTTATTTATGTATGGATTCATAAATCAATGATATAACATTATTTTTGTTTTAGTTTACTATTTTTTTATATAATTAACTTTAAATTTAGTTGCACTGGTAGAAAATGCCTATAAGCATTAAGTCCGCCTTTTGTGTCCTAATTATAAAATTAAAAGGATTTGCAATAAAGGTTAAAAATACAAATAAATTTCAATATATCTCTTTATCTCATGACGGACTTCTACGATAATTCGTGTACACATTAAGAATTTATATATATTATATATATTTTATATTTATATATATATATATATATATATTGTATTTAATATCTATATGTGTATGTATTATTCTTTATTTGTATATCAACTTCACTAATGTTACTCCTATATATAACAATCAATATCAACTTAAATTCTCACCAACACATTGAATTGACTGGTAGAGAATTTCTTTGGCATTGAGTCCGTCCTTAACCTTTAATTTTGTTATGGAGCAAAATAAATAAACTAAATGTAACCTTCCAGGAGGCGCTGTCTCGGCACGAGCTGCTGCCGCCGCTGTTCGAAGCGCTGACGTCGCTAGCGGCAGCATGCAGCGAGGGCCCGGAGCGCGAGCGTGGCGAGCGGCCCGGCGTGCGCTGCCTCGCCGCCGCAGCCGCGCTGTACCGCGCTGCGCCCGCGCCGAGTGCCGACCAACTGCCGCGTCTCTTGCAGGCATGCACTAAATAACTAACATTTCACTGGTGGTTGGCGGTCCCTGCGATGCATGCGCCTACGTCACGATCTCTGATATTGTATAGAAGCTTCCGGACAAGTCTAGACAATAGGTGGATAGATATTTACGTTTCAGAAGATTATGTAAAAAATCCAAGCGAAAACTTATATCAGCGTACACAGCGATTTTATTTATCTTTTAACTTTTTAAGGTTAGGTAACAAGACGCCAAGGATTCAGAAGAAAGGTCTCGTAACCAGGTCAATTGGTTTAAGTTTAGCAACTTGAATTAATAAGAGGATCCCCCTGAGGCCACGCGTTGCTCTGTGTTACGGTATATGAATGGAAGCGCGCTACCAACACATTGACAATAATTCGATACACATGTTATATAATTATAATAGGGACATTTTATTTTAACGCAGTTAAAGATACGATTTGATTGTTTACTTAAGAGAATGTAAATTGTTTTAGTTTCGGATACCGTTTTCCACTGTCAGCTACCGGTGGTTGATGCGGCCTAAACAGAAAGTTCAGTGTCAATCACCCGTGGCTGACGTGGCACTCGACGTGTTAATAGAAGATTTTTTAGTTTAATAACAATATAAAACCGATATTACCTTATTACTACAAATATAAATAACTCCAGTGTAAGTTATTACCCTTATTTAGGATGTCGAGTACCTCACTTCACTAGGGGCCTTGTGTTATTAAGAAAAGAAAGAAAGAAAAGTATCTATTGCTACATAGTTACAACTAATTTAGTATAATTATTAGATTAATATAGAAATTATGCAGAGGTTTTTATATTAATGATATCCTATGATAACCGCATTAGGCAAAGCATATATCATGAGTACCGACACGATTATATGATTATATATATATATATATATATATATATATATATATATATATATCATTCATAACTTGTCTTGTTGTGTTTTAGAATTGAATGTTAACAATTTTACAAATTGCCTTCATGACAGGCTCTCCACTCGGCTGTTCAAAAGTGTGGCTCCGATAAAAGACGTCGCAACAGCGAGCAACCTGAAGATACTACGCAGATCGCGCAGATCGCGTCGCTGTTACTGCAGGTCTATTTTATTGTTTTATTAATAACTTATATGTCAATACTAGCTACTGCCCGCGACTTCGTCTGCGTCACTTCAGAATTGAATCCGGAGGGAAATGAGAAACGTCCTCACTGGGAAATGACCATGACCACACAGGGGAATGACCGTTACCTCACAGAGAAATGACCACGCCCTCACTGGGGAATGACCACCACCACACAAGGGAATGACCATGACCTCAGAGTAGAATAACCACGCCCTAACTGAGAAATAACTACGACCACGCAGGGGAATGACAGTGTCCTCTCAGAGGAATGACCACGCCCTCACTGGGACATGACCATGACCACACAGGGGAATGACATGACTGTGATCTCATTGAGGAATGACCACGCCCTCACTGGGGGAAGACAACCACCTAACAGGGGAATGACCATTACTTGAGAGTGGTATAACCACGCCCTAACTGAGAAATAACTACGACCACGCAGGGGAATGACAGTAACCTCACAGAGGAATGACCATGACCTCAGAGAAAAATGACCACGCCCTAATTGGTAAATGACGATGACCACACAGGGAAATGACCACCGCCTCACGTAATAATAGCTTGAAATAGCAACGTACCCGCTGTTTTGTATAGGAACCGGAGATCATTGGTAAAGTGGAATTCCTTCTCGGCTTTCGGGGGTGATAACGTTATTTGTTTACATTGAATCATTGTTGAGGATATCATCAAGTGAACTGTACTCCTTGTCCGACAGCCGGGGAAAACTTCAATTTTAAATATAACTAAAATCTCATTTCATTCAATTAACCATTGAATACATTTAGTATAAACGTTCAATCTTCAGGTGCTGGCTACCGGCTTACCGCTGGCCAGAGAGAAGCCCGGCGAATACGAGGAATTCTGGGAGATCCTGCCAACTGTTCTAGAAACCTTCATGTTTGAGCCACCGTGAGCATCTATTTTTCATGCTTTAAAATTCTAATATATTATTTATCACAAACAAAGACTAAATATTAGCCAAGCATATCTCGATAATCTCGCTTTAGAAAGTAAGAATTTACAAAAATATTCAATACAATACAAACGCTATCAATACAAAAAACAAAAACAAACCTGTGACACCTATTTTTTTTATTAGGTTTAAAAAATCGTAAAAAAAAATTCGTGGCCAAATAGCATACGTATAATATATAATAAAATTCCGCAAATAATAATAGATTTGTCATTAAACAGTTTTAATATAGTTTGTTTAAAATTTTCAACTAATCAAAAGGTCTTAACTACTCATTGTCGGAACATTACTTTGACAAATATGTGTGGATTTAAGCTTTGAACTTTCAATGTTCTTGTCTTGGGCATTTAATAAGTTATCATTAAAAAAAAATTAGCTTAGTAATAATTTATTTTTCACGGCCTTCCCCTGCAGTGTGGGTGGGGGGACGCACGCGCGCGAGCTCGTCGGCATCGTGCGCGACGAAGTCCTCCGCGGTACACCGCGCGCGCCGCCCAAGCACGCCCATCGCGTGCTGGCACTCCTACGGGCCGCTTCTTTACGCTCAGCCGAGACCTGCGCGTGGGTATCTTTTGCTTTGTTTTAGTTGTGGAAATTGTCTCCATCAGGATGGTTGACAATCCAGGGTTTTACGCGAAATTTTCTGCCACGCACACCTCTACTCGGCCGATACAACTTATCTACCTTCAACTTACGAGCATGCACCTTTCTTAAAGGAGGACGGCAACGCGACTCCTCTGGTGTTGCATATTCATGGGCGACGATGGTCACTTACCATCAGGTGATTTCTTTTAGAGAGTAAACGATAAGCAGTTTGCTAAATATTCTTTTAAAAAAATTACTCGACCCAACAGACGTTGACCTGTCCAAATTGAAGCGTCAACTGCTTTATAGGGTCCTGTCTAAGAAACTTAAGGTGTGCGATTATTCGTGACCATCTCAAAGCATTTTAGCTTAGTTGGAGTGGTTAGGGGTAAACATTAATAATTTATAAAGCACAGTATTATTTTCAAAAAAAAAAAAATATATATATTTATTTGTGAGTCATATCAGTTCATACAACAATCACATAGAAAAAAGAGCGTTCAGTTTTTCCCGAATTAGATAATATTCCGGGCAAGTTTTCCAATTATTATTCCATGAAAATCCAAATAGAACCCTTTAAAAAAGCAAGTTCTCAAGTGATGCGCTTACAAGTGAACAGCATTTAATTTTTTTTTTATATAGATCTACTGCACTTACAGATACCGGTTAACAACTCGCGACGTATTGAGTTGAGCCATTTAATTGTATTTACACGGGCACTACAGACGGGTACTAACGGTGATAAAGTAATGCAATTTTGTTTCTAGCTACGGTACGAATGGCTCTCATCGAGCCAAGTGAAATGTTTGGTTATTTGTCACTCTCAATCAGGGATGTTACGGAGGTCCGATTCTGATTCCGAAAGGTCGGAACTTCCGATTGATATTAACCTCCGATTTCGACTTCGGATACGGTAATGTTGAACCGGAGATTTTAATCGGAAGTCGAAGCATACATAAGGGGCGGCGAAAGCAGACTGTCGGCGCGTTCGAACAGGTTTATAGTATAAACTGGGATTCCCCGTACGACATGTATAAACTTTATACATGTGCTACCGGGATTCCCGGTTGCGGAGAAGATAGTCGTATTATTTTATTTTGAACTGCTCCTAATACATTTCCTTTACCTCCGTATTCGTTTCCGATTTTGGTTCTGAATCCGATTCCGAATTCGATTCCCATAAAACCACCTCCGTAACATCCCTACTCTCAATTCAATACTAAGAATTATCAGTTTGTGTAATTGCTAAAAAACAGAAGAACTCTCCTCTTACAGAAAACGAACAAGAGCTGCGTGAGAGGGAGGAGTTCGCGCGCACCTGCTTCGAAACCCTGCTTCAGTTCTCCATGTTGGAGGACATCGACTCGCTCGCCGGAGACAGTAACCCACTCTATTATTAGCTATATTAGCTTTTATAGTGGTTAATCCACGCCGGAGTTTGTTTCTTAGCTACGACATGAATGGGTCCAGTCATCAAAACAAATTGCACGCTATAAAGAGTCTGAAATCATTCGTAAAAAAAAGTTAAATTAAAAAGAATAATCTGAAACTTTGCAGACATATTAATATAACAATACACTGATTCCATGCGTTTAGTTTTTAAAAATAATAAAGAAAATACATAAAATAAACACAGACCCCAACCTTCGCTTAGATTTTTTTATTTAGGTAATGTAAAAAATAAAACGATTGTGTGAAATAGAATCTCCCAGCTCAGTCCGTGGGTGACTGGGCTGATTTTGGATATTATCTAGCCATTTTCTGAGTGTTTACCTATTTTATATGACGATTATATGTTTTTATTTATTTATTATTACCTGAACATCACGGAGAATGCCGCCAGCGTGAAATTGCTAGAAGTAACAAATATTTGTTGGAATGAATATCATAATGCTATGTTTTTTTATGGTGAGTTAAGGAAACGGGGGACCAGTTATGTGTAACGAGGCATTCCATTTCAGTCCCGGGGGGACAACGCATGAGCGTCTTGAATCTAAGTTGTCGACGGATGTGGGTGTTCAGCACTTATCATCAGGTGAAATATGTCACCATTTGTGTCACCTTTATATCATAATATGTTGACATAAAATAAAACATAAAAAACAATAACTCCAGCGTAAAAGTGAATGCGAGTTGAATATATTTGAACATAAATTCCCTAAATTTTTAATGCACTATTTTTTTTTTCAGATGAGACGGACCCCTTAGCGATAATGCCGCTCCTGGACAGGTTCCAGGAGGTCATATCTAAGTATACCGGCGACGATGACAACACGGAGCCATTACCCAGGTTATTATTTTTTTGCTACGTAATGCAAAGTAACGTCTTGCCGTGTCGGTCTATATGTACTAAACCAATCGCCGCTTAAATCCGGCAACGCATTTGCGAGTCCTCTGATACTGAGGATGTCCATACCATCGGATGACATGCATACTCCTTTGCCACCTATCCAATTAAAAAAAATCCTCGCATGCACAATTGCTCTGTGGAATCAACTGCCGCCATTGGTGTTTCCGGACCGATACGACTTAGGGACCTGCAAGCAAAGAGTCTGTCTACACCTTTCTCAAAGGCCGTCAACGCATTTGCTACTCCTCTGGTGTTGCGGAGGTTCGTGGGCGGCGGTGATCACTTACCATCACGTGGGCTACAAGCCCGTTTGCCACCTATGCTATAAAAAAAAGCAAAGACTCAACCATCGCCATGTTGATTCATTCACAGATTGCTCAATGCCTTGATATACTCTGTCGGATCATAATCATTACCAAAGGGCGGGTTGATTGATTGTTTGCCGTCTATTCTATAAAAAAATAAATCGATAAATACTCCACAAAATTTTTCATTAATGGAGACAGATAAAAAATAATTCACTTCATGGCCGAGGCACTAGGCACGAGGTGACTTGCACATGGAATCAATCCAATACAAGCCGCTCCAGTCATCTGACTTCGAAGTCGGTCTGTGTTAGCATTTCGATAACGCTCATGTCGGTCCGCCTTTTCCCCTAACCCTCGGCCGTCTGAAGGCACCTATCGAGGACTTCGCCAAGCCGGCCCAATATTGTACATATAAGGTGTTCAATCAATTAATACATTTATTTTCAAGAATATGAAATATGGATACATTATAAAATAATATATAAGTTGTTAGATGAAAAGTAAAATTAGATCTCTATATCCAACCGAGTGATAGCGTTATGCAATTATTTTTTAAATAATAAAAATATTATAGTTACATTAAATTTTAAATCCATCTGTTATAGCAAAATTAGATTTTATTTCATTAGACGCAAGTTAGTGCAGTATTATATTGACGTAGTTTCTGATCTTATCGATTTAAATCAATTTATTTTGAAATACTGACTTGATAAAAAGAAATGTATTTCTTCCGCGAAAAAATAATCATAGCTGCGTAGTGTTTTAGGTATAATTTAAATAAAACGTAAATGTATTTTCTTGCACTTATATTAATTAAGAAAATAATTAAGATCTGAGGTTTGTTTTTTTTACTTCCAGGCATCAGCTGTCGGAGATTTCTTTCGTGTTGAAGGCTATAGCAAGTCTCACGGAGGCGATGAAGAAAGCTCCCCCGGGTAAAGTAGACGGCATCGCATGGGATAAGTTAATAGGTACGCTGCACTACTTGCACTCTTTCTTTCCCTTTCTCTCTTTCAGTCCACTATTCATTTCCGGGTTTCGACGAAGGTTCGCATTATCGCGACAGGTGCTCTATCACTGTTTAAGTAAATATATTACACTTAGTTTTGTTCATAGGCGTATATCCGGACCTGGTCCGGTTAGCAGCGAGTGCGCGCGCCGCCGGAGCGAGTGCCGCACTCCGCGAGGCGTTGCTGCAGTTCGCGGAGCTGCTCACCCCCCCTGCACCGCCCCCCTAGCGCCGAGTTCTCTACACTATACGCATATAGAGCACGCGCCTCTAGCGGCCTCGCGTACGTACCCAATACACTACCATATATAAATCGCAATTTTTAATTAGATTGAGGGTGACAAACAAAAACACATGTGTCCTACCCACTACACTACACTGGAATATATATATCACAATTTTTTATTAGATGAAGGGTGACAAGCGAGCACACATGTGTCCTACCCACTACACTACACTGCAATATATATATCACAATTTTTTATTAGATGAAGGGTGACAAGCGAGCACACATGTGTCCTACCCACTACACTACACTATAATATATATATCACAATTTTTTATTAGATGAAGGGTGACAAGCGAGCACACATGTGTCCTACCCACTACACTACACTACACTATAATATATATATCACAATTTTTATTAGGATGAAGGGTGACAAGCGAGCACACACATGTGTCCTACCACTACACTACACTGGAATATATATATCACAATTTTTATTAGATGAAGGTGACAAGCGAGCACACATGTGTCCTACACACTACACTACACTACACTATAATATATATATCACAATTTTTATTAGATGAAGGGTGACATGAGCACACATGTGTCCTACCCACTACACTACACTATAATATATATATATCACAATTTTTATTAGATGAAGGTGACAAGCGAGCACACACATGTGTCCCACCCACTACACTACACTACACTATAATATATATATATCACAATTCTTTTTATTAGATGAAGGTGACAAGCGAGCACACATGTGTCCTACCACTACACTACACTGCAATATATATATATCACAATTCTTTTTATTAGATGAAGGGTGACAAGCGAGCACACACATGTGTCCCACCCACTACACTACACTACACTGCAATATATATATCACAATTTTTTATTAGATGAAGGTGACAAGCGAGCACACATGTGTCCTACACACTACACTACACTACACTGCAATATATATATCACAATTTTTATTAGATGAAGGTGACAAGCGAGCACACATGTGTCCTACACACTACACTACACTACACTATAATATATATATCACAATTTTTATTAGATGAAGGGTGACAAGCTAGCACACATGTGTCCTACCCACTACACTACACTACACTATAATATATATATATCACAATTGTTTATTAGATGAAGGGTGACAAGCGAGCACATGTGTCCTACACACTACACTACACTACACTGCAATATATATCACAATTTTTATTAGATGAAGGTGACAAGCGAGCACACATGTGTCCTACCACTACACTACACTACACTGCAATATATATCACAATTTTTATTAGATGAAGGGTGACAAGCGAGCACACATGTGTCCTACCACTACACTACACTGCAATATATATATATATCACAATTTTTATTAGATGAAGGGTGACAAGCGAGCACACACATGTGTCCCACCCACTACACTACACTATAATATATATATCACAATTTTTATTAGATGAAGGGTGACAAGCGAGCACACACATGTGTCCCACCCACTACACTACACTGCAATATATATATATATCACAATTTTTATTAGATGAAGGTGACAAGCGAGCACACATGTGTCCTACCCACTACACTACACTGCAATATATATATATATCACAATTTTTATTAGATGAAGGGTGACAAGCTAGCACACATGTGTCCCACCCACTACACTACACTATAATATATATATATATATATATCACAATTTTTATTAGATGAAGGGTGACAAGCGAGCACACATGTGTCCCACCCACTACACTACACTGCAATATATATATATCACAATTTTTATTAGATGAAGGGTGACATGAGCACACATGTGTCCTACCCACTACACTACACTATAATATATATATCACAATTTTTATTAGATGAAGGATGACAAGCGAGCACACATGTGTGTCCTACCCACTACACTACACTGCAATATATATATCACAATTTTTTATTAGATGAAGGGTGACAAGCGAGCACACATGTGTCCACCACCCACTACACTACACTATAATATATATATCACAATTTTTATTAGATGAAGAGGGTGACAAGCGAGCACACATGTGTCCTACCCACTACACTACACTGCAATATATATATCACAATTTTTTATTAGATGAAGGGTGACAAGCGAGCACACATGTGTCCTACCCACTACACTGCACTGCAATATATATATCACAATTTTTTATTAGATGAAGGGTGACAAGCGAGCACACATGTGTCCTACCCACTACACTACACTGCAATATATATATCACAATTTTTTATTAGATGAAGGGTGACAAGCGAGCACACATGTGTCCTACCCACTACACTACACTGCAATATATATATCACAATTTTTATTAGATGAAGGGTGACAAGCGAGCACACATGTGTCCCACCCACTACACTACACTGCACTGCAATATATATATCACAATTTTTATTAGATGAAGGGTGACAAGCGAGCACACATGTGTCCTACCCACTACACTGCACTGCAATATATATATCACAATTTTTTATTAGATGAAGGGTGACAAGCGAGCACACATGTGTCCTGCCCACTACACTACACTATAATATATATATCACAATTTTTTATTAGATGAAGGGTGACAAGCGAGCACACATGTGTCCTACCCACTACACTACACTGCAATATATATATCACAATTTTTTATTAGATGAAGGGTGACAAGCGAGCACACATGTGTCCTACCCACTACACTACACTGCAATATATATATCACAATTTTTTATTAGATGAAGGGTGACAAGCGAGCACACATGTGTCCTACCCACTACACTACACTATAATATATATATATATATCACAATTTTTATTAGATGAAGGATGACAAGCGAGCACACATGTGTCCTACCCACTACACTGCACTGCAATATATATATATCACAATTTTTTATTAGATGAAGGGTGACAAGCGAGCACACATGTGTCCTACCCACTACACTACACTGCAATATATATATCACAATTTTTTATTAGATGAAGGGTGACAAGCGAGCACACATGTGTCCTACCCACTACACTGCACTGCAATATATATATCACAATTTTTATTAGATGAAGGGTGACAAGCAGGCACACATGTGTCCTACCCACTACACTACACTATAATATATATATATCACAATTTTTATTAGATGAAGGGTGACAAACTGAGCACACATGTGTCCTACCCACTACACTGCACTGCAATATATATATCACAATTTTTTATTAGATGAAGGGTGACAAGCGAGCACACATGTGTCTACCCACTACACTACACTGCACTGCAATATATATCACAATTTTTTATTAGATGAAGGGTGACAAGCGAGCACACATGTGTCCTACCCACTACACTACACTGCAATATATATATCACAATTTTTTATTAGATGAAGGGTGACAAGCGAGCACACATGTGTCCTACCCACTACACTACACTGCAATATATATATCACAATTTTTTATTAGATGAAGGGTGACAAGCGAGCACACATGTGTCTTACCCACTACACTACACTATAATATATATATCACAATTTTTAATTAGATCGAGGGTGACAAGCGAGCACACATGTGTCTTACCCACTACACTACGCTATAATATATATATATATATATATATATATATATATATATATCACTGTGGCTACCACTGTTACATTAACGTCTCTAATCTTAATATTGTCTTAGTCATATTATTTTAATTTTTTTGTTCAACATGGAGTGGTACGGCTATATATATTTAGATTAAATTAGTTCAAAAGTTCAATAAACTAAAGTGTATTTCGCACCATGAAAAAAGGAAACCGGCGACCAAATGACACTAGGGTGACAATGCAACTGCGTTGTGATGATTCACAATCACGGGCCGATCACTGAGCACTTGTGTCTCATTTTTTTTGTAACAAACGTGCAGACATCTCAACTGACGGTAAGTGATTCATGACATCTACATTCATCCTTGACTAGGAATCATAATGCAGATGCGTTGTCACCCTTGAGGACTGAGATGGAAGGTCTCGTCACCAGTAATAAAAGTGTCCGGATCCCTACACTCACCAGACGCAACACAGGAGCTTTGTGCTGCTATTTCACGCTGGTCTTCTATGATACGCGACCGGGATGCCCGTTGAGTAGGGAAACGTGTCTCCTGTAGCCCATATCCATGCCCAACGTGCTAGAGCTACACTGGTGTTTGTTTCTAACTGCATAGTGAATGGGTCAGCGCGAACAGGGTAAGACGACGCACGTGGCAACTCTTTTCCCTACTCTTTTCCCTACTTAGCAGGCCTCCCGCTCGCGTGTCTATTCCGACAAAGCTGTAAAAGTCTCTGGACCAAGAAAGAAGTTTTTTCATTTATCACCTATCATAAAAAAGACCTCTTATATCTGAATAAATGTTGAAATATATTATTGCTAAGTTTTCTTTTTTGTTTACAGCATTTCGGGTTGTCATATTTGACTTTGAAGCGGCCGCAAAAATCATTCACCTAAGAATAATAAACGCCACCAAATAAAAGTACACGTGATAAGAACTTTAGCCGTCGCCGAAATGTCACGCTTTTTATTTTTCTTTCATCTGAATTAGGACTAATGCCGTCTCCAAGTTAACGTAAATTCTTAAGGCACTATAATAAATTCGCTTGAGTTGACGTCGTGTGGTAGCGATATATTAGATATCGAAGTGGTGGTAATGAACAAAGAGGACGTGATAATACGCTAGTGAAATAAAATATCTGACATAGTTGTCATTCTAATTTGTTTAACGCATAAGTAATGTAATGTATATATATATATACGCGTGTCCCTGACACTGCAATAGAGCCTTTGGTCTCATTGCACATGCATCGGAGTAGGGAACCACATGTGAGTGCAACTGTGTTTGCGCAAACGCATATGGCACTATATCTGCGCAGTTAATTTTGCTGTTTATAACCGGAAGATATGGTCGTGATCGACGAGGCGTTATGCTCTATTTACATGCATTGTCAACTTATAATGAAATATTGTCTTTCAAAGTATTGCATTGTATATTAATATATACAAATGTTGCCACATGTAAAAAGTTATTGATTTTATAATAAAAAGTGTTTGTATATATTGAAATGTTTCAATTATGCTATAGAATATGCTTAGATGGGGATTTGTAATTAAAACAATGATTTATTTAATTATCATTTATCGTTCGATATTGTTTACATGTACTAGAACTACAACTATTCTAAGGTTTTATTTGTTCACTGCTCTTTTGAAATTATGTAATTTTTGGCTACATACTCATATATACTTAGCTCTTACTAATGCAATAATAAAAAAATTAACTTATTATTAACTTTAGACACGCTTTCCAACTGTCTCATTACTTGTTTAAAATACTTAGTAACATAGATAATAAATAGATTTTTTTACAGTAGACAACGTTTTTTCGCTACCAATCAATAAATTATTCCAAAACTAGCAGTTATTTCGCTATGAACCAATGCTATTTAAGAAATTAGATATTTGCTATATTTAAGTATTAAAACATATACCCCAGGAATACATTATTCTACAAGACAGCATTTTGTAGATAGTAAAATAAATGAATTTAGCGCATTAGCAATGTGACAAATAAACTTAGCTAGATGTAATAAATAATGAGCTATAGGAGACAGTTTTGTATTAGGATTATGTAGGGTTACGACTCTGGCAACACAGATTGAATTTATTCTATATTTGGCAGAAGACCTTGTACCCAATGTAATGTTACTTTAAAAAAAAACGATACCACAGTTAATATATTTTAGGTTAGATTAAACTCTTGCGTTTTAAATATAATATTATATGTGGAGACTGATGTTAAAAGAAGTCATATTATTAAATGAATGTATCGTATTTGTCTTTGAGACAATTAGCTACATGGTCAATGGCTGAAGAAGGAATCCCTTGAGCAATCAAATTCACTTCATATTAATAGGGACTACGCCGGGACCGAAATCCGTTAAAGGTACATAATTATTTCACTGATAATTTTCTAATGTTATTGTTTTACAATTATTTCGTGATCTACGATTTTTTTTAAATATTTTTCAGTGTATTAATATTATTAACAGACGAACTCAACATACGATTTAGGAACAAGAGAAGATAATTTTAATCCAGCCTATTTTACTACAGTTACGTAAAAGATGTTTTCACAATCATATTAGGTCAGTGATTCTCAACCTTATTTTTTTTGTCGCGGCACACAACGATTTCAACATTTGACGGGAACACGGAACACTAAGAAAAAGACAAGTTTAATTACCTACAATACACTGCGTAACATAATTTATGATAATAATTTTTAATGTAAAATAATATGTACTACCAACACAACAGTAAATTAAAGGATTCATTTAAAGTTAATAATAGGAATACTTAAGATTTACTGTACATTTTTAAAATTTGACGGCACAGTGGTTGAGAATCAATGTATTAGATATTAATCTGTGTTGTCAAAAAGACATTAAATAGTTACCTCTATTTAAAATGCAATAATTAAAATAGGTTTTATAAGAATGTGACCACCTTGTGAGGATTTATTTAATTTGCTGTTTGTTTCCGGTAAAGTACATTATTGTTAAATATCATATAAAAGTAATAGATTTCTAGACATATTTACTTAAATATTCTTGAGAGGTATAAAGTTTAATTGAACATATAGTTTTACCCTTAATTTTCATGTTTCAATTTTTTACTTAATGTATGACCAAGATCTTCCATTTATATAATTTTTAGATTTATTTATTATTTATATCCTTCCATATTTTATGATCAAAATTAAGTGTACTGTACTAACATAATTTACATCAGACAATCACGAAGCTCTTGGAGTTATAAGACTAAAACCTATACAGTTATATAGTAAATAAACTTTAATTGAAGAAATATGTTTTTTATTAAACCTAACATACCTCAACGTAAAACATGGACAGGTATTAGAAAATGAACTCATAACATTTTGCAAGGATACCTTGTAAATGAAGTTATACTTTTTGGATTTGGTAAAAGAAAAGGTCCTATATACAAAAATTTCGCTTATTATTGGAGTGAATTATAATTTAGTTTTATAAGATTAAATATTACCATGCAATAACAAAACAACACGAAGGAATAAACTTAAAGGTTTCTTTTGTGTAAATAAACTATTAATTAAATTTTTATATATTTATTATTATTTTATATGAATGGACAAGGCTTTTTACTTACTTTTTGGCTTTTTTGCGACATAAAAATGGCTGAGAAACATTGTTTTACGGTACGGTCTACGAAATTCAAGGTCGTAGATTCAATTCCGCCATTAGACTATTGTCGTGGTCCAACTACACATCACAAACATTGTAAGATTGGACTGGTTATCAGGAATCTTAGTAATTTTAATAGCAGCCAATTTTATAGTGGTAGTGGTTTTTATAGCCACGCTGCAGTTCCTAGCTGCAGAATGAATGAGCCAGATCGACCGGGGTAGGATCACTCCTTTACAGAATACCAGCGTAAAATAGCAGCATAGTGCAGCTGTGTTTCGTCCGGTGAGTGTAGTCATCCGAAGACCTTTATTACTGGTGACGAGGCATTCCATCTCAGTCCCTAAGGGTGACGACGTATCTGCATTATGATTCCTTGTTAAAGATGAATGTAGATGTCATGGGCCGCAGGAATCACTTGCCGTCAGGTGGACTGTGCTGTTTTGTTACTGTTTCATTTTAAAAAAAAATAAGTTTTTTTTTAAAAAAAAATTGTGTACATATATAATAGCAATAATTAATATAAATATATATATAATAAAATAAGCATATTATGTAAACGTATTAATGTTGATTGGACGGAAGTTTATGCATATGTGTAGGTATTGTGATAAAAATAAATTTTATCTTGTTCGTAATATCTTTATATTAGATAAAATTAAATAGTTACATCAAAAAAAGGAAAAGGTGTTTTTTTTTAATTGACACTAGGTTTTCACTAAACACATACAAATTTAAGTGTGTATTGCTCTTATAAAAGCGAATACTTCTATATAAATAGGAATCAATAATAAGCTATATATTTTGTAAATCAAATTTTAACAAAGTTATATGGCGTTGTATACCTTAAATAAATATATAACTACCGACACCATGAGTTCAATGTTAACCACGTCATATAGAATATACTGGGTATTAGGAGACCGCTTCCGAAAACGAAGACAGACGATAGTACTAATGACACCTTTCATGTTGGGACGGAAAAATCGATCCTGATTAAAAATAAATCATATTTTTAAAACGTTTTATTAGCATTATTAACGCTCCATCATGTTAGTACAGCTAAATGAAACGATAGTTTCATAAAAAATACATTACTTTACTAAAAAATAACCAGCAATGAAACACAAAATCAAAAACAGCTGATGCTCGGATCAACCATCCATCTTGACCTCAGTGTGGTTAATTTGCAATAATATTAGAATAAGGCTAATTGAACACGTGCATAACGGTCCACGTTAAAGTTATTTGCCGTTCTGGGTCCACTAATAGTTTTCAGGATTGCTTAATACAAATCCATATATTTGTTTCGATATTAGGAGGTGACCGACCAACAGACAGAACAAACCTGAATAAGTCGCAGTTACAAGGTCGGTTTCTTTCATCTGACGAAACTGAGCTACAATATTGCGCTGGTATTCCGTGCAAGTGTGGTCTTTACCCGCTCGAACCCAACTATTTGAGCTACAACTAGGATTTATGCCCTACCATAAAGAGAATAACATAAGTACTTCGAAAATTGACTTTTTCTTAACTTCTATCCTATAAATCATATTGTATTATACAATACAATATAATTAATAGGACACAACACACGGACACACAAACACACCTTTTAGATATAATCCTTGACTCTTATAATCGTGGAAAGCTAAATTTAGTATAATATCTGAACTTATTATACTTGTGGTTGGATAGATATTAAATGAAAGCTGCAATATTCCATGAAATACGATTTTTGAATGAAGAAAGTTCCATCATCAAACTGTGACATCAAAATATTGGCATGTGACCGGAACGAGAACGTCTGAGTATCATGTTTTACTCGCTGTGATTCCAATAACGTAGGTCACATAAACGTTGTCCTATCCTCCAATCAAATGTCGGACGCGTCCAAAAAAAATGTAAGACTTGGAGCACTTAGTTTTAAATAAATAGATAATTTTGCACAGGTGTTTCTCTTTGTAGTTCATACCGTTGGTGTAGTGACAGCGACAAAGACCTTTTTTATAAGTAATAAAATAAAAAAATACTTGTAATTGTATATTGTTTTGCGCCGCTTTATATGAACATTTATATTATCAGACTTTTTATCTATTAATAAATTTTTAATGTAAAGACGCATCTCTAACTCTCAAGATAAAAAAAAGCCTGGCTTAGTTTGGAAACCAATGTTTTATGTATTTATTTGTGTGACTAGTGTATAACAAATAAAGAAGCAGGAATATAGTAAGAAAGGATAGATACCAATTGAAACCATGTGATTACTGCAGTTTTTTTTTATTTAATACAAAGAAAAAAAACGATTAAATATCGTTACTCTTCATTCGATACCGAATAGTATCGATATTTAAGTGGTATCGTCAGCAAATAGTGAAATTACATCGTCACTGAGTCTGAAGACAATAGTATAGTATCCACAAATTTAGTTGCATATAATGATCGATAGATGTCGCTATAGGTGTCGTATAGTTTTATGGAATGCAAAACGCATATCTGTTTTTACAAATGCTCACAGTTATTTATAATTTATAACTTGTCGTTTTATACTTAAACATATTAGTCAGCGGGCATGAAGCTAGGTGATGTCATCTTCTTATAATTAATTAAATTAGAGTAAACATTTAATGAATCAACTGGCACAGAATATTAAGAAGCTATTAAACATGTCAAGTACTTTTGTTACTATATACCTATTATATCTAAAAAGTAAAAAAAGTAAAAGTAAAAAACCAAAATGCCAAATAAAAAAAAATGTAAATATTCGATAATTCCCAAAACTGCCTATGGATATCTGTTTTTATTAAAGCAAATTCTAAACTAACATGTCGAAGCTAGGGTTCTGCGTGCAGTTTTTACTAACGTTTTTGTAATATAGACCACTATTATATAAAAATTAGGGTGAGAATGATGTTTTTATAAAGACTGGTATTGGCCGGGATGGGTAGAAGCCATATAGAGACATCAAAGAAGGGAAGCTTCTGTCAATATTTTAATAAAGCAAACGTGTAAAGTAAATAAAAAATAACTCGCTTAGAAATGTGTTCATGCTCACTGATAGGCATCCAAGAATACTTTACACATCCCGCTAACAACTATGGGCGAAATTTATGGCGTCATGAATGAGTTAAGCAGACTTTCATGAGAGATTTCATATTAAAAGATCTATTAAGTTTATTTTTAAAATTACTTTTTTCTCTGTTTAGCAGCCGTGGTCTAGCCTTAAAACTGCTAAGGAAGGGCCGAAAAGGGGCCTTCGCATCAAGTACAATTTATAATAAAACTTAAAATTAATGTTCATTCAAACATTCAAATCATATTTAATTACTTATGATGATGTTAAAACAAAGAAGAATATCATAATTATGGAGGTAGTAGTGAAATATCTTAGAGTTCAACTTCAAAATATGACTTGGTAGTTAAATAACGTTATTGTTATAATAAAAGGGAGTGGTACAAGAGAAGGTTAAGGGCGATTTATATAAATGTAACATAAATTTACAATTAAAAAATGTGTTTATGGTATATAAATAAAGATCGATATTTGTTACTTTGTCTTTAAAATATTACGTTCACATCCCGGGAGTAATTTACTTCTTTATTTTTAATAAAATTACGGTATCCTCGTATATTACAGCTTTTGAGGACTGCTTAAATTTATAATTATTATGAGTTTAATGAGATACTAAAATATGATAGGGGTGACCTGACACCTGACCGTAGAGTGTAGATTATAGAAGCTTCAATAACCTAAATTATGGTTTAGGGTACGGCCTGCGAAACTTAAGGTAGTATATTTGGTACCTTGAACCATCTCCTAGCACAAGCATTTAATCTTAGTTGGAATGATTAACCGGAATGTTAGTAACTTTAGCAGCTAAATGTAAACTATTGTGCAATAAAGATCATTGACATGAGTAAGTTGACACGAAAATACAACTGCGATAACAATGTCCTGAGTACAATTAAACGCTTTTTAAAAAGCAAACTGTCTACAATACGATAATACTTTGAGTACAAGGTGAGTATTAAATAAAGCAACGAGGACACAAACTAGAGCACACTGAAGCACGCGTGTTTAAATACTTCAAGTGTCTACTTTTTTAGTTTATTTTTGAGAGATACACAAGCACACATTTCTTCCGAGGGAAAATAAAGTTTTCGGTGACATTTACATTCATCATGGCAAGTGAATGACATCTCTATAGTGTCTCGCAAATCGGTTCATAAGACATTTGCACTGAACATTGATTGATACTCAACCGGATGGTGAGCGGTCACTGGACGATAGTCGTTCAAGTGACATTCTATTAAAAGTTAAATATAAACATTTACAGTTCTGAGTTTGTCTAGATTTTTTGGTTTACATAGTGGTGACATATCTAGCAATGGTCGCTCGGGGAAGGAAGGTTTTGTGACGAATATGGAATAGTAATTATTGTGGTACATTTCGTAAAGATTGACAAAGGTGGTTGTAGTATTTCCACAGGCGGTGATCACTTTCCATCGGAGCTTCTTGCTAGTTTGCCAGCTGTCCTATATAAAATAAAAAATATTATACATGTACATGTTATGTATTACCTAGTCATAAGTAGGATTGCTGGCCGTATGAACACGCTTAAAGTAACTGAGCAAACTATGGAGAGGGCTATGTTCGGTTCTTCTGCGTCATCGAATACTAATCCGTAGATCAAACAAGTGACTTAACTCGTAGGATCACAACCCATAACTGATGTAGAAGAAAGGCTCACGACCAGGCCATCGCGTGGAACGACTCCCCACTAGATGGAGGGACGACCCATACAAGTCTGCGGGAAGTCGATGGGTGCATGGCGCTCAGGATCGTTCTCTCTGGCAGTCTGTGGTGGAGGCCTAATGGAGGGGAGGAGGAATAATGTCCTGTTTATTAACGCCTACAATGAGGAAGAAATACGATAATTACAATTGAAAATCAAAAATAATACAATCAGTTTTATTTTTAATATTACTTTAAAAAAATATCCATACTTACAAAATTACGTTAATGGTGACGCTCAGATAATCCTGTGTCAGAAGCAACTGACCGAGCCGAGGTTCGGCCCACTCGGTCACCCTCGAGTCAGACGCTCTCGCGGAACAGGGTAACGGTCCAAGCCGAGGCCCCCTCTCGGGAACCCTTGTGCTGGTTACCCATACATAGATGTCTCGACTGAGTGCCATAAGCGCTCGGTCACCTCGCAGCCCAGTGAAAATGTAAAAGCCTAGGCTAACAGCGGCCAACAGCACGAAAAAAAAATGGTGATGCTTAAATACCACAGAGTAGTTGTGCGTGGCAGAAAATTTCGCGTTAAGCGCACAGTGGTGGATTGCCTACAATCGAGATGATGAGGTTGAAATTTTGTATTCTGTCTTGAAGTACGATGTTTAAACTCAACGGGTGGAATTAATCCGAACAACTTGAAGGTGTCCCTAAGTCATATCGGTTCGTAAAAAGCGCTGCATACAGCCGATTCGACAGAAGTTGAGTCTTGGTTCTTTTTGTCTAATGTTTTTTGTCATTATTTCCTGTATCTTTATATTCAAATTAAGACAAATAAACATCTTATTATTATATATTAATATCGTGAACAAAATTACACGTGGAGGGGTGGGGACCTCGTTTTATACTGTGCAATGACGTTTTCATAGAAGCCATAAAAGAAAACCGATAAACAAAAACGCTTACACCCGTCGGACAGACAGAGCGTCGACCGTGTAGTTATATTAAACCGTCAGTTCAACGGCCCCTAACCTTAACTGCACTAAAAATAGTAGCGCACCACGCGAAGTTAGCGCGGAAGATGTCTTCATGCGTTCTAAAACAAGATGTCGGCAGATGAACTTTACGTATAATAAAATGTAACCTTTTTTTTACAGTTTATTTATTTTATAAAAACATAATACAAATAAAATTCATTAATATATTGTTAAAATAAAAATCATTGTATATTGCTAAGCAATGGAAGAGCCACGTTGCAGCTTGTTTCTAGCTGCACATTGTAAATGGATCGGCGCTCGAGGAAGGAATCATAACAGCAGCACACCGCTGCTGTGTTTCGTCCGGTGAGTGTAGGGAACCGGAGACCTTTATTACTGATGACGAGGTATTCTATGTTAATCCTTGGAGGTGACAACGCATCTGACACTCATAATATAATGAAATGATATTCGTGCAACTATTTTTAAAAAGTTCTGTTAAATTTAATTACAACCAGTAAGTATTACCTTATATCGTTGTTGATACTGTTTTAAGTGACAAACATTTAAGGAGGTAAACTGATACTAAGGCGTAAAACATATTTTTAAAGTTTACCGCCATTTTGACTAATCAATTTTAAAAGTGACATGGAAAGAGATAGCAAGATACTTTCACTTGAAAATGACAAGGAGCCTATCCAGCTATCAGAGCCGTATGCGAGAGAATCAGCGAGTGATATTTTAAAAACGTAAAAATAGGACGATTCTAGGCAGCCGGATTTAAGAAGCCACGGAGGTTAAAGACCAAATCAAAACTCTGAAATAATTATATGATGGCATTTAAAGTGCATGGTTTTTGTTTTCACGGCTATTGGATAATTCATATATTTAAATCGGGAAAAATATAAATATTTGGTTAACTTTTAATAAAGACACGCGGGAGCCATTTTGCAAGTCATTGGTACGATCCGTATGTAATGTATAAACTAGCCAAAACTTTATATAGTGTGTCCGTTTATATATTTTTAGATTTACAATTTATTTAAGACCGTGTTATCGTTATTGTCTATTTATATATTACACGCTGCGCTGTAAAGCATATTTATGCTTTCTTTAACGGATTCCTCGTCGATTCCGTGCCGCGGTGCTGTTTCTCGTTATTATCAGATTATATCAACTGCGCAGGACATATTATAGTGCCGTAAACATGAGCGTTATCGTGGAGGCACTCACTTGTCATTTCTAATCCGACAAATATATGTGGAATAGGATCGGCAGAGGGTTGAGATGCCGTGTAAGCCACAGATAACACACACATACACATACACTACACACTTGTTGGTTTGTGATCTTGTACTTACTTTTTTCTTCTACGTATTAATATGCAACTTCGCAGTGGTTAAAAAAGTATAAAAAGTAAGAATTTAAATAGTAAATCTCTTATTTTGTTCTGTTGTTGTCTTCTACAATAATGCTATATGCAATGCTATTTTAATAATAATTAATAATATAACATTCTTGGAGATAATTCAATAAGATGGTTAGACAATAGGTAAAGTTTCACAGACCGTTCCCGCGACCCTGTTAGACTTTCGATTCTTTTTGCAGCATTTATATTTCTTTTAATATTAAATTAAAAATAATCTAATACAAATCCATTACCTATAAATTGTATAACGGCAGTGAAAACGGCTACAGACTTTCACACTCACCATAACAGAGTGCCGTTACTTGACTACAGTTGAGTTATTACTGACTTACTACGCCAGACGTTTTGCAGATAATACTTTCCCAGTAAAATTTAATAACGTTCTCTTAGCCGATTTCGACTGTGGGTTTTTTTTTTCGTGCTGATGGCCGCTGTTAGCCCGAGGGCTTTTGCAGTATCACCGGGTTGAAAGGTGTCTGAGTGCTTATGGCGCTCTGTCGAGACCTCTATTGGTGGGTAACCTGCACAAGAGCTCGTGAGAAGGAGACTCGGCGTGGACCGGTACACTGTTACGCGCGAGCGACTGATTCTACTGCCCGAGAGGGCCGAACCTCGGCTCGGTCGGTTGCTTCTGGCTACGGATTATCTAAATTAATATTAGTATTATTATTATTAACAGTATTTACCTTCACTTCGGAATGCGTAAGCGCTGGAGAAGAACGCTTCGACCGTGGCTTCTCTTTGCCAGTTGATATATATGCGGAATAAGGTTTAAATGCTAACACACCATGAGTGTATCACTTTGCCTATCTGAAAACTCAACATTTTTTGTTGTATAACTGAAATGAGAATATTTCTGGGTATTGCTAGATGTTTGATACATTACAACTAATTAATTGTAAAGAAATGTCTAATTTTAGGTTGACGTAACATGTTTTTTTATGCTTGTTGTACTTATTTAAAGGTACGAGTGACTGGAAAACTGCAGTTGCCAACCCGCTCGCCAGGCCTGGCAACTGCAGCAAGATAATAACTCATATTTTTTACAATTACAAAAACTAAAACAACACGCATCGCCATGCAATTATTGTGTTGTCATCGGTTCTTAATACGTTTGCAAAATTTCACATTATTCTGATTACTGGAAGTAAAAAATCAAATTAATAAAAGTATGTCAAAACAGAACTAATATAAATAAAAGAAAACATATGCGACAGTGTTGCCCGCTCTCACGGCGCCGGATACGACGGCATCCTTGCACTTGTAATGTTGCTAGTTAGATTTAGGTTCGACAAGTTTCGTTCTGCCATTACTCATTCGAAAATGCATCTTTTATCTCTTCGAACTCAGATGCTATTTAAAGTGAAATATTATTGTACCTTACACAATACTCGTACATATTTGATTGATCAATTTAACCCGGAAAAAAGCATAAAATAAGTAGCTGAAAGCTCTCTCTGGTGAATAAATGAAACTAAATAACTTATAATTGGTGATAAAATATTCCATCTAAAGTCTTAAGTTACAACGAGTTAATACATTATGATTCTTTATTCAGCTGAACATGGGTATCGTGGGGTCGAAGTAACCACTTACCGGCTTCGTGCTTCTTTGGCTTTCTTATTTATAAATTTATTCACATTTACAAAAAAAATTACAAATAACCTCAACAACACTAGGAGTATTGTAAAAGTTCGTACAATTATTTCTTAACGTAATATTGTCTTCTTAGCTACAATGTACCGCAATTACTTGGAAATCGACAAGTTGTCCTCTCCCACAGGACAGGCTTCGCCTAGTGTGGGGGCCAGACAGAACTGAAACTGTATATAGGATTACAGCAAATAAACTTTATTATTATTATTTATTTAATTCGAAAAACGTAATAATAATAAACATTAGAACAAACACAGAATACACAGGTAAGTTACTCAAACAGTTAGTAAAATTCTACCTAAAAGACTACAAACACAACAAATAAATATTTACTGTTCCCTCTGATCAACTAGAAGTGCATGAATTTCATGAAAAAATATCGTCATATGGTAGACCAAGAGTCTTGTTACTGTGATAAGGTAACAGATTATCTAATACCGCCCCGCCCTCCTACATGCACAGCGGATTACACGCGATTTACTCGTGTTATAAATATCCACCTGTCCTCCGACCTGCGATCCGAGTCGAGGTATCGTACCTCCTTATGAGGGGCCCTAGGATCGTAATATCGGCCCCCTCTGTTGTCGTAGACGTTCTTCGTCCACAGGGGTCAGAGTGCAGCGGTGGTGCAGCAGCAGTCTCCGCGCCAGCTTCGCATCATTTTCGTTGTCTCCCTACTCACCGGGCCTGCCGCTCGCGAGTCTAATTAAATAAAGCTGTAAAGATCTCTGGACCAACTGCAATACTCACACAAAAAAACCTTCTGCATGATAACGACCATAGCGAAAACATCGAATGACATCAACAGTATAAGATATATTACGTGATATTAAAGCATTCGCGCAAATATGGAGGTATTCGTTGGTCGTGCCCTTTGCTATTGCAACGTGATGCATGTACATTAACAACGGGAGGTTCGGATGCAACGTCAGGAACATTCAACACACCCGAAAACCAAATAATACGTGGTGGAGCACAAATATTGTTTTTCATTGCTTTCTTGTCTTTGAACGGGTGCTGATTTTTGGAACATTAGTTCTCTAACCCAACGATAAACGTGTACGCAATAACATTAACTGGAACGTTCCTTCTCTTCACTGCATGCATTCACAAGGAAAAGAGACAATAACTGTACTCGTACAAGAAGATACTAATTTGTAAAAGCAATTTATGTGCTTCGATATAATCATCGAGAACTTTTAATTCTTTAGACAACAGAGAACAATAACTAAATTAACTTATATCCGTTAAAACATACAAACAAAAAATAAACATATAAATAAAAACACAAACCACTAAAGACCAGACAGCTAGCAAAGACACTTTTACAGTGATGCAAGATTTAAAAACCTATACAAAAACTGCGCAAAATCGTTCTATAAACTATTTAACAAATAATATTTTATAGAATTTATTTTTATTAAATATATGCCAAATAATTACGTAACGAGATAATGATAGTCGTAATGATGACCGCTTTAATGAATGAATACTCGCGAGATTACCAAACATGGCCATCCTGTGCATGACATCACTAGAGCCCACATAAAGTTGACGTTCTTGAACAAATAACTCTCGATCTTGTCTGCGTAGGATTACGTCAGGACGTGGGTTGTTATGATATTACTGTAGATTGTCGTCAAGGAGACTCCAATCACGTGCTGACTTATAGATTTTTTGCCTTACATGATGTTAAAAAAATACTTACAAAATTTAAGTTTGTAAATGTTATGTGAAAGTAAGTTATTCAACATTTGTTTTTATTAATTTTGAATAATGAAATATATAGGACTAAATTCGTTTAAAAAGTAAATTTATTATTATTATTATAGATTAGTAGGTCTACATCCATTCTCAGTGAAAATTCGAGTCGTATGCAACCTTGAGAATCTCAATCTCATAAGAACTCTCACTATCAGTAAAAGTAAAAAAAAAACCTAATAGTACATATTTTGTATAAAACTAAGGTCACTCAGTAACGCAGCCCATAAACCTACATCGACCTTTCAAAAAGATTCAAGAAGCACAACTACATATTAGCAAATTACACTCACTGTACGAAAAACGTTGCGTATTTCACACTGTTATTCTGTGAAGGGCTGGTCTTTCACGATCAAGCCGACTCAATTATGCAGCAACGTAGCTCTAATACTATTAAAAATAATACTTATTACAAATAAGACTACAATCATATTTAAAAAATATCATTGCCTTGTGAGTACCAACCCAACACTCAGTTCACCTGATGGTAAGTGATTCCTGTGGCCCATGACATGAATACAGCATCCTTGTCAATGAATCATAATGCAGATGCGTTGTAATCCTTGAAGACTGGGATAGAATGCCTAGCCACCAGTAATAAAGATCTCCGGATCCTCACCAGACGAAACACAGCAACATTATGCTGCTATTCTGTGGGGGCGCGGTCCTACCCCGGTCGAGCTGACCCATTCAGCAGCTAGAAACAAACTGTTGTATAGCTCTACCACTGTTAACTATGATAAAATTACATATTAATTTTTGATATGGATATTTTGATTGATTAGTTTGTATTTACACCTGTGTTATACATATTAAATATATATTTTTGGCACTGATTTCTGAGATACAGGTTTTATTCCTAGTTCAGGAGTTAGAGACTTCTTGCATTTCTCTTGTTTTTAAATCTTTAAAGAAATAATCTTTAAAATAAACTACATTTGATTACTTTACAACACGCACATTCATGACATTTCATGATCATTTGCCATCGGTCCACAATACGTCTGTAAAATGTTACATTATTCAGTCGTCTGGAAATGGATGTAAATTTAATCGAAAAATTCCATTATATATAAATACATATATACAGGGTTAATTATTATTTATAGTTGTTTTAAATAGTAAAAAAATATATAGATGTTGCAGTTACCTTCACACGCCTTGTCCATGTGATTCATGCTTAGAGGTATCTGACATACACGAGACGCATTCAATATGCTTTTTTGGTAGTTTCACTATTCTGGTAAATTATTGCGCTACTGTTGGATACCTAGTGAGGAATGGAATGTAATAATAATATTAAATACAAAGATGTAAATTCTGTAGGACACTGACGTTTAATTATTTCATTTGTTATATTCTATGCCTGAATGAAGAGAGATATTTTTTTCCTTATTAAGTATCCTTAACGCAAATAATAGTTGTTGATTATTTTTCTTATAAAACTGAGGGAGACAAATAAGCACAGTTCACATGATGCACGACGGCACGAAAAAAAAAGTTGACGCTTTTTTTTATAGAATAGGTGGCAAACGAACAAGCAATACACCTGACGGCAAGTGATCAACGCCGCCCGCCGCCGCGTTACTAACCTATCCACTGCGATAGATTAGTAAAATCTAGAAAGTATATTAAAATATTTAAAGACTATTCCATAGTAATATGAGATTAATAAAGATTATTATGAATTAACCTAGTCTAAGAGTTTCTTTATATTTTAAATAGGTTAAGGGTTTGCATTCTGCCTAAATGTTATCTCTCAAATTCACAATAGCATCGTTCACGAGCGACCGACTGCTCGCTTTCCATTCCAAAAGTCGGTCAACGTAATGTGACTCTGTACAACACGGTTGAATTCACTTATACGAGAAGAATTGTGAAATAAGAGCATGCACTTTCTCTCTTACATATATCATATTCCCACTTTAATAATAATATTATAATTGATTTAAAGTGAATGGTTTGACATGGTACAGAATACCAGGGTAAAATAGCAACACGACGCTAATGTGTTGCGTCTTATGAGTGTGGGGATCCGGAGACCTTTATTACTGGTGATGAGGCATTCCGTCTCAGTCCTCAGTCCTGCTAAAAACAAACATTGTTCACCGTTTAATCCATATTTTACTAAGAATTTAATAAAGAATTATAATTAACAATTATTAATAGACAGAAAATTATTTATTATACAAATATAAATAAATTAAATTCTCAAAAACAATGACACTTTAAAGTATGAGCAACTCCACCCAGAATTATTGGATGGAACAGTTCAACTTATCAGTAGCTGTTCTCATGACACTGTCGTCACCAACTCGAACTCTACTCAAAAAGGTTCCACTCGTTGCGTAAAAAGCATCCACACCCTGCTTAGCAATCATCCCAGTTCATCTACATAACTGAGGCCCAACCAGCCCTGAAACATTGCTTTAAGTTTTTGGTATAACTAACCCACGGACTGCTTGTATGGAATACTTCACAACAGGTCTTATAGTGATTTTTGCGTGTTTAGAAAAACGACAGACAAATCTACAAGATAACAGTTACACCTCTGCACAGCCAATGCTTATATATCATTATTAAAATATATAGTTTTATGTTATTAGTTTTATTTTTAGTTTGTTTATAGTTTTTACCCTTACAATATCGAGATTATCCGTAACAATGTGTCCGAGATAATTAAATTGCCTTAATCTGTTGCAATCACTGAGTGACTGTTAAATACTGACCGTTTGTTAATAGTACGATTGTCACCCAACCCAAACGCAATAAATTCGCATTTAACGGGCCCATAAATCGTAGCTTAATGATTCACACTTACATTTTTCTAAATATAATCTAATATAATTTATGGAGTAACAGTAGATCTATATATTTAGTAATAATAAGTAAATATAACAATCTTCGTTAGAATCTTAATTTTTTCTGATTTATAATAAATACACTTAGAATAGCAATATGCTCAGACTTAATGAAATAATGGTCATATCTGTTTAGCAGATTTTTAACACGGCGGCATTTTCTGCTTGTTACTATAGGACGGTAAAGGATCTTTTCTTTTAGTGTCCTTAAGTATTCGCCCAAAATAGGCTATTTGGGCCCTTTAAGAAATTTATGTTACTTATGTTATTTATGTTACACACACGCCGAACATTATTCTGTGTTTCACAAGTATTACTCTTAGAAATCAAATTCAGGGTCGATTCACAGTGACGCAGAGTTGGGTCGATTCACAGTGACGCAGAGTTGGGTCGATTCACAGTGACGCAGAGTTGGGTCGATTCACAGTGACGCAGAGTTGGGTCGATTCACAGTGACGCAGAGTTGGGTCGATACGAAGCCGGGTCGAGACGGACGCGTACCGATCACACGAATGCAATTCAGTACATGTATGTTTTTGTGGAAGTGTCTTCATATGTTGCTATTTAAAGTTTTAGTGTCATTTCGTCTGCATTCATTTGAATTAACCCATAAGAGCATTCGCTAACGAAAAATAATATAGGTGTGCGTGTATTGAAGTCTTACATTATATTGTATACAGGACACATTTATGGTTCTAGTCTATTTAGATAAGTCACAACTTTTTGTTATTACATTCTGAGTAACAAACGAGCACACAGTTAACCTGATGGTAAGTGATTCCTGCGGCCCATGACATCTACATTCATCCTTGACAAGGAATCACAATGGGTTGTCACCCTTGAGGACTGAGATGGAATGCCTTGTCACCAGTAATAAAGGTCTCCGGATACCTAAACTCACCAGACGAAACACGGCAGCATGCTTCTATTTCACGATGATATTCTGTGAGGGCGTGGTCCTACCCCGGTCGAGCTGATCTATTCATTCTGCAGCTAAAAACAAGCTGCAGTGTAGCTGTACCACTGTACTGTACTGTAAAACAAATATCTTTTTTGTAACAACTGTAATTTTTTGTACCAACTAAGAAACAAGTTAAAAGTCATGACGCAGTTTAATACCCTTTTTTTAACAAGTCGACGACTAAACCAACAGTAGATTATTCGTGAATAGAACAGGCACCGTCGAATTGACATACTGTTAACTAATAAAACTTAATATCTACATGATAGTTATTAACCACATCTCTACACTTACCTATATGGTAAATGATTATATACAAGATTCCTCCAGTTATTGCTAAATAAATACGAAGTAGTTTACAAACGGTATGAATTGTATCTTACCTATATACTCGTAGATACTGAGAAAAATATAATCACAGATGCGTTTTTGACCCCACCAATCAATTTCTGCTTAGTAATGGCCAGTCCATTTTCACGGTGTTCGAGGAAAATTCCGATGATGTCAGCGATATTGGGGGCTATCGATGTGTTGTTATTGACCACTAATGGCATCGGAAAAATAATTTAGTCAAAAAAACAATTAACTAAACACAAATAAATTTATTACCAAGATACTAGAAACTATAACGTCGTAGGTTATGGTTAATGCAATAGAGTAAATAAATAAATAAAATATCTGAATTTTAGTAACGTGGACCTACGAGTCTATTAAATACCATTTCATAATACTCTTCATGTGTACGATACACAACCCAAGTATATAAAGTTTATATAAGTACAAATAATATTCACATTACCAATGTCCCCAGGCAGGTAGCCTATGCTGCCCGGTCAATAATTCTCGCGCAAGCGTAGTGATAGATACGCAGTAACAGAGACGTGTAGAAGTAGTCCGAGTATTAAATTAGAAATATCGTAATCTGCATGACATTTTTAGAAATGTAATAAAAATTAAAAGGTAGGTAAATAAAATATACAGGCATCATGTTTTATAGCTTGATTTGTGTTAACTAAATCAAAATATTAAAATTTAATGATGGGTTCGAGACAAAAATGGTAAAAACAATATCTTAGCAAGGTAAAAGATATCTGTATCAATTAATTATATTAGAATTTAATATGTATGCAAGTTGCTTTTAGTACAGAGAAAAGTTTTAGTACATTTTAATCTAACAAATTATAGGTTGTGCTAGCTGAAATGTTTCTATGAGATATATTAAGGGTTGATGAAATTACAAAAACGAATTTCAAATTCAATTCTTTATTTCATTTAACCGGGGAATGTAATCAGAGTGATTCCGTTCGCGCGATTTAATATTCCTCGGCTCCTTCGCCTTCTCCCTCCGCGGAGTCCATGCCGACCTCTTCGTAGTCCTTCTCAAGAGCGGCCAAGTCCTCACGGGCTTCGGAGAATTCACCCTCCTCCATACCCTCGCCGACGTACCAGTGGACGAAAGCACGCTTGGCATACATGAGGTCGAACTTATGGTCGAGACGCGCCCAGGCCTCTGCGATGGCAGTGGTGTTGGACAACATGCACACAGCACGCTGTACCTTGGCCAAGTCGCCGCCGGGCACCACGGTCGGGGGCTGGTAGTTGATACCGACCTTGAAACCAGTGGGACACCAGTCGACGAACTGGATGGTGCGCTTAGTCTTGATAGTGGCGATAGCGGCATTCACGTCCTTGGGCACGACGTCACCACGATACAACATGCAGCAGGCCATGTATTTGCCGTGACGAGGGTCGCATTTCACCATCTGGTTGGCGGGCTCGAAGCAGGCGTTCGTGATTTCGGCCACAGACAGCTGCTCATGGTAAGCTTTCTCGGCAGAGATGACAGGTGCGTAGGTCACGAGAGGGAAGTGGATACGTGGGTAGGGCACCAAGTTGGTCTGGAACTCGGTAAGGTCGACGTTGAGGGCGCCGTCGAAACGCAGGGAGGCGGTGATGGAGGACACGATCTGGCCGATAAGACGGTTAAGGTTGGTGTACGTCGGACGCTCGATATCGAGGTTGCGGCGGCAGATGTCGTAGATTGCTTCGTTGTCGACCATGAAAGCGCAGTCTGAGTGTTCCAGGGTGGTGTGGGTGGTAAGGATGGAGTTGTAGGGTTCGACGACAGCGGTGGACACTTGCGGGGCGGGGTAGATAGCGAACTCGAGTTTGGACTTCTTTCCGTAGTCTACAGAGAGACGCTCCATAAGGAGAGAAGTGAAACCGGATCCAGTGCCACCACCAAAGGAGTGGAAGATGAGGAAGCCCTGGAGACCAGTGCACTGGTCGGCGAGCTTGCGGATGCGGTCGAGGACAAGGTCTACGATTTCCTTTCCGATTGTGTAGTGACCACGAGCATAGTTGTTGGCCGCGTCTTCCTTACCAGTGATAAGTTGTTCTGGATGAAACAACTGTCTGTATGTGCCAGTACGGACCTCGTCTGTGGACAAATTATATATTAATTTTATTTTTGTTCAAAATATTAACGTTCAACTTCAGATAGTACTAGAGGTCAATCCTCTTCCTAATAAGCGTCTTAACCATGATTAAAAAAATCTCACCGACTACAGTAGGCTCCAAATCAACGAAGACTGCCCTAGGAACGTGTTTGCCAGCGCCGGTCTCGCTGAAGAAGGTGTTGAAAGAATCATCGCCACCGCCAATGGTCTTGTCGGTAGGCATCTGACCGTCAGGTTGGATGCCATGCTCAAGGCAGTACAGCTCCCAGCAGGCGTTACCGATCTGGACTCCAGCTTGACCAACGTGTACAGAGATGCACTCACGCTGTTAATAAAAAGTAACATTATAAACACGATAATATGTAACGCACCAACTTAGAATTAATTTCTCTTCTTTTATGTCATAGTATAAAAATTGCTCAAATTAAAGAAAAAGAAAGTTAACAATAAGTGACGAAAGTAAAAACGCCGGTAGATAGAAGTAAAAATAAAGAATTCACGGAACTATTGGGCACGTAGTATATTTTTGCGAAAGCACCGAACCGTGAAAGAGGTTTGTGAAGTCATCATAAATTCATTTCATCTTAGATGAAATGAATTTATGATGATTATTTGAAAATATAAATTGATTATTCACAACATTAACAAAAATCTATAACCAAGGGCGTGGCATCCTTGACATTGATCTTCAGACTACGTACAATATTCTATTTCATCAAAGCTAGCATTACTGAAAAGACGAGAACCATTTAGCTACAAAATACTTTGAAGTTAATTTTGAAATCATATTTGAAATAAAGAACGCCACACCCGACCTCGTGGACATTTCAAGCGGATAGCGATATGCCGACAAAATGGCGTCATCACCCGGCGAAATCACAAGAACGGTAAAGAAAATTAATCTAGGAAGTAATGGACTAAAGTATTCTCAATTAAAGAAAAAAGAAATTCCACTTACCATTTTGAATTGAGTTTTGTTGAACTTAACGTAGATTTAAATTAATAAATAAGTCAGTCGACGTTCAGCGGAACCGGTTAAGAGGCTTGCCGAACGGTTAATATCTTCAAAAGTACGTTAGCTGAGTATTTATACTGTTGCCGCCGCGGCAAGCGACGCTACTCACACCACGCTCTTATTGGTCGACTCAACTGCCGCATGGGCGTATCGACCAATAAGGTTAAAGCTGCATTATATCACCATTGCAGGAATATGTGGGCTACTGCTGATTCATTCTCTTTAGTGTTGAAAGTATTTTTATCAATATCGATAGAAACAACATCACAGTTTAATCTCAACTGTTACAAGAAGATTATAAACGTGAAATACATTTTGTTTTTACAACTGATTTACACAGTCATATAATTGAATCTATTAATTTATATTTAAAATAAAATTAAAACCTGCGAACCGTATAAAATAAATATCAAAATAATATGTGATAAGCATATATCTATACACACATATATATATATATATATATATATATATACATATACGGTTCGCAGGTTTTTTTTAATTTTACCAGGATATTCCTTTCAATCGCATATTTTATATATTTGAAATGGTTATCGTTTTTATGTGATGCTCATAAAATAATACATCGATTTAAAGTTTTATTTCACTAATACTATTTTATAAGTGAATTTTGGTCGATATAAGACTCATCGATGAGATTCATTCGATACAATAGATATAAAGTTAAATACTTTATTCATATGGTACATGAGGTTTTTACAAAAACCTTGTGAAAATTTACTACTCACGTGACATAGGATGGAAAACATAAAAATTGTAATGTATTAAATATAATTTGTATTAAATAAAATGGAGACACCATTTTATTTCTTATATGATAGACTCAGGCTGCAATTATAATGTGCGTGGAATACGTTTGAGAGAGGATTGCACTTTCACAAAATCAAAAGTAATATTAACATACCAAAGCTGTGTTAGTTCCCGAATATGATAAAAAATAGTTTTTTATTAATAAATGTTTTCATTTTAGATAATATATCATTCTGTAATAAGTTAATCTTAATTAATTAATTATTTAATTTTTTTTTCATCAGTTATTAAATGTTTTATGATATATTTTTACTAAATATGGTATATATTTGGTATTGTATATATTAATAAAAAACAAACATGTGACTATTTTTAACCATTTATTTATTAAGTTTTATCTTTTTTTTTACAAAAGACGAAGTTATCGATAAATTAAATTAAAAGAGCACCGCCCTAAAAATCGTTACTTAGTTGGAACGAGCCCACTCACACATAGACGCAACTTTTCAGTCTGGAACTGTTTTTTAGGATAATTTGTCTAGAAAATTGTTATTTCCCTTAACTAGAAAGACATAGTATAATTTAGGTCTAGATATATAAAATAGCAATTGAATATTTTAGTAAATCTTTAAACAATGCGAGAATTTCATATGCCCCTTTTTACGCACACTAACGTCATGGACACGTATTTATCCCTTTTCCATATATGGGCATCTTGGATTCTCGCCAATGGCAAACAAATTTTAATAGTAATTTATATTCATTTTTTATGTATTAAAGACAAATGAGCACACATTTCATCTGATGATTCTTGTGACCAATACATTCATATACATCCTTGGATAAAGAATCATAATGCGGGTGTCTTGTTACCCATGAGGACTAATATGATGGAAAGCTTCCTCACCAGTAATATCCGGTTTTTTTCTTTCACCGGTCGAAACATAGTAGTAAGTTAGATATGTTTTTATGCTAGTTTAACGTAAAGTGTGGCCCAAGCCTGATCCAGCCGGTTCCACCATTTACTACGCATGCTGCATGTATGCGACATAATATAAATAATTCAAAACATAAAACATGAAATATATGATATTCCTTTTTACATTTAGTAAATAAAAAAAATTACAAAATGTTAGAGTTAAGATTTTCCCAAAAAAAGATGATTAAGCTTTAAATACAACAAGACATATTTAATGGCAAAGAATAAATCCAAATTCCTAAGAAGCTAAAGACAAATGGTGATTTTTATAATTAATATTTAGCTTTTTGTCGTGAAACCTATGCAATTATAAATGTTATTTTTTAATTATTATAAGCGCCATCTTCAGAAGTTTAATGGAACTACAGAGTAACCTTATTTCCAATGGTCCACAGCAGAGATTACATAAATATCACATTGAGATTAGATATAAGCGCTATCTGTTTTTATATCAATTCTCAGTGTTTTCTAAGTCTACAATATTTCACTAAATAAGATTATTCAATACTATAAGTGTATTGGTCACCTCACTCAACAAATAATATATTTCTTACTGGTGTCTTTATTCCCGTCTGAAACAGTGGCAAAATGAGGAATTATCCTATTTGTTTGACAAAGTTCAGTATAAATAGTTACGAGATTAGGAAACTATAATGATAGGTTGTTAGCCTATTGCCTATATACCTACTGTTACTAAAGTATAATAGCATACTAAATTACTTAAAAACGGCCGACGCTCATTCAATTTTACATTTGACAACTGGCACTGGTCTTTCCAAGGCCAATGTTTAATAACATTCATGTTAAATTATGTCCGAAATATATATAAGCATACCACTGTTTACACAGTTACAGAGGAAAAAAACGATTGTAATGGTTTTGTTTCCTATATATTTGTAATTGTACGGTACAAAATGCATGTAAGAGATAACAAAATCGTTGCGTCGACTATACCTACGCTATTTTCAAATATTTCAATTATATTTTGACAAAATAGGGAATAAAAGTTAATAACAATGTGTACAGACTTAAGATAAAACTAGTGATTGTTATTAAAATGTTCTAAATTAAAAACAAATAATTGAATAAATGCAAAAACTGAAAAGTAATAAAGAATAAAAAATTAACAATAGTATAGGATTTAAGATAAAACTGCGAATTATTAATTTTCTTATTTAAAAACAAATAATTAATAATATAAATCCATCCAGACAGTCATTAAGTTTTATTCTCTAATAGTTTTCAGTAAATTGTAATGAATATTTAAGCAAACTGAATATCCTAAAAATAAAAAAGTATCATATAATTTAAATATATAGTGTATATATATTTTTATTAATATATTGAGAGTAATAGACTCATACACAGTTCACCTGATGGCAAGTGATTCCTGCGGCCCGTGACATGTACATTCATCCTGGACAAGGAAGGAATCATAATTCAGATGCGTTGTTACCCTGATAAAGGTCTCCGAATCCCTACACTCATCAGGCAAACATCCCAAACATTCATCCCTACAAACACAGCAGCATTATGCTGTGCTGCTATGAATTATCTACAAATTTACAAGAAAATAAAATTAAACTTTATTTCATACATTATCAACCGAAGTGACAGGGACAAAACACTGTACCACGTGACGTATCCGTTTAGTTTTCCCGCGTAGAGTTGAACACGAGCGCGCGAAGGCGCATCGGTTAATATATTTCATTCCGCGCGCGATCGTATTCTGTACGCTTGCGCAGAACGAATTTACGATATTCGAAACTTTTCGCGATTTTACATAAAAATACCTCTGTTGAAGTGCTTTAAATAATAATGAAATAATAAGTTGCTGAGTGAGTGAGTTTCAGTGTTGTGATATTTCTCAAGCATTATAATAGAGTGTATAATCTTTGACTGTGAGTATATTCGCGATTATTTTTCTTGTATATTTTTATTAATATATTGAGAGTAATAGACTCATACACAGTTCACCTGATGGCAAGTAATTCCTGCGACCCGTGACATGTACATTCATCCTGACAAGGAAGGAATCATAATTCAGATGCGTTGTTACCCTGATAAAGGTCTCCGAATCCCTACACTCATCAGGCAAACATCCCAAACATTCATCCCTACAAACACAGCAGCATTATGCTGTGCTGCTATGAATTATCTACAAATTTACAAGAAAATAAAATTAAACTTTATTTCATACATTATCAACCGAAGTGACAGGGACAAAACACTGTACCACGTGACGTATCCGTTTAGTTTTCCCGCGTAGAGTTGAACACGAGCGCGCGAAGGCGCATCGGTTAATATATTTCATTCCGTGCGCGATCGTATTCTGTACGCTTGCGCAGAACGAATTTACGATATTCGAAACTTTTCGCGATTTTACATAAAATACCTCTGTTGAAGTGCTTTAAATAATAATGAAATAATAAGTTGCTGAGTGAGTGAGTTTCAGTGTTGTGATATTTCTCAAGCATTATAATAGAGTGTATAATCTTTGACTGTGAGTATATTCGCGATTATTTTTCTTGTATATTTTTATTAATATATTGAGAGTAATAGACTCATACACAGTTCACCTGATGGCAAGTAATTCCTGCGACCCGTGACATGTACATTCATCCTGGACAAGGAAGGAATCATAATTCAGATGCGTTGTTACCCTGATAAAGGTCTCCGAATCCCTACACTCATCAGGCAAACATCCCAAACATTCATCCCTACAAACACAGCAGCATTATGCTGTGCTGCTATGAATTATCTACAAATTTACAAGAAAATAAAATTAAACTTTATTTCATACATTATCAACCGAAGTGACAGGGACAAAACACTGTACCACGTGACGTATCCGTTTAGTTTTCCCGCGTAGAGTTGAACACGAGCGCGCGAAGGCGCATCGGTTAATATATTTCATTCCGTGCGCGATCGTATTCTGTACGCTTGCGCAGAACGAATTTACGATATTCGAAACTTTTCGCGATTTTACATAAAATACCTCTGTTGAAGTGCTTTAAATAATAATGAAATAATAAGTTGCTGAGTGAGTGAGTTTCAGTGTTGTGATATTTCTCAAGCATTATAATAGAGTGTATAATCTTTGACTGTGAGTATATTCGCGATTATTTTTTCTTGTATATTTTTTATTACTTTACGCGTGATATATGACGCGTATGTCGCCAAAATGTTTTTGTAACATGGTTTTCTTTGAGATAAGTAGTTTGTAGCCTTTTATGGTTGTTTGAACTCCGTTAGTTCGCAGATATGGTCCGCGAATAGGATGACGAGTAGGATCTAGACTGGCTTGGGGCTAAGTTGAAAGTACGGTATTGTATTTGAATTAGTATATACTTCTATTAAATGTCACGATTACTGTGCGTTAAGACTTTCTTAAATATAATTCTAAACTACTCTAACAGCGTAAAACCTTTACTTACCAAAACATTCGATATTCTTTCCCTGATATTGATGCTGATGTAATTGATTTCAATGAATAAACATAGATGTTTGAGCAAACACTTAGAGCACTGACTCGTTATATCCTTCATAATTGGGCGTAACCAATTAATGGGATAAGTTCGAAGTAAGGTTCGGTCGTAAAGAAACACGGTGCATTTACAAATGTTAAATCGGACCAATATTTAGTGCTCGGAATCGATGCCCGAGCTCATGACTTAGCCAGGTAGCCAATAGACATGTTGATGTCCAAACATAAGAAATTATGAATATATTCTTAGTAAAAGCCGCAAATGCTGTTATTGAAATAACTTAAATTTTGATTTATTAGAAGGTTGGGAGGTCGGGATCCTCTGATAGAATCAGCATAGAAAAGAAAATAAATGTTACTGTGTTTCGTACTAGGAGTGATGAGAAACGGTAACGGTAATGGTAACTTAAGAGTTTTATGTTATGGCAACACAATATGATCTTGAATGAATTAAATATCAAGTTAGTGATTGTAGGCCTGAGTGAAGGCTTGCCATTTCGGCGTCTCCCTCTTGTTCTTTGTGTGCCAGACTCGATCAAATACTGAAATGTCACTCAATTTGATATATGGAGACTCGATACGTCGATATATAAATTAATTATTACATAAATATATAGATCGGTTGTTTTTTTTAAATTAAAAAGGGTGATAAACGAAAAAGTCAAATAATTAGAATTATGATTTCTTATCGTAGGCTGCCAGAATCACTTACCGTCTAGTGAATTTATTGGTCGTTTGTTATCCTAAATACAATAAAAAATAAATTCATACACAATTCGTCAAAAAAATAAAATCATGTTAAAAAAATGTTTTTATAAAGAAAACATGTTTTTTTTTTGTGTTGGCCACACAGTGCCATGAGTCATAAGTGTCAATATGTACAGAAATATAGGTGAAGCGAACGCTGACTGCATCTCATCAATGGATGATGCGGCACGGTGACGCACGCCTGCGGTTTCTTCTCTCCGATCCTTGAAATAGCCGCTAACTAAGATGTTCCATGGAATGGGATCCGAGAATTATTGGGCGTGAATAATAATTAATAATAGTACAGATGGTGTTAGCGATGTGGTTAGGACGCTGGACGTACAAACTCAGGGTCGCCGATTCGATCTCCAAGCTTGCGCCGAGTGGTTCCGTAAATACTGGTTATCATCGGATGAATTGTGTGCTTGTTTATCACCCTTTATACAATTAAAAATATATTTAGATAGATGAAAACACGAAACAGTCGAACGTGAAATCGAAAATTTGTGATGCACATATGTTATCTTTCAAAAGTATATATACAAGTATACAAACATACGCATATACATAAACATATACATATATATATATATACATATATATATATACACACACATAATTAGAATTATGATTTCTTATCGTAGGCTGCCAGAATCACTTACCGTCTAGTGAATTTATTGGTCGTTTGTTATCCTAAATACAATAAAAAATAAATTCATACACAATTCGTCAAAAAAATAAAATCATGTTAAAAAAATGTTTTTATAAAGAAAACATGTTTTTTTTTGTGTTGGCCACACAGTGCCATGAGTCATAAGTGTCAATATGTACAGAAATATAGGTGAAGCGAACGCTGACTGCATCTCATCAATGGATGATGCGGCACGGTGACGCACGCCTGCGGTTTCTTCTCTCCGATCCTTGAAATAGCCGCTAACTAAGATGTTCCATGGAATGGGATCCGAGAATTATTGGGCGTGAATAATAATTAATAATAGTACAGATGGTGTTAGCGATGTGGTTAGGACGCTGGACGTACAAACTCAGGGTCGCCGATTCGATCTCCAAGCTTGCGCCGAGTGGTTCCGTAAATACTGGTTATCATCGGATGAATTGTGTGCTTGTTTATCACCCTTTATACAATTAAAAATATATTTAGATAGATGAAAACACGAAACAGTCGAACGTGAAATCGAAAATTTGTGATGCACATATGTTATCTTTCAAAAGTATATATACAAGTATACAAACATACGCATATACATAAACATATACATATATATATATATACATATATATATATATATATATATATATATATATATATATATATATATATATATATATAATATACCTCCAAGAACTCATAATTGTGCAGGACAAGCCTGTTGTTTTGTAAGAAATAAATGCATGATTCAATTGGAAACTGGAATTTATTTGTTGGTTACGTGAATACGAGCATGTAAGATGTTCCAGTCATCATGATTGCCTTATTTTCGACGATATTTATCTGCTTTGGTATTTAATTATGTTAATCAAAGGATTCCAACCGATGGTAGCACCCAGCCATCTTCTTTATTGAAGGATGTTTTTAATTTCATAAGCCTTTGAAGTAAATTTAGTTTCATTTAATGTAAAGTATTTGCTTTAATATAAGAAATCAGTTGTCCGTATAGTTAAAAATTGGCATTTAAATTGCAGCTCATTTAATTACATTTAATATAATAAGTTACTGGTTGCAATTTAGTGAGCTGATGTAACTTGATCGGCGGTGTAGGAAAACATCATAGGAAACCTGCATGTCTAAGAAATAATAAAAAAAAATCACCGTTTCTTTTCTCAACCAGAAATAAAAATCGTGTTGAAATTCATTAATTGAGTGTATTAAAAAAATTTCAACACATGTTTTTTTTTTTGATTTGTGAACGGAAACGGAGATGTTTTTTATCAGTCACCTAACATAAGTACTATTATAAATAAAAGTCTGAACGAGTGACTGAGCGAACGCGCCACTAATTGAAATATAGAAGTGGGTGAAGAGAGTGAACTCGCGAACTTTACCTGTGCCCCAAAAACGTGATGTACATGTTGAAAAAGACATTTGAAGTCGGCCAATCCGCAGTAGAAACGCATCATATATAGATAAGAGGCTTTTGCCCAATCGTATAGATTTGTAATAAATGAGGAATGCGAGGAAATACATACAGAGAAACAAACAATAAATTAGTAGAAGATCATCAATAATGATGGAATTCCACAAAAAAAATGATCGGAAAATGAATTACTTAGACTTAACAAAAACATTCTCAATCTTTCTGTATTTAAAAAAAAAACGCCACATTGTCGTGCGAAGGAAGTCTTTTATCGATAAAAAACTTGTTGTGTTTTATCGGTAAAAGACAACGAAATATACTTCTTACAATAGTTACTTCTTTCTTATTTCCCGTAAATATATATATTTTTAATTTTTATTTTTTTTTAATTTTTTAATTTTTAATTGAAACCTTTAGAAACTGAAGGCGCGGCGATACGAATAATATTTTTCTATATATAAATAAGTTAATAATTATTTTTTTAATAATAAATTATATTATCTTATGGGTCAATTATAGAAATGAAGGTTCGTTGAGATCTTTTCAAAAATTATCAATATGCATTTTGCAATTGCATGTTGTAAATGAGATGTCGATTGTGTGGTTGTCCTTCTTTGTCTGTCTAGATCTAGCCTAGCTCTTACGTGTCTAGTTTGATAATTAGTAAACAGTTAAACGCTATTATGCATATCTAGCGACACAACATCTTGTTTACTGTTCCGGCTTCGTGATATACATGTGCGTTCAACGGAGGTCTGCTTATAGGTGGTTCTACGTTTTTTTTTATGTGTATGAGTATTGCTGTTGGTCCAGGGACCTCTACAGCTTTATCTAAAGCTGGTTCTACGTTCAATTCCCAGCCGTATAAAAAAGACTTGGATCACATATTATTGGTTTCAGGTTTCGGTGAATGAAACTGCATCTGTACCTTTCTCCGATATCACGGGAATAGGGAAAGAGATGATGAGTGAGTGCATGTTTTGCGTACTATACTTACGGCACAATAAAATATTCTGCTCAGTTGATGTCATCTGGTAATAACGAGAAGATATCGCCATGGTCGATATGGACCAGGAGGACATCGTCATTACCAGATGACGTTACCTGCGCAGGAACTATTATAGTGCCGTAAGACATTTGTGCGAACACAGAGGTAATCAACACCCTTTTCCTAGTTCGATGTAATGTATATATGATAAGATTGGAGAAAGATTCAAACAAGGAACAGGACCAAGACAAGAATGTTAAGGAACATACACAAGCATTTAACCAGCTTATTTTGAATGGTTAACAGTTAGTATTTCTTCTAAACTTAAACTATCTTATCGGACCCCAAGATCTAACCTCGTATCCAAAGAAGCTGTTAAAACCCGAGCGTGCTATCGCTCTGACTTGAACTTAACTAACTAATATAACTTTTAATATAAATAAATTATTGAAACAATATTAACCAGACTGCAAAAATAACCCAAATATATCTTCTGATATATAAAAATAATGTCCCAATGTTTATGTTCGCTGTTGCGTGAAAGTTTCTGGTATACTACCATTTAGTAATGCAAATTTGTGTATATATAAATATATATATATATATATATAACGTAGCCTAAGCTATTGCTACTTCAAATCGGGTTATTTATATATATATACATATTTATATATATATATATATATATATATATATATTACAGCTTATATATATATATATATATATATATATATATATATACAATACATATATAAAGAGTCACCAGACAGTTGACCGACAGGGAAGTCCAAACGTTCTAGGGTTCACCGAGGATTTTTGTTCGTCGTATACGCAGATGCACGCAACCTCGATGTTCATTCGTTAACATTTTATTTTTAACGCCATGTTGTTGCTTACAAAATTTATAAACATGATTTGATTATTTTGTAAGGATATTAGGGATTAAATTAACTTCCCATTTTTTAAATTCGAAAAAAACAAGAATTACGTTTGAATAGATTCGATACCGAACATTGCCAGCCTGTCAATGTCATCGGAGTAATGCAAAGGGGTTTCGTAGGTAATTAAAGCAGTAGCGAACTCGGGTAGGATAGAGTAGAGCAGCGTGGGTGCTGGAGATGAGAGGCCTCTCTTGGGACGTGCTTACGCTTAGTGCAGATAGTGTTAGATCCCGGAGCACTGACGATGTCCACACAACCCTGTTTTCCCCCGGCAGGTCTTTTAAAGATTTCCCCCTCACACAAAAATTAGCAGAAAGTGGCGTAAATATCCGGCGACTCAGGCCCTAAATCCTGCATCGTCCATCGCGGCGTGGACGGGCGCCAAGGTTTAATATTAGCGCCCTCGATACTGATGTCATCGGGCCAACTGTTTACTCTTGCACGTTATTGTTTTCTAAGAATTAACTCAACTCATTTCACGCACGTACACTAGTTTTTTGTGAACACAAACTTTTCCGACAAAAGCATTTGTATCTTCGCTTTTGAGCTTCGTTAGATATCTTTATATCAAATTTAATGGTAAAATCTCATTTAATCTTTAATTAAAAAAAAGGAATCTGCTATTTCTTTCTTTCTGGCTATGTATTAGATTAAAGTACGTTTTATATCAGACATATATATAGAACAATTAAACTCTTCATTTTTATTATTAATATGTAGTTACAATAATTAAAAACTAAGATGATCATTTCACATAGAAGCTTCGACTTTAGTTCTGTTTTGTTTATGAAGCGATGTCTTTGTGAAGACAATTCGAGATCTTTTATGAACTAAAAAAAAAACCCGCAAATAGGCCCGGGAGATTGTTGTACATATATAAAAAAGTAGGCAACGAATCGAGAACCTTTTTTTGGAGTTGGTTAAAACAGGTATATTTAGGCTTGATCCTTTGTTACGCGTATCGTATGAGGTCATAGAACCTTGCAAAATAGGCAATGTTTTTTCCTTAATATTTCGCTAGATTAATTCAATAAGGTCATTTAATGCCTGTACACTAAGCCTTTACTCGGAATGCGTAATGTGTCATTTGTTTTGCGCCTGCGCAGAATTACTAGTACGAAAATACTCGCAGAATTATGTCAGGGTTTGCCGTAATTATGATGTAAAGTTTCAAAAGAAATGAAGTCACGGTTTATGTCTGTTTATCAAAAGCTTGGTGCAATGTGCAGAATAAATTGCTCAGCTTGACCGGGACAACAGGTATAATAGCAACATATTATGTTGCTATTATATGGATGCCAATGGAATGCGTCGTTTCCTATAATTGGGTCACGGATCCCTACATTCACCATATGAAACGCAGCTGTGTTATGCTGCTATTACATGTGTGCGTGTTCCATTCCCGTTAGAGCTCACCTATTAATGTTCCTAAAAACAAGCTTCATATATATATATATATATATATATATACACACATATAGTATATGGTAGATCCACACTGTATACTATATGTATTTATATGGTATAATTTCGAAAAAAATGCCACGCTATATGTAGGCCGCCTCATGTGCTTAATTGAAATATTAAGTCTTCCATCAATTTCGGTCTTCACGAGGTTCCACATGAAATAGTCCGTGGTGATGGATTGGATCCACAAGATTTGGCGCACACCCCCATAAAACTGTATAACGTGTAAAACATTAAGAACACGTACAAATTGTTACCAACAAAGAAAGAATAATGCAAATAAATAGAGTGACATCGGGCAACTTAGTACAGTATATATATCATATGTTAGACATATATATATAATAAATTGTTGCTACCGCTTCTGATAGATAAATAAAAAAAACCTTGAACACGTAGCAAACCTGTTTGTGTACATAGAACAGGTGGAACTGCCAAAAACTGTAGTTGCGTGTAAAAACTTTATTCATGTTCACATTGACTGTAACTAACTGACAACAGAATTTTTTTGTTAGTACGAAAAATGTTAGGGAGTCACTTAAAACCAAAGCTATTTTTATTATTATTGCATTGAGATTAAAAAACGAGCACACAGTTCACCTGATGGTAAGTTATGTCTGCTGCCCATGACATCTACATTCATCCTTGACAAGGAATCGTTGTCACCCCGGACTGTAATGGAATGCTTCCTCATCAGTAATAAGGGTCTCCGGATCCCCACACTCACCAGACGAAACACAACAGCATTATGCTGCTATTTTATGTTGGTATTGATATTAAGATCCCCGGTCGTGTAGTTTTTTTTTTCAATGCAATAGTCTGATTTATTATGGGTAGATCCATTTCTAACTCCGCCAGGGTTGGTTAAGGAAATAAATGAAACAAAATAAAATAAAAATATAAAATAAATGATAATAATAAACTAGACGGAAATCTCTCCACGGGGGCGTCCAAATAGTCGAGGATAGAGCTAAACAGAGAAACACCTGCGAATTATTATTATTATATTATAGTTATCCTTGTCTGTTAGTAATAGAAATAATAATAATAATTATTATTAAAATAATATAGTAGATCAATAGACGTACACCAAAATTTGGACAAAATAATTAATAATAACCGAAAAAATAAGGAAAAAACGTTATACACATTTAAATTGATGACATTAAGCGTGCTCCTAATAAAACTAATTTTAACCCTTGATTCTTAAGGGTAATTAATTATTTTGCTGTTTTGTTATTTATTTATATTATATATTAAAGTATTTATGTAAATATTATATGATATTTATTGTTTAATATATATATTTTATTATTATATATATAATATGTATATTACAGATATTGTTTGTATTTAGTTATCTTGAAGTTGGCATCTACTCAACGTTTCTCTCATCTCAAGGGTTGGCTGGTAGAGTATGCCAAATTAAGGGACGAACTGGTTGGTCGTTTGCACCCCCGTTTTCTTTTAAATAAGGTGTGGTAAGAAGGTGTGTAAATAAGAGTACACTGCAGTTTGTTCCAGCTGCAGAATGAATGGGACAACTCGACCTGGTCAGGACCACGCCCTCACAGAATACCAGCGTAAAATAGCAGCATAACGCTGCTGTGTTTCGTGTGTAGGTATCCTGACACCTCTATCACTGACGAGGCATTCCATTTCAGTTCTCAAGCGTGATAACTGCATTATGATTCAAGGCCGCAGGAATCACTTGGAGTCAGGTGAACTGTGTATTCATTTGTTACTCTCAATGTATTAATAATAAAAAAGATTAAATTAATAAATAAAAAAAATTAAAACTAAACTTAAGAATAAATGGACAAAATGAAAAAAATTACAAATAAGAATATAGAAATTGGGTCACCATTACTTGTCAACGAGGTTGGGCAGTTTAACATGCTGCGCTGGAAGTTTTGAAGAAGAAATTTCGATGCAGCACTGAATCGCTGATGAGTAGAGACTTCCGTGACGCACCGATGCCATATAGTATAAATTGTGGCCAGCATTAGATCTAAGCCATATCGGAGACTTTCCTGCATACACATGTTTAACGGTGGTGTAGCCATGCTGTTCGGAAAAGGATCGCGCTTTAACGAAATACCGTAATGAATAACATAGCTATGTTTTGAATGGTAAAAAATCCGAAGATCCTCTGAGATGTGATAGCCAATGTACATCCTGAATTTTTATTTTAGGACGTCTATCATCTGATGAATTTTATGTAATTTTGCCAGCCCTAGATTTATACAAAACACAACAAAGGGCAAGTTAAATAAAGAGTTGGTATAGATGACGTGTCAAGTATAACTATAGAGTTTATTTCTAGTTACCTGATGGGAACGCAGCCAACTGGGCTTCCTCTATGAACTAAGCCAGGAAGTTACATCACTAGTGTATACTACAGTTAACCTATTTATCGATACGTGATGTCGATAAAGATTTGTCGACATCGATTATAGTAGATACTTATTTTCCATGCTTTGTATAGCAGGGATTCCCAAAGTGGTGGATATTGTCCACTTGGGGTCTATATCGGTTTCCCAGGGGTCGAAATAAACGAAAACTGATTTTGGCGGTCAACGAGGTATTAATTAACATAAGTTCTTAATTGTAACTTTCAAGATACTGTATAAGTTGTGTTACGTGTACCAACTTGTTATAAGAATGACTAATATTTTAGTAGGTCATTGTTGTAATTTTAAAAAGTTTGTACTAGATGAAAAATTTGGCAATTTTATATCTATTTATTTTTTTAAATTTTGATGAGAGTATGATGTCAAGTAACGCGTAACCACTACACCAACCGCAAAGTTTTTAAATCGGTAAGTATTTCGTATCAATAGGAAAGAAAAGCTAGTAATAGTGTTTTTAAAGTAATTTGGCTATAGGGTTCTGAGGTATCAGTTCATTTTGGAAAAGGGGTCTTTTGCCCAAAATAATTTGGGAATCCCCGATTTAAACTATGAAATATTAACAGGGCTAACGAACGTGCTCATATAATTAAATATACTTGAGTACTTTATATGTTAATATATACCTTACATACAACATATAGCTTACACGGTCGCACCCTTGGTTCGATTCCCAATTGAATATTTTTTGTATATAACAAATTGTGCGGTGTGTTGTATATATATCCCGTGTGTGTTTGACATAGCATTCGTATCATTACATCGGACTAGAAAAAGAAACAGCGAATGCCTGAGTCTTTTTTTTATGGCTGGTGGCCACTGTTAGCCGGAGGGCTTTCACGGCATCACCGGGTTAAAGGTGACCGTGCACTTAGGGCGCTCAGCCGAAACCTTTATTTATGGGTAACCAGCAGAAGGGCTATCGAGAGTTAGCCGTTGTGACCGTTGCCCTCCTCGTGAAAGCAACTGACTCGAGGGTGCCCGAGAGGAGCGAACCTCGGCTCCAGCGATGCTGGATAATCTGAAGTCGGTGAGTGAGACGTGGGGAGGTATGCGCATAGACGGTACTTGCGTAATTATGGTCAAGCACTTACGGCACTGAAATATATACCGCGCTAATGCCATCTGATTGAAAAGAAGCTATCACCGTGCTTGAAGTAGACTAGAAGGACACCTTAAAACTGGTGCCCCTGAAACTGCCCGTAAACTATTACGGCACTTTCATATTTACTGCAAAGTTGACAATGGTAGAAAGTTTCTATTTATACTCGTGTCGTTTTTAAAAGAAACGCATAAGACGAATACAGTTTATAAAAAACAAATAAATATATATTCCAACTTTCGCCTTGTCTAGACTAGACATATTTATTGTATGGACACAGTTGTCTGACTCTATTTCCCGCCAAGTATATGCGAAGTGGTTGTATATATTTATTCTATTACATTTAATGGTGTTAATTACCTTTCTGACGTGGTAAGAATAGATTTATAATTAAAAAAAATAGATATAGATATATTTTTACAGTTACTACGTTTTAGCTTTCTGCCGTCGATATATACTGCGGTGAACTATTGGTACTCTGTGGTGATGATGATGATGATGACGATGATGAAGATTTTTATTAAATGTGTTCACTAAGGCACTAACTAAATTTGGAAGTGAAGGGCTACAAAGAAGCATTTCAATTCCATGGTGTGTTTCTTATTGTAAATAAGATGGACAATCGTTTTCACCCCTGTATACTGAGATGGGGGTCCATATCTGTTCCATTCTCAGTTCCTTACACACATGTGCAACAGAGCAATGTTTTGCATTTCTCTCACACCGGTATCGATAGTCGTATATAGGCATTATACTTATTATTTGTAAGACCATTTATATTTATCTAAAATACGTTTGCGTGTTCGTGAACGGAAATTTAAAATTCAAACAGTCCAAAAACGCGTTTGACTGGTTTTGTTTGCATCAACTAACCAACAGCGCGAACCAACTCGGCTAACCTTCGCGACTGGCCAAATTATAGTTTATTGTTTCGTTTAGACCTCGTTTTATTATTACATCGGAGACCTATATTAACTGGTGACGTGGTATTCCATCTCAGTCCTCAAGAGGGACAACGAAATGAGCTATCATTCAAAATTTATAAATAAAATAATATAAGAAAAAGAAATCACCATTTCTGTTTACAACCAAAAATAAAAATCATGTATAATGTTGAAGTTCATTAATTGAGTATTATTTTTTCTTTAACACAATACATGATTTTATTTTTGGGTGTGAACAGAATAGGTGATTTTTTTTATCAGTCACCTAACATAAGTACTATTATATGTAAATAAAAGGTGTTAACAAGTGACTGTGCGAACGCGCCAATCGAAACGATTTTATCTGTACCCCTAGCCCGAAAACATGATAAATATTAATGAAATGCATAAAAGTAAAAATTGCGTTCTCCGCGCGATTTCCTTCGTCGGCAAACCCCGCTCCCCTGTAACTGGTAGAACAATGCTGCAGCTTGTTTTTAGCTTTTTCACAATCATTCAATTCATTATATAACAAAAAAAAACAAAAATCGCGGACGAGGGTTGAGTTTCTGGCCACCATAGTTCATATCGTGCCAATAACGACGTAAAAATGTAGGCGATTGCGTGCGCTGAACGTTTCCTCGTGCCTTATTCATAGGACGTGATTGATAAATTAGTGCCTTGGTAGTGGGACGCGGTAATTAAACATTTATTTTTATTATTAATATGTCCTTGAATTCATATAAATTTTTAATATTTCTCTTTGTTTATGCATATTTAATAACTTGTTTTTATTCGTGGTTTCACCCACGCAGCTCTTGCTTCGCCCTGTCTGCCTCTTTACAAAGCTCCCCCATTCTCTTTTAAATTAAGGAAATCAATTAAAAACTGTTGCTCGTAAAACGTAATCGGATGAGCTCCATCGTTACGAACGATTGCCCGTTTCTCAGGAAAAAAAAAGTTACAAAAACATGAAACGATTTAATAAGTGTTCCTTTTTCAAATTTATTGACTTGTCACCCGGTCTTCCGGTCGTCATAGTAGATATTTATATCAAGCTATGCTTTACTACCCGTAGACAAGAATCATTTCTAAACTTCTTCTGATCAATAAAACCACAAATAAATAAAATAATAATAAGTTAATTAAACTGAAGACTGTTTTGCCCAAATGTGATTTTGTTGTGGATTAATTCAAAAATTAAGGAGCATATGTCTTAAATCTGTGCTTCGGGCTTTTTCAATTCTTTATTGGAATAAATGTAAGGGCGTTTTTTTTTTTTTTATTAAATGGATACAAGAATGAATGATGAAATTAATTCTCCACCTCTGTCCCGACTTCCATTCTTCCCCCATCTTTATTCACACGGCCTTTAATCCCGTAAATCGAGGAAGTCATCTATGCAATGAGTTGTTTATAAAAAAACTAGGAATCAGCCTTACCTTGTATGTTGTTTAGGTTACTTTTTTAATATCTATGAATAGGAAAAATATCTTTGTTATAATTAAAAACAAATTTAATCATCATAATATTTAAAGTAATGAGGAGATATTTAATTTCTCCCCATAGCTTAAACCTGATTGACCCTTGAGGCACTGTGTAAGTTTTTTTTTTTCGGGTTGATGGCCCTGGGATTCCGAGGGCTTTTACAGTTTCACCGGGTTGACAAGCGCTCCCGAGTCAGTGTAAGTTTAACAGTGTATTACGATGAAATTTTCCGTATAGAGGTATTGTATAAGTCAATTCTTCCAAATAGGTTAGGATCCTTGTATATTAAAAAAAAAATCCCACACCAAACATCGTTGCCAGACCTCAAGTCACTGTGAGCTCATTTTGCGTAGAACGGATCGAAAATTAATATTTATAGAATAGGAAAGACAGTAGCCCGAGTTAACTGTGACGTCAAAACGTTAAGTCAGCCCCGCCGTGATCGTGGGAGATTCAAACTCGAATCGTCGTTAATCAGGAACATTGAAATACACACGAAAAAATCATTAAAAACATTCTGATTCAATGTTGTATTCGCGGAAATATAAGATATCGTTATGATAAAAAAACAATGTTGAATGTAGAGGTGGTTTTTGCCTCTTCATTCACCATTCTTTTTTCTTTTTAAATAATAGTGGCAGTGCTATAATTACCAACATCCCCACTAAACTGAACCACTCCACGACAGTAGTCGAATGGCCGATTCGAACCTACGACCCTAAGTTTGGCAGACCGTACACTAAACCATAAGCTATTGACGCTCCATCTCAAGGTCAGTAGTTGTTTTCTCTCTATACTGTTCTTATCGTTTACTAAGTTTGAATTGTGAAATAAATAATAATGCCCTTCACGGAAACCAGCGACAGGAACTTGTATATATCGATCGAGGTCAAGGTCACAACAGACGAAGTCTATACATTTCCCAACCCGTGTATATTCCTATTCAAATTTAAACCATTCATTCGTCTTGAAGAACCTAACCGCCTTGAAATTATACGAAGGTGTGAAGAGTACATTATTAGTTATTTAATATTAGAATATGGGTAGGAGTGAAAAGGAGAGAAGAACACAAGTACTGATACAGATAAAGGCCTTAAAGGCCGACAAAGCATTTGCGACTCCTCTGGTGTTGCGGATGTTAATCGGCGGCGGTGATCACTTGCCATCGTGTTGGCTGCTTGCTCGTTTGCTACCTGTTCTATAAAAAAATCGTCACTCTAATGACGGGACGTCTCGTCACCACTAATAATTGGTTACGTTAGGGATCCCCTACGCTCAAGATACAAAACACGATTACTAGGTGAGGGCATGGTCCATCTTCGGTCAATTAGACCCATTGATGCCATAACTAGAAACAAACTGCAGCGTAGCTCCGCCGCCGTTGCTCGCCGTTCTCATATACTCGCCATTTTCTTGGAAGCAAAATCTAAAATAACATTATTTGTGTCTTACTTCAGTGGAACCACTCCAATTATTTTCTAAATCTATATACAACAGATGAATAAACACTGTTTTATATGTGTGTGTAAACATTTGATTATGTACACAATGTGGACCAATGCTATCGTATGTATTTGATTTATTATTGAATTTTTAAAGTATTGTTTTACGACGTGAGTTACTTTCAACATACTTTTAATAATTTCACAATGCATAGACACAAGACATAGATAAAAAAGTACACGAATATTGTCCACAGCACTATATACCATAGATTAAAAATGTTTAAAAGTAATCTGCCATATTTGCCACACGTATTGTACGTACTTGTCTTGGATCTAGTATATACATATATTTATATCGTATTGCTGGGCATAGGCCTCTTTCTCTAACCCGGGGAGGACGGCAACTCGAAGTGGTCTCTAGTTGCCTTAGCACAGCGAGGTTGCTAGGGGAGGCTTGACCTCCCTAAGATGTGCTCTAGCACCGTGCTGAGGGGCACCGGTGCGCGGTAGGTGATCCCGGAGCCCCTCTCAATGCACTGAGGATGACCACCGGGGGGGTTTTAGTGGTTAGAATTCCCACGTCACCGTGTCTCTCCCGCAGGAGGCAGGGTATGTTTAAAATATATCGACCGAAAAAAAGGTCTCTTTAAAAGGTCTCTTTAAAAGGATATTAAACAATTATTTGCTCCTTTGCCATCTCTAATATCATAAAATAACATTCGTGTAACTGGACAAGTGGTTGTGCCAATTGTTTTTTAATTGCTTTCGGCTTTAGATACGTGATTTATCGATATCACTATGATATAAGACGTTTTTCATGCGGCGCGTGATATAAGAAAATGTTCCTAGAACATATATACGTAGTACGAATAGAAAGTATATAAAATGATCCATGGTTCAGGCACTCTAATAGTGGTAGAGCTACACTGCAGTTTGTTTCTAGCTGCAGAATGAATGGGTCGGCTCGGTCGGGGTAGGACCACGCCCTCACAGAATACCAGCGTAAAATAGCATCATAATGCCGCTGTGTTTCGTATGGTGAGTGTAGGGATTCGGAGACCTTTATTATTGGTGACGAGGCATTCCATCTCAGTCCTCAAGTGTTACAACGCATTATGATTCCTTGTCAAGGATGTATGTAGATGCTATGGGCTGCAGGAACACTTGCCATCAGGTGAACTGTGTGCTCGTTTGATACTCTCAATGTAATAAAAAAGTATTTGAAACAAAACTGACTGTAAAAAAAATAACAAAAACATCATTTCCACTATTTGCAGTTTAGCATTGGGGTACTGTGCTATTGAAGAACCTTATAAAAGGATACCCAAGCAATGGAATTAATATATTAATTCCTATTTTATATAAAAATACTTTGTTGGTTAAGAGCCTTGGTAGTCCAGCCACTATGCGCTCGCTTTTAATTCACGGTTCGCACAAACCGAGTTCAATCCGGGTACCGACTCTTAATTGATTTTCGTACGTATTATTTTCCATATATATTGTTTACCATATGCTCTCCGGAAATAAATACCCTAATATCTAAGATATTAATAGAAACAAATATTACGAAGACATGTGAAGTCCGCTAATCCGCACCAGAGCTGCACGGTGGACTGTGCTAAACCGTCTCTCATCAACCTTAAGTTTCGCAGACCGTACCCGTAAATCATCGTAAACCAGCGTAGCCTAAGCTATTGATACTTCAAATCGGGTTATTTATATATATATATACATATTTATATATATATATATATATATATATATATATATATATAAGCTGTAAGTTTTACTTTGTTAGTTCCGTAGCTGATGATGTGAGGAACCACGATTTTATGCGTCATTGTTGCTAAAACCCCGCATCTATTCTTGGTTGGCAACCTTCAAGTGATCTGGAGCAGCGTATTGTGAGACGTTCGCGTTGGAAATTATATTTTTTCTTGGAATCCATGTTATTTATTTTAATGCCGGAGAATTCAGATGGATGGGGCGTCCGAAATAGCAGCCCGCATTCTTTACGATCTGTTTTTTTGAGTTTTATCTTCTTTATCTTTCTGAATCTGATAAGTGTTGCTTGTGATGCAGGATATGAGCTGATGAGAGGGGGCGTCTTATAAATAAATAAAATGAAAATAATTTAAAGAGATATGAAGTCCATCAATGTACAATGTAACCGTGTGACGTACTTTATGGTATCGAGGGTGACAAATGAGCACACTGTGGTCTTCATGGTTATCGATTCCTGCGCTCTATGACACATTCATCCTCAATAAGGAATCAACATGCAGAACGTCGTAACCCCCAAGGATAACATGCCTGGTTGCCAGTCGAAACACTGCGTTGTGATGCTATTTCAATCCTTTATTTCGCGAGGGTGTGGAGCTGTACCGGGTCGAGCCAACTCATGCGGCTGCTGCGTCTAGAAAAAAGTGCAGCAGCTTTCACTTTGTACGAATGCTAACTGCAAAGTCTTAAGTTAAGTTAGTTGTCTTTAGGTTTTTGTGTTAAGTCTTGTTCCGTTGAAAATCTATTATAAGTATGCATGAAACATTTTAACAGTGGTAGAGTTACACTTGAGTTTGTTTCTAGCTGCAGAATGATTGGGTCAGCTCGACCGGAGTAGGACCACGCCTTCACATTATAACAGCTTTAAATAGCAGCATAATGCTGCAGTGTTACGTCTAGTGAGTGTAGGGATCCAGAGACCTACATCCGTAGACGAGGCGTTCCATCTCAGTCCTCAAGGGTGACAACGCATCTGCAATATGATTTCTTGTCAAGGATGAATGTAGATGTCATGGGCCGCAAGAATCACTTACAATCAGATGAACGGTGTGCTCGTTTGTTAGTCGCAATGTAATAAAAGAAATACCAGAACCAAAATTGATAGAAGTTTTTGTCTATACATTTAAAGATTATTGCCCCTTTCCAATAAGTGAACGCTCCCTAAATAAATAACTTAAGATTTACGAAATGGCCGTAGGACGCGAGTACGCAAGACCGGCCACCTGTGGGCGGGTGGCATTTTACAACCAATTCGCCCACCGCACCGCCAGGGAAAATATTTATATAAAAAAATGTCGAGTTTGATACAGCGTCAATATTTTGCACTGTTCAAGTATCCATTCATGATTCGTGGTTCCATTTATTTTATATATTACTGCCTAGTACATTACAGTATAGATACATTAAATCTTGTTAACACACTTATAAATAAATATAAAATAAAATTTGAAAATGGATTGGCAAGTTTTATACTTTTAGTATTTAATAGAAACATAATTTATGGTCGATGGTAAAAATTTGGTATTTTTGCGTACTAGGACAATATGCAATGAAACATGATGTTAGACTAAATGAAGTACGCATACCAAAATTGGTACGTAGTAATTTTTTTTTTGAACCAGCTGACATTCGAGTATGCATGGATATCCGGAACATGAGATGAGTCGTAGATGCGTTTCCAGTCTTTAAGAAAGCTCTTCTCTTTGAATACGATACATTTAATAGTCATGTTTATGCACAAAAACTTTACTATGCTTGTAATTCCACAATTGTGTATTTTATGTTCGCTATGTATTATTATTCAAGAACATACCTATAAAATGCAATGTCCTTGTCGACACTTGTGACATAATTTTCGCACACCTACCTACATATGTACTGAAAACCACGAGTTACTCATCGTATCCTACTTGTGTAATCGCTAAATTCACTTATATCGTGTATATAATAGGAACGAAATTCCCATGATGTTTTTATTATATAACAAAGATCTGTACGGAGGTCTGTATAGAATAAGCTATAACGAGAGATGTCATCTCGTATCCGACTATTATGTATGGTTAAAATGTAATACGGTCCGTGTGTTCAACGAGTTATTAACTAAGTGTAACCAATTTCATTTTAGGTTAATTGAATTAAAATTCTCCTTTGATTAGATGTTGGTTTCGACCTGTCTCTGGCTTCTAGAAGACACCATTCTTAAATATAATTTATAATTCTATGTTGATTAGTAGAACATTTGTTATAGTTGGTATGTTAAGGAGGTCACACTACAGTTATAAGCTAGCTGAGGCACAAATAGATTTGACTGGGGTAAGACAACGATTTCGAGATTTCCAGCGTAAGATATCAGCTACTGTATTCTGTTCGGTGAAAGGCGGTGATTTTATTCTGATGACAAGTTATTCCATGCGAGTTCTCAGGGGTTACCACGTATCTGCATTCTGATTTCTATCGAGGAAGATTGTGAGTATTATTGACTCTATTCTCGTTGATGAAATTCATTAAAAAAACATACACAAAAATTTATCAAATTTTCAGGTTTAATATCTAAAAGAAATATTGTCACTGATTTTATTTGTCTCTGTAATTATTATAATATTGGTAAGTATTAATTATCACAAACTGTGGCTTACAAGTAACATATCCAACTGAGATAACGCATGCACTGTTTACTGTGTAAACTTGACCCCATTTCTGCCATATTTAGACGTGAGTCGACGTAACCCACCGGCTCACCTTGTGAATTCATGGAATATACGCTCTTAAATTAACATCAAACACAAATTTATTGTACTTTATTTTACGTAAAGTAATATAAATACTTTTTTTTCATAAAATCAGTTTATTTACTGTTCATTACATGAACCTGAACAAAATTAGAGATTCACAGAAGGCGGACCAATAATGCTAAAGCCATCAATCAGTGAACCCACGGTGTGGTGAGATATTTTTTAAAAACATTTCTGTTAACCACTCCAAGCAAATAACTTGTCCTAGGAAATGTCTAGATTCTGTTGATGTCGATGCTGTTAGCCTACGCGGCTCTTACAGCTTCATCGGACACAGGGCTCACGGAACAGAGGGGACGTGAGCTGGTTAAGTAGTTTTCTATTTTTGGTTCTCTTACTTACACAAAGCGCTCATAAAGTGAGTGTGTCGGTCTGCTCTGATCACGTTCCTATCTGATGGTGCCACCCAAGTTGCCAGTTCCCTTGCAATCGAAAGATTCTCCAGAGTGGAGAATGGATGGCAATGACTACTGACCGTCCGAGGTTTGGTGTGCGGACCTAGCCTCTGACGGACGCCACCTATTGTCTGGTCAATCGGAAGCTGTGGGCGGTGAGAACCGCCCTGACACGCGGGTGTATCTAGTGTACCCTAGGATATGGACGACAATAGTTGAATGTCGTCCAAACCGAGATTAGTAGTAGTAGTAGACCTTTGAGTTTTTTTTAAAAAAAAATAGTATGCTAGTGGTGCTATAATTACTAAGATTCCGGTTAACCGCTCCTTACTAAGCTTAAAATGCGTGTGCTAGTAAACGGTACACGACAATAGGCGGCTGGCGGATTTCAACCTGGAGTTTTCTTTAGACCTTGACAGTTTTTTAAACTAAAATAATTTAATAATCAGTTGAATAATAAAAGTAATTTGCTCGGAACTTAAGTTTACGGTTATGTACGTGTTCTGCAAAGCAATTTTAAAGAATTTGTGGTTGGTAGTGATTGAAACAATAATTTCGTGCAGCGAAGCTGTCTCGAGGTTACTAACCCCGTCGTTCACGGTAAGTACCCGTATTACCATTAATGCAAACTATATGAAAATATACTTTTTTTATGTCTCTTATAATTTTCTCAATTATTTTACATAAAGCAGAGCATAAAGAATGATATGTAATATGTTAATAGCACAGAAATTAATGGAGACTGTGGTAAAATGAAAAATACTTATTACTTACCAGCTGATCCTGATAATCCGACTATATAAAAGTGGTTTAGGCATTGAAGTAATGCAATAGTATAAAATAGGGCCGCCCAGTATCCTACCATGAGGTTAGGCAAATGGCCGCCAGATCTCTCACGGGGTCACAATACTTTAAAAATTTCACCACGATTAAGTTCCCTATAGATAGCGATCCGAGCCAAGGTTTCGAATCTCCTTATTATCCCTCGATCCCTCGGAGCGTATTATGGCCATCCTCTATTGACGTCGACGCTCTTCATCCACAGGGGTCGGATTGCAACGGTGGTGCAGCAGCAGTCTTCGTGCCAGCATTGCGGCATCTTCGTTATCTCCCTACTCACGCTCGCGGGTCTAATTAGACAAAGCTGTACAGGTCTCAGGACCAACAGCAATGTTCACACAAAAGAACTATCAATACAAGTTTGCTACTCGAGAAACTTTCATCCCCCGTGTGATATGCTAGAAGAGTATTTGATTTGCGGCTTGTGATATCCGGTAGACTTAATCGTTCAGCTTTATCTAAACAGATTCGCGAGCGGGATGCCCGATTAGTGAGCGTTACTGACTGTAGGATCGTGATATTGCTTCTTCCCCTCCAATATCCCTCAATGCTTAAATGCACAAGTCCTTAACCAATGCATTGAATGATGACTTAAAGCACTGAGGCATGGTCCTTCAGTGTTGGCCGTATGAGGAAGCTCAGTGTTGCTTAGTGTGGAGTTATGGAGAGGGTTATGCATGGTGTTTCTTGTAACATAAGGGTGACCGTCGTAGCTCAAAGGATCACGAAAGGAGCAGGTGGTTTAGTATCGTGCTTTATGGAAAGCCTTTGTTCACCAGTGGACTATTGATAGGCGGTGATAATGAAAAACGTATTCTAGAAAGACCTCTAGATAAAGGGTGAGCAAGCGTTTATTTATATTACAGATATTCTCCAGCTAATTTATTAAGTTGTAATCTAATGTTTATAATATGATTACAATTTTATTTTTTAAATTTTTTATAATAAGAAGTGTGATTTTGGCCCGCTAAAAAAGGTATAAAATTTGGATAGGCCCATTGCTAAAAAAGGTTGCTCACCCCTGCTCTAGTGGTTCTTTGGCATAAATAGTTAATGTTACTCTACCTCAAGGGTTGATTGGTAAATAAGGCCTAAAAGCCATTTTTAACTTTAACCATAGTACCTTTTTTTTAATAATACATTCCTCGGCGGAAAATTGGACTAAATATGGGCTCTTACGGTATTAAATCTTATCTATATTAACTATGATTATATAAAGCAAACTTAATTATGGTTGTGTATTCGTGATCGTCTATAACCTTTAACAGTAGTGGCGCCACACTGGAGCGCAAATCGAGTGAGCCCGGCACGCAATGTTTAATATCGAATGCGCTAATATCGAAATACACGGAACAAATTAGAGTGCAGTTTTCACTGTTATGGTTATCTCGTGAAGTATGTTTACGTGTCAATGTTTATTGGTGGTGAAGAGGCGATTCCTCCTTACTCCTTAGGGGTGACAATGCATTATGGTTTCTCATCGAGGACGAATGTGGGACATCGCGAATCGATAGAAATCAATTACGATTCGGAGAACCGTGTGCTCACCCTGATTACAATTAAAAAAAAATAACGTGACTGGCTGTGTCGCTAGTACGTAATATACAACAGTGGTAGAGCTACGCTGCAGTTTGTTTGCAGCACAATGCTGGTCAGTGTATTACTGGTGACGAGGCATTCCAACTCAGTCTTCAAGGGTGACAACGCATCTGAATTATGATTCCTTGTCAAGGATGAATGCAGGCGTCATGGGCCGCAGGAATCACTTGCCACCAGGTGAACTGTGTATATATATATATATATATATACTACTTACGAAATAATTGTACACCTAGAGACCTGCATAACTCAAAATAAAATAATGTAAATTATTCAACTATCACAATTATACAATGACATCTGTCTCAATGACAAGTCTGACATCAGACGAGACACGCTTTGACATTAACACGAAGTACGACTCGGGTGTTGCAAACCTTTACTTGTTATGAAATAAAAATGTATATTTTTTTATTATTATAAAAAAGAGGGACAAACGAGCACACAGTTAATTTAACAGCATTGATCCATCTTTAACCAAGATTCATCTTACACAGGCGTTGTTAACCTTGAGGACTGGTAGAATACCGGATTACTGGTAATTGCGATTCCTTACACTCGGCATATCAAACACAGTACTTTAAACACTATTTCATGGTGGTATTCTATGGTCATGTGGTATAGTTAGGTTGTGCAAAGTTTATGAACAGAGTGATTGTGCTACAATTATGAACTATTGTGGTTGTGCCACATATATGAACTAGTGTGGTTGTGTCACGATTATGAATTAGTTTGGTAGTGCCACAATTATGAACTAGTTTTGTTGGGCCACAATTGTAAACAAGTGAACACGCTTCCTCTAATACTATCGTAATTCCTAATTCGTAAAATTAGTGCCGTCTGATGAAATACTGAAAATGGAAAGTGATTTTACTGCTATATAAAAATGTTATTCGGTCTTGACGTAGGGGGTGACGCGTGTACATTATCATGCCTTACCGAGGAGCAATGCCGATCTCATGGGCCGCAGGAATCACTTACCATTCGTTGAACTGTGTGCTCTTTAGTCACCCCGATAACATTATAAAACAGTATATCGATGAGGTCTAATGACTTAATTATAATAACAAACGGCTCTTTAGTAGTCACTTATAGACGGTACATATAAATTATTCTAACGATCTGTTTAAATTATTGCCTACCATCGTAGTTTGTCCTACTCGTATCAGCAATCCATGTAGACACTATGTAAAATAAAGAGATTTTTTTTTCATAAAAGAATGCTATCGTGTGATAACTAACATTCCAGTTAACCATTCCAACTAAGCTTTAACGTACTAGGTAAGGGTTCGCAAATAGTCGAATGGTGGATACGAACCTGCGACGTCGAGTTTCGAGGACCATAACCAGGTTAGGTTATTCGATGCTTGACATTTATATAATAACAGTAATAAAGCCACGTAAAGTGTCCAGGTGTAGCATGGACCATCTCGGGGTGGGACATACCCTTAAATCTACGTGTATAATACCATAACACCGCGTGTTTCGTATGGTGAGTGTAATTAAATGTAGTTTAATCTTAGTTTGTTAATTATAGCTTTAAATATATACAAAATACACATACATTAACACAAACACATACACACAAACCCACAGACTGACACATGCACATGCAAGAGAACATATTAGTAATAGTTAGTATTAGTAGATAGTCTTCTTGTCTGCTCTAACTTACTTTTTCATTTCCTTTGTTGCGTATAAACACTTTGTTAAATATAACTTTAAGATGATAATCGGGAAGCCCTCAATTCTCATGACTCCCGCGTTACATCTAAGGGAGATGACAGTGGCCGAATGACAGCGCTGCACGGGACTATAATCCTGTTTCAGCAAAAGCTGAGTTACATCCGTTTGCCAAAGTGTATAGTACTGTTTATGTAAATTTGTTTATTTTTTCTGTTGCAATTAACTGTTTTAATATAATTGTTATAGCTTTAACGGAAGTCTACCAAATATTTAAATTCCACTAATGTTCCAAAAAAACTTCAAAAAGAAATAGCTTTGACCACATTTGGACATGATCTTCCTTCATTCAAGCGTATATATAAATCATGAACTGAATCCACGAAGCGTAGTTACCTGCAACAGTTTGTTTAGATTTAGAAATTTCGTGCGAGCAGTGCGGTGCCGGCTAAAAATAGCTCCATCCATGGCCACGTTCGAGATTTCGCTAACAAGATATTCGTCTCATTCCGGTTTCGTAACAGAGGGGCACTGTTGTTGTTGAATTCATCTCTCTTCATAATTTCTAACGTTCAGCCCAACAAGTCTTACCAAAATAGATTTATATATCTATTCATTAAATTTATAATTTTTATCGATAAATAACTTTTTTGGTCTCTAAACATTTTCTCACACTACCCTGGCCGGAGATGACTGGCACAGTATGCATTTAAGGACATAAAGTGTGCCCTGTAAACCTATACATTGCAATATTAACTTATTAAATAAGGAAAAATATATTTGATACAAACATTAATACAAATATCTATCACTAAAAGCTTCATTTAAAGAGTCATGGTAAATACGGTTCGATTCCCGGTGCCAGTCATTGAAATTGTTAATTGCAATTTTAAATGATGATTTACCGCTTGCTCGATGACCATTGAGAACATTTCAAGGAACCTGCGTGTCTAAGGAATAAATAAAAAAATATTTTGAAGACATGTGTAGTCCGTAAGTCCACAGTACAGCTGCCTAACTCTCTATAATATGTTTATATATATATATGTTTTTTTTATAAAATGCTTTAAAACTCTCTCTAGAGCGAAGGCCCTAAGCCCAACAGTGGGTATATATATATATATATATATATATATATATAAATTCCCCTCATTCTATTAATATGATAAACATTAATACATCCATTTTTGAGCCATTCTTTTAAGTAAATATTTACTCGTGCGCATATTCGTTAGCCACATATTTGTAAAAAAAAAGATGCATCCATTCTCAACAAAGATTCAGAATGCAAATGCACTGTCACCCCTGAAGGCTGAAACGGAATGTTTCATTACTCGCAACTTGGTGTCTGGATACACTTACCATGAGAAATGGGTAGCGTTATGCTTACATTTCACGGAGTACCGACCTCGTTCGTGGCGACCTATATGTTGCATCTAGTATCTATCTAGTACGTGGATCTATCATTAAATAACGATATAAATAATGTATACACGAAATATCGTAAAATAAATATTCTATACCAATAAAACCTTGCCTATAAATATATACAAGGGCAAGTTATGAACGTAATATACTCTCCGCGTTTCGTGTTACCTATACACCAACAATCGGCAACATTTTCTGTCTTCAATATTTTTCTTGCAGCGCTTCCTCGTTACTTTTTATAATCTGTGGTTGTTATGATCTTAATAAATTTCATAAAGAGGCTATTGACCTCCAGCGACTCGGAAACAAGCTGACGTAAATAATTATGAGAGATTTACAATATCCTGTCCTATTGGACATGGACATTTTATATTTAAAAGCAAAAACTGATAAGAGAATCTTATCGAGCAATGCTTCAATTAAAGGATTACTCTCTTACGCAGGGTATGCTATTTGACGTGTTTTTTTTTCTTTCGTAAATAAAAGATGTGCGGTCGATCAGGATTGAAAATCAAAGTGCTAAGTCACGACTACCGGACTATGTTACCATTGTTGTTTGACTAGTACTCAAATCACTTTACTATACCCTGCACAGTTGGGCAATAAAGTTACGAAATCTCAACCCGCAAGAAGCTCCAGGGCTCCATTTTCTTTTTTTCCCGTTTTCTAATTAATAACATGAAATCGTGCTCGGTGATGAATTATAACATCGTACGGAAAACAACGTGTCCTAGAGATAAATAAAAAAAAATATACTTTACACGAGACAAGTTCGCCAGTTTGCCCGCTCTAGAGACGAGCTCTAAGCCGAGATGGTGGAATCTATGAAGCGTGTTATTTTGCTTTTTTTATTACATTGTGAGTAACAAACGAGCCCACACAGTTCACCTGATGGCAAGTGATTCCTGCGTCCCATGACATCTACATTCATCCTTGACAAGGAATCATAATGCAGATGCGTTGTCAACTTGAGGACTGAGATAGAATGCCTCGTCACCAGTAATAAAGGTCACCGGATCCCTACACTCGCCAGATGAAACACAGCAATTTTACGCTGGTATTTTGTGAGGGCGTGGTCCTACCGCGATCGAGCTGACCCATTCATCCTGCAGCTAGTAACAAACTGCAGTGCAGTTTTTCTTTCACTTTTAATTATATGTCATGATTATTAATAAGTAAATAATAAATAAGTACATAATCATTATTAACTTACTATCACTATTTGCCACTTCCAGGCTTGGCGCTGTACGTAATTTTCTTTCATTCGTTTCTTTGGATATATAGAGATAGATGACACAACACGTACTTCGCCTGTATGGTAAGTGGTGACACGAGATCCAAAGTGGCGTTATGAGCACTGAGGACTGATTGGAATGTCTCGCTACCAATAACTGGGTAACTGCAACGCCAGTACCTAAAGGATTGAATGCCTAGATGTAATATAACCTTTACATATTAATACGATTACGAATAGAAGTTATAGAATTGTTATAATTAGAAAATGACTAATCGATTAGCAATGAGAGGAATCATTGTTATAATTGGTTGAGTGTTAATTGCTTATGGCGCCTTGCATATCAGCAGTAGTGCCTGAACACGCCATCTGCGTTTTTTTTTAAGTTCGTTGAAGTACAAGAAGACCTTTAATACATTAATAAATAGAAATGTTGTATAAATAAAACTGTTATGGCTCTAAATAGTAGTTTTTACAAAATACTTCTATCAGCTGGGCCATGATCTTATCTTTTTTTTTTATCTAAGAAAGGAAACATTGTTATAATTGATTGAATGTTAATTGCTTATGGCGCCAACACTAAGGCGTTAACACGCCATCTGCGTAATCTAATCTTTAATTTGTGGAAACCTTTAATACAGTAATAAATAAAAACTTTTAAAGCTCTTTATAATGATTTATACAAAATACAACATTCCCAGCAATGGTTTTTAAATAAGGACATAACTTTCACAAACAATTTTCAGAGAAAACAGAAAGTAGGATCGTAATAGGAAACATTTAGAATAGGAGTTACGTGCTCACACTTTCTAGCATTTCCCCGCTAAATAATTTATTCAATTCACACTGATATAAACAATTCTTGTATAAGCTTGTACATGCATCTCCGTTATATACAGGATGATAGGAAATACGATTACCTTGCAGGGGGTTAAAGTAGAGCACATTTGCAGTTAATTGGGTCATATGATATATAGTGTCAGAAACTTATTTCTGACTTATTCAAGAATTAACCGTTTTAAATGAAAACCCCAGTTTTCTGTTCAGTTACCACTCATAAACAATTGTCTGTATACACCCTTAACTAAATTCACCACTGTAAGGCAGTGTCATTAAAGATACAAAAACCGCACACGTGCGCGGGTAGCCAATGTAGAGTATTAACTAGAAATGGGTTTCCTGATTTTTTGATAAGATTGTAAATCAGGCTGATGGTCGTGTTTTTATAAAAACTTTAAGTTTTGAATAGGTAATGAACAAAGGAAGTTAATTTATTAGTGTATATGCAACATTTCATATATATTTCTTTGAGAGTCTTTGTTTATTTATCTAATGTGATTTTTCGTACGTATATTTCGTACATATTATATGTGGTTTTAACATTTGACTCAAAAATAGCGGTGTGTTCTATCAGTGGTATTTGCATATCAGAAAATATCCAATCATAGTCCCGTATAATTTACAACTAGGGTACATTTTAACATGACAACTGGAATTCTTCAATCTTGAGTAACTTAGAAATATCCAAGTTTCGAACACAATATCATATGCCCAAATTTGCTGCAAATTTGCTCTACTTGCAATTAATGTATCGTATTTCCTGTCACCCTGTATAATGTTAAAGGTGGTACGTAAGACCACGGAAAAAGGGGACCATATTTGTACAAAACCACTCTATCACTTTTCTCGTCGAACATAAATCGATATTTAAACACTGTTTCTGCAAGCAATAAACTCATTAGTCATTGAAAAAAAACTATTGAATTCTACCGGCTTTTGAACTCATTTGAAAACGAAAGTACAGTTGTACAAAACAGACCTTAATGAGGATCATTGTTCCCAACTCTGCGTTTAATTATCGTGTTGGGGCGAGACGGCTGCGAGGTTGCGTCAGTGTGAAAGAGATGGGCGGGTGTGCAAAAATAAACGAAAAGACGAAGCAAATCGCGGCGATGATGTCATGTTGGAGGCGAATAGCGGTCAAGGTACGTTGGTCAGCGAGATAAAATGAAGAAAAATATGTACAGTCGTGTACGAAAGCAATTGGGAGTTGTAACCATTATTATGATGCCATGCAATTTTTTCTGTGGTAGAGCCACACTGTTGCTATTTTCTCCATTACAAATAAGCTTAAACGATTGGGCTAGGAGACGGTCGACGACAATGGTCGAATAGCAAATTTGAACCATCGCTTTCGCAGACTGTGCCGATACCATTTTTTTTTTATTTATTTATTTTCACCACAACTAAATACATAGATTAAAAAAAATTACGTAATAGAAACATGTTCTCCTTAATAAAAAAAACATTAGTACATAGTCGTGGCTGACTGATGCCTGCAGTAGGTATTAAAAACCTGTAAATCACAGGACATGAGGCCACCATTCCGCAGAACTTACGTTATACAAAGAGTTTAGTAGAGTTTGCCAAATATACCATGAAAAGTAAAATAACGATGCATTTAACATTAGGAAGCAATAACTAGTTATAAGACTTATGATAAATATGCTTATATAATTACCTTATTAAAATATGTGAAAATTTTTAATAAATCTAAAATATACATGATTAAAATATATTAAATAATTAACAATCTAATTAACTTCATTTTAAGAAGTGCGCCCAAACACTTGTTGTGTTGTGAAATACGCGCTCACGTATTGAAGCGTACATATGTGTTTGCGAGTGTAATAGTGCCTCATGTTTGTGATATAATATATACTTTAACATAAAATTATTAAAAACTATTAAATAGGCTATTGAAGTTTGGAATTTTCGTTATCTGGTATTAACCGCCGTTGTCAATGGGAAATCGAGTTCCCAACGATAGTGCAAGTAGTTCCTAGCGTATGAGAGAACTACATCTGGATAACAACGATGCCGATTAAATATAGTGTACGTGACTGTACGTACGGAACATGCGCTGTAAATTATGTACGCGATGGATTCGCTCTGCTCTCGTATTTATTTTATTTACCGTCTACCGCTACACGCCTGCGGCCGATGATGTTTCGTTTGCTTCGATAAGTTGAGATAGACGCATTTTTTAACTCGGAACAGATATTTACTCCGACGATGATGTCTTCCTTGTAGATTTCTTATGTTTAGTACCACACATAAACTGCGAAGGTTGTAGCATAGTGCTCTAAGGATTTGCGGTAAACACTGAGGCACTGGAATTCATCTCGTAGTCCAATGTTACGCATGTGTATGAAGATCGGACGAAGATTCCGATGGAGTTTCAAAGACTCGAAAAATAATAATTTGTAATTCACAAAAGTTGTGTTCGATTCTCCGTCGATCCTCGATGCAGCAGTCAGGTACTTTAACCATAGCACCACGGTACGGTCGAAATTTAAACTAAAATGTCTAATCTAATCAGATAATAAGTATCAAAGGACAAAGGGCTTTTTTTGTGAATGTATTTTTTTGTTGGACATCATTTTAGCCGTCTTCCTAAATTATTTGTTTATAAGAACTTTTAAAAGTTATTTTATTTGTTACAATAATTCTTTAATTACTACTAAATTTTACACATCCATCTTTTCCATTAGTGGGGCATATACAGGATGCTTTTGATGAACTGTCTACCACAGTGTCAGAAGTCGTGTTAGCTCAGAAGCCATGGTAGTTCGGTAGGTGTGGTGACTCTGCTTCCCGCAACCGCTTGGCTTCAAGGTACGAAGACGGAATACAATCCTCGGTGCCGGTACTAATCGAATTTTTAATTACAATTTATTAGAGGTGTCAGGAAAGAGACATTTCATCTCAATCCTCAAGAGCAACTTTTTAAGGATGGATGCGTTTATCACACAGTCATCACTTATCATCAAGCGTGTGCTCATTTATCACCTTTCGTTTCATAAAAAAAAAAAAATCTGAGAATAGATATGTCAAATCAAAATTTCCTGCGCTGGATCACTGACCACTAAATATAGTGTAGACATTCTCTGACAAACTTTTTTTGTGCACTTGAGTTAGTAAAAAAGATTTGAAAGCTTTTTCAACTCTTCGAGCCATTCATTACGAGTGAGTTATTTTTCTCCCCTCCCGTTACATGACGCATGCCTTGAAATATAAACGTAAGTGGTGTTTTAAATGGTTGGGAAGATATACATATATTTTCGGTTTTAAATCTGTCAGTGCATTCCTATCTTTTGTCTTTATTTTCAAAGTTAATTGTACAAGAAAGATTCACCTTGAGCATTTTAGGAACAACATAAGGATCATTGAAATGAATTTTATTATTAAATAGATTATATATTAAAATAAAAAAAAAATCTAGAAATTTTCTGTAACAGTGAATTCCTCATGCATAACTATAAATTTAATGACAGGTTTGCGACTATTAAAGACGAGGTAAGATCAGTTGTTCTAGACTGAACACTAAGATAGAATGCCTGATTATCAGATTAAATAATTTTGGATGAATTAAACAAATTTGACTGAATAATACAAATTTGATTGTGTTATGCAAAAACTCATTATGGGGGTTTATGCCTTAATTGGCATGCCTTTTGTGCGGGTACCACAATTTTCCAGACTCGTTGGAACTTTAACGCAGCTGACCGTCATATTCTATGGCAGTCCTTGGGGGACGGCCTACGTTGAGGAGTAGACTAATGATGGACTGACATGTAGGTGGTGATGATGCAAAAACTGTTGAACATATTTGAACCTAACTTTGCAGACAGTATTATAATTGATTACTGTCGTCAAATACGGAATATCAATGAGACCGTATATGTTGGAACCATAATACCAAACCAATCCTTGATAATTAAATACATATTATTTTTATAATTGCGCCAAAAAAGCATTAATTCGATTATCAATCGAGTCAAGTACCAATTTTCGATTAATTGACTTTCGGAATATCTTATACGTGAAGAAAAACTCATTCCAAAAGAATTGTTTTCTCTTCATTTTCATCAGACTAATATTTACGAAGCGAAGTATCGCATGATAAGATTTTTTTAGATTATTTTTTACATATGCTTGAAAGAAGCAATGTTCCGACCAAATGCGGATTTGCACACCTTTTTTTTTTCGAGCTTATGGCCACTTTTAGCCCGAGGGCTTTTACAGTTTCGCCGCGTTGAGAGGTGACCGAGCGCTTATGGCGCTCAGTCGAGACCTCTATTTGTGTAGTAACCAGCACAAGGGCTCTCAAGAAGGAACCTCGGCTTGGACTGTTACCCTGGATTGGTACACCTCTCAGATCTTATTCTAGGCAGCTTGACGGTCAAAATGAGCTGTCTCATCAGGTGGTGAAGTAACACATTTGCTGTATTGACTGGATTAATACGTCCACGGCAATGAAAATTACAGATGAGTAATATGTGTATTCAAATGATGACTTTAGTTCAGGCGGGTCACAGACAAAGTCGAATCCATTTACTCAATTGAGCCTTGTTCATGAATGCATTTGAAGTTCAAACAATAATACTATTGTTTTGGAAATAAAACAAAAAGCATATATAAACGTTGTTGATGTTACGTGGCGTTTGTGCCGCGTTGATGCCAAGACGGAACTCATATTCCATAGTTACACGAATTTTTAAAGTATCCATTATGACGTAAAATGTTCAAACGTAATGAAAAAACAAAGCTAATCAATAAACAAAATGCTGATTTTGTAAAAAGAATTCCATGTTTTTAAAACAAAATTAATTTGAATTTAGAATTCACAGCCAATCAAAACTTTTTTTTTGGTTTGAAATGGCCAATACTGAAGAACGGCTATTTCATAGGTAAAGACGTAATATGTTATTTATATATTAAGCAATTTGTTTGGGTAACAATAGCCCACCCAGCCATGAAGCCTAAATAATCAAATAACAAAAAAATCTGCATGAGTTTAATACTGACCGTATACAGTAAACCTTTTTGGAAAGTGAATTTATCTCTTAATTACCTAATATTTTGGTGAAAGTATATCAGAATAACGGAATGTGTAGATATTTTCTTGTATCTCGTGCCATTAAAATGTAAAGCATTTATTGCGGCTGCTTTTTGAAAGATACAGAAAATATATATTTTTTTTAATAGACTAATTCTTTGATGAATTTATTTCGCAATTACGGAATATTTAGATATATTCTTGTGTTTCGGGTCTTCAAAAACTAAATTACAAAAAATCGGTTTAATATAGCCACTTTTTAAAAACTTCAGAAAATGGATTTATTTAATTTTATTAGTCTAATACTTTATTTGTTGTGTTTGGAATAACGGAATATGTAAAATATTTCTTGTTTTTATTTATTATTGCCTGTTCCTGTGTATTAAGTGTTGCCATATCTAGGAGTATTTTTTTTTAATATTATGTAAATTGTTATGTGTAATTTCTAATCAATGATATCTGACCGAATCCAATCTCCTCACGTAATTATTACTGGCATCCAACGACAAACACCTACCCACGCGCGTCTGCATCAATGGGTGACGTAAACGCCACCCACCATATTTGTGAACACACCGACGCACGACTTGAGCCTTCATTGGAAAGTCCTATAATTTACAAGCACTTAAAGTTGTTTAACGGCGATAGAGGCATGCTGCAGTTTGTTTTTAGCTACAGCATGACCTTTCATTCTACAATCTGAACGTAAAATGGCATATCATAACGCTGCTGAGTTTCGACTGCTTGAATGGTTCCGGAGACCTTTATTATTGGTGACGAGATCTCAATCATCAAGGTTGACAACGCATCCGCATTATAATTAGTTTTCTAGGATAAATAAAGGTGTCATAGGCTGAAGCAATCAAAACACAAAAGTTTTAATGGTAAAATAAAAACAAATACCGAAAATAAAGTATTCATAAAATCTTAATTCTATGATGCCCTGGTCGATTTCGACAACGTCGATATCTTCTGGTTACTGCCAGATGACATCATCTGCGCAGAATATTTTTAAGTGTCATAAGCATTTGCACAAACACACGCACACTCACTCGTCGTGCCCTACCCCAGAGGCAGGCTCACGTGCAGTGTCAGCGACACTAGGCATTCACACAACACACCCAGACCCGACAACTAACAATTTGTGATACACAAATATTGTTCCTTAGCTAGGAATCGAATGCAGGACACGGGACGAAGCAGCCAGGTACTCTAATCGCTACATCACGCGGCCATAACACACACTTTTTTTTTTATTGTAACAGTCTGTTTTTTTCAAAATTTCTCTTTTATGACCAAAGCGACAATAATGAAAACCTTCATACAGCTTTGATACCTTTCTTTATTTCCCGCGTCACATTCAGCGACTTCAGGTAATACAAGATCGTTTCATGCGCAAGGCCACCGGTGCGCCGTGGTTCTTGCGTAACGAAAATCTACACATAGATCTTGAGCTGCCGACCATAGCTCAGTACCTGAAGCAGGCTTCTCGCCCTTATTTCAACTCTGCCGTCACACACCGAAACCCTTTGATTGTAATTGCCGCCACTTACATTCCCATCGCGAATCACAGATTTACCCGCATCCGTAGGAGACCGAGGCACGCTCTCGACGGCCCTGACGACGCAACCACCAGATCCCAAGCCCTTCATAAAACACAACACACATACATTGCACCTTCATATCGCCCCCGTCGACGGCGAGGGCGTCGCAAACAAAGTTATTCGCGATACCGCCATGTCACAGGCCGGTTCTCTCCAGTCCATACAGATAGAAGCGTTGCTGGAGTTTCTTGCGCCACTTCTTCTCCAGCGCCCACGCATTCTGAAGTGGTGGTACAGGTAGTTAATAATAATAGTAATTAAGATAATCCTCTCTCAGAAGCAACTGACCGAGCCGGTTCGGTCCTCTCGGGCACTCTTGAGTCAGACGCTCTCGCGAAACAGGGTGACGGTCCAAGCCGAGGCTCCCTCTCGGGAGCCCTTATGCTAGTCACCCACTAATAGAGGTCTCGACTGAGTGCAATAAGCTCTCGGTCACCTCTCAACCCGGCGAAACTGTAAAAGCCCTCGGGCTAACAGAGGCCATCAGCCCGAAAAGAAAAAAAAATCTTTATTTCCGTTTTTTTTAAATAATGCTAGCAGTGCCGTAAATATTACTAACATTCCGGTTAACCACTCCAACTAAGCTTAAGATCCCTGTGCTAGGAGATCATTCACACACGACAATAGACGAATGTATAATCTACGACCTAAATAGTCGGAGAGAGTTCCCCAAACCTTTTGACGCATCTCTTCACATCGAGTGATACTTTCACACGCGTGGTCACTTAAACACCCACAATATCGGTTAGGTAACCACACCCTTTGTATAATAATAGGGACCGGACGTACTTAGGGTCCGCGCAGACTGGCGGAGTGGCAGCGAAGGGATTAATAGTACGAATTGATAATGAACCTAATTCCCTTTGGCATGCAGCTAAATTTAGTGAAATGATAATATTGCAAAAAGGATCAGTAAGATCATCAGAAGTGCCATTAGGCCAGACATATCCATATAGCACGCAGACCTGATGGGGATGAAAGGTTCTCGAGGGTAGCCATCGCAGCGTACGACCTAGATCTAATAGACCTAGAGGATCTAGATACAAACGACCTATCTAAATCTGCCGAAAGTCGATGGCTGCATGTGGCGGAAGATCGTACTCTATGACAGTGTCTAGGGGAGGCCTACTTTTATTTATTTTCTCTCTTTAACAAAGTAAAAGGTTCATACACGGACTTAATGCTAAATGCATTCTCTACTAGTCAACCGAATGTGTGTTGGGATATTGTGATAGGCGTAACAATAAAGTTATTAAAAGAAAGAAAAGACTAAAAATAACTAATAGAAATAAAGAATAAAACATACATATATAGATATTAAATATATAATACATATATAAATACAAAACATATATTCATACATAATATATATTCCCTAAATGATTAGGCTATTGACGCTTCAATACTTATTGTAACTAAGTCGCTCTGTCAGTCTGTATGGACCCTTATAGTTAAAATACACCTATCGCATTATAAGGAATAATGGACACACTGTATAAAAGAATGTCCATAAAGATAAAAATGTTGTTAATGCCTTACAAAAAAAAACAGTAATTCCACATTAAAGGCATACTACGGGATTGTTATAAAGAACATAAAAGGTTACAATGTATCTTATATCTTTTATGGAGTAAGTTTTTGTTAGAATCTATTTCCTTTATGGTCTTACGGTCGGTAAAGTAAGATACATTACTGGGAGACGGGAATATTTAAAATTTGTATTTTTCTTCTTTGGAATTTTTAATAGTTGTGTAGTTTGAGTAACTGACTGTATTGCAAGTCCTTAGTTTGATCATAGGCGATACAAAAATATTTTTTTTATTATGTCTCTGGTTTTACATATGCCCCGTATTCCTGACCCTATATCTAAATGTTCCTCAAATCTTATCATATACCGCACTTTAATATATCCTGCACATAAACGATCTGGCAATAATCTTATCATACTTATCGTTCTCAATTAAAGTGCTTACCCATTCGTTTACTACCCGTTATTCTATCCTGACGTCTCCCACTCCTCCTTAATAATTAGCTTCCTATTTTCGATACCTTCGCTCTTACCACGATAAAAACCGTCGCTCGACCATCAACCTTCGTTTTTGGTGAAAAGTCAGAACTTAATTCTCAACAGATTGGCAGAATCATCTCAATATTAAATAATTATGTATTTATATGTATTAGTATATAAATGATATATAATAATGTAAGTATATTTGTATTTTTTATGTATATGTATTTTATATTTACGCATATGTTGTTATTTAGTATTAGATTTTTAAGCATACACCTACCTCATTTATCTCTGCATTGCCCTAAGGTTGACAGGTAGAGAATTCCTAAGGCCCGCCTATATACATAACCATATATAAAGAATAAATTAATAAATAACTAGATTCTCGATCGGTACGTCATTGTCAATATGTTATATGTTAGATTATAGTACATGCTATTTTATCGCCCAGTATTTATTATTTACAATGTACTAATAGACAAAATAATCATTGACTCATCTAGATGCAGATTATAATTTAGTCTTGACCTTTCAGATAAACTAAGCTCGATTCTCTGATTTAATATTTGTATTTTGACTTTTTTTTTATTACATTGAGAGAGCAGATGCGTTGTCAACTTGAGGACTGTGATGGAATGCCTCGTCATCAGTAAAAAATGTCTCCGGATCCCTGCACTCAGCAGACGAAATATAGCAACATTATGCTGTTATTTTTGCTCGTGGTCCTATCCCGATCGAGCTGAACCATTCATTCTGTATGCTAGAACACCACAAACTGCAGTGTAGGTCTACCACTGTCAAAATATGTATCATAAGTTGTTGGTTTTCGTATGAACCTTCCTCCGATCTACATAAATCACATAAACACACAGAAGAAAAAAGCGAGTGATGCTACCCCGGTCGAGCTGACCTAAAAACTGTGTTGTAAATTCAATTTAGAGTCCACGTAGACAAATAAAAGATCGCGAAAGAAATGTTTGCTCCTATGCTGCCACGTCAGCGTCAACAATCCGAAACTTGTACTTTCTCCGTATCTTAGGCATGGAACTTTTTCTACTGTTCATCCTTCCAATTCTTAGTGAGTGTACGTCTATAATACTTCCTTGTCTGTTCTTCTCATTGCCAAAAAGCACGATCCTGAAATACCAGCATCCATGCATGCGAAGTCGCTTCGTCTAGTGTAAGGCGTCGTTTGACACTGCGACTGTCAGGCCGAGGTTGCCATTCAAGAATATTTCTTCCCCATCCGTTGTTTTCATTTAAACGTTATTGGTCACACCTTACGAAAAGGGATACAAAGGGCGGGCTTAATAATGCCTTAAGACATTCTCTACCAATCAATCCGTGGTGTGGAGAGACAGTAAAAAGGGAGAATATAATTACTTAAAAGTAAAAAAAATCTATATATAAGTATAGTAATACTTCATTATAAATAATCATAAAGAATAAATTTATTTTGTACTTTTGTTTTATTACATTGTGAGTAACAAACGATACTCAATCATAATGCTGATGCGTCGTCACCCTTGAGGACTAAGATGGAATGTCTCGTCACCAGTAATAAAGTTCTCACCTGACGAAACACAGCAGCATTATGCTGGTATTCTGTGAGGGCGTGCGCGTCCTATACCGGTCGAGCTGACCCATTCATAAGCTAAAACAAACTGCCGTATTGCTCTACCTCTGCTAAATACCTATTTCTAATATACAAATAAAAAAAATATAGGGTATACTTTAATAAAAAAAATCTGTATTAATTTTAAGAGCGGTAGTGGTCCGCTGAATGACGGCTCGGTCAAATCAAAAGCCTCACAGAATTCCCGCCTGAATTACCTGCATCATTTCCGTATGGTAAGTAGGGTTGGGGAGACACAATACAGCTAACAAGGCATTCCATTACAGTTCTCACTCACGTGTATCTTGAATAATAATAATAATACTTTATTGCTAATCGCATAACAAATACATGAAGTCTTACTCCTTAATAAAGGAATAAAACCTCTATGAATCAAAGCTGTATCTCAGTAATACCAGTGCCGTCACACTTTTTTTTTTTTTGCTAGTACAATATTGCCATAAATCTGGACAGTAACTTTTAAAAGAAACATAAACAATTAAGAAAAGTAACTAAAATATGTGTGTGTTTGTGTGGTGTGTGTGTATGTATGTATGTGTTAGTATGAGCGTGCGTCTGAGTGTGGGAAGGTGTGCCTATGTTTATATATATATATATATATATAACGCTTATTTACATTATAAATTTTGTTTGCAATAAAAACTCTGTTTGTATGTATATTAAGGTTAGATCCAAACTTTTCATTTACAATCTTTATTGAAGATGGGTCGCAGTCCTCATTTACCATCACGTGAACTCTGTGCATATTTGTCACCCTTAATATATAAAAGGAAATTCCTTTCTTATCCTGAATAACAATAACTACACTTACTTTCCTCACCAGTGATGTCAGTGTCATGTAGGCTCACTGAAAACACAGACACACACAAAAATATAACTGTCAGCACTAACTTGTTTATGACAGATGTTAACGCTAAAATGGCCGTTAAAAACAAACAAACTTAATATTTATAATTCGTTTTCAAGTTAATCGATTTAAACCACATTAAACGCACGGCCTCTCTGGGAGCGTTGCGTTATCCTCTTTGATGTGTCCGTTTATGTCTCATCTTAGATGTGTGTTTGATCGAAAGATATATACATGCGGTGTGATATAAATTCAATTAATTAACTGTTTTTTTTCTTTATTTTTATTTTTTTGAATAGATTAGCATTTCTATTAACATTACTAATATTCCGGTTAACCACTCCAACTAAGCTGAAAATGCTTGTGCTAGGAGATGGTTCACGACAATACTGCAATGACGGATTCCAATCTACGACCTTAAATTAAGTTTCTAAAACCATTAGGCCGTTGACGCGTCAAACTGTCTTAATATATTGTAATTAAGTCTATATTTGTTTATTAACTCTAACATATTGAATAGAAATAATTTTACAGATTGTAGTGTGCTCTTATAAACTTTTTAATGTTTCAAAAGGGAAAAACTTTAAATAAACATGATTAAATACGTTTTTTCTTTATTAAAGTCATGCGGTTATATTACCTATATTATATATCAATTCGTCACGGAAACCTATAAATAACATCGTACAGTAGATAATTAACAATGTAGTTAATTATCTTGACACTAACGAACCACGTACGAGGTGTCGGCCGCCGTCAACCGCTCCAGTTTAAGAACACAACTCCTGCCATGCCATACTGCCATGCAGATAGATATTTACTTTCCGATCACGAAGTCCGCCCGTCGGTTTGTGCATACGAAAACATTGCAGGTGTGATTCATTTTAAAGTTTGGGAGAAAATGTTCTCTTGGTAACTTACATGACAGCGACATATTTTTTGATGATTGATGTTTGGATTGCGATGGACGCGTTCGCCAATGGGTCGCGTTGTAACCCGCTCAACATTCATATTCAACACTAGCCCTCTCGGGCACCTTCGAGTCAGTTACTCTCGCGTAATAGGATAACGGTCCAAGCCAAGGCTCCCTCTCGGAGGCCTTGTGCTGGTAACACACTAATGTCATCACTTAACTTAAATGTCAAAACTTATTTATGTCATCGCACCATCAAATGGAGGGTCATCCTACACTTCGTCTGTCAGTACCGGGTATCGGCGCTACGAGGAAAACCACCGGCCCATTGCCACCTCAGCTTGCTAATTTTTTTGGGTTCTATCCGGAGACAATATTTGGGGAACACACTGATTATTGCGATAGATGCATTCGCCAATGGGTCGGCTAGCTGCTATGCACAATGCATATCCTACCCTACATAAGTCATACAAGAAGTATGACTTCTCAACTTGTCTGTCACAGGTACAAGTTTCTTAACTCCTCTCGTGGTATTCATTATCTTATCCATTCTAGTGAATTTTTTTTTTTAGTCAATTTTTTTTTTGCATTTCCGCTTAACATCTGGTGGGATCGTAGTCAAGCACTTGCTTTAAAAGTTAAAAAAAATCATAATCATCGAGTTTACTGTATATAGAAAACAAAAAATATTTTCATCCAATTAGACAATTTGAAAAGAACGTTTGATACATTAAATATATTTGACTAGACAAATAAATTCAAATGGCAAAAATATTAGTCACATTTATTTGGCATTTTTTTTTCTTTCATTTTATCTGATAGCAAGTGATTACTGCGGCCCGTGACTTCATCGTCTGCATTCATCCTTGACTAGGAATCATAATGCAGATGCGTTGTTACCCTTGAGGGCTGAGATGGAATGCCTCGTCACTAGTAATAAAGGTTTTCGGATCTCTACACTCATCAGACGAAACACAGCAGCATTTAAAAGAATCTAAAAATAATATTCAGTCCATAGTATTATTCCAAATTTATACTTTAAAAATTAGTTCAACTTTTTCTATTGTCATAAAAGTAAATAATTATATTAATAATACGATACGATAAGGGATTTTATAATATTTTATTAATAGTTGACATTTTTGTTTGCATTTTTAAACCTAGAAAAATATTAGCAAGAATAATATAAGAAATCAAAGTTGGTATAAAACCAATTTATATGTGTTTCTTAAATAATATTATGGATTATAAAAAGTCGTAAAATATAAGGTAAATTAAAAAAAAATCTTAACTTACAACAGTAAATATAATTAAAAAACAGATTTATGACACAAAAATTGCGGTCGAGTTCACTAAAGGTTAATGCGCGCCCGACTCGAAACGGAACGAAAACGGAATTTAGTTCTAAAATGTTTTTGTACTGTTCCTTTTTCAAAATTCCTTCAATTTCAATCATTTAATCGCCAATTCCTTGGCTAGAGAAGCAACCCCAGACAATAACTGAACCACCATCATGCTTGATTGTTGGGACTACACAATATGACATCATCTTTTCTTGGGCACTGCGTCGAACGTAAATTCTACGTTTCGAACCGAATAGTTCAAACTTGGATACATCGGTCCAAAGCACTTTTTTAAAATCTTCTTCAGTCCAATCTCGATGGGAAGAGCCAACTGAATCCTTTTTTTCTTGTTTTGTGGCCTTAGCAGAAGTTTTCGAACGGCAACGCGACCATACAACTTCGCATCTCTCAGTCGCCTTTTTACTGTAGTCATTGATAAAGGTTTAACTCGGGTTTCGTTTAGTTAAACGCGGATTTCTGGTGCTTTTAAGCATCTACTTCGCTTGCTGATAACAACAATGAAATTATCTTCACTAGACGTGGTAGCTCTCGGCCTTCCCGAGCGTGGACTATCTTGAAAACTGCCTGTCTCCCTGTATCGAGTTATTGTGCCATGAACACAAGTCTTCGAAAACTTCAGTTGTGAAGCAATCTCACGTTCTGATTTGCTTTCATTGTGTAAAACAACGATGGCAGAACGCACTTCACTGCTAATTCTCGAGCTTTTCCCATTTTATGACGTTTTCTACAGTAAAAGTTTAGACTTATTGAGTTTTAGACTTATTGAGATTGTTTGTGAACAAACCCAAGTAAACTCGGGTAATAATAAGTCGGAAACACGTGTTTTCAGGAGCTAAATAATCCTAATTATTGACCAATACGTAACAAAAGCAAAGTAATTAGTAAGGAGGACATTATAAAAATATTATTACGACTCTACCACCTGGCCCTAGCGCAGCGTTTGTCGGTGTTTGAAAACAATAGCTGTTTATTGTCCAATAACTTGAAAGTAAACAAAATGATGACTTCTTTAAATATTCGATACTTACAATAGAATATGTAGATGTGCATTTCTTTTATTTATCGTATGAGATTTTATTGCAATTGATGGATAATTATGTTGTTTATGGACGGTCTTCAACTTTTGGCCGGCAGGGTATATAAAGACCAAACAGACGGGAATTCCTCGACAGGGAAGTCCAAATAGTTGTGAAAAATAAATGTTGGTTGTCGTGTCATCGAAACTGCATCCGAACCTTTCTCCGATATCTGATCGAGACGGCCTATATAAGAAATCATATAGTTTATATCTGCGACGTGGCTATAGCACATAAAAAGAATATGCATGTTCGAATATCTATACATGATGTTCCTCTTCGATTATTCAATGTTTTCTTTAAATTATCTACATACAAACGTGTACTTGCACATATTTAGTACGTTATATAGCATTATATTCATGTAAACGATTGGCATACTAATGTGGATCGGTATTTAAATAAAAGTAACAACGCTACGTGTTTCTTTGATGACACTGCCTTGCAATGGTAAATTTGATTAAGAGATAATACAGACAGTTGTTATAGAAACATAACTGATGTGAAAAAAAAAATCGATTTTTATTCAAAATATTGAATAACTCAGAAATAACTGAGAAAATTTCATACACTATATTGTATGACCAAGTTTTTTGCTTCAATTGTGCAATCAATTTTGCTTCATTCGTATTCGATACGGAACCATATAACAGATTGTCATTGCCGAGGACCATAACGAAATGCCCCTAACCAGTAATAAGGATCTCCGATTCTTCAGGATCAGGATTTCTTTCTCTCACCACACGAAACTACTATGACATTCCGAAAAGCTTAGCCCTACTCACGTCGAGCCCACCTATACGTGCTACACCTAGTTCGTAACTGCGACGTAAATTAACCACATCAACATGATAATAACTTAATAAAACCATAACTCATTATAATTAATTATCGTTAAAATTACTCTACATATGCTGTCATCTCTGCGAACAAAAATAAATGTTTCCTTACCAGTAATAACGTTACCCATTACCTTGACTCTTCATACGAAACACAGCGTTTACTCAAGACCATATGTTTCTTCTACGATTCCATCTAAAAGCATGCTTGGCAGCAACATGGCGTAGTTTTGAATAAATACGCAAAAAAAACGTCATAGGTTGTTTAAGTGTATTTTGTACTTGTTTCCTGTCTTGGTTGTCACTCGTGGGTGGAGGCAGTAGTTCCTGTTCTTCCAAAACATTAATTTAATTTTTCATACAATCCATTCATTTTTACCTTCATCATCATTCCACGTTCATATCACTCTTCAAGTTTTTTCTATTACATTGATAGTACCATACTCACACACAGTTCACCCGATGCCAAGTTATTCCTGCGGCCCACGACATCTCATCACGACATGAAATATGCCTTTCATCACTCCTCCATGCCAACCTGACTTCACAGCAACAACTTTCAAAGTTCCTCTTATATGTTCATTCTTGCTTTCCATCCTAGTAACTCCTCATAAACATATTGTGTCCTTTTCTTTAGTATTAGCATCGCCAAACGTCAATTTCGTCATGTGACATTTTAGTAAAGTTTTACCACATTAGTACAACCTTTCTATGGGTAACGTAACCAAACTACGCCATGAGCGGTTATTTCAAATGTACACTTGTGTAAACAAATAATATCATAAAAAGCAACGGAAAAACATAATATAAATTAAAATAATGCAAATTATTAAGAATAAACTTGATACTACATTTCATTCTCGGTGGTAGCCATATTGAAGCTTGTTGATAGTTACAGCATGAATTGGTCGGTTCGAAGAAGGACTATGTCCTTTAGAGTGTAACTCAAATGACGCTATATCGCTTGTGTTTTGCATGTTGCGAGTTGAGTATTCGAAGACCCATTTACTAATGCTTTAAATGAACAATTCATATGGGTGTCGATTCTTCGTGACCGATGGATGTAGGTGTATATGGGCAGATATCATTTACCATCGGTTAAACTGTGTGCTCGTTTGTCACCGTTTTAGAAAAAATAACCGATCGAGTTCCCTTTAAAAATTCCGACAGGTGGCCTGTTTATGAAACCATAGAGGTTATATGTCCAAGAAATACAGTACAATACGCTTATCTTTGTTTTAGTTATAAGTCGACATATTTCTTACGACACAAGTTAAACAATTTGGATAAAAATGATTTTTATGCCGACACCACTTGCCAAGTATAAAAAAAAAAACTGTCACTATTTATTTGAACAGTTGTGAAGGCAACCTGACTGGGTTGGCTAGTGTGGGGCAGTACCATTCTCGCACAGAATATAACAGAGTGAAATAGGCACCATAACACAGCTGTGTTTCGTTTCGTAAGTGTAGGGATCCGGAGACGGATAACAAGGCATACCATCTCAGTTCTCAGGGTTGGTAATGCATGTGCATCTTGAATCTTCGTGAGGATATAATCACTTATGTTCCGACGAATTGAATTAAACGTTTTATACAGCACTCTTAATAAAACCAGTATTAAGTTCATATATACATACATATATGTATATGTCGACGCAAAGCCACTTTGCTATAGCCTTTGTTTATATAATAGTTATTTCATTTTAAAGAATACATTATTTATTACATTAATTATTATATTGATATATTAAAATGACTAAACGGTTTTTAAAGTACAAACTATTTGTTACCATTTACTTATTTATTATCTTAATCCAGTTGAATATATAATGAAATATTATGTTAGCATTATTGTATGCTATATATATATATATTATTTATGTATTAATGTGTACATTTTTAAATAAATATTTTCATGTATTTATTTTTTTCTCTATTTTTCTTTATTTCTGAGTACACTATGTTTTTTTTTTCCCGCAGTATGTTATGCGCAACACTAGGCCTGCCGGAACAGATTTAATAAAAATTAATAGAAATAAGCCTTTCCTTATACATTATTTGTGTACATCAAAGATAAATAAATATATATTTATTCTTAAAATTAATTTTAACTAGGTGAAAATAAATTATTATTACGATTTATGGATTATAGTGTTTAATCAAGTCAATTTTGGTAAAGATGATATTATTGGTATGTTAAAACAGAAAACATTTAGTTAGGTGTTTAACCGAGATTAACGTCTAAGACATTTTCAAATAAGGATTTAATATTAATTAAGAATATATATTAAGATTGGTTACTGTACACAAATCCTTTCCCATAAGAGTTATGATGTTGACTCGAATTGTTATGATTGATTCGAAAAGTACCTCCGCCATCTTAAGTATTGGGGATGGTGCATTCGGAAGGCTCTGGCTGGATTTAGTTCTGGAGCAGTCGTGGTGACCACTTTTACTGTACCCATTTTTATTGTAATTCTTTGAGTTGATAATTAAGTGTAAATAGACGTTTCGTGTTGCTTTTGTTGTGCGCGATGAACGAGTTAAATAATGAAAACGGTGACCTTCATCATGAGAAGTGGGATTGACATCCACTTCTGCCGAACACTCTGGCTTCATTATAGAAAATATTAATGCTTCGGTGAACGACGGTGTACCAACGGAGTTTTTCACCCAAATATTACAAGTAATGAAAAACATGTCCGAACGAATTACGACGCAACCTGAAGGTAATCTAAAAATTAACGAAATATTCTTACCGTCACACAATCCGGATACGGATATCGGCATACGTGAATGACGTCGGCATGTTACTACTGCAAAGGAAACATATAATCTAAGAAATTAGAATGAAAGTTGGTAGTTTACTAAAGGTCGCGCAAGTTTATGGGTTCGTATTGGTTTTTTTTTTTGGGCTGAAGGCCACTGTTAGCCCGAAGACTTTTACAGTTTCACCGGGTTGAGAGGTGACCGAGCGCTAATGGCACTCAGTCGAGACCTCTATATATAGGTAATAGGTATTGCTTCTGGCAGAGGATTCTTTAAATTCGCTATTATTATTAGCTATCTGTACCACCACTTCGGAATGCGTGGGCGCTGGAGAAGAAGTGGCGCAAGAAACTCCAGCGACGCTTCTATCTGTATGGACTGGAGACTTAATGGTGTCAACTTCAACATGGAAGGAATTTGCGTGAAGTGCTTGTCATAACGTTTGAACCCAAAAATAGACATACCGGAGATGTCGCAAAATTCAGGAAACATAACTATGATAATACGACGGATATCTCTCAATTTTCGTCACGAGCGTGGGTTACACGTAGACGTATCACTAAAGACAAGTTATCTAATGATGACGCAGTAGAGACGGAGATTGGATGCGTTAGCGATGAAAGATCAGTGATTCAAATTGTTACACGGACGGGCTCCTTCCTGAACTTATTTCCGTCGCATCGTCTATTAAACGATGTACCAGAGTTAGGTACATCAAATGTGCACATACATAATAAAAGACCCAGATTCCTAGATATTTTTTTAACTTAAACCTTTACTGTCTGATTTGTAAAAGAACGGGTCACGACACTTTGAACTGCCGCTTCGGTAATTAATATGAAAACTTTCAATCAGAGCAACAAGAGAACAATCCTGTGTCACAGAGTACTGACAGACATACGTGTACTTTCTGCTCTAGAGTAGGAATATATGAAAAATAGTACAGTGTAAAAACGGTGCAGTGTATCTCGACCACTCAAAATAGGCGAATTCAACAAATGTCTATCGTAGTTATGTAAAAAAAAAGAAAAAAAACAAGTCATTACCTCAATACAAGCTCACCGCGTTGTTAGTTACCCGTGGGCCGTGACACACTAACATCCATTCACTTCCAGATTTGGTGTGCGAGGACTAAGGCTGTTAAAATTTTTAACATATTCTGTTTCACACATCTTACACCCACCTGCACCAGCCTACGTACCAGGCTATTAATTGACACACATCACTAGTCAACTCCTGAATACAGGTGCAGCGCCACAATTTGTCCTGAGCCACCTGCATCCTTAGACAGAAGTCTTTATATCCTTCATCTTTATCTCCTTATATTGTTTTTATGGGCAACGTTTGAACAGCCCACGTGTGAAATAGTTTTTAATTAATCTAAACTTATTATGTCCTTGTTATTGTATAGTATATATTTATAATTTTACGGTATACAAGTGAACGAAAACAACGTGAGAAAATCTGTATATCTAAAAAATTGTAAAGTAATATTTCGAAGACTTGACAAGTCCGCCAATCAGGAGCGAAGCCACTTGGGGACTATGCTCCAACACCGCCTCTAGGTAGATGGCATACACCCAGCAGTGGGCAGATTTAGGCTTTATAGGTTTGAATGCCGATTCATTTACTCTTATTTCAGTATTAAACATTTTTTTTTTCGCTGTCTCGAGTATAATAATAATGAAGTTTATACTCGATTTAAATTTATGTAAATATGTCAAAAACATCTTTAAGACCATATCGAACATCGACGGAGTTAAGAAGCGCGCACAGAGTCCCTTTTTAGCGGTGAAACGAGGTGCTCAGTGCAATCCGCGTGGGACGCCTCACTTGTATTGCAACACTTGCACCGAGCCCGATTAATGCCTATTCAAGTTGGTAATCAACTAGGGTTGCTGCAGACGACCTAGTGTTAAAGACCGAGTTAGGCTATCGTTGGTAATCATCTCCTAGAAAAAGCATTACAGCTTAGTTGGACTGGTTAACGGGAATGTTAGTAATTTTAGTTGGTAGATTTTTTTAAAAAAATTAATGCTTCTGCAGAGGCCTTCCGGATAGAAAGTGAACAACAAAAGTCACATCATCCATAAATAACTAATCCATAAATAACTGCAAATATTGGCTTAATAGTAAGGTCTAATACCCAGACCCGAAAACCGACAATTTGTATGACGGAAACGATTTGAGAATTGAATGCAGGACCCGCGACATCAGCCTGGTTATTTAATCACCACGTATCGCGATCATCTGAATGATTCCAGCTTAGCTACGATCAGAATATTTACGATTAACCCGGTAAGAAACTTCAACCCTAATGCAGCCTATGCTATATATAGCGGCGCCGACGGATTCCTATCAAATGCTATAAAGCCGAACATTAGTTTAATTTTAAATTTTATTCAAATATAAATAAAGTCCAAAGTAGTAAGACCTAGTGTCCGGAAACTGCGGAATAGAAGGCGCCAGTAATCTGAATTATGTTTAGTGGTCCGCGGTAAGAAATAACAGGCAATGTGGGTTATGAGTTATGCGATGTTGAACTGTTTAGAATTAGGTTATGACTGTTCAATGGTCGGCGGGTTTCTAAGATGTGGGATTCGAGTTTGAAACTTTGGTTGTTAATGTCTGTATGATTTAATATACTCGTATGTAAAACTAAGTCTTTGCAGACGTCAGTTTTACATTATAATGGTTGTAGGTGCGAATTATTCGCAATTCCATTCTTTTTATTGTATGACAAGGGTGATGAGGTGATGGCATCCCATCTTAGTCTCCAGGGGTGGTAAACCCCTAAGACTAAGATGGAACCCCCGCGTTTCAATTATGATTTCTTCTCGGGGTTGAAGTTGGAAGTTATGGGTCGCAGAAATCGGTTACAATCCGTTGAACTGTGTCCTCGTTTGTTCTCAATGCAATCAAAGATGTCTAATTCATGCTGCGTAGAAACTATGCAAAAGCTTCCACTATTGTTTTTTTTTTCTTAGAATAAGTGGCAAACTAGCATGCAGCCCACCTGATGGTAAGAAATCACCGCCGCCCATGGACATTAGCAACACCAGAGCATATGCAAATGCACTGCCGGCCTATAAGAAAGGTGTAAGGCTCTTTATTTCAAGGTTCCTAAGTCCTATCAGATCCAGCGACCACTGACGATAGCTCTTTCCACGGATTAGTTGAGCCTGGCAACTAAAAAAATTCGCGTAAAGCGCACAATGTTTACTATCAGAGATATTGACCGAACATGTCGTTTGTTGCAGGTAGCTCGGACCAGGCAAGATGACTACGAAGTCATACAGCAAGCACAAGGAGTACAAGGAGATATCCACCAGAGGCACCGTGCCCTACGCGGACGAACAATTCGGTAAACTTCGACTCCAGTTTTTTTTATTTGATACCTGCCAGTGTTTGTCTACAATCCCATCAGGTGGCGATATAGATGTGGATGCCAATTCAATCTTCTCTTGAACACACTCGCATTACACTTTTTTTGTTACATTGAGATTAACAAACTCGCACACAGTTCACCTGATGGCAAGTGATTCCTGTGGCCCATGACATCTACATTCACCCTTGACAAGGAATCATAATGCAGACGCGTTGTCACCCTCGAGGAACGTTCTGCGGATTCCTACACTCACTACGAAACTACGAAACACAGCATCATTACGCTGCTATTTTACGCTAGTATTCTGTGAGGGCGTGGTCCCTCACCGGTCGAGCTGACGCAGCCAGTTTACTTCTAGCCTTCGTTGTTCGCATTAAAAAACAACGACGCGTATCGCTTTGTCCGAATGCGAGGAATTTGTGACAAACGAGCATACAGTCCTACTCTCATCCTCGATGAGGAATAATAATTTAAATGCGTTCTGACCCCTCAAGACTAGGATGTAATGTCTTCATCGGTAATAATCCGAAAATCCGAAATCGGTCTCCGTATTCCAACACTCACCAAACGAAACGACAAAGTTTTGCTTTTTTACACAGGTATACAGTGTGGGTGTCGTCCTTCCCCGTAGAGCTAACCCATCGTTGCCGTAGCTATAAAAATAAATGCAACGTGTTTGTCAATAGGTGATACGATAACTCATGAATAATGTACCGTCCATTAACGATAAGAATTTGTTTTATTAAAAAATAGCCTTCTCACATATTGAATCACATAATCCCATAAGGATTGCAAAAAGTTCCCATATTAAGATAGAGAAATGGCGAAAAGGAAGAAATAGGACACCAGAATCCTTTAGAAGAAAAGTCCCAAATTAAATTAAAATTATTAAGTCATACATTAGACGTGTACTTCGCCAGGGAAGAGTTAAGTTTCAAATTGATTAACAAATACGATTAAATCTCAGCTGTTTTTAGTAGCTTTTAATACACTTAAACTTTCCTTGAGAAATAAGATCATAAAGCTGAATCCACACGAGCGGAAATAATGTAAAATCGGCTGTGTAAATTACGCTACCGCCAGATGGATCAATTTTATTCAGTACCATTTAATATGAGTTTGACTGTTTCCCTTACTCCATCCTAAGTAACAGAAAGTCGTACATTTCGACTGAAAAACAATCGAAATTACGTCCATGAGTCGGGAAAGGACACATTTTGCGATGACTGAGATCGAATGCCTCGCCACCAGTAATAATAGTCCCCGGATCCCTACACTCACCAGACGAAACACAGCAGCAATATGCTGTTATTTCACTGGTTTTCTGTGAGAGCGTCATTCTATTCCGATCGACAGGACTAATTTATTCCACTAATAATATTTATAAATGCAATAAATTACGCAACGCAATAATCGCGACTCGCTAAATACAGAATTGCGCTCGTTTTACTTCAGCCTTACAGAGAAAACTGCACTCGAGTCCGTGTAGTGGTTCCCGAGAGTCATATAGACAAATAAAAAAGAAAAAGCACATCGCGTGCCAGGGACTTCATTTTATACAATGTATTGATTTAGTACTGGTATAGGCTAATCTTAGAGAAACTAGAAATTCCTTCCAGACACTTTATTACAAAAACACTCAACGGCATTTAGTGTTTTCTACTGCGCAGGCATTTATTAGTCGCTGGTGTCCCTCATTCGATGTGTATTCATTTCAGGGTAGAGTCAGACTATAGGTTTACACCAGGTGTAGCAACCCTAGATCTATTTTCGCAAAGAAGAATCACGCATATATTGAATACTAGGGTAAAATAGCTGTGCTGTCTTTTGTTTTTTGTATAAGCGGCAAACGAGCAAGCACACACGGTGATAAGTTACTTAAGTCTTACCACCAATGAATCACAACACCAAAGGAATTCCGTTGTCAACCGTTAAGAAAGGTTTAGGTTCTTTTCTTGAAGGTCGTATAGGTTCGGAAACAAAGCCAGCAGCAGCTAATTCCATAGGGTAATTTTACATGACAGATAATTTCGTATAACGAGTGGTGAATTGGTGAACTAACACAGAATACAAAACCAAAATTCATGAATAATTATATAAAATTCACAGTCCCCGAAATTAATAAACATCTCTTCCAAGTTGGAATTTTTTCTTTTTGTGATTAACAAACAAGCACACATTTGACCTGATGGCAAGTGATTCCTGCGGCCCATGACATCTACATTCATCCTTGACAAGGGATATACATAATGCAGATACGTTGTCACCTTGAGGACTGAGATGGAATGCCTCGTCACCAGTATTAAAGGTCTCTCGATCCCTACACTGACCAGACGAAACAGCAGCATTATACTGCTATTTTATGCTAGTATTATAAGTAGTGAGGGCGTATCTCTACCCCGGTCAAGCTGACCCATTCATTCTGCAGCTAGAAACTAACTGCAGTGAAGCTCTAAGATTGTCCTTTAACCGTAGTTGACAAATCAACATTTGAAAATTAAATAATGCTATAAATTCATTTTTCAGACATGTTAAAATCCGAGCTCATACCGAAGGGCAGCAAGCTGGACTCTCTGGGGCGTGGCGCTGGTACCAGGGAGTACCACTATGAGTACAAAGAGGAGAAGCTTCCCGGTGGCAAGTACGACCGGAAGGATTACCACGCTGTGGAGGTGAGGCCATACAAATGTAAAACAAATTTTATTAATTACCGCAAGAAAATAGATCTCTGCCACCGTTACTCAAAAATCTATTATTGCCATTTCTTTTATAAATCACTCGGCAAAGTCCCTGGGCTTGACATTCTCCCAAATCCACACTGGTACCCCAAACGCGGCTTGCGGCGCCCATCGCCCGGACCGGCTTCTATTAAAAATACTACGTAATGTTTGAAGTAAATATTATGTCTATAATATTGTGGTGGCAACTAATTTTTAACCAAAAGTTCTGAGTGCATATTTTCGATGCCTTACCTAATCTACATTTCCCTTTTTTTCTGATAATTAAAAAAAACAGTAGTGTATAATGAAATCCCTCTAGAAATAAAACATTCAGGTAAGACGACATTAAGACATTATCCAAAGGAAAGTAACATATATTTATTTCAACCTCATTACTAATATCCTGCGAAGAAATTAATTCCTTTAACCGTATTAGGTTAGTAACAAATAATTAGCTTCTATCACACATCACTTAGTAATTTCCTGGTGAATATTGTCGGCGATATCTTTCTTGTTATAACCAGACGAAAAAATCTGCACGGATAAATTTTAGTTTCGTAAGCATTTACGCGAACGTAGATCGACTCACTCGTAGTCCATTTTCTTATTCAGGAGTAATGTATGTGCATTAATATCGGAGGGTGTACAAATATCGTGTCACAGTGCATACACAATATATACGAGAATCAACAGTTTGTGATGCACAAATATTATTCCTCGACATGAAACAATGAGAGACAGCGCCCAGGTTCTTACACAAAGAAGGCTCTGGAGAAAGGTCATTAAGGCCGGCAGCGCATATTCGACTACTCTGGTATTGTGGATGTCCATGGGCGATGGTAATCACTTACCATCAGGTAGCTGCTTGTTCGTTTACCACGTATTCTATAAAAAAAGAAAAATAAATGCGTTCAACTGTCATCTAAATTTAACAAATCAATATTTGTGACAGTAAAGGACATATATTTTTTTTCACATTTACATTAGATACAGTAAGTGATCACCGCCGCCCGTGGACATCTACAACACCCGAGGAGTCACAAATGCCTTGCCAGCCTTTAAGGAAGGTGTAGGCTCTTTTCTTGAAGGTCCCTAAGTCGTATCGGTTCGGAAACACCACTGGCAACAGTGATGAGGAATGAATGATATAAAACTTTAAACCGGCCAATATTTATATTAAAACTACTGTGATCTCTTCATCCAGGAGTACACGATCCCCGCGAGGAACACACCGCGGTCCTCCGAGAGCAATACATATTACTACGAGAAAGAAGAGAGAGACCTGCCGGCGCTCACCAGCGGCACTCGCACGTATAACTACGAGATCACGGGAACTTCACCTGGTAAGGATATGGATGAGGGTTCATTATCATCATCTCGGTCCATCACCAGTCCACTCTGATCCTAGACCTACCCCACAAACTGCCGCAGTGTACGGTGCCGAGCCACCTTCATCCAGTAACATGGGTCGTCATTCCATGCAATTGTGAAGTGGTCCCCACACAAGAAACTGTCTTCCCCATCGGCAGTCCATGGTTGCGGGTAGCTCAGGATCGTTCTCAGTGGTAGATTGTGGCGGAGCCCTGAGGAGCAGACGATCAGCTGCATCGAGCCGCGATGAGGATGTGAGCTGGTATCGTTACTTCCAGTAATATGAATTACATAAAGTCCAAAGTACATTGTTGTCACTTGCAAGGAATTTTTTACTTTATATTGCAACAAAAAATTTTTACAACGGGCGGAATTAATGCTAAAGGCATTCTCTACCAGTCAACCAAAGGTTTGTTAGAGAGATATATGATAGCTGTAAGAATACTCTTATACTTAAAAATAAAAAACTAAAAATATCTAATATAAAATACACAAATAAACAATAATACATAATGCATATATAAATACTATATAAATAAAACAAATATATGCATAATAATTATAAAAAGTACCATTAAACCAACCCAATTAATGTGTTTTGCGTGTACCAAATCTTAGAAAATTATATACATACAATATAGACATGTGTATTTTTTTTATTTTAGCTTATTCCAAAGTGAATACAAAAGTGACGAAGGACATGACGCAGAACGTGGAAGAGTTAGATTCTCTTCTAGATGATTTGCAGAAAGATCAAGAGCGTCAACTTTACAAGAGTAAGTATATATACACAACATATAGCCTAACCATTCGTGTAGGTAGAAACTAACTGCGTCGTGGATCTACCACGTAAAAAGGTCGTCCTCATTATCTCGATGGTAGGCAATCTACCACTGTGCGCGTTATGCGAAATTTTCTGGCACGCACATCTTGTCCGTGGAATCAGCTATCACCAGGGGTATTTCCGAACCGATACGACATAAGGATCTTTGGAAAAAGAGCCTGAACATTTCTTAAAGGCCAGCAGCGCATCTGCAACTCCTCTGGTGTTGCGCGAGATCACTTACCATCAGGTGACCTATTTTATAGAAAAGACACTTTTACTTAACATGAGAAACTTTATTTTATATAATTGTATTTTATTCGTTATACTTTTTTATTTTATCTAAAACTTAATGCATCAAATTGTGCAGTGTCGGAACACATTAATGGTGTTCTCTACAAGACAATTGGTAGACAGAAGGTGCAAGAAGATCAAAAATTAAGAATTAAAAGTAAAATCAAATATGGCAGAATAGTATATATAATAATATAATTACGTAATACACATAATTCATGCTGAGTACTAAAATCCGAAACTATGATACTATGATATATTTATTTATTACATTATAAATACAACCTAAAATATACTTTTAATTTATATGTGTTGAAAGTCTGTGACAAAATAACAAAATTTTAACTGTACGAAGCGAGAATACACTTTTTTTTTTTAATTCAAGGTAACTTTTCTTACAGGCGGGTACTTATCAGATACAGCCGAAAATACATCCATTGATTATAGGCGAAGGTGAGTCATTTATATTTTTAAGGAATTCGTAATCGCGTGGCAGAAAATTAACTCTTGTTTCTATTTTACTGTTTCAATGGCATAAAAACCTTAACGTACCATTTCCAGTCGGGACATAAGTTATGTTTTTTTTTATTATTATTACATTGAGAGTAACAAACGAGCACACAGCTCACCTGATGGTAAGTGATTCCTGCGGTCCACGACATCTTCATTCATCCTTGACAAGGAATCATAATGCAGATGCGTTGTCACCTTTAAGTACTGAGATGGAATGCCTCCTCACCAGTAATAACGGTCTCCCGGCACATACCGGACGAAACACTGCAGCATTTTGCTGCTATTTCACGCTGGTATTCTGTTAGGGCGTGGTCCTTCCCCAGTCGAGCCGACCCATTCACTCTGCAGCTAGAAGAAACTGCAGCGTAGTTCTACAGTTAAAACTGTCACAAACACTTCATTAAATATATTGTACGACTCTTGTTGCTTGTATATGAAAATAAAGGACAGATTAATGTAAATTTAAATTTTCATAAAGTTGTTCCAAATGCCCTCCCTGATTTTGAATACTGGCTGCCCTCCTCACTCACCTCCAAAGGGGGATGTCGATCGCATAAAGTTCATGTCTATTTGAGCCCCTTCTTTAATTAGGTATGCGTTGAAATGCTCCAAATTCTAATGAGGTTTAGCGGAAACTTTTGTCTCCAAATGTATCCCCACATCATATTGTGCATAAATTTGGGCATCTTTTATATTTACGTATTTTATTGCGTTTATTTTGACATTTTAATTTACGGCATTGGGGCACAGGTGTTTGACCATTCAGACGCGAAAAATAATATAATATAATTTATGATAAATATTGTCACAAATTGTTGGTTTTCGAGTGAAAATCAAACTGGGGTGTCGCGACGCAGCGGCCAGACAGTCGAACTATTCTACACCATGTGGATTTGTGAATACAAAGAATGTTTTAAACGTACTTCGGAGTTATTAGGTGATAGTTGGTGATGTTCGTGATATAAGTACATTATCGTGTGCGTTAACGTGATATATGATATAAACGTTGAAGAATACGGCCTCTGAGGTTCGCTTCAAAGGCCATATTCTTCAACGTTTGAAGATGTTTGAATTTCATGTATTTGTCCAGTACGCCAGTAAAGCCAGCGCCGTCCAGCGGCTACTCCACGCTCAAGCACGAGGAGAGGCTGGAGAGTTCCTCGTGGGGCTCCAGTCCGCCCCCCACCATCGCGCGTGCCGCTGAAGTTAGGCAGCAGGTGTACAGGGAGGAGAAAACTGGTAAGTCGTTGTAAATTACACTTTATTTATAGAAATACATATGTTATGGACCAATCGAATAATTAGGACATTATTTATAATGCCCAATTTGAATAATTTGACATCGAATTGGGCAATGTAAGTAATAATTATTTAATATTTGTATATCATAATGTCTGGTTATTTTGAATAATTTACGAGGTTGTTAGTCAATTTAACTATTTAGAATATTAATAATTTAAAACTAAATTTTTGTTTCTTTTAATTTTAGTATTTTATGAGATATCTACAAAAGCAGTGACATCTCTAATTTTCCTTTCAGCTCACTTTGTATTTAAGAATTACCATTATTTATGATTCGTAAGACTCATTATTCATAGGTTTACTTTAGTTGATGATAGGGCTATCACCCTGACCGTCTGGGATCCTAGGGTTGATCAGCCGAATAGTCCGTTGACACAGGACTCCGGTTCCGTACTAGAACAGCCCTCTCCTGGTCCGCTCGATGGTGTGCTCCCTGATGCTCCACGATGGTTTTCGCAGGAGATCAGTACCGTTCAATGCTTGTCACTTAGCCTCCTAGCCAGCAAGTTTACCACTTGGATAAATGGGAGATTATATTTTTGTTGATGTCGTTTTTAGTTCATGGTATAAAATATTTATTCTATCCCGACGCCGGTACATATGAAATTCTTAATTAAGTAGTTAAGTAATTATATATATGTTCCATTTCACTTTACTTTTGTCCTCCCTTATTCGGTAGCTCTTCGAGACGAAGTTCGACCTTCCTCAAGGCTCTCAGATCGCAAAACGCCCCCATCTGTTGTCGTCGTCGTTGTTCGCTTACAGGAGTCGAAGCAATCAGTAGTGGAAACGAGTAACGGACTGTGGTCTGTCTTGTTAGGGAGACATACATACTCAACAATAGGAGTAATATATATGTATATATATATATATATATATGATTGCAGTTTACTTTACTTTTGTCCTCCCTTATTCGGTAGCTCTTCGAGACGAGGTTCGACCTTCCTTATGAAGGGCCCTCGGATCGCAAATCACCCACATCTGTGTTCTTCAACGCTCTTCGCCTACAGGAGTCGAAGTGCAGCGATGTTGCAGCAGTCCTCGTGGCAGCATCGTCTTTATCTCACTATTCAGCTCGCGAGTCTATATAGGTCTATAGCTGAACACATTAAAAAAATCTATTGTTTTCTCAGAGTCCCGGGTGGTGCCATCTCAGATCCCGGCCCCGGTGTCGCTGCCGGTGCCGGTCGCTATGTGCTCTCACTGCCACCAGCCGCCCAACTCCACCGGCACAGTGAGTATAGTCTAATAACTTCAACAATTCCTTCCTATTAACAGATCTGCCTATAGAAACGATTTAATTAAATGATTTTTTCTGCCCCCATGACGTCCTCCTGGAATATATTTCTCAGTGGTAGAGGTAGTAGTGCAGCTAGAATCAAACTGCAGTCATAAATGAGTCAGCTAGACCGCGGTAAGACCATGCCCTCACAGAATACCAGAGTGTAGAGATCCGGCGACCTTTATTACTGGTGAGGAGGTATTCCATCTCATTCCTCAAGGGTGACAACGCATCTGCATTATAATTCCTTGTCAAGGATGAATGTAGATGGCATGGACCGCAGGAATCACTTACCATCAGGTGAACTGTGTGTGAGTTTCTTGTTCAAACAAAAAAAAGCATAGCACAGTGCAATACAGAGGTATCTCACTGACTAGGTGTACTGTGTGCTCATTTGTCACCGTAAATACTATTTTATAGTTTCACAATTTCAACCCCAGAGAAATCTCTCTATAGAATACGTACGTAAACGTGCTTTAGTTTATTACGTGTTGCTATCTATATGTAAATATATTTATATAGTAGTCTGTATATATGTGTATATATATTTACCTCTAAATGTATGGTATGTAATTTTTATTTTTTTTATTATTAGAATTATTTCTAATACATTATAAGATACATATATTTTTTTTAGTTTTAAGTTTTTTATTTTATTTTTTTCTTCTTTTTTACAATGTATGCACTACACGCTCCATAATGTCTCTCCACACCACGGGTTGACTGGTAGAGAATGCGTTAAGGCATTAAGTCCGCCCTTTGTATCTCAGTGTGACCAATAAAGTTTAAATAAATATATTGGAGGACGGGTCGGATGCAGTGTCAAGGATACCTTACCCCAAGACCCTCTGACCACATTACCGCCACAAGATGCCACTCTAACAGAGGCCGTTGCCCATTGTCCCGCAGCTGGCGCGCGCCGGCACCCCCATGAACAAGGTGACGACCACGGTGAAGACGTACACGTACGAGGTGCCCGCGGACACGGACCCCGCCTCCGTGCCCATCCCCGCGCACGCCGACCACCAGCACACCTACGTGACCAACGACACAACGCGCACGTGAGCAACATTCAAATAATAATAATAATATATACAACTAGCCGACCCGACAGACCTGGACCACTCTTCACTCTTCACACGACACGGTTTGAGATACTTAATGTCGCACACCTACAGCCATAGTCGCACGAGCGTCTATTGGTAACCATAGGAAGAAGTAGAGGAAACTTCCTCTCCTTTCAAGATGGCCCATCCCTACTTGGTTGGCTTTTATGAAACGTCAATAGCCTAAGGGTTAGGGCGAAACTTAACTTCATAGGTTCGAATCCACCATACGACTACTGCAGAAAAATATCTAAAGAGCATTTTTAAATTAGTGTGAGTGGTTACCCCGAATCATAAATATCCGTACTCGTATAATTTAGTTTAATTTCTAATTTAACATAACAAAGACAACATATAATATAATTACCGAGACTATGTTATATGTTGTAAATGCGTACCATTTGAGCTACAAAAGAAATTAATATTATTTTATAATTAAAAAAAATTAAGTCAAACAATTTAATGTAATAATGATAAAAAGGATATTTAACTAAATAAATCAATTTATTTATTATTTATTCATTAAAACACTGCTAGTATATAAATACATATAAAAATATCTATAAATAAATATCGTACATTGCTCGAATTAGAGCAATGTACGATACGGATCCACAAATAAAACATGCGTCGATCCCAAACAATGTGAAAGGTTCATGTAGACACTTTGGTTAAGTCCCTCAACCGGGGGGCCGGTTGTTATTGAAGGGGGTCGCAATCTTTTCAATAAATAAGACCTATATATAAAATATTCGCTTATTAACAATAAAACTATCACGACCGGCCAAATCACCTCATTATATTTTGTTCATAATTTTCTTATATCGCCATTAAACTTAATTTTAAAATATACATAGAATTGTTTCCTAAATATTGTATGATAGTTTTTTTCGTTATTAAATGATTATTATCATCATTCTATAATAAGAAATATAATTAATTTCAAGTACGGTCATTTGACCGTTGCCGGTACCAACAGCGTTAGAGGAATGAATTTTAATGTAGTGTATGTAATTAAATATTACCATATAATAACAATATGTATATATACCTAGCTTGCTTTGTGTAAATAAGTTTAAAATGTTTGTTTGTAAAATGCTAAAATTTAAATGTTTATATAGAAATAATGGGTTAATAAGTCATATATCAGCGTAGAAGTATATAAATCTATACTATACATATATAATTATTTGTCCAGACTAACTGACGGATTCATCAACGCAGCGACGCTTAGGCTACAAACTTGAAATTCTAGCAGTTGATGCCTTTTATATTGTAAGCATAACTATGGGTAAATAGGCGAGTTGTATGGAAGTTCATCATTTTCAAAGTAAGAAACAGTAAATTTCATATCTGTTTAGAAAAAAACGTATAACGGCATTTTTCAAAATTTTAGCCCTAAGCGAGGGGGTTTTATGGGAAGTTCGTCACTTTTGAAGGAAGAAGCAAGAAATTATTATAAATAAGTTTTCATCTAAGCTCGATAGATGGCGTTGTGCACTGTTTCTGAATATCGCTATGGTTTCGTTGAGCAGCTTTTAGCTTTTCTGACTACTCAAATTGCGAGTCATATTTTAATATACATATAGCTACGCAACAGGTAGTAGCGCATATATATAATATATGCATTTAATTTTATTTATATATATATATATATATATATATATATATATATATATATTTATATATGTACTGTCTGGTCACAAATTTATATTACGTTATGTAATTTGTCCAGGGCAACGCTGAGCCGTCCGACGGAAGGGTCCCCGTCGCCAGGCGGGTGCCAGCACTGCAGCCACTGCAACTCCAGGCTGCGCGAGTACAGCCGCACCCACCTCACCACCGACGGTGAGTTCCACCGTCCTGGAGTTATATGTATGTAAATATATACACAGTGTAAACTCTATAACGGTAACTCTCTATAACGATAAAAAATGCTCGGTCCCTTGAGTTTCATTATAGAGTTTAGACTGTATATATAAAAGCCAAAGCCTCCTCTCTACAAGGTGTTAGGATCGGCGGACTTCACATGTCCTCGAATTTTTTTTTAAATTTATTTATCTTCAAGACAAGTTCCTCTCGATGTGTTCCCTTATCATCGAGCCACGTGGTAAACTAGCACGTTAAAACGTTTTCTTCAAAAACCGATTCCTCCTTCCCTTTCTTTATAAAACTAATGGTGACAAACCAGCACACAGTCCATCTTATAGTTTTTTGACATGGAATCATAATGCAGATGCAATCTCACCCTTTAGGACTGAGATGGAATGCCTAGTCGCCAGTAATAAAGGTCTCCCCACCCTACACTCACCAGACGAAACACAGCAGCATTATGCTGCTATTTCACGCCGGTTTTCTGTGACGGCGTGGTTGAGCTGACCCATTCATTCCGCAGCTAGAAACAAACTGCAGTGTAGCTCTACCACTGTGTGAAGACCCAATCTATTTTGGAGATCCTTTTTCCAAATTGAACTGATACCTCAGACCCCCATAGTCAAATTACTTTAAACCAGATGGGCCCAGAAAAATGTAGCTGGTTCCGGTGGACCCCCTGCAGCTACATTTCTACCATATTCACAAAACTCGACAAAAAATGTGGAATATGCAAGTTTTTACATGTAACAGTCGCTGAGCTTCTTAAAATATTATCTGCCTTCATTGATAGGTGAAGAAGTCAAGCCAACATTTTAGTTCTTCACTATCGAAAGCAAATAAAATTTCGTCGAGCCCCCGCTTACGACTTGTGAGCGCCCATTTTTTTGTCAAGCCAACGTAGACCCACGTCGAGTCTCCCACGTGGACATCTGGCGGTCGATCTGGATCACTTTGGCACTTGAACTAAGACTTTAAACTATTGTACAGGCGAGCAATGTGCTCGTTTGTCACACTTTTTTTTTTAATTTAACGACAACCTTATTCTCAGAGCACACCACCACCAACGAGCGTACGGTGTATCCCGCCCCCGGCCACGAGCCCAGGCCGCTGCCCGCCGAGCCACACAATGGACACGGCCCCTACGTAAGCAAATCATAACTTCAATTGCATGACGGTTGCAGGTTCTGATCCGCGATCGACTGCACCACATATAGCACAAGCTTCTTTTTATTTAAAAATAACTGTTGTCTTGTATCACGAGTGTCGCGTATCAAAGAAAGTTTTTTTATTTGATTGTCTTTATAATTATTATTATTTTATTTGACGATGACAAACGAGCACACAGTTAACCTGATGATGAGTGCCGACTGCGGCTATAACGCATCCATTCTCAGCCCTGAAGACTAGGGTGGAATTACTAGTAATTGGGTCTCAGAATAAAGTAAACCCACTGTTCATAAACCAAAGTTTGATTGCAGTGATTACTAGACAAAATTATTCATAGGATATATACAAAGAAAACTTTATTTTATTTAATTATTTCTGTGAAGAAAGAGAGACAATAAGTCCAAATCCATTTAATTTAGTGACAAAGAGAGAGTTTCAGACCAACCATCATACGAACAAGACCTGGCTGTATGGACTAAAGTCCTTTGCCTTTCCCATTAGGGATAAATTAATATCATCATCATCATCATTAGTGACAAGGAACAATAAACTACATATTTTTTTCTTTATTAACATATTTAACTCAATTATTCTATTATAAAGGTTGTCTGGAAGAGATCGTTGTACCACCTACGGAGTAATATTTTTTATTTTTTCCATTTCCTTTTTGTGGTTTGTTTTTATTTTATTTTTGTGGTGACCAATACAGTATCTATAATAAACATAATATTATACTTATTTGTGCATTATTGTTGGAAAGAAGGTTTAAAATAATAATTATCGCTTCTGCTCCAGGGTCCAACAAGCTACAAGTACTCGGAGACGACCTACTCCTCACACAACTCGACCCTCAACCCTCCTCACGGAACACCCCAGCGCCAGTCGTCCCCCTCGCCCTTCCCCCGCCCGCACACGCCCTCCCTCTGAGCAGCAGCCGCCCAAGAGACTCGACGACCTGCTAGCCGACTTCCCAGAAGCTGTAAGTCATGTACATATCTATCTCTTTTCTTTATGTCTCTTTCTGTATATTTTTTTTAAAAAAAAACTATTCTAGCTAGTTGCTAGTTGTAACAATATGTTGGCTAAAGAAAATGGCGGAAGAGACTGCATCCTGACTGGCCACCATCTTGAAACATAGCGCTGTGTTTTGTATCGTGAGAGATGCGGACATTCCATCACAGTCCTTAGGAGTGAATGAGGGGGAGGGAGCATCTTGAATCTTTGTTGAGGATAGAACCAAGTCAGGCCAGGTGAACTGTGTGCTCGTTTGTCACACCTATATATAAAAAAAAGTCTGATATACGCCATCTCTCAGGTTGTAAGCAGAAGACATTTCGTGAAATGTCACAAAAGGACAGAGACTAGAATATCTATCAAAAATTGTCACCTTCATACACTTTCATACTATAAGCTATGGTCAGCTTTTATAAAAGTGAAAGTGTTTCAGAAGAACAGTGGTAGAGCTACACTGCAGTTTGTTTCTAGCTGCAGAATCAATAGGTCAGCTCGACCGGAGTAGGATCACGCCCTCACAGAATACCAGCGCATAACGCTGCTGTGTTTCGTCCGGTAAGTGTAGGAATCCGGAGACCTTTTTTACTGGTGACGAGGCATTCCATCTCAGTCCTCAAGGGTGACAACGCATCTGCATCATGATTCCTTGTTGAGGACGAATAAATACGTGAACCGTATGCTAGTTTGTTACTCAAAAAGTAATAAAAAAAATACCACTCAGATAGAGTCAAATACTCGAAAGTTCAAAAGCTAAAAAATCTATGGTTGCTAGGCAATATAAAATATTTATTACATATACTTACTTGTTAGTGTTGCCAAAGTTTTACGGTACAGAAACATGGCCCTTCACAGCTGGCCGTTGAAAAGGTCAGAATCTCTTTAAATAGCTACGGAGCTGGACTATACGAGGCTGACCGACGTGGCTCTGAAGGATAACAAGCTGAAGTAGCCATGGGCCATATAGCTCGTAGAAGTGGTAACCGATGGAGAAGAAAGGTTCTTGAGTGGCGACCTCAAACTGGCAGTGGCAGTACGACAGCCCCCTATTAAGTTTGCGGGAAGTCAGTGGATGCGGGTGGGGCTCGGCGTCGTGCTTTATGAGAGCTTTTTTAGAGGCTAATGCTGACCAGTGAACAATGGGGTTATGGACTGTGACGATGATGCCTTGAGGCGCTTTGCAGATGGAGCAACTTTAGTTGAGGGAACTTTCGATAGTCTAAGTTTCCTTTAAAAGTTGCCAGTTGCAACAAACAACTTTGATAGCTGAGTTGCTCAATATATGTAAATTATACGCAGTAATTTTAGGGTGCAATTAGCTCCATGAATACGTGCTCATTTGTTATTACTAATATTAAAATAAAAGAAAATTTTAATTTTTTTTCAGCCTTTATTAAGACAAGTCTATTAGATAGTTTTATCTAGAACCCAAAGTAGTACGATATAGAGGTAGCTACTAATATATGCACTATTTTTGTTACAGAGATTCCCCACACAACCTGACGGCGGAGTGCGACGGCGAGTGGAAACGACGCGCGAAACCCGAGATAAACGCGACACCTCGCACTCGAGTCCGACACCCACGCCCACGCCCAGCGGCGTGATGAAGCCGACCCCCGTGGGCTCCAGCAAGAATGTCGCCGGCCCAGCTGTCTACTACCCGCCGGGGCACACGCCGTTCGCTAAGAAGGAAGTCGCAGGGTATCAGGCTAGCGTAAGTTAAATCTCAAGTCCATTCTATAGAATGCCTAAAACTATGAAATATGAGAGTTATACAAGTGGTAGCTGCAGAATGAATAGGTCATCTCAACCGGGGTAGGACCACGCCCTCACAGAACACCACGAGCAACCAGCTCAACTGATGGTAAGTGATGAGGTGTGGGCTCTTTCCTTGAAGGTCCCTAAGTCGTATCGCTTGCGAAACACATTTGACGACAGCCGAGTGTTAAAGTTCAATGTCCGCAGGCGATGCAAGGCGGCGGCGCGTACGCATCAGGGCGTGGCATGTACGAATACGAGTCGGGCTCTCGCAGCAAGGAGAAGCACTACGAGAAGAAGACCGCGGTGCCCGTGTGCCTGCCGCTGTGCTGCGCGATGCCCTGCGTCATCATGTAGACGGTGGTCAACAAATGCTGCGCACACGCAACCAATGAAATGTGCTTATAACATACCGAGTCTTGAAATTTATACAAAAACATACCTGTCGTGCTCGAATATAAACAAAACATGTTTTCAGATTTGTTTTCAATACTTCAATGTATTTGTGATATATTAGGTTGACGGCTAAAGTTATTTCCGTTATTTTTTTTCATATTTATATTCCGTATTTCATTAAATTTATATTCAAGTTAATTTATATGATTTGACACATCTTTCAAACGCTATGCGCGTAGATTCGTTTAATATCGATGTGGTATAAATCTTGGTTGGACGATTTTTTTCAAACGAAACCGTAATAAATAAAAATAAGGAAACAACTTGATTGCCAACCCAATTGTTACAAACTCAAATAGTAGTCTTCGTGCTTCTTTAAGCTGCAGTAATGTAGAATGAACCTCAAAATCTAAGATAGTGGAAAGATATAAGCAATTTTAAATATAACGATCAGTTTAAATTAATAAAAACTGATAGAAAGCCTTTCAATAAATGTTATAATTCACACAAATTCCATTTAAGATTAAAATACTAAAATGTGACAATTTGAATATAGTTTAAAAAAATGAGTAATATACCTGAATCAAATTCTTGTTTACGACCATTTTTAAACCTTTTATCTGATGAATGGTTTTAAATTCCGTTGAGAAATCAATCATATTCATCTGTTTGACTTTTAAAATATCGAACATTTCAATTACAATTTCAATGTGTCAACATTGTTGTCAGATGTTTGGTGTGATGCCTGTCGTCATAAATCAGGGGTAGACAAACAAAACATAACGAAAATAACTGAATTGAATTTAGACAAAGTAATATTTCCCAGAGCATAATCTATATTCTGCCTAATGTTAGAATGGTATATTAAGAAAATCTGGACATGTTTTATAATCCAAAACCTAGCGCAAGTATTTAATCCTAAATAAAAAGGTTGACGAGGTACATTAGTAATTTTAATATCACAGATGATTTAAAAAAAAAAAATTGCATGCTTGATCCAATCATTGCTTGTATATCCCTGAAATATGCATTTGATATTATTAATGATAAAAATCTGTAGGTGCAATGATTTAGAATCTCAAATATAACCGATAAGGATCTATCTTGTTTATTGTCTGAGACCTTAAAATCAAAGTTAAAAATTTTAAAAAAAATGGAAATAAAAGTAAAAAAAGGGCAAAGTCCTTTCAAATGGCCAATAATATTATTTTATAAGCAAAAATTATTTAATTTCGATTGCTTGTCGTGTATATTTTATTTTGAATAAGTTCTAATATAATTTACATTATTTCGATATTATAAGAAAAAATTGTCATTATCATTTAATTAATTATTTGTGTTTTATATGTTGTGAAATGATATCGTTTTGAATATAACAAACAGATAAATCTTTTTGAACTATTGAGCTGCCAATGATGAGGAACTTAGGTTATGTACAGATTTGACGTTCTATCTAAAATAATGGAATGAAATTACATTTTTCAGGATCATAATAATTATATTGTAAGGAAATCGCTTATCTGTGTATCATGGGGCCTATTGATTTCGTTAAAATATTTTGTACTAGAATTTAATATAGACCGGAAGTCTAACTTTATTACTTAGATAGTAAATATTAGACTAAAATGTACAAAATTGTATATCAAGAGATATTCCCTGTGAGTACAGTGAACGCCGAAAAATATTTTAATTAAGTATACGATTTCTTTTTTTAATAACTTAAGCTATTTGTTTTAAAAAGAATCTCATTGTGGAAATAATGTTCTGTGAAATAACTTTTTCATTTAGAATTTACAAAACGAACGAATATTCGAAATATAAATTTAAACAGTTACATAAATTAAAGATGATTTAAATAATTTGATATCTTTCTAGGGTTAATTTTATTTTATTACATGAACGCTTCGTAAGAGCGCATTAAACTAATGTAATGTGCCATTAATTGATTTAACCCGTATTTGTTAGTTGACACGTGTCGATTTGTTCATCAAGTAAAATGTATAAATTATATGTAACAATTTTATTATTAATAAATTTTATTAACAAACTTTCTTTTAAATACTTAAAAACTTCCATATATAATCATTCCAAATATAACCATGTGACTTATTCATTCATGATGATGATGATATTAATTTATCCCTAATGGGAAAGGCAAAGGACTTTAGTCCATACAGCCAGGTCTTGTTCGTATGATGGTTGGTCTGAAACCCTTATTAATTCAGTTCGGTATCACATCTAATTGTTTACCAAAGACTGACTGCAGAATATATTTGTTATGAAAATAAATGTGACAAAAGATTTTTCATGTGAAACAAAAGGGTTTTCATTCAGAAAAAAACTGTTGTCGCTTCATGGCTATCCAAATTGTGTTCAGCTTTATAGTTATTTATATAAGTCTGAGGAGTTTAAAGGATATTTTACATAAGGCGCTTGATAGTGCTTAAAACATATATGGGCAACAACAGAGAGCAGTTGTTGCATTTTGAAAAAACCAAATAACAAAATATTACATTAGGTACTTATACTCACGGGAGCGACAGTGAGGCGGCAAACATCAAATCCTTTGATACTTGCCGCCCCACTCTTTGATAATCGCCGCCACTCAGCTTGCTCGATCAAATTTTTTAAGGTTTGCCGCCTCACGGGCAATACATCAAAGGATTTATTGCTTCTCAATTATTCTAAACTAGTTTATTCCAGATTATTCCTAGCGAACTGCTCGAGTCGTCAACTTGCTTTATGACTTTGTGTGCATCTTGAGTGGTTAACTACGGTTTGGTATTAAGTTTATTGAACGAAAAGTAAACAAAAATGATGTCTGGTGGAAAGAAACGAAAAGTAGATACAGAGGGTCGCCAGTTTCAAGAAAAATGAACTGAAGAATTCTTTTTTATCTTGCACAATGGTAAGCCTATTTGTTTGCTGGGTAATGAATCCATTTCAGTAATGAAAGAATTCAATATAAAGAGGCATTACTCAACTAAGCTGCTACGCTGCACTCACTGACAGGACAAGTAAGAACAGACAAAATCCAGAAGCTTACCGCAAATTTGGAAAAACAGCCAAAATGTTTCATGAACAAAGAACACAACTTGATAATGTTGTAAAACAATTTTCGAAAGAGATTTTATCAAGGAGTGCATGTTAGAAGTTTGCGCTATTTTGTAACCTGAAAAGAAAAGTGAATTTGAAAAAATTAGTTTGTCAAGACGAACTGTTGTTCGACGTATAGAAATTATGGCTAATGATATAAAAACAACATTGACTGACCGTGTGGCTGGTTTTGAATCATTTCTCATAGCATTAGACGAGGGCACCGATTTGTCTGACACACCTCAACTGGCTGTATTGATTCGAGCTGTTGATAAGGAGTTCACTGTTACTGAGGAATTGCTTGCTTTACAGCCGCTAAAAGGAACCACTACAGGAGAGAATATTTTTATTGAAGTTCAAAAGGTATTCACAAGTTTTGGCTTGCCATGGTCAAAATTAATTGGAGTATGCACTGATGGTGCACCTTCTATGGTCGGCTTACGTAAAGGTTTTATCGGAAAGTTGAATACAAAGCAACAGAATTAAATGTGCAAAAAGATGATATGATAGTCCTTCATTGCATTATCCATCAACAGAACTTGTGTTCTAAGTCCATTCGACTCCAGAACGTTATGAATGTGGTAGTAAAAACCATTAACTTTATTCGATCCCGGGGGCTTAACCATAGGCAGTTCAAGGCGTTTTTGGATGAAATATCAGCTGAATATAACGACGTAACATATTATTGTGAAGTAAGATGGCTGAGCAAAAGAAAAATGTTGAAAAGGTTTTACGAGCTTAGAAATGAGATAGCAGACTATATGAAAATAAAAGATAAACCACTGTCTGACTTAAGTGACCCAAAATGGATATGTGACTTAGCATTTCTGGTCGATCTTAAAGGCTATTTGAATGATTAAACTTCAAATACAAAGACAGTTAGTAATTCTAGTAAATCTGCGTATGAAAATATTGCTTATGCTCAATATGCTGAAGAACTCAAGTTACTGTTGGCACATTTTACGAACAGATTTAGCGACTTCTAAAACATGGAAGACTTTTTCAGTTTATTTGCTACTCCTACAAAATGTAATGTACAAAATGCTCCAATACACTTACAAATGGAGTTGATCGAGATTCAAGAGAACTCACTCCTAAAATCTAAATTGGAGACGTAGCGATTTCTACAAAAAATACCCCGAAAAAAAATTATTTTGCGCAGCTTAGAAAATTCGTAAGAAGATTGATTTGTGCGTTTCGCAGTACTTATAAATGCGAACAAATCTTTTCATTGATGAAAGTTAATAAATCAACACATCGTACAAGACTGACTGACGATAATTTGGAAAATTCTTTACGTCTTTATATCAGTGGAATTAATCCAGATATCGATGGATTAGTTTCCCAAATTCTAGCTAAAGTGTCTCATTGATTTCGGTGTATTTAACTTTCGTAGTTTGTAATAATTGCAAATTTAACGATTTAATTATAATGTACCATTTTTTTAAAATTTCATGTTGTTATTTAAATAAATTGTACTATAATAACATTGTCGTATTATTTCATGTCTAATATCTATCGTAAAAAATATTATCACTACTTTAAAATGCATTTAGTACTTTTAAGCCCGCGAACGTAGTTGCACGCTAAAGTTTGGCCCTCAACATGTCAAAGTTTGCCCATACCTGGCTTAGAGAATGTATATATATTAAAAATCTGCCAAAAAGGAGCATTTTTATATCATTCGAGGTCATAAACGGAGGTCACCTGTCCGGTATATGTGACCCATGCTGCGACCCATGACATCTACATTCAATTCTCAAAAAAAGTTCAAGATTCAAATGCTGGATACCTTTGAGGTATGAGATGGAATGTTACCAGAAGTCAGGATTGCCGTCACAATGCGCTACCAACACGTAGTGTCCGCGATAGTCAATTTTTACGCTTAGCAGGCCTCTACAACGGCAGAGCAAATCCGCGATCCCTCAACGTTGCATTTTTTGCAACGCGAACGGCTTAAAAAATCAACGCGACGAAATCTTCAATTTCGTTCGCGATTACCAAGCCTACGTGCTCCTAGTGCAAGAGACATTCCTCAGACCGCACACTCGCATTCCCAACATTGCGAACTATAACATCATTAGGAATGATAGGACTTGCGGCGCTACCGCCGGAACTCTTATCTACTATAAAGAATCCTTGCACTGTGTGTCCGTCGACACGCCAACCCTCACTTTCTTAGAAGCCTCGGTTTGTCAGCTAGCCATGACTGGCCACGTCCCTATCAAAAACGCGTCCGTGTATCTCCCTTGCAGACACGACGCTCTAATTTTACGAAATTCGCGACTTCGTGACGCTCCTGTCCCTTGATAACTCAGTCATTTTAGCAGGAGATTTCAATAGCAAGCACACTCGGTGGATGCATCTAAAATCAAACCCCGGGGGTCGGCTTTAGACTCGCTCAGCGACGCACTTTACTTCGATGTCGTAGCGCCGTCTACGCCTACCCAATTTCCATACACACTGGGTCACGCACTGGATGTGCTTGATATTGCCATCTGCAAGAATATCAACCTCGCCTTACAAGGGATTGAGGTAAGCCACGAGCTCGTTTCTGATCATCGCTCTGTTCTTCTTCGGCTAGGACCCTCAGCCCCAACCTCACCTTCTATCAAAACCATAATAGACTGGCATCGACTCAGTAACGACCTTTGGGAAACCACATCACCGCACCTAGATGCTATTCTTAGGAACATATCTTCAGGCAACGACACAAACCTCGCAGTTCATGCCCTCACTAGGCACATCCAGACCGTCGTCGAGGATTGCTCGAGGCAGGTTCCTTCGGAGGATGACCACCGATGTACGCTGCCAAACGACATAAAGGACCTAATGAGACTCAAGAATGCGGCGGCTCGTGCCCGTGACTTATATCCCACAAAAAGTAATCGGCTGGTGTACCCTTCAGCGTGAAGTTCGATCACGCATAGCCCAGTACAGGAACTATCGGTGGGATAATCACCTATCCAACATCGAACCGTCTCATCTTGCTTCTGGCGACCTCCCAAGTCCCTAAAAGGAGGTACCGCCCAAACAATGCCTCCCTTAGCACGTCCCAATAGACGCCCGCCTTCTTAGACGAAGAGAAAGCCATAATTAAAAACCTGCGACCACGCAGGGCTCCCTGCTCCGACTTCACCACCAACAAGGTGATAAAACTCCTACCCATGTCTATTTTACACCTACTGGTGTTAATCTACAACGCGGCCATATCCAAAGCCACCTTCCCGAAAACCTGGAAGGAAGCTGACGTCATAGGTATTCTTCAGCCCTCGAAACACCCAACCGATCCATCAGCCTATCGACCCATAAGCCTACTCAAAGTCTAGGGTAGGCTTATGGGTCGATAGGCTGATGGATCGCTCATCCTCGCTCGCCTCAAGGTTCCCGAGGGCTACCAATCAATGAGCAGTTCGGGTTTCGCACACAACACTCATGCACACATCAAGTGCACCGCATCACGGAGCACATTCTCAGTAAATTCCTTCGAGGCTACCAAACCGGGGCACTTTTCCTCGACGTGGCGAAAGCTTTCGACAAGGTCTGGCACAACGGGCTCATATACAAACTATATGTGTTCGGTGTGCCAGATCGACTCGTACTAATCGTTCGAGACTTTCTTTACAATCGCACCTTTCGGTACCGCGTTCCGAGGTTCACCCTATTTGTGTCGGAGTACCAAAAGGCTCCGTCCTGGGTCCTTTTTTGTACACACTCTACACCAACGACATACCGCGCACTCGCGTAGAGCTAGCCCTTTTCGCCTATGACACCGGCCTATACTTGTCTGTATTCAAACCAGACTCTATTTGTAAACGCCTCCAATCTGCAGCCAACACCTTAGGGAAATGGTTTCGGAAATGGAGGATCGAGGTTAACCCCACCCAAAGTGCAACCATGTACTTCTCTCGGCGAAACAAAACGCCTCATCTCCCAACTATAGAGTTTTTTGATCGTCCAATCACCTGGGAAAAGACAGTCAAATACTTAGGCGTCACATTAGATGAAAGACACCTTCAGTCCGCATATAATCCCGTCGCGCATCATAGATTCACCTGCGTCCGAAGGAGACCGAGGCACGCCTTCGACGACCCTGACGACGCGACCACCAGGGCCCAAGCTCTTCATAAAACACTACACACATACATTGCACCCTCATACCGCCCTCGCCGTCGCTAACAAGGTTATTCGCGATACCGCCATGTCACTGGCCGGTTCTCTCCAGTCAATACAGATAGAAGCGTCGCTGGAGTTTCTTGCGTCACTTCTTCTCCAGTACCTACGCATTCCGTGGTGGTACAGATAGCCAATAATAATAGAGATATAAAATTAGAGGTTGATAATTCTTAGTCAGAAGCAACTGACTGACCCAAGGTTCGGCCCTCTCAGGCACCCTCGAGTCAGAAGCTCTCGCGGAACAGGGTGTCGGTCCAAGCTGAGGCCCCTCTTGGGAGCCCTTCAACTGGTTACCCACTAATAGAGGTCTCGACTGAGCGGCATAAGCGCTCGGTCACCTCTCAACCCGGCGAAACTGACGGCCATCAGCCCGAAAAAAAAAGATGGAATGTTACGTTACGCCGTCGTTACTATACGAATCTGTTTCGTATAGTAACGTTTATACTCCTATTTCACGCTGATATTTTGAGGACGTGGATCTTTTCTATAATGCTGTAGACCCCACCACTAAAACCGATGCATCGTTTTTAATTTTGTAATAAGTAGCATGTTACAAGTTATCACATTTTCTTAGGTTCATAACTCATGCGAAGCAGACTATGCCATTTATTTTACGATAATATTCTTAGCTCGTAGCCCTCCCACGATGAGGCTCCTTAGTGCAAAATCCGCTTAGACGTCGCCTGACTTTATATTAAAATTAAATATTTTTCCCCGTGAAGTATTACTAGAATATGAAAATAATTACTGGAGAATAAAACTGTAATAACACCTTTCCTATTAATATTCCTTGATTCGTTTACTTAAACCAGTTCCTACTAGTGATGCATATGGAATACCTTACTATTAAGAGCTTAGGATTTGATATGTATTAGTTTTTTTCTATATACTACGTATATAATTAGTGGTTTGCTTGCCGGGGGGGGAGAGGGGTGGATTAAAAGAAGGCAATGTATACACAAGTTACATCACCATTTTCAACCCGGTAAATCTGAAAATGCCCTCCGGCTAACAGGGCGGCCATCAGCCCGAAAAAAAAGCATGCATCAGGCTAAGTTAAGTAAGGTATCCCCGGGGAGTGGAGGGGGCGCGGGCGGGCATGCGTAAGCGCTCATTGGCTCTCCAGACGTACTCTGCCCCGCGCACCGATACGACGCCCCGCCCGCTCCTGGTGTACAGTCGCTTTCCAAATTTAATTCTAATTCTTTTTTAAATAAAAATTGTCTCTCTCTTTTATTTTTGTGGAAAGTGTGTACATTTGAAATTTGTTAAAAAAAATATACTGAATGCCGCCCGCAACTTCGTTCGCGTAAAAAGTAGCCTTCCAAACTCTATGTCCGTGCTAAATTTCATCCATACAAACATCGTAACTTTCGCATTTATGATTTTAGTATGATGATGTTGATGATTTATTATATAACTAGATTAGACGAACTAGCTTACACATAGGAAAGAACAAACAGGAACACTTTATTCGTAATCAATTTGTACAAATGAACGCTTGCGTTCGCGACAGTAGCCATGCGCAGCTATCCCCTCCACGTTTCGTTCACCGCTAGACTCGAAATAAAATTATATAATGACCATTTTAAAATGTATTTGTAAATTTAAAAATAAACCCAAGGTCTTTTGGTCTATGGTCCGAGTGACTAATGAAATTAAAGCACGCACAAGAGAGTTCACTTAAATATTAAATAAAACTTACTTTCCCAGAAATATTTGTAGTGTAAATATTAAAAAATTAAAACAGATTGTCGTAATAAAAACACATATATTTTGCTTTTATATTTTACCAAAATTTTGGATCACGTCCAACAAGGCAGTCTGCGGGTCACCGTTACTATACAAGCTCCGCGCCCGTGTTTTACCACGCATTACCCATAAGGCTTTTTGGTCTACCGCCAAGTTTAATGGATCCATTCTAATACGTTCACAAACAAATAAAACAATCTCAGTACACAGAGAGCTAAGGTTCATTGATTGTGTTATCTTACAAGGTTATATGCAAAGAAAAATCTTACTAGTATAGATAAATAAACATTAATCGCAAAATAGCAAACATAGTCTTGTATGTACACAATATATAGTGCCGTTACCTGGAGCAGTCATGCGCCTGCGCATAACGCATTGTAACTAATCCTGTGTTGGCGCGAAATTTATATTTGTGACCAACAGAAGTACACGAAATTAAAAAATTAAACAAGGCAATCCGAAACTTAAAAACGACCATTTGCATCTTATAAAATGGCAACACAATGCATTTGTTAATCATCTAATTTTTGGCAGTGATCGGTGCATGATTGGTCCGTCGATGGCTAATATGTAAACAAAACATTTATAATAAAAAAAGGAAAACTATTAACACAGTGCAACATACAACCAAGACATATCCATATATATATACTATTGTTAATACCTGCATGTTATTTATATGTATTTTTTAAGTTATAAGATAATATAATAAATGAATAAATATCGAGCAGGAAAACTGTCCTAGCCGTCACATGTCATTAAGAATCGTTCTATTTTTTTATCATTGGGACAATAACTAATGAAATAAATAATCAAATAACAATTTGAACCAAAAGCTCAATCGTAGACATTGGGATTTAGGAAATACATAAATAAGAATTGCATGTCTAGAAGACAAATTAGCACCATCATTATCAAATTTTGCTAGAAAAATTAACACAAACGCAAATACATAACAAAAACATTTAACATATACTGTAATATATATTAACACTGTACCAATGCGATACAGACGTGTACAAATAAGGTGAAGGTTTAAAAATTTTAAATTAAATTGCCGATACAAAAATATTTTACTCTGCCCTGTGGCCTTGTCTTTGAGCAATCTTGTATGCTAAAGAGATAATTAAATTATTTATGTGTTACAGTCGCTAATAGATCGAGAGCATGTGCCATTCTGTTAGCATGCTAGGGAACCTTGGACATTCTTATGTTATACTTCACGTAGAAAATTCTATAACTCGTGTTTTTATAAAAACTATGTTTATTATTTAGAGTTATTTTATATATATTTCATGGTCATCCTTTTAAGGGGCACTGTTAGATATATGAAGGTTGTCTTAAGGCACTGAACCTGCATCATTTAGTCTCGAGCATTGTTCTTCTTAGTATGCACTGTGAACGAAAATATATAGATTCACATAACTTATGTTCTTTTAATTGATATTGTGACATCCAAATGTCATATAATCTATTGTACGGATGGATATATTAATTTTCTTAATTTTCACTTCATGATTGATCTGCCTGTGTATCTTTGGAAATATGTGAGCAAGATTTCAAATGTTTACTTCGCTAAGAATTATTAATATGATAATTATCACAGTGTAATGTTGATAATTACCACTATTATTAATAAACAACCCCCAATATTTATGTACACAAAATTAATATTACTATAATTTAAATATGCACAATATGAGCTAATTCGGACATTATTAAGGAATGGAAATATAACTTTTTGGTAAATCCGATTAATATAGAGCTCTGAGTAAATTACATAGTGATATCATTACCGGTTACATACAACAAATAACATCCATTACATCCATACACTAAAAGCCGTTTACAAATATTTAAGAGTTACATTAGATCATTGTTTCTCAACCACGACGTTTGCTACCCACTAAAAAGTCAAAAAAAAAGGTTAAGTAAAAATCATTGCATTTATTTAATAGTTGCAACATTTTATTGAATAGTATATTTATACGTTTAAACTTTCAAAGCTCCCACAGGCAGCCCTAAATTTATTGCAGCAGTAGGATGTCATGCTGTTATGACATGGTAATATTTCATTTTATAAAACTACATTCAAATTAATTTTCTTTTATAAACAAATCTTTTGTATACAGGTTGTATTTTTTCAAGTTTGTGACCCGCAGGTTGAGAAACGATGCATTATAGATAATGGCATTTACAGACAATAACATTTGTGGCACAAACAAAACTATAATTTATCTGGTATTTTGTAATGAATCCATTAAACTTTGGCCCCCTGGGGTGGGGAGGCACGCTTCAAACAAAACATTGTACTCGTAACAAAACAAATGATTCCGTAATAAGATTTCAGCGTGCATCCACGCCTCTCCTAACAACCGTATCATTGCAACATTTTATCTATACAGAAAAATAATTCTCTTAAGCTCGGAGCACAGGCAAAAGGTAGATGAAACTTTGCCCTCAAAATGATATAAAAAAAATTCTTACTCATCTATATAATGTTTGCAGTAATGTATTGATGCTGGCAATGTACAACTAAATGGCAGGTAATATATTCATTATAAATGTTCCCTCTAAATTTCTCTCGTCTTATTTCAGATCTATCACAGTGTTGCAATACAAAAATGAACCGGAAATCGTTATTGTATTTTTTTAAGAAAATATAATATGCTTTTTTTATTTGTCTAAATGTCATATAAATCATTTGACACATCACAGTGATTTGAAAAGTCTTTTGCCAGCGTCATCCCCTTACATGCAAAAAGGAAGTAGAAAATCTAAAGCAATGAAATCATTTGAACTTTCAGAGCCTTTTATTGGACAAAATATTTTCATTTACCCTTTTTCTTTGATCGGAGCACTTAAGGTATACATTAAAACACTGATGTACAGAGGTTGTTTAGAACAATTACAATTTGCAAGGTTATAAATCACTTTGTATCAGATATTTCACTCAATGATATAGCAATATATATGTATAATATACAATTGGAACTCCTATTATGATTAATTACCTAATTTCTCTTCATAAATCACAATCGGTAACAAGATAACTCAATACGCAACAGTCTAGAGATTTTTTTTTTGTCTTCCATTATTATTCCATACAACAACTTGTGTAGCGGAGTGTTGACAGAATGTATAAAACCAGTCTTAGCCGAGGTCGACGGCTTGGATCGCAATGCATCAGTATCACAAGGTGAGAGAACGACGCCTCCGCTTATAAACGATTAAAAAATAAATACGTGACTAAAAACACATCAGCGCGAACACAACACACCGACCAACATATCAAGGTCTTTGCTCATTTCATTCCTAACTACATTCACTAACTTAAACTGTATGTACATATTCGAGCTCGCACACGGACTAACCAACACTCGTATATACATCGGGTCAACCTTAAAACTAACATAAGGACACTTGGTACACAGCGAGACGACGGACGCATTGGTCGTGCGGCCGCGCGGACAGTACGGATTTGGCACTAGGCAGCACGAGGCAGCATGCTGTGTCATCAGAAGACGTCAGTCGATCACGACGTAGGGGAGCGCTATCAGGTCGCCGAGCTGGGCGCACTCGTGCCACTCGGCGAAGCGCGCGGGCCGCGGCGGGCGGTCGAACTCGTCACGATTCGAGTCCGACTCCTCTAGCGCGTCCCCTAACCCGTCTATAGACAAGGACACCGTCGGAGCGCTGGCCGTTTGCGTGTACGTATACGGGATCGCGTCTAGCGCACTTTTACACAACGCGTACAATCCTTTGCCGTCTAGCGCTTCTTTCGTTCGCTCCACCGTCCTGTGCTCAGGTGGTTCGCATACGAACTCCTCTTGGACTTCCATTCTCACAACTGGTTCGCCGCCGAACTGTTTTTCGTCTTCGACAGTCAACAGTGGGGCTTTGAGCCTTTCGCTCGGCTCCAAATTGGGCACACTGACCATTTCCGCTTGAACCTTTGGACAATCGTACTCGATCAGTTCAGTCTGGTCGCGCTCGGGTTCAGTTTTTGTCGCCGTCCCATCATCGTTTTCGTCAACGGGATACGGTCTCGGCGGGGGAGGGGTGGGCGGTGATGGGATATCTGGTGGCGAAGGGGCAAATTCGTTTATAGGTATATGCTTGCAGAGGGGCACACGCGACATGTTCTTTATGCAATAATCGTCCGCGTAGTCCGAATACTTGTATAACGGCACAACACTAGTGAACAGTCTGGGCTTCTCCGGGTCGGTAAGTTTTCTGACTGCGAACTGGTGTGGGTGCAACGGCGCCCGGGTGCCGTTGACGCCGGGCAGTAGGCCGTTATGCAGGACATGTATCTGTTCGGGCGTCGTGCGTCGTAGTATCGCGGCCGGGCACGTGTCCAGGGGCTCCAGCTCGCAGGTGCACACCTCGCGCACGGTCACGAACTCGTCGTCGAGCGGCGAGCGGGGCGCGGGGCTCGGCTGTGAGCGGGCCGGCTCGCTGTTTCCGTTGCGCAGGGGTGACTCCGCTTTGGGGTAGGCTGGAAACATGTGGAGAATTAATATTATACTTTTGACATGGACATTGTAATAAAATATTGAGTTACCCATTCTCCACTCCGGATAATCCTCAGATAGTTCCTCAAATCTTCGGTGGCAAGTAAACACACAGACAGAAACGTTTTAGAGTGTAGCACATGACAGTAAGTGAGAAATTGTAAATACAACTAGACAACGAGCCCCGAGGCCGCTCACAGCGTCAACATCAACAAGAACTCTGAAAATATTGATTATAGTTTTTCGGGTGGATTATGAGGAAAAATATTCAAAAATTTACACATTCATGGTATTCCGTTACATTAAAAATATATATATATATGAATAATATATGAATAACTTGGCCAAACAAAGGTAGGTTTTTGGAATATATGTATTACCAACAAGTAGTGCGTAGAGCACATGACGGAGGGACTTTTTTATATTTATAGTACAGAGGTTTTTACCGCCGTATATACAGACAGCTTATATATGCTTATTTAAACAAGACTGTATAGTGGTGTACAATTGGTAGTCAATCTAAACTACACAAGTAATACAATAACCCAAGTCCCATAGAATAAACTTAAAGTTATAGAGGTAAATATGTGTCTCTGGGCTGTGTTCCCGACAAGTTCCACTATTTTTAATTTAATACATTGAGAGTAACAAACGAGCACACAGTTCACCTGATGATACATGACTCCTGCGGCCCGTGACATCTACATTCATCCTTGACAAGGAAATATAATGCATATGCGTCACCCTTGATGACTGAGATGGAATGCCTCATCACCAGTAATAAAGGTCTCCAGTTCTCTACATTCACCAGAACTAAAACACAGCAGCATTATGCTACTAAATAACCTGGTATTCTGCGAGGGAGAGATCCTATCCCGTTCAAGCCGACCCATTCACTTTGCAGCTAGAAACAAACTGCGGTATAGCTCTAACACTATTAACACTGTGTACAGTTTGGTGAAACTGTTTCCTACATTAAATAAAGATTTTTTAAAAAATTGTCCAGATAGAATCCCGAGGTCAATAACAACACCGCATGAGCTCAATCGTTAAAGTGAAAAATGAGACATTAAAGGAATAGGATGCAGTGATGTAACACACTCCTGAAGATAGGAAGTGCTTTTGTTTCTGATGAAAACAATAATTATATTTCTCCCTTGTTCGGGAATAAAAATCTTATCCATAAAATAATATATAAAAGTAGTAAAATTTGTTTTATATTTTAAATAAGGTTTATTGATTATGTTTGTCTTAATGTAATGTGTTTATGCTGTCCTTTGACTTATCTTTAAACCTCAACCTAAAGGTAAGTGGACTTCTTATGGATTCCGCTAATTGCTGTTATTACAGACCAAAATCAATTGCATGTCAATTTGTGACTAGACACTGGCAGAATAATCAAAATGTTAATTGACATAATTTAAAGAATTTAAATATAAATAAGTAAATTAATAATATAAGGTTTTAATAATATAAGTTTAACGGAGATTTTATTTTCCTAGTTTTCAACAAGATATTCTCTAATCTGACTTTTAATTAAATAAAACATTTTGGAAAAGCATAATGTAAACTGTCTCATCTTGCACCAAACGTCTCGAAGTACCTGATTGTACTTTGTTTATGAAATTGTGATACAACTTACAGTCTGGCTCTATGACCAAGACATCGGGAGAGGCAGGTGACGCTGGGGAGGCGGGCCTTGATGCTGGCTTGCTTCCACGCGACTGGATCTGTTCTAGCAGCTCCTTAGTCGTCTTCACCTGTAACACAATATCTTCGTTATCTCAAAACAATATGCAGATGTAAGCTTGAAATATCATGGTAGCTCGGGAAAATGTGGTAACTATGTTTCTAAGCATTAGCTTTTAATACCACGGTTTGATTCGTGCCAGATTACCAGGAAGGTAAACACGCGAGGAAACACATATCTTGGAGATAAAAAAAATATATTTCAAGATGTGAAGTTCGCTGCATGGCATACTGTTTTCCAATATCTTCTCTAGAGTAGAGGCCTATGCCCGGAAGGAATGACTAAAAGTATAATATATGTAATATGTTTTTCAAGTTACTTTCTTTACTTTTATGCCAAAAAACATTAATGTTATTATAATTTAGTAACAAATTCATCTGTCCTCGTTCAACATGTGTAACAAGATATTTCTATCACATGTTGAAAAAACAATAATTAGATATCATTTATGAACATACTTTAAAAATTACTTAACAATAATATAAACTTCCACGAAGTTAGAAGCATCCTGTTGATTTTATTTATTTGAAAGTTTATTGTAAGCGGACACCGTCAAGTTAACTTAACTATTTGTTACGTTACTATAGAATATATTTAATGCACCTTCTTAGCTCCAGCAGGGGGCATCCTGTTGACGAGAGCAGCGTACGCGTCGAGCGCGTCCCTCCGGCAGCCGTTGCGACGCCCGTGCCCGTGCCCGTGCTGCGAGGAGCCGTTGCAGTCGCCCCATGCGGCGGAGCTCTCCGTTGCCGCCTCCGTGCCCGAACCCGCGCGGCATGGTCCCCTGGTGGAAGATAAAGCATCGTCATCATTATCCCCCCCAGCCCACAAACTGCCACAAAGCACCACCCTGAGCCACCTTCATTCATCCAGGTTGTCCTACACTACAATGGCAAATATGAAGTTACAATGCCAGACCCTTGTTCCACTTCAGCTGACTGACCCTCCGAGCCATGCCGGAAGGTTACCTTCTACTGTGGATAAGACTTAAGTATTGTATAAAAATATTATAACATAAATTTCTTACATTACATAGATATTACTTTTTATTATTATTATTTACTCAAATAGATAATTTCACCATAAAGAGTTTAAGAGTATTTTTGGAAAAATCTATGAGCTATAAAAAAGGTAAAAGAGCATGCGTCTTATAGTTATTTACAACATAGGGAAGTTAGGTACCAGCAGAATACCAGTGTCGGCCTAGGTCAACAAAATGCTGAGCTGGAACCTTATTGATCAGCAACAGCATCGTCGTTATGGTTTTTTGGTACGAGTATGTTATGCATCTAATACTTGGACATGAATATTTTTTTTTACACTTATTTAATTTAATATTTTGTTGTACTGCATAACATATTTTATTTGGTTTTCTTTGTGTGTACATTTATTTTATGACTTGTTTTTCATGTTTGTATATTTTTCATATTGTTTAATTCTTCTTTTTTTAATTTTTGTATTATTGGTGCTGGAATTTATTAGGTTATTATTATTATTATAAAACATTTAAAAAAGAAATTTAGTAACTACTATTTCTAGTAACATCTAATCTTCGACTGTTTCGTCTTTTCTTACCTTCCATCAATATTCTACATATTTTTTAAATTATTATTTAAAAAACTCTCGTGTTTTTACTTAAACTAATAAAATTGTCCCTAAATATATTAATATCACCATATCTGAAATGTATCTTAAATCAAAATTTTTTTATTTATTTCTTAATGAACATAATCTATACAATGAAACCTTCGATTCAAAATTCTAAAAAAGAAAGAGCTCATAGAATGCTTCCTTTTCTTCCAATATTCATCCAAGATTCATAAGCATGTTCCATTATGACTTTGCCTGGAGTTTGGATCAACAAATCAACCAGTCACTTATTTGTATAAACCTAAACAAAATCTTTTATTGGAAATTGGTGATATTCTTCTAAACATATGATGGTTTAAACTATATAGCTATAATAACGATATGTTTACTGGACTCACCTTTTTTTCTTAAGTTTCTTATCCCTCTTCGCTTTCTTATCATCTTGGAGATGTTCAGGGGACGGTTGCCTCTTTGTTGCTAGAAATTAATAAATACAGAGCCATTGATATAGAATCAAATAGCAAATAGGTAACATTTTAAAGTTATTATTTACTTATATGCTCTTATATATGGTTTTATAGTCATTTTTCTTTACCACTTTACAACCATACCCGGGTTCACCTGATGGTAAGTGCTGTCTGCAATCAATGACATTTACACCCACCCTCGGCAAAGATTCAAGACGCAGACCCTTATCATTGTCAACCTTGAGGACTGGAATGGAATTGGAACCCACAATCGCATCTCCAGGTACCGGAACCTCATCAGCGTTACGCTGCTATTTCTACTGTGCTTGACTGTTGAATGTGACTGCAATGCTAGTACATTATTAACAGTCCCGTCAACCCATCCAACTAAGCTTGAATGCTTTGAGAGAATTCATGACAGGACAAATGGTGTTATCAAACTAAGTTAAGTACCTGAATCGTACCCTAAACCTGCTAACGCTTTAAAAGAACGTAGATATCTCAGTTCTTGTTTAGATTCAGTTGGTTGAGAAGGAATCCTTATCAACAGTTATATAGTCTACGGTTTCTTTTCCATATCAAACGAGAGCAAGCGACGCACACACTATAATTGAAGTTAAGTTACGCACACCATCATTAGGGTGTTTTATGCTTTCTTTTTTGTGTATGTGTGATACTGTTGGTTCAGAGACCTTTAAAGTTTAGTCTAAGCAGACTCGCAAGCGAGTCGCCCGAGACGCCGAGTAGGGAGGCAACGCTGGAACGAGTACTGCTACTGCACCACCGCTACACTCCGACCCCTGTGGACGAAGAACGTCAACGACCCCAGAGGGGAGCGGATACGATCCGAGGGCACCTCATAAGGAGGTTCGTACCTCGGCTCGGATCGCTATCTATGGGTATTTGATGCATGCACTATGATAATGTTATACTTACAAGGCGTGGGCGACTTGTGCAGTGCGTTAATTGGAGGGGGAGGCAACGCGGCAGGGGGGTCGTCGTCCACTAGGATCACATCCTGCGAGTCCGACTCGTAACCGCCCCACGCTGTAGAAAGTAATAATAATATAAAGTTTTCATAAATATCGCATTTTGAATATGTTATATGTATAAATATATATATAAAGTTCTTAAATCAACATCTAACTATAAACCAATAATTAACACTTTATAGCGGTTCACAAAAATGTTTTTATTTTGCAGTATAGCCGGAACTTATCGCCATATTGTATATATTATTTGATGTCTTATGCTAAACAAAACTATCATTCCAAATTTAATTTTATCTTATGTGTATTGAATATAATTTTTTTTATTGTATTAAGGGTGACAAACGTGCACACAGTCCACTTTGTGATAAGTGATTACTGCTGAAGCCTATGACACTCAGGATTAACATGGAATGTCTCGTCACCGGTCAAACATGGCAATTTATGCTGGTTTTCTGTGAGAATGTAGTCACCGGTCAAGCCAACCCATTCCCACAGCCAGAATGCAGCCTGGCTCTAAGATTGTTAAAAATAATTATGAATACAAAACATCAACATAATATAACTTCCTCTTAAGCCACTGGATGTCAATGTCAACAAACTTAAGATGGTCAAAAGGGTATTCTTTTATTGATTCTTACAATATGTGAAAAGAAATAGTTGCCAGACTTTGTTTGTTTCCCTGCCAATCCAGCCAGAAGCCAGATAACAGCAACTCATGGCAATAATTGGATATTCCTGCCATCATCACATAGCCCACAACTTTAAATAACTTATTAAAGTTATAAGTCAATTGAAAAATGTAAGTCTTATTTAGGTGTCTTCAACTTATTTTTCCTTACTGCACCAGTATTAAACTCTGCGCATGGCATTTGAAATATATGGAAATACGTGGAAATCCACATAGATGGACCAAAATAGATTTCAGTAGAACAAATCATCCCCTTTCAAGCAATGCCAAAAACATTTAATCACATGTAGATTATAAATATAAATCAAAAAATATACTTATACATGTATGTATAAGTATATTTATTTTTGTTATTTTAAAAGTCAAGTACACTGTACTCATGTAAATAAACAATTGCATTATATAAGAATGAAACAAAATCTTTTTTTAGGAAATTAAAACACAAAAAGACAGTTTACCTAATTGTAAGTAATCCTCGGGGCCCATCCACTCTATATAATGAAGGTGCAGATGTATTGTTAGCTATGAGAAGTAAGAAAAGCCAGTAACCATAGATGACTTTTTAAAAAAAACTGTGGTAGACAAATCATTTGTATTTTTGCCCGTAAACAAACCTCTCAATCCTGACGACTAAGATGGAATGTCCCACTACAAATATCTGGTCTCTTCTGTATATGTCTGGTTATTTATACTCATCATACCAAAAGATAGCAGAGTTATGATGCCCTACCGGTTACGTGTGTACATTGCCTAATGTGGCCAAACAGCCCTGACATACCCCTCGCTATATACTTTCTTAGTACATTTCCATATGCTGGTTTGTTCTCGTTTATACAATGTGTCTCGTAAGTAGCACTACAAATATAATATAAGAGGAAGGTAAGTTGGTGGGTCACCTACCAGACGAAAAAACTAATGACCTCAATGAAAGTGTCACTATTTGCGAGATATCGAGACATTGAGTTTTTTTTTCTTTGGTTATTCTGTGTACAAATATTTTTTATTTTTGACATACTCTTGAATAATTGTTGTACCATATTCAAATATAATTTTGATCAATTATGTTGAATACAGATGGGAAATATAAAAAAAAACCTTTAGAATAAATTATTTTATTCTAAACTTCTGCCTTCTGCGGTTAGGAAAAATTGTACTACATAAATAAATTAACTGTTTAATAGAGATTTCAGAAAGTGGTAACACTGATTTAGAAAAATATAAAATGTCGAAAATTATGAAACTCCATTTTTTTTATCTGGTAGGTGATCTTTTTTTTTCGGGCTGATGGCCGCTGATAGCCCGAGGGCTTTTACAGTTTCACCGGGAAAGGTGATCTGTCAACCTATTTATCCCTTACTTTTGTCGAGCTGCATACGGGACACAGTATAGCCTGAACTTTTTATAATTAAATTTCCAACCAGTGTGTGTAGGCTATAATAGGTGTCTCCAAAGTTGAGTTATCTTAGTGTCCAATATAGTTTTATCAAGTTGTGACTTACCCGGGCGAGACGGCGGTCGTGGACTGGGAACCGCCGGACTCACAACGTGCTGCAAATGAATGTGGCCTTCAACACATTTGTATGTAGCTGGTATATGCTTAGGTACTTACTTACTCAGCGAGGAGATAAATTACAAAGAATTACAAAGAAAATACAAAAACAATTTTAGAAACTAATGAGTGGTTCTTGATTTTATAACTAGACACAACACTAATTAAAAGATTATAATATATATGGTTTGTGAATATTGTTGCCTATTGAATAAAATAAAAAAAAGAACAGTCTGTATATAAGAAATCAGCTGCTTATTTTCAGCCTCAAATTTGTATACCAACTATAGTGAAGATTAGTAATTAAAGAAAAGGATTTCTTCAATTTTATAATATTAGGGGTGGCAAGCGAGCACACCGTTCTCTTCATGGTGATTATTGTGGTCCATGACATCTACATTCATACTGAGCAAAGGTTCAAAATGTAATTGCATTGTCACCCCTAAAGGGCTGAGATAGAATGCTTTATAACCTGTAATTGGGTTCTGGTTTAAATACACTCATCATACAAAAAATAGAAGTATTGTGATGCTATTTCATGGTAATGTGTGTATATGTATATATATGATAGTAGTAATACTGCGCAGTTGATACTTCTGGCAACAATCAACAATGTTGCCAGTAACAATAGAAAATCATAACCATTTTCAGGAGACTGGTTTCGAAAAGTTATTCATTTAAATTTACCTAATTTTGCCCCAATGATTTCACTTTATACCTTTTTTTTATTTATTTAATTTGGGCCATCTACGATGCATACATGAAAATATTCTTAATCCATAAATACATGAAGTCAAATATGATACATGCAACAATTAAAGATGAACACATCATTTGTTATAAGTAACGGTTATCATGTTACAAAAAATTATCTTAACAAGATAGAATCACATAATATCAGAAAGAGTAAAAACAAAAAGTTATATATACCCTCGAAAGCGCTGGAGAGGTAAGTGGCGTGCTGCCCAGCCGACGCACCTGCCGCTCCGCAGAGGACCGGTTTGAACCTGTATACCCATATCCACATTCTTGTTAAAATTATCATCACCATTTATATAAATAATAATTCTCATATTAACAACTGACACTGATCATTCCGTATAGACCGCTACAATCACCGGTGGCTGACAGTGGTAAACCAGGACCAGTAGTACAGTGATAGAACTACACTGCAGTTTGTTTCCAGCTGCATAATAAATTGGTCAGCTCGAGCGACGTACGACCAAGCCCTCACAAAATATCAGCGTAAAATAGCAGCACAATGCTGCTGTGGTTCGTCTGGTGAGTGTAGGGATCCGGAGACCTTTATTACTGGTGACGAGGCATTCCATCTCAGTTCTCAAGTGGGCATCTGCATTATCATTCCTTGTCAAGGTTGAATGTAGATGTCATGAGTGACAGGAGTCACTTACCACCAGGTGAACTGTGTGCTCGTTTGTTCTCTCTCAAAGGAATAAAAAAAAAAAGTAACTCAAAAGTTTATATTATCTTGAGAATTCACACAAATCTAAAGTATCTATAGCTGCAAATAAAATGTTCCTATTATAATTATACATCTTTATAGAATTAATTTCAATCTGTCCGTTGTATTCCATTCATATATATGATACAAGTATTCCCCTACAAATTCGCGTGGTGTTCAATGTTCACATCAGACTGTAAATGCTGAATGTGGTAAGTTTTTTCTTCTCATGATTTGCAGTATTACAAAGAATAGTCACCACTGCGAAAGGGATTGGTGTTTGCAGTACCATACATTTTCCTATGGCCATTACTTGACAAGTATTTTGACAATATTTTATTTATTCTGGACACACTTTCCTATGCGCTTTTTGTGCACAACTACTGTCTTTTGTGTGAGTGATGGAAGGCAGCAATCCATCAAATAATTTCATCTTTGTGTTCCAATGTGAAATTGCATTTACACTTTAGAGAATGTAGGTCTATAGACACAGCGATTATTTATCATAAGATGAAATGATTATCACCACAGTTCCTACTCCTGAAAATAACTCACTAGATTTGAATGATGGTTAACCTTCTCATCTTTTACTAATCCAGGATCAGCAAGGTAGACTTTAATTCTGAATACATATATAAATATAGGAAGTCGGGCACCATTTGCTGCCACAGTTACCTTTATCAAAATGAGATACCCGATTACAGGTAACAAGGCATTTTAGACCTTGGGGGTGACCACACATGTGTGTCTTGAATCTTTCTTGAAAATGGATGCAGATATTATGGCCACAACCATCACTAACCACCAGGTGAACTGTCTCGTCCGTCACCCTCTAATTCTACGAAAAAATATTTACTGTATAAAACTGACTTGATTATCCATATTTCTATATACAAATGACAGGGTTACCCTTTTTTTAAATGTATATAAAAAACGTATTTTACCAGTGTGCGCTGGCGAGGCGACCGCCGGTATGACCAGATCCCGCCATCTCTTCACCAGCACCTTAGCGCGGCGGGCGAGCATTGGATCGGTGGTTTTCCTCCTTAGCTCGTTCACGTGCTTGCCCAGTCGGGTGGTCTGAGAACATAATGACCAAAACTTTAATATTTATTTTTTATCTGTATTGACTGTGACTGATATATGTCTTTTCATCAGTATTGGTGAATTGCTCTATGAATTGTCATTCTGTTTTTACTCAACTCAACATTTGTTGCCTAATAACAGAATAATACTATATTTACGTTAAAATTTCGTTAATTTTGGCAACCTTGTCTTGTTAAGTTACGTAATAACTCTCACGTGCTTACATCGAGGCAGACTAATTCAAACTAACGAGACAATTAGTAAAGTAAGAGTTCCCGCCATTTCGAAATCTTGGCACTTGGCTTATCTTTTGCATCTTACCTCCAACAGCTCTTTTGTAATATTGATTTTCTCCAAAATGGATATAATTTCGTTGACAGCATGCATGTCGACAACCTGGAATTGACAAAATTATAAACAATTAAAACACATTTAGTACTTTCTTTTCGAATTATAATATTCTAACACCACTAACGTCAAAAAAAATTCAGTCGTCCCTTTTTCTCACTAATAAAAACCTTTTTGTAAGATAGTTACAACCAATTTCAACAAGATTATCTCAAAAGTATACAAATACATTTTGTCGCAAATTTGAAAATCTTTATGCATTTATTACCAAAATAGGGATAATAATGATTGATTACATATAAAAAATAATACATTATTTAAAGCTTTTTGATTGCTTGCTCATCAATATACTAAATGTATTATATAAATAAATTAATTACCTCACCCTTAGCAAAACTTTTTGTACTTCAAATTATAGTGGTCCTCACAGAAACGTTTTATTTATTTACAATTTTGTTATGTGGCATATAAACTTTGAAATCCAATTACAGTCAACAATATTTTTCAGTTTATCAAACACTTTACGAGCGGCGCAGGTAATCAAACGATTTAAGTGGGCACAGAAAAAAAAGTTCATTTCCTACTATTGTTACGGAAATTTGTTTATATTTTACATAGCATTTTATACAAGCAGTTGCATTTATTTAAGATGTTAAATTGATTTTTTACTTCTAATTATAAGTATAACTCAAAAAAACTATTATTATATAGAAATTTCTTAAGATAGATAAGGTAAAATACAGTAAGAAACATAAGTTATGCTTAATCCCATGTTGTCTCAAGACGCTTGTTGGTGTGGGTAAATAGGATTTTGCCGACAGCAAGTGCCAAATTAAATATATCATATAGTAACCTTTAAATGACTATCAAATTATACAGTTAGATTAATAAAGACAGAAACAATAAAATATAAACATTTTATCAACTAATAACATTATCGAAAAAAAATAGGAAGTATTTTTTAATTATCTAGAAATAAAAATAGGCATGATAAAACAAATGAAGTATAACAATTACATCCAGTGGTAGATCCATACTGCAGCTTTTATATAGTTACAGCATGAATGGGTCAGGTCAATTGTGGAGCATCACATTCTCACAGAACACCAGGATGAAACTTCAGCATATTTTCGCTGTTTCATATGGTGAGATCCAGTGAAAATGTGCACATGCATTTTAAATCATTGTTAGGGATATGTAAGCACATTTACTGACCAAAGAACAGTGTGCTCATTTATCACACTTTTTACAATGAAGAAGACATTATATGCACATTTTCTAGTAATTTTTATATTCTAATAATCTATAGTTCTATAATTCTAACAATCTAGTTTTCAGTGACATTAGGAAAACTTCAGGTAAACAGGTGACTCCTTAATAGCACAAGAAACATGTTTTAGAAGCAGTGACCCACTCGCAAACAAAAGTGCAATGCTTTGTTGCTGGTAATGAGGTTTCTACTTTTTTCATTGGCCATAGAATATAGCTGGTAATATGATCCTAACCTGGTTGAGACAACCTAATTGTACATATTTTTATTATTTGCTGCAACAATACCATAAAAAAAAGTCTTCTTTTATTATTCCAATAATTCAATATTACATCATTCTATGTGGAATCTACATAAAACATCAAATTCAAACAATAATTTATGCTCAATAAACTAAAGAAATCATTTGAACAAATAGGGATTTATAATATTTTAATAAAGTTATTTATATACTATATATGCTTTTTGCTTGTTAATTTTGATAACAAACATGGATATCTGCAAAAGAACTAAGGTAACAGTCATAACTCAAAGGATTAGTAAGATTAAATGGCAATGAGCCACTAATAATATACCCAATAACCGATGGGGTAGAAATGCTCTCAAATGACAACCTCATATTAGGCATTGTAGTGTAGGATGACCCCATACAAGTAAGAGTGTCAACTTATGCTAGTCTGCGGAAAGTTGATCAATACATATGGCTCAACATTGTACTATGTGGCAGTCCGAGGATTAGAGCTATGTTCAGCAGTGGACTGGTGATGGGATACAATGAATTTTTTTTAAAGGTATATTAGCAATGCTATTAACATTACAAATATTCCACTTAACCACTAACTAAGCTAAAAATGCTTGTGGTAGGAGATGGTTCATGACAATAGTCTAATGGTGGATTTGAACCTACGGCCTTAAGTTTCGCTGACAATACCTTAAACCATTAGGCTATTGATGCTTCAAATAAAATAATAAGCCTGTTAGTTTCATAATCAATATTTCATGGTGCAATATTCTAGGCTTAGACGTTGATATGAAGTAACAATGTATGTAATTTTAGTCATAAAATAGCCAAAGTTGATGTGATTGTTTAACTAGCTTATTGTGGGCTCTAAATAAAATGTTATATAGCTTTATTTACCCACAATAGGGCTGTCATTAAGGTAAAATTCATTGTGTATAACAAATGCTAAGTGAGATATTAATCTAATTTTATAATGTGATACTATAACAACAAAGTTACTATACTATACACGTGATTATAGTTCAGTGCTGTCATAAATTTCCAGAAAATATTAAAACATTTTGTCATCCTTTCATCAAAATTAAAAAAACAAAATAGTTATGCAAGCTTCCATTGTAGGCCATTCATTGAAAATAGGCCTCAAAATTTATAGAAAAAACAGGTAGGCTATTAATCAATATAGTGATTGTGATTCTTGTGGTGCTTGATGACCCCAATATAGGTGTTATTCACCTTCGATAAGGAATAATCATGTAGATGCATTGCCTCTGGGGACTAAGGTGTATTACCTCACCACCAGTAATAAAGGTCTCCAGATCCCTACACTTACCAAACGAAAAAGACAAGCACTATGCTGTTATTTAACATAGGTATTGTGCGAGTATGTGGTCTTTCCCGGTTGAAGCCCGGCTGATGCTGAAGCTTGAAACCAATTGTAGCATAAAACAACCATTGGTAAACTTTACATGACATTTAGTTTGCAACAATTACTTAAAAACTTTACTGTTTGATCTAAACCAATCCAAATATATACAAAAGAAAGAAATAATCTGCTGTAAACAAACCCTTGTGATTTAATGTAACACTTTAGATGGAAACACCACCATTGCATAACTTACTGCTACAGGAAATGTTTTTCTAACACAGTTGACCTCATGAAATAATATATTATATAATATTATATATAATATTATACATAATATATTATATAACATTATATATAATATATATATTATAATAATAAAATATATATAAATTCCCTTGAACCATGACATCTACATCCATCTGAAATAAATACTACGGAATAAAATAAAGTATCACATTACCAATAATCAGATATCCAGTTTTTTTGACTCACCACATGGAATAGTGCATTAAGCTACTAAGTAAGTAGCTCAATGTTGGTGTTTGCTATGAATAGGACTTACAAAACATATTATATTTAAGTTAATATGGCTAAGTAATAATTACGACAATTGAAAATGCTAATATCTGCAGGAGAATTAAGGTAACTGATAACGCTCAAAGGATCAGCTTAAGATGTAATTGGCCCATAGCTTGTTCCTACAAACTACCAATTATCGATGCGGAAGAAAGGTCCTCAAGTGGCAAACTCATATTGGCCATCACATTGTAGTACAACCCTACATTAAATAGAACAACCTATGCAATCTGCGGTAAGTTATTAATTCAATATTCAATTTGAAATTGGAACATGGTTGTTTTTTTATGAATTTAGTACAACAAATGGGACACAGTTCACCTGATCCATGAGATGGAAACTAATACACACTACCCCAATACAAACAAATATTCTGGATAAGAATTAAACATGTGAAAGCATTGTCACACATGCAGACTAATATGGGACATTATCAAGTATCAATTAGTAAGTCGTTTTACTATTTAATTAACAAATTAAGTTTGCAGGTTATTACAACCAGTGTTACATTGTATCAATATATAGGATATGCCTCCATCTTTCCTTTATCAATGTGGCTTACTATTATTGAAAGATTTAAGTTGAAATAATCCAATTCAATATCAGTTAAACTGGCTGTTTTCACACATGGATGAGAACATGTGCTTGATAAATTAATTAAAAGCTCTAAGATTCTTTTATACACAAAGTTTTAAATATCAGTTAATTTTGAAATCACCATACATCTGAAAACGGCATGGTGCTAAGGGTTCCAAGCTTAGACTTTTATTAAAAATATACAAATGATCAAATCCTGTTTCTGTAAACGCTTTCCTAAGTTAAAACATGCAGAATTGATATTGTTGATGCTATACAGACATCATGTGGTAACCTATAACTTGAAGCACACCTGACCAATAACAAAAATCATGGTTTTTCAAGACTGATGAATATTAAATGTCGTCAAAATCACAGTCCAGAAATACCTCTGCACATGCAAAGGTTAGGAGTGTTGAAACAAACGAAGACTTCAAAAATGACATTCTTATGCTAAATTGTTGCGAAAACTGAACTGACCTGCGATTGCACCATCAAAAAGTACAAAATTGATACAGAAATAGCTATAATCTTGGTAAGGCTGCCGAGGGAATACGCTGCGGTCACGATGACCGCCACACCGTCAGCGCTCATACCTCTACACACGTAAGGTCAGACCGTGAGACAAAAAACACATTTTCACTGCCAATCAACCAGATTTGGTTCTCATCGGTACAACCTAACGAAAATCTATGGGAAAGGTCACGCGTGGCACAATTCCATACTTTCACATTGCAAAACATTTGGCACTAGGGACGGAGGGACGAGCGCTGGCGACGTCAGTGGCCCCGTACACCGCACTCGAATCGCTCACGTATCCACAGAGACAACACTTTTTCTTTCAATATCGCGATATACATGGTGACCTCTGTTCACTTAGAGCTTCTATACTTCTTATTGTCATCATAGAGCCTTAGTAATTCCTGAAGCAACCTCCCAAGAGGTAAAATCGTAACTCGAATCGGGTGACACAGGCCTGTGCAGGACGTTTCCGTATCTCTGAATTGCTTATCGGACTTATCATCTTCAAAACCAGCAAACTTACATTGTAATTGTTATCCAACGCATTCAGAAGTCGATTACTTAGATCATGAGCGTTATTACTCATTTATAAACGAAAATATTTAACTAAATACGACGAACGTGTCTCGGCTGCGTCGTAATGGCGGACCGACGACTACGTATGCCCGTGCCAGGGCATTTTAGCCGAATAATTCAGCTGATATCTACTAAGGCGACGCACACTCGTGTTTTTCCGTTTCTTTTGACGGCAAAACTTCAATTTGACATCAAATCTTTACTAGAGGGCGTTATAAAAATAATTTTGTAAATAATATAATTTATTTAAACCTTTCAATTACGTTCGTGACTTACAATTAAATAAAATTTTGTAAAGTTTTTGTAATAATTAATTATTAAATTATTTTATCTTGAATGTTTTGAATTTTGAAATGTTAAAACCTAGTAACATTTAATTCATTTAATTAACAAAAATGGCAACTTTGGGATCTAAGTTTAAAGTTTTGCAAATAGATAGCGCTTAATTTTATCATTGAAAGAGCACGATATATATATGCTTCTCCTTTATTTTAAAAATTATACCAGTAATAAATAATTTCTCCGGTATTGGGAAAAGCTTTTTGAATTTAATGCTGATTTTGTATTTAAAACTTAAACTTATTACTAAAATAATTCCATTTATCTCAGATTTTTTGAGATTTTCTGTTTGGTGGATTACAAAGTAATTTTAAATAGCAAGTAAACTAATATTGATATAAAAGTAATACATTGTCCTCAACTACGTTTGACTGAGTGTGAGTCTGCCTTAGTACCCAGATTCTCTGATCACTAAACTTCTCGGTTGTCTTTTTGCCGTCGTTAATATTTTACTTAAACTGAAACATAATAAGTGGGATATTTTTAATCTACATGATTTATCTTAGGTGGTAGTTTATTTTGAAATGTGTACTTAATTCCCTCAAAAAAGTTATAAAAGTACAATTATATATCTACCTTTTTGAATTGTACATAGCATGGTCTTTAAAAATATCTGATTGCAGTACAATAGCTTTAAAAAATCCTTACTTACCTTTTATGGGATTTGAAATATTTTTAAAGTGTATTGATATAAATATTACGTCAAAATATGCAACACATTAACTGGTCTTCTGTTGTTTAACATATTTTGAGATTATCTACGCTGTTGATGTTTCAATTATGAAATATTGCGTTTTAAATGTTCTGATCTTCTTCAATTTAAGATACTAGGGAACTAGTATCTTCAATGGCACATTTAATTTTTCGAATCCTACAATCCTGTCTGTTGTGTCTGTGAATATCAATTCATTGAAATCTCATCTATGATATTCAATAAAAAATGAGAGGTTATTGTTTTATTTTATTTCTTTAACGTGATGCATAATATTATCCTAATTGTGTGATTGTTAAATTCTCTCGACTATTCCGAAACTAAACCTCTTATTCTAAATTTCAAAATCTATTTTAACAAAGCAGAATCTTTGTTATAATTTAGCGTCAAACAGTATAGCAGAGTAAAAAATAAAGCAGTCTTATGGACGCAATAAGATTTTACTGTCTCGTTTTATGGTCATCGTGTTACATATACCACGTTGAGCCATGCTCTACGTAACAGATTCACGTTGAACCTAAAAATGTAGTGTCGTACGGTTATGATGTACGCTGCGTGCTAACAACGTATTATTGTTTTTGAACCAGGTAAATTGTCTTGCCCTTGTGAATACAATTAAATTTAAAAAATAAAGATAATCTTCATCTGTCTTGAAGACAACAAGTGGACAAATTGGCAGTTCTTCCGACGAACTGACGGAGCTAATTAATTTCATTGCTATTTACCCGTTACTAGTCTAAATATGATATTTATTTGTATTGTAAGTATGTCAATAAGTATTTTTTTTATTGTAGCGCGAACGATTTATGAACGAAATCTTATAGCGTTTATAGTATTAACGTGTCAAATAAAAAATGTGTAGTATATTTTTTTATTCCTGCTCTATAAGGAAGAGCAAATTTAAGATTTAACAAAAATTTGTTTCATTCGTGTTATTTGTAAATTAGAACAACATAGACAAGAGGATAATGTTTTGTCTTTGTGCTGAATGTTTATTTTTAAAGTGTTATTTTTTATATTCAAGATATTTTATTTGTGTTACTAAATCTGGTAATACTTTCCGACCGCCCTTTTTATTTTTATATTTTCGGTAAATGCTGTGTGACAAGACTAGCAACTTTGAAGTCAGGCCATCTTTCAAAGTGCAAAAGTGTCATTTTTCGATCGTACGAAGTCGTGTGAAGTGTTTAAAACGATGGCGTAAATATTAAAAATTCTTGTGATTTTTCGGATTATTATGCGATTTTCTTAGCCTCATACACTCGCGCATTTCCAACGGTGTAATGCTATTGTCGTTTAGTACGAAAATATAGTTGTTATGTGTTTATAAATGGCGATAATATTAGTTTATTTGTGTGTTATGTCGTGAGAGGGCGATGGATCGTCGGTGTTCACAGTCGGTACGGACGCTAGTTTTCGATGATTCGGACTCTGACTTGCCGAAAAGCGGTCAGAAGAAGGACCTGTCTTCATCCGGAGCTCCGTCGTCGCTAAATCAGAGTGCTGAAGGTGAGATAAACAATACTTGTAGGTATTCTTGTTGATGAACCATGATTAGACTGATTAGAGCGCGGCAATATATGGTGTTTTCAAGGTTTGTTCGGCTATCAATGTGCCCGGCTTAATACAATTTTATTGTTGTCATTGCGTTTCAATCCACCTACATTATAATTTTTGGTAGGTGGTAGCTTTCAAATAATCATGTTGTCAATTGGCAACATAAATCATTGTAAATAACAAAGTAATGTTAGGTTTTGTAGTGAATAAAAATAAAGTTCCTCTTTCTACATGTACTCCTTAGATAACCCTAAGGGATCCCTTTTACCCTGAAATTATGATTCAAAGTACTGACAAAGATGTAAAGTAACATATTACAATACAATGATACATTGGCTGAATTATATTTATAACTATAACTCATATACTTATCATAAAATTAATAATCAGTGGCCTGGGACTTGAGACAATGAGAATATTTGGTAAATCAAGACGATAACTAGTGTTTTGATTAATTTAATCATACCATAAATTATTAGACAGCAGTAAACTTAGAATAATTAAAATCTCTTATTCATGTTTAGCACAGACAATGGATGTTTGAAATGCATACTTATTTCTAAACTAGGCTTAGGATCTGTAAATGAAAATGTCTGAGGACTGAGATGGAATGCCTCTACCAGTAAGTGGGTATCTGGATTCTTACACTCGCCATATGAAATAGTATTTGCGAATATAAACAAATAGCCTTGGTCCTTCCCCAAGTAGAGCAGACACATTAGTGCTGCAGCTACAAAGGGGCTGCCTTGTGTCTTTACAATTGTTACTAGCCTCTTTGCACATTTTTATTATTAAATTATGCATAAACGTAGTTCTAACTTTGACTTTGTAAATTCATGACTTAGTATTTATTGATAGTAAATCAACCAACTTATTAGTTCAACTACAAGTTGTCTGGTACCAATGACTTTCTGCTCATCAAATTTAATATACTGTAACATCACTAGCTAATGCTTGTGCCTATACAAATGTTGTCCCTGTAATGCTTGGGACCAGGGGATTTGAGTAAGTGTGGAAAGCACTTGCTATATGTATAAAAGATATAAGATTTCATTGTAAATTTGAAGTCTTTCAATGGATTTATTGGATAATATTGTACAAAGAAATAACTTAAAATAAATGGCTTTTGTAATCTGAAAGCAAATATTGTTTATGAGGTTTCTAGTTATTTTAAGGAAACCTTGTAATAAATCAAGTATTTACACGTTTTTTATAGATTTTTCTTAGGTAAAGCAGTAGTCTATATATGCACAGGTTGCCTCTCTAAGAGGTTGAATTGATGGATTTCCTATATCTTGGATTTTACTACTCAAGACATTCAGGTCATGTTATCTTTACTGCAGGGCTTGTAGTTCTCTGTTTTCAGAGGTTATTTAAAATGAATGTCCATTATTATATGTACAAGTTACCCAATCAGCCATAATATTTTCAATTTTGAAGGCATTAGAATTTCGAAAGTGCAGACTTTCTTATTTTGTTATAAATAACAAATAATTACTTATGTCATATACTATATGGGCTATACAGACAGTATATGATGTGTTTAGCATAATATGTAATTATTGGATTTATCAATTGCAGCAAAAGAAACAATCCTTCATTCCATTCAAGACATTTAAACAGTTAATCTCCGAGTAGGGTGACAACACAGGTGATTCACAGAGACAAGCAGATACACAGACTAAGATTAGTCTTAGCTTATTACTTTTATCAAGCTCTATTTTTTATTTATTTTTGAAATAAAATTAATTTCCCCAAGGACCATGCCCTCAAAGAATACCAGCTTAAAATAGCATATGTGTTTCATATGGTGAGTGTAGTAATCCAGAGACCAAATATTAGTTAATGAGGGCATTTCATCACAGTCGTCAAGGGTGATTCATGTTCATCTTCAGTGTTTGTGAGAGAAGTAAATGTCATGGACCATGGTCATTATCTTCATCATAATATTTAAAAAAATCAAAAGGGTGACACGGTAGCATATGCCATGTTTGCATATATGTGGAAGCAATTAGAAAATCTTTTACAGCCAGCTATAATTTTGATTTTTTATTAAATCTAACTTTCATAAATAGAGTATTTCGTATAAACATTTAACATGTGGAACAATGAATGTATAAAAAATTGGGGGCAAATAACAGCAAATTTTGATTTGCAAGATAATGTTGCCATTATATCTACCAACAATTGGATTGTGGGAATTTTTTTTACCATTATAACAGTCAGCTTTTGTCTATTCTGTCTATTATTTTCTCTCACTTAGCCTGCAATTTTTGCATCGAATTAAGGAAGTATAATATGATATTTTCATTTTATTCTTTAATAAATAAACTACTATCAGAGTATTTTTTGTATTATTGAAAAAAATATATGATTGTAGATCTCAAACGTCAAATGTTAATATGACTATTTATTTATTAAGTAACTCTTTATTTAATGTATTTGGCATTAACCTAATAAAAGACAGTTAAGACTAATAAAAGGTTATATAACAAATAAAATGAACAATAATACATATATAATATATATATATATATATATATATATATATATATATATATATATATATATATATATATATATATATATATATATATATATATATATATATATATATATATATATATATATATGTATATATATATATGCATATAATATAGAATGTTTCATAGGAATCACTTATCACATTCTATGTGATCTGCTTGTTTCTCACACCAGATTTTGAATTAAGTTTCATTTATACTTTAATCATTTATTCAATGGTATTGCATAAATTTATTATTTTGCATAATAAATCATTACAGTGGTTGTATGTTGTATAATATGTTGTTTTGATTAAAAAAAATGACCTTATTTCATACTTAAGTTATATTATGCAAACTATCTCAACATTTATGTTTATAAAGCAAAATTTTATGTAAGCATTATTTGTATGTAGGCCAGGCCATCCATTTGCTTTTGTTTTATGCAAAAGTTCCAACTGTTGCTTTTTAGCTATTTGTACAATGAAATTGGTATATGATATATTCTAAGCTTATTTATACAGTTTAATCAGGATCATAACTCATGGATTCCTTTTCCTGAAAGCCTTATTAAGCACAAATATAATACATAACTCATACTTTATCCAATATTTAGATTGCACTTTGTTTATATCATCACTAAGAATGTGATAAATCACTACATAAATTTGCAATTAACAACTTACAGTTTTGGATGCTGAGAGTGAAAAGAAGACAAAGTGGCTCTATCTATGCACATTTTAGAAATTCTAGCACTAACAGGATCAAAAGGAAATTGAACCAAGATACTCTATCCGATAGATCCTGAATATAGTTCTAAAATAGCTTCAGAAGCAACTATAATGTACATGTGGAACTGCCTTAAGCATACCTGCCCTTATGGGGGCAAGGATGGGTTATGTCAGTCTTGCACCAAATAAAACCTCATAAAGTTCCATATTCAGCGCTTATGGCAGGGCCAAGGGAACTCTCTTGCATACATCCATGGCAGGTAATAGCAAATATAGTAAAGCAATATTCTAAAAATGAATAAGTAAGTAAAAAAATTGTAAACCTAGTCAATGTAAAATAATGAAATATTTTCCAAACTCCAATAGCAATCTTAATATAATAATTTATAATGTGCTTCATTTAAAAGTTAAATGCTGGGCAGCTCCAGGCTCAAATGCAAGAGACACCGCTTCTCGACACCACTTGTTGGATGGTGTTAAAAATTAATTTCTCCATCAATAATTTCATAAAGTAAGAAATACAAATAGCACCATCTTGTACATAACCATCTTGATAACCGAGTTTTTTTTCTTGTTTTAATTGCTGATTTACCAAATGCTCATTAGTGAAGGTTGTGGTGAAATATGTATATCTAAGAAAAAAGCAACTATTTATTAACAATTACATTTATGATAGCACAGTCTGGACATGGGCTCAAAATTAATTAAAACAACCACAATTCTCCAATCATTCAGCTTCAAATGTGTACAACAAAATCCCTTCAGAGTTAAGTACTGTTCAAACATTTGCATCTGAATGTGTATTAATAGTAATTGTTATTTTTTTATATTTAGTATCCAATTTGCCCCATAGAGAGTGTACTGTTTTTCAAGTGTATGTCTAATTTTTTTTGCCCGCTCTGTAGCTTCAGGCTAAATTATAAAATATTTTAACTTACAGACCTACACCAAACATATTATATTTATTGGTTTGCCGCTGCCTGCAATATTTTATAACATTCAGTTTGTAATATATTATATTTTATTATTTGCATATTACAATTTACTATGTGGGTGTTACAAAGTTGTACACAATAAAGAACTTGTTTTTCTTTTAATATTATTATGGCTAGCAAACAAAGACTCAGTCACCTGATTGTAAGTGGTCACTGTAGCCCATGGCATTTTCATTCATCCCCAACAAAGTTTAAGGATACACAATATTTTCATCCCCGAAGACTGAGATAGAATGCCTCGTTACTTGCAATTGGGTTCCCAGATCCCCACATCCATCAAGCAAATCACATTATTATATTTATGCTATTTCACGCCGGTATTCTGTGAGGGCTCAGTGCTACTCTGGTCTGAACTGATTTATGTTGCAGTTAGAAACTAATTGTAGTGAATTCTAACCACTGTTTGAACAAATACAGTTCTAGTATATTGTTGGAAAGTCCGAACTACTGGCAAACTTTCCTTTGCATAGGGTAACACAACTGTATATAAAATATTCTTGTACTGGATTTTATCCATATTGCCTACAATTTGCATAACAGGTTCAACACCATATCTAGAAAAACAGATCCAAACCTTTATATACCCTCCTCCATATTAGATTGATTTCTTTGTATACATTTCTTTATTCGGAGGATGTCCAGGAAAACGGAAAAAATAAGAGGGCGGTTTTTTTTTAAATTTTAAAATAAGAACATGAAACTGTCTGTAATTAGGTGGCCAGCAGCAAGAATATTAAAAAGTTGCAGATTTAATTAAAAAGGAATAATTTCTCAACTATTGCTAAATACAAGTCTTTATTGTCTTTATTTTAATAACATAGCGTAAGTGTAATGATTAATAGTAATTAAAGTAGAATTAAATCTCATCTTCACTATTGATAATACTATCAATAAAGTTGTATGTAGTTAAATAGGTGTTATATATATATATATATATATATATGTATATATATATATATATATGTATATATATATATACATGTATGTATATATATATATATGTATATATATATATATATATATATATATATATATATATATATATATATATATATCCTCTGATTCTTTGAATATTATACAATTGTTTGTTAATTCGCCAGTCTGTTGCATTCGCGTACAGGTTTGCCGATTCGAGGTTCCTTCTCGGGAACCCTTGTTCTGATTACCCATAAGTTAAAGTTTCGGCTGAATGCTTTAAGCGCTCGACCACCTTTCAGTCCGCTGAACCTGTAAAGGCCATCGCGTTAACAGTGGCGGCCATCAGCTCTAAATAATAAAAATAAAATGCAATTGTTTTTGTTTACACTTACTGACCGATATATTTTTAACGACCGATTACGCCATTCGTTTGCAGCTCGTAATGTTATTACGGTCAGCGATAATACTTATTGACTGCATACAAATACGGTTTATGGACGCTTGCTTATTGGTTTTATTGCATATTAGATATAAACGTCTATTTCTATGAACATGGTTCATCGGTTGGTACTTTTATTATTTGACGAAACTGGCACAAAGTTCACCCGAAGGTTAGTGACCCCTGCCACGTTCATATTCAATAAAGTACCAACGTTAATGCGCTGGTACGTGTTACTGATATTTCATAATCAGATTTCATGATGATCATAACGTTATATACATGTTGACTGACAGCCTCGTGTGGTGTCGCGTGGTGTAGTTATTGGAGTAACTGGATTCTTCGACGCGGTCCTGTGCTTTGATACCCAGTCGAGGAATAATAATTGTGCTTCACTAATTTTTGGTCTTCGCGTCTTAGTATGTCCCGTTTTTTGGAGTGTTATATGTATGTCCCGTATACACTGTATTTGAAACTTCCTTTGATCTTATTCCGAATGCAAAACATTTTTTTTTAAATATTATATTGAGAGTAACAAGTGACTCCTGTGGCAAGTGATTCCTGTGACACATGACATCTACATTCATCCTTGACAAGGAATCATAATGCAAATGCGTTGTTGTCACCCTTGAGGACTGAGATGGAATGCCTCGTCACCAGTAATAAAGGTCTCCGGATCCCTACATTTACCTGACGAAACACTGCAGCGCTATGCTGCCATTTTACGCTGGTACTCTGTGAGGGCGTCGTCCTACCCTTGTCGAGTTAACTCATTTATTCTGCTGCCAGAAACAAATTGCAGTGTAGCTCTACCTACTGTTAACATAAAACATTGAGTCTTGTATGGTAACGGCACTATAATATATCTTGGATAGTTAATGTCATATGGTTTATATAATCTGAAGAATTTGCCGTGATTTATTTATTTATTAGGACATCACGCTAACAGCATACATATGTTGTAATACAATTTAAAAAAAATATATAATAAATAAAGAAAAAAGATAAAAGGTTTAGGACACAACATATTTCCGTCAGTGGAAATACTGGTTTTTTTTTTGTTATAAAATCTATGGCAACTATTGTTGTGATAATTCTGCCAAATGTCTATAGTCGACGCATTTTAAACTGAGTCGTCCTGCAATAAATGTCACTGACAGTAGGAATGTGCACGCAATGCAACCCGTTATCGATACTTAGCTACCTGCGCACGCGGGGTCAATGCTATCATCCCTAAAAAAGATAAAAACGGCCCTTTTCAGGGCTACATTACGGTCTATACAGTTTCTCTATGATTACTTAAAAATAAACATTTCGTCTTTAAAAATAAAAACTTTTATTTTCAGATGCGAAAAATTATTCCTATTAATACTTAACATAATTTAGCATATCGATCGTACCTATCCCGTTATCGATATGCACCTCTACAATTCTTGGGCACATCACTACACCTGTAAGTGCGAGTGAGACAGACAGATAAATATGATTTATGACCCGAAGCCTCAGTTCATAATGCGTCGACTATAGTCGGAAAGAGGCACGCATATGAAGTTGCCCGGTAACAAAAGCAATCAGCGGAATGCATGAGGAGAACACTAAGTTGAGACTTAAAAATAGGCCAAAGGACATTACGGTAATATACACAATGAACATATTTGATTAGAGCACATAATAAGTTGTACTTAAGAAAAAACTTAGGTTTCGAAGGTGTGTTTTATAAATAAGGACATATGGCCAATTTCATAACTTAACTTTATTTTTAATAATAAAACAATAAAGGTTTATTAAGAAAAGGGAATCTGTGAATGTGAGGAGGGATAAAAAGTTAACGGGACGGGACATATACTTGGGAAGAGTGGCATATATGGCATCCTATTGATAAAAAGTACGTTCAGATTTTCCCTAATTTGCCTTCCAATTATTCTTTCTTCTTTTTTTCCTTTCCTCCTTTTCTTTATTATTATTTTTATAAAAACCTAATTCGGACTATTACGAACATTTAAAAACATATACACTTAAACACAATAAGAAAATCTACCCAGCCGTTCCCAATTGATTATATAGACATAACCGGCATAACACACAGTTAATTTATTACATGGATATAACTTCTCAATTACTGCGGAAGAAGCCAATAACTGTTTTACATAGAAATTAACATTAATGTATATGTAAATAAAGATTCTCGATTGAAAACAGTCGTGTAAACAAAACGGGGGTTATTATATTTAAAAAATACTCCACCTCGGAAGATAACAAGTTTAGTGTGAATTCTATCCTCGGACCATTTGGAGGGGTTCCGGGATCGCGTCGAGATGACGAAAAGCCTCGGCGCCTGCAATTGACATTTCGAATCCCTACGCTCACCATACGCGATCCAGCAGCTTACGGTAACAGCACCGGTCGACCCGTACAATACGTGATGGAGTTTGAAACTAACTATACTATACTATACTGTATGTATTTATAATGTTATACTCACAATTATTTATTACATAAATTCACGGTTATGTATTTATATAATAATACTACTATGTTTCTACTCATATACCCTGCCGGCCAAAAGTTTGAGACCGCACATAAACAAAATAATAATCCATCAATTGTAATAGAATCCCATACGATAAATAAAAGAAATGCACATCTACATATTCTATTGTAAGTATCGAATATTTAAAGAAGTCATTCTTTTGTTTACTTTCAAGTTATTGGACAATAAACATCCATTGTTTTCAAACACCGACAAACGCTGCGCTAGGGCCAGGTGGTAGAGTCGGAATAATATTTTTATAATGTCCTCCTTACTAATTACTTTGCTGTTGTTACGTATTGGTCAATAATTAGGATTATTTAGCTCCTGACAACACGTGATTCTGACTTATTATTACCCGAGTTTACTTGGGTTTGTTCACAAACAATCTCAAGTACTCTAAGCTTGTGGTTTCTACAGTGAAGACGTCATAAAATGGGAAAACTCGAGAAATTAGCAGTGAAGTGCGTTCTGCCATCGTTATTTTACATAATGAAGAAATTCCGAACGTGAGATTGCTTCACAACTGATGTTATCGAAGACTTGTGTTCATGCCACAATAACTCCATACAGGGAGACGGCATTCCCGATCGTCCACGCTCGGGAAGGCTGAGAGCTACTACGTCTAGTGAAGATAATTTCACTGTTGTTACCAGCAAGCGAAATGGACGCTTAACAGAACCAGAAATCGGCGTTGAAGTAAACAAAACCCCAGTTAAACCTTTATCATTGACTACAGTAAAACGGCGGCGGAGACATGCGAAGTTGTATGGTCGCGTTTCGCAAAACAAGAAAAAACGGATGCAGTGGGCTCTTGCTCATCAAGATTGGACTGAAGAAGTTTTTAAAAAAGTGCTTTGGACCAATGAATCCAAGTTTGAACTATTCGGTTCAAAACGTTGAATTTACGTTCGACGCAAGAAATGCCCAAGAATAGATCATGTCAGATTGTGTCGTCCCAACAATCAAGCATGGTGGTGGCTCAATTATGGTCTGGGGTTGCTTCTCTAGCCAAGGAACTGGCGATTTGATTAAAATTAAAGGAATTTTCAAAAACATTTTAGAACAAAATGCCGTTTCTTCGGGGTCGCAACCCGGAAAAAAATTAATTGCAGATGGATTCATTCTCCAAGATAATGATCCAAAGCATAGATCAAAATTATGAAGAGGATATTTAGAAGAGAAAGAGGCACAAGGGGTGTTAAAAATCATGGTTTGGCATCCTCAGAGCCCGGATCTCAAACCCATTGAACTTTTGTGGGAAGAGCTTGATAGGAACGTCCGTAATCGTGGCCCATCTTCGCGAGAAGAAATGTGGAATGCTTTTAGCGTAATTTGGAACAATATATCACACGACACCATTAACAAATTGATTGCCCGTATGCCGAGACTTGTGAAAAAAGTCATAAAATGTAAAGGAGGATTTATTGATGAAAAATCAGTTTAGCTAAATATAGCCTTTTTTGCATGGACTGTTAATACGCTTTACGCTTTTAAAGTATATTGTTTGTCAATCAATGTTCTATTACATGATTAAACGGGTTAATTAAACATTTAATATTTTATTGGAGTTTGACTTTATTTTCCTACTTTAATTAAGGTGGTCTTAACTTTTGGCCTGTAGTGTATTATGTGTATAGCTTGTCGAACGCTTACGCCACGTCGAGGAAGAGTCCCCGAAGGAATTTACTGAGAATGTCCTCCGTGCTTGATGTATGCAAGAGTGTTGTGTGCGAAACCCGATTTGCTCATTAATCAATTGAGGTTAAATTGAAATATACCAAAAAAAATTGTTATGAGAATATTTTTACTACTTGTTATCTTAACGATATAACAAACGTGTTAAAGGTTTAAAGTATATATGTATTCGTAACTAGCCCTCGCGGTACAGGCTAGCCTAGTGCGAAGGCTGCAGTTAACTCCAACTGTGAAATAAATACTAGTTTGTTTTTTTCTTGTAAAAAAGTTAACTTTGTGTTTTTCTTTTCTCTTTGTATATATCTCTAGCGCTGTAATAAATACTTTTTAGCTGTAGCGTGGCTCTAATCTGTTAAAAATATATCTAATTACTTTGCAATGTATTCCCCAACCTGTTTTAATAACCTCCAAACTCCGACAGCTCGTTAGGTAAATTCCATAATTAGTGGAAGAAAACCAGTTATTAGTGATAACAGATGTTCTGATACTGATGGTTAAGGTAAAAATTATGTATATAACCTGTGTTACTAAAAATGAAACCATTAATTAAAAAAAAATGATTAGTAATTGACGATGTGAAGTTAACTTCTTCACTTGATGGTAGGTATTTCCTGTAGTACAGAGATACCCAATATCTATTATTTCTTGGTTTTTACAATAATAGACCCACGCTGCAGCTATTTTCTAGGTGCAACATGAATGGATCGCCTTTACCGAGATAAGACCTCACAGAACAAAAGGGTGATGTAGTGACATAACGCTGCAGTGTTTCGTATGATGGCTGTAAGATTCCATGGGACCATATTACCACCAACTATTCTGTGGAATCAGTTCTCGTCAGCGGTGTTTCCGAAACGATACCAACTTAGGGAACTTAAAGTAAAGAGCATACACCTTTGTTAAAGACGTTGTCGGTCTTGCGACTTGGCATTTGCGACTCCTGTGGCGTCGCGGATGTCCATGGGCGGCGGTGATCATTTACCATGACGTGGGCAGCTTGTTTGTTTGCTATGAAAAAAAATCTTCTCTGTCCTTAACGCATGCACTATGGGGTCTTTGCTGATAATTGATATAGGCATCATCGGTCGCATACATTTACCGTCAGATGAAGTGTGGGTTCCTTTGTCATCCTTAAAGTCTCAATTTAAGCTTAAAGAGTTAGCAGAACTAATACACCATGGAATGGTACAGGAATTTGCGGTTACGTTCCGTACCCCTACAAAGCTTTGACAGCGGTTGGATTCCCATATAACTAAAATAAAATCATATTAAAACATTTATGTGTTTTGCAAAGTTTGATATTAAACCCGCGACTTCGTAGCCATGTGCCCCAACCACTGAGTTATATAATAAAACTTACTTTTGGTGTACCTTATGTATCTACGCCTTTCTAAACTCCCTGGCACCGGAAGAACTAGGGTCAGCCCGACTTGCCCCTCGGGTGAAACGGAACTGTCAAACGGAAGTAACAACTCAAAGGCCTCTAGCATTTCATTTGCACTCAATAAATGTAAAAGTCAATAAATTTTAAAACCTTAATTAAAGCATTTTATAATCGTATTTAAAAAAAAACAATATCGTCGCCCTTGTTAAAGCTGTCTGTCGTATTTCATTGATTATTCATATATTCATACATAAATATATAGATATATATACATATACAAATAAACTAAAATGATATGAATAAATTGTTCTTATCATAAATAAAGCTAATAATATGTTTTCCTTAATTATGTAATCAACAAGCTTGTTTATCAAAATAAGTGTGTATTAATATTATACACCCCCTCGAAAAGCCAGAGATAAAAAAATATATATATATATATACATATATATATATATATATATATATATATATATATATATATATATATATATATATACATAAAATGTTTACTAGACAACTAATATATACAATATATAATTTTTAAATACAATTTTAATTTTGAATTAGAATTTTCTGTATGTAAACATGTCCACCTGGTATAAAGCAATGTTATAGTAATTAACAGAACAGAATTCTTTGCGAAATTATTGCAGTTATAAGATATATGTATTCCGAATACACAATAGACGATCGTGTGGTGTAGTCGTTAGAGTACATGGCTATTGCGTCGCAGGTACTGGATTCGATTCCCAGCGGAGGAACAATATTTTTGCATTGCATATTTTTGGTTATCGGGTCTGGGTGTACCGCGTATGTCTCGTGTCTTCGACACTGCATCAGAACCTTCCTCCGATCTATTGTACATGCATTACATCGGAGTAGAGAAGGGGAGAATGTGTGATATTACGGCACTATAATATGTTCTGCCTAGTTGATGTCGTCGAAATCAATCAGCACGACATCGTCATTATTATTAAATATATTTTTTTTAATTTAAATCCTCGAACCTGCTCTGCGTTACGGTAGGCAAGTACTTTGAGAGCTGTGCCACGCGAGTCATTATACTTTTTTTTATTGTATAGGTTACCAACGGGCATACAGTCTACCTGATGGTAAGTGATTCCTGCGGCCCGTGACACGTGTACATACGTCCCCAATCAGGAATCATAACTCAGATGCCGTGTGATCGAGGACTTAGATGGATTGCCTCGTAGAAACACAGCAGTGTTTTATGCTGTTATTTTACTCGGGTTTTGTGTGAGGTGTGTTGCTTCTCCGGTCGAGCATATCTATACATAGACTGTCTTGAAATTATTTATAGGAAGCTGCCCAACTCAATGTGACTTATACAACCAGCTCAGATTGCAATGTGCTCAGTGAAAGGTGGAAGGAATCAGTTCAATCACGATCTCAGTCTTTTGTGGGTCAATAGTACATTCTGTAGCTGATAAAAGTTTGTGGCTTGCATTGTATACGGTTATTTAGTTATCTTAAAATATTTGTAGAATCACATGTGTTCAAGTGAGTTGAAGATATTGTTTTTCAATAAAAAGTATCAATACTAAGGTCACCATAACGTTTGCATTCCGAAGTGGTGGTAAATATCGTTAATAATAATAATAATGTTACTAATTTAGTTAATCCGTCAGAAGTAATTGACCGCAACGGGGTTCGGCCCTCTGGGGCACCCTCGAGTCAGCTGCTTTCGCGCCTTGGGTAACGGTCCAAGCCGAGGCTCCCTCTCGGAATCCTTGTGCTGGTTACCCATTATTAAAATCTTCATCTCTCTATCTATTGTTATGTACCTTTTTTTATTTTTATGCCCACCAACATATTCTCTTGAACTCCCAGGGTTGACTGGTACAGAATGCCACTGGGCATTAAGTCCGGCCTTGTAAACCTGTTGTATAGGGAACATAAAGAATAAATAAATAAATAAAATCTCGGCTGAGTGCCCTAAGCGCTCTGCCACCTTTCAACCCGCTGAAGCTGTATAAGCCCTCGGGCTAACAGCCATAAAAAAAATCGTTTGAAGTATATATGAAATAGAAATAACCATTTAAGTCTCCACAAATAAAAATTTTCCGAAGGTCGGAAAGGGATGATCTCTGTGAACGTGGTCCTTCGCTAGTCGAGGCCATCTTTTATTTTTTTATTTTATAACATCGAGAGTAACAATCAAGTACTCGGTTCACTTGATGGTACATGACTCCTGCGGCCCATGACATCTACATTCATCCTTGACAAGGAATCATCATAATGCTGATGCGTTGTCACCCTTGAGGACTGAGATGGAACGCCTCGCCAGTAATAAATGTCTTCGAATCCCTACACTCACCAGACTAAACACAGCAGCATTATGCTGCTATTTAAAGGCTGGTATACAGGCGTGGTCCTTCCCCGGTCGAGCTGACCCATTCATTCTGCAGCTGTAAACAAACTGCAGCGTAGCTGTACCACTGTACCATCTGTTAATGTTATGGGAACAAAGCGATCGCGAAGTTATTCCTTTCTTTTGTAAGACGACGCACCCGTTCATAATAGCGATGTTGCCTTGGCAACCTTACAGAAGTACGGCTTCGAAATAATACAAAACTACCCTCCGTTTAGTTTAGATTGGGCCGCTGTTTTTGCCGCTTATTATTTGTTCAAATCAAAAAAGGGCTTCGGAGAATATAATAATTGATGTAATTATTGATTGTACTGAGGGTGACAAACGAGCACACATTTAATCTGAGAGTAAGGGATTTCTTTTAACACCAATATCCATCGTTAACTAAAATTTAAAACGCACATACGTTGTCGGTGTTGTCTGTTACATATATTATATATACATATATCGCTAATAAAAGCTATATAAAGCTAAGTAAGTGTCATTATTATTATATGGGTTGGTAGCCATGATGGTAATCATGATGCCGTCTGTATCCAGATCTTCAAATCACATCATGCAGTAAACAAACAATAACGCAAGGTTCAGGTTTAAATAAATGATTAGAACTTTTTGAAACGTGGATTATGGTTAAGGGAGATTTCATGTTTAATTTCAACTTCCCGTCTATTCAGCAAACTTTTTTATTTCCCCCTCGAATAACATAACGGTCACGTGTTAGTGAATAATATCATTTCTCAGCACAGAGTTTTCCTTTGCTCCTCGCTCACGTTTGTTTCAAACCACAGCACGTGGCGTACCTGTAATCCGATATGAAAACATAATTTATAACTGACGTATATTCAATCAATTGCTATATAGAACATTGTATCAGATTTGACAATTGTGGAGGCGAGGCTTGTGTCTTGCTCCAACTAGAATGGGTCGGCTGACCGGGGAGAACGGCGCCCACACAGAATTCCGTCGTGATGTAACATCATAGAGGTGCTGGATTTTGAATGATTAATGTGGGGATACGAAGACCCAGTTATTAGATTAGAGGCACTCTATTACAGGGTTGACAACTCTGTTAGTAAGTGATGAGTGCGGCCCAGAGTTCATGGGTTTCCATCCTCAAAAATTATAAATGTCGCACATGCGTTGTCAGCCCTGAGGACTGACCTGAAACTTCGTTACCTGTAAATGGTTCTCCAGATCCTTACACCCACCTAACGAAACATTAAGAGCGTTATGCTGCTACTTCCAGTGGCAGACCTACGATGCAGTTTCTTTATAACTGCTGAATTAATGGGTCAGCTTGACCGGGGAAGGCCTGCCATCATCTGGGCAGCCAATGCACACGCCTCTCAATAGGCGGTGTCCCTCTGCAATTAGAGTAAGCACGTTTTAGGGAAGGCGTCATTTTTCCCAGCACCCTCGCGGTGATGCTGCATCCCCGCATTACGCCTTATTGCCATCATATTCCGGTTCACTTTAGTACACGATAAGGGTCTCCACCATGATTGCCGGCGAACACGAGTCGGGAGTCCCCTTTTAGTCGTCTTATACAATAGGCACGGTTATATCTTGTTACATTTTAGCTTCATTCTATATATTCTTATATTGGTACATATTAGTCCTATTTTATATGCCCTGGACTGCAGTATTGGTTACCAATACTGCAATCTAGGCCTATCAATAGTCCACTGCACGATCCTGGACCACCTGCAGCCTATCTTTTCTAAAATAAAAATAGGCATTCAAACAAGTCCCTGAAATAAAAAATATATTTGATATTAAGCCAGTACAGACGTAATTTTTTACAAAATATCAAAGAGAATTCTTTATAATTATGTTTCGTTACCTGTAAATTACCTTGTAGTTCAAGGTTTTGTTATTGGAATTCGCCACTGAAACGTCAAAGTAATTAATTGGAATAATTACAAACTATATCTACTTACCTAGTGGATTCTAATTACAAAGCGAGATACTTCTTTTGAGGAGTTAAAGGTCTGATGGTGATCTTGTTGTCGATATCATTTGCGCAGGTTATATCATTTGCGCAGGTTATATTAAAGTGCTGTAAACAATTGCGGAAACAGAACTAACTATATCTAGTATATAACTAACTATATATAGTATATACTAGTATCTGCTAATCGAAAAGTAAATAGTTACAATAAATTAATTAATTAATAAAATAATATTCGTTAACATTCTTCCAAACCCATGGATAGTTCACAGATCTTCTAGGTATTGTCAGATGATATCAACTGCAAAAGATAGATTATAGTGCCGTTTTAAAGTATTCATTACTGAAGATAGAAAGATCTAAAACATCCAAAAGCATATGAATTAACTTTTACAAAATTGAAACGAATCTGCAGAGGTCTGAAGTGCATTAGTCATTTACTCGGCGCACAAAAACTATTAGATCTTAAAGTCTGAAGTTTAAACTCATCCATCCATCAAAGGAATTTTTTCCAGTCTTCCTCTGTCTAATTTTTATGTATCCAGCTTTATTAATTGTTATGATTATTTGTTCGTCGCGGTTTTTTTCCGCTACGCATACTCAGACCAATAGACATTAAACGTCTCTTTATGTCGTAAGAGAGGCGTTCAAGTATTACGTAAGCAATGATTTAAAACTCCTCCCCCTGTATAAGCCAAAATAAGAAACTTCCCTCCCTGCTCATCAAAATGATAAGACTTAATAATGTTTTCAACTTTAGAACTACAGTTAGGTCAAGTTTTTGGAAAACTCATATATTTGTTTAGTAAGAAATATGGAAAGGAAATTCGGTATAGAAGGTAGTAAAAATTGTATTATTAATTTAAATTGTAAATATTGTTCTGAAAACATTTTTATTATTTTATATTTTTTTATCTTACAGATTTTATCTTTAAGATTAATAATATGCACCCTGCTCTCTTTGTCGGCAAAGGTAAGAAAAATTAATCCCCCGCCCCCTAACCCGCTTACTAATACTACAAGTATTAGTAATCGCCTCCTAATGCATTCTAAGTAGTGATGAGGCGCAGTTAAATGTCGATTTTGTACTTATTACAACGAATTTATATATTCCTGCTTTGTTGTAGATTTGGGAAGTCCAGATATCTTCCGGTCTTGATTTCCTTTACAAGCTCGTTCTCGTTCACGTTACTTGAAACGGCCACCGTTTCAGCAATTTGGCGTATAGAATATCCTTCCTTACTCAAAGTACATATGGCGTCTCTGTTTCCGAAAAGTGTTTTCGTTTTGCCATTTTATGTGCGTCTATAAGCACTGTCTGGTAATTAATGGTAATTATCACAGGAATCTCACGAAGATACACTGAATTCAAAACTATCAGTTTTTGTAATTATATAGACACAATTAAAAGAATAAACTATTTTTATACAAAAATAATGTATAAAGATGTCAATTCTAATAAATCAACAATTGACAGTGTAAACCTGGAGCTTTAAGGTTATAAAACAGTATTGTTATTAGTTATTTCGTACTATATTTTTAAACTAATTGTTTTATATCATGAAGTGCTTACAGTAATTTTATTACACAAACAGTTACTAAAATAAATTTAGTTGGTATGCCTAAATAAATAAATAAACATCTTGAGAGTGTTATAAGAAAAAGGACAATTGATTGATTACCGAATTTACTATGGGGAGTGTTCTGAGGAGTTATTCGAATTAATTTCAGCAGCTGAGTTTAAACATCTTATATCGCGACAAAATTCAAAATTTCATCCTCATCATCTCGATGGTTGTCAATCTACCATTGTGCGCTTTATGCGAAAATTTCTGCCATGCACAATTATTCTGTAGGAACTTCAATAAAAGAACCTGCACCTTTCTTAAAGTCTGGCAGCGCATCTGTATTAACTCTGGTGTTGCGGATGTCCATGGGCGACGGTAATCACACACCATCAGTGAGCTGCTTGAAAAAAAATTTAGTAATATTCGGCGTAAAAATAATGAAACTTCAATATCATAAGTTTTTTTTTATGATTTTTAGATTTATGTCAGTATTTTTTATGTCGACTAAAAACTAGTTTGTTTGTGTATACGTTAATACATAGAATGTCTTCAATAGAGGTCAATAGTTAATTATATCGGAATTGTATTTAGAACATGGCCCCTACCCATAATAAAAACGCAATAATAGACGGACATGTCGCCTAGGGAAATTATAATATAAAGGCATTCATATATAAATTAACTCATAGGGTCTAGAGGGAATCGGTAAATAAAATTATGACTCGCTTTATTGCTTTTGGCACGAAAAATGAGTTGAATAGTCGAAATGCTGACTAAACCTTGAAAAAGAACGAAAGAAGCCAGTGCATCGTACTGTACATTCTTATAATTTAAACCCTAATGAAGAATGTGCGGGTTGAATATAGAAGTACCTGTGTGAGTGAAAATGACTTCCGAGCATGCAATAAACAAGGAGGGCGAGGAAAGCGAAAACATTTGGGTCGCTCCGACAGATTGAGAGGCCTTGGGCTCAAATCTCGTTTGAAGCAATTGACCGTGAAGAGATTTGTAGATTGCGATGGGGATTTGATTTGACCAGATATAAATATGACTACCAATATTACCTATCTGCTGCAACTCTTGGGTTCCTGGACTGTCCGAGAAAATTTGCATATCACAAATGATTTTCGGAACTGAGTCTGTTTTTTTTATTACATTGTCAGCAGTAATAAAGGTCCCGGATGCCTGGACGCACCAGACGAAACAGAGCAGGATTAAGCGGCTATTTTACGCTGGTATTCTGTGAGGGCGTGGTCCTACCCCGGTCGAGCTGATCCATTTATTCCGCAGCTAGAAACAAACTGCAGTGTAATTCGCCTTGCGTTTTGAAACTTTCGCCGATCTCATTGTGCATGCAATACATCGCATTAGGGAAGGGGGACTACGTGTGGATGTTTCTGTGTTTGCGCTAATGCTTATCCTTAGCATTGTAATAACTCCTGCGCAGTTAATATCGTCTGGTAATAACCATAAGATACCACGTGTACTGAATGTAATACAAAGATTATGTTATTTGGTGCATGCACAGCTGTGACGAGCATCTTCGAATGGAATGTGACTCAGTGGACCATTGGGTTGTTCAAGTGTTAAACAGTAAATATTGTGTGGATGACGTCATAATCGCGCATGTTAGTGCGCTTTGTGGATATAGAGTGTAGACACATTGTTCTCACCCATTTCCGTTAATTTAGCAGAGGATTGGTTGGAGGATAAATATAAACACATAATAATTATTAATTTCTATGTTCTTTGCAATTTTTTTTTTATAATTTATCCATTCGGTAAATGAACAAATTATTTTAATATTTATTTGAATACATATTTATAAAAAACAAAAGTTATGTATTTGTTTATGTCAAACTTAAGCTCCCATTCATAGGAATGTAATTTTCTCGCGTGATTTTTTCCCTACAGTTTATATAGGATATGTTTAATCCGATTTTTTTACTTGCCAAAGTATATCTTGTTCCGATGTTGTCATTAAATTTCGTTACGATTTTTAAAATAATGTATTAAAACCTTTTTCGTAAAAGGATCGGTATGAAAACGAGTGCTCTTATGATTTTTAACAATAAAGCTAATATGACCATTAATTTAATGTTTTTTATTATTTAGGTAATAACATATTAGTATTATTAAATATGATGCGAGCATTCATATAGTTTTAAAAATATATATTTCAAAAAATATCGGTATAAGTGACTTTAAATCCTGTGCCGGTATTATTGTAATATTCAATTGATCATTATCACCACTGAGCTACCAGCACTATGTAATAATTCATCAATAAATGTACAATGTCAAGTATATATAATTATCGATAATAGTTAACATGAACATTGGAAACAGCATTGATTTTAAATTACAGGTAACGTGTCATTGAGTACACCTTATTTGAATTGTTGTTGACAGTAAAGGCGAGTACACATTTAATTTTATTAATACCACAGTTACATATATACATCACATGTTAACTACATATTATTACATATCAGACATAATCTTGTTATTATTTTCAATACGTTTTACGACATGCTCTGTGGTGACCTGCATGAAACACAATTGTGTAATATTAAAAAACATTGGAGATATGTGAAGCCAATCCGCAGTGGTGGACTATGCTCTAACGCCTAACCCCAGCATATATATATATATATATATATATATATATATATATATATGTATATATATTTATACATGTAAGTACTATATATGTATGATTTTACTTTACTTTTTCTACATTTATATCAGCATGTACAAATGGAGAGAAGGAGATGCATATAGTCGCATTTGGATTGGGGAATTTTTTCACCGACCATGATTGTGGGTGACATGGGCTGCAGGAATTATTTACCACCTGGTCAACTGTGCGGAAAACAATATCGTTAAAAGTTGTTTTTATTATATTGGGAGCAAAAAACGAGCCCACACAGTTCACCTGATGGCAAGTGATTCCTGCGGACCATGACATCTACATTCATCCTTGACACGGAATCATAATGCAAGTCCTTGACACCGTTAAGGACTGAGATGGAATGCCTCGTCACCATTAATCTCTCCGGAAGGTCTCCGGATCCCTACACTCGTCAGACGAAACACAGCAACGTTATGCTGCTATTTTACGCCGTTATTTTGCGAGGGCGTGGTCCCACCTCGGTCGAGCTGACTCATTCATCGTATAGTTAGAAACAAGCTGCAGTGTAGCTCTTCCTCTGTAAAAACTGTGTGCCTAAAGAGAAGGTAGTTAACGTCTGAATTAAAGTATAAAAATGACCGTACACGTGCGCTAGCTTGTAGACATTCGTAGACATTGTAAGGATTGATTAAGTAATTTCCATTTAAAGGTAAACCGTGAATACCGACGGTACTTCTAGTCTAGTCACGTGTTTGCCGATGAATAGATTGAATATGATGTTTGTTTGTGTAAAATAAATTAGTTTTCTTAGTGACGGATAGCTATTTTGAGATGACTACCTCATGACTCAGATGATGAATGTTGATTCCCGTTCTGATTACCGTGTTTGTAGATGAATAGATTGAGTGTGATGTTTGTTCGTGTAAGATATATCTAGAGATATCAATAGAGGATGAGGGATGTTGTGGGCTTTGTTATCACTTAACATTCAGTGAATTGTGTGGTTGGTTATAATACAGTGGTAGAGCTACATTGCAGTTTGTCTCCAGCTGCAGAATGAATGGGTCACGACCACGCCCTCCCGGAATACCAACATGATATGGCATGATGCTGTTTTTCATCTGGTGAGTGGAGGGATCTGAACACCTTTATTTCTGGTAACTGGTCTTCAAGAGTGACAATGCATGTGTATTATGAGTCCTTGTCAAGAATGTATGTAGATGTCACATGGGCCGCAAGAAACAATTGCCATCAGGTGAACTGTGTACTCGTTTATTACTCTTAATGTAACAAAAAAAAACATAAATATCCCCAAGTTTCTACATATAAGTTTGGTAATCTCTGAATTGAAGTATAAAAATGACGAAACACGTGATGCTTGTGTAATTTCCATTTGTAGGTAAACCGTGAATACCGACGGTACTTCTAGTCTAGTCACGTGTTTGCCGATGAATAGATTGAATATGCATCTTTTATCTTCGTTGAAGATGGAAGCATGTCGTGTGCCGCATCGCCTACCATCAGGTGAACTGTGTGCTCTTGTGTCACCTTTAATATAATTAAAAAAAGTCGGTTATCCCCGATACTCATGACACTTATGCCTCGTTTATGAATTCTTATTCAGGATGGACGTATGTTGGTTTATTCGCTACCATAGTACCATCAGATGAACGATGGGCAGGTTTTAAACCCAACATTACATAAAAAAATCGAGCTGGCTCATTTATTATATAACAGGTTTATTGGTGCTGCCTGCCACGTAGAATGTACCTTTTTGTGTGTGAGTGTGTATTGCTGTTGGTCCAGAGACCTTTACAGCTTTATCTAATTAGACTCGCTATCCTGAGGCCCGGTGAGTAGGGAGACAGTAGAATTTACCGGCAGTATAACATTTCGTTACTACCGTTGTCGACATCGGGACTGGACAATTCCGTCACAATGGCGTCGAACTTTTATCCAATCTCATCGCACATGGATTACATCGGATTAGGGAAGTTGACAGAACATGAGAATGGTTACATGAATACTTAATCCTTCCTTGGTACTCTTGGGTAGGAATGGATTTTCTGAAGGTAATATAATTGGAGTAATTTCATTCAGAGTTGAACTAATGATACTGTTACGTGGTAGACCCATGTTGAATCATCAAACTACTGGACGTATTTACTCACGGCATAGCTAGTTTTAATATGTAATATAGGTCTACCATTTAACAGAATAATTAGATCTGCTCTGCATCAAATTACTCGTCATTTTCCTTCAGGAAATCACTATAGAGAGAGTATCTATTGTCACCCAAGAGGACCAAGGAAAAACGTGAAGAAGCTATACTCTTCAGCCATATATATATTTTTTTTGTTTTATGTCTCGAGCAGTTTTATTGCATTTAATAACAACTAGTCTATTAACACTAAACCTACCGCGTTCGGTCAAATAACTATTCCTACCGTGAACGGTCAAATGTCCGGTTCTTCCTGTTAAAGAACGATGATAGTAATTATATAATAATATTATTAGAATATTAAAGAAACAATTGTATGTATGTTTTAAGAAAAGTCGTGGACTTTAGTGGCGGTATAACAACGATGAACACGAACAAAAATTTTATTGAGAAAGATTAAATACGCTGAAATGAGGCAATCGCAAATATATATCTCTTATCGATTGTACCCGGCGTGTTTATTACATACATTAATGAGGTCCCGTTATTTTCGTACGAGATATGTGCGGCATTAAATGCGTTATATACGACCACAACCTCTTGTGACTTGTCATTTGAGTTCTATATTGCGTAGGTAAGGTCCGATGCCTCGCTCGTCGTGGATTCAATACGATACCTACAAAATATATTGTTGGTATTGCGTCTTTGGCATTTCACCTGAATCTACCTCCGAACCTTTTGCATTTACCTGCACTGGGTAATGGGGTCGATGTGTGAGTGCTTTGTTTACACTAATGATTACGGCACTAAACTACATCTTGATGTCGTCAGATATTAACGAGATATCATCGTGGTCGATTCGATCAGCAAGACGTCAAGGTACACCATCGGTGAAGCTTTTGTTTGAATTCCAACTAAAAGGAATTTGTTAACAGCTTATAATTATTAACTGTTGCGTGTAGATGTGGTTTTAATACTTAATTCCTATATCGCGATGACGAAGGCCCCGTGGCGTAACGAGAGTATCTGTAGTACAATTAACCATTTAAGGAGCAAAATCTGTGTATTCTTGATTTTTGAGTCTGCATTTGTATGTACCGTATCTATGTCACTACATTCGAATAAACATTTTAATAAATCTTTTCCTTCGAATCTGTGCATAAGATTTCATACTGAATATGGGGGTTTTTTACGACACTATAATATCATCCTGCGGCCGTAGTTCGTGGTCGAATTCGACCGAGAGGATCAAATACAAAAAAGGAAACAGGAACAAAATTAAGTATAAAAGAATATTTGTGTTTGTGTTGCCAACAAATGGTAAATTTCCTGTCGTGAACATAGAAAATGTCTAGAGCTTTGCCGGCTGGATTTATTAACTTGACAGTGGAATTTATTTCCAGCACGCTTGAACGGAATACACGATGTTATATGCTCGATAGGTCCTCGTTTTTAGTGAGCCGAATGCACCGAGTTTTACATTTGGATAATATTTTAGTGAATTCTCCGTCGTATTAGTGTTTATTTACATTTACAAATTATTATTTACGACCTTGAATCTGCCGTTCGTATAATATTGCTGTTGTTGCCAATTTTGTCGACAGTTTTTGGATTTATCGATAACAATTTCGCATGTTCACATCACTAAGACAAAAGTGGAGTCGTGGAATGCATGCACAACTGACAAGGTCCGTTTTATACATGCGGACTGATTGCAATTAAAAAGATAATTAATGTTGAAATGATGTTGAATTATGAACATAGTAAATGTGTTATTACGTTTTGAAATTGACTGAGCTGGTACTAATGTTTATCTTTGTAAACAAAACGATTTTATAGTTGATAAGCGTTTTTATTTGGTTGTTTACTTGTTATATTAAAATAGCTTTTTGAAAAAGATTCTTGCATGTTTGCATATCGTCGTCAAAGGAGATTGGTGAAAGCAAGAATACATTGTGGAATCATACGTTATATAGGTAAGGGTGGTATTAGGTTTTTTTTTCAATTAAATTATGGGTCAGTTGAGACCGACTATTTTAGTATCAAATAAAACTGAACTCTTTTATAAAATAATTTGGTATAGACAATCAAATTCACAATATGATTTTAATTGGGCGTAGTCCTTCTGCATACTGCTAGAAGTTGGTATAAAGAGTGTACACACGCTACAAGCTAGCAAGCTTCAGCTACTGTCCATCAAAGTTCGAGAGGTGTGGGTTCTTCAAAATCTCTTCCATCACCCTGAAACACTGCGTGAATAAGTGATAGATTTCCTTGCACGTCATTCGGTTTTCATCCGTTATTAATATCAGAGGCAAAACCATGTGTTTAGTTAATAGAACTGTGTGATCGGTGGTCACTTATATTATATTAAAAAAAATACCAGATATTTATATTTCCTTTCGTTTGTTTATGTAAGTCAGAACTCAGTCCATCTGATTAAGAGTTCCAATTAAAATATATATCAATGGAGAAATATTTCTGAGACGTTTTCATTTGGACGTCGGCCAGAATAGCACGAAGCGATGTTTAGGTTTTTTGTAGTACTATATATGTTTTCATTTTGCAACGGTGTGATTTTATATTTGTTGTTCTTTTAGGATAATTAAACTATCACATCTGAGGCTTGACATTGCCTAGATGCTTGAAATCTTCAGCCCTTTAGTCACGGGCTTTTAAAATAGGGCTAAGCTACACCATGCCTGTTGTATAAGGCGACTAAAAGGGTGGTAGCTCTCATCGACCAGGTTAGCCGCATTGCAAGGGTAAAGCACGGCAACGCGGAGTGTTTCCGGGTTGAAGTAATACAGCGAGGATGCTAGGGGAGGCCTCACTTGGGACGAGCTTAGCCTCAGTATGGAAGGGCACCGGTGTGTTCCGTTGGAGATCCCTGACCCCAATGCACTGAGGCCACCGAAGGAGAGAAGAGAGGGTTATGTATATTTAATACTTTCAATACACCTCTTCCTGCCCGATAATAAAAAAAATCTTGTAATAGAAATAGAATAGAATAAAGGCGTATACTGCTGAGGCCTTGTTAAAATGAGTATCACATGAATCTAAATATCTATGTTTTGGGATCATAATAGTTAAGTAATATGGTCCGGACAGTTTACGAACATATCAAAATATACTTTCCGCACAATGATATAACGATGACTGTAGCCTGCTCTCGTGACTGTTACTTACGGCTCGTTAAAATGTATCACAGCTTAACTTGCATAATGGACCAAAGCGTGCTGTCTATGTTTGGACTGGTATGACGCGCTTGCCTAGATACATTGCCAATCGAATTCGCAATATTCTTCTGTCTATAGAGACTTGTTTAGTGTATAAAGGCTCTTACGAGACATCAATTTTACAATGCCATAGGTTCTGCAAGAAATTCGAGCAGTCTTTTCATCAAACGAAAAATAAATTATTAATTTAGTACAATTTAGATTTAAATCTGAGATAAGTCTGTGTGGTGTAGTTTTAATTTGCAATATTAGAGGTGACAAACCAGCACACTATTCAGTTGGTGGACTACCGCCCTCGTCCTCGATAAGGAAATGTATTGTAGTCGCGTTGTCACCTCCAAAGTTAAAGATGAAATGTCTATGATAGAAAAGATATGTATATGATAGAGCTTAATGTTTTTTTTTGTTCTAATGTAGTCTAAAAACAATGTTTGTGTTATCTCGTAGAAAACAAGAGCAAAGTAGCAAGTAAATTAGACGCGAAAAGATCCTATACATTGTTTTATTCAATGAGTAATATTCGCGTAAATATAAGAAATCGGTACGCGGCACATTTCGGGCCTGTTTTGTTATAAAAACTTGAAAGAAATAAAGATCTATATGTCATTTTAAAGTTGGTGAAACACTAACCAACTGTGGAAACGCCATAGTTTTATAAAAAAAAATATTTACTTTTTTTTGGTGTTTGTGTGATTCTGTTGGTCCAGATACCATCTTTATCTAAATAATCTCACGAACACGAGGCCCGCTGAATAGGGAAAAATGTGTTAAATACGAAAATGAAACTATATATTTATTATAATTAATTTATTCAGTCATATTTTAAAAAGAATGAGTTAATCAACATATAAACCGTAAGTTATTTAAATTAACTACTTTTAATTGCAGTTTTTAAATTCCCAGTGCTTCACAGAATTCACGGTAACCCTCCCCGGGTTAGGTTTATTAAACGTGTAGTATTCGCGTAAATATTCGCGAGGCTATTTTTTTCTTCTTCCGGCCATAAATTGACTTTTGACTTCCATAGAAACATTAATTGTTGATAAATTATTTGTGTAGAGTAAATTAATCAATAATGTATATTTTCTTTTTTATGTGGATAATGCATTAGGCATTATGTTTTTTTCTACATATTCGTCCAAATTGCAAATTTCTTTTTAAAGTCGATCTCTATCATCACCATTGGTTTAACATATGTTATGTCTCAAGCCTTCGTTAAGTGTTGCATATGTAATAAACATTAAAATCTGTGCACAATCTAATAAAATAATAATTAAAAAAAATAAAATTAATAACTCGTAATAACTAATTCCCACTATAAATAAATAAATTAATCAATATTATAAAATAATGAACAGGCACTGCGAGTTAATTTTTGCCATTTGCTAACTAAGCGATTGAAGTCAAGCCATAAAAAATAAAAAAGAAAACAAGCGTACGGCTATCTAATTTATGTAATTATTAATTAGTTCACTGGCGCAAAATACCTTTCACAGCCATTCATTATTAAAAAAAAAAAGCTGTAGAGGTCGAATGCTGCGCCGAATCGAAGGTACACGAGAGTGGACCTTGAACTGGATATTATGGTAATATGGCCGCGCTTAACGCCGCTACTAGGCTAACCGTTATAAATTACTTGCTGACGCGATTAAACTTGATAATATATCTAAGTTAACGGCTGCGAGATGAAGTAGTTTGGCTGCCAGTTATTGCTTTAAATACAGGCCTTATATGTTCGCGATTGTTAAATTTTTTTTGTTTAATAATATTAGAAGTTACCAGCGGCCATACGCTATTCTGTAAGTTAGATAAAATGTGATGTGGTCCTTAAAGGCTACATCCAACTTCAACAATGATTGAAGATGCCCTGTCACCGCTGAGGACTAGGACGGAATACCTTGTTACTCCATATTTAACATAGCAACCTTATTGCTGCTGTTTCACGCTAGTATTCTGTGACGGTTTAGTCTTTCTCTAATCAGAAGTCTGTAAGATAATAAACCCCAGTGTGTAGTGTATTTTCGTATTTCGCACACTGCATTTAAACTTTAATGATATATATAATAATATATCAGTATCAAGAAGCCGACCGTGCATCTTTACATGGTAACATATGATGCGACGCTGGCTTATTAACAATAAATATTAAGCAACTTATAAATTTTACGAGCATTAAAGATTCACGACAAAGTTAAATACCACAAAACCAGATGAAAACTGGCCGTTGATTTTAATGAGTTGAAGAAGGTCCAACCTCTTTTACGGAATACCAACGTGTTTTTATTACACATAAGCAAATGCTTGTCTACAATCCCAGCTTGTGTTAAGTGTTGATGGTAGATGTTGATGGAAATTAACTCAAATTAACTGCCTATTTACTCGTACTCTTGAAAACACCCACTTTATACGCGTACGGAAAGGCAGGCAAATTATTCCCATACTTCGCTGTTCGCATTAAAAACGACAAAGTATATCGCTTCGATCGAAAGCAAGGAATATCCACAATGTAAGGATGGGAACCCGCGGTGCGTCTTTGATGTCTTATATTTTTTATTACATTGAGAGTATAAACTTACACACAGTTAACCTGACCGGGAAATGATTCCTGCAGCCCATTGCCTAAATTCATCCTTGACAAGGAATCATAATGCAGATACGTTGTCACCCTTGTAGACTGAGATGGAATACCTCGTCACCAGTAATATAGATCTCCCGATACTATACTCGCCAGACGAAACAGCATTATGCTGGGTGTGGTCCCGCCGGTTGTATTCTGCAGGTAGAAACAAAATGCAGTGTACCTCTATTAATGATGAATGAATAGATGGAAGAGTCAACTTGTGTATTTAATGAACACTTCAAAAGGTGTGACACCCGCAAAACATCGAGTGTGTTTTTCCATCCACTCTATACATTGTGTGGATGGTACACAAAGACCAAGGGGGTGAGGATGCACCTGTATTTTTATTTTTAATTATGTTGTTGTCTACGAGCTTATGCAATCATTTGGCGTTGTTTGGAACTAGTTTATATTTCTATATTAGAGCTGGTGAACGAAACAAATCACCTGATGGTTAGTAATGACTGCGGGTCATGACGTCTATATTTTATCATCAAAAAAGATTCAGGATAATTTCCACCTCTACAGGATTAAGGTGGAATGTTATAGGTCCCCGTATCACTACACTCACAATGCCAAACACAGCAGTGTTAAATTGCTAGTTCATAGCCTTTAGCAGTATACGATCCTTCATTTGAGATACTCTCTTCACACAAGATAAGAAATAAGACAGTCCGTCACGCAATTTACCGCGAACTGACGAACTTCACATGTCGTCGAAATATTTTATTTATTCATTACTCACAGATGAACTTTTATTTAATATAGTTTCCTTCACCGCGTAGTTAATAAGGACAACCAAGAGATCGAATTTAACGTCACCAGGGCACACCGCTCACTAACATAAAAAAGATGAAATATGTGTTTGACACATAAAATCTAAACAGCGGTAGAGCTACACTGCAGTTGATTTCTAGCTAGGACCACTCCCTAACAGAATGCCAACGTAAAATGGCAGTATAATATTGCTGTGCTTCGTCTGGCGAGTGTAGGGATCCGGAGACCTTTATTACTAGTGACGAAGCATTCTATCTCAGTCTTCAAGGAAGAGAACGCATCTGCATTATGATTCCTTGTCAAGGATGAATTCAGATGTCATGGGCCGCAGGAATCACTTACCATCAGTTGAACTGTATGCTCGTTTGTTCCTCACAAGGTAATAAAAAAGAAATGTAATAAAAACATAAAATCAAAGTGTAATACTACGAAATGAAATATCACCCATATAATTGTTTGTAAAGAAACGTTTAAAATGGCGTAACAGTAAACTTTACTGTCCGTCCGTGCGCACCGCGGGGCTTGCGAGAAAACTCACTCGAGACGCGCACTGTGTTATTGACTCATTCGGTCCGCTCCGGTTCCCGCGCATAATGGCGACGCTTGCCAATGTCACCGTAACTCCTGTGATTTCTTAGTATATTGGAAAAAAAAATTGTCATGAAATTTTCTCTAAATCAGTTAGTAATACGGTTGAAATATCTTTTGGTAAGTCCACATATATAATGAGCTGTATTTGTAGATATACGTGACGTGATAGAGTCACGTTGCAGCTAACTACCAAGGTATAGGTTAACTCCGAGGAGTCCCTGTCCAATGTCATGTCCTCATCATGTGGCATTATCTGTCTCATCTATTATCATCTTGGACAAGGGAAGGGCATAATGAGATAGTTCCCCCTGTTTACTTTAATGCTTATGGTAATATTTAAACTGATACCGCCGTGATCGTAATCTGCAAGGAGGATATATATAGGAGCATAATCATTGCTTTTCGTCTCGGAGATTGACAACTAAGAGAGGCATTCGTTATAAAATAATATTTGAATTCATCACGTTATATAACAAAAAAAAAACCTCAGGTTGACTGTATTTCTTGACTCTGGAATATGGACAAAGATCTAATAGATCACAGTCAGACCATCCGGTGGAAATTTGTGCTCCTGTAAAATAGGATTCCAAAAATAGGCGTATAAAAGTATTTTCGATTACGTAAATCGTAACCGTTGATAACGTTAACTATAATTTGAAATTTGTTGCTGATTAATAAAGTATCTTACGTGGCAGAGCCACTCCGCGCTTACGAACTAGATCGGCTCATTAAAATAAACCACACATATATATTAAATCTTGCATAAAAACTTTCCTAACTATTTATCCGTGAAAGACGGGATTTGATCCGAGCGGTAGACCCGATTAAAACATATTTGGACTCAAGAGTGGTCTGTTATACGTAAGGAAATGTCTGAATACTCCAGTCAGGCTTCCGTCCTTTGTAGAGTCATAAATCATAAATCCGTATAAAATGGGACCCGTTTCTGAGAAGACCATTACTCGGTTCAACACCAATCTATTATCTTTCCTCTAAAAAGAACATAATAAAGCTATTAATTATTTTTATAGTCTAATAAATGTATTCTTTCCTTTAACGTAGATTTATTATTCATAATAATGGGCGAAAATTCCAAAACTGGCAACATTCAGTATCTACTTTCTCACAAGATGGATCCACTATAATACTGGCTTGGGAAAGGATCCATTGGATAGGTCGTTAAATTACCCTTACATATTTTTTAATTAATTAAAAAGAACAGCGTACATACAAAGCATATTTTTATATATAATATGAATTAATAAATATGACTTGTTAATATGGTAAATAAAGATTAAGCATTATGTTACAGTTTGCACTTTGATTCCAAACACGATAAGGGTCAGATTGATATCTTATCGTCTAAACAAATAAAGCTTTTATAACCACCAATCCAGTTGCTAGCGCAAAATATATTTTTATATAGGTCCGTCATTCAAAAAGTTATGTGGCGAAATAAATTGTGCCAGTCTGCACAAATTATTTCGGATAGTTTGATTATTTATTGATCCCGATATTAGGACATAAAATACAGACTAAATTATTTTAAATGTAAGAGGGTAAACAAAAAGTCCAACTTAAGCCGGATTAGTAACTTTTTGACCGGACACAACTAAATGAATTTTGGGTAATCGCTTCCATTATTATTGTAACACAGATTCGTTTTTTTTTTTTTATTTGGCTTTGTGTGCGGAAACTGTTGAACTTACTGTAATTTATCTATTGATTGAGAATCCCGAGGGTTGAATTTCAATGAAAGTAACGTATGTTATTTATTAAATTTTAGGGTCCGACTGTGGTGGAAGTGTTCTATTGTCGCACGACAGTGCATTGAGTCCCGTTATATCGGATACTGCAGGTGAAATACCACCAGAAAAGCCACTATGGTTTTGATTAGCTTCTGTTCTGGTAACATACAGCTAATAAAATATCAAACAATAAACATCTGGTAATATCATCGTATAACTGCTGTGTTTCGTATGATGAGTGTAGGGATCCGGGGACCCAATTATAGGTATTGAGGTATTCCAGGGTAGAACACGCACGTGCCTCCTGAAACTTTGATGATCTGATGAACTACATTATAGTTTTAAAAGGTCGTACCCCTCATTTACCATCAGGTGAACTGTGTGCTCGATTGTCATCAATAATGTTATAAAAAATTCGAGTTGATATTGTAATGAGATTCGGTCTACGTTGTTTGTATCTATATGACTGTAGTCCTTTGTCGTTATTCTCAGACAGAGAAGGCTGATTAAATCAGTGGGTGAATTCCCAATTCTTTTATTTCTAGACGAAATCGTATAACAGGACACATTAATTTATTTTATAGTCTGTTATCTACTTTCTTAGGTATTTTTTACAAGGAAATATATATTCACTTTCTTTTTCTATGGGTACCTAATAATAAATGCATTCACATCATAAAAAATTGATTAGAGAGGGATGTTAAAGTAATATGGAAGTTTGTCGATATCTCGTTTTGATTGCGTTCTATCGAACGATAAACGAATGGACGTAGAAATCGAGGGCGTGTACGCCTACCGGTACAGAGGTGAAACTTTTAATCTAGTCGCCTTATAACAATGATATCGGGTCCTCTAACGCTGGGCGTTAGCGTTTTGAAAGTGCAAAACAAAGCTCTTTATGATTTATGCGTTCCTAGTAGATGCGAAATGCCAAAGAGGAAATGACTAAAAAAGAATTAGAAATCTCTTTTTTTTTAAATATTAAATAAGTGTAGTAATTATTTAAATATTATTTGAGTTTTCCAGATATTGCGGTTCACCAGATCCTCCTAAATGAGTGACGGCTAATCGAGTTTAATCCACGTTGACCGTCGACGTGGTACGATAAGACTTACTTGGGCTCGTTGGGTGAAAAGCTCTTAATTAGTTATGCGTTCCTGGTAAATAGCGAAATATCTAAAAGGAAATTACTTTATGTGTTTTGAATATTATATATTTAAATTTCTAATGATTGTAATATTTGATATTTGAGGTTCTCCAGGTTCTCTGAGATGACAGTTAATCGAGTCGTATATCGACCTGCTTATTGACAATGACGTCCGGTTACTAACATGGTCCGTTATGACTTACGTGGGTTAAGCAGTTTTGAAAATGAAAACGAATCTTTTAATGATTCAAGCGTTCCTGGTAGATAGCAAAATGTAAAAAGATTTTTTGAATATAAATTACTGTCTTATATATTATTTGGGGTTCCGCAGGCCCTTCGAGATGAATGATGAGTAATCGAGTCGACCTGCTTATTTACAATGACGTCGGGTTTCTAACTTTGCCGGATAAGACTTACGTATGCGTAGCGGTTTTGAAAGTGAAAGCTATTATTGATTTATGCGTTCCTAGTAGATGCGAAATGCCAAAGAGGAAATGACTAAAAAGAATTAGAAATCTTTTTTAAATATTAAATAAGTGTAGTAATTATTTAAATATTATTTGAGTTTTCCAGATATTGCGGTTCACCAGATCCTCCTAAATGAGTGACGGCTAATCGAGTTTAATCCACGTCGACCGTCGACGTGGTACGATAAGACTTACTTGGGCTCGTTGGGTGAAAAACTCTTAATTAGTTATGCGTTCCTGGTAAATAGCGAAATATCTAAAAGGAAATTACTTTATGTGTTTTGAATATTATATATTTAAAGTTCTAATGATTGTATATTTGATATTTGAGGTTCTCCAGGTTCTCTGAGAAGACAGTTAATCGAGTCGTATATCGACCTGCTTATTGACAATGACGTCCGGTTACTAACATGGTCCGTTATGACTTACGTGGGTTAAGCAGTTTTGAAAATGAAAACGAATCTTTTAATGATTCAAGCGTTCCTGGTAGATAGCAAAATGTAAAAAGATTTTTTGAATATAAATTACTGTCTTATATATTATTTGGGGTTCCGCAGGCCCTTCGAGATGAATGATGAGTAATCGAGTCGACCTGCTTATTTACAATGACGTCGGGTTTCTAACTTTGCCGGATAAGACTTACGTATGCGTAGCGGTTTTGAAAGTGAAAGCTATTATTGATTTATGCGTTCCTGGTAGATAGCGAAATGTCAAAGAAGAAATTAATTTAATAGAATTAATCTTTAATATTAAAATGTATTAAAATTAACAGGTATTTCTGAATGCTTGGTCTTCCCTCGGCCGAGCCAATCCATATTCATACTCCATATATAATAATCCATATAATATATCCATATAATAATCCGTATGGAAGAAACTAGCTTTAGTATGGTTTAAATATAATATTATTGTCTTAATTATTATCTATGTAATATTTGTGGATCTTCTAAGCTCTTCTAACATGATTTACAGCAAATTGAGTCTTACGTCGACCTGCTTATAAATAATGACACATCATTTTTAAATGAACGCGATTGGAATTACGTTTAATAATATTTCATGAAACGGAAAGTTAAGCTCCTTATTATTTATATGTTCCTGGTTAAAAGTTCAAGAGGAGTTTGTATTTTCCAAAAAGGAAATAATAATAAATTAATGTAATTTAACATTTGGTATTTGACGTTCTCTAGAGCATTCTCTTTCAACGTATTTATTATTATATGTCGTATCGCAACTAGCGTTTTGCTGCATCATTAATGGGTCGGCTCGTTTAAGGTCAAAATCCACCTATTGCCTGATTCGAAAAAAATACTAACAAGTAGGATCGAATTTGAACAGCTAGATTGTCGCATCCACCTCTTAATGGTTAGGCTATCCCGTCTTTAATAAATAAATACAAGATATGTCTGCGAAGATAGCGAAAAAAAATTTGTATTCGTATCATTGCGTGCGTTCTCCACTAAGACGTCCATTAGCATACTTGGCAGAGACGTGACTTTTGATTAGATTTTTTTCCCGTAAGATCGAGGAAAGTTATGTGAAGGCATCATCGTGTCGTATTGGTTTCGGAACACGTCTGCTCACATTTAGACTAAGGTTCGATCTCTTGGTTACGAAGTTACGGAAGCGTCGATGGCCTAATGGTTTAGAGTATACGGAACGTTAGTTATGTTAACACTCCAAGACTCTTTTAAAAAAAGTTTTTATGTAATATGGTTGGTCTACTCGATCTCGTCACACGGGAACGGTAAGTTGTTTGTGAGACATTATGAATATGTTATAATACTGTCCTATAATTGTAGATTACATCCCCTTTTCAAAATTGGTACAGCTGTATCCCAAGCTGTTCAACCTGTATGTGAATGCACTAATCGAAGAGCTCATCAGTGCTCATGTCGGCTGCCATATTGATGGAACATGTATCAATAATATTAGTTATGCTGATGACATGGTGCTGCTGAGTGCGTCGGCCTGTGGGCTATCTAAGCTGCTTGGCATATGCGAAAGCTATGCACTAAATCACGGTCTGGTATATAATACAAAGAAGAGTGAGTGTATGGTATTTCGGGCCAGGGGTAGGTGTCTGGGTAACATTCCCTCCGTCAAGCTGAATGGTACGCCACTTCGCAGAGTAGACAAGTTTAAATACCTAGGACACTTTATAACCTCTGACCTGAGGGACGATACAGACATTGAGAGGGAGCGGAGGGCGCTGTCTGTAAGAGCTAATATGATTGCCCGCAGGTTTGCTCGATGTTCACGGGATGTCAAAATTACTCTATTTAGAGCGTTTTCTACATCCTTCTACACGAGCGGCCTGTGGCTGTTCTATACTCAAAAGCAGTACAGCGCCTTACAATGCGTTCAGGGCGTTGTTGGGGCTGCCTCGGTTCTGTAGCGCGTCGGGGATGTTCGCCGAGGCACGAGTCGGTTGTTTCTATACGACTATGCGGAAACGGTGCACATCTCTGTATCGTCGGGTCCGGGTCAGCCCGAACAGCATCCTGAGGGTATTAGCAGACCGTTATGACTGTCAGTACTTGAACCATTGTGCCAAGGTTCACTTACTGACTAATAAATAAATAAATAATTAATAATAATAACCTCATAGGTAAATAAATATAATGATAGAAGTCGCAATGAATGCTTTAAGTTGACATTTTAACTATATTTGACATTTAATAATTTTATAATCTTAGTGGAGCAGACCTAATTGTTTATTGTTATTCTTTGTTTGTTTTATTTTCTCTGTTTATTTTATGTTTTTGTCTATGCGTGTTGTGTATTAATTGTAATTTATTTAAATCTATAAATGTAAATGTATTAATGGATCATTGTTATCCGATAATAAATGAATTGAATTGAATTAAAGATTTCTTGCATTTACGCAAATACTACGATTACAAAAAATACGTTTTGCGGATTGGCGATTATTTTAAATTATGTAAAGCACTCGAAACATCTGTAATTAAAATTGTAAACACGATACAATTAGTTTTATATTAGTTCGTTGTTTAAAAAACTAAACACGATAAAATTAGTTTTATATGAGTTCGTAGTTAAATGCTTTTATTTAAAAAAAAATACAAATATCTATAAATAAAAATTGCCAACGAACAGTGGCAAGCGCATCATTTGAGAACGGCTTGACTGATTTGGTTATTATTTTTAATTGTTCGTTATAATCAGAAATAAGTTTTGATGGAAAGAAGAATTGGAAAAGTTGCCCGGAAAATTCGGGGCGAGTTGGGAAAAATTTTGTATCAATTCACGACCTTAGCTCTCAAATAGGGGATAATTTTCACAATTAACTAAAACAATCACTTACTAATTTATTGAGAATCGGTCTGGACAACGTCTTTCGGGTCAGCTAGTTATAAAAAAAAACAGGACATAGAAACATTTCTTGAGAATCTTTGTCCACTCCAAGCGTAATGACATAAATCCCAATAAAAATCTTGTTTAGGCGTGATAAAGACGTGAGGAAGGGGGAGGGAAGACTTTAGTGCTGTGTTTCATTACAGAATGAAGAACTCACATGCTTTGACCACGGAAGGACATTAGCTAAGCTGCACCTTTTAGTTTTTTTTTAATTGTATTTAGAGCGACAAACGAGTGTACAATTTACCTGATCATAAGTAATTTCTGCGATACCTACGGTATATTCGATAAGGAATCTTTACCACCTCTGATAACACCTAAAATGGAAAAGCCCGTAACCAGTAATAAAGATCTGTGGATACGTTTTTTGTGTTTTTTTTTATATATATATATAAAGAATGCTAGTTCTCTAATTACTAACGATAATATTCGAATGGCGGATCCGAACCAACGACCTTAAGATTGGCAGACTGTACACTGAACCATTAGGATATTGTCGCCTCGAATCTCTCACCTTACAGTCACCCTGTGAAGCATAGCAGTATTATGCTGTTATTTTACGCTGATATTCTGCGAGGGTGTGGTGTTTCCCCGGTCGAGCTGATGGATTCATCCTACCGTCAGGAACATACTGCAGCGTTACTCTATCACTGTTAAAAATTGAGAAACGAACCTACTGTCTGCGTCTTGTACTTATATTCTCCAATAAACCACGCGTCCATGAAGGTCTAAAATATAACATGTAGGTAATTTACGATTTTACAGCTGACGCAGTACAGTCTGCGTTTATAGATGGAGCAACCTATGCCAAAGTGTACCAACCCACGTAAATGTGATTTTGTCTATATGAAATATAAGTTCAATTTTCAGGCTAAGTTAAGATTGATTTAGATTACAATTGTACTATTTTAGTTATCTTATCCCATTAACTCATATAAAATATTAGTTTATATATAAGAAAAATGTGTTACTAAATAAACAATTTTTCTTTTTACATCCATTTATAATACATTTGTTAACTTTTGATAAGATATTGAATACAAACTAGTATTTTCTGTTATTAGAATTATGTGATATTTATTGTAAAATTGTGTAGGTTGATACATTTTGACATAACTCGGTTCACGGTAACGTTGTGTAACAGTGAGTTCGTACATAAAATATGAGGAGACCAGAAGTCCTCCAGTTTGTTTTGCGTTTTGCTTTGTTACGGTGACGTTATGTATTTGTTAAGTTTTAGAAACATAGTACTTTACTTTATTCATTATTCCCTTTCCTAATCAGATATAATGCATGTCTGTGTGTTCGCAGGAAGGTTCGTATGCACTGTAATTTTTTTTTTTAGTACAGGTGAAGGAGTTTACTAATTGTTCAAATAAATATATAAATTATTTTGAAAATAAAATAATATTGATCTTTTGAACAAAATGGAACTCGGGGTCACGCAACTCAATAACCCCGGCACGCGGTGTACTGGGCCCGTCATGCTTAACAACAGACGATGTCAAACAAATATTTGGATACGAGCCGAGCTGGCGCACGTGATCCTTTTTCTATTTCGTATTGAAGTGTTGTTATGGATTCAGCAATAAAATGAGACTTCTATACGAAGAACGTCGAAAGCGTCAAAAAAAGTAAATATATATATATATATATTCCATCTCAGTCCTCAAGGGTGACACATCTACATTATGATTCCTTGTCAAGGATGAATATATAATCCTGGGCCGCAGGAGAACTGTTTACTCGTTTCTTACTTTCAAAGTAATAAAAAAAAACTTTGCTCCTAGAACCGATTAACTATTGGGAAGAAAGTTTCTTCGGTCATCGCAGCGTAGGACGCCACCCCCAATAGACGTAGTGATAGATCGTATTTTGCTTTCAGGAGGCTTATGTTCAAATGTGGACTAGTGGGAATGAGTATGTCTGCAGTATAAAGCTGTTCAGTACTTTTGGTCATATGCTTACATTAAGCGATAACAATATTCCAGTTGTTTTATTAATTCGTTGCGACCTAGACCACAGCGCAAGCTAGTTGTCTGTATTTGAAGCAACTAGCTCTGCTTTCCCATCGCGACACCAGGTGGCACTGTATCTTTTCTTGGCCGTGTCTGTTTATATATTTGATCACATTTTTTTTAATAAGTGTGACAACGTAACACTCAGCGCATCTGATGGTAAGTGATTCATCATCAAAAAACAATTCAAAATGCACATGCGTTTTCACATCTGAGGATTGAGAACGAATGCCTCATTAGGGACCTACACTCACCATCCGAAAGACAGCAGTGTTATGCTGCTATTTCACGCTGGTGTTGAGAGCGTGATCCACCCCCTGTCGAGTCGACCTATCTAACAGCATGCGAAGATTTTTCCTACATTACAAATTCAAGGGAATTGAACATTTCCTTTATGCTATACATTACGTATGTTAATTCAGTACATCATTCATCATTGTCAACTCGTTTTCCCCTGGCGGATATAGACCTCTCGTTAAACTGATAAGGCTCGATCCAGGGCCACTTCTAGTAAATATGCACATGTCTACCTTCTTGAGTTTGCCTCTCGATGACTTTTCATCAACAATGTATCGATTTACCGTGTGTCATGACTATTGCCAATTCAGCTTCTTGGTCCATTTGTCTTACGGCACTAAACTATCTGTTAAATACTGTTCTTTGGTCTATTTGTAAGATGTTATTATATATTTTAAATATTATTGATCGTAAAGGAGTCATAGTCGACAAGTATTACCGTTTAGGGCAATCGAAGTAAGGTCGTTTGGTCGTCTTTAGTAGCAACAGTTTATCTTTCGAGATGACAGACATGTATGATTAACGTACACGAAATACAACGGAAAGTTATACCATACATAATTTAAACACTTGAGATATATATATATATATATATATATATATATATATATATATATATATATATATATACTCTATACCAGCATAATATTCCTGTATTTCGTCTGGTGAGTGGAGACGAGACGGAGACTTTTATTACTGGTGACGAGGCATTCCATCTAAGCCTTAAAGGATGACAATGCATCTGCAGGGCCGCAGGAATCACTTGCCATCAGGTGAACTGTGTGCTCGTTCGTTACTTACAATGTTATAAAACAAGTAATATTAATAAAACGCACTTGAGTTTTCAATCGTGTTAATATTTCTATGAGGAAATTTTATGAGTATCATATTGTTGATAAATTAAAAGTGATCTACGAATCACTACCTACCCTGCCATCGAACAAATAACTTATTTTACAGCAATATATTTATGTCTTGGTAGCTAAGCTCTGGGCGCTCGCTTTTAATTTCACCGTACGCGAGAAATTCCCGTTCGTGATATGACCCAGCGATGAAACTATAGTTAGTTTCAATTTTAAATGCCGACTTATAAGATATTCGGCGCCGAAGGAAACCATCGTTAGGCAAACCTGCCTTTAACCAAAACCAATGTATCATTTATGCTCTTATTTCTTTATAACTTTATTTAATTTCACAAAAATTTGTAATTCTTAAATTGTATAAGTCGAGTGTTATTAAACCTAAACCCGGTACACCCGTATGATATGGCGGGTGTACTCTTTTACTCACTGAAGGACATTTATTTTCCATTACACATATATCATACTGTATTTTGAAAATGTGAATAAGTGGAAATCATACAATAACTGTATCTATAAGTATAAAAGAAAACAATCGGTGGACTGTTCGTAAACCTCTCTAGTTAGGATGTATAGGTTTCCAGGCTGTTTTTATTTTAAATATTGAAATATGATATATATTTCAATATTCAACATTTTTTTTACGAAACTTAGGGTACAAGGATGATATATTGAAACAAAATAGCACCTATAATGATCTCTTAAAATTCTATAAGACACCTACACTTTCCAACCGAAGAGACTTAGTAGATTTATATTTCCTACACAAAATAATAAATGGAATCGTGGATTGTCCTAATTTAGTGAATAGGGTAAGATTAGCAGTGCCGAAATATAATGCAAGATCCCATCTTAAATGCACTATTAAAGCTCAGATCACAAAAACCAATCTGGGCAGAACCGCACCTCTCAACAGAATTGTTATTACATATAATAATATATATAAAAAGGCATATCTTGACATTTTTCGACACTGTATGTGACATGTATATATATTTCTTTATTACGTTTTTGTTATCATTTCTTTTTATTATTGTTTTTTTTCATATTACTTTATTAAATTTAGTCTAGTTTAATGCATGCTGAGTTAGCCTTTAAGTTTAATGTAGTTAATGTACTTTGAAAACATTGTATATAACGTTGGCTTTCTAATAAATAAATAAATTCATAAGACACAATCTCCATTAAACTTCTGATATGTTAATTTTATCTAGAATGACGCCTGTTTACAAAATAAGCACACAACTTATTTTTATGTTGTACATTAAGCCAATAGAATTCGCTACCATTTAAAGACCTAGTTACGTTTGTTATATGACTAGCTCTTAGGACTTGTGGGAATGTGTGCTAAGCGCTGATTTGATGGACTTTACGCCCTATGTAATTAAGGTCAGGTTCATTTGGCAGCTTTTTACCTTGGCTTACATTTACAACGGTAATTAAGTTAAAGTTAATTTCGCAATGGAACTAAGTAAAGGGGCACGTTAAGTATTATCTTTATTTAACTAGATGAGAAAATGCCAGGGCTGGTAATTAATAAGTATCGGTCGAAATGGATGCGGTCTTTTTCGATGTTAGCTTAACTGAAGGAAAATGGCATAAAGTCATTTTCTTTAACAGAACTCTTTCTAAATATATTGCCTGTCCATATTTGAAAGTCAATCTTTATTTGTCTTGAATTTTTGTATAGGATTAATTTATGTGATTTTGGGTCAGTCATAGCACTAAAACATCCCCCCTGCCTTACGTATAAAACAACTAAAAGTGGAATTTGGGTTCGCAGGTCATCAGGGGTGGGGGGGTAGGGAAGCTTGGAACACTAAAGTGAACTCGGGGATGACTGCAATATGGTGTGGGTTAGTGTTGCTATAGGTCCGTAGGAGATCCCCGAGTCCTTTTCACCGCATTGAAGTTTGATTGGGAGGAAATCCTACATTCATATATACATATCCTTTGGTAACATTGTAGACTTAACCGTACAGAAGATAGTTGGAAATCAGGTATTCCATGTTAGTCCTCAATGGTGATAACCCGATCTGTAAGCTGAAGTTTGGATGGATGAAGTAATAATGGTCTGTAGTGTAGACTTACCATCGGGTGACAGGTTTTGTCATTTCTCACCTCAATTTTATAGAAATGAAGTGTTTTTAGGTCTCAACTGAGCGCCATTAGCGCTCGGTCACCTCTCAACCCGATGGAACTGTAAAAGCCCTTGGGCTAACAGCAGACGGAAAAAAAAATCTAGTACATTTTATATTCAAAACATTCTGGATTGTAATTTTCTCTTTTGTTTTCTTTCATATTTCAAATGTTCATAGAGTTTTCTATTCCGCGACATGTTCTGCTTTTTAACATCATTTATTTACGACACAGCGGAACTCATTCGTCGTAGCTTTCCCACGAAGGTTTTATACAGTGCCTGTGATACGAGGCGAACGGCGAGGTCTAAAAACCGACAATTTGCGCAATACAAGTAATGACGGCGTGGCGTAGTGGTTAGAGTATTTGGCTCCTGCGCCGCGGGTACTGGGTTCGATTCCGATCACAAAATGAAGAATCTCTGGATGTTTTGTAATATGAAATTGCATATGAAACTTTCTGCGATATTATTGAATATGCGTTACATCTGAATAGAGAATAGGGGATTTCGTATATCCCAATAGTTACAACACCTAATATATCCAGCTGATGCCATCTGCTAAAAGTTATGCCCGTCAATATCGACCGAGTGCGTATCGTAACAAGTTGCTAGAAATCAACTTAAGAACCATGCTACTATGACAAATGCAAAATATTAAGTTATTATTTATTTATATATTACCAAGTTATTAATTAACGGCTTTAGGCGGCTTGTCTTTATAATAAAATAAACATGGAAATATATATATATATATATAGTTTTAATAACGTGGATAAGTATCATTACATACAAGGAAAGAGAAGAATTTATTGACAATATATAAGATAAAATAACATGGTCGCAATTGAAAACGAATATATGTACGCACACACACACACACACGCATGCACAGACACACACATAATTACAAACACAATGTTTTAAAATTGATTTAATTTCTCTTTTCTTTTCTTTTATCAACTATATTTTAATTAATTATTTAAGGTATTAGGTAATTTTTATAATTTCATGTTCTTTTGTAATGGAAGACCGGCGTCGTCTCCTGCCACAAGCGTTGTATGCTTAAAAGGAAGGTCCAATCATTACCAATGAAAAATTGTAACTTGTTAAGGATATAAAAAAATATTATTATTATTATTAAATATATAAGGTATCGCTTGTGACCGCGTTGCTATCCACGTCTAAGCCACAATAGTCTACTTCGGAACTAAGTTTATAATTAATTAATACTTATAATGGTACAACTATCTATGTTAACATATTAATAATATAAAGATAAAATGTTATTAAAAGAAATAATAATATTAGGCGACATTCTCGGAGGAATAGATCTATGACATGCAATATTGTCTAAGTTACTTAGCAGAATAGAATTCCTGCCGCGAAACTGGCCGTAGGCCAATTTCATCGATACATTTTAATGGAATTTTATGTACTTTTTGGCATGATATTGGTTTTGATATGTTCTTCTGCACCAGGGAAAAAATGAAACGTTTCGTTTTATAGTATAAATGATTAGTTTACACAGTTAACTGATAAAAGAAAGATAAGTAAGATAAATTAAGTGCCGTCTACGTCCACACTGAACGAGGATCCAAGATGTACACGCGTTGTCATCCCTGAGGGATGTTCTTCATCGTCTCATTCCTTATTTCGGGAGCACGGAAGTGTTCCGAGCTGCAGGTACCTGTTTATCACTAGGAGAATTGTGTGCTAATTTATCACCACTGAACCAAAACCATAACAATTCACTGGAGTATCGAAATTAAGTTAACATTAAGCTATATTAAATTATCTTTTGTTTGTTAATGTACGAACCAAATATAGTTAACTTGAATCCTCGTGCCGCTAAGGTTGAGTAGTTCGATAAAACTTAACCTTGGAGGGATATTAATGGTTGCAAAGAAAAAGAAAACGATGTTTCACTACTGAATACTTTTTTGTCTATAATTTGTGTATTCATAACGATTATTTTCTTAGTACTGGGTTAATTTCCGAGGTAATATTATGAAGAAAATACAAAAGAGTCACCAGTAATAAAGATCTCCGGATCCCTGCACACACACCAGGCGAAACACAGCAGCATTATACTGCTATTTCACGCTGGCATTCTGTGACACACATCGTCACTGACTTGACCATCTGACAATAGGTCATTCTGCAGCTAGAAACGAACTGTAGCATAGCTGTACCACTGTTACTTCTATTGATTCATCATTTATCCTAGATAAGGCTTATGACAACGAGATGCATTATTTGATGATGAACTACCTACCGTTCATCACCATATTATGAAGATCAGTAGGGCTAAGACGCTATTTACGACGATGTAGCATGATTTCGTTTGACGATTTCGTCCCCGTCTCTTCGTCGTCATCGAGTCAATTTATTAATACTGTAGCCCGTTTTTATCCACTTTTAGCATAAGTCCACCTGCTGAGCTTAAACTTCGTCTCATCATCTCGATGGTCGGCAATCCACCACTGTGCTTTATTCGAAATTGTGGAATCAGCTGTCGCTAGCGGTATTTCCGATGCGATAAGAATTGGGGACCTTCGAATGAAGGGCCTACATCTTTAATAAAGGCTGGTATCGCATCTGCGACTCCTCAGGTGTTGCGGGTGTTTATGGGCAGCGATGATCACTTAGCGTCGGGTGTGCACGCTTGCTGTTTGCCACTTAAGTATATGTTTAATAATATTATAAAGCTGAAGCGTTTGTTTGTTTGAACGAATTGAAAAAATATTTTTGGGTTGGATAGTCCATTTATCGAGGAAGGCTATATAACATCACGCTGCGATCAATAGGTGTCTAGCAGTTTTTTTTTCGGGCTGATGGCCGTTTTTAGCCCGAGGGCTTTTACAGTTTCGCCGGGTGAGACCTCTATTAGTGGGAACCAGCACAAGAGATCCCGTGAGGGAGGCGGTTAAAGTTACGCAAAAGCCATGTACGATAGAATTGTTCCCCTTTAAAAGTTGTTTTTTTAAAAAAAAGCGTCGCTTTCCCGAGACATACCGAGCATCGTGTAGTCTACGCGAACGAAGTCGCGGGAACAGCTAGTTCTATATATAAAAAAGCTTGAATATCACGTAGACGCGGTAGTTACTTGTTCAATATGTCTGTTATCAAATACAAATGTTACGTAGTGCTAATATTTATAAATACGAGTATTTCGGGCGCGGCGTGGGTGTGTCTCAACATGTGACGCAAACCTAAGCATCGAAAAAACATATTAGTTTGGTCATTTACAGTGGTAGAGCTACACAGTTTGTTTCTAGCTGCAGCATGAATGGGTCAGTAAGTCCGACCGGGTTAGGACCACCCCTCACAGAATACCAGCGTAAAATAGCAGCGTAAATACCTTTATTACTGTTGACGAGGCATTCCATCTCAGTCCTCAAGGCTGACAACGCATCTATCTGCATTACGATTCCTTGTCAAGGATGAATGTAGATGTCTTGGGCCGCAGGAATCACTTGCCATCAGGTGATCTGTGTGCTCGTTCGTTACTATCAATGTAATAAAAAAAGAATAAAATCTTTTATTATTTATTTTGTGGTTAATGCTGTTGTAATAAAAAAAATATTATGTATGTTGCCTAGACAACAAAAGAGACTGTTTACTGTTGGAACTAGTTTTTCGTCATTTTAAGTGACGATTGCACACCACCAACACCGATTTTATTCAACAAAGATTCAAGATGCCCATGCGTTGTCTGAGATGGACTGCCCCTGCACCGGATTGGGTCTTCGGTTCGTCACACTCACCATACGAAACACGAAGACATATGCTGCTATTTAATCCTGGTATCTCGTGAGGGCGTGCACCTCCCCGTTCCAGTCGATACATGCATGATACAACGACAAAGTAGCTGCATCCACCACAGTATAATCTTCGTGTGTGTGTGTGTTGTCCTTAAAGATAGACCGGACTTGAAAGGATAAGATAGCTAGGAAGAAAAAGATTACATATATAAAGGTAAACAACTAATTTAGTTAAATTAATATTACATAATGACGACATATCGATTATGTGATGACGTATACGATTTACAGAGTTGGTTGCATATTTACTTACTTTAACTTATTATATATATATATATGTGTGTATATATATTTATTAATATTTGATATACTGCTCAATGTGCTAAAACTAGCCGATCCTTCAGACGTCTTACCTAAATTTCGATAACTTTAATTGTGATCGTATTGCGAATTTGTGAAAATTATACATCGATCGAATAGTGGGTTATGGTTTTGGGTTATTATGAGAACAGAAAAAAGCAGATTAACTTTTCCCGAACTAGCCGATCTGACGGGCAATTTTATCAATTTTTCTTTTCAATGAAAACCTAATTCTAGTTATTAAAAAAATATAAAGAAATCGCTCTCAAGTGGATTAGTCTACCAAGGAATGATATTTTCTTTTTATTTATGTATTTCCTTTATCAAAAATAGGTCGACACGCACTAATACATGACTTATATATTAAATTTACTTTATTTTTCCTTGTCGACAGATGCCGGCAAAGGGCTACGGAGTAACCTTATGCGCATGCGCAGATCGGCGCTTGGCAAATCGGCGCCAACGCTTTCCGTCCACGTGGTAAGTTGAAGTGTTTTTTTAATTGTCATTCCTAATCACAGTCTCAAATTTATCACAGTACTTTCTTATAACATTAGATGTGATAATCGAGCACTCAACTCACCTGATGAACAGCGGTCTATGATATCTTCACCCATCCATCCTCATCTAAGATTCAAGATGCGTTGTCACCCCTAATGATTGACGGTGGCCAAAACAGGGTTATGCTGATATTTCATTTTGATATTCATACAAGAGAGCTAGCGGTGTCTTTAAGCGTTGGCTCTTAATTCATGGTTAACGAGAAGCCGAGTTCGATCCCCGATGCCGGCACCTATAATACTTGCAATTTTAAGAAAGAATATATCTGGTATCCACCAGCATGTCTAACAAATAAATATGATTAAAAAATATTTCGAATACTATAATATTATATATATATATATATATATATATATATATATATATATAAATATATACATATATATATATATATATATATATATCCTGTAACTTTCTTTTTAACTACCTTTTTTAAATATATATGCGTCCAAGTTAGTTCATTGCAAGGAGGCGTCTTGTTCCTGCATCCATCCACCTAGCCAATTTCGCAAATCCACTTTTCATCTATTGAGGGATCGACACTATGTTATCTAATACATAGTCGGCACTGAATCTGGAGAATCTGATCCTATTGCCACTTCGATTTGCTGAGTTTTAAATTGTATATAATAAAATGTAAAAGTAATAAAATGAACCACTTTAAAAACGTATATATATATATATATATATATATGGCTTATCAAGTCTAATTACCATAAGGGCACATTTCCAAGAGAAGGTTTCTATTCGGCACCCGTAAAAAATCGTGACGTATAGAATCGTATATATTAAACGTATATAAATCGTGTCAAGTCTAATTACCATTAGGGCACATTTCCAAGAGAAGGTTTCTATTCGGCACCCGTAAAAAATCGTGACGTATAGAATCGTATATATTAAACGTATATATGTCTTATCAAGTCTAATTACCATAAGGGCACATCTCCAAGAGACGACTTCTACACGGCACCCGTAAAAAAATTTTGACGTATAGAATCGTATATATTAAACGTATATAAACCGTGTCAAGTCTAATTACCATTAGGGCAAATTTCCAAGAGACGATTTCTGCACGGCACCCGTAAAAAAATCTTGACGTATAGAATCGTATATATTAAACGTATATAAATCGTGTCAAGTCTAATTACCACTAGGGCACATTTCCAAGAGAAGGTTTCTATTCGGCACCTGTAAAAAATCTTGACGTATAGAATCATATATATTAAACGTATATATGTCTTATCGAGTCTAATTACCATAATACAATAAGTCGAAATATCATTACAACGCATTTTCAAGACACGGTTTCTACACGGCGCCGATAAAAAACCGAGACGTATAGAAACAGACCTCGCTTGCACACGAGACGGAACCGTGTGCAAATGCACGCGACACGGTTTGTGATTAGTTCGCTACTTATTGATGGTTTTTTTCACCTGGTACAGTCACGTTGCCACTTGGTTTCTAGTTGCAACTTGAATGCCTCGACCGGATTAGGATTATGCGCTGATAGAATAGCATAATAGAATAAAGCAGCTGTGTTGGTGTGGTGAGTGTCCGGGATCCGGCGACCCGAAGAGAGGTGATGAGGCATTTGTTCTTAAATCTTAGTCGAGGATTGACGTTGGTGTCATGGTCCGCTGTCATCACTTACTATCCAGGTAGACTATCTTTCATGACCCCTTATATTACTTATTATCGTACAATCATGTCAGAATTCATCCTCATCATCTCGATGGTGGGCAGTCCACCACTGTGCGCTTCACGCGAAATTTCCTGTTACGCACAACTACTATGTGGAATCAGCTGTTTTCAGCGGTGTTTCCGAACCGACAAGACTTGGGACCTACAAAAGAGCTCACACCTTTGTTAAAGGCTGGCAACGCATCTGTGACTCCTCTGGTTGCGGATGTCCATTGGCGGCGGTGATCACTTGCTATCGGGTGGGCTGCTTGTTCGTTTGCCACCTATTGTATAAAAAAAATATATAGTGATTTTTTTAAAAAAAGAGTTACAAACTCACTACATGAATTTTGAATAATGTACTCTAAAATATACAATACGTATGAGTGTGCTAGCATAAATGAAGACAATAATTAGACTACAAAAACATATATTTTAAAGTTTTTAGATAAAAATTTTGACAAATTCAAGTTTCTGTGAAGAAGTGACTTCGGTGCTTAGATTTTTTTTAAATTTATTGATACAAAGTATGATCCCGACCCACCTGCATTCGTAGACTTCCAGCAAACTCGCGTAGGTCGTCACTCAATCTAGTGGGGCGTCATCATAGCCACCGACAATCCGAGGTTGCTTCTTAGGAATCTTTCTTCCTCGTCGGTTTTGTTTTATTACGTTTAGAATAACAAAAGAGCACACAGTTCACCTGATGGTAAGTGATTCCTGCGGCCCGTGACATCTACATTCATCCTTGCCACGGAATCATAGGCGCTGTCAACAGTAATAAAATTCTCCGGATCCCTGCACTCACCAGACGAAACACAGCAGCATTATGCTACAATTTTACGCTTGTGTTCTGTGAGGGTGTGGTCCTACCCCGGTCTAGCTGACCCATTCATTCTACAGCTAGAAACAAGCTGCAATGTAGCTCTACCTCTGTAACGAGTTCGATTTAGAGATGAGTTACACGTAAAATTACTAATAACTATCTATAATTTTTGTATAATGGACATATTACATTGTTTATTGCGATTTCACTGTGAAATTTTTACAATAATGTATTATATTCGTATATTGGTATATATAAAAAATTGTTTGTCTGTTTGCGCAGAAAGAATCATGTGCAGTATCGAGGCGGCCGTCGCGGCTGCCACAACCGCCTCCGCATCACAGACTGTCGCTGGTGGTAAGTCAATTATTTGTAAACTGGTATACTTTTTGTAGCGACAAAAAAAGATTGCTGTTATCAATTAATGTTAGAACTAACATCTATAATAATAGCACCCGTGACTGCGTCTGGCGTGTACTTCAGAATTGGGTCCACAGAGAAATGAAGAGTGTATGACGACATAGTGTCTCTTAGCCGCATATCACTTTACCCTCAGCCGAACAGTATGCTTTTTCTCACATATATATTTATTTATTTATTTATTCTATCTTTATGTTCTCTATACAACAGGTTTACAAGGACTTAATGCCCAGTGGCATTCTCTACCAGTCAACCCTGAGAGTTCAAGAGAATATGTTGGTAGGCATAAAAATAAAAAGGATAATTAGATAAAAATATCAAATTAAACATAGATACACGTCAAAATAATACGTAATAAATATAAATATTGATACATAGATAACAATATATATATATAAACACATAAATACACAAATACCAAGAGGAAATATATATAACAGATGTCATTTACCTTCAAGTAATGTTGTCGAATAAGAGATTTAAAAGAAACATTACTAGGTGCATTCTTGACATCATCCGGAAGGGCGTTCCAAAGGAGTATGGCCTGCCTGTACTACGAAAGAATAACGGAAGAATCGAGTGCAATGGAATGGAAAACTAATTCTCATTCTATTTAGGGATCGAGGTACACGGTCAAGAGAGGAATGTAGAAATCGGAAGTCATCTTTAAGATAAGATGACATCCGATATATGTTGTGGTCCTATTTGAAAAGTAGAAGAAAACGTTGTATATTCATTTATTTATACTTGATTTGAAAAACAACATACGCTACGCTTAAAGGCAGATTTGTGTCATTAAGTATTCTCTACCAACCTGAGGTTTTACTGAACTTTAGTTTTTTATAAAAATAATAATAAAATCTTTATTTATAGGCAAATCGATTCATAAAGGCTGACTTAATGAACTTAGGTATTCTCTACCAGTCGATCCTAGGATGATGCAGATATAATACTCCCACACCCAGGAACCAGCTGCAACGTGTCTCTAACACTGTTGGTCAATTCAGTCGTGAAAGTCGTGACCACGTTAAATTTTGATTGTCTATTAACCTATACACTGTAATCGTTTGCCGCTATCAGAGCTATAAAATGTAAATTATTCGTTTAATTCCTCCCATCCCGTTTAGAGATGACACATTGAAAGTCGACACGAGACGAACGACGAAGACGCGAGAGATCTCGTGGGTGAAGTCGACCGGGAAATCGTCACGTTCCGCGTGGATGTACTCCTGCGCACTCGGAGAGAGCTCATTTATATTTATGACATAAGACGGCCGTGGGTGCATAGTGGTTAGCGCACTTGTCAGCGAACTAGAACTTCCTAGACTCGAACCCGTAATATGTATTTTTTTTAAAATATAATCGTGATAAAATAAAACACAGTCCATGTTGGTAAGTGATTCTTGCATCCTATCATCACGATGAGATGCTTCGTGACCAGTAAGTGTCTCCGGATCCCTACATTCACCAGACGTCGTAACACGGCAGCATTATAAGGCTTGTTTCACACTGGTATTCTCGGGCTTAGTACCGACAAGCTCGATAAGAACAACTCATTCTGCATGTAGAAACGAACTGCATCGTGACTCGAATATTGTCATTATTACTTTCGTGTATTGATTTAGGCTATAGATAGCTATTGTATAATAGCTTTTTTTAAGCTATAGTTAGTTATATAATAGCTTTTATAAGCTATAGTTAGTTATATAATAGCTTTTATAAGCTATAGTTAATTATATAATAGTTTTTTTTATACAAGAGCTTACTGTGAGCTAAACGAGGTTTTGACTCACCTGATGGTAAGTGATCACCATCGCCCACGAATGTCTGCAGCATCAGAGCAGTTGCAAGTGCGTTGCCGGCTTAGGCTCTTTTCTCCAAGTCGTAACGGTTCGGAAACACTGCTGGCGGCAGTTGATTCAACAGAGTAGTGCGTGATAATAAATTATCGTGATATAATTATGTCCGTACATAGCGGACAGTGAAGGATTTGCAACTATTAAGACGGTGAAGATCAAATAATAATAATACTTTATTAATCATTTAATAAATCCATGACTCATGGACGGGGAATAAAATCTGTATCTCAGAAACAGTGCCCTCTCACATTTTTTTTCAAGTACATTTTTACAATAAATCTCGACAGTGAATGTTTAAAGTAACAAACAGATAATAAAAGTAATTAAAATCTACGTGTGTGTTTGCGTGAGCGTGCTTGTGAGTGTGGGAAGGTATGCCTGTGTGTCTTTATATATAGTATACTTATTTATGTAAATATTATTTGTAATAAATGCTCCGTTTGTTTGTATGTAGTCTAAAGATGGAAGTTAACTTTTAATTTAGATCAATTGAAGTAAGAAAGCGCATAGAAATTTAGTATTTTCTGCACCTTATTTTACAGATACATATGTCGCTAGATAACTATGCTGTCGTTTGGTAAAGGAGGTGTTATCTTTCTTTGAAATGATTTTCTCTTACACAAGTTCGCTAATGACATTTATTTTCTCAAAAAAGAACAATTGACAGTTCACTTGCATTGAGAATAATCTGATAAATACGTTGATACTCAGCTGATACAGATGGCGTAACATATATTAACATGTACATGGGATGTGTTATATGTAACTGTTATCAAATATATTTAATATTGAATTATATATGTATTCGCGAACTAAACTTAATATTTATCATTAAAAGAATGAAGAAAGATTTCGTAGCATCGTATAGACTTTAAAAGTTCTTCAAGAGATTCTATACACGTATTACATTCTCTTATTTTCATTGTGTACGTACTTGATATGTAAAATGAGAAGAAAATAAGCTCTCAGGTGCGGTAAGCTCAGTGGCGGTCGGGCGTTAACGTCATACATACCTACGTTACGAGTTAAATTCGATCTCCCGCGCCGTTATCACCGTTGATTGATCTCGATTGAAATTTGATTGCTGGTATAATCGGCAACGTTATGCCTAGACATATTTATATTATTGTTAGTCTTTTTAAAATGCTAACAACATCTTGGTATCCACTCCAACTTAGCTGCCAAGTCTGAGCTGGAAGATTGGTCACGAAAATAATCGACGTTAAGTTTTGCAGACCGTACACTAAACCATTAGGCTATTGAAGATTTTATTGAATACAGTTTCATAATGTTATAATACGAAACGGAATTGAATTCTGCCAGTAGAGCCACGCTGCACCGTTTCTAGTTACAGCATGAATGGGTCGGCACGACCGGCGAAGCGTCACGCCAATACAGAACACCAGCGTAAAATAGCAGTATAATGCTGCTGCGTTTTGTTTGCTGTGTGTAAGGATTAGACGACTCTTGTGATGAGGCATTCCATCTTAGTCTTCAGGGGTGACAACGCGTCTGCCTTGCGACTCTTCATCGAGGATGCATGTGTCATGAGTGGTGTCATGAGCCGCAGGAATTACTTATCATCAGGTAAACTGTGTGCTCATTTGTCATCTGCAATAGAATAAAAATTAAGTCAGCATGCGTACCACACAAAACTGGTTATATAAAGTATAGAGGAGAAGGTACCTTATAAAATCTTATTGCTAAGGTGATTTTACTGTTTTTTTGCCGTAAAGTACTCGATAAGTATTAACGATTATAAGGTTTTTTTTTAACGACAACGACTCACCTGATGGTAAGTGACCACCGCCGCCCATGAACGTTCGCAACACCGGAGCAGTCGCAGGTGCGCCGCCGGCCTCTGAGAAAGGTGTAGGCTCGTCTCTTGAAGGTCCCCAAGTCGTATCGTTAGTAGTCGTCGGTTCGTATATACAGTCGATTCCACAGAGCAGTTATGTGTAGCAGAAAATTTTGTGTTAAGTGTGGGCTTACCGGCGGGGTTGCCAACTATCGAGAGGATGAGAATAAAATTTAATTGAATTCTGTAACAATGTACTGTTTCAGATACATATAGATTTCAGAGAACAATTCCTCATAACACTCCTCGTGGTAAATTCAGTTAGAAAAAGTTGCGGGTGATCTTCACTGCCCCCTATCTAATAATATATTTTATAACATTGAGAGTAGCAAACGAGCACACGGTTCACCTGATGGCAAGTGATTCCTGCGGCCAATGATATCTACATTCATCCCTGACAAGGATTCATAATGCAGACACGTTGTCACCCTTGAGGACCGAGATGGAATGCCTAGTCACCAGTAATAAAGGTCCCCGGATTCCTACAAAACACACAGCAGCATGCTGCTATTTTACGCTGGTATTCTGTGAGGGCGTGGTCCTCCCCCCAGTCGAGCTGACCTGTTCATTCTGCAGCTAGAAACAAACTACAGTGTAGCTGTACCCTTGTGGAAGTACACACTCGAAACGGTCGTAACATTTTTTATTTATGAACTTATTATAAAATAAATAAATAAATCCCCACCTCCCCTAACCGTGAGTGTTGTTAAGCACTCGAAATGGTTATAAAAAACGCGATAAAATCTGCAAAATTAGTTTTATTCAATGCGTAGTATTCGCTTGAATAATATATATATATATATTACTATTACTATTATGTAAGAAATTTATAATGAGTTTTCTCTTTTAGATGCCGGAGAATCTGAAAATATCTCTGCCTGTATTAAAATGGACCGCATTAGTACACGCTTTGAATTGGTGAATGTTGTTGTTGGTTCTGCTAAGTGGTAAAAATGAATGTTATTTAGAAGACGATTGGCAAGGACGAGAAATCGAGAATTCCAGCCATTCAGATATAAGAGGATTCTGTAAAACCGTGTAATTTTACGATTTAATTTTTATATTATAATATATATTTAAAAAAAAGTGCAATATAAAGTCGAAGTTATCTTATCTGTATTGCAGCAGCGTTTTTACAGTTTTTTATTTTATTTATGATGATTCATTGCACATGCATTGTTAATGCCCCGGAAAAATAAACACGTAGCATATTTTATCAAACTGTCATATTTATAACATGAAATGGTTTCACTCGAGGAAGGTCCATACCCTCACAGAATATCATCGTGTAATAGCTGCTATTTTTCGCACGGTGACTGTTGGTCCAAGAATCCCAATCAGGTAACGAGACATTTAATTCCTTTGACGACGCATGCGCATCTTAAATCATTGTTAAGACCTGGATATGTTGATATAATGGGCCGTAGATATTATCATCAACTTTAATATTATAAAAAGCATAGTATTCAACTATAAAATGCATAGGCTTATAATGGTTTAAGGTACGGTCTGCGAAACTTAAGATCGTAGGTTCAAATCCAGCATTCAACTATTGTCGTGGACCATGTCGTAGTACAAGTATTTTCAGCCTAGTTGGAGTGGTTAACCGGATTATTGGTTATATTAAAAGCATTGCTAATATTCTAAAAAGTAATCATTAATATGATATTATTATTTATTTAGCATTTATTGGATTAACCTTAACAAAATTAAAGTTTCATAAAGGTCGACCCAAGGTATAGTGAGATATTGCAATAGGTGTGGTGTATATAGCAATAAAATAAAAATAAAGAATTGTAGATACATATATAGATATTAAATACATATACATGTTGCAGTAGCTACCAATACATTCCTTATGTGGATGATGAAATTATATGATTACAGATAACTTAAGCAACTAAGGCGGACGTGAACCAAAATTTTAAAACAGTTTTAATTACTGATCGAATAGATGTGTTTCTCTGTCGTATATTTTACTCATACAAACGTTTTTTATAATAAACTTAATCATTAAATCCCTCCGTGGGTTTATCCACGATTCGTGCGTGACGGATCGGTAAAATAAACCACAATTCAAGGCTGCATTGTAACTGCGGCCGATTTGACTAAAGCCCTTTTACTAACGACAGCTACTTGAGATAAATACGTCGTAACATAGTGTAGTCTGGCGCGGTGAAACCATTTATAGAGAAATTTGTTACGTTCTGAACGTAATATATTTTGAATAACCAAAAATTTGTTTTATAAATATTTTGTTGTAATTCCCTAGAAACGTTTAATTTCAAATATTGATGGCTAGAATGTTGTTTAATATCAACAACTACCCTGCCGGCACCGGGTATCGAACACTGTTTGCTCGGTCACCGTGAATTCAAAACTAGACGCTGAGACTAGTAACGGGAGCGCCTGTGCACGGGGAGGGATCCCTTGTGCTCGGGAGCCCCTGTGCTGGTTACCCACTAATAAAAGTCTCGGCTGAGCGCCATAAGCGCTCGGTCACCTTTCAACCCGACAAAACTGTAAAAACCCACCGGCTAACAGCGGCCATGAGCCCGATAAAAGAGAGACTAGTATTAGAAAAAGTATCCACCGCCGCGGTACATTGCGGATTTGTGGACTTAATATGTCTTCGAAGTATTTCTTTTTATTATTCCCTTACACATGCAGGTCTCACGATGTATTCCTTCAACGCCGTGCACGTGATAACAGAGCAATTTTTTTATTTTTATGCCTACCAACATATTCTTTTGAACTCCCATGGTTGACTGGTAGAGAATGCCACTGGGCATTAAGTCCGCCCTTGCAAACCTGTTGTTTAAGAAAAACAAATACCACCCAACCACCAATTTTTACGCACAGCCACTCTGGAACAATTTCACATGGTTGCTGCGTGCACCTTCATTGAAGATTTAAAAATCTTGGTGTTATTGTATGTTTTCTTTTAAATAATGCAACGATACACAAAAGTGTCCCGAAAAACGAAGGGTTAACATTCCGATTAACAATTACATTGGTACCGGCGCCGAGGGTCGAACTCAAAAGCATACGCTTAGACATTGAGCTACCACTGCTGTCTAGACTGGTAATAGTGATATTAGGTGTGACATTCGAGCACACATTTCAGTGTGTCTAATATTGTGCGCGCATATGAGCTTCAGGTGAAATGTGTGACCGTCGTTACATTAAAAAAATTGTTGGTTTTTTTTTTATAACAATACGTTTTGGAGCGTTTCTTTACCTACATTAACAACATGCCGGGGGGCGAGACATGTTGTTGACACAAAAGCTAACTGTTCCGACCGTAACATTGAAAAGGGGAAGGGAGGGCAAAAGCAATCCCGCCTGGGAAACCGACCCGTTCGTATTTTACAATTGAACTCAATCAGGGCCCTTCGCTGTGAGAAATAATTGCCTGGTTATACACGCTTGCACTCACATATACTAATCGTATTTATGAACCTTACATCATTAATATAAGGTTTAAAGTTGTTTGATACAGTAATCACTGATGCATTCTGACGCACTGATGGTGGCGTTGGGGTTCTTCAAGTAATAATATCCTAAATATGAATTACTTTAAAGCAATGAGTTTAATTTTTAGGGTTGAAATAAAAGGGTTGCGCTCTTGTGATTTATTCCAGGTATATTCATTTAAATACCTAGAGAGTGACAAATATTTTCGAAAGTAGAAAATGCTCTATAACAATATTTATATGTAAATAAATAAATATATGTGTGATTATTACATTATTTAAAGAAACGAAGGGCCCATGAGAACAGTTAGTTGTGGTCCTGATGGTAGGTGCAGCCTTAAACATTCATCATCAATCAAGATCCGTGTTCTTATCACATCTTGAACACCAACAAGTATGGTACATTTTCCGAAATATAATTCTTCTTCTTCTTACGGTGCCTCTTCAATGCTGAAGGTTGGCCGCCAACTTTGTAAACTTGCGAGAAGAAACATATTCTTCCGCTGACTTAATCTCCGTCCATTCTCTGATGTTTCGTAGCCATGACTTTTCCCTGCGTCCAGCGCGTCTTTTTCCTTCTATACTATAATTATAATGTCCTTTATATCGATTTCGACCGCGGCGATATCTTCTGGTTATTGCCAGGTGACATCGTTTGTGCAGAATATGTTTTTTTATAGTGCTGGTAGGATTTACAAAAACACAGAGACACTCGCTAGTCGCCCCTTCCCCTACTCAATGAATGAATGGGTCAACTCAACCGCGGTAGGTACACACGCTCACAGAGTAACAGCGTAAAATAGCGGTATAGCGCTGCTGTGTTTCGTCTGCTGAGTGTAGGTATGCGGAGAATTTTATTACTGGTGACGGGGCATTCCATCACAGTCGCCAAGTGTGACGTCGTATGTGCATTATGATTCCTTATCAAGGATGAATGTAGATGTAATGGGCCGCAGGAATCACTTACACGTGAGTTTGGTACTTTCAATGTAATAAAAAAAAGGTACAAAGGCAGTGTCAATGACACAGATAATATATATAAACAACAACATCCAGAGCGAAAATGCAACAATTTGTGATGCACAAATACTGTTCCTCGGCTGGGAATTGAACCCACGATCCGCGACGTAGCATCTAGGTACTTTAGCTACTACGCCACGTGGCCAACATAATGAAACTTAGGAGGTACATATTGTTCCATGTAAGTTTCTTTCACGCTGCGTTTGTCACTATGTTTCCTGAGATTCGTTGACTTTTTCATTTACTATCTTTATTACACCTTAAAATAGTGAAATATTCTAGAGCTAGGCAGTTTTCATGTAGGGCCACGTTACAGTTTGTTCCTAGCTACGTCATTAACGTATCGGATCCACCAGCGAGCGATTGGCAATGAGGCAACTAATCCAGAGTCCTTATGGGAGACAATACTTGTGCATGCGGGATCTTTGAAAATGGTTGAATCAAATCAAATAAACCTTACGTCTGTGTTTAATATATAAATATACAAGCATTAAACGTCTTTGTAAGTTAATAAATACTTACCACCCCTTCGGAAAAAGAAGCCATTGATATAATGCTATGAATAATTGAATTATGCATTTCGACTTATCAGCATGTCGAATCAACGGTATGGTTTGAGGATACAACGCTATTGTATTGTATTCTATTATGTATTAATACATGTATTATGTATTTAATATCTATATATGTATTTTCTTTACGTTCGTATTAATACAGTTATATTTGTTGTTTTTATTAATTAGTTTAATGACCTATAATACACATATCTCACCACGCCTTGGGTTGACTGGTGGACCTTCGTGATTTTTTAACTTTGGTAATGTTAATACAATAAAGAGTAAATGTATATTTAACATATATATTTATATATATAGGTGTCCGTACGTTTGCCAAGTATTATAAAAAAAAACAAGAATTGGTTCTTCAGTTTTTATCATTGTAAACTTCTAAATCTCCTATGTATAAAACGTCTACGACCAAGCGAGCGCTTCACACGAGTGGTTGAATAAACGTGAATGATACTCGAATACGCTTTGACAACCCACAACCGACATTTTCCGGGTCGTTTTTTTACACACAAGTACATCTCATTTATAAAGCGAAAATATTTTTACGTTATCACTTCACTAGAGAAATTTTGAGTGTATCGCATCGGCCGTCGGCTAAATTTTGTAAGGTTCGAATCCACCATTCGACTATTGTCGTCAACCGTTTCCTAGCACAAGCATTGTCAGCTTAGTTGGTGTGGTTAACCAGAATATTGGTAATGTTAATATAGCATTGCTAATATTCTTTTTAAAAAAAAATGTTGTTCCAGATTTAGCATATTTTATTTTAATTAATTTTAATCTGTTAACTTTTTGATATTGTGTTTTCTTTATTTTTAACTTTAATCTACTTTAGATATGACTGATTTGCATACGGATTTTAATAATAATTAAATTGTATCTTTTGTAATTTAATCTGAAATAAATTATTTATTATTATTACTAGGTGATACATTTCTGTAGAGGCAGAATTCCTAAACTATTATAGTTCACACCTTTATATTATACATTAGCATTATATATGATATGATCCCATCCCTTTCTGTTGGTTGCTACATTTAATTATCAACATGTCAAGTAATCATAATGCATATACGCATATGTCACCCTTGAGGACAGAGATGGAATGACACGTCAATAAAGGTCTTCGGATGCCTTCACCCACCAGACGAAACACAGCAGCATTATGCTGGTATTCTGTGAGGTCGCGGTCCTACCCCGCTCGAGCTGACCCTTTCATTCTGCAGTTAGAAACAAACTGCAGCGTGGCTTACATTAAGCTGCCTTTTAAAACTATATAAATCGATAATTATAGAACATAGATTTTAAATATTATAAACGTGCTACTCAAACGGTGACATGATGTATTAGATTCAATTGGATAAAAGTAAAAAAAAAACTATCACATTCCATTCCATATAAGAGAACTAAGAATTAAATTAGAGTGTTACAATAATTCGATTTAGATTTAAAATCAAAACCTATGGCCTCCTTATGCCGATGCTCTTGCCGCTGAGTTCATGAGTTCAAACGTTTTGAATACAATGCCTGTATACATATATACTGTATACATGTATGTGCTGCATACATAATTAACATATATTTGGTATGGATCAAATGCAACAAGGTTAATATTGTCACCAGAAAATCAACAATTTGTGATACATAAATATTCGTCCTTGACTGGTAATCGTAACCCGCGACGCAGCGTCCAGTTATTGTTACATCCTTACATCTCTTACGTCCCGTGGCCGTCGGGTTTTGGGATGTCTGTAATTTTTTTTATTACATTCACAGTAAACAAACTCACACACAGTTCACCTGACTCACAGATGTCAAGTGACTCCTCCGACGCTTGGTCTACATTCATCCTTGATAAGGAATCATAATGCAGATGCGTTGACACCCTTAGGACTCAGAGTTGGCCCATACATTATGCAGCTAAAAACAAATTGCAGCTCGACCGGGGTAGGACCGCGCCCTCACAGTATACCAGTCTAAAATAGCATAGCATAATGCTGCAGTGTTTCGTTCGGCCGATTAATTAAGCCGGGTTAACGTTCGTTAATCGCTCTTAACTTAATGTCGTATCTAATTCAGTCAGGTTATATCTAAATAGTAATACTTGTCGTCTTATATCAAATACAATAGTGTTGTACGAAAATCTTTATTTAACTTTCTAAGCAATTGCTTGACCACTATACTCAACCGCGGGTCCTAGGTTCGACTACGAGTGACAACTTTTATGCATCACATTGTTCGTTTTCACGTTTTTTGGTACCTAACCGTGTCCCATGCTGCTGACACTGTATACATTGAACAGTGGTAGAGTAACGCTGCAGTTAGTTTCTAGTTGCAACATACATAAATGGGTCAGTTCGACCGGGGTAGGATCACGCCCTCATAGAATATCAGCGCAAAATAGCAGCATATCGTTGCTGTGTTTCGTCTGGTGTGTGAAGGCATCCGGAGATCTTTATTGATGGTAACGAGGCATTCCATCTCAGTCCTCAAGGGTGATAACGCATCTGCATTATGATTTCTTGGCAAGGATGAATGTAGATGTCATGGGCTCCAGGCAGGAATAACTTATGATCAGGTGAACTGTGTGCGAGTTTGTCACTCTTAATTTAATTGAAAATAATCTTTGTTGTGATCTTGGTATACTATATGCTGTGTCGTCGGTATGATAAGAGAACGGACGTGTGCCCTTTGTGCTTGTCCGATGTTTATGACAGTAAAGTTCAAACTCTTTGTCACAAAAAATAGGTATTAAATTTTATGATTCCCTGGGCAGTTTAGAATTGTACATAGTACATATTTAGGTAAACATTAAACAAATTTGTAACATTTTGGGAGATATATGGGGAAAAAAGGTAACCATAGGTGATTTATGTAAATGTATTTATGTAAGTATAAATGGCAAATATTACACGTTTATATTTTTTATTGATAATAAATCTTTATGGATCACCAAGGTCACACATTTCTGTAGAGCCAGAAGTTTAATGGCGGTCGTATTTAAAAAAAAAACGAAATATAATAAAACGGTCATTTGACCGCTCGTGATTAAACTTTCCGATTCCCTGGGCAGTTTAGAATTGTACGTAGTACATATTTAGGCAAACATTATTCTGAATAAATCCTACATAGAGGGTGGACCTCATTATCTGCCGCTCGAACACTTGCCCCCATTTCGCCCTTGGCAAATATGCCCTTGGGTAGGCATTGAACGATACCTTTATCATTGTCGTCCGTCTGTATGTCAAGGCCCTTTTTGTCAGAAACGGCTTGACGCAGTAATTTGAGATAAATATCAGATACTAAAGTCAAGTTCTAGCGGAACGCAATAAAGCGATACCATTTTATTATTATTTTTATATCACTCTCACTCAATTATAACGTATAGGGGTAAGTCTCGGTGATCTACAATCTTGAAATTCGGTGCGATGGGTGGTCATTTGCCAAACATGGAAAGGAATAAATCCGAAATTTACTAACTTCATCTCTACTAACTATCTCGTGACGAATTAATTTTGCCTTTTTAAAACAAGCAAATACAACTTTGTCTCTTAACATGTCACTTGGGAATCCCGAGTTTCGGATGCTATTAGGTATGCCTTCGCCATTTTAAGAAGTTGAAGTTATAAAGTGATTTTATTATTGAGCATGCATACAAAATAATCGTGGCTACAATGTGTTGATCATGTTTTTTTTGTAAAGCAGTAATGTCTTCATTATGTAATTAATATTTTCGTTAAACAGAAAAATCAAAAGCACGCACAACACTTTGCTATTAGAGTAAGCTTAGTGTGATTCCCGCCTAAGCAGTTTAAACGCTTATGTCTAAGCCGAGTGTATTTTTAGAAACGTCCGTCTGTACGCAGAGTGAGGTCGCATTACTGATGACTCACAGTGTAATGTCAAGATCCGCATCAAGGCGAGATGGGCAAGAAACGGGGGCGCGATAGCTTGCTTGCCTGTTTAGGGCCACTTAGATATAGCATATAAATGGCGCTAGGTTATAGACACGGCCGCCTAGCTTACTCGATCGAAACTTGGCTTCTGACTTACGGATCTTAGGTTCAATTCCCGTCCGAATACCAACATTTCCGCTTCTATCCTAATGTAAATTATTGATACAATCGGTGATGAGCACAAAGAAGTCTATTGAGACTAGCATTAAAGACTCCGAATGATGTATGAACCGTGTTTCTGATATTGCGTTTGATCTGATTACGTCGAATTAGCGAACGGGACGAATAATGAGTGTATCTTGTGTTCGTGTGAACTGCTCTAGGCGGATGTGGTTATCTGGCAATTACTAGGAAGATATCACCGTGGTCAAAAATGACCACGACTGCATCATTTTCAGAATAGATGCTGTAATATAGAAATTGCACTAGAGTATTGTTATTATTTTTTTATTTTTTATTATATTGAGAGTTGCAAACGAGCACACAGTTCACCTGATGTTAAGTGAATTCCGCGGCCCATGACATCTACATTCATCCTTGACAAGGAATCATAATGCCGATGCGTTGTCACCCTTGCGGACTGAGATGGAATGCCTCGTGATAAAGGTCTCCGGATCGGTCTCCCTTCACTCACCAGACAAAACACAGCAGAGTTATACTGCTATTTCACGCCGGTATTCTGTGAGGGCGTGGTACTACCCCGGTCGAGCTGACCTATTCATTCTGCAGTGAAGCTCTACAAATTGCACTAGTAAAAAAAATCTCGATATGCCTTTGGAGTTCATAACGTAAACTAACAAGTATATATTTACATTATTATTATATACCGAAAAGTTGGCCACCCCGCGGAGGGGTGTATAGCGGAGGGGGTTTAATTGAGGGAGGTTTTGCGTACCGACTATGCCTAAGTTGGTTGTAGAGTGTGTATATTATCTGTGTTCATAAAATTATGTGATCTCTAGATCCAGCGACCTAATGACGCATAAGGGGCGGGGGAATCGATCTCAATCCTCAGGGGCAACTACGCATGTGCGTCTTGAGTCTTTGTTGAGATGTCTAGGACCACAGTCAACATCCAACGGAGAGCGGCTCGAGGCGTTGTCGACCAGGTACTTTCAGATCGGCTTGGTTAACTGGCATTATGAAGAAGTGTTGTCGTGAAGAAGATCTCTATTCATTTTTCACCGAATTTGCCATGGCGAGTGTTCGAATAGAATCAATTCCCGCCGCTGAGTTCTAACATCGTATATCACGACGGAGTTTAAAATTTCATCCTCATCATCTCGATGGTTGGCATTACACCACTGTGCGTTTTACACGAATGTTTCTGCCTCGCACAACTACTCTGTGGAGTCGGTTGTCGCCGGCGGTATTTCTGAAGTGATCCGACTTAGGGACCTTTCTTGAAAGCAGGCAGCGAATCTGCGTCTCCTCTGGTGTTGCGCATGTTTATGGGCGGCGGTGATCACTTACCATCACATCAGATGAGCTGATTGCTCGTTTGCCACCTATTCTTTAAAAAAAAACTGTACGCTCGTGTGTACCATACACTGCACAGCCTAAGTTTGGTATTGAGAGCACGCAGACCTTGTTACTGATCACAAGGCTTTCCCCGTGAATCCTCTACAGCAGGAGTGGTCAACTTTTCTGTATATACTATTTATTTTAAAAGTGTGTCGCGATCGACTTGTTGTCATAGGCGTAGTCCAAGGGGAAGAAGGGGTGTGAAATGCATACTACGTTTATACACTGTGTTTCAGTATAAGGTGCATTCCAGCGAGGTATAGGGAGATAGACCGGTCGGGCGACTTGTTGTCATAGGCGTAGTCCAAGGGGGAAGAAGGGGTCTGAAATGCATACTACGTTTATACACTGGTTTCACTGTTCTTTACATTCAGTATAAGGTGCATTCAGTGAGGTATGGGGAGATAGACCGGTCGGGCGACTTGTTGTCATAGGCGTAGTCAAGGGGAAGAAGGGGTCTGAAATGCATACTACGTTTATACACTGTGTTTCAGTATAAGGTGCATTCCAGCGAGGTATAGAGATAGACCGGTCGAGCGTGATAGTGAAATGCATACTACGTTTATACACCGTGTTTCAGTATAAGGCATTCCAGCGAGGTATAGGGAGATAGACCGGTCGAGCGACTTGTTGTCATAGGCGTAGTCCAAGGGGGAAGAAGGGGTGTGAAATGCATACTACGTTTATACACTGTGTTTCAGTATAAGGTGCATTCCAGTGAGGTATGGGGAGATAGACCGGTCGAGTGTGATAGTGTGAAATGCATACTATGTTTATACACTGTGTTTCAGTGTAAGGTGCATTCCAGTGAGGTATAGAGAGATAGACCGGTCGAGCGTGATAGTGTGAAATGCATACTATGTTTATACACTGTGTTTCAGTATAAGGTGCATTCCAGCGAGGTATAGGGAGATAGACCGGTCGGGCGACTTGTTGTCATAGGCGTAGTCCAAGGGGGAAAAAGGGGTGTGAAATGCATACTACGTTTATACACTGTGTTTCAGTATAAGGTGCATTCCAGTGAGGTATAGAGAGATAGACCGGTCGAGCGTGATAGTGTGAAATGCATACTATGTTTATACACTGTGTTTCAGTATAAGGTGCATTCCAGTGAGGTATGGTGAGATAGACCGGTCGAGCGTGATAGTGTGAAATGCATACTATGTTTATACACTGGTTTCACTGTTCTTTACATTCAGTATAAGGTTCATTTCGACCATAGATAGACCGATAGATCGATTTGCCATCCCTGCTCTAGAGGAACAATTTTATTTATAATTTCTGATCACGGATAAATGTGGGTTTTATGGGCTGGTCTTAACTTAATTTACTAAAGTGTCTGTGTTAAATTTTTTGTCTCTAATAGTAACAGTTTTAGTATTTTAAAATTTTGTTATCATTGGACTGCAAGCGATGCGTTCACGTACACCAACTACCTTAACGATGGTAGAGTCACGTTACACCTAGTTCCTGACCGAGGCATTTATAATTACTAGGATCGCTTGTCGTCGTAATATCATTTTATCTGCCTTAACGTCAACATACATGATTTCGCACTATTTATGACACAGTACCTTTCGAATTTTATAAATTCCATTCCATTATATTCAAGTTACAAGACAACTTTCGATGTTCACGTATCAATATATATATATGTTGTATGTTGTAGGGCGATAAAACTAAATAAAAATATTTATTGACTCGTATTTAAAATTGGCTTTGAAAAAGACGTCGCCATTTATGTTAGAGTAAAGGTGTTAATACATTTACGGAGAATATGCCTTTCGAAACATACATTGCGCGTCACGAATATTAAACACGCTTTTTATATAAACAATACTAGCAGTGCCATTAACATTACTGATGACACGGTCGAATGGCGTATTCGAACTTACGACCTCAATTTTCGCAGACCGTATTCTAAACCACTTGGGTAGTGTCCGCCATTCAACCCGTGGCATGGTGAATCATTGTGACAAGTATAACAAAGTCCGAAATCTTAAAAAAAAACCTAAAGAATATAACCTAATTTTGAACTAAGTGAGTGCACATTGTTTTTAATATATTTAAACTTTATTGTATTAACGTAAAAAACATACAATAGTTGGATTTTATGCCGTTTGGCTTCCTCCAGCAGTCAACGCGGGGCGTGTAGAAACTTATGCATTTGTGATGAGTGAAGGGATCTAGCGACCCAACTAATGGTGGTAACGATACATTCCATCTAAGACCTTTGGGCTGACATTTCGTGTACATCTTCATTCTAAAGAGCCTACACCTTTCTTAAGGCCGACAGTGCATCTGAGAATCCTCTAGTATTGCGGAAGTCCCTGGGCGGCGGTAATCACTTACCATCAGGTGAACTGCTTGCTCATTTGCCATCTATACTATAAACAAAACTTTGCTAAAGATTAATGTAGATATCTTGGACCGCACTTAACACTTACCAGTGTGCTCGTTTGTCACACCCTATATTATATAAAATATAGGCTTCCCCATAGATCGTCATGAAGGTCTTGAGCACTCATAACGCAGCGAAATGTTGGAATAATTTGCCTGCGTCAATCCATATAATTTGGATGTCTTCAAGAGAAGTGAACAGGCATACTGAGCTCTGTCTTCAACACTTAAAATCAGATGGGATTGTAAACGGACACTGGCGTGTATACATTAAAAATAAAAACATTTAAATACTTGATCTGATAAATTTAACGGATTGTAATTACCGCCAATGATGGTTTTATTAAATGGTGTTATTCAAATAAAACTTTCTCCAGGAACCTCGCTGTATTCCACTTTCGATTTCATTCCGTTGGTTACGTAATCGTATGAGCACAATGTTATTTCTTTTATATGACAACACTCTACCGGTGTTCGATAAGTAACGAATGTGTCTTACACACTATCATAGAGCCACATTTCAACTGGCTGTGGCTGGCGTGAATGGGTCGGCGCGACCCGCGACGGACCACGCCGAGTGTAGGGAACCGAAGACCTAATTACTGGTAACGTAACCATTACAACGTAATCCATTTGTCCTTATTGGTGACACTGCAAGTTGGATTTTGAGTCTTTGTTGAGGATGGATGGAAATGTCAGGGGCCCAAGTCATTAGTTACCATCAGGTGAGCTGTGTGCTCGTTTGTCACCCCTAATATTATGAAAATCATCTACGCTCCGGTCTCGAATCTCAGCTATCCTACGGTCATTTTTGCGTGCAAAGAATCATAGAGACTGGGATTGTGTTGATATCCGATAAGCAGACTGGAGGCTTTACTTCCATACTTATAAAATAGAAAAGGGGAGCTCCCAGGAATCTTATATTCACTAGTGGACTGATATCCGCGTCAGTTTCGACCACGGCAATATCTACTAGATAATGCTTGATTGAATTAAGTGCACAGAATATATAATAGTGTCGTAGGTATTCGCGTTAGGACAGTGGCAACCAATTGTAATCCATTGCCCTGTTCCAATTTATTAGTATATATTATTATATAGTCCTCGATAAGATCGAAGTAAGATTCAAATGGGGACACGGGACACACCCACAAGAAAAGCCGACAAGCTACAAGTTATAATGCATAATTAATATAATAGTAATTTAATCGCATTTCATCTCTGCGTTACCCTAAGGTTGACTGGTAGATAATGCCTAAGGCATTAAATCCGCCTTTATATATACTGTATGTAAAGCTTATATAAATAAATAAATAAATATTTTTCCACTTGTGGGAAACGTAAAGCAGGTCTAAGCCTCAAGGCTTTTTACGGCAATTTACGAGTCGATGTCAGATTTATTTAACTTTTATGTACACAAAGCATTTATATCAGGGATAAAGTAAAGTAGGAAAGGTATGTACAAAGACGCAGCTTATTTTACAATTAAAATCTCTTCCAGCAGGCCTGCTGTTGGATATATTATCGGTTAAAGAAAAACATTGTGTACTCACATAAATAAAAAAATATAAAAAAAAGAAATAAAGAAAAATAGAGAAAATAATAATAATAAAATAAAATAAAATACAGAATATATAATAGTTTTATTTAAGCACACACAACATGTTCAAATGGGTTCTCGTATTACACACAATTACCGTAAGCCGCAAGTGTTTTCCAGTCGCCGGTCAAAACAACAAAAGTCTCGTTGCGGTTAAGTCGGGGGTTCGGCGAACTTTAGACCGGACCCGGCGAGACCTAGTCGCTCACCGGTCCACCTGGCCTTGCATAAGGAAACGTTATATTCTCTTTCACGCATACCCGCCTCTGCTAGTGCGAATCTTTGTTTACAATCTTACTGACCTATATGATCTTCTAGAAGTTTTTATCTGATTCAGTGATGCAAATTTAGGTGCACCATGAATGGGTCTGCTTGAATGGGCAAGTGATTACGACCTCACGGAATATCAGCGGGTAATAGAAGCTGTTGTGTTTTGTATGCTACCATACCATCTCAATCCACAGGGTAGCAACGGGGTTAACTTAATTAAAAAACCTAAAGTTAATATGTAAATCACAAAATTTTGAGGATGAATTAATCTGCAGTCTCATGAAGCGTGTGCTCGTTTGACACCTTTAGTTTCATAAAAAAATAACTACAAATTATTTATACACCGCAACTGGATAGAGACGTCAGAACAAAGTGAAGGAATACAACAAACTTATTTTTGATTCAACCTTCGATGCATTACCATAATTGTAGATGTAGTTAAAATTGTATACATCTGTGTGATATCATGTGTAAAATAAAACGTCTCATGTCTCGACGTATTTTTTTCAATTAATAATAATAAAAGTAATGCAATAAAAAATTAAGCTCTTAAAGATAAAATCAAGAATAACAAAGTCGCCGAACTTTTAAATCATAAATAAATTATTTATATCAAATACTTAATCTATATAAAAAAAAGTAAAACAAATGTTTTTTTTTACATTTAATCAGCTATATGTACACCCTTACGTACGTGTGTATATGCTCAGGGCGTAATAAACGGACAATCTATTTTATCAGCGCGTTCAGAATGCCATTGTATCCACCTCGAAACTGCTGCAAGGTAAAAGCAATCAATATGTTATAGCATAAAACTCATTAGTCAAGAGTTATGATTACCCAATGCACTGCAGTCTCGATGCAAACATCACACACAATTTCACAACAGCGCATGTCTAAAGTAACTAAAATATCTGATAAAATTGTCGAAAATGGCATTAGTATGGTCATGTATACGCTTCGAAAAAAACCCGATCACTTTAGTCGCTATGGAAATTGAAGACCCTAAAACAGGTCGCTGCAGAACCCTAACCACCTGGATGGAAACAGTAAGGAGAATCTTTAAGACGATTGGATTAAACTTTGTCATGATGTAGTGCTCGGAATGCTGTAACAAGAATACGAACCAAAAGACTTGAAAGGAAATGGCGAACCATAATTATTGTGTTACAGGATGGAAGTGTAAATATATATTGAATTTTTTGGTAGAGACATCGAAGTATTTTATAAAATATTTTTTATTTTACTATTTTATGAACTCAAATATTACTATTTATGTGTATTAGGAAAATGGCCATTTTGCATACAATACATGATTTGTGTTAAAAGCGAAATATATATACAGTATGTGAATTGCATATTTAAACAAAATGTCTTGGATCTTTTGATCTTTTCAAATTTAGAAATGTAGACATAACCGTTAAAGCATCAAAACTAAGTGAAACGTCTCGTGGTTATTATGAACGTGTTACTGCCACAATCATCATTATCTTAACTCATCACTAGTCCAATGCCGCCACAGATTGCGACGAAGCTCGATTTTGTCTCCTTGTATCCATGGATTTCCCGCAGACCCACATAGGTCACCCATCTAATGACGAGTCGTGCTATACCGTGATCGCTTATACTTGGTTGCCACTCAGCTATTGGTTCGGCGAGTAAATTTATTGATTTATATATTACAACAAAGTTTATAATATACGATTAACATAACGTAACCAACCTTAATAATATAAACAGTGTAAAACTATTAATGAACTTATATTGTACAAATGGATTTTAAAAATGAGAGGCGTTCTAGTTAAAGTTTATTTTAAACAATATATCAGTGTGAGTGCGTGTTCGTGTCAGTAAGTCAAAAAAGCAGTTGTAAAATTTATTATTCATTTAAGTTCTGGAGTGAATGGTGTAAGTACTACATATTTTATATAAGTTCAATGCCAGTTTTTTTATATATATAACACAGCGAGGAGTCACGTAGTGACGCACATAATTAGTAAGAGTATACGAAATGATAAAAAGGGAAGTATGCTTAATGCGCTTATTATGCACCACCAAATTTACTACAGATAAGACAAGATTATGACGGTAATATTATTATTTCATATTGAATTCCGTGGAGCATTGTGACATCAAGGAGAGTACGACATTCCTCAAGACTAATGTTTTGAAATAAACAGGACAACTGATAGTAATCCATATATTCTCTAGCTCGAAGATTAAAGTAATTTAACAATTATCTATACGTTGTATTATCTTTACGTTATGTATACGTTCACTGGAATCAAGAGACACGTAGTTTAAAAGTTTAACAGCGATACTACAGGCGTGTTTCACATAGGTACACAACTTTAAATATTCTATTTCACACTTGTATTCCGTGAGTGATTCCCCTTGGTCTATTTCTACCACATTAATGTCATCTATTTGCTAACAGATATATTATAATTGCCCAGGACGTGTCATAGTACCGTGAGAGTACATGCAAGAGTGCGTTCCTAGTCCAATGTGATGCCTGCGCCATAAGTTCAGATGAAGGTTTAGTGTGGCAGATACATGTGTTTGTAGTTAGGTATTCTGCTTACTTAAGAACTCGTTTACCTCAATGGTTGTCGCTACTGTGCCGCCAATATGGCGGAATCATTGCCCTTCAACTCGTTAATGAGGAGGGCTATGTCGATAACTCTAACTTCTTTGTAGTAGGGCACAGTTAGTTCCGTACGTCGCTGACGTAAATACCGGGAACGTGGTGTCCAATACACAGCTGAGAACTAAATTGGAAATACCCAATTAACAAACGTAGTAACGTTCTTGTTATTATTTAGTATTCGTTTCCTCATAAATCGATACATTTAGAAGTATGTGTTAATTGTTTTTCGTTAAACACTTTTACGGTTAACCATGATTTCTGTTCTCCTTAATGACTTTACATTAAAATGCTGTTACAGTAATTAAGTCTACATTTCTCAGCACTCAACGTGATATAACGTCTTCTATTCTCCACTGAGTATCACGTTCTATCGGCATATGACGTTAAAGTCGACATGTCATGTCTAACTCACAAAATATTTGATTTTACTGAGCTATTGTGTTTCGCATGGTAAATGGTGTCGGTGTTCTTAATAATGGTGGCGAGGAAATGGTGGAATTTCAGCGTAACATAACAAACCAGTCTCGCAGTTTAGTAAGACATGTAGACCGGAAAATCAATTACCAGGAAGGAGATGGACAACGAATGTGGATCTCTTTTCTTATCATGTATGGATGTAGATGTAACAAGTTTGATTTTGGGATTACTTACTTTTTAACAGTGATAGCTAGCGTAACTGTAGCTAGTTTATAGCTGCTACATTAATGGGTTGGCGTTACCCTATAAAGAAGACGCTCCCACAAAATACCAGCTTGAAAGCGGCATCTCACTGCTGTTCTTCGTAAGAACAGTAAAAGTTTCGTAAGGAAAATAACCGGACATCCTAGTCATTGACATTTATACAGTTTTTACAGTGGTAGAGCTACACTGCAGTTTGATTCTAAATGCAGAATGAATGTGTCAGCTCGACCGGGATAGGACCCACGCCCTCACAGAACATCAGCGTGAAATAGCAGGATAATGCTGCTGCGTTTCGTCTAGTGAGTGGAGGGACCCGGAGACCTTTATTACTGGTGACGAGGCATTCCATCTCAGTCCTCAAGGGTGATAACGCATATGCAATATGATTCCTTGTCAAGGACGGATGTGGATGTCGTGGGCCACAAGAATCATCTTGCCATCAGAGGAACTGTGTGCGAGTTTGTTACCCTAAATGTAATTAAAAAAATACACAGTCCTCAGAGGTGACGACGCAAGTTTATCTTTAATTTTCGTTGAGAATGGATGTGATCAGGTGAATTTTGTGTTCGTATGTCACCTTACATAAGAATTAAGTATGAACATGTCTCATTAACATTGCTAAATACAATTTCTTACATTCTCTTTACGCAGGTTGGGTCGGGACGGTGCAGCTCGCCAGGCACGGGGCCCTTGTCGCCAGCGGAGGGTCCCCGCTGGCCGCATGCCCACCACCCTCATCCACTGCACCACGCTCTGCTGTCCTCGAGCGTGAAACGTGGCAAGGAGATGTAAGTATACAATATATGTTAAACGTTGGGTTATGGCTGGCTCATTTAGCAGCCTTGGATTTTTTCACTTATATAAATATATATATATATGTAAATATATATATATATATATATATATATATATATATATGTAAATATATATAACCCACTGAGGCCTATCCTTTAGAGAAGATATTAGAGCCTCGTCCGCCTCACTCTTGAAATCGTTCGGTCTTTGAAATATTTTTTCAACGTTAAGTTTCACAGACCATATCCTACAGATATATACTGGATGTCTCATAAGTATCACAAGGGGGAGATTAAATGACGGGTTACCTACCAAACAATAAAAATGAGCTTAGTAAAAGTGTCACCATTTTCGAGATATTGAGATTCATTTATGTATCTACCCCTTTTGTTACTGTGTACAAATATGCCGATCATTTTTTTACACACATTGTATGTACGATTAGACCTTTTCTCTCTATTCGACGACTACTCGAGCTATTCGAGCATTGTGCATTTTACAATTTGTTTCATAATTTTTAACTTAGAGAACTTTGAGACTTGTAAATAGTGATACATGCTTTTAACGGTCCTTTGTTAGAACCATTGCAAATTGTTAACCCTTATGAAAAATGTACCTTGGGTCAAGTTACCAAGGTACATTTTTCCGTAACTCTTATCGTTTATTAGATCTCTTATTAAGGACATTTGTATCAATTACGTGTGGCTTGCTTTGTCCGTGTAATCCTGACCACATAAATTTTGCCTCATATTTATTTATTTATGTATTAGGACATACACCCATATACATATTTCACTATTAGGAAATATATAATATTAGATCAATAAAATATTCAGTATAATTTCCAAAGCGATACAACTTAGGGACCTTCAAGTAATTATTAATTATTTTGCTTTATTGATGGAATAATTTCAGTATTACGTTTCCGTAATGGGGCATTCCAAAACTTTTATTTGTTTTTTTTGATATAATTTAACCATTTTATGTGTATATCGTTTCTTTTAAATAATATTTAAATTTAGTTTTGAAGTTGTAAGTCAATAAATGTGTTTTCTTTTATTCTATTTTCTTGTATATGACGGTACAAGTTTTAATCGTCATGTTAAATATTACAAAGAGTCGTTATATTTTTATATATTACATTTATAAAACAGAAAGTAGGGATTCGGAGACCCATATTTCATTACATTGGTGACGAGGCATTCCATCTTAGTCCTCAGGGATGACCTTTCAAAGAATGTGGTTGTCTAGGTGATACAATAATAAAAAAAAAATTGCGTTTTTAATGAGTAAATTTCATTGCGAGAGACGCGCTAACGTCGAAGTGAAATAGTCCCGGATTATCCATGGAACACGTGATATGTACGTATGAAATGAAAAATCCATAGGAAAACCTAGAGTTTGGTGGGTAGGTTAAAAGTTAAAAAAAAGTCCAGTCTGTTTATCTCTGTTATATACTACTATTTAAGCAATGCAACCGAGATGTAACTTTCTGAAAAACAACCATTAATATAATGCAAATCTCACAATGGAAGGTTTCGTTAAAATTACTCTGCAAGGCCTTCTTCACAACGTACTTTTGGGTGTCCTCAAGAGAAGTGTGAGTAAGCATTAACTTAGAGCACTTTTCTATCAACATCTCCTGACTTGTATACATAATAAACCTCTAATCTAAATGCATTCCTATCAGTAACCCGAGTGAGGAATGGACATTACGCGAATGTACCAAATAACTGTCAGCGGGCTTTTTATCTTTTGACTAATGCTCAACACAACGCCTACATGACTGGTAATATTTTTGATGCATTCGAATAAATAGATAGGAGATCGTTACATGGATATGATTGTAGTGCTGTTTGCGATGAACCTCCTTGTCGATTTCTATCACGGCGTTATCTTCTTTATCGTCTTATTCTTCTACGTAGAATATTTTAAAGTGTCGTAAGCATTCGTGCAAGTACAGAGGCACTCACTCCTCGACCCCCTCCCCAGTCCGGTGCAATGCATGCACAAGGTCGTGGTATAAGATAATGTTCCTCGGCTAGAGGATTGAAACCCGGGACTCGCAACGCAGCAGCCTGGTTCCCTAACCACTACGCCACGCCGCCGTCAGCGTTAAACTACTACTGTATGGGATTAATTAACATTTATCAAACTCTTTCTGTGAAAGGTCAGATCGAAAGGAATAATATATTCCATTTTATTACATTTCACTCAACTCAACTCAACTCGACACTCATCTCAATACTCATATCAACACTCAACATAACTTAATGCTTATATCAATTCAACTCTGAACTCAACACACATTTCAACACTCAATTCGTTTTAACATTCAATATAACTCAATACTTGACTCAACACCGAACTCTACTCTCAAATTGATTACTCAACGCTCAAATCTACCCTCAACTCAACACTCGACTCAACTCAACAACTCAACTGAGATACATAATATCCAAGCGTGATTCTTCACCAGTCTACATACGAGTAGTTAATAAGCTGCGCCGTGGTTGTACGTACTTATAGTTTAGTGACATTCTTCTCGCGTACCGCCGTCATCACTTGTCACCACCAGGTGAACTCGTTAGTCACGCTAATATTATAAAATAAAAATAATTTAAAATTTTTGTTTTTTTTTTCATGTCTACTCCCATTCAGTAACAAGGACATGTAAGTATATTAAAATTACTTAATTCATTTATCAATTAGCAAAGCTTAATATCTAAACACCGCGTATACGTCAATCTAGATCATCTGTGTGCTTCACTACTTCCATGTGTCTCTCCTATAGATTGTTACAAAGCACGATCCCAACCCACCTGCATCCGTAGACCTCCAGCAAACTCGCGTAGGTCGTCGCTCAATCTAGTGGGGCGTCATCATAGCCACCGACAATCCGAGGTTGCTTCTTAGGAATCTTTCTTCCTCATCGGTTTTGTTTTATTACGTTTAGAATAACAAACAAGCACACAGTTCACCTGATGGTAAATGATTCCTGCGGCCCGTGACATCTACATTCATCCTTGAGCAGGAACCATAATACAGATGCGTTGTCACCTTTGAGGACTGATATGGAACGCCGCGTCACCGGTAATAAAGTTCTCCGGGTCCCTCTTTCTCTCACTTTTACTCACCAGACGAAACACATCAACACTTTGCTGCTATTTTACGCTGTTTACTAACCCTTCCCAATCGAGCCGACTTATTAATTCTGCAGCTAGAAGCAAACTGCGTCTTAGCTTTACTGTCAAAACTGTGTGGTATATGTTCTCCGAGCTAATACCGGCCCATTGCCCCTCCGGTATACTGATCCCTTTAGCTTTGACTATCATCTTAATTCATCTGCGGATTTTCATTTTTTTAAGTCACTCACGCAAAAGAACACCGAGCATAGTTCCCGCCATTCATTGCTCCGTTAGTGACACAGCTTCCTCACACGGCCAGTAGTGTACCAAATGTTCCAAATAGAGTGTTCCAAATCGTTGGAAAGCCGAAATAGGCGAAACTGAACAGTTCAGTAAAGTATGAGGAGATATTAAACTTTGTAATTTCTTTTCACATTTCTTCGCAGCTTTTAAAGTTGAACGTAGTACTGACGTTTGTTATGAAATTTAAAAAGCCATACTGCAACTTTAGAATTAGTAGCGTGGCTGTCGTCGTCATTTCTCACGTTATTGAATCTTTATGTATATGGGTAGCAGACGGCACTAACCATCAGGTGAATGGAGTGCCGATTATTCACGCTTTGTATGTTTAAAAAAAAAACATGAGTAGTAAAAAAATTGTTTATATGATAACAAAAACTGCACTGGTGTCCAATCCATTAGTTATCGGGACATACAAGAGTGAGGTCATCCATTCAGATAATTTTATCGGATACGTATCATTTCCACTAAAGTCATTGCGATAAACATTAACCTGATAAACATCATCAGCGTTTACCTAGAAAGTTGCTAATACCAATGATGAGATACCGATGATGGACAATTACATCCTCGTTATGGATTTCGATACCACTGCGATATTTTATCGTTATTACTAGAAATACTGCACGGTACGTATACTAGTGGCTATGATAACTACCTAACTAACACACACACTGTCCTCTTTTAACGTGTATCATGTTTTTGGGCTGGGGTACAGATAAAATTCCCGCATTCACTCTCTCCACCCACATCCGTAATGCTGATAAAATTATTTCAATCGGCGCGTTCGCACAGTCACCCGCTCACACCTTTTTTTACAATAGTACATATGTTAGGTGACTGATAAAAGAAATCACCATTCTGTTCACGGCCAAAAATAAAAGTCATGTATCATGTTGAAATTCATTAATTGAGCAACACAATACATGACATAGGTATAGCTATCTCGACTCATCAAAACATACATACGATGCTAAGATTGTTTAAATTCTCACATACAATAACTAATGAAAATGACTGATTAATTTTAAAACAAAATTACATTAATACGGATCAACTACGGAACCTCCTTTTCTTAAGTTGGGTAAAAACAATTAAATACAACTACACAGAATGCCATAACTACAGTCATTCCATATATTTATAAGTAGGTAACTCAAACAAAATTGAAAACGTGAATTTACATAAAGTATTTACTAGTACATTGAAGCGAATCCCTCAAGTTTTCTCTAGGGAAGATCGCCGAGAGATAATGCATTATTCATAACTCTTAAAGTGGGTTTGTGTCAGTTATATGAAGTCGCCGCAGGGAGATGCTGGCTTCAAATTAGACCGCTGCTTTAAAGTCAGCGGGAATTTTTAAAATTCTTACGCGTTTAAACGGTATTTTAATATAGTTGTTTTGTGTATCTATTTTGGAAACAATACTTAAACATTATTTCTAAAATACATACAAGTAGAGTATTATGTAATATGTGGTTCGATAGTGACTAGCACGTCCAATTTTCGAGCGGTCTCGGGTTCGAATTCCTGAGAGATTAAATCACTTAGTAACATTATCACAGTGTGCCGATAGCCCAGTCACCTATGGAACCTAAGTTGCGAGTGAAATGACTTAACGGTCATAGTTAAAAGAGATGAGTTAAGTTTTTGGTATATTGAGTACATATACAATGTATTGACATTATGTTTGTAACGATTGTTTAAACAGCGGTAGCTAAGTGTCTGGTTGCTCGCTTTTAATTCACGGTACGCAAGCATACCGTGTGCGTTTCCCAGTATCGGTTCCAATGAAATGTATGTGTGCAGTTTCAAGTGTATGTGAAGGAAAATTGCATGTCTAAAAAATAAATAAAAAAAATATTTCAAAGATGTGTGAGATCGGTCAATGGACTGTGATCTAACACCCTCTAGAGACGAGAGGCTCAGTAGCGATATATATATATATATATATATATATATATATATATATATATATTTAGCAACTATGAACGAATTTTATTTAAAAAAACAATATCTGATGGATGGCTAAGGACTTTATTTGAGCAAACAAACTTTAATTATTTTAACGAAACTTTTTAACAACAAATATGAGGAACAGACAATCAATCGTTAATTACAATTATAACCTCAAAATGTATCGCACACTTTGACCCGACCTATCGCTACCAAAGCCAACGAGCAAAATGGGCCATTTCTAAATGGCTGCCTTTAAATAGTGTCAAAGATGAAGTCACATCATCCATTTTTGTCAAAAAAAAATTGCAAAAAAATGTCATTCGATACTTATGGTATATATATATTCTTTTCTAATATTTAGGTATTATAGAGACTTATTCAGTAAGACAATATGTAACATAAAATGTTCCAAGAATGATTTAGACATCATAAAGGTCATTAAGTTGGAACTGTCAATACTCCGCCAACATCTCGTAATACCGATAACTAATGAAGATGAAAGGATCTCAAGTAGAAAACCTATAAAAATCGAAATGAGTCCTCTCCACGATGCTCATGACGGTATATGATAATGAATGTCAAAAACCATCGATTCATTCGATGTTCTCGTGTATTAAGCTTATATCTACAGAAAATATTTAAAAGCAATAAAATAATTTATCATATGGTTTATGACTGGATGAAAAAGATTCCGCGTCCACCCCAAATAAGACAAATTACAACGAAAAAAATAATAACGGTGTTTTTTCTAATATATTAGGTCTACCTATGACATTGCCGAACTGTATGGAATAAGTTAATGTATTTTTTTTTCAATCTTTTTTATTTGTGTTATTCAAAGTATATCACCCATGTAATCGACGCATCTTTGCCAACGCAGTGGTAGTTTATTGATGCCCTTCTTGTGAAAATCAGCTGGACGGGAGGCAACAAACTTTTCAAAGGCATTTTGTACTGCCTCTCGTGAATTGAATTTTTTTTCCCGCTAAAAAGTTGTCTAAATTTTGGAAAAAGTAATAGTCGGTGGGTGCAAGGTCTGGTGAGTACGGTGGATGAGGGAGAGCTTCCAACCCCAACTCTTGCAGCTTGGAGACTGTCTGTTGTGCAGTATGGGGTCGCGCTTTTAAATATTTTTTTACAATCATTTAGAAACAAATAATAACTGTGTTGTGGTGTCATACTCGCAAATATGTACATATTATCTAATTGTTCCAGACACTTTAAAGCGGACATATCTTTTGTTATTTGCTAATTTAAATAGAACAAGTACGAAATGTTATCTCAAGTTCATCTCAAATCACAAATACATCATCCGAATCTGGTTGAGCTTTGGTAGAGATAACTGATAAACATAAAGACAAACAGACAAGAAAATTGTGTTCGATTTTATACTTAGAGACTTTTAACATTGTCTATTGTTCAATATTTTTTTTTAAGAACATAACATATTCACACTAATTAATATATAGAATTAGAAATGTAAGCGACCGGTTTGTCGTTACATTATTATTGTTTACTACAGCAACGCCGCGTAGTGTAGTGCTAGAGTGCCTAATTCGTCGCAGGTCCTGGGTTCGATTCTCAGCCGAGGAACAATATTATTATATACTATATATATTATTATTACACTGAGTAAGTTTTTGTGTTTGGGCAATGCTCATCGCACTTGTCATCTGGTAAAAAGCGGAAGATGTCGCCGTGGTCCAAATCGACCAGGAGAACTTGAGTATTCAAATCAGTTATATATACCTGTAGCAACAGCATCAAGGAGTTTGCTTGACCAGGACCACATATAATACAATTGTAAAATTGTAGCATATAGTCGCATCGTATTGGAACCTGGAACCCGATTAGGACACAAGGGACAGTATACATGTGCGTCTTGCTTAGGTATTGATATGGACGTTTATGGACAGCCTTACGGGTAAACTGTGTGGTCGTGTGTCACACTTGGTTACATAAAAAAAAATAGCGTGATCTTAATTTAGTGATGACGCATTTGGTCGGGCGATTGACAAAAACCGAGAAACCTGGTGACGACTCATTATATCTTAGTATATATGTGTGAGACAATGCATATGCTTTATTCTTAAGGAGTGATTGAAAAAAAAGAAAAAAAAACGTTCTTTCTTTCACTACTTGACTGTCAAGTAAACCGTGTGTAAACTTTTTTGTTATTGCCTATTTACATTTATAAGTATTGGCACAAGCTAAATGCCGAAGATAACGGATGATAGGCCCCTAGCATCTTACCCTATCTGCTGAACAGACCCAAAAAGTATTTATTTAGTGGCAAAGCCACACTGCAGCTTCTTCCTAGCTTCAGCATGAACGGGTCAGCTGGACGTAAGACCACGCCCCCACAGAATATCCACATGATAGCAGCATAACGCTGCTGCGTTTCGTTGGCAAATAAGGTTCCGGAGAATTCCGAGTACTGTCTTAGACCTCACGATTAATAGACAACGCGTGTGCACGTTGAATCTATGTTCACTATGGATGAGTTAACAACAGTGTGCCAGTTTGTCATCGTTAGTTTAATGAAACAAAATAACTCTTTGAAAGTCGCTAAGGTCGGCGCTAAATATCCGTGACGGTATGTACGTTTTGCTCCTGTTAATCGATGATTATTTAAACTGCTTTTCTAATAATTGTATAGAAAATTTGTAGAAATAATTCTCGATCGCAGGTTATCTCTTGCATCTATTGGTTATTACAGTAACAGTTGCATTTAAATTAAATGTTATATAAAGTAGAAGAAAAACCCATCAATTTGGGAGAGATCTATGCAGTATCAGTATATAGTATCATATATCAGTAGCAGTATCTTAGAGTAGACTTGTGGTTTGAGCTTTTGACGCCTCAGTCTTATTTCCAGTCGATTTTATAAAATTGGAGAGCATGCAGTTTATCTTGAAATAAAGATAAATTTCTCTATACAGTAGTATATTACACTGCAATTTGTTTCCAGTCGCACAATGAATGAGTCAGCTCAACCGGAGTAGGACCACGCCCTCGCACAATACCAGCGTAAAATAGTAGCATGATGTTGCTGTGTTTCGTGTGTTGAGTGTTCCCTACACTAGATTCAGACCTTTATCAGTGGTGACGAGGCATTCTATCTCAACCCTCAAGGGGGACAACTCATCTTCATTATGATTCCTTGTCTAGGTTGAATGTAGATGTCATGGGCCGCAGGAATCACTTGCTATCAGGTGAACTGTGTGCTCGTTTGCTACTTTCAATGTAATAAAAATATACTTAGGTCGGTCGATTATATAATAATAGAGTTTATAAATAGATAAACGAGCAGTGAGTTATCTCTGCCACCCAAAAACTTGCACATCTAGGAATCAAGATGAACTTAAATTATTGATGATGATACGTTCAATCTCGGTCTTCAGGGGTGATAATTTATGTGTGTATATTTGCTTACGATCAATGCAGGTGGTAGAGCCACAGTGCAACAAAAACTAGCTGTAGCATGAATGGGTAAATTAAATAACTTTACAGTGGAACGTATCATCCTCATAGACTACCAGCATCAGGTTTCTTCGTTCTTCTTTTACAGTGCAAACTATACACGTCTGGATAGCCCTTCCGGATGATCTAGAAAACTTTCTTTTTAAACTGTTCTTCGAAAGCTATACCTATTTGAAGAAAAATAAAATCTGATATATATTTTCTCATGGTATTTGTGTATAAGTTTATTTATGTATACCTTTTTATTGTATTTATTTATTTCCAGTAAGTGTAGAATTTGTCTATTATCTACCTTATGAATTACTTACACTGTTTTATATTGTCATAGAAATAGATCCGATGGAGTCACTCATAGTATAAACTGTGCGTCTGACACCGGTGCCTTCCCCCGACAAATAGTTTCAAAGATAGCGCTGTTTATGTATGTAATTGTTATATATACGAAAATAATAGAAAACATACAAAAAACATAACAAAATAACTTTTTTTTGGGGTTTTTTCTCAGGGTTAACTGTCTGAATGCCACTGGGCTTTAAGTCCGCCTTTGTAAATCTTATATAAGGGACAAAAGAAAATGTGTTACATATAGTGGCGTGCGAAGATCTGGGAACTTAGTTACTGATAGCGGGGCTTTCTATCCCAGTCGACATGGGTGACAATGCTTGTCCATTTTCATTGTTAGTAGATGCATGTAAGTGTTTATGGGCCGCAGACATCACTGAACTGAATCTGAAAACAGAACTGTGCGTTCGTTTGTAATCCTTTGTTGCATAAACATATAAAGTTTCGTTGTCATCCCTGAAGACTGTATTATTATCTTTTCTTTGTAAGATAAGGTGTTTACAATTGAAGATTAAATAAATGAATAAAATAAATAGAGACAAAGATGGTCTGACCCCTTACCAGGAATAATGCTCGTGGTGTTATAAACTGATGGCTGAGGTGTCGTGACCACTTTTTGTGGGGAGCCTTTGTTATTGCGATTGCTTATGGCAAGCTTAAAGGTTACGTGCGTGCAAATTTATCCATTTATGTTTTTGTTCGGGTTTTTTTTTATTATTACATTCAGAGTAACAAACGAGTACACATTTCACCTGATGGCAAATGATTACTGCGGCCCACGACATCTACATTCTTCCTTGACAAGGAATCATGATGCAGATGATGCGTTGTCCACCCTCGAGGACTGAGATGGAATGCCTCGTCACCAGTAATAAAGGTCTCCGGAATAGACGACACATAGCAGCTGCTATTTTACGATGGTATTCTGTGAGGGCGTGGTCCCACCACGGTCGAGCTGACCCATTAGATATAGCTGGAGCTATTGATGAAATGGCTAAAAACGACGCCAAAGCTACTTTGAAAATTATTAAGGATGTGGCGAACCTTAACAAAACCTCTACACCCGCTAGTCAACTATTAAATCAATCAAAATAAACTGCATTGACCAAATCAGTAGAATCAGGTATCCTACTGATTTGGATAATGCAGTTAATAAGTATTTTGGTAATGTGGGGAGGCATCAAAAATCACAGGAGCTTCCAGTAACCTTATTAATGAATATTCATTTGGCGCAATAACTCATAGAGAACTTTCTGCTTCCATGGTTCTTCTCCCTGTTGATAATTCCGAAATTTATAATATTATAAGTAGTGTTAAATCTACAGCAGTTGGTTGGGATAGTATTCCTAGTACCTTATTAAAGGCTACTATACATATAATTGTCCCCGTCTTAGCGTATTTGTTCCATCTCTGCATTTCAACAGGAATTTTCCCCAAAATTTTTAAATAGGCTTTATTCCATCCCGTACTTAAGAATGGTGACGGTAATAGAGTGGAAAATTACAGACCCATATCCGTGCTGACCACGTTCTCCAAGATATTGGAAAAGACTCTCAATAACAGACTTGTTCAATATTTGAATAAATGTAATATTATTGCTAATAATTAGTTTGGGTTTTGTAAGGACAAGTCCACCGAAGATGCTGTTCTACAGCTCACTCACATAATTGTTAATAAACTTGATAGTGAGTCTAAATGTATAGGCTTCTTTTAGACCTTTCTAACGCTTTTGATACTGTGTCTATTCCTATCATGGTAAATAAGTTAAAAGCAATTGGTATCAGAGGTATAGTGTTGGATATTTATAAAAATTACCTATCTGATCGTACTCGGAGAGTAATTATTAACAATCATATTAGCCAGGATGAGCCTATACAATTTGGAGTGCCACAGGGTAGTGTCCTTGGTCCGAACCTTTTTCTCATATACATCAACGAATTATGTGTACTTCCTTTATTAAACTGTTCAATATCAACTTATGCAGATGATACGGCTTTAATTATACGCGGTGATACTTGGGAACAGGCCGTAAATAATATTTAAAAAAAAACGTAATACTGCCGAAATTGCCCTACGTAACGTTATGATTTGGCTCTCAAGCAACTATTTAACTCTAAACCTAGAAAAAACAAAATTTATTACATTTTCTCTTAAGTCCGCCTACCAGCCTTCTTCTTCCTATTATATTACTGAACATAATTGTAATCTTGTTACTTCCGCCTGTCACTGCATTAAGATTGAACGTAGTAACTCTCTAAAATACCTTGGCATTAGGATGAACAGCACTCTGTCTTGGCAGGAACAAAGGTATCTTGCCATATCAAGAATGCGTAAATTGATATTTGTGTTCAATAAAGTAAGATGTAGTGCGGAACCCTCAACACTGAAAACGGTTTATTTTGCTCTAGCTCAATCTAATTTGACTTACTGCATCACAGTCTGGGGTGGGTCTCATAAAACAATGCTTCTTCGTCTTGAAAGAGCGCAAAGATCTGTTTAAAAGTCATGTCATTCAAACCTATCCGTTATCCAACCCGTGAACTATATTCCTTTTATAAATTACTACCTGTTCGGCAACTGTTTATTCTACACGCAGTATTACGAAAACATTCACTATTTAAGTTCGAGCCTGCATTATTTAAAACACAGCGAAGACATGACAGGGTTTGCACCATGGCATCCCATAAAACTGAGTTCGCTAGACGTCACTTTAACTTCCTTAGTAAGCACTAAGGAAGTTAAAGTGTACTTTTGTACAATAAAGTAAATAAGATATTGCAAATATATTGTTTATCACTACAACAATGTAAGGCACTCATTACTAAATGCCTACTAACCCTTTCTTATGAATTTACTGAAGGTTTATTAAAAGTACAATGTCTATGACCTACTCCCCTCTTACTCGTACTTAGACCTACACATCCTCCTACACGCACACAAACACACACTCTATTATTATTAATATTATTAATTCTGCAGCTAGAAACAAACTGCTGTGTAGCTCTACCACATATCTGTTATTGACTCATGACATCTACATTTATTCTAAATAAGAAATCATAATGCGTTGCCACCCCTGCGGACTGAGATCTAATAATGGTCTCCCGATCCTTACTCACAATGAATGATAGAATAAAGCTGCTTTTTTGCGCATATATTCTGTGAGGACCCTAGATACAAAATGACATCCCGCAAAAACTGAAATCTGTATCCACCATCAAAGACTCAATGGTGATACCATTTAACTTCGCACCTATAGAGGCCATGTCATTCTGTTTTTTTTTTATTTATTACATTGAGTAACAAACTCGCACACAGTTCACCTGATGGCAAGTGATTCCTGCGGCCCACGACATCTACATTCATCCTTGACAAGGAATCATAATGCAGATGCGTTGTCCACCCTCGAGGACTGAGATGTTATGCATTATTTGTAGCATCACGCAGGTATTCTGTGAGGGCGTGGTCATTCCCATTCTGCAACTAGAAACGAACTGCAGTGTAGCTGTACCACTGTTGTGAATATGTAAGAAATCATTTGTTTAGTTTTTTATCAGATGATTTGTCTTTCTCAGTGACGGAAGGAGATGGTCCGTGGCGTCCCTGCCCTCTTCCGGTTACGGCACCACACCGGGGAGTTCCAGTCTGTCAGTAAGTACCTATGCCGACCATTACTCTTGGGCCAGGATATTACGTTCGGGCAATCGTTAAGTCACTCAATCGACGTCGCCTGGGACTCCGATATAAGGTATGCTAAATGACAACAAGGTTTGATTGTGATGTAAGTGAGTGAGTGATATATGACAGTAGTTACATATATATATATATATGTATATATATATATATATATATATATATATATATATATATATATAACACCATTACATATATATGTATATATATATATATATATATAACACCTATTTAGCTACATACAACTTTTGATAGTATTATCAATAGTGAGGATAAGAATTAATTCTACTTTAATTACTATTAATCATTACACTTACGCTATGTTATTCAAATAAAGACAATAAAGACTTGTATTTAGCAATAGTTGAGACATTATTCCTTTTTAATTAAATCTCCAACTTTTTAATAATATTCTTGCTGCTGGCCAACTTACACTATCGTTTAATGTTTCGTGTTCTTAATTTAAAAAAAATAGCTATGACAGGCAGAGACGAGAGTGATCCTGTAAGGGTTCCGTTTCATCATCGGATATACGGAACCCTAGACATAGATTGTCATGTGGAGTTACTTAAATTATAGTGGTTTTACTTTAATTATAACTCATTAGCAGCGATTTTCTACTAACACGTGGCCGTCAGCCATCGCGCTTCGTAATATTTACTCGAAACAATCTGTTTATCGGATAGTGAGTCAATGCACCGACTCGCATGTGACTGTCGGGCTTCTAGATAGGCGGTTATGCAGCTTCATTTAATTGATGACTAAATATTTAATAATAAACGCACCACACGTCATAGTAAGTGATGTGTTTACTTCTTTGTCCCCCCCCCCCCTGAGATAGCGATCCGACTCGACCTTATGAGGAGCCCTCGGATCGTATTATCGCCTGCCTCTGTTGTCGTCGACGTTCTTCGTTCACAGGGGTCGGAGTGCAACGGTGGTGCAGCAGCAGTCTCCGCGGCAGCTTCGCAGCATCGTCGTTGTCACCCTACTCAGCGGGCCTCCCGCTCGCGAATCTAGTTAGATAAAGCTGTAAAGGTCTCTGGACCAACAGCAATACTCACACACACAAAAAAAAACTTTTGTGAGTTCAATTATACAACTTACACACATCTCCGTTCCATCATCAAGCCATGATGGCAAACCTGAGTTCGAGCCCCGGTACCAACCGGCACCAATAACATTGTTCATTGCAATTTTTTAAAATGTGGCGCAAAGACAATTATAGACAATTTAAACGTACGGCTGGCTTCCATCTCCTGTATTAGGATGAAGCCGTTTGTTTCCTTCCTTTAGAAATAAACACTAAACTACTAACTAACTACTAACTGAACTGTCTACGTATTCAATCTCTTGTACCCTCTCTCGCTTACACACATGGGCAATAATTCGTGCTGTCCGCCAATGAGGTGCGCGGTTTCAGTTTTTAAAGATCCCAATTCTAATAATATAATAGTAATAGAAAAAAAGTACTCTGGCTGACAACGCATCTTTATTATAATTCCTTATCGATGATGAATTTGGGAGTCATGGATCGCAGGAATTATTTACGATCACCACTGTATGCCATGTTTGTCAATCACAATAGAATAAAGAAAAATTCTGTGAAAGTGAAATGAGGTTTTTCAACTTCAAACAAATCGAATATACAGATAATGTACACCGAACAACATTCGAATATATAGGTAATATACAGATAATGTAACTGTGGTTAAATACATCGGGTATTTAACCACAGTTTCGTTTGTGTCAAAACAATCGTTGTAACTCGTTATAAAAGAAAAATATTTCAATTCGTTACTTTGTGACATTTCGAATGGGTTATCGTTGTCTAACCGTCACTTGTTACACGGTAATCATCTGAATATGATATAAGGCAAATACATAAGTATAGAGCCCCGGTAAGTCGGAGTGTATGCCCTCGTTATTTATTCACGGTAGCAGAGTTCTATCCCCGCTGCCGGCATCAATGAAATTGTCGATCGGAATCGGAATTAAACAGAATGATGAGAAGTTGAAACTTCGTGGGATATAGGGAATATTTCAAAGACATGTGAGGTACGCCACTCCGCAGTGGAGTCGCGTTGTGGTCTATGCTCTAACTCTAACGCCCTCTCTAGAGGAGTCCCATGCCCAGCAGTGGGATTTATATATATTGGCTGTTATTATTTAGAATACATATACAAAAGAAAATGTTATCGGTCATTTTAATTAAAAATAACTTAATACCGACAAAATTAACAATCACATTAAGTTAAGCGAGTAATGGGCCGCCGAGCCGTGCTAGTGCATTAGCTCATCGGTGATATTTGACTCAAATTAAAAAAAACATACATTTAATTTTTTATAAACGTATCGAAACAGCTTCAATCCCACCGTACAACATATTTCTCGCCCGAGACGTTACAGGGACGCTGGGATACGATACAAGGAATCGCACGCAGAGCGGGAGGCTGGAGTAATATTGACTTATCATAACTAAGTTTAGGTAGCCAACTCGCCATACGTTACAACATACTTAAGCCAAAGGAACACCCCCGCCCACGTGACCCTGTGACGTCACGGGCGTGGATTGAGTTAACCTATAGGACTGCAGTCTAATCAACTGAAGCGTAACTTAAATGTACTAATTCTAAGTTCATGTATTATTATTCATGCGATGTTTGTGCATTTGCATCACACCAGATTAAGTTAGAGGATGACGAGTAATTCCCGCTGGTTTTGCATACGGCACAATAATGTAACGTGTGCATTTGATATAATGATGATGATTATTTTGACGGGAGATACTTATCAATAATCGATTGCACAATAATTTTACAAAACAACCGCTTTAGTTAATTATAATATTCAGCGCTAAAGCGTTAGGGACGCAGTTTTCATGGCCCCGCCTCCTGTGTTTTATTGCATGCGGCGTTAATTGCTTTGAGAAGTGGCAGGAATGTGCGTGATTCAGTTGCTTGCAATAAACAAATGTGTACATTATCCGTATCGCCTTATTGTTGGAAAACTAAAGGAAAGCGGAACATTTACAGGATGGTATGCATGCATACCTTTTACCGGTATCGATTCCTTACCAGGGATGAATATTTGTGTTGTATCTTTTTTTATTTTACACCATCAAGTGAACTGTGGGACAAACGAGCACACAGTTCACCTGGCGGTAAGTGATTCGCACGGCCCATGACGTTCATTTTTACCAAGCACAACTACTCTCGTGTAATCATCTGTCGTCAGCGATGTTTCCGAACCGATACGACTTAGGGACCTTCAAGAAAAGAGCCTACATCTTTCTTTAAAGCCGGTGTTGCGATTGTCCATGGGCGGCGGTAATCACTTACCATCAGGTGATCTCGCTTAAGTATCGTAATGATTAGATAAATATATTGCCACAAAGCACGACCCCGAGCCTTCTGCATACATCGACTTCCCGCAAACTCGACCGGGGTAGGGCCACACTCTCACAGAATACCAACGTAAAATATCAGCTTAATGCTGCTGTGTTTCGTCTGGTGAGTGCAGGGATCCGGAGACTTTTATTGGAGACAAGGCATTCCATCTAAGTCCGCAAGGGTGACAACGCATCTGCATTGTGATTCCTTGTCAAGGATGAATGTATATGTCATGGAACGCAGGAATCACTTACCATCAGGTGAACTGTTTCTTGTTTCTTACTCTTAATGCTATTAAAAAAAAACTAGTGGGGTCGTCCTGCTGGTGCCACTCGGTTCTACGAGCTATATGGCCAGCTCATTGCTACGTCAGCTTGCTTTTGAGCTACGTCGGTCACCCTCATTCCACCGCGGTAGTCTACGTAGATAGACACCGACCAAAGCCAGCTCAGTAGGACTTGGATATAGAAGATTATTTGCTTAAGTTTTTTCATCAATAATTGGTGTAAATAAATAGGAAGTTGATAATTATATATCTATAGCGTTGCTATACTAAATTGCCAACACTATATCTTCGCTTCCCTTTAATGTCGCCCTATATACCCATTCAACCGTAAAAATATCCTTCCTTTCAACTTGTTTTGTTATCGCCTAATTGCGTAGCAATAAGGTTGAAAATAGTGTGAAGTCTTCACTATGTAGATACGAAAAATGAAAACATTATAAATTAGCATTAACTGCCAGGTGAGTTATGTAATGTATTTTCGTCTACCCGTGCATTCTTCGATGTCGTCGTTCGATTTGCAACTTTATTTGTTTGGGTTGTACAGTTGATTCTTGTTCGTTCGCATGACGTGTGATCTTGAAAGCGATCCAAGAAATGTCCATCGCTATCTCCGTCATTGATAAACGTTGATAAACACGAGAGGCTGTGGGATGACCTATGACAAGAAAACTGCTGTAATTATTTGGCCCGTTGAGTTTGAATAGAATAGAAATAGAAATTGGGGGGCGCGAGTGAGTTTCGAAAAATATATTGAGAATTCCAACCGGGCGTTTGTCCGGTCATAAGTTCTGTTACAAATGAAAATGCTTTTTTTTTAACGAAGTAATGTAATATTATTAAAATTTATATCTACATATTTATTAGAATATCTACATAATTATAAAAAAAAATCTGTTCGAAATGGCCACCTTTGGCTTTTATACAGGCCTTTAATCTGTTTGGCCAAGAATCTATGGATTTACGCACTGTTTACAAGGGAAATTTCGCCACTTTTAAGAGACTCAATGTCGCCGTGTCGTTTAGAGCAGGCCATGTCCTCTAAAACTGACCATAATTTGAAGTCTAAAAGTCTCTCGGGTTGAGGTCTGGCCTAGATGAGGGCCAGTCTTCAGCTCTTATAAAGTCCGTAACGATGGTTTCAAGCCAGGCTTGGGTAGTTCGTGCCTTGTGACCAGGTGCAGAGTCCTGCTGGAAAATCCAAGGTATATTTTTAAAAAATGTATTGCTGAGAGGTTTCACAACATGATCCAAGACTGTATCTTGATAGGCTAAAGTTTTCAATCCTTTTGCACAAAAATGTAGTTTTGTGTCTCCTTGATAAGTAATAATAAAAACTTTTCAATCGTGAAAAACTTTTTCATCGGTAAAGAGGATATTTCTGTGCCTTTCACCTACGTATTGCGACAGAAGGCGTTTTGATCGATCCACTCTCTTTAACTGTAAAAATTGATTTAGGGCATGTCCTGTATATCGACGATAAGCACAGAGTTTCAGGTCTTGTTTTATAATACGCGACAGAGTCCTAGCGGGAATCTTCATTTCTCGCGATTAGATTTTTTGCTTCCCAATGGGGTTTCGACGAATTCTGGCTTTAACAGCATTAACAGCCTTTGTAGTTCTAACAGCACGCGGCCGCCCCTATCTTTTCTGGTCTTCGACAGAGGAAGTGTTGTATCTGTCGATAGTACGATATACGAACATACGTCTGATACCAAGCTTTTGAAGTGTCTGGAATATGACCGACGGCTCCATACCCACTTTGTGCAAAGCAATCACTGCAATCCTATTTTCTGTAACACCCCATTCCATATTGTAATTTGATAATGAACACGAAAAAATATGTGAAATGGCGCAAAATCAAAAGAAGTTTTTAAAATAATATACGTGTTCCAAATTCAAAATAATTAAAAAGTTGAAAAAAAGAAAGGTTTTATGTCAGTTTTATATTTATGTTCAGACTAGTTAGATATTTTACAAGTCCACATATATTGATTATGCGAACACAAGCTAGGACTTTTTTCCTTATCGTAATGTTTAGAATAGAAGTAGAGCCATGCTTCGGCTAGATTCTAGTAGCAGCTTGAATGGGTCTAATCGACTAGGGAATGACCACACCCTCACAGAATATCTGATTACAATAGCAGCATAACATTGCTTCGTATAGGAAGTTTAGTGACCTGGAGAGCAAGGTGTGCTGATAACTGGATATTCCATCTCAGTCCTCTGATCTTTGTTGAGGATGGAGTTCGTTGTTGATGGTTGCAACCATCGCTCGGCATCGGGTGAACCGTGTTCTTCGTTTGTCAACGTATGTACACGATCCATATGAGTGCGCCTACACAATGGTGATTGTTCTGCACCCAGTTGTCGAAGCTGTCAGACACAAATAAAACTTGATTTATCGTCCGATATAAAGTGATTTATCACCACATCCGTTGTCTCCAATTGACTGCTCTTTGTTTTTGATTGCTTCCCTGTCTGATAAGATTACTATATGACATATTCGATGTGTAGTGATAGCGTCAAGATACCACATCCCTTTATGTGTTGTATAGAAAAAGGATGGCGAAGAGAGTATTCTACTGCCAGTAACAAAATTGTTGGTCAGCTCAGGGTAATTGTATACATATCCCGTATATTTGACACTGCATACGAGCCGATGCGTTGCCACTCCTGAGGACTAAGATGGAATGCCTCGTTACTAGTAATAAAGAATCTATGGCACTGTAACATAACCTACGCAGATAATGTCGCCGTGGTCGCAATCGACCAAATAGATCATCGTCACCATGAAGAAATGTCAGGAAATTATATTTTATGGCTTGATAGCCATTTAGAAAAAATACTCTAATTACAATAATTGATTGACGAGACTGTTTTGAAATTTATGTTTATGACCTTGACTCTTGGACTTCAACAGACATTTTCGAAGAATATTCGTATTGTTTAATAAGTTCGTTGGCATGCAGCCTGTAATATTAATAAAAGCGCCAATAGGTTCATGGTTTAGAGTACGACATGAAATATTTAACGTTGTAGGTTCGATTCCATCATTCGACCATTCTCGTTAAACATTTCCTATCCCTTATTCTGCTTTAGAAGGAATATTAGTAATGCTAATTAATTAATTGCTACTATTCTTTATGAAAAAAAATCTCTAGCATTACGTTTCAACTTAATGCGTTTAGACTGACATATAAATAGTAAAGTTGAAAGGACTGGCAATCTAAACTAAAAAAAAAATATTTCATTCCATACTAGTCCAATAACAAAAATAGGTTGAGATCTTCTAGTTACCAAGAATATGGTTGTGTCACGAAATCTCGCTCATCCAAAACAAAGTTAATGGGATAAAATAAATTATACAGAAACAAGCAAAAGTAACATTCCTAGTTCAAATAATAATAATATAATTAATAAAGTATTATTGCCAGCAAAAAAAAAAACATAAATTCATTAAAAAAAAAAGAGATCTTATGTCTAACGAAGATATTAATAGCACAAGGAGATGCAACACGTGAAGGTAGCGAAAGGTAGACTAGTAGACTCAGTGTATACTGTATGGCGGTCACACATTGCTGGTTTTCGGTTAAACGGCCTGTCCTCGGCGGTTTTTCCGAACCAGTACGACCAAGGGTCCTTCAAGAGGCATGCCTATTCCTTTCTTAAAGGCCGGCAACGCATCTGCAGTTCCTCTGGTGTTGCGGTTGTCCATGAGCACCTCGGTGTTCCCGCCGCTCGTTTGCTCCCTTTTTTCAATAAAAAAAATATATATATATCAAATGTGAAACGGAAAATATATATGTATAATACATAAATAACTACTATTATTACTTATATATAAAAAAAACTGTGTATCTACTGAACAATAATTATTTTATAGTTAATAATAAAAATAAAGATACATATTAGTGATATTTTAGGCTAACAGGCGCAGCCAGAGACTGGCTACAGCATGTGTCTATCAGGCAGGCTTGAGCCAGTCTCTAGCTGCGATGTAAATGGGCCATCTTGACAGCAGAACGATCAGGTCCACCCAATTGCAACTTGAAATAGTAACATTTCTGTTTCGTTTGTTGAGTCTAGGGAACGGACGTCGCAATTACTATTAGCGACCCATTTTATCTCGGATTTCAGGGGTGACAACACATGTACATCTAGAATCTTCGCTGATGATAGATGGAATACTATCAGGAACCGTGTTCCTCCTACTGTCTCTTATTTCCTTTGTCATCCCCAATGGTTTATAAACAAAGGCTACGTTAATAAACTGTAAGATTTTAGTGTGGAAAATTTAAGAGTCTACATTTGGTTTCCTCGTCATGTCACGGTTTATTTATAAACAGCACGCTGCATAGGGTTGCCAACCGTACTCTAAAATATTGCGCTTTATATAATTTCCATGTACTTTTTAATATAGCACTTATGAAGTATGCTAAAATTCTCTATTTAATAGTTTGGAAACTAAGTTCTTTCACGTTTTTTAATTTTTTAAAGTTTACAATAAAAAAATAAGATTATTTTATCGACAATGTATGGGGAATACTTTTTGTTGTTAACATATTACTCCCATTTCATTACATCCAATCAAGATTTCATTTCTGCATCAGTATTAAACGGCGCATAGCGTTTGGAAGATATAGAAAGAGAAAAATTCAGAATATAAAATTAAAAAAAAACGGAAAGAACTTAGCTGCCAACCTAATACATTAACTTTCCATTTCTGCCACTACAGCATTCACTGAGAGACTTTGCATTAATGGTTGAAAAGGACCATGATTGCAAAGTGGCAGGAAGCGATCAACTGGTCATATGATTTGAATCTAGAATTAGAAAGTCTAGAATCGTATAAAAAAATTGATAAATTAATAGTTTATTGTAAAAATTATAATTAGACTATTATTTTACTTTATTAAAAAGAATTGACAACCATAACGCCATTAGTTTCATTTTGTACGCGACAGCAGTACCGTCAATGCTTTGGAGACGCACTGGGCATGAATAATTCGTGATTGATTGCAAGGTTTGAATCCGTCACACGGTGAAAGGTCGATCTTCGACAACATTGGACACGGTCTTCACGTAGAGCTTAGGCAAATGACGCTGAACTCTGGAAGAGAAAGTAGGCCGGGACAACCGCGTATACTCTTGGCCATCTAGGTATTAAGTCAGGTCCTGAGTTCGATTTATTCTTTCTTCAAATACTAACAGTATGGGACCAAGGCTGGACCAGGGAAAGTATACGCAGTCTTAAAAAAACATCATCAAATATTCATATAAAATTGCTGTGTTTAGCGTGGTGATGATAACAATGATCGATATAGGTTATAAGAAGTAACCATCACTTACCAACAAGTGAACTGAGTTTGATCACTTTTAAAGATGTAACGGAATAACAACTTATTAGTATTCGGTTACGTTTCTCACCGTCGTGTTGGTAACGCTGCGTCCAAGCGTTCATACGATGTTTCGCGTCGGCGATCTATTGCTGAATTTTTCGGTTCGACTGACCTTCGACGATGCAGACAATGGACCACAAACATCAGAACTGTTTGTTCGTTCACCGCTGGACGCCTTCACCGACGAGAACTCCTTCTGTTCTAATATACATAGAAGGGAAATACGCTGTAGATGTTATTTTCGTAACTTATCAACATTCTAACAATATAACATTGCACTTTTATTATTACTTGTCAGTATTATTTGTTTACTGGCTGTATTGTAATCTGAAAATCTTTGTTGATTTCCTCCACAGGACAGGCGTTTGCGTTGGGTGTGTGGTGGCAAGGGGTGAGGGGGGGGGATCTTTATGTGTTATTCTTGGAAATAAACTAATTTGTGTTTTAGTTGCTTCGTAAGAGTAGACAAGTAGATTCACTGTATGCCCTTCGCACTGTTGCAGTCGCAATGCTCGTCCCAGGAGAGGCTGCTGGCCGTGCAGGCCGCGTGCGAGCCCCCGCGCGCGCCCTGCCCACACTGCCACCAGCACCAGAACTCGCTCAAGTAAGTTGCCACATCGCCGTCTCCATCGAGACGTCTTGATAGTGAAAATAAAACTTCATCGACATCATAGTGAATCGTGAATATCATTGGAATTGATCTGATTGATTGTCTTGGTCAATTTCGACTGCGGTTATGTTATTAGTGGACCGGATATGATGAAACCCTTTCAACTTGAGCTAACGGTTACCAGCTTCTTGGTGTTCAGGGGTGGCCAACAAGTCGTTCACGCTCGACCGGTCTATTTACCCATACCTCGCTGGAATGCACCTTATACAGAAACAGTGTATAAACATAGTATGCATTTCACACCCCTTCTTCCCCCTTAGACTACGCCTATGACAACAAGTCGAACGCGACACACTTTTAAGATAGAAAGTAGATATCTTATATACAGAAAAGTTGGGCCACCTCTGCTAAAGGATACATTGTGGAGAGTGTGTGTGGAGTACAATAATTTAAGTCTCACATTCAGGATGTGCATGCGTTGTGACCACTGAGGAACTAGATGGCAATTCCTCGTTATCCTACACTCGCCATGCGAAACACAGCAGCGCTATTATGTCATCATCACGGCATTTTATTACGCTACACTACACGCTGCTCTTCAACGTATCCCAACTCATGCCGTGTACATGCTAAAAGGTTTAAACTCTGTAATCACGATGTTTAATAATAATATCACTTATTTAGTAATATTTAAATACAAATAAGACGTCATGGAGATGAAAAAGTCCACGTCTGAATTTATTTTACCAGAAGTACACCTTCTTTAGTTTCATAACTAAAGGATAATGGAGCAGGCCAGCCTCCAGTTTTAAAACTAGTTGGCAAAAAATAAATTGACAGTGTTCCATTTTCAAAAAGAGATATTACTTGTCTGTACCGGGAAAAGATCAATGATACACAAAATGTTAGTTATGCAACCAAATGAATTTTATCACTTTCAAAGTATGCTCTTTCAGAAACGATACACTTACGCCAACCATCAAAACATTTTTTAAACGCTTTTTCCGGAATTGAGTTAAGTTCTCGCCGCGAATTCTCCTTTAGTCTTCTACGGAAAACGGGTGCCACGAAGTAGTAATTTGATTTGGAAAAAAGAAAGAAGTCGGCTGGAGCCATATCTGGTGAATAAAGTGGTTGCTCGATGGTATTTGTTGAGTTTTTAGGCAAAAATTCGTTCACAATGATGGCCTTGTGCGAAGGCACATTATCGTTGTGCAAAATCAAAGAATTTTCTTTCCACGAATCTGGCCTTTTTCGTCGAATTTGCTCTCTTAAACACCGCAAAATGCTGAAATAATATTTATTTATCGTTTACCTTTCGGTAAGAATTCCGAATGAGCAACTCAAACTCCGCGCCAAAATGGAAAACAGTTTTGCCAATCTAACAACAACAAAAAAACTAACTTAATTTGGAACCATAAACAAATCATCCAATCCCGATACTTTTTTGACTGACCCGATTTATATGTATTATTATTTATATATTTATATGCATATTTATTATTACTATTTTTTTTTGTGAGTACACTTTGTTTGTTTTTTCCGATAACATGTCCAACAGCAGGCCTGCCTGAAGAGATGTTATTGTTAAAATAAGCTGTGACTTATTTTTCGTATCTTAGTTTCCTTGTATAAATGCCTTGTGTACTTAAAAAAAGTTAAATAAATAAATAATAAAAAGTTAAATAAAAAAATATTTCTTATTTCTAATACGAACCATATTTCCAACGCCTTAAGGTTGTTTATATATATTCAATAGTTTATTTGAGAGGAAAACTTTCCTGATCGAAAAGGCGGAAGATCGTTAAGCTACGCTGGAGGTCAAGTCGAATGGCGAACGGAAGTGATAATGGACAATTAAATTAATTTATTGGGGAAGATACAAGTTTATTGAACCGTAAAGGTTAAATAGTGAGCGTACTTAGCTATTGACTAGTGAGTCTTAAATTCGGTTTTGACAACAGCTACATAACTTGCATATTTATTTAAATTTCAAGACATTATTAAAATATATTCATTTAATTAGTCTTAGTTATTTAAGTAGAATTAGTTAGTAGACTTGATGGTATATTTATATATATATATATATATATATATATATATATATATATATATATATATATATATATATATATATATATAGCCTGTTATTTTACTTTTTAATTAGGACACTTTCGAATAGTTCGGTTCTTATTTCGTAATCAAGTAAAAAACTGCGCTCATTTTATTTAATTTTATATAATAGTTGGCAAGCAGATCATGTGATGGTAAATGATCACCACCGCCCAACATCAAAGAGGAACCGCAGATGCGCCGCCGGCCTCTAAGAAACATGCAGGCTATTTTCTTGAAGATCCCTAGTTGAATCAGTTCGGATAATAACTCCGGCTACAACTCATTCCATGTAATATTTACGTGTGCTTATTATACCGCATGAAGTGATGCTATGTATTAAAATGATACCATATTAAAAAAAAAAAACATATTTATGGTCAAGTAAAATAATGGGAAAAATCGTAGAAGATCAGTTGTGGCCTGTATTAGTTTCAATATTTAACAAAAGTATTGTCTATACGGGTACAGGTGTTATTAAATTTTAGTAACAATAAAAATCCCAGTAACTATAGGCTGTATAAATCTTGCTTTCTTTTTTTTTTATATTCTTTTTTTAATGAACTCTTTTTATTTATTACATTGAGAGTAACAAACGAGCACAGTTAGTTCACCTGATGCCTCGTTACCAGTAATAAAGTTCTCCCAAGTAAATTTATAAAAGTTTTATCTGATTATTGTTGTACTGTAGACTTAGCGTTTATTGTATTTTGCAGCAGCTCCCAGGGGTCGGGCATGAACTGGGCGTCGTTGTCGGACAGCGGGGGCAGTGGACACGCGCCGCGGGCGCCCTCGCCTCGCCCCGCCCCCCGCCGCGTGCGCAGCCGCAGTCTCAGGTTCGAACCATGTTATTTGTTGAGTATGTATTGCTTTACCGAAATTGACTCGCGAGTATTACGACGAGGATGCTGCTTCGAAGACGGCAAGAACACCACTCCACTCTGACACCCGCAGGTGAAGAAATACCGACGACAAACAGAGGGGCCGAATAGCGATCTCAAAGAGGTTCGAACCTTAGCTCGCACCGATGAGGGAGGATGGGTGTACTTAAAAGCAGTATATATCACGAGTATATCTCGTGTAGGCCACCGAAGTATGACCTCGCACTGTGAATGTAATTTGTATAATAATTTGTGTATAATCATTATGTAATATCGCTTGTGTGTAAGCGCCTGCCCGCTTATTGCGGTTGAGTTATTGAGTGTTAATATTTGCCGTCAGCTTTCCATCAGGCGCTATCAGTATATGTTTAGGATGTCTGTTAGGCATTGCTTGCGCGGGAGTGTGGGCATATTAATGAATGCGAAGTTTACCACTCACTTGATTTCTACTACAAACATATTTCTTATTGCATACGCAATCGTCCAACCCTGGTGTCGGATTTAAAAGGTATTTATAGGTTAGCGTAGTCCACGAGGCTCCACCGCGGCTGTGCTGTCTTCATGACTTAGAAATGTTTTTTTATTTATATCTTAGACATGGCTTATTTATATTCATCCGATAGCTCACCATCGCGCTCGCCCGGCGGCGGTTCTGGAGGAGAGAGTGCGCGCGAGGACGCTGTGACAGCCATGTCGGCACTCTTCGCCGCACGCTTCCCCGCCGCCCAGAAGCACATGGACGACAGGTTAGTGCACACAGAACGGGCCGACCCATCCATGTTGTAACTAGAAAAGGCTTTACGCGTATTTTTTAGCAACACACAACTGCACTATGAATCAGTTGTTTATGAATCAATACCACTTAGGGACCTTCAATAGCCTACGTCATTCTGAAACACCGGCATTGCGATAACGGCTCGCCGTATTCTTACTCACTATAGTGTATTCAGATCTAGCGTGTGTTTGTATACTTAAAAACTGTTCTCGTTGCCTCGGGCGCATCCTTCGTTTGGTTTAAATACCAGTCCGAATGGGGAGACCGGTTAAGTCTTCGTGTCAGCATTGCCAGCGTCCTCGTAGCGTAGAGGTCTCGGGACCAACAGCATACATATTATATACACACAAAAAAAAGCGAGCGGTCAGTCAGCGATAGGACGGGACGTCTGTCTGTGCGATGATGTACATTATAATTCAGTATGTCAGGAGACTCGGTAACCCGATGACCATAACAGCTGATAATAGAAGACAGTTCTGTTGTGAGGAGTTTAAAAAGTTCTGTACACAAAGGAATATAATTCTGTGTAACACCACCATGCTGGCCTCAACAAAACGGAGAAGTTGAACGTCAAGAAACAAATATGTTTTGAAGCGACTAAAAAAGAGTCGAGTAGAAAAAAAAATTAACAGGAATCTCTGCTGGATTATTTAGTTATGTATAGTAGTACCCCTCATAGAGTGACGGAAATTTGATTAGAAATATGACTCATCCATGCATACATACAATGGAGAAAATCTATTGGAGGAGATATAGATGAAATGATTTAACTGGTAGAGTATCAAGGAGAAATGTTGTTCATTTATAATAAAATTGAAGGTCAATGGATTAAGTATTCCTTTTAATTGGGCAATAATTACAAAAATATCAAAAATTAAAATGACGGACGCCCGCACACACTCATACACGCAACGCAAACATTCCAGTCAATAGTCATAGACTATAGGCAATTGGGAAACAACACATAGGCGTGGCTTAGAAACAAATGGCGGAAAATAGTCTATCTCATATGTGAACATAACACATATGAGATAGTATTTGTAATACTAATGCAAAGACGATAGATTTGTAAGCTATTACTAATTAAAATTTCAACCGCCAGATGTCATGACCCAATTGGTCAGTTCCCAATACAGTTACTTTGTTTCCGTTCGTTCCTATCCTTTACGGTTTGGGTTTCTAGTGACTTTAGCAAGATAAATAAAACAAAGCATATCGTTTTTGATACAATTTTCGATATTGGATATTTTGTATCGATATATCGTCTAAAATATCGATATATCGATACTCTTTCAACAAGGTCAGTCGTCGTTAGACCGCCAGTCTATGCGGTGGTGCGTTGTTGAGTCAACTGTGTACATTATGTATTTATATTTTATATTAACGCTGGTTTTCTGTCAGAGCGTGTTCCTCTCCCGGCCGAGCTGGCCTTCGACTTTGTCCACCAGCCATTTATATTATAATTAATAAGTGTAAATATTTCGCTTAACAGATTGCGCGGCCTCATCGACGAGCTGATGGAACTGGATAAGAAGCCGGACCGGCCGCCCATTGAACGTTTTGTACAACGACAGGTGAGCTGGTTCCGTCTGTTTATCACAATATCTTGTACCCGGCAGGAGGTAACACGAGCACCATTTCACCTTGCCTCATCCGACAGCTCACCATCGCGCTCGCCCGGCGGCGGTTCTGGAGGAGAGAGTGCGCGCGAGGACGCTGTGACAGCCATGTCGGCACTCTTCGCCGCACGCTTCCCCGCCGCCCAGAAGCACATGGACGACAGGTTAGTGCACACAGAACGGGCCGACCCATCCATGTTATAACTAGAAATGGCTTTACGCGTAATTTTTAGCAACACACAACTGCACTATGAATCAGTTGTTTATGAATCAATACCACTTAGGGACCTTCAATAGCCTACGTCAATCTGAAACACCGGCATTGCGATAACGGCTCGCCGTATTCTTACTCACTATAGTGTATTCAGATCTAGCGTGTGTTTGTATACTTAAAACTGTTCTGCTGCCTCGGGCGCATCCTTCGTTTATTTTAAATACCGGTCCGAATGGGGAGACCGGTTAAGTCTTCGTGTCAGCATTGCCAGCGTCCTCGTAGCGTAGAGGTCTCGGGACCAACAGCATACATATTATATACACACAAAAAGCGAGCGGTCAGTCAGCGATAGGACAGGACGTCTGTCTGTGCGATGATGTACATTATAATTCAGTTTGTCAGAGACTCGGTAACCCGATGACCATAACAGCTGATAATAGAAGACAGTTCTGTTGTGAGGAGTTTAAAAAGTTCTGTACACAAAGGAATATAATTCTGTGTAACACCACCATGCTGGCCTCAACAAAACGGAGAAGTTGAACGTCAAGAAACAAATATGTTTTGAAGCGACTAAAAAAGAGTCGAGTAGAAAAAAAAATTAACAGGAATCTCTGCTGGATTATTTAGTTATGTATAGTAGTACCCCTCATAGAGTGACGGAAATTTGATTAGAAATATGACTCATCCATGCATACATACAATGGAGATAATCTATTGGAGGAGATATAGATGAAATGATTTAACTGGTAGAGTATCAAGGAGAAATGTTGTTCATTTATAATAAGATTGAAGGTCAATGGATTAAGTATTCCTTTTAATTGGGCAATAATTACAAAAATATCAAAAATTAAAATGACGGACGCCCGCACACACTCATAACACGCAACGCAAACATTCCAGTCAATAGTCATAGACTATAGGCAATTGGGAAACAACACATAGGCGTGGCTTAGAAACAAATGGCGGGAAATAGTCTATCTCATATGTGAACATAACACATATGAGATAGTATTTGTAATACTAATGCAAAGACGATAGATTTGTAAGCTATTACTAATTAAAATTTCAACCGCCAGATGTCATGACCCAATTGGTCAGTTCCCAATACAGTTACTTTGTTTACGTTCGTTCCTATCCTTTACGGTTTTGGATTCTAGTGACTTTGGCAAGATAAATAAAACAAAGTATATCGATTTTAACACAATTTTCGATATTGGATATTTTGTATCGATATATCGTCTAAAATATCGAAAAAGTATCGATACTTTTTCAACAAGGTCAGTCGTCGTTAGACCGCCAGTCTATGCGGTGGTGCGTTGTTGAGTCAACTGTGTACATTATGTATTTATATTTTATATTAACGCTGGTTTCCTGTCAGAGCGTGTTCCTCTCCCGGCCGAGCTGACCTTAGACTTTGTCCACCAGCCATTTATATTATAGTGTAAATATTCGCTTAACAGATTGCGCGGCCTCATCGACGAGCTGATGGAACTGGATAAGAAGCCGGACCGGCCGCCCATTGAACGTTTTGTACAACGACAGGTGAGCTGGTTCCGTCTGTTTATCACAATATCTTGTACCCTGCAGGAGGTAACACGAGCACCATTTCACCTTGCCTCATCCCTGTGGCCCCTGACACTCGCATCCGAAGTCGATAATCTAATTTAGAATAAATTGCTTATTGTGTTTGCAGGTGCTGGAAATGGCACGCGACTGTCTGCACAAGTCTGAGTCTAAGCAAGTGACAAGCACGTACTTCTACGACATGGCGGATAGCTTGGACAGGTTGCTCGCTGAGGTCAGTTGCTTTTGACTACGGATTATCTAACTTAATATCAGTAATATTATTATTATCTATCTGTACCACCACTTCGGATCGCGTTGGCGCTGGAGAAGAAGTGGCGCAAAAACTCCAGCGACGCTTCCATCAGTGTTGACTGGCGAGAACCGGCATGTGACATGTCGGTATCTCTAATAATTTTATTTGCGACGCCCTTGCCGTCAGCGGGGGCTGTATAATGATGCAGTGTATGTATACAGTGCTTTATGGAGGATTGGGCCCTGGTGTCTCCAGTCCCGCCCATTTTTCTCCACAGTTACTATCAGTGGAGAAAAATGGGCGGGAAACCTGCTTCAGGTAAGAAAAGTGCCTACCGAAGGCGAGACTTTGATCTCGTGTGACGCCCAATTATTTGTCTGTCTTTTCGAAAATATATAATTCGTACCGTAATTTTCTTTCAGACACGCGAAAAATCATCGGAGGCGGGCGCTCAAGTGGCGCCATTGGTGACACGGCTGGTGCTGGCGATGGCGCGGCCGGCGCGCCTGCTGGAGTGTCTAGAGTTCGATCCCGAGCGCTTCTACCGACTTCTAGAGGCGGCCGAGGGGCACGCCAGGCAGTCGCAGGTCAGTACAAAAAGCAACGAATTGGTTGTGATTGCTTTCCTTTAACAAATGAAGAAAGAAAACTTAATTCATTTACTATGATATCGCTTTTTTTCTATGTAAGTGATGCATTTCTTATTTCCTATATATGTATTACTTGGGGTATTTATATATCTCGGGTACATGAATATATCATCCCAAAACGGATTTGTTCTTTTATAAAAATAAATAAATATCCCCTTAGACTTGATAAATCCTAATTGTTTCAGGGTATAACGACGGATATTCCCCAGTACATAATCCATAAGCTGGGCCTGTCGCGAGATCCTCTCGCCGAGCTGCATGCTCCTCCGCCACCGCCACCGCCGCAGAACTCCTCACCTTCCAAGTAAGTGTTTTTTAGTTCACCAGATTGCAAGTTATTCTTGCATGTACCTTACATCTTAGACATTATATTTATTATGCCTCGTCACTAGTAATAAGTCTTCGAATCTCTGCACTCACCACTATTTTACGGTGGTATTGTATGTGTGCGTGGTCCTACCCCTGTCTAGCTGACCCATTCATTCCGCAGCTGGAAACAAATTGCAGTGTACCACTGATAAAGTGGTAAAGTGTTACTTTATATTTATTTAAATATAGATAACCAAAGCAGTGAATTCCATGTATGCATCAGTTTCCGTAATATATTATTAAACACTAAACAGAAATTGTTTTTATTATTAATATATTGTTATAATATTTAAGTGAATACTTTGATTTTGATGATTTTGTGAGTCGTTGTTAACCATTTACTGGCTATGTCCACGCGTGAGCGTCCAAATTTACGACAGCGTCATCTACCGCAATATGGCAGTACTAGATAGACTTGTTTCCATTGGTATAACTCGTAAAATTCTGTTCTGCTGCGAAATTTTATCGCCTTTTAATAATTGAAATAACGTTATATATTTTTGTTTTATTATTGTTTTACTTGTTAGCTGAAACTGTTTTTCGCCTCGTCATTTTTATTAAGATTATATATTTTTGTTTTATTATTGTTTTACTTGTTAGCTGAAACTGTTTTACGCCTCGTCATTTTAATTAAGGTTATATATTTTTGTTTTCTTGTTGTTTTACTTGTTAGCTGAAACTGTTTTTCGCCTCGTCATTTTAATTAAGGTTATATATTTTTGTTTTATTGTTGTTTTACTTGTTAGCTGAAACTGTTTTTCGCCTCGTCATTTTAATTAAAGTTATATATTTTTGTTTTCTTGTTGTTTTACTTGTTAGCTGAAACTGTTTTTCGCCTCGTCATTTTAATTAAGGTTATATATTTTTGTTTTATTGTTGTTTTACTTGTTAGCTGAAACAGTTTTTCGCCTCGTCATTCTAATTAAGGTTATAAATTTTTGGTTTTTGTTAGTTAAAAATGTTTATGTTCCAGGGTTCGAGGTCGACAGTCGCCACCGGGAGCGCCTCCCGGCGGTGCTCCTCCGTCGGAGAACGATTACCACGTGATCAAACTTATATCCAACGGGGCTTACGGAGCTGTGTATCTTGTTAAGCACAAGCTCACGAGACAGAGGTTCGTGTGTCGGTTTGTCTTTGTGTGCATGTGTGAATTTTGCTAGTTAGATTTTAGTTCAGAACGTTTTGGTTCTATATTAGAAGAATTGGAATAATAAGTGTGGTTCCAGTTAGACGCATTACAAAAACTTGTGAGCCTACGGATATATTTTCGTGTCGCGTTGTCTACGTGTCTGTCGCATCACGCGAATGTGATTTCTTAAGTTAACACTACAAATATATATTCTCCATATTTCCAGGTACGCCATGAAGAAAATCAGTAAAAACAATCTCATACTGAGGAACCAAGTGGAGCAGGCCTTCGCGGAGAGGGACATCCTCAGTTTTGCAGACAATCCTTTTGTGGTAAACTCATAACTCCTCACCAGATAGATCAAACACTTTAATACTGTACATACTTATATATTATAATTATAAACATTATATACATAAATATTTTAATAGCTACCTCTTAATTCGTTGTTTTCTCATAGTGTGTTATATTTACTTAAGTTTAGTATATATATGATAGGTCAAAGCCGCGTAAAGAAGCCTTAGCGCGATTCCGAAACATGAACTGCGCCATCTATCGAGCTAAGATGCACTCTTGTATATAATATTTTTTCCGAAACTTTATGAAGTTTTCATAAAATAAGTTCATGCTTTACCTTCTTCATAAATGCCTAACTTTCCATATAAATTTCAACCCCTAATTCACTCTCTTGGGGTTAAAATTTTGGAATTTACATTTATTTCTAAACAAGAAGCAGGTCTATGAAATTTCGTATTTCTTACTTGAAAATGACTGACTTCCATACACCCTTTTATCCCCTATTTTACCCCCCCCCCTTTTCCCTTAGGGATGAAATTTCCAAAAATCCTTCCTTATTGGATGCATGCAATATAAAAGGCAGCAACTGCCAAAATTTTTAAAGTGGTCCCCGCGGTTTATGTACAGACTGAATATAAATAATCTTATCGATATCATTCATCAGGTGACGATGTATTGCTCCTTCGAGACGAAGCGCCATCTCTGTCTAATCCTCGAGTTCGTGGAGGGCGGCGACTGCGCAACGTTGCTCCGAAACGGTCCGCTGCCGCCGGACATGGCGCGACATTACTTCGCCGAGGCCGTGCTCGCTGTCGAATATCTTCACTCCTACGGGATCGTGCACCGCGATCTGAAACCTGACAAGTGGGTATATATTTGGTCACGTCACAATTATGAGCTTGCTGTGTAGCACGGATCGGTTTTTGCCCTTCGGAATACAAACGTGAAATATTAACTTAGCGCTATGGTGTTTTGTCTGGTCAAAGAAGGAAGCCTAAGGTGTTATTAGTGGTGACGAGACATTTCAGTACTTATCATACGAGATTTTCTCCGAAATCGAACCTTTCGTTACCGCGTCGAGGGAACGCGCTCCGAGGTTCACCCCATTTGTGCCGGAGTACCACAAGGCTCTGTCCTAGGTCCTACTTTATACACACTCTACACCAACGACATACCGCGCACTCGCGGTGTAGAGCTAGCCCTTTTCGCCGATGACACCGGCCTCTACGTGTCTGGATTTAAACCAGACGCTATTTGTAAACGCCTCCAATCTGCAGCCAACACCTTAGGGAAATGGTTTCGGAAATGGAGGATCGAGGTTAACCACACCAAAAGTGCAGCCATTTACTTCTCTCGGCGCAACAAAACGCCGCATCTCCAAACTATAGAGTTATTTGATCGTCCAATCCCCTGGGAAAAGACAGTCAAATACTTAGGCGTCACATTAGATGAAAGACTCACCTTCGGTCCGCATGTCAACCGCGTACGGAATCGAGCAGCGTTCGTCCTAGGTCGTTTGCACCCGTTACTTAATAAAATTAGCAAAATGTCCCTGCGTAATAAAATTACACTTTACAAAGCGTGCATCCGACCCATAATGACATACGCAAGCCCCGTCTTTGCGCATGCCTCCCCGCGTCACATTCACCGACTTCAGGTAATACAAAATCGTTTCATGCGCAAGGCCACCGGTGCGCCGTGGTTCTTGCGTAACGAAAATCTACACATAGACCTTGAGCTGCCGACCATAGCTCAGTACCTGAAGTAGGCTTCCCACCGATATTTCGACTCTGCCGGCACACACCGAAACCCTTTGATTGTAAGTGCCGCCACTTACAATCCCATCGCGAATCACAGATTTACCCGCGTCCGTAGGAGACCGAGGCACGCCCTCGACGACCCTGACGATGCAACCACCAGGGCCCAAGCCCTTCATAAAACACAACACACAAACATTGCACCCTCATATCGCCCCGCCGACGGCGGGGCGTCGCAAATAAAGTTACCACGTTTTTGTGTAAAGTTACCACGTTTATTGTCTAAAGTTACCACGTTTTTGTGTAGTTACCACGTTTATTGTCTAAAGTTACCACGTTTTTGTGTAGTTACCACGTGTTTTTGTGTAAAGTTACCACGTTTATTGTCTAAAGTTACCACGTTTATTGTCTAAAGTTACCACGTTTATTGTCTAAAGTTACCACGTTTTTGTGTAGTTACCACGTTTTTGTGTAAAGTTACCACGTTTATTGTCTAAAGTTACCACGTTTATTGTCTAAAGTTACCACGTGTTTTTGTGTAAAGTTACCACGTTTTTGTGTAAAGTTACCACGTTTATTGTCTAAAGTTACCACGTTTTTGTGTAAAGTTACCACGTTTTTGTGTAAAGTTACCACGTTTATTGTCTAAAGTTACCACGTTTATTGTCTAAAGTTACCACGTTTTTGTGTAGTTACCACGTTTATTGTCTAAAGTTACCACGTTTTTGTGTAAAGTTACCACGTTTATTGTCTAAAGTTACCACGTTTATTGTCTAAAGTTACCACGTTTATTGTCTAAAGTTACCACGTTTTTGTGTAAAGTTACCACGTTTATTGTCTAAAGTTACCACGTTTATTGTCTAAAGTTACCACGTTTATTGTCTAAAGTTACCACGTTTTTGTGTAGTTACCACGTTTATTGTCTAAAGTTACCACGTTTATTGTCTAAAGTTACCACGTTTATTGTCTAAAGTTACCACGTTTATTGTCTAAAGTTACCACGTTTATTGTCTAAAGTTACCACGTTTATTGTCTAAAGTTACCACGTTTTTGTGTAAAGTTACCACGTTTTTGTGTAAAGTTACCACGTTTATTGTCTAAAGTTACCACGTTTATTGTCTAAAGTTACCACGTTTATTGTCTAAAGTTACCACGTTTATTGTCTAAAGTTACCACGTTTTTGTGTAGTTACCACGTTTATTGTCTAAAGTTACCACGTTTATTGTCTAAAGTTACCACGTTTTTGTGTAAAGTTACCACGTTTTTGTGTAAAGTTACCACGTTTTTGTGTAAAGTTACCACGTTTTTGTGTAGTTACCACGTGTTTTTGTGTAAAGTTACCACGTTTATTGTCTAAAGTTACCACGTTTTTGTGTAGTTACCACGTTTTTGTGTAGTTACCACGTTTATTGTCTAAAGTTACCACGTTTTTGTGTAAAGTTACCACGTTTATTGTCTAAAGTTACCACGTTTTTGTGTAGTTACCACGTTTATTGTCTAAAGTTACCACGTTTATTGTCTAAAGTTACCACGTTTTTGTGTAGTTACCACGTTTATTGTCTAAAGTTACCACGTTTTTGTGTAAAGTTACCACGTTTTTGTGTAAAGTTACCACGTTTTTGTGTAGTTACCACGTTTTTGTGTAGTTACCACGTTTTTGTGTAAAGTTACCACGTTTATTGTCTAAAGTTACCACGTTTATTGTCTAAAGTTACCACGTTTATTGTCTAAAGTTACCACGTTTATTGTCTAAAGTTACCACGTTTATTGTCTAAAGTTACCACGTTTATTGTCTAAAGTTACCACGTTTTTGTGTAAAGTTACCACGTTTATTGTCTAAAGTTACCACGTTTATTGTCTAAAGTTACCACGTTTTTGTGTAGTTACCACGTTTTTGTGTAAAGTTACCACGTTTTTGTGTAGTTACCACGTTTTTGTGTAGTTACCACGTTTTTGTGTAGTTACCACGTTTATTGTCTAAAGTTACCACGTTTTTGTGTAAAGTTACCACGTTTATTGTCTAAAGTTACCACGTTTTTGTGTAGTTACCACGTTTATTGTCTAAAGTTACCACGTTTATTGTCTAAAGTTACCACGTTTTTGTGTAGTTACCACGTTTATTGTCTAAAGTTACCACGTTTTTGTGTAGTTACCACGTTTATTGTCTAAAGTTACCACGTTTATTGTCTAAAGTTACCACGTTTTTTTGTGTAAAGTTACCACGTTTTTTGTGTAGTTACCACGTTTTTTTGTGTAGTTACCACGTGTTTTTGTGTAAAGTTACCTCGTTTTTTTTGTGTAAAGTTACCACGTGTTTTATGTGTAAAGTTACCACGTTTTTTTGTGTAAAGTTACCATGTTTTTCTGTATAAAGTTACCACGTTTTTTTGTGTAAAGTTACCACGGTTTTTGTGTAGTTACCACCTATTTTTGTGTAGTTACCACGTTTTTTTGTGTAAAGTTACCACGTGTTTTATGTGTAAAGTTACCACGTGTTTTATGTGTAAAGTTACCACGTTTTTTTGTGTAAAGTTACCACGTTTTTTTGTGTAAAGTTACCACGTTTTTTTGTGTAAAGTTACCACGTTTTTTGTGTAGTTACCACGTTTTTTTGTGTAGTTACCACGTTTTTTTGTGTAGTTACCACGTTTTTTTGTGTAAAGTTACCACGTTTTTGTTTGTAAAGTTACCACGTTTTTGTTTGTAAAGTTACCACGTGTTTTATGTGTAAAGTTATCACGTTTTTTGTGTAAAGTTACCACGTTTTTTTGTGTAAAGTTACCACGTTTTTCTGTGTAAAGTTTACACGTTTTTTTGAATAAAGTTACCACGTTTTTGTGTAGTTACCACGTTTATTGTCTAAAGTTACTACGTTTATTGTCTAAAGTTACCACGTTTATTGTCTAAAGTTACCACGTTTTTTGTGTAGTTACCACGTTTTTGTGTAGTTACCACGTTTTTGTGTAAAGTTACCACGTTTTTGTGTAGAGTTACCACGTTTTTGTGTAAAGTTACCACGTTTTGTTTGTAAAGTTACCACGTTTTTGTGTAAAGTTACCACGTTTTTGTGTAAAGTTACCACGTGTTTTATGTGTAAAGTTACCACGTTTTTGTGTAAAGTTACCACGTTTATTGTCTAAAGTTACCACGTTTTTCTGTGTAAAGTTTACACGTTTTTGAATAAAGTTACCACGTTTATTGTCTAAAGTTACTACGTTTATTGTCTAAAGTTACCACGTTTATTGTCTAAAGTTACCACGTTTTTGTGTAAAGTTACCACGTGTTTTATGTGTAAAGTTACCACGTTTTTGTGTAAAGTTACCACGTTTTTCTGTGTAAAGTTTACACGTTTTTGAATAAAGTTACCACGTTTATTGTCTAAAGTTACCACGTTTTTTGTGTAGTTACCACGTTTTTGTGTAAAGTTACCACGTTTTTGTGTAAAGTTACCACGTTTATTGTCTAAAGTTACCACGTTTTTGTGTAAAGTTACCACGTTTTTGTGTAAAGTTACCACGTTTATTGTCTAAAGTTACCACGTTTTTGTGTAGTTACCACGTGTTTTATGTGTAAAGTTACCACGTTTTTGTGTAAAGTTACCACGTTTTTGTGTAGAGTTACCACGTTTTTTGTGTAAAGTTCACACGTTTTTGTTTGTAAAGTTACCACGTTTATTGTCTAAAGTTACCACGTTTTTGTTTGTAAAGTTACCACGTTTATTGTCTAAAGTTACCACGTTTTTCTGTGTAAAGTTTACACGTTTTTGAATAAAGTTACCACGTTTTTCTGTGTAAAGTTACCACGTTTTTGTGTAAAGTTACCACGTGTTTTATGTGTAAAGTTACCACGTTTTTGTGTAAAGTTACCACGTTTTTCTGTGTAAAGTTTACACGTTTTTGAATAAAGTTACCACGTTTATTGTCTAAAGTTACCACGTTTTTTGTGTAAAGTTACCACGTTTTTGTGTAGTTACCACGTTTTTGTGTAGTTACCACGTTTTTTGTGTAAAGTTACCACGTTTATTGTCTAAAGTTACCACGTTTTTCTGTGTAAAGTTTACACGTTTTTGAATAAAGTTACCACGTTTTTGTGTAAAGTTACCACGTTTTTTGTGTAAAGTTACCACGTTTTTTGTGTAAAGTTACCACGTTTATTGTCTAAAGTTACCACGTTTTTGTGTAAAGTTACCACGTTTATTGTCTAAAGTTACCACGTTTTTGTGTAAAGTTACCACGTTTATTGTCTAAAGTTACCACGTTTTTTGTGTAAAGTTACCACGTTTTTTGTGTAAAGTTACCACGTTTTTGTGTAGTTACCACGTTTTTGTGTAAAGTTACCACGTTTTTTGTGTAAAGTTACCACGTTTATTGTCTAAAGTTACCACGTTTTTTGTGTAAAGTTACCACGTTTTTTGTGTAAAGTTACCACGTTTATTGTCTAAAGTTACCACGTTTTTTTGTGTAAAGTTACTATGTTTTTTTGTGTAGTTACCACGTTTTTTTGTGTAAAGTTACCACGTTTTTGTGTGTAAAGTTACCACGTGTTTTATGTGTAAAGTTATCACGTTTTTTTGTGTAAAGTTACCACGTTTTTTTGTGTAAAGTTACCACGTTTTTCTGTGTAAAGTTTACACGTTTTTTTGAATAAAGTTACCACGTTTTTTTGTGTAAAGTTACCACGTTTATTGTCTAAAGTTACCACGTTTATTGTCTAAAGTTACCACGTTTTTTTGTGTAAAGTTACCACGTTTTTTTGTGTAGAGTTACCACGTTTTTTGTGTAAAGTTCACACGTTTTTTGTTTGTGTGAAATTACCACGATAAATAGCGATGTTAAAGGCGCGGAAAAATCTAATCGCACGTTTCCCTTGCGCTCTAAATAAATCGGGCAAAGAGAATTTACTTAAACACTTATTGGCAAGCAAAGGACGGATGTAAGATCGGTACTGATAACACAGCAGTAATAGAGACGAACTCGATTCCTCTAGTTTTTTTTTATAATTACATTGAGAGCAAAGCGATGAGCAAAAGAGGATGCCGAAGACCGGGTAAAGTGGAGAAGACTCGGTCGGAAAGCGGAGTAGGCCGGGAAATCGCTAGGCAGAAGAGGACATTGAGAGCATTCCTTCGTCCGGATCGTTACACTCACCAGATGAAACACAACAGCGTTATGCTTCTATTTCAAGCTGGTATTCTTTGAGGGCGTACTCCTTCCGCAATCGAGCCGACCCATTCATACTCTTGTGAACACACGTTGTGAAGGATAATTATATAATGAATGTCTTGTTTCAGCCTGCTCATCACCGCGACGGGACACATAAAACTAACGGACTTCGGGCTCAGCAAAATGGGTCTTATGTCGTGTGAGTAAAGCTTTAAATTGGACTTTACTTTTTTTCACATAGACCAATTTCAAAATTTATCTGGTTCCAACTGGACCCTCTGCAGCTACATTTCTACCATATTCCCAAAACTCCACAAAGAATGTGGAATATGCAAGTTTTTACAAGTAACAGTCGCTGAGCTTCTTAAAATATTATCGGCCTACAATGATAGGTGAAGAAGTCAAGCCAACATTTTAGTTCTTCACTATCGAAAGTAAATAAATTTTCTTCGAGCCCCCGCTTACGAATTGTGAACACCCATTATTATTATTTTTTGTCACGCCAACGTAGACCCCCGTCAAGTCTCAACCCCCCCCTGGAACCCTGGACCACGTTGGGAGGCTAAGGCGTTAAACTAATTTTTGGATGGTTGTTTTCTTTATAGCATAATGAATATGGACTAAATTCATCAGATTTAGTCAAGTGCTAATACTTGCGATTACCATTAGTAAAATTTCGTTTGTACCGATGCGGATTGAACTCTATAATCTAGCGAACCACTGATCTCTACTAATAATATATAAATAATAATAATAACAACTGTAATAAATTACTAATTTTATATAAAAAAAAAATTATTCTTTCTCAGTGTTTATGGAATGCGTTGTCGAATTGTCTATGTTATACAGTGGCGACCAATCTGTACGAAGAATATGCGGACAGAGAAGCGCGCCAGTTCTCCGACAAGCAGGTGTGCGGTACGCCCGAGTACATCGCCCCGGAGGTTATACTGCGACAGGTTAGTCCATAGCCCCGAAGAGACCACGTCCAAGAGCTGACAACTCTACAGCTAAGGAAAATAAGAAGAGACCGCCTCGTAACAGGTAGTGGTGGAGACGTGTCTCGTTAAGCGCGACAGGGGAAGGACCACGCCCTCACAGAATATCAGACGTGTAGAGGTCAAGAGATCAAGTTACTAGCAGAGAGGCATTCCATCTCATTCTTCAGGAGTGGCAACTCGACCACATGTATACAAATAAAATCATGTCGTCTGTGTGGCCTAAATATTTCAGTGATTACTTATCAAGTATATGTTCATTGCTTTAATATATATATATGACTCCAGGGTTACGGCAAGCCGGTGGACTGGTGGTCAATGGGCATCATCCTGTACGAGTTTCTAGTCGGCTGCGTACCCTTCTTCGGAGACACGCCTGAGGAGTTGTTCGCGCATACTGTCAACGGTAAGAGATTTCAAATGTATTACGCTATGTAACTGACTAAAGACCTCTTTTCCGAGTTGCGTACAAAACCAATGCGTAGTCCCGAACGGGGGAAGGGGCCGCGCCCTCTAAGAATATCAGCTTGTTAGAGCATGATAGATCTGTGTTACGGTTTGTTGGATTTAATATTGGGTGAAGCAGTTATAGGTAACGGGACACTCAATCCTCGGGTTATTTACACGCATGATGATTTAGAATTTTTGTTGTGAAAAGATTCGTGCGCCGCAGTCGTCAATTACCATTTTTGACAGTGGTAGAGCTACGCTACAGTTTGTTTCTAGATGCAGAATTAATGGGTCAGCTCGACAAGGGTAGGACCACGCCCTCACAGATGAAATAGCGCGTCGTCATTCACCAGCGTAAAATATAATAATGTTGCTATGTTTCGTCTGATCCCTGCACACGGATTCGGAGACCTTTATTACTGGTGACGAGGCATTCTATCTCAGTCCTCAAAGGTGACAACGCGTCCGCATTATGATTCCGTGTCAAGGATGAGTGTAGATGTCGTGGGTCGCAGGAACAACTTCCTGTCAAGTGAACTGTGTGCTCGATTGTTACCCTTTGTTTCTAAAAAAAAAGAGATGAAAATGTGAACCTCATATGTTAAGTTTTTTATATTCGTGTTCGTCCTTGTTTACAGTAAAAAAAGATTAGCAATTAAAATATATTTTAATCTCAATTAACATATCAATTAATCTGAATGTCTATTTTTACAGACGATATAGAGTGGCCTTCAGAGGAGGACTTCCCTATAGCTATAGAAGCGAGGACCATCATCACGGAGTTGCTGGCTAGGAACCCTCGCGACCGCCTGGGTACCGGAGGCACGCATCAGGTTAAGGTAAATTAATCCGTACGTTTGTTTCTGATGAAGGAAAGAACCCTGGATTTTATTACCGGTGGCATAACAGTCCATCTTAATTTTTGGGAACAAATCAAATTAATAAATTTTCACGTTTGTATATATTAAATATAGAGAAGCATTAAACATCTATATTCATTGTAATAAAGACTTCTACCGATTTATAAAAATCCGTTGAAATATGATAAATAATGTATTTTGACTTATAAAAATGATGCAAATCTTCATTATTTTATTGAAGATGTTTGGATCTCTCATCTTTTGTTATCGCTAATAAAAGGAAAAGAAAACTAAACGTTTTGCCAAATTATACAGTACTAATTAAATTATACAGTACTAATTAAATTGTACAGTACTAATTAAATTATACAGTACTAATAAATTATACAGTACTAAATAAATTATACGGTACTAATTAAATTATACGGTACTAATTAAATTATACGGTACTAATTAAATTATGCAGTACTAATTAAATTATGCAGTACTAATTAAATTATACAGTACTAATTAAATTATACAGTACTAATTAAATTGTACAGTACTAATTAAATTATACAGTACTAATTAAATTATACAGTACTAATTAAATTATACAGTACTAATTAAATTATACAGTACTAATTAAATTGTACAGTACTAAATAAATTATACAGTACTAATTAAATTATACAGTACTAATTAAATTATACAGTACTAATTAAATTATACAGTACTAATTAAATTATACAGTACTAATTAAATTATACAGTACTAATTAAATTATACAGTACTAATTAAATTGTACAGTACTAAATAAATTATACAGTACTAATTAAATTATACAGTACTAATTAAATTTCTTACAATTTTTTTTTGTATCCTATCAGGAGCATATATACTTCTACGGTCTGGACTGGAACAATTTGTTGAGACGCAAAGCTGAGTTTATTCCGCAGCTGGAGAACGACGAGGATACTAGTTACTTTGACAGTAAGTACGACATATTATATAACTAGATTAACTTCATAGGTTTTCAACTTGGTAACACTTTTCCTTTCACACATTCCTGCCCTGTTCCTGTAAATAAATAAATAAATATTATTGACAAATCATTAGAGACAAAATTCAAATAAAACGCTATATTCCATTTACCTCTGTATTATTTACAATTAAAAACAAATAAAAAATAAATGTAATTTTTTATTTTAATTAAATTATACAGCAATTAATTAAATTATACAGCAATTAATTAAATTATACAGTACTAATTAAATTATACAGTACTAATTAAATTATACAGTACTAAATAAATTATACAGTACTAATTAAATTATACAGTACTAATTAAATTATACAGTACTAATTAAATTATACAGTACTAATTAAATTATACAGTACTAAATAAATTATACAGTACTAATTAAATTATACAGTACTAATTAAATTATACAGTACTAATTAAATTTCTTACAATTTTTTTTTGTATCCTATCAGGAGCATATATACTTCTACGGTCTGGACTGGAACAATTTGTTGAGACGCAAAGCTGAGTTTATTCCGCAGCTGGAGAACGACGAGGATACTAGTTACTTTGACAGTAAGTACGACATATTATATAACTAGATTAACTTCATAGGTTTTCAACTTGGTGACACTTTTCCTTTCACACATTCCTGCCCTGTTCCTGTAAATAAATAAATAAATATTATTGACAAATCATTAGAGACAAAATTCAAATAAAACGCTATATTTCATTTATCTCTGTATTATTTACAATTAAAAAACAAATAAAAAAATAAATGTAATTTTTTTATTTTAATTAAATTAAAATTTAAAGTAAAGTAATTAACAAACGATTCTCTTCATCCGTGCCGTTAAGCATTCAAATTCTGAATACATTAAAATAAAAGATACCTTGTTAGTTAAATATATTTTTTTATCGATTACACATTTACTATCGTAGTAATTAAGCGATTGACCATACATCCCGGGATTTTTATCGATAGGGGGCTCTTGACGTGCACATCACTACGCAAAACATGATTTACAACCGAGGCTTGCGGCGAGGCAGTAAACCCACTACAGTGGGTATAGAGTGTGAGAAACCGGCAACTGAATTCACACTGAATTCACGTTCACGCTTCGTCGTTAGAATTATAACTTTTACTTTTTATACTTTAGGATCGTTTTAGTGCTATAGATAAAAGTAATATCATATATATATCAGGATATTTATTACCTTATAAATCAAACGGACAACCGAACAATATCCTTTTGATATTTTTTTTATGGGATTTTTAATATTTTTTTTTGAAGTATTTTGCGTGTACAGTGCACTGAAACGTGGTCCTTGGATGTTTTTGTGTATGTATATTGCTAATTAGACTCGCAAGCGGAAGGCCCGTTGAGTAGGTAGACAACGACGATGATGCGAAGCTGGCGCGGAGACTGCTGCTGCATCACCGCTGCCCTCCGAACCCCTGTGGACGAAGAACGTCGACGACAACAGAGGGGCGATAATACGATCCAAGGGCCCCTCATATGTAGGTACGGAGGACCTCGACCCGGATCGCTATCTAAAGGGAGGAGGGCCTTGATGTATTGGAAGTGAACCTCGTGACCAAGGTAGTTCCGTTGCAGGCCGCTGCGACCGCTACAACCACAGCGAGGCAGACACGGACGAGGCGGCGGAGGGTGGCGACGCCGGCGACGACGCCCTGTTCGCCGCCTTCTCCTCCACCTCGCCACAGTGGAGGCGCCACTATCACCACTCGCACTCGCACTCCGCCGTCTCCCATGACTCTAGGGTTAGTTGGACATTCTTACACTTGGCACCTTGATCCGACATTTTAGATTACATAACAAATTTACAGTGCTAGAGCTACACTGCAGTTTTTTTGTCTAGCTGCAGAACGAATGGGTCAGCTCTATCGGTGTAGGACCGCGACCTCAGAGAATACCGGCGTAAAGTAGCAGCATAATGCTGGTGTGTTTCGTCTGGTGATTGCAGGGATCCGGGAGACCTTTATTACTGGTGACGAGGCATTCCGTCTCAGTCCTCAAGGGTGGACAACGCATCATCTGAATTATGATCCCTCGTCAAGGATATATGATGATGACATGGATCGTAGGAATCACTTGGCATCGGGTGGACTGTGTGCTCGTTTGTTACTCCCAATATAATAAAAAAAGTTAGACGAGTAAATCTTCAATCTCTTATCTTAACCTGCGTCTGAATCGGACCAGTGACAATAGCTGGATGGCATAACGCGGTCCTTGGATCTGATTGCCAGACCAGGAACAATATTGTCACTAACTAAACATTCACAAATTGTTAGAATTCTCTTGTCCCCGCACACTAGGTCTGAATCTTCCTGCGATTTTATTGCACGTGCATTACATTGAAATGTATATATAGTATGTGTGCGTTAACGCGAATGCTGCGGCACTATATTATCCTGCATAATGTATGAGTTCTGCTAGTAACCAGAAGATATCATTGTGCTCGAAATCGACCAATCGAGAATATCGTCGTTATTAATTTTAATAAAATATTTTCTCTTATCCGAATGAGATTAACGCGTTAAAACTTCGCGAGTTATAACTTCTAAATTCTATAAATATAAATAGAAATAACTAAACTTATAAAATAAAAGTTGGGAATGTCTAACGCTTTATTGATCTGTGGTAATGATCAAAGTGCCGTCAACGGCGGCCGCGGCCCGCCGCAAAAGGAGCGCTTTGTTTTGGCGGGATTGATTATTATGTTTAGTATTTTTAGTTTTTGAGACAGTTTCGCCCGTGCGTTCGTGTTTCGTGTTTCATGGCTGGTTTTTTTTAGTAATGTAATGTAATTTTTGTGAAACTATCGTTTCATTTAGCTGTACCAACATGATGGAGCGTTAATAATGCTAATAAAACGTTATAAAAATATGATTTTTTTTTAATCAGGATCGTTTTTTCCGTCCTATCATAAAAGGTGTCATTAGGACTATCGTCTGTCTTCCTTTTCGGAAGCGGTACCCTGAATAGTATTTTTTCTGAGAAAAATTGTTTGTATTCGGTGCGTTAATTATTCGTTAAATTGACGTTTACCAAAAAAATTACTAACTACACTAAACATTTTTTTTTCTACCTTTAACATACTTACGTTTGACTACAATCCCGCTTGATGGAAGGTGAAGATGAGGCCTAAGATGGTTCACGTTTGCCTAGAAGGTATCTGTTCACTTAAAGATGTCCAGATTAGAAACCCTTATTACTGGTGACGAGGTATTACATCTCAGTCCTCAATATTAGGATTATTTATCTACGATGGATGCGAGTGTTATGGGCCTCATGTGAACCGTGTGCTCGTTTGTCACCGTCGATAAATATCTATATATATTTCAAACTGTTATCGTATATAACCCACAGAGTACGGACAGTTGGCCGGGCACGCCGGATAGCGCCGGTCCGCCCACCACACCCACAGCACCGCCGCATCATCACCCGAGGTGTCCCGTGAGTATTGCGCACAATGTTCGTGTAGGGCATAGGCCGCGGCACACGAGTCCAGCGGTGAGCGACATGACTGCTCATGGGCACTGTCGCGAACGCAATTCTTCGTAAGTGCGTAATAATAAAAAAAAAATCCTTAGGCTTAGCAGAAATAATATATAATATATAACGCCTATAGAAATAAATTGCCGGTAACATATATATTTATTTATTCTTTACTTGCTAACTGCTAACTCACATTGTAGAAAAACGAGGTCTTAAGGCCAAAAGGCATTCTCTACCAGCCTGCAATAATATGTAAAGTACACCCCCATGGTTAATTTAATTTACTTAATACCTAATTAGCTTGATCATTTTGGTAAATAAACCGAATGTAATTTAATTCATCAACAGATGGTGGGCGCCGGAGGCGGGTCCACAGCCGAGTCCTCGCAGACGGACTCTGACGACGTGTCCCCCGCAGCGCGGCGACGTGCCGCACTGCGGCCGCCGGCGCTGGCGACGCACGGACACACGCACCTGGCCCACTTGGGCCACGTGCCGCACGCACACACCCACACCCACACCCACCCTCACCAGCCCATGTTGCCACGCATGTGAGTATAATGCTTTTAACGTAAAGCAATCCATACACGGCTACAAATCGTACGGTTCACCTGGTTTTAAGGGATTTCTGTTGTCCATGATATGGGCGTCTGACTTATCAATTATTATTTTCAAAGAAAATACAGTTGTATCGTCACCCTTTCAGGGTTAGATGCCTCGTCTCCGGTAATAGGGTGTCGATATTCATTTGGCGACCTTTTCTTCTTCTTCCACCAAGATGTCCACAAGTGATGCGCTAACGAGGGGCAACATAAAAAAAAGAATCATCATTTTTCTTGGAGCAGTTCATCGCCGATCACTGCTCTCTTGCGTGTCGATATTATTTAAAATAATGCAATAATTGAGCCCAGATTAACGACCGCACTACCAGAATTTTTTTAGTATCGGGTTTCCTCACCGTATTTTCGTTCCACCGCCGATCACGTGAAAAACTAGAATCCGATACTAATATCAATATTTTTCACAGAACGGACGCTTCGAAGCGAGACGATAAGGGCATAGACAAGCTGGATAAACCAGAGAAGTCGAAGCCTATAGCATTGGCTGGGCCAAAGTCTATGCGACGTTCCGCCAGCACTTCCGGATTGTCTCTGGTCATACATACAGGTGGGTGGTTGTATTTATTCGTTGGCTTGTATATGTCGGTCATGTTTCACGAAAGGCTGTCTCATTTTATGTTTGTCCATTCTATACAACATAAATTCGACAACGTCTCAATGTACATAGTTTTTTGATACATTATGTCTAACATCAAGACATACTCCCAAAACAGAATTACAAAAAGATATTCGGATACACATAATGATATTCAATATCAATAAAATTTTCTTATTTAAAAATTGCTATTATCTATATTTTATGGTTTTTGTAAACAAATAATTAATTGAAATTATATATAATTATATTATAGTATATAGAGAGCCTCTGCTTGAGCCATTACCCTGTTACGCGAGAGCGCCTGACTGGACTACACTTATGTGCCGCGACCTATACTATATACTTTTGTTTATCGTTTAAATATAACTCATAGCCACATAAGCAATAAATGCTATATTCCTTTCACTTGTATTCCAGCAGACGAGAGCATCGCCAGCGGCGGCGCGGCGTCTCCTTGTGCTGGCAACACTTCCTCCACCAACTCGTCGCGTGACTCGTCGCCTTGTCGCGACCCACCGTCGCCTTTCGCCATCGCCAATCATTCGTACGTGCGGAAAGAGCAGCTGATTTTTTTTTATTAACTCTAACCACTAGTATGTCTTGACTGCGACTCGGGACGTCGGGAATATTTCAAATATTCAAGAAATTTCGAATAGTTAAAATATTACACCTTTTTTAGTTTACCATAAATGTTTGGGACCGTTGTTAAAACTTAAACCCGTAATGAATTAAAAGTAACTGGCTAATATATACACACATAAAGGTGATATACACTAGACTAGTATTTAATTTGCTATAGTCGACGCATTTTAAACTGAAACGTTAGGCAATAAATGTCACAAACAGTAGGAATGTGCACGCAATGCAACCCGTTATCGATACTTAGCTACCTGCGCACGCGGGGTCGATGCGTCATACCTAGAAAATATAAAAACGCCCTTTTCAGGGCCACCTTACGGTTTCTCTACGATTACGTCGAAATAAAACATTTTATCTTACAAATTAAAAACTTTTATTTTCAGATAGCGAAAAATTGTTCGTATTAATACTTAACATAATTTAGCATATCGATCGTACCTATCCCGTTATCGATATGCACCTCTACAATTCTTACGCACATCACTACACCTCTCCATAAGACCTGTAAGTGCGAGCGAGATAGATACGTAAATATGATTTATGACCCGAAGCCGTCGTTCATAATGCGTCGACTATAGTTTAAAAAATTAATAACACTCATATGAATCAACAACACGTTGCAGGCTCATTCAATCGTCGAAGCCGCCCATAGTGGTCCGCCGTGGTCCGCGCGGCTTCGGCTTCACCATCCACACGGTGCGAGTGTACTACGGCGATTCGGATTACTACACCATGCATCACTTGGTTTCGGTGAGTTTTTAAAGTGAAAGTAGAAAGTAACCTTTATATATATACAACCTTGGGCATAAGCCTCCAGAGCAAAGGTTCACGGACCGTTTTTCTCATAGAACACTTTCAAAATTTAGCTGGTTCCGGTGGACTCCCTGCAGGTACATTTCTACCATATTCTCAAAACTCCACAAAAAGTTTGAATATTAGAATTTGCGTTGCGGCTGAGTTCCTACCACGAATTAAGTTTTAGAAAAAAGAATGAGAATTGATCGGTTGGTTAGTTAATTGATTGTGCTATCAGTGGATGTTAAAAAAGTTTTTTGACATCCACACAGCACAAGGAATCAATAAATTCTCATATTGCGCCTACATTGATAGGTGAAGTGAAGCAAACATTTTAGTACTTCACTATCGAAAGCGAATAAATTTTCTGGGACCACCGCTTGCGAATAGTGAACCCTCATTTTTGTTGTCACGCCAAAGTAGACCACCGTCTAATCTCCCGTGGACCCCTGTGGTGGAGGGGGAGAGGCTCTAGAGAATGTATAGTCCACCATACGGCCAAATTATAGAATACACATGTTTTCGTAATTTAGTTTATATTGCTTCGTTTCCTCACGACGTCTTCAAGCAACTATAATTTTGAATAAAACAATTCTGCTTTATTTATACCCTGTTTATAGCAAACGTCCTCGAGGTACATTATAATACTGATGATAACTCCTTGCAATTAGTCTTTCAAATTTTCAGTGTTAGTAATTAGTTTCTTTTCTATAAGATTTGGGGTGGGCCTACGTATATTCAAACGAGACTGAAAATGTGGGAATGCCAGATAACGTTTAATCAATAAGGTCGTTCTATCAGAACGAACATTTCACTAAGACTTATTTGTGAAGAAATCGATCTATGAAAATGTAGTGGGAGAGTATATCGCTCACAAAGTACTAACTATAACGGTATCTTGGGTCCTGATACAACATGTTATAGGGATCTATTTCCGACGATAGTCTGGAGGTCGGAGTGATTTAACAAAGCTATAACTAATAAATGTCAATTTTGCAGGCGGTGAGTGAACAAGGGGCCGCCTGGGCTGCAGGATTGCGGGCGGGAGACCTAATCACGCAGCTCAATGGAGAGTCCGTACAAGGGCTGTTGCACACACAGGTACGTTTTATTATTTATATAGTTTATTTTTATTTATTATATTTTACTTCATTGCATATTTACCTTTAAGAAAAGAAAATTTTATAAATGGCGATGGCTTAATGCCCTATCGGCATTCTTAAACAGCCAACCCATAGTGTGGTGAGATAATACGATAGGTGAAGCAATAAAAAAAAAACTAACAAAAAGCTAGGATAATATATAGGATTCGATTACCAGAAGAGGGGCAGATTTTTTTTTATTACATTGAGTGAACTAACGGGCACACAGTTCTCCTGTTCAGAGGGTAAGTGATTCCTGCGGCAGATGCGTTGCCACCCTCGAGGACTGGGATGGAATGCCTCGGCACCAGTGATAAAGGTCTCCAGATCGACACACTACACTCGCCAGACGAAACAAGGCAGCATTGTAGCATGCTGCTATTCTGTGAGGGCGTGGTCCTACTCCGGTCGAGCTGACCCATTCATTCTGCAGCTAGAATCTAACTGCAGTGTAGCTTTGCCACTGTGAAAAATATATACAATATACAAATTATTAGTAGTTATTACACGATATTTTTTTACTTTACAGGTGTTGAAGTTGCTGCTGACCGCGCCGCATGCCACTCTACGAGCGACCCCTCTAGATCAGACCACAATTCAGGTTAGTGCAACCAATCTGCTACCACTAAATATACCATAGACTAAAGTGGTATTTTAGTCTGTGGTATATTTACAATGAAACTTGCATTTAGCATTTTAGAGAAGACATTTTAGTAACAATCGACGGTGACAATCTAGCACACAGTTCACCGGGTCACACAGGTAAGCGATTCCTGCTCCCTACGACACCCAAATTTATCCAAGGTTGTCATCCCCGCGCAATGAATGCCTCATTTCGCAAGTAATGAGGAACACGATTATGTAAAAGATAAGATAATGCTGGTATTGTGACGGTTTTTTATATGTACCAATGAGTGTGTATTCTTGTAGGCGGGTGGGCGTCGCCGTGCGGGCGGGCGTCGTGCGTCTGCCCCGCCCCGGCCGCGGCCGCGTCGCCGCTGCTCGCTGTTCCGACGCATCTCTACCAAACGGGCGTCGCAGGAGATGCACCAGGTATATATATATATATGTATATTTTTTTTTTATTAAATAAATTAAATTTAATTAGTACATAATAGTTTCGCCAAACTACCAAAATAGTTTATTGGCGAAAACTGCACACATAAATCTGTCTTATATACTAACTGGTACATAAGATACACAATAGTTTTACATAACGCAAGGTTTATTTATATTATTCGGCAGCGTAGATACTTAGTAGCTGCGTTTTTAATTCTTTCTTGCTGCTGTCCTTTCGTCTGTTATCATCCTTAAGTCCATATACATTAAATATGCACGCCACTAGGTACCTACGCGTCCGTTTTCTATAATAGTTTATCGCGCTTGGTTCCACAAAAATATTACTGTCTTTCTATGCTGTTTTTATTAAGTTACTATACTATATCTAATATATATATATATATATATATATATATATATATTAGATAGCAACAAAGCAGTGTACAAGTGACTTTCTAGTTATATATAGGATATATATATATATCCTTGTACTGGGTAAACGTTTGTTCTTAATGGTTTTTAATGTAATGATTATTATTTAGGGGACCTTATCATTAAGCCGATATTAAACTATATTAAACGCTGCCTACATCAGTCTCGTTAAGGGATCATGGTTCGCTTACTCCCAGAGGCCCGAGACGGACTGCATTATTACAAATAATAAGTTCTCCTATCCTAAGAAATAGGACAATATACAGTTGTAAATATATACGCTAAAGAAAAAAAATTATAGAGAAGATATATACACAGTCAACCAATGAAGAAAAGGTAGAAGAATAAATCATGCAACTACTATACTGCTATTTCATGGTAATATGATGTGGGTGCGCTGCTCCCCCCCCCCTCCCCGGCCGCCTGCTGCGCCTACGAAGAATGAACAATGTATTCATATTAATAATAATTCTTTATGATATCATACATTTTTACTTTTTTAATTTAAAATTGCCAATTGTGTATACTTCTGTTTCCGCTATGTGTATGTGACGTACGATTGTGTGCAGATGGTGTCGGCCGCTGCCAGCGTCGAGTGTCCTCCGTCGCCGGCCGCCTCGCCCGCCGCCGACAGCCCTCTGCACGGGAACACGCATTACCAACGGTTCTGACACTATACTGTTTTATGTATATAAGCATATATATATATATACATACATATTTATATACATATATTTGTGTGTATATGTATATAAACGCATATATATACAGGGTTATTGGTAGACCGTGGACCTAAAGTTTAGTTCGAATACGAATTTCCGACTGCTTCCTTTGTGATATTTTTTTTGTTCAATTTCTTTCAAATTAGTTCCTAGTTGTTATGCATTGTTGGAGAGGGAAGAAAACGGATATGTTTTTAAAATAACCTGCAAGCCAAGTTTCATAACGTTTTTTCTTAGTTTTTACATTTTAGTGGAAAAATTTCGTTTTTCGTCTCGCATTTTTAAATTTGGACAGATAATTGTTGTTGCATTTTGGACTTATTTTGAAAAAAGCTAAAAAAAATGATAACTCAAAAATGGTTCACTTTTGCATAATGCATTGGTTAAAAATTATCGCAAATAGTCACCCTATCTCCTCCTAACGTCGAATTACCAACAACCCTCCATGCAAACTTTAATACACAGCACCACGAAACCTCATGTGCTTTATTCGAGTACAGGAGTCACAAAACAAAGCACTTAACTTGAAATATAGGTATCCAGTACATATATTAAATTAGTGCGGTAGTGCTAATTTGTACTTACCCTTTTATCATATACTCGTTAATAATTTGAATATAGCATATTGTTAGAGGCTTAAATTTTCGCTCATATCTGGCCTTCAGGATCCAAAAAATTAATATATGGTTTAAGGCTGCGAAAAAATATATTACATCAATTTAAGATACATAGAGTCATATATAAGTATATTTGTATTTGTTATTAACGCATATGTTGTTTACTTATATATATATATATATATATATATATAATTAATAAAATAATATATTGGTCGTGTTTTTAAGTACCTACCTCATTCCATATCTGGATTACTCTCTAGAGAATGCCTAAAGCATTAAGACCGCCTTTATACAGAACTGTATATAAAGCTCGAATAAATAAAATCGTAATGTATAATGAAATAAATATTGAAGAAACATAATTCCCCAGACCGTCATCGCTGCACGGGTTGAAGCACAAGCTGGGCGCGGGAGAAGTGCGACGGGCGTCGTTGCAACATATGCCCCTGTCTCCGCTGGCGAGGACGCCGTCGCCCTCGCCGCAGCCGCAGCCCGCCTCGCCGACTAGGTAACCATTTATATTAAAAAAAATTAAGTCCAACCACTACGACACATTTTTTTAAATTAATCTACGCGCATTTTTATGTTTGGAGATTTAAGGAAAAACAACAAAACCCGTATAAGTTAGTTTCATTCGAATGTGCAATATTCGTGTAAATATAAGAAATAATTACTTTGACATAATTAGTTTAAAAACAGAAGTTTTTGTCTCTTTTAAAAAAAAAAATTTGAACTCGTCAAGAGAAGTTTCAGGGAATTAAGTTATTATTGAGATAATAAAAAGAAATATGGTGATCATCACAGTAATGTGTCAGCTCACGGACCTCTCTCTCCCGTGAGTCCTGCATTCGATGAAGCTGTAAGAGCCACATTGGCCAACAGTATAAACATCAACAGAATCTCGAACACAGTAATATAAATGTTTTCATTGCCTTCATGTTTCATTGTCAGCATCTCTTAACATGAATTTTATAACGCACTAAACGATTGTCCATTGTCATTTGTGACTAATATTGAGATGAAAAAAATCGTATCTCAAACAAATTATCTGGCAACATTGTGTTTAATAAATCCATTTTTCGGTAATTATTTGCGCATTTCATTATAACATAACATAACAATTTCGTGAGCCGAGACGAACGAAACTTTTATGCATATTAACATTCACGAGTACCGTGGTAATTAGATAAAATAATTAGTGTGTGAGTTTCGTGCGTCTTGGTTTTTCAATACATTTGTGACGTCACTTTACGTGCATGTCCGCACGCAGCCGGTGCGAGGCGCGTAGCCCCTCCCCCCTGGCGGCTCGCGAGTGCGGACGCCGCGCCTGGCCGCGCCGCGACCCCGCCTCCCCTCTACTGCGGCGCGCACTCTCCCCGGACAGGTTGGTTGGCACGATACAAAGAACTTTTGATAACAAAATATATTACATCAATTTAAGATACATAGAGTCATATATAAGTATATTTGTATTTGTTATTAACGCATATGTTGTTTAATTATATATATATATATATATATATATATAATTAATAAAATAATATATTGGTCGTGTTTTTAAGTACCTACCTCATTCCATATCTGGATTACTCTCTAGAGAATGCCTAAAGCATTAAGATCGCCTTTATACAGAACTGTATATAAAGCTTGAATAAATAAAATCGTAATGTATAATGAAATAAATATTGAAGAAACATAATTCCCCAGACCGTCATCGCTGCACGGGTTGAAGCACAAGCTGGGCGCGGGAGAAGTGCGCCGGGCGTCGTTGCAACATATGCCCCTGTCTCCGCTGGCGAGGACGCCGTCGCCCTCGCCGCAGCCGCAGCCCGCCTCGCCGACTAGGTAACCATTTATATTAAAAAAAATTAAGTCCAACCACTACGACACATTCTTTAAAATTAATCTACGTGCGTTTTTATGTTTGGAGATTAAAGGAAAAACAACAAAACCCGTATAAGTTAGTTTCATTCGAATGTGCAATATTCGTGTAAATATAAGAAATAATTACTTTGACATAATTAGTTTAAAAACAGAAGTTTTTGTCTCTTTTAAAAAAAAATATTTGAACTCGTCCCGAGAAGTTTCAGGGAGTTAAGTTATTATTGAGATAATAAAAAGAAATATGGTGATTATCACAGTAATGAGTCAGCTCACGGACCTCTCTCTCCCGTGAGTCCTGCATTCGATGAAGCTGTAAGAGCCACATTGGCCAACAGCATAAACATCAACAGAATCTAGAACACAGTAATATAAATGTTTTCATTGCCTTCATGTTTCATTGTCAGCATCTTTTAGCATGAATGTTATAACGCACTAAACGATTGTCCATTGTCATTTGTGACTAATATTGAGATGAAAAAAATCGTATCTCAAATAAATTTACTGGCAACATTGTGTTTAATAAATCCATTTTTCGGTAATTATTTGCGCATTTCATTAAAACATAACATAACAATTTCATGAGCTGAGACGAACGAAACTTTTATGCATATTAACTTTCACGAGTACCGTGGTAATTAGATAAAATAATTAGTGTGTGAGTTTCGTGCGTCTTGGTTTTTCAATACATTTGTGACGTCACTTTACGTGCATGTCCGCACGCAGCCGGTGCGAGGCGCGTAGCCCCTCCCCCCTGGCGGCTCGCGAGTGCGGACGCCGCGCCTGGCCGCGCCGCGACCCCGCCTCCCCTCTACTGCGGCGCGCACTCTCCCCGGACAGGTTGGTTGGCACGATACAAAGAACTTTTGATAACAAACAATCATATATGAGCGGGGTAGCCATTTGTTTATCTACACCGTCGTCTCGTATCAACTCGTCGACTGTGCGACAGAGACGACGCTCTACAAAACCGAAGATCACCGATCATAGACAAAAGTCCCTTTCTAAAGATCGATAGTTATTTACTATAAATCAGGCCCTGACTAGTACATTTTATATATTTTACACGAACATTAATCCCGCTGCCCCGCCTTTCGCTTCTTGTATACATTTTACCCAGAATCTATCCATACAACATGTTATCACGCTCAACTGTGTTAAAGTTAACTATACTAACATAATAATTTGAATTTAAAAATGTGCATTCTTGTTAACTAACTAAATGTCCTACAGGATAGCATTCATTCAATAAATTAAACTGTTGGCAGTAATTCTAGTATATACTAGAGTATTAAACTTAGCCGAAGACATTTATAAATCTCTCTTCTGTTTATTTTATAAAGTGTGACAAACGAGCACACAGTTAAAGCACGAGATGAAGAATCTAATCCACAAAGCATGTATACCTGTGTTGGAACAGCTAAGCCTAAATTTATTTCGACGACCGATTTGATCATATACACAAACCAAACGTCTTCTAGATTACACCCGCGCTCCGCTGAAGCGAAATGCTCCATCTCCCCGCTGTGCTGCGGCGTGGCGGTGGCGGTGGGCAGTGCCGCGGGCAGCGGGAGCGGGCGACGCGGCACCGGCTGGCGGGCGGCCCCCGCCCCCGCCCCGCCTACTCCGCCCCCACCAGACAAGCCCGACGAGCCGCCGTTGCCCAGGATCGCCGAGGAGAAGGACTCGCCTACGCATCATGCCGCCAATTCAAGGTTGCCGACTAGGTAAGGGTACATACCCACGTACACCCATACGTACAGTGTGTACTAACAAACACATTTACACAGTTTGTATGTGCAAGAAGTTGGTGCGCGTGGTTAGCTTACTATCTAAATGCTCATTATTAATTCGTGCTATGAAAGTACTCTGCCATGAACCACCCACGTCCTCATCCACCACGTCCAGTGCTGAAGGTAGACCTTCGCCACAGATTTTCATAAATCACGACCCTGAATCACTTTCAACCAACGACTTCCATAGGTCGTCTCACCACTTAGTCGGTGTCTAGTGGTGGGCCATAAACTGTCACTGTCGGGACAGGACCGAGGACAGGCTCCGACTGTCAGTCGGAGGTTGAAGACACTCAAGAACCTTATTTCTCCATCGGCCACTTCAGCTGGTGTATCCTTCGAGCTGTGTTTGTCATCATTGTTGGGAATGTCTATGTTGCCTTGTTAATTGTAATCTGTCACAAAAAGAGACGCTAGTATTCAGATTATTGTAATTGCCATTGCATCCGTTTGCACGTTACAGGACACCGGTGAAACAGACCACGCCCAGCATCTTCACGTCGTCGCCGAAGAGCGTGGAAAAGCGCACGTCGGACGGGAACGCTTCCTTCGCATCCCTCTCGCTCTCCGATGAATCATTTGTCGACACCTCTGTCGATACTTCCAACATTGAGACCTCCAGAGAAGTTATGTTAGGTAATTATAATAATTATTATTACTTATTTATTTCACACATTTTATAACAAATAAACGATCTGGTCTAAAAAAAATTATGATTTCCTTCTGGCCTTCGACCTGGGCGATATTCTTTTATTATTAGATGATATTCAACAGTGCAAGATATAGTGCCGTCCGATATAATGCATGTGCAAGCAATGAGATCGGACGAAGGCTTAGACGCAGTATCAAAGACAAGGGCGACGGTCCTAACCGAGGCTCCCTCTCGATAGCCCTCGTGCTGATTACCCACTAATAGAGGTCTCGACTGAGCGCCATAAGCGCTCGGGCACCTCTCAATCCGCTGAAACTATAAGATCTAGGGCTAACAGCGGCCATCAGCCAGAAAAAAAAAATCAAAATCAAGAGACATTTACACCACACTTCCGGCAACGTATCTGCAAGAGACATATACACAACACTTCCGGCAACGTATCTGCGACTCCTCTGGTGTTGCGCGCCTGTAAGCACTTACCATCGGATGAGTTGCCACATATACCTATTCTGTATAAAAATAATCCCGACAACCAACAATTTGTAATACACGATTATTGTTTATCGACTGAGAATAGAACCAAGCACCCACCCGAGACGCAGTAGCCAGTAGGTACTCTAAATCAATACGCCACGCGGTCATCATATATATTAATGCGGAGTGTAACCATATTTATTATTTTGGCCAAAACTTCAACCGCCACAGAAGCCTAGTGAGAGATAATAGATTTCCTGGTCTATTTAAGACGTGACGGTGACCTTCATTAACCAGATGAACCAGCCAGAGAAGCACACTGCTTTACACTGATGTTTTGTGTAGTCGTGTTTTGTGGTTGTATATATTTTTTTTAATTCTCAGTGATTTTATATTTTTTTAATTTACCTTTCTCAGACGACAGCAGATCGAGTACGGAAACAAGCACAACCACCTCGGAAATGAGCAAGAAACTTAACACAACCTTAGAGACGCTACCTTCAATCGGCCAGATAGACACTCAAACAAAAACCAGAAAGAAATCAGACTCCAGCCTCAAGGACGAGGAATTGAAAGCGAAAGAAAAGAACAAAAATATAAAACCAGAGAAATCTGAACTAAAGAAACAAGACTCTATTAAAAAAGTGGAAAAGGCTGAGATGAAAGTAGAAGAAAAGGCTCAAGATGTAAAGATAGAAGAGAAATCGAAGTCAGACAAACCGATGGAAAGAGTCGGTTCAATGAAGAAATCCGATAAGCAGGAGAAAGCGGAAGCAAAGAAGGAAAAGCAAGAGAAAGCCGAGATGAAGAAGCAGGAGAAAATGGAAGCCAAGAAGACCGAGTCCGCGAAGAAACTGGAAGGCTTAAAGAGACAGGAGTCTATTGAAATAAATAAGGTAAATATTACATATTTTATTCTAACAAATAATTTAAATCTTTTTAATACATGCTTATATAATGGCAGTAGAAACAAAGGTAGTACATACTGATAGACGCGTCGCTGGAGTTTCTTGCGCCACTTCTTCAGCGGCTACGCATTCCCAAGTGGTGGTACAGATAGCTAATAATAAATAGCGATATTAATTTAAAGAATCCTCCGTCAGAAGCAACTGACCGAGTCGAGGTTCGGCCTTCTCGAGAACCCTCGAGTCAGACGCTCTCGCGAAACAGGGTAACGGTCCAAGCCGAGGCTCCCTCCCGGCAGCCCTTGTGCTGGTTACCTATATATAGAGGTCTTAGCTGAGTGCCGTAAGCGCTCGGCCACCTTTCAACCCGGTGAATCTGTAAAATTCCTCATGTTATCACGTTTTCACCAATTAAATTTGCGTTAAACGATTTTATTGATAATCGAGGTCTCCAGTTGTTCGCGTACCGGACAATGAGCTACCACGGAAACTGTTCGGTACTTTTTTTTTAATTTCTAAGGTTAAAAAACCCAGTTCACCCGACGATTCGTGATAATATGGGCCAACATAAAGATCTACTTCCATGCCTCATAAGAGTTGTCATGAACATGCCTTATATATTATAATAATTTCTCGGTCTTGTGGAATAAAACAGTCCAATAACTAATACACTCGCTTTTTATTTAGACAGTGTAACGTTGTCCCAGTGATTTTCTTAACAAAAACCGCCACAATGGCGCGTCTTTACCCGCTTCTTTTACCAACTTAATTATAAGTCAGATTACGAACTAATAAAGTTATAACCCGCAACAGTTAACTTGAGTCATGAGAGGAATACACGCTCCCCTCCCGACCCCCGTCTTCTTACCGCTCTCGCCTTTGACGCGTCAGTACCATTAGCAATCTCACAATTAACGTACGTGCGTTTGGTTTCGTATGTTTTTTTACCTGATTGTATCAGTTTGGTAGTTTTATGTAAACACGGGTAAGACTATACACAGTGCTGAACGAAATCTTATTTTAAAAGTGATAACCTTTTTTGAAAACGAAATAAGAATCGTGCTGACATTATTTCAGTAGAACAAGCCATCATGCGAGCATGTGTGGCTACCGGGTGTCATTCAATTAGGATACGAGAGTGATTCAGATTGTGACAGCTACTTTACAGACAATGACAGTGACATCGACTGCGAATTATCTGGAATACAATGTATAGATAACCAGTAAATAGTTTAAGTATATAATTTTTTTTTTAAATATTCTGCTTGTATAATTGTTGTGTAAAACTACTATTATAAGTCCAATACAATTAACCGTAATTTTTTTTTTAAAAAAAAGATCGTTTTTGTGAGTACAGTACCTCGCCCTTACGTCATCCGAGCGAAGTCTCAAGTTAACTCTTGCGGGTAGTATAGTTCACAAACGCCAAATTAATATTGATAATTAACAAAATTATTAATTATGAATTATAAAAATAACAAAGTATCGGTAAATCACAGAGATATCAATGAAAGTGGTTGTAATCCGTCGCCACCGCTGGGCGCCTGTGTGTTACTTGTTAACAATACATATGATATAACACCGTCTCGTTAGTAATTTAGTGTTTGGTTTCCTACTGGAAACGAACGTGGCGTGACAGTATTCTGTGAGGCTGTGGTCCCAGGCTTTATTGGCTTTATTGATTTAATGCCTTAAGGTTTAAGGCATTCTTTACTCCATCCATCTTCCAGTCGACCCGTGGCGTGTGTGTCTAAATTACAAATAATTCTAGTAATAAAAAAATAACATACAATACTTTTGTTATTGATAAAAATGATGTTTATAGATTTTTTCTTTACCTTCTAGTCGCCAGAGTATCAAGAGTCGAGCGGTGATCAATCACGCAGCAGCAGGAACAGTATGGTGAGCAAGCTCCTCGGTGTCATGAGCAGGAAAACCGGTCGGGACAGGGAAGAGGAGGACCATAGGCCCTCCAAGAAACAGGATAAGCACACCAAGAAAAAGGTATGTAGCGTTTACCCTAGGAGTTCTGATGGCAACTTAACACAGCCGTGTTTCGTATGGTGGGGTGGGTGTGGAGACGAGGACCCAATTACGGGTGACGAGGCATTCCGTGTCGGTTCTCATGAATGTTCACGCTTTGTTGATAATGGATGACAATCTATTATCATTCTCTCCAATCTATATATTAAGTGTCCATAATGAACGTCAATATCCTAATCGTTTAGGGTGCGGTCCGCGAAACTTAATGTCGCAGGTTCGAATCCGCCATTCGATTATTATAGTGAGTCATGTAGTACAAACATTTAACAAATTGCTAGAGTTCTTTAATAAAATATATTCTTGCCTGTCGGCACTGAGATCAGCATCAGGTCAAGTGTTCTCTTCTCTCTCTCCATTACAAAGTGAAGTTATATTGTAAAATGTATTTTCTATCTTGTTAACATGTTTTTTTTTTTTACCATTTCCAATATTCCAGTTAACCACTCCAACTAAACTGACAATGCTTGTGCTGGGAGATGGTTCACGACCTCAAGTTTTGCAGACCGTACCCCAAAACCATTAGGCTATTGACGATTCAAACATAGATTTAAGCATACATATAGATCTTACATATATATTATAGGAAATATGAAAAATTATCATAGCACATAGGAAAATCATGAGAGCAAGATACGGGCTGGCCATATCTCGTAGCACCGATAGCCGATGGGGTAGGAAGGTTCTTGAGTGACTATCTCGGGCAGTCGCGACCTTTCACTATGTTGCACACAATTAAAATGAAAATAAAGAAAATTGTATTTTGATATAATTAATAATTTTCTTTTAATATTATTTACATATTGTTTGCCACTGTTGATTAAATATTAAAAAAAAACAAATAATAATCAAAACGTTCATTCCACAGGGCGGTAACACACCGATGCCTCCACCCGCGCCGGTGGTAGCGCCCAGACAAACCGAAACGCCGGCTCCAGAACGTACCAACGACAGGACGGACAATTTAGAAGACAAAAAGGCAAAAAAGAGTCGCGGGCGCGCATCCAGTTCCTCTTCAGGAGAGAAATGAACTATTTGTACTTTTTTGACTTTTATATAAAACTTGAATGAAGTCAATGATATAGTCGCATAGATGACTAAAGTTCTTATGGCCAAGGTAGATCAACTAAAAATGGACTTTATGGTTCAAATGTCATGGTCGTAGTTAGCTTGAGACGAATAAATGGTAATTATTTGCCTCTAACACTGTTCAATTCAAAAAAATCTAATACACTTCCCTTTGTAACGTGATTTAAATCTTTCTACGTATTTTGCTATACTGTTGAGATTTGTCTGCGTGTTTGATTAGGAATATAGTCATTTCATAAGACTTATAAGATTTGTGATTTTGGAAAAATTAACTTTGTCTAATTGTATTGTATAAATTTTTTAGGGAAAAATTGTCTGTGTTAGAATACTATTTTCTGTGGACTATATTACTAGTACTTCTAGGGCGGTATTTTAATTAAAATTAGGTATACTATATATAAAATAATAAAAAAAATTAAACATATTTTGATAATAGTGAAGTAATGATGTCGTAGATTTTTTTTCTAATTATAAATGTTATTTCAAACATTAAAACAAATATTAATTCTTAATGCTATATTTTAGAGATTAAACATAACACGTTTAATATTCATAGACAACGTGGCTAAAACGTGGACCTCAAAACCGGAAAGTTACAACTAAAAAAAAAAAACATTAAACTATTCTATATATAATATGCCTAATTATGTTTTTAAATATTTGTACTAATGAAAATTTGTTTATATAAACGCTAAATGTCGACCAACAATTATTGTCAGCTTAAAATTCTTAGAATAGATATTTTCATATCGGCTCATATAGTCAATTTAACCTTTCCCCGATTTGAGATAGTTTGCCATAATATCCACGTTTGGCAATTGGATTGACAAGTTCAGTGCCAGACACCTGCATATATGGATATTTTCCAGTTGACACATTTCAAGACCTTGTCAAGTTATCTATTTACGGTAAGTAAAAATTCCCGGTACTATTTCGAGATGATTAAAGCCTTCTTTACTTTGAGGAGATCTATGTGTGAGATCAAGTTATATAATTGAGTTGATCTTTATTGATTTTTTTATACTGTAACTTTATAGTGACATATATATCGTACCTATTGCATTAGTGTAAGAATGTGCTTAAATACAGAAGATATTTCATCTTTCATCATTCATACATCTTGGTCACGGATGTACAGATTTTTACTATATATTGTGATTGTATAATTCCCCTAAAGGCACACGTGTGTCTTATTAAGCAAGTTTTCTACTAAATGTTTGGTGTACAAAGGAATACTATTAGACGTTCTTTACTTTGTCCAAAGCTTAGTGTGGGCGGATGTCTGATGGTTTGATTGTTTTTTGGACGATCAACTGTGAAATAACTATTAAAAGATTGTGTCTTTCATTTTTCTATTAGTGGACGGACAGTGCGTGATTTCCTAAGCCTATTAGATTAACACACTGGGCTTGTGTCACATTCGATTTGATTTACTTTATACTTGGTAATATGTCGCCGAGTGAGTATTTTCGCGTTCGAAAGTTTACACCACTGTAATGTTTAAGAAAATATTTTTATGGTTATATAGTGGATCGTCGTGTGACCCCCACCAGGCTTACCGAGCTTCATCCTTCCCATTTGCTTCTGTGTGAGGTCGCCACGTTTGCCGATTTGTTTATTCCAGTATTACATTGTTGAGGCGTAAAATAAGTTATTATAGTTTATTTTTGCTGAATTAAATAATGAAAGACAAGCAATTGATTGAACACATGTTTGTGATGAGACACGTGTAATTATTAGAGAGGGACGACCGTATGTTTTCTTTAATCTCATCCTAGTTTCTAGTTTAGATTATTTTCATTCGTAAACTTCTATATACTTAAGAACGTTATGTGATAATATTTTTAATACTTTTAAGATTTCCTTATTTTCAGTTTCTTTGATTCATTTTCTATATTTTTCCGATTTCTTGTTTTTTTTGTCTAACTTTTACATTGTTAATTGATTGACATCAATCATGCGCAGTTTAGGAACTAAGTGAATGAACGGCTATTTATTTTAGACACAGAGTTATATCAATAACAGTGCCATAATTTATGAACATTTGCTTATATATATATATATATATATATATATATATATATATATATATATATATATATATATATATATATATGTATATGTATATACCTTTACTGACTAAATTTTCTAATGGCTGTCTAGATTGATATTTAAATATAAATTATAAACTTCATATATTAATTCTTCATTAATTTTTGAAACAACGATTTATTTCTTATGACTTATTCATTTTATAATTTTCCATAGCTACTAACGTGTCCCGTATGGGTTTATTTTATTGTCTTCCAGTATTAAATTGATTCGTTGTTTCTAATTAACGAGATATATATTATATCTTTGCTTGTTCTGTTGTGTCTTTCATATTAAAATGTTCTAAAGTTTTGCGAGTTAAAGTGAAATTTGTTGTTACGAGTCGTCGGTTTATGGTTTTTAATAATTTGCTATGCAAATATTGAATTGATTTTTTAAATCAAATTGATCCAAGCTTCACGTCTTACCAAAGACAACGCTGTTTACTTTAAAATTGTTGCTATTTGAATTAATTATGGCCGAGTTTTACTGAAAGTAAAATGTTATTGTATTCTAGATGATAAATGCCTTGTCTATTCTTGTATGTGTGCAAGAATGAACACGATGTTTATGGAACGGTTGTCGAAATTTTGTTAAGTACTATAGAATTACAACCATTTTATCGAGTTCTCGAAAATGTTCATATATTTAGTTAACTAATACATAATAATTGGTGTTTTTTTGAATGCATGTTTTCATTATCGTTTCTTATTTTACTATGTATTTAATATTTTTTTGTGATCTTTGTTGTATATTTTCTAACTTTGTTTTCTAATCTACTTAGATTTGTAAATTCCTAATACTCAACGGTTGAATGATTGATAATTGCATGCAAACGTGTTTTGATTTTTGTGCATGGTGACACAGGGTAATGATATTATTATTTACCCAATATATTTATTAATTAATTTTAATTGAAATATATTTGCGATATTTGCAATTTACTTTGTGTAGCGCGCCTATATAAGAGACCAACAGAGACAATGAATTTTGATATAGGTCTGTGCATTGTTTTGCATTGCATGTTACTTTCGGGACCACAGCTTCAAAAATATATTTTGTAGATTTTGTTATTTGCAAGATAAACTATCTCCGAGCATTTTCAGGGTTTAAATTTGTTGGCCAATGTTCAGTAATTACTTTGTATAATGTAGCTAGGTAAGTTGTAGGCGTGTGGCCTGTCGCATCTCGGAAGCTTTACCGTAGTATTATTTCACGTGTTTCACATACTTTTGCCAGCCATAAATGTTGTAATGAGATAATTTTAATGAATCTAGCATAAATTTAAATGTGATTTATGAATAATGTACGATTAGTGAGTGTGGGGATATTTTCTCTAGATCAAGAAATATGTGTACGTAATAAAGTCACCAATTAACTGTTACCGGTCTTTTATTTATTTTAATTATAAACGCTATATATATTTTTTTAATTAACGGATTGCAATGCTATTATTATCGTTATTAAATTGTTATGTTACCATCCAGGTTGAACTTGATCTGCAATTCTTATGTAGATAATAATTATGCACAACACTACAAATTATATACAGATAGGGCTATAGGTGAAACGCTTTTGACCATCAAAGTATTATTTTGATGGTCAAAAAGCGTATTTTGGTACGTTATATCAAAATATCATTTCCAAATATTCAACAATATATATAGAACTTATATCCATAGCTGAAGCCATGTCTTCTGCCGCATGTAAGTCATTTGTAGGTGGCAACTATATAATATTAACCGAGTCAAAATGCGCTCGGCAACATTTGGCTCGGCGCACCTCTTACTGAAGAACTGCAACAGCCTACTGTATCGTACGGATTATCCACGAACTGGCTGACAGGTGCATAGAGGCGTGTGGGAGGAGTGTTGCAGTGGATACCTACTCATGTTGGTCTAAGAGGCAATGAGATAGTGGATCGTCTTCCTAAGGAGGCTACCTAGTGTAGTATACTTCCTTATATTATCTGCCTTATTTCCCTGATCTTAAATTAATTAATAAAACAAAAGTGTGTTACATCTTAGGAGTATTTTGATGAAAGATATCTCGGCAAGGGTAAGAACAAACCCATTCAGCTTAAGCCATAACATTCCCCTTGGACAGATGTGACCTATATCAGCAGAGCAGATTTAAACATGACGTTTCCGCTTCGTTCTGCCCATATCACCACTTTACTGTTATGTATATTTGATGGGAAAAGTACCTTCTGCATATTGTATAGAATGCGGATAAATTGAAGACGTGTATCACATTATCACCAGAATGTGTGCAGAGCGAGACCGAATGACATTTTAATTTCTTGTATATATGTTGTTCAAGATATACAAACAATATTTTATTCTACAAACGTTTATAGACAGCACTACGACAACCTCATGTGGTTTATTCGGGTACTGAATTATTAAAACAAAGCTGCTTAACTTGAAATATAGATATCTAGTACATTAAAGTTAATATTACATTATAATATACTCGTTGACAATGTCTTAGCATAGATGCTTACATTCTACACTTCATTCTGGCCTTCAAGGTCGAAAAATTAAATACCGTTGGCTGTGAAAAAATAGATTGCTTGATGCATGCTCACGGTTACAGTTAACGCGTATCACCGTTACGTTTTGAAAATACTGCGAGTTTTGGCTTAAGAAGTATATATGGAAAATCATACAGACAGAATAGTAATATTCCAGCGATTTGCGAATGAAATGGTGGACACAATTTTGAGCGTCTTGTCATTGTCATTAATAAGACTTTATAGGATAATTTTCGGCATCGTTTTCATAGGTGTATAAAGCGGTAGTAGATTATATATAATATACGTTAACACAGGCGCCCAGCGGTTGTTACACACAACAAACTCCCAACGATATTTTAGTGATTTACCTATACCTTATTATATCTAAAATTCATATTTAGTAATTTAGCTTTTTTTTTCGGGCTGAAGGCCGCTGTTAGCCCGAGGGCTTTTACAGTTTCAACATGTAGAGAGGTGACCGAGCGCTTATGGCACTCAGTCGAGACCTCTATATATAGGTAACCAGCACAAGGGCTCCTCGGGGGAGCCTCGGCTTGGACCGTTACCTTGTTTCGCGTGAGCGTCTGACTCGAGGGTGCCCGAGAGGGCCGCACCTCGGCTCGGTCAGTTTCTTCTGACAGAGGATTCTTTAAATTCGCTATTATTATTAGCTATCTGTACCACCACTTCGGAATGCGTGGGCGCTGGAGAAGAAGTGGCGCAAGAACCTTCAGCGACGTTTCCATCTGTATGACTTGGTGCAATGTACGTGTGTTGTGTTTTATGAAGGGCTTGGGCCCTGGTGGTCACGTCGTCGGGGTCATCGAGGGCATGCCTCGGTCTCCTTCGGACGCGATGAGATTGTAAGTGGCGGCACATACAATCAAGGGGTTAGAGTGTGTGACAGCAGAGTCGAAATATCGGCGGGAAGCCTGCTTCAGGTACTGAGCTATGGTCGACAGCTCAAGATCTATGTGTAGATTTTCGCATAGAGATACGCAAGAACCACGGTGCACCGGTGGCCTAGTGTATGAAACGATTTTGTATTACCTGAAGTCGGTGAATGTGACGCGGGGAGGCATGCGCAAAGACGGGGCTTGCGTATATCATCATGGGTCGGATGCACGCTTTGTATAGTGTAATTTTATTACGCAGGGACATTTTGCTATTTTTATTGAGTAACGGGTGCAAACGACCTGGGACGAACGCTGCTCGATTCCGTACGCGGTTGACATGCGGACCAAAGGTGATTCTTTCATCTAATGTGACGCCTAAGTATTTGACTATCTTTTCCCAGGGGATTCGACGATCAAACAACTCCATAGTTGGGAGATGTGGCGTATTGTTGCGCCGAGAGACGTACAAGGCTGCACTTTTGGTGGGGTTAACCTCGATCCTCCATTTCCGAATCCATTTCCCTAAGGTGTTGGCTGCAGATTGGAGGCGTCTACAAATAGCATCTGGTTTGAATCCAGACACGTAGAGGCCGGTGTCATCGTCGAAAAGGGCTAGCTCTACACTATTCTAGAGTGCGCGGTATGTCGTTGGTGTAGAGTGTGTATAAAATAGGAACTAGGACAGAGCCTTTGTGGTACTCCGGCACAAATAGGGTGAACCTCGGAACGCGTTCCCTCGACACGGTAACGAAAGGTTCGATTTCGGAGAAAGTCGTATGATAAGTACGAGTCGATCTGGCACACCGAGTGCCAGACCTTGTCGAAAGCTTTCGCCACGTCGAGGAAAAGTGCCCCAGTTTGGTAGCCCTGAAGAAATTTAGTGAGGATGTGCTCCGTGTTGCGGTGCACTTGATGTATGCATGAGTATTGGGTGCGAAACCCGAACTGCTCATTGATTGGTAGCCCTCGGGACAGCATGAAGTCCTTGAGGCGGGTGAGGATGAGCCTTTCATATACCTTACCCAAGAGTGATTTAGTTAATCATCATATTAATTTGGCGTTTTAAACAATAATTTCACTTTATTAGTTGTAATCTGACTTATAATAAATTTTATATAAAGCGGGTGAGGACGCGCCATTGTTTTCTCGTACAAGTCATTTCTGGCACAACGTTGCGCTGTCTGAATAAAAAGTCATTCCATAAGTTTTCACATATACTATTAATAAATATAGTTAATAGATAAAGATTTTTTTTCTGGTATTTGCATTGTACCATATATAAGTATATATATTTGTATTTGTTATATATGTCTAGTCATGTAGGTAATTAGGCATATGATTTTTTTTAAAAAAAAGTGGCCATAGGTTGCTAAATATACATAATTCCACTTACGGTACTAATTATGAATGAACAATAGTGACAGGTTTTCCTTGAGTATAACTTCCTTAGATAGGAGTATTTTCAGCTTTACAATTTAAGTTTTAAAAGTTTCTAAATTGTCTCTGAATAGGTCAATCTTATCCTTACGCATAAATTCATCGTACAGTCTGCTTAGCCTAGTTATTGGGGAGTACAAAACAAACCTAGGGTACCACCCTAGGTGTGTTTTGTACAATTTATGAATAAAGAGATGAGTAGGGTATCGCGGTATACGACGGGAAATTCAGGATATTTGGCTCAGCATTTCGGGGTTATTGTTTAATTAGGTAATATAATTAATATAATAGTATTTTAATTGCGACAAAGTTTTTAAGAACCCTCATTCCATACCTGCATTACCCTAAGTGTTAAGCGAAGTGCCACGAGCGTGGTCTACAAACTTTCAGTTACCGGGGTGAAAAGTGTCCTATACAAACAAACAACAAAGCTCTCACATTTATAATATTAAGTATTATTTAGATTTACAACATTTCTAGGTGAGATGTCTGGTATAAAGTACTTACAAATATCTCTTAATTATGTATATTAGTTTAGCACTAATTAGTAAGTACATATTACTATTTATTTGCTTTATATTAATTTAGTTTTAAAATTGGACTATAAGGTTTTTTGAAGATGTCGTAGGCGATACTGTAGACAATATACATTATTGTTAATGGTGTTTCTCTTGGATTTGTATTCTTGTAAAATTTCTGTGATAAACACAATTTTTTTTTATTGTGATCGGTTTTGACGAGCCGGCTTTAATTTCATGGGGGACGCAAGAAAACTTCAGTTCGATCCACGATGCCTTGAGTAATGAAAAGTTTACTGTCCATTTATTTTTTATTATATAATAAATAAATCAACATTGGCTCGACGATGTTAAATCGTTGGGCATCCTTCGCGCCTAAGAATTTTTTTTATTTATTAGGTGGTAAACCTTTGTTTCCACATGAAAATATACACAATTGATAGAATTGATACAATTCAAGAGTAACAATTACTTATAGGTAAACTCAACATGTAATTAAAACTACAACTCAACACTCAAATAAAACAAAAAAAAGTATTTTTTTTTTAAGTTTTACTTGGTCGCTCTAGGACTACATCAGAGGCGAGTACAGATACAGATAAGACAAATATAAACAATATGTCTAAAAGACAAGGGAAATATGCTTATTATATTATGTTTGTGGAAAAATATTTAAGAAAGATTACTATAGCAGAACATTTAATTTCGAGAAATTAGAGGTCGAGTGCACGTGATGCGCAGACTACGTACTGCCCTTGAGTGTTGCATTCAAATATAAAAAGTGAATATACCGACACGAGACTAAAATTAAAATTAAATAATTCATTATAGACAATCAATCTCCTGTATTTTTGAATGTACAAATAAAACGCGTGTATTTTTTGAAAATTTTATTAATGTGTCCATTTTAATGTAACAACTGAAAATCAACACACGCTAGAACGAACCAGTAGCGAAGCTATAATGTTACAATAGGTTCCAGGACTATTGTTGAAATGGTCGGTTCATGAACAAAACTATATAGAGAAGTCTTTGTGCGCGGAAAAATAATATCGACGGAATAAATAGGAACTTAAATGCATTATGACTGGATTAACATATTATTTGCAAGACAATTAATAATCAATTATACAAAGTTATTTGGAACCTTTACCTCACTATTTAGATTAAACGTATGAGCCGTAGCCATTTAAACGTACATTGGAAGAGAATCTAGCAGTAAAATAACATTTTCAAATATTCAATGAACGTCTAAAATCAATCCCAGTTTCCATTACAAATGTACCATATGATATCTAGCGTACAAATTACATCCAGTGGTTTATAAAATTGATCTATACTTTTCATATTCGAAAAGGTTGACATGAACTTATGTTAGTTGGTAAAATGTCCATATACAGTACCTATATTATTAAGGGACCTTACAAAAGACGCTATTCATTTTCGCTACATAATATAGTAACACAGTTTCTTAGAATAACTAGTCGTACCGTCGCCGGTAAGCGGGACGTCGCCATATTACGTCGAAATCAAAATCAACCTGAGCATAAGAATCAAATATTCAAGTCATAAATTTAATACAATCAGGTGCACCTCGTTACAAATCAAACGTAACCATTACCCTGTCTCTACGGAATCGCATACAAATAATCATATTACGTTGAATAATTATTTTAAGGAACAACGTTGAATAAATTGCTGATAAAACGTAACACTTAAATTATTTACGCAGTACTACATTTAAATTGTAAGCTAAAACTCGGAACGGCCGAAGCATTTTTGCTTCACCATTTTGATAATATTGCTATCGGGGATTAGTTTCCAATCTAATGACCTTGGATCTTGGTCATCGGCATCTTGAGATTGTGATTCGAATAGGTCTCTAGAAAGTTGGCGAGGTTTCGTGCTTTTACATTGCGCTTTAAAATCATCTCGCTTTATCTTTGCGTTTGGACCACCAGTGGATCGTGACTGCGAGGTCTTCCATGTAGTGGGCTCATTGGATTGCTTTAAAACAACATTAGGCGGAGAAAAATATGAGAAATATGGACTCGAAGTGTTTGCCTCCTTTTTCTCTTCAATATTAGACATGTCGAGGAACGAAAACGTGTAATCTGCGTCATACACTTGCTCACGGACGTAAGACGACACGTGGTGCATGTTTATCGGACTGGGTATCGAAGACTTAAAATTCCGCTGGCGTAAGTTATTCTCTCTATTACTATTCAGTTTTGTTTGACATTTCTTTACAGATGTTGTATAATCGTAAAATGTATCGATTCTATCGGCACACTTGTAACAAATAGTGTTAAGATAATCCGCTTCTTCGATAACAAGGTTCAAGCAGACGTGTATTTTATCGAGCATATTGGTTTTTCTACAGAAACTGCCGAATAGACACACATTGAATTCACTCTCCGAAAGACATAAACGACAAGAACTTCTTGATAACTCCATTTTTATATATTAGTTGATATCAAAATAATACATTATACTTAAATTTTGAGTATAATCAATCTCGTAAACTGTAAATTTGCCGCCAAAAATTATACGTAGACTATCACGTCCGCGACTTAACGACCTACCGACTACAGATAATCAATGATCGAAGCTCTAAAATTGTTTTTTTTTAAAGGAGGAGAAAGAAGGAAGAAGCGTTAATTATAATCGGTCTGCAAAAAATACTATTTTTGGACGGCTTAGTTGTGTCATTTAAGTATACAAAGCTCTGGTTAATTTTATTTGTATACAAATGTATGTTTTAAATAATTAAACCGTCAAAAAACATACAACGGAAAATATAAGTAAATTGTCTACGATCAAATTACAAAAGAAGCATTATAGAAATTTTAGCAATATACGTTATGGTTATAGCTTAGTAAAATATATAAACATGTAATTTTTTAGAAATGTTATATTGAAATAAACAAAAAAAAAATAGTTGAGTATAAATACAAAGCTCTAAATAACCATAAAACACGAATTAATCGTTTTTTTTAATATGAAATTTTAGTATAATGTGGCCGACTGCCAGACTGAACAGTAAATACTTAAGAGACGTTTACTTAACTTTAATTTCAAGATATTTAAAATCTTATCTATGTTCAACACAAAACCTCTTAAGACGATAAATACATATAAATTTACTAATAAAAAAAATACCCATTCAACTGATACCGTTTTAAGTCAATATGAATGCCTACCTCGAGAAGCCACCACACTCCATCCTGTTCATTAAACTGTTATTGTATTATAGTATATTAAATAAATAGGTACAACATTAGTCAAACGATGACTAATATGTAAAAGCAAGCTTTCTCATTTAAGTACTTCGCAACTTTCCTATTTGCCGCGACAAATTGTGACATTTTTAAAATGGATCAGAAGCATAAATAAATTTCAATTTAATGAGTTGGAACGCATTTTAATTTAATTATTTTATTATCGTTTTTTTTAGGTTTTATACGGATTTTTGTGTATTGACAAGCAAATATTTTCATCTGTCACAATTGCGCAGAGACTACAATTGACCGAGACTAAACAGTGTCTTCCCCTTTCTTGCCCCAGAACTTATCAAACCTGTTCCGAGCCCTATCAAGGACTTCAGATGCTGTCAATCCACCATTGTTCGGAGTTTCATTGACAAGGGTGGTGTCGACCACGCCTGGCGCTTTCTGAGTGGCCTCGGTAGATTTCTTGATGACCTCTTTCTCTTTTATAGTTTCTTGTACCGGTGTCTCAGGTGTTAATTGGTTACTGTTGATGCCATTTATGCCATTTACATTATTTATGTCTAGAGCCTTCGTTTCGTCAATTGGAGTGAGGCTGATAGGTGTTGTAGGAGTTTTGTCAGTGCGCTTGCTCAGGCTTGTTGGCGATTCGCTCTTTTTCAACGATCGTATCGGGGACATTTGCTGGTGATGAATTGGAGCGATTTCTGGAACAGTGGTAGATAAGTTTATTCGAAAGCTCTGAGATAAACTTGGAAGATCGAAAAGAAAGGCTTTGAAGATTTAAATATTATTTCTGCTGATTAATAAACGCTACATACACACAAAGTATTTAGGTAACCGCTTTTTTTTTAAGAACTTTAATGACGCCATAAACACATTCAACAAGCACATTGATAATGCAACATTTAAGTTTTAACATAAAATTATTTTAAAATATGTTGTATGTATTCGTTACTCGGTCAATAATAGATAAGTGAACTATAAAACATTATTTCATTTTAAGGTGCAGTTATTATCATATATAATAAAAGTATTTTCCTTCCGAAACAGATATTACTTAATATAATGCATTAGGAAATTAATGGAAAAGTTTATTTTAAGTTTTTTATTAAAATTAAGATTTTTTCCTTTCATTCAAAAACAAATTGAACATATTTGTTACTTATACACTTTATTATATTTAATATTTAGAACAGTAATGTTTCTATATGGAAAATGTTAAGTATAAGCATTTTTTTATCATATTTCCAATAACTTAATCATAATAATATTATATAATAATAATGTATATTAAAATAAGTTAAAGTTTATTTTTAATTGACTTGAACGCTCTGGTTATGGTTCTTACAATGTCATGTACAAATGTAAAACTCTTTAAAATGTAAACTCTTAGATAAAGGATAACAGTACTACGTGACCAAACACTTCTTAAAAAAGAAATTTCACGAGAAAATTGATAAGAACTGTTATTTTTAAAATTTATATCTTAGGTAGGTAGTACGATCATGGATCATACGTACAGAAAGGTAGTTGTCATGCCGGCAATATTAATTTTACTCGATTTAGCATTTAAAGTAGGGTTAATCATAAAAACTACTTATTGTTTCCCATTTCATATGACAATCGGATACAAAATATTTTTAAAGATTTTCCTGCTGTCATTTAATAAAAGGTCCGCATGTACAATTTTCGACCTCTATTTATTTATCACTATTGTTTGCGTTTCATAACTGCCTTCGTTTGTACGTTGTACTTATTTCCATGAGTGTGATTTATTATTCCGTTTTGTAAATATAAATCATATGTAATTGGGGATTCTACTAAATAGTATCGAATACATACCAACATATTGTTATTCATTTTTGTTGCTCTAAAATCTTATAATTTTGTAATAATTTTAAATTACTTACATTTTCATTAGAACATACTTTGATATCATATTTGCTGTTTATTTGGATACATAATTAAATTTATAATAATAAAATATCCTTAAATTGATTTTTTTTCCTTTTAGTATGCAAGCTGTTTTCTAAGTGAGTAAGAGGATATCTATTCATTTCATTTAATTATTGTAGAATAGTAAGACTACTTGGTGAAAAAAAAAGAATTATTTCTGCTTTATAAAAATACTAAACTAGTAAGAACTTCATTATTTTGCCTATAGTACATGCTTAAATGTTATAAAACCTCCTATTCTAAACTAAATAATATAAGATCTTAATAATACATATTTATAACCATGTATTTGCTAAATTGCAAATCTTTTTAGGGTCATGCGACTATTAAATTTGTCAGTGAATTAAAAATATGTTATGACACCTGAGGATTACTATTTCTAGTCCTAGGGAGATAGCTTACAAGCCGGCCTATTAAAACAGCACGGAAATGATTTCGAAAGGTTGCCCACAACACTATTTTCTGGAAGTGGCATCCTTTCAGTGACAGATCGTTAGGACAGGCAACATGCAGAAGTGAACGACAGATGACATGGATAAAAGAACAGGAATAATCAAGTGCCATAAAGTGACAGTGCACGCAAACATCGAAACAGACACACACACAGACAAGTGAATACATACGTGGTCGACGTCTCAGCGGAGTACGGTCAAAATAAAAAAGCATCTCGATTATTGGATTAACACAATTTAATCATGAACTATTCAATAGATATAATTATATAAAACACATTATATATTATCTGGTGTCGATCGTGTGTCGTGCTTGTGACAGTGAACTCTAATAATGGACTTTAAGTCGTGCGCAGTAGAGTTCATTGTCGCATTGCTGTCTGTCACACTCATTAAAACGTAAACGTGTATGGCCGATGGTCTAGGCGGTGGCGATGTTCGTCGTACCTGGCGGCTTCACAGATGGACCCTCTTCGGCCACGGAGCCACCCTTAAACTCAGAGCTAGGGCGCTTAACACTCTCATCTGAAATATGGTGAGTGACTTGTATGGTTGGATGAAGTGAGGCAACACACGCTACGTACTACGTCCACAAAATAAATCATCAAGAGCAATATATACCGGAAGAAACCATTTAACTAGCATGCCTAAGATGGGAAAGAAATAATATACTATGTATATATGATACCTTTTTCTAATACGGAGACATTGTAGATTAGAAATCGATAACATATAGCCATAATGGCATTATATCTTTTTCTCTTAGTCAAACTATTTACCAATTCAGGCCTCTTCCAGTACATTTCGCTATAAGGCACTACGTGAGTAGACAGAATCATTCACATGTGAATGAGAAATCAAATGTGTATTAGTCAAATAAGTAAAAAAATCATATAGTAATAAAATAACGTTAAACGTTAACGTATAAAAATTAAAATTTAAATAATGATTCAGAACGCAACAACAATGATGCGAAAACAAAATGGATGATTAAAATTTTAATGAGTGTTATCCACAGTAAAAATTAAGGTTTTGTCTAAGTTGCATTTTTATTTACGCGCATGATTTTATTGTGTTTGTTTTTCGTGTCAGTGTTGCAAGCCTTCTACTTAATTTTAACTAATGTGGGATTGCTATTCACACGTTATTACGTAATGGTTGAGTGAGATATATGAGTCAGCTTACTGTCGTATGACATGGCAGTGTGATGGCTTTGTTTCTTTTTCAAGATTTAAGATTTAAAGTCATCGGTATCAAAAGTTGACCTCTATCTACTAACTTTTTTTGATTAACGATTTATGTCAAAACTTTTAAACAGTCATCAATTGGGGATACTGAAGTAATACTGGATTTCCTACACGAACTATTGATAAGATTTTTACCGGTTTACGCAACATTAAGAGTATCTTGATCATATTTTGTATTTTTAAGAACGGTGGTTTTGGAGTTTAGTATTTGAAACAATAAAGCATTTATTATTTAAATATAATACATGTTATTAAGGTAATTTTACTGTAAACTATATTTTGGCGTTCGCTGGCGTTATTTGTTCCTTCTATCCTACAAGTTAATTAAAATATTTAAAAATGTTTACGTGTTGTGTATGGTTTTCGGATATTATATAATATTATAAAAACCATAAAATATCTAGATTTACAACTTGACATTTATTAACGACGCAGATATAATTTTAATCGCAAGTATAAACAATTTATACATGTTACATTGCTGTCTAGTGGTGAAACTGCATTCTTACATCCATGAAATCACACTTTTGTACACGTTTCACTTTACCTTATTTAAAAAAAATATACAATTCCGTATCGATATTACGACTTGTTTAGGTAATAGAACAAAAATAGGTAAGTAGAAATTTTAGTTTTTTTTTAAAAATAAACTGAAGTAAAATATGTACAAGACCGTATATCATGAATATAAAAGTTTTTCAAGCAGTGCGAATAAACCGAACCCATTGACACCAACACCGTAGAGTGCGCAATGAAAAAGATACTCTTATAATTAATGAAACTAATTTAACGAAGTAATTTACAATATTTCCGTAACCCAACATTAATGCAATATATCTTACAATGATAACAATATAGTAATAAATTTTTAGAACAACATTTGTATTAGACTAGTATGCGTAAAACGATGTTTCACAGATTATGGAACTAACTTAATCTAAAAATGTTTGCCGCCAATCTGGCAAGTAGATTGGACTCACCGCTTTTGACGTTTTGCGTGACGGTGAACGTCTTGCCGGTGTCCAAAGGCACGGTCCAATTGACCGGGTCCGGTGACCGCATGTTCATTTGCTCCGGCGACTTCACCCGGGTGGGCTCCGGTGGAGACTTCACCACTGGCGAATCATCGAAGAAATGATCTTTGGCGACGGATGCGCTGCGATGAGCTATCTCATCATCTGGAAAGTCCGATTAGGTTGGTTTAGTTTGATCCTCGCGTATAATGCATAATTCCTTGTCGGGACAGAAAGGGAATGGGAGATTCTTTTACCATATTTAGAAATTAATGAAAGTTTAAAGAGATAAAGAATGAGACTTTATTTTTGACTAAATTAAACTAGAAATCTTAGAAAAAAAAATATCTATCACATCAATATCCAAAACAGGCAACAACTATAGACTATAATTACTAGAAGGTTCTATGTAGACAGAAATAGGCGTTCGTTTCTTCCTAGAGCCTTTACGAACTGTTTTTCATAATAGTCTATTGAAAATAGTAATATATTATTCAAGTAAAGGCACTAAGAATTTAAAACACATGCAAAAAAAATGTAAGAGAGTCAGGGTTGTGTAGGGATCTATATAATAAATATTCAGAGAGAGAGAGAGAGAGAGACAGACTAATAATAAGAATAATATTCAATAACATCATTATTATTGACTTTGTACAGTTTTTGACGATTATTTTCGCTCTTTAATAATTAACGTATATTTTATTCTTCAATTATAATTTAATGAAAATGTTATATAATTGTACTTTTATTTCTTAATTTCAATAAAAATATTCGTCGTGTTTCTTCGTTTTGGTGTTTGGTGCAAATAGTTGTGTTTCACACGGACAAGACGTACAACCAATCTCTGTGAAGTGTTTAAGCCATACCCAACGTCGGTGCCAATGCGCTTTTTGTGTGACATTACGTTGCGTAGACGCACTGACGAACAAAAAAACTTAAATTATAAAACATTTAAAGCTTTCAAAAGCTTTGCAGTGAAATTACAAAAAATATTACATTAAATAAAAAGGCAATAATAGAAAATCACAGAAGCGTCACAGATACAATATCAATGAAGCTGGCTCGGTGATCTTTGTTGCCTTCGGCAAAGAATAAAGACGCAGAGCGTCGACGCAACTGTCACCTGTCAGCCTCGTACGCACCCAATTTAATGCCCACTTTTGAAATGCTGCGACTGCGTCTGCCCCGGCCTGGAGTCTCAATTGCCCCATTTATTCCCACCCCAGCCCCAGTTTTGCTCGGCGCTGAAGGCGACCGTCCACCCCTTGATGTCGACCTAACTCTATTACTACCCAACGGCAAACCTACAGAAGAAATGTTGCCACTCTAAAATTAAAATTACTTTATAGGAAGTTTTCTACACAGGCAAGGATAAAACCAATTTTTTAAATACAACACATTACATGGGTTATACAAATATTTCAAGGTTTGTGATACTAATAAATAATACAGAATAATACAAGTAGTCACAAATTTCAGGCATAATGGCTACGTTCACAACAATAACATTAAAAACATGAAGTAGATACATTAAATTATGTGTGGAGTTCTGTTAAAATCATGTGATGCATATATTAACCGGTAATAAAGGATAATAATTACCTATGATTAAATTTTGTTACAACTTAACTTTTTTTAATAGGAGATAGAATAATAATACTTATTTAAACAAAGCTTGCTCCTTTATTTAAATATTAAAAAGTATAAATCATATAATTTTTGACACATGTCGATAGTTTACGAGTATATGCTTTTATCATAATATAACGTCCAAAAGTTAAAATGGATATAAAATTTAACAATACCGATTTTTTTTTTGTGGTTATGAATTTACATCACTGTTCTTAACCAACCTGAGTGTTAATATCAACTTGTAGAATGTCAAAGAATTTTCATCTAGGCGACGCACCAGACTATGGTAATAAAGAATGAAAGGGAGGTTAATGTAGCAACATACTAGAGCATCGTTTCTCAACCTATAGGTCGTGACCCTCGGGGGGAGGAGAGGGAGGGTGGAGGAGTCAATTCAATAAATTATAGTCTGATTTTTAATTCGACAGAATTATGACAGCTGTCATTCTTTAACAATTCAGATAATATATATAAAATATAGTATCTGAATAGTATAATTAATATAAAATATAGTAAATAGTCTTTGTTCTGTGCATTCAATGCACACTAACTAGAATGTGAAAATTTGATGTCTAAATGGAAAAAGAGTAAAACAACATATTTCTTAAATAATTTTATTTTTTTATTTGTTTTTTGTTGCGTACCTGCACATATTAACCGGAGAAGCTGACTTTGACTGTTTCACCGGATTGAGAGGTGGCATAGCTCTTAGGTCGCTTAGCCTGAACCTGTATTCTTAGTAACTCGACACAAGGGTCCTCCCGGTGAGGGGAAACCACGGCTTGTGCGGTTACATTTTACGCGTAAACATTCCGATCCGAGGACGCCTGAATGGGCTGAAGCACGATTCGGTCGGTTGCTTTTCCACGGATAAGCTAGAGACTATAAATGTAAAAAATATAAGTATATATGGACTATATGGGACTTATAAGTCCAAGTAATATAATAAAAAATAAAAAAAAATATATAATATAAATATAAAATATTTGTTAATTATTATCACATATCATCATTGTCGTCCTCATCATCGACTCTGATTATAAAAGAATCACACACACTGTCCATCAAGTCATTAAGATGCACATTTTATCCTCTACTTTAATAATATGGTTTATGCATTCTGGCCATTTTTCAGCTGTAATATTATTTAAGGCCTCTAGTGTTAATTGTTTTAATTCCGCCATCTTAAAAGTTTTATTACCTTTAGCTACATGCCCCTTTACTTGAGCCCATGTCAACTCTATGGGGTCGAGCTCACAGTGGTATAGGGGCAGTCGGAGCACAGTAATACCTTGTGCGGCAGCCATCTTATCTACAATACATTGTTGATATTTATGTTTTTAATTTTTTACTATATCCAACACATTTGCATTTAGCATTGTTTCGCTAAAATCTAAATTTTTCAATAATAACAAACTTTGGATATCGGATTTTCTCCACGCACGTACTTTTTCTTTTTTACACTTTCCTGGAGGTGATATCGTGCATTGTCCATAACAAGTACAGAATTTGGTTTCAATTTAGGTAGTACTGCTTGTCCAAACCACTCCCCAAATACTTCTGCAGTCATCTCTTTGTGATAATCTTCCATTCCCTTCTTTGACTCAAAAATTAACAAACTTTCTTTTAAAAACCTTTCTTCACTTCCTATATGGCTAATAATTAATCGCCTTCCTTTGCCTGAAGGAGCCTTTAGTCCCGTTGTGAAGCCCTCGAGAAAAGCTTCACGAGAAGACTGTACCGATGTATCGACCCACACTTTATTAACGTTATTACAAGAAGCAATTATTTTACAAATAAGAAGTTTTCCCTAAAAAGGTTTGCAACCTATGGATTATTGGACGGTATATAATATAAATTCAAGAAAGGTTAATTTTTTATTGTGCTAAAATGCTTTCCGGTTTTAGTGGGAATGTTTCAATGTTGGCAACACTTCTGAAATGTCAAAATTCCGTCGAATTTAAAATCACACTATAGTTTATTAAAGGCATGAATTTTAATGCTTTTTTGACGAGTTCATGCATGTTAAAACCTTGTCTAGATAGCTGTGATGTTAGACCCTCGGACAAGCGCGATAATTTACATTTGTTATGCGCGAGTTTGCATTTTATCGCCTGTGACATTTGTGATATCTATTCTCATATACAACAATAAAATTAGGCCTGCCAGCCTGAAAAGTTTAAACGTGTAAATAAACTATTAATCAAAATGTTATCATTACGTGAAGGGATCGCAAGGCTTTTTACTTACCTTTTTGCCTTTCTGTGGGTGGCGACATAAAAGTGGTTGAGAAACAATGCACTAGAGTAAAGAGGGATAAGGTTCGTAAGTTTTACACAAGCTACAGACGCACCTTGCGGCTTATGCGGACGCGGTTCGTAGTGCGGTGCGCGCGCGACGGGCGCTGGGTCGGCAGAGCGAGGTCGCCGTCGCGGGGACCGGAACGACGCCTCCGTTTTTGCGCCTAAACATACGGCACTTATAGATAGGGCTGTCAGATTTTTGTAGGTTAAAAATAAATTATCGGATCCATAAAAAATATGGTATTAATAATATTATATGATAAATTTTCTTTTATTCAATAATATCGTATTTAATATATATTTTCACGATACTCTATATTAAATTTCATATAGGTATTGTGTATTTTATATTTAAATGGCGTAGCGATCATGTTTATATTAATGAATTGGAATGACGGTAGGGAGCACTTTTTTTTTTATTCTCATGTATTTTACTTACTTCACCACTGTGTTAATACAAAACCAAACTCAAAGTTTTTACTTTTAATGACTTATCATTATACATCATATTCTTAAATAAGAGTGTAATATTTGTATTTCACCTTCTTGAGTAGCACCTTCATCGAAGCTATGACCCTGCAACTTCTTCCTCTGCTTCTGAGGCGAAGTCTTATGGGGAGATCGTTCCAAAGCTTTAGTCTCTTGCAACTTCGCATGGATGGACTGGTGAGGAGCCGAGCGGAACGATCGAAACTTCTTCGGGGAGTGATTTTTAGACTCCTTACCATCCTTTTCATCCCGTGGCAGGGCTCTGTGGGGAAATTATGTAATGAGTAATCGGTAATAGAGTAATACAATGTGTTTTTTGTAGGGATTTGTGGGGCTAGGGAAGGCTTCCTTATAGGATTATAATATATAACGTACAAAATAGAAATAAAATTAACTTTCATATCCATTTTGTGGCATATTGATTAGTACATGCTAGTTATCTGCTAGCTATACATTAATCTGCGTGGGATGCGTCATCATGAACGCGTGGCATTTTTAATTTAACATTAAAATAGGCTGATGATCGCCAATCTACAACATACGGCTTAATATTGCATTGTAAGCCAATCTACAACATATGGCTTAATATTGCATTGTAAGCCAATCTGCTAGCATCAGCCTAACTAAACTTATGGTACTGTTTAAGCGATTTATTCCATGGCGAAAGACTATAAGCGTACATATAATTTTTTCATCATTTATATTTAGACGAGAATTTTAAAAGTTGGTCCTTCGAGCCGGATATAATGTTCAATTTATATATAATCGCCGAGTGCATCACTTACTTGTGATTGGTGGAAGCGAGTGATAGGGCAGACAGCGAGGACCGTCGGGAGACTTGGTACCAGAGCTCGATTTGCTTATTGTAAAGCTGAGTGATGTGCTCAGGAGCTAGTTCCGTTCCCCAGCCACGATACTGTCGAATTAATGGTAATTTGATTATGATTGAAGCGTGATTGCCTTGTGTCATCTGTCAAGACTATAAAATAAGCAGCAAAATTTTACATTTCGAAATATATTTGACAGATGACCCAACCGGCTCAATTGCGGCAAATTGTGTGCAGTGATACGAGTGACGCATTTAGTGATACTATAAATATTTTATATTTAAACCTAAAAGAGCAACGTGACTGATATTAATAAGAAGAAAACTTTATATAATCTTTATCAAAACTGTATTTATTATTGTTAAAATACAATCGTATCGTTTAGGTCTACCGGGGGCTTGTGTAAGGTAAAGATGGTAATGTCCGCAGACCTTGTACTCGCCGGCGCGCTTGCGCAGGTCCAGCACCTCGCGGTACCAGGAGTCTCCCTGCGCGAGGCCGAGCGGCTGCAGGCCGGCGGCGCGCAGCGTGCTGGCGCTGTCCTCCGCCGCCCCGGCTCCCGAACCCGCCCCAGCCCCGGGCCCCGACCCCGCCCCAGTGCCCGCCATAGAACCCCCGCTCTCGCCCGCCTCTACCACCAACCTCTCGCTCGCTTCCTCATTCGACTTCCCTTTCCCCCTGCATTTCGTAAACGTCCCTTTAGATGCCTCGTACACGTACTGAGAGAACGGTCTAAATTTCTTTTGTACTCGCTTTTGTAACGTTTCCTATTATCTTTGGAACGATCTTCCCCGTTGTATATGAGAGCCGATAGCGCGCTACGGAACGTCGACTTTCTGTAAAATTCCATTTCAGTCTTAGAACTCTCGTGAGCCTCGCAACAATGATTATGCGGCAAAACAAAGAGCTCGCGCCGAGCCTGGTTAGTAAGGTAGACATGCTTTTTAAATAATTTTAAGCACGCAATGGTGAGGATAAGGATGTAAAGTCCTGAAAGAGACTAGAAGAAAAACCGCCAGTGCGGGCGAAGCCGCCGTACGGTGTTAGAAGTGTTAGGTGAAACAGCGACAAACAATTTAACAAAAAGTCTGAATGAAATTACACATCGACAAGGTGCAGGGACACATTGATTATTAAAAAGTAATCTATTAGCTTTCATTCCGTACTAATTAGTATCGTCTAAACTACTCGGCCTAAACACCGCCACCGTGATAAGTTAGGTTGAAGCAAATATCAAAAACGAAATTTAGACTTGTTCTGCTGTTCCCAGTATGATGTGAAAGTTGGAAGGTAATAGGGGCAGAACATGCGCGAAGGAAACTTTTACCGCCACGTCAAATTAAAATGTCATTTTTTTTCTTAAAGTTCCAGAACGTCACATAAATGTAAAAAAATGATGGCTTTTTTTTAGGAAGGCATTTTAGCCGACTTTTGTGATGCCAAAAAATTGCTTCTAAATGTACTTTTTACTCTATTTTTATCACGAAGAATCGGATATTATAGTAAATGTTATCCCAAGTTAAAGTAATTATTTATCTTATTTACTTTTGTAAATTATATTGGCCAATTCAAAATATAATAATTTAGATAATGTGAGGCCATCAAATTCTTTATGTATTAAAGTTAATTTCGGCCGTTTCTTTGGGACATATTTGAGTGGACTTGCACCGTTCATAAATAATAAAAACTTTTAAAGTATATCTATGAAATTGCGTAACATTGCGGCAAAAACTTCAACCTTGTCTCGTAATGTTCGAATGGTCGGAAATATCTCCGAAAGGTAAAGAGGAAATTGACAATATCAAGGTTCTACAACTACATTTATTTTCACGGTTTCATTCAAAGTAGAATATACGGAGTGTAAGTAAAAAATGGCCTTAGATGGAAGGTAATATTATGATTGTAGTATAGGGGAATCTGACAAAAGCAATGATCATTTGTTATTTTGTCTAGCAATATTTAAAAATGGAAGTAAATTAGATTTTTAATTTTCAAAATTTGACGGATTGTTTTGTCTATACACAAAAAATACTCTAAAATTTAAATACTCTTATATTTAAATACTTTAATTATATTTCAACTGAACTTGATTAAACACTATTTTTTTATTTATTTAGCCACAACAATTTTTTGAACTATTTTCGGTGTTAATATTTGACTTGTCTGTAAGTAAATTTTTGTTAGTAAAGGTTTCCTTCATCACGATATAAGTACACAAAGCTAGATATAGAAATATTGAAAAGCAGTGATAACCGAAGACTTCTATTTTTCTTTCACCTGAAAACATGTTTTTTTTTCTAAGAATATTAATGTACAAAATAAATAAAATATTATTTAAATATAATATATAACTGTATTAATAAACTAATATAATATATATTTCCGGAATCTCACGGTCTTTACCCAATTAATAAATCTTGTTCGTGTTATCTGTGATAAAGTGTCAAGAGTGCGTTGATATATATTTTTTAATCAATTTTTTTTATGAACTTGGGCGCGAAAAAGCTTTATAGCTGAAGCAAAGCGTTTCTGACGTTAGATGGTATATGACTTTGTGTTCTTGTGAATACTGAAACGGATTCTTGTGCCCATATCTGTTTATAGTGAATACGTTAGTGCATGCTAAAATGACAAGAAAATATTTAAAAAGGGACAGTATAAAAATCTATGACTTGAAAAAAAGAATAATATTAATGATAAGCTTTGAATGAAGAAGTGTTTAAGCTGAAGCTAGTTTCATTTCCAGAGTCTTTTTACAAATATTACAATCAATTACGTCTTGCAAAAAGAGTCTGTTTAATTGTATTTTATATCAGGTGATCGTCCACTTAATAAAAATAGATAAGTAATAAAATATTAATTTAAAGTAAATGAAGTTGACAGATCAACCCGATTCGATAATAAATATTTGAAAGTTTTTTTTGCAAGACCTACCTCTGAACACCGGGCTTTTGGCCATTCCACAGGTAATCTTCTATGTATCGTTTCGGTCCGTGATCATCATGGTCGCCGTCGACGTGGTTCATCAGAGGTTCAGCTTCAACTGATCCTGAAATATGTTTGAATAATGAGTAAGCCAAAATAAGATTTAATACATATATTACAAATAGATTAATTATGGATGTGGCATTTTAAAAGTTGTTTATAACATAACGATTTGAGCTTAGGGCCGCGACCTATTTGCGCCTATTCGAGACGAACAACATGATTGTCATTCTTATTATAGATAAATAAAGTAATGGGAGACCTAATTACTCCTATGAGATATTTGCAGTCCTTTGGGGTGACAACACATTTGCATTAAAATGATTTAAATTACATCAGGTGAACTGGGTGATCGTTTTAACCCCCTAATTTAAAAAAAACAAACACCATTTGTCTTTTTGTTTACGAAAGATGTATTAACGTATTAGTTTTAGTAGCCGACTTGCAATTCGTTTAAGAAAAGTGAATTAAAAGTAAATTAATATTTAGGTTCTTTTTAAGTGTTACGTGATTTCCCATCTCCGAACATCGAGTTATCTTAAATGTCATAAAGAATATTCCAGAATTTTGCTGCGTTTTACTTATACATATAAGGTTATGAATGTGGCGTGGCGTCTTTGAGGATTTCGAGTGGTAACAAATAATATATAAGAAAATTATGACAGTTATGTGTCAACGAATTTGGTTTATAATCGTTCTCATATCTTCAGTGAGCGTAGAACGAAGGTTTAAACCTTTACTACAGGACCAGAGTTTGGTAAAGATGGATTCTATTTGATTTAAAAAAATTAAAATATATCTTTAATTGAACTAGCCTTTAATATAGGTTTAGACTTTAGCAAAGGTTATCAACATTCATGCCACCAAAATTAAAATGCAGAAGTACTAAATAAGTAAGTAATTTAATAAGTAATAATAAATTTGTGGGTATGTGTCATAAGAAAGGAAAATTATGTCATGATGAGAAAATACATGAGCTGAAAATTGACCATAGTTAGTAAGAATTAAAAAATAGTGCATAATTATTTTTACATTTAAAAAAAAGTAAAGTCTATATTCTATACATTTAAATCCCACTGTTGGGATAAGCCTCCTTTCTAGTGAGAGTATTGGAGCATAGTCAGCCACGCGACTCCACTGAGGGTTTGACGCTGGCATCGTGGATTGAACTCGGTTCACTGGCGTACTTTGTATTAAAAGCGAGCCCTTAGACATTGACCTACACCGGTTTAACATTATAAAAGATAAATCTAATTACATCGTTACGTTGTGCATGTAAAAACTTAAGTAATTGTATATTGTAGTACATACTTGGAGTAACTCATATTTCAAGTGAATTAGGAATTGGCTGATTCCCACGATTATTCCAATGCCGCATATAACTTTTCGGTTAATATATGCAAGAAGATTTTGGAACATCTTCAAAACTAATTTGAATACTAACTCAGCAGAAACACTCCGACAGAGGAGCTTACGTAAAGTATTTCTCACACATCCTAAAAATCGAAGCAATGTACTGTGTGATACGCTTCCCTTTTGTTCTGTTTTCTGAATTAACGGGTAACAAATGTTAACTTTATATAATATTAAATGATGTCCTCTAGATCTATTTCGAATACGATAGATTTCTGGTGAAGTTAGGGAGTCCAGGGGGTCATCCAGACATACATCCGGGTTCTTATGGATGTCAATGCATGTTGAAATTTAAACTTTGTTGACTTTGTTTACCATAATATGAGAAAAAATACCTTCACATCATGAAGATGTGAAAGTATTTTTGTATTTTACGTTTTTGTTTTTTAACGTTATATGGTAACATATGAATGTTACCATATAACGTTAGATAGATTAAGGAAAGCGTGGACAGTGGTAGAGCTACACTGCAGTTTGTTTCTAGCTGCAGAATGAAGGGGTCCGCTCGACCTCGCTCTCACAGAATACCAGCGTAAAATAGCAGCATAATGTTACTGTTTCATCTGGTGAGTGCAGGGATCCGGAGACCTTCATCACTGGTCCTCAAGGGTGACAACGCATCTGCTTTATGATTCCTTGTCAACGATGAATGTAGATGTCATGGGAATCACTTGCCTTCAGGTGAACTGTGTGCTCGTTTGCTACTCTCTCAATGTAATGTAATAAAAGAAAAGAAAAAAATTCATTCGTCTTTAGTGAAGTTACAAACTGTATACTGTATGCTGCTGGGCGTAATGAAATTTTCGTAAAAAAAAAAAAATCTATCGAGGCGAAAAATTCTTCATTTTTTTTATTACTCATTTTGCAATGGATGGAAGTAGGAAAACATGAAACTCCTCCTATCATACTTCTTAAAACCTGTTTATATTAAATGTTAGGAGTTCTATTAACATTACTAATATTCCGGTTAACCACTCCAACTAAACATAAATGCTTGTGCTAGGACATGGTTCACGACAATGGCGGCTAAACTTTTCCATTGTTTTCAATTTGCGTGCCGCTTTCTATTCTGGTTTACATGACATTTTTTCTTTTAGATATTCAGAGGGCAGTCAGGGTCATGAGTCAATTGGAGACATGACACTCTTGTCCAATTGTACGAAAACCCAAATATCCATTCAATGCCAAAACAATCTCACCTTCAACAATTTTTCACCTCGAATTATAATTTCACAAAGTATATAGTTATCATTATTATAAATAATTAATTAAATAAATTATATTTTGTGAGTGTATGAATATCTTAATCCCGTTGAACCTTAATTTAGTTAATTTAAACTAACACGCCAGAAGATACTTGAGAGTACTTGCAAAAATCAGCCCCGTTATGTTTCTAGAGAAGTTATGGTTTAGTATTGGTTAAGTTATTACACTACTGAATCTCATATTCATCAAATATTGGACGTTTTTTTCTAAATACGTAATTTTTAGTTCGTACACCATAAGTCCGATATATATATATATATATATATATATATATATATGTTACAGCTACAATGTAGTTGCAGTAGGGTTAGGATGGTAGGGCCATTAGTCAAATATTTAATATATATAAATACACATCATTTTTGTGTCACAATACAACATTTACAAAAATATAAAAAGAAAATGAAGGAGGAATTACAAATTCAAATAAGACCGAGAATAAAATATTATTGAATAAAAAAGTTAAAAGAATTAAATCATATTATTTTTCATGTGCAAGTCATCTTTGCTACCTAGATATGGTAACACTAGCATACCTTATGCCCGAATGTTTTATGTATCATCAAAAGAGAGGGCTTTTGTAGTCGTTGCATTCAAGGAGGTATTCAAGTCCGTCTCATGAGGCATTGTTTTGCTGAGCTAGGCCTGAGCTGTTAATTTAAGAGATTTTTTAGTGTCGGATACACACCACAATAGAACGTACGTCTCAGAAGAAGGTGTATCAAATATATTTTTGATTCTAGATGTCTAAAAGTATATTAATAAATGAGTAAATCTTTATATATTCGAATAATTTATAATATTCCCCTAAACCAATGAAAGTAGTGAAAAAAAAAATCCCTAGGCCCTTGTTTCTTAAAAAGTATATAATTTTTCTTATATTTCTTATTTTTTAGTGATCTCAAACAAAGAAAAAGCCGCCATTCAAGCATTCGCAGACTTACACTTACTGTGCTCTTTTGTTACACTCAGATTAATAATAATAAATTTCTAGTACAACAGTGGTAGAGCTACGCTACTGTTTGTTTCTAGCTGCAGAATGAATGGGTCAGCTCGTCCGGGGGAGGATCACGCCCTCATAGAAAACCAGCGTAAAATAGCAGCATAATGCGGCTGTGTTTCGTCTAGTGAGTGTAGGGATCCGGAGACTAGTGATGAGGAATTCCATCTCAGTCCTCGAGGGTGACAACGCAACATTATGATTCCTTGTCAAGGATGAATGTAGATGTCATGGGCCGCAGGAATCACTTACCTTCAGATGAACTGTGTGCTCGTTTGTTACTCTCAATGAAATATAGATAAAAAAGAAATACCTGATGAAAAAACAGAGATTTTTATACCTATCTATCAGTATTCGAAATAGGTATATCAATCTATTATACGTTTCTACTATGTTAGGTTTTTTTAGTTTTCTCCTGTATACGCAACTACTGCATTATTAAACAGCATGGAACGCTATAAAAGGAAATAATTACTTTGCGCTGAGTGGCTAAGGTCTTCGATTTTTACTGTGATGTTCGTTTAGGGGGTAGAGAGGTATTGTGTTCGTTGGGCATTGTCGGTATTGACAGTGACAGTTATTGACAAGTAGTTAATCGGTAAATGTCGCAATGGAAAATGGGTTAGAGGTATATTTGGAGTGTTATAAAATTGCAAGAGTGGCCTTAAATACAACTGTGTTTTTAATAACCAGAAAATTGCTTCATTGTACACATTTATGGTCAGAAAGAAGTAAAAATCGAAATGTCGTAAGTTATCTCCCAAAAAAGCTAATTATTGGTGAATCATCATGACTAGACAAGACGCTCGTATATGTTTTCGCCATTTCATTCTTTAGTTGCTCGACGATCTTGCCCTTCTTATAACCCCGCCACCGCAGCTTGTGCCACCCGCCTTTGTCATTGTTCAGTAGCCAAAAATTCTGACTGCATAGTTTACCTATGCTAAATCGCTCTTGTTTTGTGGTAATTAAAAAATTTAATCTAAAATGGATGTTAAACAACCACGGTTTCTAACACCGTTGGGGCCAGTGAGTAAGCATACCTTCAGCCACGGCGGCTTTCTTGAGCGCGCCCATGGAGATGCTCTTCCTGGGTGCACAGTCTGCATCCTTGGGCCACGCGAACTGGTTGCGATACTCCGTACACACCGTCTCCGGTTCCTTCGCCGCCAACATCTCGCCTAAGGCTGTCGTAGCCTAGGAAAATAAGCCATATTTTATTTTGTTCAAAACGAAATAAATGTTTTCATTCAATTCCAATAGGTCCTTAAGATCCATAAATTCCACTTATTTTATTAGAAACTTCAAGTACATTTATAGGTATTAAATTCTTTTAATCTAATCTATACGACTTTTAACTCCTTTAACTTTTAAATTTAAGTATTTATCGCATATATTATATACCAAAGGACATTAGCTACGCGGATAATGTTACAATGCATTAAATCGTGTAACCTCAAAGGTATATCATATCCACACCTACACATATCCACTGGATTGGTAAAGCAAAACAGAACTCTTACATATCTATGTCACTACATATAGATAAGACTCCGGTTATCCACTCCAACTTAGCTGAAAATGCTTGTGCTAAGGATACGGTTCACGGAAATAGTCGAATGGTGGATTCGAATTAACGACCTTAAGTTTCTCAGACCGTACCCTAAACCATTATTAAGCTATTGACGCTTCAGAAATGCAATTCATAACTTCATAGGTGCCGGTACCTGGACCGTATTACTCGCGTATTGTGACATTTATGTTATTACAATGGTTCTAAGGATGTAGACGAAATTATGAAGAAGATATCCATACCTTAGGTTCGACGGTGTCGGTCCAGCGCGGCTGGCGCGGACCCTCGGACTTGCTACGGCGCCCAGCACGTTCGGGATCGTTCCTCTGAGCGCTCTAACATAAAAACATTTAAAAAAAAGCCTAATGAGGGTTAAGCCCTCCTTCAAAGCAACTGTTACATGACGGTTTCTCTGAAGTGATTTTTTTTATTTAGGGGTGACAAACGATACCACAGTTCCCCTCATAAATAATCTTGCAGCAAAAAAAAACTCCCACATTCCTCATTCAGAATCATAACGTAACGCTTTCTCCTAAGATGAAACATCTCGTCACCAAGAGCTCCGGCCTTACATTCAACAGATGAAACACACGGGCGTTAAATTTTAATTATGCTGGTATTCCAGAAAACGTGATCCTCACACACAAGTCAAGCTGACATATTCCATTAATTATATAAATTTGCTTTATTGTATTACTAGCTGATCTGAGAGACAAACTGTCCAAATTTGTCTCTCAGTGAATTTGCGTCGATGATATTGAATTCATACAAAAATCCCATAGAAAAACTTTCAATTTTGCCCGAATTTGCCAATTATCCGGGTAACTTTTCCAATTTTTCTTTGCACAAAAGATTTTTTTTCTCTTTTAGTTTCCTGCTGTCTGACCTGTACTGGACTGTGTATAAGAATTTAGAATTTTTATAAATGGAATAAGATTAACAAATGTAGACATTTTAATACGGAACATGGAAATGTCAATCGGAGTACTATTAGGAATAATATATTATATAAGGAATCAACTTCTTGGAACAGCTTACGATGACAGTGTTTTGTTTTAGACTGGTGGATGTAACATTTCCATGTCAACATGCCAGGTAATATGAAGATGATCCTTGTCAATGATTTGGACCACGGCGATATATTTGGTTATTTCGGGACAATATCAACTCCCTAGAATATTTTATAAAGCCTGCGCACTGCGCAAACACTGAGGCACTCGTGTGAAATAAGGTCGGAGGTAGGTTCAGGGATACGGAACATAAAGCCAATAATTTGCACAATTATAGCTTCGTTATCATAATATTGAAAGAGGAGACGTGATTTGTTTTGTACTCACCCGGGCGCGATCGAAAGCGGAGTTCTGTTGAGGGCGGATGTCGTCCACCGGAGCATGGTCGAAGAGCTCATTCGTCTTGTACGCCACGCCGGGGTACTTCTTGCGGCGAGGTATTGCGGGCTCTATTGCTCCTGGGCACAACCATAATTGTTAATTATTATGTGTATTATCTCTATTCATATATTATTTCTGTACGTTTATGTAATCTTAAAATTAATAATAACTTTTTTCTTGCACCCGCAATATATTCTCTGCTAGAACATTGGGTCCATTGGTACCATTGGGTAGGCTGGCCTTTTGTCATTAAGTCCGCCTTTTTGTTGTCGTTTTACTTGTACAAATAAAGATCTATAATAGTACTATTGTCTATAATAATACTATTATGTTACAGTTTGTATGTTTGTTAATCAATCACGTAAAACAGCTTAACTGATTGGAATGAACTTCAGTAGACAGATAACCTTTTTAAAAAATTATAACCATTATTAACACATAAGATCCTCAGATTTTATCCTCCAAGTAAATAATCCATATTGTTTGTACACAAATGCACAAAAGCTTTATGTCAGTTGCTTAGAAGTATCGACTGCCCATAACTGATTGCAATTGGTGAAAGGTTTTTTTATATAAAGAAAACACGAAGCTCCTTGTAGTTAAGTAAGAGTTGGTTAAATAAATAAAAACCATCGACATTAGAAAGCTTTTAACTGTAAATTATTTTTTTTTATTTAATCGAGGGTGACAAAAGTCACAGTTCACCTGATGGTGATTCCTGCAGCCCATTGCATATTCTGGAAGTAATCATAATGCAAATGCTTGGTACTTTAGCATTAAGATGAAATAGATCAGCCTGTAATTGTGACCCTACATTCAACATACGAAACAGCAAAGATGAGCTGTTTCACGCTGTATGTCTGTAAAGACATCTTCCTAAAGAGACGTCATCCTTTATTTTATTACTGTTAAAAACTAACGTGTACGTAAGGCCTTCCTAAAATAATATCGATATGAAACCCTTCAGGCTACCGTCTATGCGTTCTAAACAAAATGCCCTCCACAAAGTTTGCCGGTAATGGAATCGGATTTCAAACTCGCCACTTAATTCACCGTCCAGCGTGTGGACACTCGCAGACGGTGACAGGATATCCTCATTAGCAGTAACTGGGCCAATATACGCGGAATGTATAAAGTTTCAATATATTCAGGTAGGAAAATTTCTACTCGATATTAAGAAAGTAGATTTGAAAACTGGAGCTCACAAATTTGAATATTTGTAATTTTAAACTACGAGATCTGATTTCTTTTATTTTTTTTATTCTGATATTTATACGAATATGACAAATAACTGATTAATAATAATAATAATAACTTTATTTCAAGCTCAAATATTATGCTCATAATTTTGTTAGTAAGACACTCAATAACTATGTTAGTAACAATACATATAGATATTTTCGTTCCTAAAATGCTGCTACATACATTGATCCCCTGCCCCATGAAGCCTTAGGCATTGATTGACGCACTTTGTACAATCTAGTGTACAGGCAATCATCTCCAGAATGGTGTTGGGGCTGGCTCGCAACCTGCTCACCAGGGATGCGCATCTTTTCCGCATCGTGGCATAAAAGCAATCGACGCGCGCTTCTGCAAACATCCCTGATGCGCTACAGAAGCGAGGCAGCCCCAACATCACTCTGAATGCGTTGTTATATTGTTTGAAAATTTTCGGATTGAATGAAATTGCGTAAATGTAAAACTAAGAAAAACTATTTTAGGATACTAAGCGGCCCAAAAACGACTCGCAACGGCTATGGAATGACTTGACTGTATAAATTCAATTATTTAAAACAAACGTTAGGGACGTATATATACGAAAATATAGGCGAATGTCGATAAAACAGGACTTCACCACTACACCTCGGTTTGATAGTGAAATCTATATAATAGAATAAGATATAGCTTTATTTTTCTATCAATGTACAATATGCTTCAAATATTACTAACATATACATAACATCTCCACATCCCAAGAGAGTAAGCATCCGTTGCCTAACTAGATTAAGAACATTTATTACCAACCTTCGGCGTCGTTCACCAGTCCAGAAAGTTTAGTTTATCAGTAACAAAATAGTAAACATTGAAAAAAAACTGCAAAATAGTTCAAGAATAATCTAAAACTGGAAAACAACAAAGAGAAAACTTTTTTAGATGAAAGTTGAAAGACATCTCGTCGTGTTCAGTGTTAGTGTATGTGTGTGTATTGTAGGATAATACACTTTTTTTTTTGTGTTTGAGTATTGCTGTTGGTCCAGAGACCTTTACAGCTTTATCTAATTAGACTAGCGAGCTGAGTAGGAAGACAACGACGATGCTGCGAAGCTGGCGCGGAGACTGCTGCTGTGCTACCGCTACTCTCCGACCCCTGTGGACGAAGAACGTCGACGACAACTGAGGGGCGCGATAATATGATCCGAGGGCTCCTCATGAGGGTACGAAACCTCGGATCCCTATCTAAAGGTAGTTGATAAAACTACTACATCCTGAATGTATGAATTGTTGGAACTCAATCCTGGTGATTGAGAGGCGGAGGACGGGTTGGATTGGACTGCTCGGTGTTCCACGCCAGGACCTACAGCCAACATAATACTACTATATTGTACATGTCAAATTGTAAAATTACCACTGGTGATTGGAAATGTGGACGCCGCTTCGTGCATCACGATAGCGTCGCCATGGGATCGATTATAATTTATATATGGATTGGTAACTAACTCCTGGTGATGGGGAGTGCGAACGGTGGGTGGGTCAAATACAGCCCGTGTACCACTAGTACATTCTGCATGTACTCACCACTACAGACGGATAGTGTGGAAGCTGCTTGGCGCTTCACGTCGAGACTGCCACGGGAGCGATCACAGCCAGGTTGGTGGTACTATATGCTTTATGTATGGATTGGTAACTCACCCCTGGTGATGGGGAGTGCGGAGGGTGGGGTGGGGGCTGGCTGCTTGACCACCCCCTGTTGCTGCTGCTGTTGCTGTTGCTCCTTGTACTCGTGCCATCTGTACGTGCTGCGGTACTCGGAGTGCAGCTGTCGACAATGAAAACCAATGTTAGAGGATAAAAACAAATACAATACAAAAACACAATCACCCATCGAAATGTGGGTGATTGATAGCATAGAACGTTTCAGTAGTAAAGACACGCTGCAGTTTGTTTCTAGCCGCAGCATGATTGGGTCGGCTCAACTGGGGAAGGATCAAGTCCTCACAGCATACCAGCGTAAAATTACATGTTTCGGTTAAAATGGAATGTTTTGTCGCATTTTAGTACTCAGGGGCGATGACGCATCGGCTGAAGCTGTGTGCTAGTTTATCACCCTCAATACAAAAGAAACCGTCTATATATAATATAAAGTCACTGTTTATAATAATATTTTTATATCATAGGCACATTTGAAATTGATTAGTTTATCTGAAGGTAATGCTTATTTGAGTGAAAATATTTTCAGATAGATTGCTTTCCAATCTCCTCATACATTGCCCGTTCAACCATATGAGAGCGTTCCGTAATAGGGATGTGTCCCGTTTTCATCGATAACTTCAATTGCGTGTAATAAAAAAAATAATCAAAAATAATAAGTACTTTGTAAGTCGATAAAGTCCTTATTATATTGTTTATACATATTTTTTTATTATTTATTAAATAAATTTAATTTAATTACTACATAATAGTTTCGCCAAACTAACAAAACAGTTTATTTGCGAAAACTGCACACATAAATCTATCTTATATACAAACTGGTACATAAGATACGCAATAGTTTTACATAACGCAAGGTTTATTTATATTATTCGGCAGCGTAGATACTTAGTAGCTGCGTTTTGAATTCTTTTAATTTAAGTGTTTTATTTATATTTATTTAGTTTCCTAACTTTAAATTATTGTTATTATTTATTTGTCCTATTTTTATATTTTATTTATTTATTTAGAAAGATACACCGACAATAATATAATTTTACATTTTACAGTGATAGTTTATCTTTAGTGATTTGCCTATACAGGTGTATACAAAATTAGTATCTTCAAATCTACATATGTATCTAAGCAACATTATATCCATTAAATTAATATTTTAATTAAAATTGCAAATAAAACATTAAAATAAAAAAACATTATAACAAAATAGTAAAACTTAAAGTAAGAATAAATAAAATAAAAATTGCCAAATTGTTAGACCAGGATGTTGACGAACTAAAACCATTACATTTCTAACAAAAAAGATTATGGAAAAAGTAACAAAACGTATATAGGTATTTTTTGTTTTTTATGTACAAACTCTTTCAAATAAAAATTCTGAACAATTAAAACTCTTTTGTATTGATATACAAATATGAATGAATGAAAACACTAAACAAAACTCATGCAAAGATAATGACGTCACCCATTCATTCGTCATTCTAGTATCGTTGCGTAATAAATTGACTCCATTTGGGTCAATTATCATGTATAATATTCATACAATGGGTGTCTGTGTTTCTTTCGCAGCTTAATGAGGGTAATAAAGTTCAAAATAGTCTGTTTTGTAAAGATAGACATAAAGCATTCGTTGCACGTACTAGATGATATCGAGGGGCCCTCGTAAATTATTCCACGGTAACTCGGACAGTAGGTTGCATACGCTCGCGAATTAATGCGGACGCCTAAACATATTTTTGTAAAAATTTCGAGGACATAGATTTCAATTAGGATTTTTTAATGAAACTAAGGATCACGCAAGAGGAGCGCATGTATACTTTGCTGATAGAAACATTAATTGAGAATACGCTGATGCTTTAATACAGTTTACACTAGTAAAAGCTTCAGAGTGTAACTTGTACTGTTTTTAGTACATTGCGAGTAACAATCGAACACACCGTTAACCTGATGAGATGGGAATTGATTCCTGGGCCCATGACATCTAAATTCATCCTTGACAAGGAAACATAATGCAGATACGTTGTCACCCTTGAGGACTGGGATGAAATGCCTCGTCACCAGTAATAAAGGTATCCGGATCCCTACACTCACCAAACGAAACACAGCAACATTGTACTGCTATTTTACGCTTGAATTCTGTGAGGGCGTGATCCTACCCCGGTCCAGCGGACCCGATCATTCTGCAGCTAGAAACCAACTGTACCACTGTACTTATGACATGTTATAAATAAACTGTTTATAATTATTATTGTAATATATTGTGTGTGACAATAAACTTTACTAGAACTAATAAAAACAAACGAGCACACAGTTCACCTGATGATAAGTGGTGACCTCGACACACTCGCATTCACCCTCCATAAGGAGTTCAATCCAGATCACCCCTGTGGAATAATATGTAGTGACCTGTCGACAGTAACAAGAGTCACCGAATCCATAAACGCACCAGATGAAACACGGCAGCGTTATGCTGCTATTTAACGTTGGTATTCTGTGAGGACGTGGTTCTTCCCCAGTCAAGCTAGACATTTCTATTATAGCTACAACCTAACTACAGCGTGGCTCTGCCACGGTTTCCTTAACCACTCAAAATACAACACGTATTTCTTCTATATGACACTAGTCTATTCTGTGAACGCGTTGACTAGATAGCCAGAGAAGGAAACTGTTAATCCAATTCCTGGTTTAACAACAAATCTATGATAATTTCTTATTCAGTATGAATGTAAGTGTCTATTGGATTTACAACTCTTCGTAGAAACTATATTAAGACAAATAAAAAATATTGCACTATTTTCAAGTCGTTATTTTTATACACAGACAAAATCGTGTCAAATCAGAATGTCTTACATAAAGTTGTTTAAAAGTAATTCAACAGGTTTACGTAACGCATGGTCACACTGGCGGCAGTGTATTTCAATTCATTCGAACGCCGGCATTCTGCACCGATAACCCCCTTTTTACGAAAACACCAAGATGAAAGGTAATCGAATAAAGTTTTTTATTATTGCCGTATAACCTACTTGTGCCTTTTACGATGTAGCTGTTAGAGTGTTAAAAAAATATTTGAATAAAAAAAATATATGTTAATCTATTTCATTCATTATTTGCACAAGGAAAATCAAAAAATCATTGTATTAAAAGACGGACTGAAGATGCCAAAATGCATTCTCTACCAATCAAACTTTGATAATAATTCTGATGACGACATGATCGTGGTCCTGGGTTTTTGTCACAGGTGAAATAAGTAGAGTACGAGAGTCACTATTCTGTGTTTAGCGAATTATAATATATATTGCGAATGACCCGTAAAGCTGCATTAAATGAAAAAATTGCCGATGGTGAAATTACCTTTTAAAAATTAAATCAAAGTAATGAAAGAAAGAATAGTTATGTGAGAATAATATATAGAAATACTATTTATGGGAAATATATATTTAATCATTTGATTGGACCTACTGACGATGTTCCCTTGTTGAATGGAAGGGGAATAACGAGTGAGTGTCTTATGTTTATTTATTTATTTATTTAAGCTTAAGCTTAAGTATAAAGCAGGACTTGATGCCTTAGGCGTTCTCTACCAGTCAGCCTGAGGGTCAGGTAGAGATTAATCAAATTAGATGTATGTATAAAAAAACTTTTCGCGATTAAAATACTATTTGATTAATTATAAAATAGTCAATATATGTGTTAGTATAACATATATACATAACTAGATATATATAATCAATACAAATGTATACATACTTATATGTGGTATATTAAAAAATACATTATTATCTAATATTGAAATGATTCTGCCAATATGTTCAGAAACGTCTTCGACTTTGAATTCTTACGGCACTATAATATGTACATCCATCGCAGCTGATTTCATCCAGTTATAACCGTAAGATGTCACTGTGGTCGAAATGGAACAGGAGGCCAACATAAACAATTCTTATCGAGAACGTATTGATGTGAGGGGAATTACTTACAAGTTTAACTGTTTCTTTTTTACGAAAGTAGAAAGGACACTTTTATTTAAACAGAATCTCTCGCAGAATAAAACGTAACGGAATCGGAGACCCGATTATAATGTGGCATTCCATTTCAGTCCAGACAACATATATTCATTTTGAATCTTTTGAGAATGCATGTAGATGTCATGACGCACGATCATCATTTACAATTAGGTGATCTGTGTGCTTATTTGTCACCACTAATATTAAAAAATAAACTATTAGTAAATGGTCACTGCGGCGCATAGATATCGACATTTTGTTTTTTCTGGCTGATGGCTGTTTGTCCGAGGGCTTTTACAGTTTCACCGGGAAGAAACGGGAAGTTTTGAGAAGTGACTGAGTGCTTATGGCACTCAGTCGAGACCTCTATTAGTGGGTAACCAGCACAAGAGCTCCCGGGGAGGCTCGGCTTGGACCGTTACCCTGTAGTGCGAGAGCGTCTAACTCGGGACATCGACATCCGTCCTCAAGATGTATATGTCAACAACGAAATTGCTTTACCACCCTTAGGTTGAATGTCGTTTGCACATCACAAAACTACAAGGTCTATTTTCGCTTGAAATATTAATGTGACAAATATATATGTATATTTATGTCATTTCGTACTTATTCATTGATTAAAGTCTGAGCTTTAGTAAATTTTTAATTTACTGGCAGTGTATAGCGTAGTGTAAAGAAAAACGGAATAGCAATTATATGGCCGAGCATATATTGTTATATTTAAGGTATAAGATGATCCTTACCGTTATCATTTTCTCAGTTTCGTTGCCTCAGAGATTACTGGAAACCGACTTTGGTTCCGGTAACATTTAAGTTAAATACAGTTACGCTAATTTACAAGAAAATTTTCGTTATTATGCTAACGAATTATTGGGACATTTGTAAAGGCATGTAGTCGAATTAATCGATAGCTTTAAAATAAAATATAATAAAATAGTTTATTCGCTACAAACATTATGATACGCCCGCGTGGCGTAGAAAAATATTGGCTGAGTAATGATTTTTAATAAAAGTAAAGTTACAGCGTATATTTATACAAAAAAAACCCCGAATTGTAGCATCAATGGCCTCACGGTTTACGTGTACGGTCTGCGAAATTCAAGATCGTAGGTTCCAATCCACCATTTCGTTCCACTATTATCGTTACCCACCTTGTACGAGTATATTTTCAGCTTAGTTGGAATGGTTAACCAGAATATTATATAAAAACTACATAAAAAAAAACAACAATTGCTGGGCATTAGGCATCCCTCTCTAGAGAGGATGTTAGGGCAGTCTTCGATTTTTTTAAATTTATTTCTTTGTAATAAATCGACACTTAAAATTGCCATTAACAACTTTCATTGGGGATCGAACTATATTTGCTCGGGTGACGTAAATTAAAAGCGAGCGCTCAGATACTGAGATAACATTTTTTTTAAACATTACTCTTGATCTTTGGTACACGTGGTAAATTATCTTGGTCTATTTTAGATAGTGATGTAACGTGGAGAGCACGGAGGCCGGAGATACAGAGGTAATGCTTTATTTAGAAATGGCTAAACATATTTTTTTATTTAATTACAAAATTGAGGTCCAGATAAAGATTAATTGTGATTTTTAGTACCTTAGTTCCCAAAGTGGGACCCCCAGGGCTCCACGGGAGACTCGACAGGGGTCTACGTTGGCGTGACAAAAAAATGTGGGTTCACAATTCGTAGTCCACGAAAATTTATTGAACAACTAAAATGTTGGCTTAACTTCACCTATCAATGTAGGCAGATAATCTTTCAAGAAGTAAAGTTGGAATAGACTATTAATTCGTGGTTCGAACTCATCCGCAACGCAAATTTCCATAGTATGATGTGATATCTTCACATTTTTGTCATGTTTTAAATATGGAATATGGTAGAAATGTAGCTGTACGGGGCCCACCGGAACCATCAAAATTTTGAAAGTCGTATATGAGAAAAAAAGTCTGGGTACCTTGGGTTTAGTACATCGTTTCTTAACCCAGGGATCGTGTTTGTTATTAAAGCGGGTCGCAATCTGTTCGATAAATAAGACCTGTATACAAAATATTTGTTCACTAAAGGATTGGATTGTGTAACTGGATAGTGACCTTTAGAAGCCATTGTTTACACAGTTCAGATCTGTTTTGAACAGCTTCTCATCGCTATAAATTGACCTTTGTGTCATTATAAACACGCCTTTACCCTCTCGAACGTTGTCAGCGATATCTAACAAGTCTGTTCTTAACAGGTCCGACCTTAGTTATTTGCCTTTGAGTACCTATTTTCCCTAAAAATAACTTATGTCTTTAATTTTAACAATTTTTTTTAATTATTAGAAGCAAATCAACAGCCTATAACCCAGCTATTGGTACTGGGCATTAGCCCTCTCCCTGGGTGTTGTAGCACACTCCACCATTTTATTTGTATTACATTAAGAGTAACAAACGAGCACACAGTTGATGGTAATTGATTCCTGCAGTCAGTCCTTGACAAGGAATAATAATACAGATGCGTTGTCACCCTTGAAGAACGAGATGGAATGACTCGTCACTAGTAATAAAGGTCTCCGGATCCCTACACTCACCGGACGAAACACAGCAGCATTAAGCTGGTATTTCTCCCTGCTATTCTGTGAGAGCGTGGTCCTACCCCCGTCGAGCTGACCCATTAATTCTGCAGCTAGAAACAAACTGCAGTGTAGCTCTACCACTATCAAATGCTGCAGACGAAGAATATATATATTAGAGCTCTATCAACGTATATCAAACATTGTACACTTAAGCTTGAAACATGCGTGTAACATTGGATAACTATAGACATATAAGGTGGATGCGGTCGGTCTTTTCCTTTGAAGAGCCTCCCACCCCGTATCGATCCCGGAACGCCGTCGCCACGAATGCTAACGCCTACACGCAATCAACGTTACAAATGCTTTGTGCGTTACCGATGTAAAGCGTGTATGAATGGGATAAATACCTTGTCATTTGTGTGTAAAACAAAAGAATAATGTATACTTTACCAAACGATTATAAATCATCATAACTTCTAGTGGGAGGTCGACCTAAGTTGCTATAGCCTACGAGGTTGCCACTCGACAACCTTTCTTTCCCATCGGTTATCGGTTCTACAAGCTAAATGGGCAACCCATTACTACTTCAGCTATATATATATATATACGTGCATATATGGATATATATATATCTATACATATATGTATGCATATGTATAGATTCCTGCGGCCTATGACATATACATTCATTCTTGACAAGGAATAATAATACAGATGCGTTGTCACCCTTGAAGAACGAGATGGAATGACTCGTCACTAGTAATAAAGATCTCCGGATCCCTACACTCACCGGACGAAACACAGCAGCATTAAGCTGGTATTTCTCGCTGCTATTCTGTGAGAGCGTGGTCCTACCCCCGTCGAGCTGACCCATTAATTCTGCAGCTAGAAACAAACTGCAGTGTAGCTCTACCACTATCAAATGCTGCAGACAAAATATATATATAGTAGAGCTCTATCAACGTATATCAAACATTGTACACTTAAGCTTGAAACATGCGTGTAACATTGGATAACTATAGACATATAAGGTGGATGCGGTCGGTCTTTTCCTTTGAAGAGCCTCCCACCCCGTATCGATCCCGGAACGCCGACGCCACGAATGCTAACGCCTACACGCAATCAACGTTACAAATGCTTTGTGCGTTACCGATGTGAAGCGTGTATGAATGGGATAAATACCTTGTCATTTGTGTGTCATTCACCACAAGATAGAATGCAGGAAAAGTACAAAAGAATAATGTACACATTATATTTTACCAAACGATTATAAATCATCATAACTTCTAGTGGGAGGTCGACCTAAGTTGCTATAGCCTACGAGGTTGCCACTCGACAACCTTTCTTTCCCATCGGTTATCGGTTCTACAAGCTAAATGGGCAACCCATTACTACTTCAGCTATATATATATATATACGTGCATATATGGATATATATATATCTATACATATATGTATGCATATGTATGATTCCTGCGGCCTATGACATATACATTCATTCTTGACAAGGAATCATAATGCGTTGTTACCTTTGAGGACTGAGATGGAATGCCTTGTCACCAGTAATAAAGATCTCCGGATCCCTACACTCACCGGACGAAACACAGCAGCATTAAGCTGGTATTTCTCCCTGCTATTCTGTGAGAGCGTGGTCCTACCCCCGTCGAGCTGACCCATTAATTCTGCAGCTAGAAACAAACTGCAGTGTAGCTCTACCACTATCAAATGCTGCAGACGAAGAATATATATATTAGAGCTCTATCAACGTATATCAAACATTGTACACTTAAGCTTGAAACATGCGTGTAACATTGGATAACTATAGACATATAAGGTGGATGCGGTCGGTCTTTTCCTTTGAAGAGCCTCCCACCCCGTATCGATCCCGGAACGCCGTCGCCACGAATGCTAACGCCTACACGCAATCAACGTTACAAATGCTTTGTGCGTTACCGATATAAAGCGTGTATGAATGGGATAAATACCTTGTCATTTGTGTGTAAAACAAAAGAATAATGTATACTTTACCAAACGATTATAAATCATCATAACTTCTAGTGGGAGGTCGACCTAAGTTGCTATAGCCTACGAGGTTGCCACTCGACAACCTTTCTTTCCCATCGGTTATCGGTTCTACAAGCTAAATGGGCAACCCATTACTACTTCAGCTATATATATATATATATACGTGCATATATGGATATATATATATATATACATATATGTATGCATATGTATAGATTCCTGCGGCCTATGACATATACATTCATTCTTGACAAGGAATCATAATGCGTTGTTACCTTTGAGGACTGGGATGGAATGCCTTGTCACCAGTAATAAAGATCTCCGGATCCCTACACTCACCAGACGAATACACCCGCATTATGCTGCTATTTCACGCTGGTGTTCCGTGAGGGCGAAATCCTACCCCGGACGAACTGACCAATTCATTCTGCAGTTAGTAAACAAACTGCAACGTAGCTCTACCACTATTGAAAAATACTAAATAAGTGCATTTCTCAATCCAGGAACACCAATCAGCTTATGCAACCAGCCTTACCGTTAAATTTTTACAAGATCGAAGTGAAAGTGCAAAATTAAAACAATGCGAAATTACGTAAGCTAGCGAGCAGCTAATCCGTCTATGTGGCCCAGTGACGAAACAAGCCGTAAGTAACGGTGGTAGAGCCACGTCGCAGCTCGTCTCCAGCAGCAACATGGAGGACCGCGCCTTTACAGAGTACCAGTAGTTCCGCATACCGTTCGTGTTATGGATTCCTATATTATCGGGGATGATTGTGGGTGGCTTATATAACTATTAGGTGAACTGTTCTTTCATAGTTAAAACAATAGAAAAAAAGAAAAAAAAGATGGTTTCGGCCGTGGAATATAATCTACACCCGAGGTCGGGATCAAATTCGCCTTTTTTTACTCGAGTAAGACAATCCGAGAGATTGCGAAGTCTTTTGTATTATTCAGAGTGACGATATTAAAATAAATATATACCAGTTTCATTGTTTCATGAAATATTATATTCATATTTGGCGTCAGTGCTTAGTGATGCGTTGTTAACGCTCTATTTTTTCTAAAAAGTTTTCGAACGTATTTACAGTTGAAACGTCAACAGTCTGATGGTTATTTAGGTTTTGGTTGTTAATTTAGAGTATTAAAGTAACATTTCTAATGCAGCGTTTCGTCATCATTTTTTTTGTTAAGGGTTACAAAATAGCAACGCACAGTTGGTGGTAACTGATTTATTCGGCCCATGACATCGCCATGCATTCTGCGCAAAGATTCAATGATTTGCTACATAAATTTAGACGCAAACTTTACCAAACTATATAGATGCTGTATTAACCATAATTCATACTGAACTAAAATATACATAATAAAACCCTTATATTTTATAATGCATTGATATTGTATTAGTTTTAAATATTTTATAATTGTTAAAAATGGAAAATAATTTAAATCAAATAAAATACTTAAATGCTTAGTTATAAAGAGATGCTTTTGTATTTTGGCGAATGAAGTGTTTACCCGTAATGAATGAGCGTGGTTTATTTAAGCTTAATATATTCTGCGAATGTGCAACATATTGTGTTGTTGTGTTGGTATTCCATATTTAAATAAATAAATGAAATGAAGACTAAGATGGAATGTCCCATTTCCTGTAGCTGAATCTTCATATCTCTACACACTCTATACGAAACACAACAGGTTTATGGTGCTATTTGACGCTGGCATACCGTAAGACGTGACCCTTACCTCGTTCATACCGACCCATTCATGCTAAAGCTAGAAATGTGATATAGTGTGACTAATACATTTAAAATCACTTCACCTTGGACTTGGTAATACGCAAAGCAAAGTATAGAGTTTTCAAGGTTTTGACTAAAATGCTTACCCATTAAAGTAAACTGTTAGTGAGAAAACATTAATATTTGTATGGCTGACTGATTTCAAATGGAAGAAGTAAAAGTATATCGGATACATAAAAGTCGATAAAGATATTGAAAGTATCGCTATCGATATATTCTGCGTGCGTCACATCCCTAGTGCAATAGGCGACGTCCGGACGAGATATATCGCGGCTTACTCCTACAGCCGCAATAACCTTTCACTGTATGACTGCATCCTACGGCGGCGGAATATTGAACGATCACAACGCAGCCTCCGGTCCAACTTTAAATTCTAGATTAAACAATATTTATTTTAAAAAAACAAGTTAGTAATATGATATATAGTATGTATAGTAAACACTGTTAACTTTAACGGGTAATTCTGCTTTGTTTGCATACAAACACACAAACTTTCATTTTACTTGGATAAAAAATATCCGAATTGTTAATTCAGCTTATTAACTGTGTTCTTAGTCGTTTTTTATAGAGTAACAAACATACAACTTTCACATTTATTATATTATGTATTGTATCATTATATTAGTAGGACGTTTATTCTTGATGATTTGTTTTTATTGGTGTATACAAAATTACTATCTTAAAATCTATTAGAACTGAATTTAAAAAGATATTCTGATTTACAACATAAGATTTACATATTCTATAGTAATTTTCCTTAGGGCTTGTACAGATAGCTAATAATAATTTAGATAAGCCTTAGTCAGAAGCAACTGACCGAGCCGAGGTTCGGCCCTCTCGAGCACTCTCGAGTCAGACGCTCTCGCGAAACAGGGTAGCCGTCCAAGCCGAGCCCTTAAGCTGGTTACCCACCAATGGAGATCTCGACTGAGCGCCATAAGCGCTCGGTCACCTCTCAGCCCGGTGAAATTGTAAAAGCCCTCGAGGTAAATGCGGCCATCAGCCGGAAAAGAAAATCTGTAGTAATTTTCTAATGATGTTGGTCACAATGTAAGATTCACATTTCTATCTGCAAAGCGTGCCAAATAATTATAAAACATTTTGCAATAATACTATATTCGTTAAGTTATTCGTTCAAATAATTTCGCCTTAGAATATCAGCGTCAAATATTACCATAAAGCTGCCGTGTTTCGTGTGATGGTCGCAGATGTTACGATCGAATTACGAGTAAGTAATAAGTTAGTTTTGCCGACGCAAGTGAATCTCAAATCCACGTTGAGAATGAATGTAGTTTTTTTTTTAAATAATTATTTACTAACTGTGCTATAATTACTAACATTCCAGATAACCACTCCAAGGTTAAAATACTTGTGCTAGAGATGGTTCAAGACAATAGTATAATAACACCAATTATCACCAAAGTAATTTATATGTTAATTTAGTAATTTTTTAAAATTATTATTATTCAGTTATTATCGGATAACAGTGATCCATTAATACATTTATACATTACAATTAATACACAACACGCATAGACAAAAACATAAAATAAACAGAGAAAATAAAACAAACAAAGAATAACAATAAACAATTAGGTCTGCTCCACTAAGATTATAAAATTATTAAATGTCAAATATAGTTAAAATGTCAACTTAAAGCATTAATTACGACTTCTATCATTATATTTATTTACCTATGACGTTATTATTTTGTTATCATTTTAAAATTTTAAAGCTGTGAGTTTGGGACTATATATACATTTGCAAATCGAATAATTTTAATAAACTAAATATCATATGGAAAAAAGTTACATCAATCATAATATATAAGCTTTACTATTATTAGCGTCAACATATTTACAGGGGTTTTGCCATTAAGGAACTTAGTTATGGTGTAATAAAATGTTCTTGTAATGTAATAGCAAAGAAATAAAGATTAGAAAGTTGTTTACGACAATCCAAAGTGAAAATATGTGACATCATGCCGTCAGCATGGGGAACAAGGAAAGCAATATAATCGAAAGAGACAGAAATACAAATTCTCAAGTAAGACTTGAAATGAAAATTCAACTATATTGCAGTCTAATGTTAATAGACAAGGTGTTTCGTGAATTTATTTCTTTGACTGTACACGAAATAGTGTAATATTCAAGTAATAATAATGAGAAAATTGTTTACGACAATCCAAAAAAGAAAATTTACATTATGCTGTCAGCATGAAGCACAAGGCCAGCAATATAATCGAAAGAGACAGAAAAACAAATTGTCAAGTAAGACTTGAAATGAAAATTCAACTATAATGCCGTCTAATATTAGTAGACAAGGTGTTTCGTGAGTTTATTTCTTTGACTGTACACGAAATAGTGTAATATTCAAGTAATAATAATAAGAAAATTGTTTACGACAATCCAAAAAAAAATCACATTATACTGTCAACATAAAACACAAGGACAGCAATATAATCGGAACAGACAGAAAAACAAATTGTCAAGTAAGACTTGGAATACCATCAACCTTAATACCGTCTAATGTTAGTAGACAAAGTGGTTTATGAATCTTTATCTTCGGCTGGGAAAGATACAAGGAAAAGTGTATTATCTTAGAAATAAAGATAAGAAAATTGTTTACGACAATTCAAAATAAAAATACGACAATTTACATGACGCTGTCAATACAAAAGACAAAGAAAGCAATATACTCGAAAGAGACAATAAAAAAAATTATCGAAGGTTGGTATCCGCCATTCTACTATAGTGGTGTACCATCTCCTAGCTTATTTGCAATGGTTAACCGAAATATTAGCAACGTTAGTAGCATTGCAATCTTAAAAAAAAAAAAACATTTGTTCCAACGTTCGTTTATTGGAAGAGAACATTTCCACTTATCCTCGGCTTATCAGCAGATGAGTCAATTTCATTGTGTGATTTATTTCTTATCTTTTTATTTGAGAATTCATGATAAGAAAACGGTGATATCAAGGTTGGCCTGTCTGGATACATATGGTCATATTTTCGTGGAAAATTACACGTCAGATTCAAGACTAAGCAAATTATTTGTAGTTTTTTTTTATTACTTTGAGAGTAATCATTTTTTTTTTTTTACTTTCATAGCAAGTGCTTGACCACAATCCCACCTGATGTTAAGTGGAAATGCAGTCCTGGATGGTAAGGCGCACTAGTTCAGTAAATGCCTATTCACTCTACTCTTGAAAACACCTACATTGTAATCGCAAGACGCGGGCAAACTATTACAGTCCTTAAACGCAGCACACAGATCACCTGCACATGGCAAGTGATTACTGCATGTCATGAAATCTACATTCATCCTTGACTAAACTCTTTGAATCGTGATGCAGATGCGTTGTCACCCTTGAGGACTGAGATGGAATGCCTCGTCGCCAGTAATAAAGGTTTCCAGATGCCTACATTCACCAGACGAAATACGGTAGAATTATGCTGCTATTTTACGCTTAGTTTATTTTTAATAATATGGACAAAAGTGTACAGTTCCTACGTAAGTGACGACGGCCCATGACACCTATATACAATAATAATATATATTTTTTGCCCTGGTGGTTACGTCGTCAGGGTCGTCGAGGGCGTGCCTCGGTCTCCTTCGGACGCGGGTGAATCTGTGATTCGCAATGGGATTGTAAGTGGCGGCACTTACAATCAATGGGTTAGAGTGCGTGACGGCAGAGTCTAAATATCGGCGGGAAGCCTGCTTCAGGTACTGAGCTATGGTCTGCAACTCAAGATCTATGTGTAGATTTTCGTTACGCAAGAACCACGGTGCACCAGAGGCCTTGCGCATGAAACGATTTTGTATTACCTGAAGTCGATGAATGTGACGCGGGGAGGCATGCGCAAAAACTTGCGTATGTCATTATGGGTCGGATGCACGCTTTGTATAGTGTAATTTTATTACGCAGGGACATTTTGCTATTTTTATTGAGTAACGGGTGCAAACGACCTAGGACGAACGCTGCTCGATTCCTTACTCGGTTGATATGCGGACCGAAGGTGAGTCTTTCATCTAATGTGACGCCTAAGTATTTGACTGTCTTTTCCCAGGGGATTGGACGATCAAACAACTCTATAGTTGGGAGATGCGGCGTTACGTTGTGCCGAGAGAAATACATGGCTGCACTTTTGGTGGGTTTAACCTCGATCCTCCATACTAGTTAGCTCTACACCGCGAGTGCACGGTATGTCGTTGGTGTAGAGTGTGTATGTGTGGACCTAGGACAGAGCCTTGTGGTACTCCGGCACAAATGGGGTGAACCTCGAAACGCGTTCCCTCGACGCGGTAACGAAAGGTTCGATTTCGGAGGCGAGTCGATCTGGGACACCGAGGTCATATAGTTTGTATATGAGCCCGTTGTGCCAGTCCTTGTCCATGTCAAAGCTTGCGCCACGTCGAGGAAAAGTGCCCCAGTTTAGTAGCCCTCAAGAAATTTACTGAGAATGTGCTCTGTGGTGCGGTGCACTTGATGTGTGCATGAGTGTCGGGTGCGAAACCCGAACTGCTCATTGATTGGCAGCTCTCGGGACAGCATGAAGTCCTTGAGGCGGGCGAGGATGAGTCTTTCATATACCTTACCCAAGACTTTGAGTAGGCTTATGGGTCGATAGGCTGATGGATCGGGTGGATGTTTCAAGGGCTTGAGAATTCCTATGACGTCGGCTTCCTTCCAGGTGTTCGTGAAGGTGCCTTTGGATGTGGCCGCGTTGTGGATTATCACCAGTAGGTGTATAATGGACATGGGTAGGAGTTTCATCACCTTGTTGGTGATGCCGTCGGGGCCGGGAGCCTTGCGTGGTCGCAGGTTTTTAATTATGGACTCAACTTCGGTGCATTCTGCGCGAGGTGGTTCCTTACTCCTCCGATCGATCTCGCTGTCAACCATTGCAAGGTGAGCGGCGTCGATCGGTAGGGTGCTCGATGAGCATTGGAGCTCGAGATTGTCAGCTAGACATTCGGCTTATCTTCGTCTAAGAAGGTGGGTGGTTTATTGGGACGCGCTAAGGGAGGCATTGTTTGGGCGGTGCCCCCTTTTAGGGATTTGGGAAGTCGCCAGTAGGCGAGATGGGAAGGTTCGATGTTGGAGAGGTGATTATCCCACCGATTGTTCCTGTACTGGGCTATGCGTGACCGGACTTCATGCTGAAGGGTATGTAGCACCAGCCGGTTATTTTCAGTGGGATATAAGTCGTGGGCACGAGTCGCCGCATTCTTGCGCCTAATTAGGTCCTTTATGTCGTTTGGCAGGGTCTATCGATGGTCTTCCACCGAGGGAACCTGCCTCGAGCAATCATCGACGACGGTCTGGATGTGCCTATTGAGGGCATGAACTGCGAGGTTCGTGTCGTTGACTGAAGATATGTTCCTAGGAATAGCATCTAGGTGCGGTGATGTGGCTTCCCTCTGGTCGTTCCTGAGTCGGTGGCAGTCTATAATGGTTTTGGTGGAGGGTAAGGTTGGGGCGGAAGGCCCTAACCGAAGAAGAACGGGGCGATGATCGGAAGCGACCTCATGGATTACCTCTATGCCTTGGAAGGCGAGGTTGAAGTCCTATATACATACATACATCCTCAATAATTGGGACAAGCCCTGGGGACTCGGACTTAATGCGTCACGTTGCTGGGGAACCCCAGCTCCCTATCCTCACCATACGAAACACAGTAGCACTATGTTATTTCACGCAGGTATACGTTAGAACGTATACCTGCGTTCCCGATCTAGTCTAGGAAATCGTTAATGCAATAGTTGGTAAATAATACTTCCATTATCTTATCTAGGTCTACTTGTAGGTATCTAGTATCTGAAGCATCTGGTCATCTAGCTGGCTTTTCGAGTGTTATAATTGAATGCACATCTACTTCAACGCCCACGCTTACACTTAGATAATTAAAGAAAACCTGTTATAATTAAGTTAAATTGTTAATTTGTCTAAATATGTTTTTTATTACTACAACAATACTCAGGAGTATTTTGTGTCGGGACCGGTTAAACTTCACACAATGTAACAATAGGAATAATTAGCGAAACCTGTACCTAATCATTTGAAGATTCTTTATTAAAAGTATTTTTTTTCTGGCTGATGGCCGCTGTTAGCCCGAGGGCTTTTAAAGAGTCAGCGGGTTGAGAGGTGACCGAGCGCTTATGGCACTCAGTCGAGACCTCTATATATGGGTAACCAGCTCAATGGCTCCCGAGAGGAGAGCCTCGGCTTGGACCGTTACCCTGTTTATTAAAAGTATTAAACCTATAAATGTATGTCATTTTTGGTGTAGCCACATAACGGCTAGTTTTGAGATAGAACATGAATGGGCTCGTCCTACTGGTGATGACCGAGCCGCTGTTTGCAGGTTAGCGCTCTTCTGTTTCGTGTGGTGATCGCGAGGTCCGAACAATGTGATTACTGGTGGTGGAGGCATTCCATCGCTTAGGAACAAAGAATGTATCTTGAATTTTCGTTGAAGATAAATGACTTGATATTTACAGTGGTAGAGCTACGCTGCTCTTAGTTTCTAAGTGCAGAATGAATGGGTCAGCTCGCTACGCTGCGTACCATTTGCATTATGATTCCTTGTTAAAGATATTGAAAAATGTAGATGTCAATGGTCGCAGGAATCACTTACAATCAGGTGAACTGTATGCTTTATTGGTTGTTTTATTCTTAATGTTATAAAAAAAAGACTTTATGGGTCGCAGGTATTACTTATCATGTTGTATGTGACAGTAAGTTTTATAAAAAAATTACCTACATAAGCTGGCCTCGGCCGACGGAATTCTACCCGGTGAAACTGTTAAAGTCCTGGGGCTAACAGATCAGGCCATCAGCCCAAATGGAAAAAAAAAACTGAATATAAAATGACATACAAGCCAAACTACAAAAAAAGCCAGCAAAAAATATGTATTGTTAACCTCACTGAAAGTGGGTAATGTCGAGATAAGATTGCATTGTTACTCCGTCTGTCCATGCAACAAATTTAAGACAATCGGCAATGTCAAAGAATACACGGCTAACGGTTTTACTAAACCGTGTTATTGTCTTTACAATTCAGTTATGTTCTAAAGGTTTTGTTCTAGATTTCGACTTTATGTATATATATATATATATATATATATATATATACACACATAAAGTACAAAATGTACTCACTAAGTTTAAAATTCATTTATTTTTACGGTTTTGTTTTTAATATTTCAACTACATAAAGGTGTATACTAACTCACACGTGGTAGATTATAATCAAGCTGTACACAAACAGTAGTGCTAAGGCACGGTGCTGTGAAGGGAGGGCCACAACCCGGACATTTTTGTGGTACAGTTACTTTATAGTTACGGCGTGGCCTTACGATAAGTTTATGATGTGCTTATTTGTAATATTTACATTAATAAAGTCGATTGTTTTTAATATCAGTGGTGACAAACGAGCTCACAGTTGACCTGGTGGTAAGTGATGACTGCGGCCCAAGACATCTACATCCTTTAATTGTGCAGCTTCATCAGCCTTGAGGACTTAGATGGACCTGTAATTAGGTCCCCGGATCCCTACACTCGATCACACAAAACACAGCAGCGTTATGCAATAGCACGTGGTTAGGGCGTGGTCATTGTCGAGCCGACCCACTCATGTTGCAATCAGAAATTAGCTGTAGCTAGTTTTCAGCTAGCTTATGCTAGCATATCACCACCATCTAAAAAATGTATAATGTACAATATATCGCCGCCAACATTCGATAAGAGTTATTATTAGAATTGTTACATTAAAAAAAGAGGCGCAAAGGTGATTATTTTCTACCATTTTTAAATTACTTCGCAAATCGATTGTTCGTCTGGGATATCTGAATAACCGAACCGACCATGGCCGATTGGATGCGGCCATAGCGGAACCGTGAAGCAAAATTCATCGGCGAACACTTTTTTTTGTCCAAATCCTAGTTAGTAAATACGGAGCGTTTTGTAAGCAATTTAATGTTATTTAACATTTCTTTAAGAAAGGCCGCGTGGTATAGTGGTCGGAATAGCCGACTACTGCGTTGTGGAACCTGGGTTCGATTCACAAGCGGTGAGACAATTTATTACTAACGATTTTTTTTTTATTTGCGCGACTAGTGTATGTTGCATTTCATCTTTTAACCCTACGTTTCTTGTGGTTTACAACTGTCGTAGTCCCGGGGAGGACCGAGATGTTTGTCCTGAGTGAGGCAACAGTCATCACTACATCAGGTGAAGCCCCCGCCAAGGCATAAGCGTGAGAGTATGTATCGATCGCTCTCTAATGTACTATATATATATATACATATATGTACATATATATATACATATATGTACATATATATATACATATATGTACATATATATATATATATATACATATATATATATATATAGAACAAGCGTCGACGTAGTGATCAAGACGTAGAATCACATTGAAGAAGCGGCGAGAGGACCTGATTCACACGAAGCAATTTTTCTTATTAAGGTGTGACAAATGAGCACAAAGTTTAGCTGATGGTGATGTCTGCTGTCCATGTCCACCACCTGTCCATATCGAAGCATACCACTGCTGTTTTTCGTAAAGTGAGTGTAGCAATCCAAAAGACCATGTTACAGGTAATGAAACATTCTGTCTCAGGTCAAGTTGTCGAGGATGGATATAAATGTCATCGTTCACCATCAGGTGAATTGTGTGCCAATTTATCACCGTATATAAAAAAAAATTACAAGATTAGTTACCTCAATCAACGAGAGCTAGATAGTTAAACCGACGTCCAAGACGGAAGTAATGCGAGAGCCTCTCGTTGTGACCTATATCTTTTACGAGACTGCAAGACTTAGACATAGTAGGGCCGTGTCGAAAAGGTTTCCCCAGTGATGTGCCAGCTAATAAACTATTTGTTAAAAAGAGTGACACGTAAGCAAGACGATAGAAAGAAACAACAACAATGATATTGAAAAAAAGAACCGCCTTTATAGTGCTGTTCTCCTTGTTGGTTCCGAACAGAGCGATTTCTTCTTAATATAATCATTATTAATAACCAGAAGTAACCGGAAAATAACCGACATTATAACATATCCAATACACAAAATATATTATATCTAATCGTATATGTAAGTAAACGATAATAGATTCATGTAATGCGTATCCTGGGCTAAGGTCTCCCTCATAATATAGGTCGTTATTCCATCTAGTCGGGAGTCGTTCTACTCTGCGACTGTCAGTCCAAAGTTGTCACTCAAGAACCAATCCAAAGTCCCTACAACTATATAACTAACAATACTTGGCAATTGGCTGTCCATAGGGCTCGTAACACCGATAACCGATACGAAAGAAAGGTTAACACGTGTCAACATCGGACTCCACCATTCGAATATTGTTCTATGCCATCTCCTGGCGCAAGCATTTTCAGCTTAGTTGGAGTGGTAGAGCAACGCTAAAATTTGTTTCTAGCTACAGAATGTATTGGTAAGCTCGACCAGGGAAGGACCACGCCCTCATAGAATACTAGTTTGAAACAGCAGCATAATGCCGCTATATTACGTCTGGTGAGTGTAGGGATCCTGTGACCTTTACCAACTGGTGACGAAGCGTTCCATCACAGACCTCAAAGGTGACAACGCATCTGCATTATGAATCCTTATCAAGGATGAATATAGATGTCATGGGCCGCAGGAGTCACTTACTATCAGGTTAACTGTGTGCTCGTTTGTTACTCTATGTAATAAGAAAAAAAGAAACGTAAAGGTTGTTACCGGAATGTTACCAATGATAAAAGGACTACTAGTATTCTTTAAAAAAGAATTATCCCACGTTAAGCTGGCCATATAGCTCGTAAACCGATGTCCTCATGGGAAAGAAAGGCTTTGGACATCTTGTGGATATATAAAATGTATCGATAGGAACCTTTGTATTGTCCATAATGCGCATTATGTTAAAAGACGTTGTTTTATACGAACACAACGATATTAAATGAGGTCTCTGTTATATGTATGTGTCTGTTTGTATGTGTGTATGGCTATTGTGTCTAATGAGCACAGATCGTGGGAGAGATCGATAGCTCCCAAGTAGTTTCACCTTCGAAACGATAGAAAATGTGTGGGAAACGTACACGTGGAGGAAGTTGAAAAAATAGCGTTGTACTTTGTTCTTTAATATTGATACTTTAATTACAATTATTATTTTATTGTGTTATATACAATAAAAACTGTTTCGTCTATTATTAGGAGATGTAGTGTTCTTTTAAGTCCAAAAGTGGCAACGGCAGTCTGTTGGAAGTACATCTCAAAATTGTTAAATCTTTTTTTATATATAAAAGGATGTTAACAATCCTATTAAGATTACTAATATTCTAACCTTTTTTCCTTTCGGGCTGATAGCCGCTGTTAGCCCGAGGGCTTTTACAATTTCACCGGGTTGAGAGGTGACCGAGCGCTTATGGCGCTCAGTCGAGACCTTTAATAGTAGTGACCAGCATAAAGGCGCCTCGTCTTGGACCGTCACCCTGTTGAGCGAGAGCTCTGACTCACGGGTGGCCGAGAGGGCTGAATCTCAGTTCGATCAGTTGCTTCTGACTATGGATTATCTAAATTAATATCTCTATTATTATTGACTATCTGTATCCTTCTATTTTATTGGATACGTCGTCTTGAACTCTTTAGTACGACAGTAATCTTTGTTCGAGACTCAATCATAAATGTATACAAAGCAGGGTACCACTGCTACGTCATGGATCCTGGATTCGATTACCCAGTCGAGTAAGAATATTTATGTACATTACAAAATGTTGCACAAAAAGTGAGTGCATCTGGATTTGCGCGAACGTGTATGGCACTATAACATATCTCGCGATGATCTGGTGATAACTAGAAGACATCATGGACCACTTGAAGACATAATTGAATTGCTTATCGTAGACTTTGTGTCTCTTTGCGTAGAAGAGAAAGAGTGAGGATCGGAAAGCAAAAGTCATTCATCACAGTCATTTTGCCACAATATTTTGGTTAATAGAAACGTTTCTATTGATTATATTTATTATCGTCGTGATATATTTTTTATACATATCAACAAGCTGATGTGGCAGTGACTTGGCATATATGTAGCTCGTAGAACACGTAACCAATGGAGAAGAAAGGTTCTTGAGTGGCAACTTGACACCTGTAATTGGATCCCCGGATCCCTACATTCACCATTCGAAACACAGCAGCATAACGCTGCCGTGTTTCGCATGGTGCTATTTCACGCTTGCATGCTATATGAGGGCTTGGAGTTATTTCTCTAGTTAGTTACTTAAGGTCTTTTTTTTTATTAGTTTTATTCAATGTAGTGTTCATGTTTTTTTTAATGGTAGGGTTGAAAGCTGATCACCAGCACAAGGGTTCCCGAGAGAGTGCCTCGGCTTGGGCCGTTGCGCTAAGCGCGAAGGCGATTGATTTGAGGGTGCCCGAGAGGTCCGAGGTTGTCAGGTAGGACGATCCCTAGCTAGACGTAGCGACGACCTATTGTGAGTTTGTGGGAAGTCGATAAATATCAAAGGCCGCGGGAATCTTTTACATCTGAACTGTGTGCTAGTATGTCACCTACATTAAATTAAAAAAATCTAACGATAATCGCTAGAAAGGCATACCTTATCATGATTGCAGAATGGCTAAGACGGTGAAAGAAAGTCGGGGAGAAACACCACTAACCACGAGATAGAAAGTAAAGAAGCACGCCGCCCGAGCTATTCCGCTATTTTATCTTTTTGCTTCATTATGTAGTTATTAATTACTGTTACGTTATCTTCACGCTTGCATTCCTATTGTAAATAGGCAGAGGCCTGGGGATAGCTTAACTATGTTAATCGGTTAATCGTGAAGTTAATTTGCTTAAGTCAAGCTAAAGTTGTAATTAATGAAAGACTCTTTAGTGACAACTCAGCGGTAACAGTAGCGGTAACAGTAGCAGTAACATGTAGACCTCAACCAGATGGTGAGAGCACCTTTGCAAGTTTGAGGGAAATCGATGGATGCTGGTGGGTAAGGGTCGTGCTTTGTGGCAATCCATGGGTGAGGCTTATGTTTAGCTATGGACTCTGGACAGGCAGTAATGCTGTTCATGGTGTAAAAATATATTTATGAGTATATAACGACATATATGCATATGGATTACTCATGTTTAATCAATTGCAGTCAATCCGAAGCAACTGGCCGAGTACCCTGAGCGCTCAGCCACTTTAAAACTATGCCATAAAGAAAACAAAACGCGAATACTACATTGAATAAAACTAATAAAAAAAAGAACTTTAAGTAACTAACTGAAATAAAACCTCCAAGCCCTCGTATAGAATGCTAGCGTGAAATATCAGCATGCGAAATGCACCAGCGTTATGCTGCTGGGTTTCGAATCGTGAATGTAGGGATCCGGGGATCCAATTACAGGTGAAAAGGCATTCGATCCCAATCGACATGATTGACAGCATTGTGTTTGTTGTGCATGCACAGAGATGTAAAGAGCGTTTGTCAACCCTAATGTTATAGGGGAATGTTATAAAAATAAAGTTAGATATGAAATGCCGTGGTATCTCAGTGTCTAAACGTGCGCTTTTAATTCACCGTACGCGAGTACGCCGAGTTCGATCCCAACACCGGCACAAATGAAATTGTATACGCAATTCCAAATGCTGATGAATAGCAAGATAATCTTCTTGTCTGGGAATGAATAAAAAAATAAATAAAAAAAATTATAATCCGATGTCATGTGAAGTCTGCCGATCCGCAGCGGAACCTCGTGGTCGACTATGCCCTAACACTATCTGTAAAGCGTATGGCCATAATTTTTTTTTATTTTATTATACAATAGGTGGCAAACGAGCATGCAGCCCACTTGATGCTAATTCAAGTTTATGAAGTGACAATGAAAAATATAAAATAAAAATATAGGGAATTTATGAAACGGAAGTTAATCAAGTAAAACCTTTACTCGTCAGTTCCAATCCGTGGCTGTCAGAGTGGTGACTGATAGATTGGAAGTCTCTGCTTTAGACACCAAACTAATCGACGCGGTGACTCGTGTTGCCTTCATTCTGATTTATCTGCGCCGACGTGCTTATATCGAAAATAGATACCAGTTTTAAATACATATATCAAAAATATAACAATGATAAACAGGCACACAATTATGGTGATTCCTACACGGACCACTTGCGCGACATGTATAGCATCTTTTACATGCGTAGAGACGGTAAGAGGATACTCGTTCCGGAGCGAGATCCAGTATGCAGTTCCACAGGGATCGGTTTTGGGCCCGTTACTGTCCTGTGTGACCTCACGGCAAGCACTGGTGGCGACCACCATAATAAAAATAGACCGACATAACCTGCTTGTCTCGTCAGGGTTTTTGGTATCCATTATTCCTCCTCGCAAAAATAAAATTGATTCCTACAATCGTAAATCCAACATAGCTTGTGAAAATAGGTGTAGCATATTTAGTCTTGTATTAAAAAAAGAAAAAGGTAAAGAAGGGAAAGAGAGAAAAGGGAAAAACGAAATAAATGTAATCAATATAATAGATTTCGTGAGAAGCAACACAATGTCCGGTTATACACGCAAATAAATCAGAGATAAAGCATTTCTATGACAAATTAAATTAAATAAGAAAAAAAAATGTATAATCAACAATATTGCTACAGAAAGTCTTCGACCAAGGTCGTGGCACAAGAGAAACGTTGCTAATAACAAAAAGTAAAAACAACACTTCTCGCATAAATTTTAAAAGAATAATATGAATTGTATGGAAATTTTAAACAAGTAATCTATCGAGTTTACTTAAGGACTACAATATCGTTTTATTAGATAACGTTTTGCAGGTAGTTTTCTGTTCGTAAATCTTATGATATTACGATCACAACATGATATAAAAGACCGTAACCGAGAAAGAGGAGGGAAGGAGTTACATTTAAGTGTAGGGATCACAAATGAGCACACGGTTTCTTTAAGGGTAAATTATATCAGCTCCTAGATGCAAAAGTGTTGTCATCCCTCAAGACTAAGACTATCTTGTCAACAGATATGAGAGGTGGATACAAACAACCTTTTATTTATATTATGACTTTTACATATACAAGAATGCTAGATATTGCACAAAACTGATTATACGCATTTAATTGCATTCATTTCTTTTTTGGTCTTGACGTATCGTGTGCTTTTCAGCACTTGTGGGAACGGGAGTCTAACGTGTTTGTAGTAATTTATAGACCGATCTTAGCAGAATGAGCTCACGGTATCTTACGGCTGTATGTCTAGTTAGGCATTTAAATAGATTAATCACAGAATCTTAGGTCGAAGGATTCACACTGTATTTTGTTTCTAGCTGCAGAATCAATTGGTCATCTCGATCGGAATAAGACCACGCCCTCACAGGATACCAGCCTAAAATAGCAGCATAATGTTACTGTGTTTCGTCTGGTGAGTATAGTGATCCGGGGACCTTTAAAACTGGTGACGCGGCATTCCATCTCAACCCTCAAGGGTGACAACGCATCTGCATTATGATACCTTGTCAAGGTTGAATGTAGATGACATGGGCGCGAATCAGTTGCCATCAGGTGAACTGTGTGAGAGTTTGTTACTCTCGATGTAATAAAAAAAATCCAGCCAGCCCATCGTCTTTATTGAAATTAAGATGTTTTTTTTATTTTTAATAGCCTGAAAGCTAATGGTCCTCAGCAGGAATGACGTTCCTTTGCGAGCATTTGTGGTTCATGAAATCTGAAGTAATGATAGAGCAGATCTAAGGTTTATCATTTATAGTAGGTATTGCGTTGAAATAAAATAACGCGGGAAATACAAAACAAATAAATAAAAAGATATTCAAAACACTCCACGTTTTTACCAACGTGTTATTTGACATTTGATAGGGTGGCAATGGGCACGCATGCCAAGTCTCGATCGATTCTTGTATCCGAGAGTTACGTTTATATGTGTTTACACAATTTGGCGAACTCGTGACTCTAAGACTATCTGCTGTCTTCATCCGAAGTATCAATATTCGTCGTATAAATAAATTCAAAAGTATTACATGTATAATTTTTTATTTAAAACATTGCTAGCCAATGTATTTTTCTTTTTAATTTATTTATTAAAATACATTAAATTTAATTATTAAATAATAGTTTCGCCAAAACAGTTTATTGGCGAAAACTGCACACATAAATGTATCTTAAATACTAACTAATACATAAGAAACACAATAATTTTATATAACGCAAGGTTTATTTATATTATTATAATTTATTTATATTAAAATTCTCCAACTAAGATTACATGCTTGTGCTAGATGATCCATGAAAATTGTCAAAATAATCACAATGGAAAATCGACGACTTATATCAGATCGTAGCCTAAACCGTTAAGATTTTTGTGCTTATCGAATGTCTAAAGGCCTAATAAAGAAAATTTTATGTTTAATAATATATTATTATAATTTCATTATAGACAATATATTTCATCACAATACGTAAGGTTGCCTTATTATCCCAAATTTAAATAAATACTTATTTAAATTCGCCTTACGACGTCACGACTTAGTGACGAGTGTGTCACGTTGTTTACGGGCACTGTAATATAGTTGTACTTGTTCGGGTCATATAGACGTCATCATGATAAACAGCATTAGCTTAAACTTTAACGTGAACCAATGTTACTTTTGCATTCGATTTCTAAGAATTTCACTAAAGCAACATTATTTCCTTGACCGGCATACGAATCCAATCTATCTATATGTACAGTAGACACCGCGCTGAACGCAATGCATTGTAAAATACGACAGCTGTTTAAAGAAAATATTTTTTTTTTACTTCGCCGAAGTACTCGTTCCATTTTATTTAATAACATCTAATTACTGCATTTACCACTCAATCGTTGTACTTGCAAGTCTTCCAACCGGACATATTATATTTTATTAAAGGCACAAAAGGAAGTTTGTAAAATTAAACGTGTCATTTGTATGTATGTGTAACGATTTCACTATCGGCGATTAAACGTAGATTATTTTAAAGAGGATTGTTATTTATTCATTATTATTTTCATAGTTATTACTGTGGCGATAGTCTAATGTGAGAAGAGAGCTGGGAATTTATATATGTATTTAGTTAAAGCGTATGAGAAAACTCAGTCGATGAGTTATGAAGCAGGCTTGGTATTTCTCAGCGTGATAGAATACGGAATGTAAACATTTGCAATAGAACGAGATAACTCGAAAGATCAGCAAATTGAAGTTGCAAATATATATATATATATATATATATATATATATATATATATATATATATATATATATACCTAATTCGGCCATAAGTTCAGTTACAAATGAAAATGATTTTTTTTTTAATGAAATAATGTATTATTATTAAAATTTATACGTAGTACATATTTATTAGTCTCAGCAAAAAATAAAAATATTCTATTCGAAAAGTAGCCCCTTTGGCTTTTATACAGGCCTTTAGTCTGTTTGGCCACGAATCTATGGATTTACGCACTGTTTCCATGGGATATTTCGCCACTGCTTGCTCCAAAGATTTTTTAAGAGTCGCAATGTCGTTTAGAGCAGGCCATGTCCTCTAAAACTGACCATAATTTGAAGTCTAAAGGGTTGAGGTCTGGGCTAGATGAGGGCCAGTCTTCAGCTCTTATAAAGTCCGGAACGTTGGTTTCCTTACTTATTGAACAAAAAAAAAAAAGTAAAAATAAACTATTAGGTGTACAGTGTGCTATTATATCACCACTAATATTATTTGTATTACCTTGTTTGTTTACCTAGTTCGGAATAGAGGTTAAGTTAATTTTTTAAATTTCTATAATGTTTACTTTTTTAGCGGTAATAAACTGTTTCGTTTGAAGTTGAACTCATAATTCTAACAAATAGCTTGAGTGGCAATAAGCTATTAATGATTTGTAGGGTCACTTTTTAAAAAATATTTATGTTTATATATTTTTTTATAAAAAATATAAATTTACTTTTGACAAAATATAAAGTATTATCTGTAAACATTAATTGGATATTCCTGTTTGCTAAACTCTATCACTACCTAAAATCTAAATTTTAATTTTAATAACAGCATTTTTTATTATTAAGTTTATGGACGTCCAAAGGATTATCAAGCTGAAGTGGCAACGAGTTGGCCATATCATCTAGCTGGTAGAACCGATAACCCATGGCGGAGGAAGGATCTCGAATGGCAACCCTCGACGACGCTCCATTAGATGGGACGACCTATACAAGTTTACGGGATGTCGATGGATGCTGGTAGCTCAAGATTGCGCTTTGTGCCAATCTATAGGAGAGGCTGTGTAGATGACGTCGATGACGATAATTATGGACTCCCTTTTTTTTCACACCGCCACTCTCCATACATAAGTGAAAACAGTGTGTTTTCTTTTTAAAGTCAGACACTTTATGTTACTCATAAAGCACGTTAGATCGAAACAAAGTACAACACTTTCTTATCACGTACGGGTGACAACCCTAGTAAAGCGTGTTATCGCAGTAATAAACAAAGTAAATATGAAAAGATAAAGGGCATTGATAGCCTAGTGATTAGAAGATAAGTTTTCCGGTCTATCGTCACTAGTTCGAATCTTATAACAATTACTATCAGTTTTCTGAATTCTATTGCATTATGTTTAACTGTGGTTGAGCTTTAAAAAAAAAATTCTTCTTTCTTTAAATTCATAAAAAATGTTATTTATTTGTGTCCGAATAACATTTCGTTATGTAAGGATGGCATTTGGGTTTTATAAGAAAACTTTTCGCTACGATTAAAATTTATTTGTTACCACACGACCGTGTAGCGCCATAGTTCCCAAAGTGGTCCAGGTGGACCCCAGGGATCCACGGGAGACTCGACAGGGGTCTACGTTGGCGTGACAAAAAAATGGGGGTTCACAATTCGTAAGCGGGGGTCCACGAAAATTTATTTGCTTTCGATAGTGAAGAACTAAAATGTGGGCTCGACTTCACCTATCAATGTAGGCAGATAATATTTTACGAAGCTCAGCAATTGTTACTTGTGAAAACTTGCATTAATGAACCAATCATCATCAGATAGGTATGAGACCAAGAGTAGAGCGACACGCTCAGTCTATGAGCGCTTTGTGTAAGTAAGAGAACCACAGTAGGCAACACGGTTAACACAACTAGCTCACGGACCCTTCAGTTCCGTGAGCCCTGTGTCCGATGAAGCTGTAAGAGCCGCATAGGCTAACAGCATAAACATCAACAGAATCTAGGTGAACCAATCAATACTTACTTTTTTTTTCGAAAACTATTAATTCGTGGTTGGATCTCAACAACACAATGCAAATTTCCATAGTAAGATCTAATCTTCACATTTTTTTGGGAATATGGTAGAAATGAAGCTGCACGGGGTCCACCGGAACTAGCTAAGTTTTGAAAGTGGTCTATGAGAAAAAAAGTGTGGGAACGTCTGGTGTACCGTCTTCGTCAAAGTACCTAGCTGACATCACGAGTTCGGTTCCCAAGCGAGCGACAATTTGGTCGGTTTTTGGTTCTGGTTATGTCGCATGTTGTCTCCGACACTACGACTGAATGCTATTTATATTAAGACTAGGAAAGGTAATGACGAGTGATTTATTAGAGGCACAGTTGATGTCTTTAGGTAATTATTTGAAGATATCGTCATCTATACTAATATAAATGAGTTTGCTTGGTTGAACGCGTTAATCTCAGTAAGTACTGGTTCGAATTGAAAAAATATTTTTGTGTTGGATAGTCCATTTATCGAGGAAGACTATAGGCTATATAACATCACGCTACGACCAATACATGAGGAGCATCAATGAAAAATTTTGCAAAACAGGAAAAATTATCCCTTTGAGAGCTTCCGTCGCTGCGTGAAAAGTTTTGTTAATGTAACGCATAAATCATGTATGACGGAATTGTTCCTCTTTAAAAGTCCTAAAAATAAAAGCGTTGTTTTATATGACACATACCAAGCATCCTGTAGTCTACGCGAAGTCGCGGGCACAGCTAGTGAGGGATAAGATCGAATTCAAGATACACGTGCATCTTGAATCTTTCGTTAGGATGGAGGTAAGAGTTATGGGCCACAGTCATTGAGAGTAACAAATGAGCACACAGTTCACCTGATGGTAAGTTAATCCCGCGGCCCATGACATCTACATTCATCCTTGACAAGGAATCATAATGCAGATGCGTGGTCACCCTAAAGGACTGAGATGGAATGTCACCAGTAATAAAGGTCTCCGGATCTCTACATTCAACAGACGAAACACAGCGGCATTGTGTAGGATGCTGTTTTACGCTGGTATTCTGTGAGGGCGTGGTCCTACCACGGTCGAGCTGACCCATCCATCGCAAACAATTATATATATACTTCATATAAAAATATGTCTAATATAATCCAATAATAGTTAGGTGTATTAATAGAAAATCTGTTACCGTCTTTAACATCTATGGTAAACAGAGAACCTGGCCGTCATATCTCAACAGTTCAACCGTTAATGGGAACAATGATATTTTTGCATTCGGTTTCTAAGCATTTTACAATTAACACAGACGTGCTGAGGAAATCTGCATGTCTAAGAAATAATAAAAATATTTAGAAGACATGTGAAGCCCACAAATTTGTAGCGAAGCCGCGCGTTGCCTATGCTCTTACATCCTCACTTGAGAAGAGACCTATGCCCAGCAGTGGGATTTATATGTATCGGTTGCTACACTTATTAATTCAATATTTTTTGCTTATGTCCTCGACCGGGTATCGAATTCAAGCCATCTCAACTACGTAACGTACAGTAACCACCGCGGCGGGCGCAATGCAATATAAAAACGTCCGCAGTTTGCATAGTCGTTTATAATATAGGTCTTAATTTGTTGCGATAAGGTGGGAATTCGCACCATTTCTCACCTGCCGAGGTCGCAATTCACTTTTTTTTGCATAAACACGTCGCCCGGCGACTATGCGAACAACAGAACTTACAAAACGTAAGCGTCATTACACAACTGTAAGTTTGTCGGCCATTTTGTTCAAAGGACTCGTAGCTGTGTACTATTCCTTAAGTGTCAAGGGGGGTTTTTTTAACGGAAGTGAATGTGGACTGACAGTTCTGCTGTTAGCTCTGCATCGACCTTGATAAGTTATCATTATTTTATCTCCATGAGAGATCAAAAGCAGATTAAATCCTGAGTATTAACGTGGAAAGTAGTAATAAGGGGTGCGGTCTTTAAAATTATGTCCTAAGAGTGGTAGAGCTAAGTTGCAGTTTATTTCTAGATATAGCAAGTGGTGAAGGGACACGCTTGCATAAAATAGTAGCATGTTCTGTTCTGTTTCGACCGGCGAGTGTAGGGTTCTAGATAACTTTATATTTACTTACTGGTGACGAGAGAATGCATCATACTCCTTATGGTGACAATGAATCCGCCTGATGACATCGATATTTATCCTTGATAATGAACAATAATGCAGATGCGTTGTAACCCTTGAGTACTGAGATGGAATTCCTCGTCACCAGTAATAAAGGTCTCCGGATCCCTGCACCTCATCAGACGAAACACAACAGCATCGAGCTGCCATTTCACGCTGATATTATGTGAGGGCGTGATGATACCTCGGTTCAGTTGATCCATTCATTCTCCCAGTTAGAAAGATACTGCAGCGTAGCTCTACCACTGAGTGCTTGCTTGACTTACTAATATTATGAACCTATATCAAACCCCCACCCCCTTTATCCCATGGTACTAAGATAGTTTGTCTAAGCTTTCCTTCTTTTATCAGACGAAACACAGTTGCGATAAGCTAATATATTCAGAAAGCCCTGTTCTTCCCCGGTCAGGCCCAGATATTCCTGCTACAACTAATTCGTAACTTCAGTTCAAAATTAGCTATAAAACATAATCATATAATTTTATCAATATTTAATATCCCTATCTACTCTTTTTAATTTAAAGTCGTGAAGTTGTTGCAGTAATAGTGTGATTACGAAACTGGCCCAGCGACCCATGATCACGCCCATGTCCAAATTGTGGTAATTTGTCCACATAAGTCAAGAATGATGCAGTTCGTTTATAGCTTCGGCAGGAATATGTAGGCTTGAAAGGGGCGACCACGTCCTCACAAAACACCAGAAAATACTAGGAACATAACTCTATTGATTTTGTGAGTGTAGAGATCCGGCGACCATTATTGGCGACGAGGCATTCCATCCCTATCCTCAGGGATGACAGCACCTACATTATGATTCCTTATCGAGGATGAATGTCTATCACTAGCCACAGGAGTCACTTACCATCTGTGAACTGTGTTCATTTGAGATCCTCAATACAATAAAAAGACATACACTTTACCACGCATTGGTATATATACCAAATTTAAGCCAGGGCTAATCAACTGTTTAATTTTTCTTTTATATACGAAACTAAAGATTATTAAAGAGCATTCAGTTGTTCTTATGTCATGTGATAACAGTGGCCCCTGGCCACCTACATCCGCCCTTGTGGTCAGGAATGAAAGGAAGATCCGTAATTGATACCCCGATTCCCTACATTAAACACGAAAGCGTTGTGCTGTTATTTTTCGCTAGTAATACGGTGAGGGCATGGTAATTCCACTGTCCAGCCAACTCATTTCTATCATTCAATAGCTGCACTATTGTGTAGCGGAGAATCAGAGGAGTGGTAGAGAAACTTCGGAATATTCATTACATGTATTCTAACGTAGGCCAGACATAGCTTCTTCTTTATTGTATACCACCCGATGGTAAGTGATCACCGCCGCCCATGAACATCCGCTATATCAGAGTCGCTAATGCGTTGCCGGCCTCAAGTGGGTAATAAATCTCAAGAGAATGTTTGAAAATATTCAAGAATGTTTAATAGACGAAACGTTCCGAAGGTGTAATCTCTGACGAGTCGAGGTGTATGGTGAACCCTCATTAGATGGAGCGGCGACCTATGCAGGTTTACGGGAAGTCGACGGACTCAGGTGGCTCAGGTGATTTATGTCGTTCTATGGGGAGGCCCATTTTCAGTAGAGGAGTATTGACGGGAAACGGATGGCTGAGGTGGTCAATATGGATCCTGGATGGAGAAGTAGTTATTGATATGAAAGAGGAATAAAATTGGAGATGCATGTCACGTAATTATTTGCGAGCCCACGAGAGGATATCTCATTTAGGTATATTATAACACCCACGGTTGTCGTCAGCTATCAGAAATTAATGATTGAAGTTAATTTTAATTCCATATTAGAAGGCGGAAGGGCAAAGAATACCTTTGCAGGAAGGAGATGATGTAGGGAAATCGAAAATATCGCCAATTGGTTTACAGAAGAAAAATAAACCTTAGACCTTTACCTTTAGAGTGACAACAAATGAACTGTGAGTCACAGTGGTAGAGCTACCCTTCATTTTATTTCTAGCTGGAGAATGAATGGGTCAGCTCGACCTCGATAGGATCACGCCCTCACAGAATACCAGCGTTAAATAACAGCATGATGCTGCTGTGTTTTCGTTATGTAGGGATCCAGAGACCTTTATTACTAGAGACGAGGCATTCAATCCCAGTCTTCAAGGGTGACAACGCATTTGCATTATGATTCCTTGTCAAGGATGAATGTAGATGTCATGGGCCGCAGGAGTCACTTGCCATCAGGTTAACTGTGTGTGAGTTTGTTACTCTCAATGTAATAGTAAAATAAAAAGGAAAGAGCCACACAATCAGTGGAACTTCCAAGACAGCGCCGTCATCACGGAGCTATCATCAATACCCAAACCTTACCATAATTTTCAAGGTTTAAATTCAGCTTGCTGATGTATTTTTTTATTAATTTAGAGGTTATTTATTATCAAGCGAACCCAAAACCTACGTTTAATCCAACGGATCGTTCAACAACCCTGTTAAGCAACGACGACGTTAAAATATTCGTGATCAGAGGCTGTGGAGGGCATCCTGCAAGCACATGCACCTATCTATGAACATCTAAAACACCTAAGATATTGCAGATGCGCTGCTGAGCATTGATTTAAAATATTAACAGATAATACTAAAAAAAATATCGCAACGAACTGCACAGATACGAGATCTTAAAGAAGCAGACAATACCCAAAAGTTCAAGAAACTTTAGATTTTACTATAAAGTTACCAGTAAAACTGTCGATGTACCGTTGTGTGGTAAATTGTGCACAAAATTGAGCGTGAAATAATTTAAGTTCGATTATAAATAAAAAAACGTAAAGTTCAATAAACTATATAGTTACTTGTATTAAAAACTAATTGTTGTTTACGCCAGCAAATAGTAAATACTTTGGTATACACGTTTTATAAAGAAGGTCAGGGGTCAGTGTACATCAAAATCGATACAGACGATGGCATTATAAGGGTTTGTCTATGAGTCATTAAAATATTTAATCTGTGTCTTTGTAGGCTATTAATAAAATTATTTATTTCAAAAAGTTGTAGTTACTCATTGTTATATAGTTCCGTAATTTCTTTAAAATAGATATTAGTGATCAGAAAAAAGCCGCGTGCGGTTATTAGCAAAAAAAAACTCACTTCAGAAGCCCAGTGGACGTGCGCCGTATTCGCCAAAACGCTTCTTTCCATTATAAGAAAGAGAGAGAAAACGTTAAATCACGACACCATTTCACTCACACTTGACAATGCCTTTAAAACGTCGAGTCTCTCGATAAAAAAAAGGTAAGGCAGTCTATGGTATAAATAGGGTAAATCGAAAATTCGAAAAGAGAACACGGGCGTTTGACGTTTCGTTTACGCGACGAAAGCGCGGTATCTATATAAAATGCGTTTGGGGAAAAACGCAATGGCTTGCGTTCGTAACGCGATTGCGCCGTCGACTGGCACCGAGTCACTTATTGCCCGTTCAGCTTTATGTCGCTGACGATATGCAAATCGTACATTTTTCACACCACCACCACCAACGAGACACCTTTCCGACACGGTCCGTTATCGCTAAATCAGCTGACAGACTGAACACCAAGAAAAATGCTATATTACGCTCGATTGGGTTAGTATGCCAAGCGAGAGAGAAATAATGCTCTATTCCGTTCTATCTAAAAGGGGTCTGCTAGATAAGTGGCATAATAATTTGCATCTGATAGTCGGCTGATAATAATTTCCTTTTTGCATCCTATTGTGATGGTTGTCTGGGTGAGAGCATATCTTAAAATGAAATCACTATTTACTTTTAAAAATTATTCAAAATAATAATAACAGATTCTGTGACATAATAATTTTTCGCGAAATACTTCACTATCATTCAACTAAGCTATTCAGCGTTAACAGCCGCACAATTATGATATTTAACGTTGTAAATTGAGATAATGTCTGTGATCCGAGAACTAGGTCAAACTGAATCATCTCATAGTTGTAATTAACTAGGTGTCGCTAAGCACTTTTTTTCGCATTGAGTAAACGAAATGTTCTAAGAAGCACTATAAGAAAAAAAATATAATACACTTTTGGAACGGGTAATCAAATATAACCGAGTAATATTTGACAAGTGACATAAAAAAGCGCGGAAATTTAGACGTAGATTAATGTTTTTTTTTTAGAATAATATAAGCCCTGTTTGTGTTATAAAAGTGGTATCGTGACGCGGGGCGATGGCCGACTAGTCGTAAGAAGTGTAGCAAGGGAGTGGTGGACGGCAGGTGGTGGTGGGATCGATACCATAGTCTGGGGCGCACGCATCGGCTGACCGTCCGCAAGGCGGCCTTACTGTGTAATCTATATTTGGAACGTAGGATAGCCACGTTTATTGCGACCCATCTTTTATATCTAGCAATAAAAGTATGTAGTTAATTTAAAAGATACAAATTTCTTGTTGATACTATTCTTAAACGTGAAAAGGTTTTAACTAAAGTTTTTATTTTTAAACCATTACTTTGTGTAAATGAAAAAAGAACTTGTAGTCTTATATTTTATAGATTTAAAAAGTTCGAGGATATTTTTTAATACGACCACTTAAATCTACAATGGGCACGTAGCTAGTTCATAACCAAAGGACAACGCCGTCAGATGCTAGCGTAAAATAGAAGGACAACGCTTCGTTACTTGTGAGTGCTGGGATGGAACCGGAGACGCAATTACTGATAAAGAGGCATTCCATTCTAGTATTCAGGGGTGAGTAGTAACTGATGGCTGCCGCTCAGGATTTCTGCATCTGCTATCAACTAATATTCAAGATGCATTGTCATTCTAAGGAATGAGATGATCAACCTCCTTACCTTGTTTCCGTATCAGGATCCCTACACGCGACATAGAAACATAGCAACGATATGCCGCTATCTCACGCTGATTGGCTCCTCTTCCCGTGCCACCATGACAATATGTCCTGGCTGTTACCAGATTGCATGAACTGTACAGATTTTTGATCAAGAAGAGAAAGTCTTTCTTGGTCCGATGTAATGAATGCATGTGCAACAAGATAAGAAGATTCACATTCAGTGTCGAGGACACGGGACGCAAGACACCAGCAGAATATTATTATTACAAATATTACAAGACCCCCACCTCTTGTCACTTGGTCGTCTTGCAAATTAACACCAAACACAAAATAAACCAATATTTTTATTTATTTGTTTGTAATTAAATAACACGTTGAAATAATAAGTCAACGCCCTCCTTCAACCTTTAGTCTATTGAGTAGGGGTGAATGACCTAACTTAAGCATTTGGCTAAGGCGCAAGTTTTTACGCTAAGCGGTTGGTGAAGTTATACAATTTCGCAACTAGGGTTACAATATGTTATGTATATATTTTTGGGATTCTTTACAAATTTTATTGATCCGTTATAATACAGTATTTATGACTTAAATGTCGCGTTCTAATCGATGCGGCATGTAATTTTTTAGTGCTACATTGCTAAATAGGTCGGTCGACTGTGGAAGAATCTCACTGAATAACAGCGTAATGCTGCTGTGTTTCGCGTGGCGAATTTAGAGATTCGGGGCCCCAATTACCAGGTAAATAAAAATTCTATTACAAACCTCTGGGCATCTTGAATGATCTGAATCTTGGTTGAGGATACAAGATGTCATGGGTCGCCTCAATTGGGATAAAAGAGATTTTTTTAAACGTTTTTATTTTTGTCACAACATGCTTTATGTTGGTAATTGTCTCTCAAGTTTTCGTTACAACTAATAATAAATAACTAATAATAATCTATACTCAAGATAGTTATTCAAATATATACGCTACACGTGTATTAAATCAGTGGAGATAAAAACAATATATTCACACATAAATATACATGTGTATTTGTGTGTGATTTTAAATTATTTATTTATTGCATTAACCTTAACAAAGTTAAAAGTTAACAAAGGGCGGACTTAATGCCAAAGGCATTCTCTACCAGTCAACCCAAGGTGTGGTGAGATAGGTGTATGATAGGTGTAGCAATAAACTAATTAATAAAAGAAGAAAAAAAAAGAAAAAATACATAATACATGTATAAATACACAATATATAATTGCATATGTGGATGATAAATTTATCTGACTTCAGATAACTTAAGTAAGTGATCACGAACCAAAATTTTAAAACTGTTTTTATCACTGACCTGTCTAATTTCATCGGACAAGAAATACCAGAGTAGTGTAGCACGGACAGCAAATGAATTTGCAAGAAAACCGGTGAAGTGAGCTGGAATACAGATCTTGTTATTAGACGAAGATCGAAGAATTCTGTCATGAGATTAAGAGAGATATTGGAATTTATCTTTAAGATAAGAAGGTGATGACGGATCATTTAAAATGGAGAAGAGGACAAGCAAAATTATATACAGTAGTGAAAGATAATTTACTGTGATGTGAGTATTCGTGATAAAATGCCCTTTCTTCTTAAACAAAGAGTAATGCGAACGGGATAAATTTATTAGTTTTTTTTTTTACGCTAATGAAGTATAACTTTTGCGTGCGTACATAAGTACACACGCACGTTTTTTTCTCTAAGATATCCAGTGCCGGCATCAACGAAGCTTCCAATTGAAATTCTAAGTGTAACGGCAATAGTTTGAACTCGCACAACTGTTATCCGATGATGAAGAAACCATCTGGATTGGCAACCCCATCAGTATAGAACGACTCCATACATGATGGAGTGACGATCGTATGCAAGATTGCGTTTGAGGAGTTGCTCGGATTAATTCCAACCGCTGAGTTTAAACATCGTACATCACGACAGATTTCAAAATCTCATCCTGGTTGGCGATCCGCGGTGGATGCGTATCACGCGAAATTTCGAGCCTCGCACAACTACTCTGTGGAATCACCTGTCGACAGCGGTGTGTGCCTTCCTTAACGGCCGGCAACGCATTTGCGACTTTTCTGGTGTTGCTGGATGTGCATGGGCGGTGGTGATCACTTACCATCAGGTGGGCGGCATGCTCGTCGCTAGATGCTCAGGATCGTGCTTTATGTCAATCCATGGAGGAGGGTACTTACGACGGCGGATTATTGATGACGGAAATCTTCACGAGGACTTTACATGTCTCAGTGTTTTCAAGCTATGATTTCTGCGGATATCCACGTTTTTTATTCTATAACGCAAAGTAACGCCGAGCGTAGCCCTCTACATGGATCGCCGAGTTTGAGCTTCATCATACGACCCCACATCTATATACATACGTAGATATATACATGTATATAATGCTCGTTTAAATTAACGGTACGCTAGCAAACCGATACCCGGTGCGGGCGTAAATGAGATTGTTGATTACAATTTTAATTGATTTACCACGTGCCCGACGTGAAGGAAAACACCCGTGACGCGAACCTGCATGTCTAAGAAAGAAATAAAATAATAATATATCGAAGACGTGTAAAGTTCGCCAATCCGCAGTGGAGAGAGTGCGGACTATACTGCAGGCCCAGTAGTGAGATTTGATTTGATACTTATACATATATATATATATATATATATATATCAAAAAATATCGTTTTTCGTCCCACATCTTTAAATTTGGACTGATAATTGTTGTTTTAATGTTGATAAATAATCAGTGCCTAATCGTTTTTATAAATCAGAAGAAAAACTGAGATTTGATTTGATACTTTTTTTTAATAAATTTTTGACTTATTTCGAAAAAAGCTAAAAAAAACGTGATAACTCAAAAATGATTCACTTTTGCATAATGCATAAAGGGGTTAGTTTAGGTTAGCAAAAAGTCACCCCTTTCACGAATACGAATACGTCGAATTACCAATAACCCTGTATATATATAAGATCCTTATTAATATTATTAGGTACATATGAAATTAGCGTATTAAATGGAAAAAGTAAAACACCTTATTTTTATAAAGTTATATATATGTAATCAATTGAAGTATGTATCATTATTATCTATGACTTTCGCTGCCGTAATCGTCTGGCCAGATCTTAGGAAGCTGTAGTGTACGACACCAACTCTGGTCCATCAAACACTCATCAGTACCTCTTTCTGAGTCAATTGGCCGGTTCTACTGGGTTCAACCACTGTGATCTCCAGAACGAAAACGTTGGAACCAAAAACGTACCATGCTTTCTTTTACAGAGTAGCGTACCGATACACATCATTAATGCTTCGAGCTGTTTCTGCAGCGCTGGTGGCACGGTGGAACTCATATTCGTAAATAACGAGATATTTCAAGTTTTCCAGTTTTGTGAAAGAATAAACAAATGGCGCAATAACAAACGAATCACTGAAACACAAATACACATGCCTAAATTTTTAAATACTATTGAATTTGGATTTTCTAACCAAACGCCAGATTATTCGAGGTTAAAAATGGGCAGTTCGACAAAACGCCAATTTCATATGTAAGGACTTAATATATATAATTTCAGTTATAATGTACGATTGAACGTGCAACTATATTGTCTTAGCAACAGGGTAAACAAAATGTGTCTCTATCGATCAACGCTCGAGGGAGTGGACTCGTGTCGACAAATTGAGGGCAATTTGCCTCGCACCGTGTCGATACCTAACACACGTGATCTTAATTCCGAGGGCCATGTTATGTTTTCAAGTTTTTTTTTCTTTTATCATACCGTGAATGATAAACGAGTGTATTTATTTTTGTTCCTGGTATTATTTGTATTGGCTCAAGACGGCTTCAGCATCGCACTCTGATCAGCAGAGAGACTAACAAAGGTGACATAGGTTCGAATCCGTCATTAGATTATTGTCGGGAACCATCTCCTAGCACAAGCATTGTCAGCTTAGTTGGAGTGGTTAACCGGAATATTAGTAATGTCTAGATAAAGTTATATAATTATAAAATTAATATATTATTAATGTTTAAATATGTTTCATTCAATTTATATTATATTGCATATGTTTCTTACATTTTGTTTTACATTTTAATGACCAACCAGGCGGAGATAGAAATAACATCTAAGTTTAAAGACTACATAAAGAATAAGCCCATATACGACAGCATGTGACGGACAATCAAAATTTTACCCCAAAAGTCGAACAAAGGGAAACATATATAATTATGTTAATTATAACTTCTTATACGTATACACAAAAGAAACCATAACGTGGTTTAAATTACAAGTAACGCCATCTAGTGATACATGTAGGCAAATTTGTCGCAAAGTTAGCAACGTAAAACTGTATTTGAAAAAAAAAAGACGATGGTAAAATTTTGCATTTTTTGTTTTTAACTTTTAAGTTGTTATCTTTAAAACTTCGTTTACTAACTTATTGTCATTTGGTTTGCTTATAGTTTATTTTGGTTAAAACTAAACTGTATGAGTTATAATTATAGCTTACTATTTAATTGATATAAAAAGTAATTAAAAGCGTTATTGTTACCGGGCGTAAATTTAACAGTTGAAGCTAATAAACACTAAATGATTTCAATAAGTAGTATGATTTTTCTGTACTTGTTTTAGACTCAAAAACAATAAAAAAAAGCCTTTTTTTTCGGTTAATTCGGAGACCCGGATAGGGCAGAAAAGTCCTTTGAGGCAAAATATCTAAAATTTAAAATTTAATCTAATTTTTTATTGATTTAAAATTAAATCTCAAATTAAAATGGCATTTGCATCCTGTATTTAATAGCTAGATAAAAAAAGGTCCCCAGTCATTCGAATCAGACCGCAGAATGTTTGTATACTGCATGAATGAAGGACCGCGTCCTCACAGAATACCAGCATAAAAAAGGCACATAACGCAACTGTTTCGTTTGATGAGGTACATCTTTGTCCAGAGAGGTGATGCTGCACCAGCTTTTTTTTTATTATTACATTCGGAGTAAGAAACTAGCATACAGTTCACATGATGGTAAGGGATTCTTACGTCCCATGATCTACATTCATCGTCGACAAGGAATCATAATGCAAATGCGTTGTCACCCTTGAGGACTGAGATGGAATGCCTTGTCGCCAATAATAAAGGTCTCCTGGACACCGCAACATTATGCTGCTATTTCACGCCGGTATTCTGTGAGGGCGTGGTCCTACCCCGTTTGAGGTGACCCATTCATTCTGCAGCTAGAAACTAACTGCAGTATAGCTCTACCACTGTAAGAAATATAATTATAATTCCTTAAGGAGGACAAATGCAAGTGACATGAGAATGCCTACTAGTATAGATACTATGTACCAGTAGAGATACTATGTACTAGTAGAGATACTATGTACCAGTAGAGATACTATGTACTAGTAGAGATACTATGTACCAGTAGAGATACTATGTACCAGTAGAGATACTATGTACTAGTAGAGATACTATGTACCAGTAGAGATACTATTTACTAGTAGATATACTATATACTAGTAGAGATACTAGTGAACTTGAAAATTAGATTTTATCCCAGCTCTTACTTCTCGTTCTTTTCTTTCTTTTAGATAGAATGCTAGCAATTCTATTTACATTACTAACCGTTTAACCATTCCAACTAAGCAGAAGAAGGATAAGAGAAGAAGAGTTGTGATTCACGGTAATAGTTGAAGGCCAGATTTGAATCTCTAACCCTATGTTTCGCAGACCGCACCCTAGCTCCGGAGATCCTTATAACCGCTGACAAGGCCTATGTACCAAGTACCTTTCGGTCCTCAGGTGCGACGGCAAACCTTCATTATGATTCCTTATCGAGGTAAATCCCATGGGCGGTCATCACTTACCATCAGATGCTGTGTGCTCGTTTGACAAATTCCGTAATAAAAGAAAAACGTAACATCTATCATAATTACATATTATGCACTAAGTAACATTAGGATATTAAAAATATATCACTTCCTCCTTTAATGTATAAATAAATATTACGGTCTTTGCTGATCATATCTTTTATCCGATGTAAAATTCTTTTCCTTTACTATTCCGTTTCCTTACCTTTGTCTGTGGCAATATGCACTGCGTGTAGCCATTGAAAAAAAAATAGCCAATTTAAACGACGTCAAAAAGTGCCCTAACCCCTATATTAATTTTATGAATATAATAAGGGGATATTGCCTACAACTTAACTTATCAACAAAATACATATAAAATAAATTAGTACTTAAATAATATGATTTACAGGAAATAACAAGTAACAGTTATAAATACAAAATAACTAATAATTTAGTACTTTGTATTTTGTAAAGGTGGGCGTTGCAACGAGGAACCGTTTTCAAAGACCGTTTTGTGTTTTGCGACGATGAAGCCGTTTTACGCTTTAAATCAAACTAGTTTTCGTTGCACAAAGCAGTCTTTGAATATGTGATCTGATTTTTGTCTCGATGGATAAGAGAATATGGTAGAGAATGCAATAATTCAATTATGACACTCGTTCATGGCGTTGCTGTCGCCGTCGTCTTGTTCTTCTAGCCACGTGTTCATTTACTGTTGAAATATATTGAAAAGTGAACCTTTTTACAACCGAATACAGTCGATAATAAATTATCTCTAATCTTTGTTATCGAATCAATCTTATATTCAAAGACTTAAAGTGCAAAGTGCCCTGCACCATGAATGATATATATATATTTGAAAATAATAATATTAGGAATAAAACTATTCCCGCCAATTTATCTTCAGCAACATTATATTTTCAATCTAAAGTAATGGACTTATTATTTTATAAAACACAAATTGGCGGAAATGGTTTAAATTTATTTCTCGAATAGGTGAATTTCTTGGAATGCGTACCGGCGAGCGTATTTTTGTTTACACTTTTTGGGCCACTTGTTAATTGTTATTGAACTCGCATTAATTGGGTTTCATTATTTGCAAATTTTTTATTGATGTGATTAGAATTGATTGACGTTGTAAATAATTAAGTGAGGTATATTTTATACGAAAAGTATGAAGGGAAGTTCAATGCATTCGCTGAAGCGTTTCACTTTTATATTTAAAACAGTTCTTATAGCCCATTAAACCTTTTCACTCGACGAAATCGCGTATTGTGTTCTATAGAACTCTTAGGAAGTTTCGTTCTCAAATTATTTACTAATTTTTAGAGGTGGGCGATACAAATCGTATATATACAAAAAGTATATATTGATACAATATCTAAAAATTGCTTACTGGTTTGTTCCAAATCTATGCATTACAATACCTAAATATTTCCGATGTACCGAACTGCTCACTCGTCAATATCTACCTACGCGATACGATACGTACGGCCGTACGCTTTCGGACAATTCACATGAGACAGATGCACTAGAGCGGTACGACAATATACATAGCAATTCACTGCATAAAATCCAAAATTTGATATTTTGTGTCAGATTTAGGAACGGATTTTATGTCACTGTCATTTTGAATTCTAAAAGTACACGAATAAACCTTAGTTTGAAATAAATATATAATAATGGTGTAAATCATGTTTTTAAATTTTGTTTATTTAACCTTGAACTCGAACTCGACACATAGTTTTAATTAAATTGTTTATTGTGTCGAAATAATTGCGGTAGAAAGTTCGTCTTAATTTTCTCCGCGTTTTAAAATTTAGAAAAAATATTTTGTTTTGTTGTAAATTGTTCTAATTTAATAGACTTTCTAATCAATAGTTATAGTTTAAAATAATAACGGACAAATGAATATTAGTGTAATTAATAATTAGTGAAAATAATAATAAAAATAAAGACAAGTGGAACTTTTATGATTTATTTCTATCATGTTAATAATTGTAAATATTTATTAAAATTAAAAGTAAGTTTATATAAAAAATTGTAAATAAAGTGTACAGATATAAAACTTTTTTAGTCTTAGATAGGTATTAGTTTGTTGTAAATATTAAAATGCCGCGAATAAATGTTAGTGTCGTTTGGGACTACTTTCAAAACTTTTTAAAAAAACCGCGATTCGACAGATCCCTATTCGTCCCGTCAAAAACGTGGCGATGACCCGACCCACCACTATAGCGGTATTGTATATATAATTGTTAATAATAATTAGCAATTATATATAACATAACTATATTATTATAATATAGCGCGCTCATTTCCCTTACTTGTAAGAATAATAGATATATCAAAGTCCGTATTCCAAGTAAAACTTGCTACGGACTGTATAAAAATATTTAATCGACTACGTCGACAAACTAAGATAGAATGCAACTAACACTGTAAGAATGTCAGTTCTTAAGGTACACAGAAAGAAAAACTATAGCATGATTTAAAATACAAGTAGCGCTATCTAGTTATCAATATAAAAATGTTTGACTGTTAGGTAACGTTTAGAAAAAAATATACATTAATGTGAGTTGTGAGCGTTCCGTTATCCGTAAGTTAAAAGGATAAATATATAAAAACTACTTTTTACTAACTTTATTTATTATTAAGACTAATTATTAAAAGTATATAATCTTTTAAGCAGACTCGTAACCATAAAACATTGTCGTGAAGAACATGCAACGCCATCTAGTTGCCGATTTGAATCCCCCTTTCTAGTATTGGTTTGGAATAATTATCAAAGCATTATTTGTTTGAACAAGAAACACATTATACTTGTTAAAAGTCTTTGTGTTCATTTAAGTCCAACGTAGAAAATATCCAACAAAGCACTAGCAAAAATGGTACTTTAGTAATCTCTTGTGTATGTGATCGAGAGATGATAGCGACTTTCTCAAGCTCTTCAAATGAACGCACGAATACGTTAATTTTTGAGTATACTAAATTGTATGTCTACAGTCTATCTACAAATGTACTTTACTTATATTTTGATAAAATAAAATTTATAAAATCAAATCTATAAAGTTCATATTTTATTTTGGAATGCGCCATCTAACGGTAAAACTTTATCAATGGATAACTGCGGTAATATGATAATAGGTAATTTTTTTATAGTTACTTTTTAACATTTTACTAAAACTATATATACCTATATTTTATTCCTGGTCCTTTCGAATAAAATTTTTTCTACGGCTATATAACATAAATTTTACTGTATTCAATCAAAATATTAACATTTGTAGTAAACAAACATAAATAATGTAAAAAAAAATGGTTTTATTTATATTTGTGTATTAATTCTTATTCATGTTGATATTTTATCTGTCTACATTGCTATATGTGTATATGTTGATGTTAAGCTACTATATGCGTATTGCTACATTAAAAATCCTTGAATTCTAAAATTCTATTACTTCTGGGATGGAAAATGTACTAGATAAAATTGGTATAGGATGTAATCGTAAATTTGATTAGTTCCGACAATAAAATGTTTAAGTTTCATGTATGTTTCCACAGATCTTTCGACAGCTAAAACATTTTTACATCAATAACTAGATGGTGCCACTTGTATTTTAAAGCATGCTATAGCTTTCTTTTCTGTAAACCTTAAGACATGAGCGTAGACGAACAATGACTGCATTCCATCTTAGTCGACTTTTACGACATATTTTTATAAGGTCCGTTGCAGGTTTTCTGAACTTGGAATACGGACGTTGAAATAGTCTATTAATTACCAACCATAATACATTTCAATATGAGAATTGAAAGTTAGAGATTAGCTAAGGTCGAATTGATTTGAACACCATTAAGTTATTATTGATAGATTAAGTAGATTGTATAAATAAACTATTCTAAGACATTGAATATTCATATTTCATAATAATTAAAAATAAATTTATATCAATATCATAGAACTTAATACACACTGATTCCTGAACCGGTTTAGGATTTTTTTTTATACAATATATATAATTCTTTAAGTGTATTTTGAAAATTACTTTTTAATAATCATTTTATGAACCTGTCTCAAAATACTCAGGGTTAGTTGATAGTGATCCGGAGGTAATTATAATATCAAAAAAAAAATCTCTTTTGAGGTTAGGTGAGAAAGTAACTATACGGGGAAAAAATGAGTAGATCTCTAAATGAGTTAGGCAAAAAATAAGGAAAATTTTAGGATGGGCGTTACCAGTGAAAGACTCAATTGGATTTGGTGTCACTCGTTTGTAGAGAAACGGAATCCTATATTTTATTAATAAAATTTAAAAATAACAATATTTCTTGGACAAATAAATTTGTTATTTATTAATTGTTCTTCTAATTATAATTATACAATAACACAACAGTTCATTTATTTACATCAATAACTAGATGGTGCCACTTGTATTTTAAAGCATGCTATAGCTTTCTTTTCTGTAAACCTTAAGACATGAGCGTAGACGAACAATGACTGCATTCCATCTTAGTCGACTTTTACGACATATTTTTATAAGGTCCGTTGCAGGTTTTCTGAACTTGGAATACGGACGTTGAATTATTCTATCATTTACCAACCATAATACATTTCAATATGAGAATTGAAAGTTAGAGATTAGCTAAGGTCGAATTGATTTGAACACCATTAAGTTATTATTGATAGATTAAGTAGATTGTATAAATAAACTATTCTAAGACATATTGAATATTCATATTTCATAATAATTAAAAATAAATTTATATCAATATCATAGAACTTAATACACACTGATTCCTGAACCGGTTTAGGATTTTTTATACAATATATATAATTCTTTAAGTGTATTTTGAAAATTACTTTTTAATAATCATTTTATGAACCTGTCTCAAAATACCTCAGGGTTAGTTGATAGTGATCCGGAGGTAATTATAATATCAAAAAAATCTCTTTTGAGGTTAGGTGAGAAAGTAACTATACGGGGAAAAAATGAGTAGATCTCTAAATGAGTTAGGCAAAAATAAGGAAAATTTTAGGATGGGCGTTACCAGTGAAAGACTCAATTGGATTTGGTGTCACTCGTTTGTAGAGAAACGGAATCCTATATTTTATTCCTGGTCCTTTCGAATAAAATTATTTCTACGGCTATATAACATAAATTTTACTGTATTCAATCAAAATATTAACATTTGTAGTAAACAAACATAAATAATGTAAAAAAAAAATGGTTTTATTTATATTTGTGTATTAATTCTTATTCATGTTGATATTTTAGCTGTCTACATTGCTATATGTGTATATGTTGATGTTTAGCTACTATATGCGTATTGCTACATTAAAAACCTTGAATTCTAAAATTTTATTACTTCTGGGATGGAAAATGTACTAGATAAAATTGGTATAGGATGTAATCGTAAATTTGATTAGTTCCGACAATAAAATGTTTAAGATTCATGTATGTTTCCACAGATCTTTCGACAGCTAAAACATTTTTATATCAATAACTAGATGGTGCCACTTGTATTTTAAAGCATGCTATAGCTTTCTTTTCTGTAAACCTTAAGACATGAGCGTAGACGAACAATGACTGCATTCCATCTTAGTCGACTTTTACGACATATTTTTATAAGGTCCTTTGCAGGTTTTCTGAACTTGGAATACGGACGTTGAATTATTCTATCATTTACCAACCATAATACATTTCAATATGAGAATTGAAGGTTTGAGATAAGCTAAGTTCGAATTAAATTGTACACCATTAAGTTATTATTGATAGATTAAGTAGATTGTATAAATAAACTATTCTAAGACATATTGAATATTCATATTTCATAATAATTAAAAATAAATTTATATCAATATCATAGAACTTAATACACACTGATTCCTGAACCGGTTTAGGATTTTTTTTTATACAATATATATAATTCTTTAAGTGTATTTTGAAAATTACTCTTTAATAATCATTTTATGAACCTGTCTCAAAATACCTCAGGGTTAGTTGATAGTGCTCCGGAGGTAATTATAATATCAAAAAAAAAATCTCTTTTGAGGTTAGGTGAGAAAGTAACTATACGGGGAAAAAATTAGTAGATCTCTAAATGAGTTAGGCAAAAAATAAGGAAAATTTTAGGATGGGCGTTACCAGTGAAAGACTCAATTGGATTTGGTGTCACTCGTTTGTAGAGAAACACTCGGGGAAACGGAATCCTATATTTTATTAATAAAATTTAAAAAATATCTTCACTTCTTATGATTGTTTTTATTTGAAACTTTTTTATTCCATTCAGAGTAACAAACGAGTGCACACAGTTCACCTGCTGGCAAAAAGATGATTCTTGCGGCCCGTGACATCTATATTCATTCATCCTTGACATAGAATCATGATGCGTAGTCCCCTCTTGAGGACTGTGATGGAATGCCTCGTCATCAGTCATAAGGGTGTCCGGGTCTCTGCATTCACCATACGAAACACAGTAGCATTATACTGTTATTCTGTCAAGGCGTGGATCTTTACTCCGGTCGAACCCTTCATTCATATGCAACTAGTAACAAACTAAAGTATATATAATAATGAAGGTATATATATATATATTTACATCAATAAATTATGTTTCAAACAATTCTAAAGTATAATTATTATCAGCACAATACAATCGATTACTTATTCCACTATTAATAAGTAATGACCGTAACATCTTTCAGCCCTTAACAGTTTGTAACTGCTAAGGACTTCAAAAATATTTACTCGTAAGAGTCGACTAAAGGAATGACTCGCGTAAAGCGAGCGACGTACCTAGTGTATTCACAATAATCAAACCATAACGCCGTTTAACTTACATATAGCACCATCTGCCGGTAGACTTTTAAACTAAAAATAGTTTAATTGTTATTGGGAGAGAAATAGTTATTACATGCAAAAGAGCTTAACTTCATTAATAATTCTGGACAGATTTAATTTTGTTTTTTAAAAAAAACTTGTTACTTATTTGACATTGTGTTTGGAAAGGAAGAAATAATACTGTTTACGTGGGCGTTTCGATAGATCAAGATTTCGAAAAATCAAGGTAGTGCAAAAATTTTCACCGTTAACACCAAATTTAAAGACTATATTACTAATATAGATATTTTTTTAAATATTACTAGCATGCTATAATATTTCAAACGTTCTTGTCATGTCTAAGTTTTAATGCTGGTGCTGGGTGATGGTTTAAATGTCGTACGCTCGCGGACCGTACCGTATTTCTTTTATTGTAATTTAGGAAACTCAACAAACGTAACAATATTTCTTGGACAAATAAATTTGTTGTTTATTAATTGTTCTTCTAATTATAATTATACAATAACACAACAGTTCATTTATTTACATCAATAACACTAAAATGATATAAAAGAACTAATTAAATAAAATAAAAATAATGTGATAGCCGATGAAATATTATGAATTTGTAAATTCACATTATATGATAACTATAAATCAAATATGTATAAATAATTATTTTAAAATATATAGATTTTTAATGTCAATCGAGTATTTAATTTGTCATTTAATTTTTTTGTTTTAAAAGTGTTTTTGTCTTATCTCTTAAGGCTTGACTACCAAATAATACAAACAGGTATTAAGTACATTGTACACTTCACCTGAGAAATTATTTTTCACAAATAATTACGACTGGCAACACGGGATGCACTTCAGATTCTAATACTATACCACATGATCATATATACAGTTGTTTCTCAAACTTTTATAAGTCAAAAAGAAAAGCCTGGTGACCCTATAAATATAAAATTATAATAAAAAAAATGTTAATTATATATAAAATAATTATAATCAAAGCAAGCTATAAGTTTATTTTTTCATTTCTTATTACACAATAATATTTAATTTTATAAAACTACTTTGAAATTATTTTTTTTATTACATCGAGAGTAACAAACGAGCACACAGTTCACCTGATTATAAGTGATTCCTGCGGCCTATGATATCTACATTCATCCTTGACAAGGAATCATAATACAGATGCGTTGTCACCCTTGAGGACTGAGATGGAATGTCTCATCACCAGTAATAAAGGTCAAAACTTCTTTAATAAACTAATGTTTTGTATACAGGTCTTATTCATTGAACAGATTGTGACCCCGCTTTAATAACAAACGTACCCCCCAGGTGAAGAAACGACGATTGATTGAAGCGTCAATAACCTAATGGTTTAAGGTACCATCTGCGAAACTTAAGATTGTAGGTACGAATCCACCATTTATTTATTTATTATATTTTAGTTCGAGTGGTTAATACTACGGATTAATATTATTAGGATTGCAAATATTCATTTGAACAAAAAAATTAGACCATTACGTCTCATAATTTTTATTTCAAAGGTCACAACGACATCTGGCTTCGGTAGTATTTTCAGTACAAGGTCACTGCGCTATTGCATTTCTGTATAAACTATACAATAATAAACAACAGTATGGTTGCAAACAATAGGCATTGTGCTATTAAAGAAGCTGATCTGCTGACAGGCGGGATGGAGGTCTTCGTGACCTTTGCCAGAGGAATATGATAATAATAGTTTTTTAAATAATAGCAACGTGGTCAGAATATATGGCCGTTACGTTTTTCCTTTGCACAACCAGCTGAACATTGTATTATGTGTGTAGAGGAATGGTTGGTATTCGTGTCTATGCGTTTTGTCTATGCAAGTCGGTAAGCTCTCTGCCAATCTCCTGAACCTTTCTCCGTTCTTATTGTAATGAACGTCGCCAGTGATGTATTTAATAGATATATTTAACTAGAATGTGCTTTGTTTTTCTTTGATGATATAAATTTTGCCGGTATTAGTGTTGATGTTGCCGGTATTAGCCCTTACAGCTTCATTGGACACAGGGTTCACGGAACTGAGGGGTTCGTGTCACCCTGTATATTAACAACTAACAAACCTTGATGATGGACCGCCAGGCTGGTTTTAAAGTTACTAAAAAAACTAAATTCTTTTATGCATATTTTGTTATAATTTTCTTTCATATCTATTTCTCTTCCTCTTTTATCTTCTCTAAAGTACAGAGGAATATAACACCACTGTACGCAATTTCTTTTATATATCAAGTAGTAAATGGTATGACGTTGTGAATGTTATTTCATGAATACGTTACACATTTTGTGACCCTTTCTTTGTAAAGGATATGATATAAAATAACCCACTGTCCCTTAAATGATTTATGACGGCCGTTAGACGAAATCTTTTGTGTCTATTGAAGAGGGCTGTTCGAATGCATTGTTGCTCTATCTCAATGTACTATGAATAAATATTATTAAATGTAATAATATTTATAGGGCGTCTGAATAGCGTGATTAGGTGGCTGTCGAGTTACTGGATTAGATTCCCAGCCAGCGGTGAAAAAGATTTGTGTATCATAAATTATTGGTTTTTGGCTTAAGGGCGTCTTGTGTGATTGTCACGTGTCACAATGCATCTGAACCTTCCTACTATCTTACTGCATACTGGAATACGTTCTTTACGTTTATGCGTACTCGCACTATAATATATATATATATATTATTACATTGAGAGTACCAAAACCGGTGAAGCTAAAGGAACACGTGAACAAATGCATCATCCGATCAGTCTGATTGAATGATGGCGAAGCGGGGCCAGTCCTAGGAAGACATGTCCAGCAGCTACACGTTGCGGAGATGAAGATGCTGCGATGGATGTGTGGCGTTACGCGATTAGATCATATAAGAAACGAACGCATCCGTGGCAGCCTTGCAGACAAGCTGCAGGAAAGTCTTCTCTGATGGTATGGCCACATAAGCCGCAGACCTTCAGACTACGTCCGAAATAGATGCCTAGACCTCGTTGTATAAGGCCCAAGATCCCACGGTAGGCCCAAGAAACGATGGCTGGACGTCGTGAAAGCGGAGATGGTGGAGAACGATCTCACGAAAGAGGATGCCGAAGACCAGGCAAAGTGGAGAAGACTCAGTGGGAAAGCGGATCCTGGTAGTAGGCCCGGAAATCGCTGGACAGAAGAAGAAGATTGAGAGTAACAAACTCACACACAGTTTACGTGATGGTAAATGATTCCTGCGGCCCATGACATCTGCATTCATCCATGGCAAGGAATCATAAACTAGTCACCTTAGTTAGCCGCCACTAAAGTCACCCTTGAGGATTTAAATGGAATGCCTCGTATTCAGTAATAAAGGTCTCCGGATTCCAACACTCACCAGATGGAAGACAGCAGCATGATGCTGCTATTTTACGAGTAAGCGGGTATTCTGTGAGGGAGTGGTTCTCTAGCCCGGTCGAGCTGACCCATTCATTTTGCAGTCCAGTACCGTCCTGACAGTTACTTAAAAAATCATAACTAGACAATAAATAAATAAAAATATTTTTAAAGTCATAAAAATATAAAGAAGCCTTTGGTGGAATATAGAATTTAATTCCACTATCAGGCATCTAAACGTACGGCGACTTTCCAACTTTTCCATTTGGACATTCTTTATTAGGATCTCAGCATTAGAATGAAGCAATTTGCTTCCTGGTTATCAATCGGCAACAAAGTAATTGTCTAACTTGCCTGTGAAAGTTTATCCGTTCGAATACCTAAGATATAATAAGAGGTCCTAAGGTATAATATTTAAGATTTAATAGGCCGTAAGCCGCTTATGCATTTTACCATCTAAAACTGTATCACAACTTATATCAGATGAGAATTTACTAGCTCATAGGAAATAAAAAAAATCTAGGAAGGTGTTTTATGCAAATACTCGAAACCTAACGCTTCCGTAAAATGTAATTTCAATATAAGTTATCAGTCGCGATGCCACATTTTGAAGCAGGACTACGTAGGGCAACGTGTGAAAGCTCCTTTTTAGGGTTGTCACGTTAAGAAAATCTGAAAGTCCGTCTTGATGGAATTGCTCAGTATCCGTATCCAAGTTATTTCTTAATTTATTCTTTTTGTCCCTTAAATAAGGTTTAAAAGGCTGTGCACTTAATGCCCAGTGGCATTCTCTGTCAGTCGACCGTGGCTGGACGAGAAAATGTATTATAGGTAGGCTCAAAATTAAATAAAGCTTTTTTTTTATCTATAAGAATATCAATATATAAACATACACACATTCACGCACATACATACAAATATACAAATATATATACACATATACAATGGGAAACATATATCATTACTAACATTTCGGTTAAGTACTCTAACTAAACATAAAATGCTTGAGATGGTTGCTAAGAGATGGTTCCCGACAACAATAGCATGGCGAATTTGAACCTATTACACTACCTTAACTTTCGTACACCGTACCCCAAATCATTATGCTTTTGCCGCTTAATATCAATTAGCGATAGCACAAATAGGTCTGCTCGATTAAAGAATGAATTTCTGTGACCGAATATCAGCGCAAAATAGTATTTTCGAAATGTTGGGATAAGAAAAAAGTTAAAAATAAACCCCACAAGATCGTTAAAATTTTTTTGTTTATTAAAAAAAATTATCGTAAATAGTAATATAAAAAATAAAAATAATTTTAGCTTAGTTTCGTCTGATGTATGAAATAATTTGTCTTGGAAGGCCGAGGTCGCTCAGGAACCTTTCTCCCCCATCGGTTATCGGTACTACGAGCTATATGACCTATCCATGGTCACACTTGTTCTATTGGTATATCTAATATGGTTGCCATATTTCGAGTTCTATTTATGGAATATTGTCTATATCAACAGATTCAGCTTGGGGCAACCCTATTCGACATAAATCTCTGAACGTAACTGTGATTGGTGGTGCTGTGGTTATTGCGTCTCGTGCTCTATTTGAGACCAATAACCTTGGAATGAAATTGCCAAAGGTTTGCTTATAATTTTCCTCATTTATTTTGTTACCTTTTAACGATTTGGGCGTGAAATTATTATGCTAATGTAATTTGTAGCGGTTTAATGGGTTATGGATTGAAATATAAGATTTTTTTTTCAGAAGTAAACGTTTTTAAGTTTTTAAAGTTTGGTTAAGAAGGCACACTAGTTTTAGTTTACAGGTTATGCTGCGGTCCATTATATTAACTGGTAGAATAAAAAACTGTGTTGCTGTAATTGAATAATATTAGTAATATTTTTTTAAAATGGTAATTTGCAAATCTAGTTTTAAATTTGTGGTATTGTAGTGGGCTTTGCTGCCTTATTAACAGTGGTAGAACTACACTGCAGTTTGTTTCTAGCTGTAGTATGAATGGGTCGGCTTAAACAGGTTAGGACCACGCCCTCGCTAAATACCAGCGGAAAATTGCAGCATTATGTTTCTGTATTTCATCTGGTGAGTTATAGTGGTGATGAGGCATTCCATCACAGTCCTCAAGGGTGACATTATGTCTGTATGTGCATTGTGATTCCTTGGCAAGAATGATTGTAGATGTAATGGGCCGCAGGAACTGTGTGCTCGTTTGTTACTCTCAATGTAATAAAAAAAAACATTGTTTACCAAATTTTTGTCCAGTCGATACGTTTGCGTTGTAATTGATTTTCGTAACTGACACAAAAAATGCACAGGTGTCATTTGATACTGGGGTTGTGTGCTGACCAAAATAATGCTGAACTAAATCATTACGAATTCTCTTCTTTACTTTTTAATGTTACGTATGTTCCAGTAGCAGCAAATACGTAGACTTGATAGGGAACGGACCACTCCTTCACACAATACCAATTTGAAATACCAGCATAACGTTGTTGTGTTTCGTCTGGTGAGTGTAGGGATACCTTTATTACTGGTGACGACGTGTTCAATCTTATTTCTCAGAACATCAATACATCTGCATTATGATACCTTATGTAGAATGCATGTGAGTGTCATGGACCGCTTTACATAAAAGGAATCGTATACCATCAGGTGAACTGTGTGTCCTTTTGTGATCCTTAATGCAATAAAAAAAAATTATTAAGTTATCTTAGTCAATTATTAGTTTTAGCTGAACGCTACCTCTTTTAGATAGCCAAGACGCACCTAAATACCAAAGTACCTAATAATACTTATTCTCGAATATTTTTATTTTAAACAAAAATTCTATGCAAAAATAATTTCCAACAACACCACAATCAATCCACGTATTATCAAACGTAATTTCTTCTTTAAAGTAATCGTCTTCAAACTCAAGGTTAAAAGGTCTAACATTAAAAGCATTTAGTGTTAGCAAGAAAGCTCTTAACTGTAAGAAGCTCCTGTAGAAACATTAGCCGCATATATGTGTATAAGAACATGTCTCGACTTTTTTAATGCGGCCGTACGACCACTAAGCTGCCATGTGTTCGGGAATAAATCCACAGAAAATGAAATAAAAGTTAAGAACGAACTGTTACGGGCGTCTAGGCGGGACCCTTTTTTAAAAAAGAACTTTATGGAACTGGAATATGTAAATATTAATTAATGTAATTAATGTAACAGAGATTTAGAATGTGTTACTTGGATTGAGTCTGAAGTTGAACTGAATTTAATTCTAATGCGACTAGATACACTAAGAATGCTTACAAAACCTCTTTACACAGAAGCAGGGTACATCGGCCCTACTCTTTACAAATAATATACATATATAACACAATAGTAGTTAAAATTAATGTACAGTTATATCTGCTTAACAGAAGTACAAAAGAATAATTGCTTATAAATTCGGACAGGCGCTTCAAAATTTTCTTTTGAGAATATTACATGCACATATCCTCAGCACTATACATTACACTGAAGCCGTTTAAATGATTTGATATCGCAATACTTTCATAAGTCTAAAATACTGCAGGATATTTCGCATACGTACCTATACAATCGCCTTGGCAAGCAAAGTGCCAGCAGATCGTTGCCAATTTTTGTTACGTAAACGTGGAGCTGGTAATAAATTGGGTTTTGCTTCGCCACAAAAATTTTGCGAGGCAGTATTACTGAAGAAATTTTTTATTTGTTTTGACGTTTTTCTTTTATAACTGTTTAAGATATGAATGAAACAGTCATCAGTATGATTAAGATTTATTAATGATATTAAGTTAAAGAAAACGGTGACCGTATTGCTGTTAACGAGGGTCTGATTAATAACAATGCTTTATCAGGGGTGACAAAGCATTATTATTTATCTAGGACAGATAACGGTCTCATGAGCTGGATCATGTATGTAAAGACGAAATATGTGTGTGTTCTTCGAGTTTAAAAATTAATAAAAAACCAAGCTATGCAGTCTGTATTTGATTTAGATTTTATGTATGGGGCAGTAATCTCGTGTTAAGGATACTACCTATAAGCTTTTTTATGCCACCATGGGTGACAAACGGGCACACTGTTCACCTGTTGGTTATTGAAGATCGCAGCCCTAACGTACTGGCATATGCAAACGTCTAAAAGATTCAACATTCACTTGCGTAGTCTCAAGGAATAAGGTCGAATATCAAAGTATCAGTAATTGAATCAAGAATAATATCTAGAATTTGTATCAGGATTCTTCATTCACCAACGAACGGCAGCGTTATACTATTCAACTTTGTATTCCGGGAGGATGTGGTCCCTTCAACCAATCAATCAATTCGTGTGGTTACAAGTAATCTGAAAATTCTCCTCACTTTCCTTTTGTATTTTTATAAAACGGAAAAGAAGCAGAAAGTAACTTGTTTAAATATGAAAATGAAACTCTTACATCATCGTTAATCTTATGTTCAAATCACTGTAAATCTAAAACTGACTTTGGCGTTAATGTACATATATATCAAAGATGGATGCCTCGAATATGTTTTTCATCTCATATTTATTCAATGACGGGACCAGATAATGTATTAAAAAGTAATAAAGATTAATGGCTCCGAGGTTAAGGACCGATATCTACACTCCATTATTTTTAGCGACGTTTCGCTCGTCATCCTTGGCTTATGTTTTGTTTTATTAAAACAATATGACAAGATTCTCCTCTGTGTGGTATCTTAAGATATATCACTGTACCTAATTACGTGTGGTAAATATAATGAATAACTAAAATAATCTCTTTCGCTCAGAAGGGCCATAATCATGTTAATGGTATCGGGCAGGGGTGGCCAACAAGTCGATCAAGATCGACCAGTCTATCTACCGGTCTATCCACCCATACCTCACTGGAATGCACCTTACACTGAAACACAGTGTATAAACATAGTATGCATTTCACACCCCTTCTTTCCCCTAGACTACGCCTTGAGATAAAAAGTAATCTTATATAAAGAAAACTTGACCACCCCTGGTTTTTGGGGGTGATATAGTTCACGTGATTAATGGTACATAATTGATTTGTGTGGCTCATTAGGTATAAGACGTCTTCTTTTTTCTGTTTTTCGGGCTGACGGCCGCTGTTAGCCCGAGGGCTTTTACAGTTTCACCGGGTTGAGAGATGACCGAGCGCTTATGGCATTCAGTCGAGACCTTTATATATGGGTAACCAGCACAAGAGCACAAGGGCACCTCGGCTTGGACCGTTACCCTGTTTCCCGAGAGCGTCTGACTCGACCTAAGACGTCACCAGTAATTAAGTCTTTGGTTTTTTACACACCAAACGAAACAGCGGCGTTTTGTATATTTTTCACGCTGTTATTTTGTGAGGGCGTGGTACTGCCGTGGTCGCGCCGACCAATTCATGCCGTAGCAAGAAAACTACCTGCGGTGCGACCCTACCACTCTTAAAGCATATGGTAATTCAATATTTTTTTTACGAAAAATTTTAAGAGTAAACTTCTGTCATACGATGCCGATCTATTCTTTGCGTCCTTAAGATATAACATTTTGTCGTCGAATAGACCTTTTTGTTTTTAAATATTCTTACACTAATAAGTATATATACATTAATAAATAACATTTTAATTGTTTCCAACAACGGGAGTCGAAATAGTTTTGCTGCAAGTATTTAGAAATCACGGAATTGGATTTAAATTAAAAATAAAAGCCACGGATTATTTTATTTTTAAATTGTTTTAACCGTTTAAAAATACTTTACTCTCTTATAACGTGAGTATAGAATTAACTGTATTTCACAAATGAAGATGGTAATTTTCATGATGCTTTTCATCGACATAAACTTGACTCCAAAAAACTTCTCCATGCCAGTAACATGGTATAAAGTAGGCTCTCTTAATTACGAAAATTCTTCACGGAATTCGCGTGAGTGTAACGGACATTTCTCTTGAAGTACACTCGGCCGCCTAACATAGCTTGTATGCGAAATTCTCGGAAAGCGCCGCTGAATTTTTTACATTGAGGAATAAATAGAATAAGCGAGGAATGTTTTTTGAAGTGAAACTTCATTGGGCGCTATGTGAGTACAATTTGATAGTGGAAATTAAGTGCAACGTTTTTATATGTATGTTTTAATGAAAAGTTTCTGATAAGTAATAGCTAGCTGAGGCAGAAAGGTCGTTAGATATACATTAAAATATATATTATATATAATTAAAAATACATATCTCTATATATATATATATATATATATATATATATATATATATGTATATGTATATATATTTATATAGCCGAGGCTCCCTCTCAGAAACCCTGAGCTGAGCTGTAAAAGCCCTCGAACTAGCAAGAGCTCAGCGCTCAGCCGATGAATTTTTTAGTGGGTAACCAGCACAAGGGTTCCTGAGAGGTGGCCTCGGCTGTGACCGACACTCTGTTACGCGAGAGCGACTGACTTGAGGGTGGCCGAGAGGGCCGAAACTCGGCTCGATCAGTTGCTTCTGATTAAGGATTATCTAAATTAATACCAGTATTATTATTAAATATCTGCACCACCACTTCGGAATGCGTGGGCGCTGGAGAAGAAGTGGCGCAAGAAACTCCAGCGACGCTTCTATCTGTGTTGAGTGATAAACAATTTATTATTTTGAAGTAAAATGATTGAAACCTCCAAACCGATCGAGCGTGAATATGGTTGTAATAGGCCACTAACACTAACTAACTAACTAACACTATTATTATTAAAAAGTTTCAACAGCTAACTTATATATAGACGTACTTTAAAATGCCAAAAACTTGAAACAGTTCCGAAATAACTTATTCTTTTTCTTGTAGAACTTTTTTGTCCTGTACCAACTATTATAGAATGAAGAGGAGAAAAGAGGAAACAACATCTCTCCGAATAAAATTAAATTAGAGGCAATTGCCAAATATAAGTTAGTTTGAGTGGTTTGTTGGTATTGTAGAATTTCGGGTAATCTTCTTACGTTAATGGAATCACGAGGTATTTTACGAAAATAAAAGTTTCTAATCTGTTTCACTTTGATGAAGTACATTTGGATGATTTTATTACCCGACTTCAAGAAGGTTTGACTTGTAAAATTTTGTACTTAGAGTATCCAAAAGGTTTCACAGTAGACGACATCAACTAGGCCGATAAAGATTAGTTTACAATTGGCAGATGAGTGAAAGAGAAAAATTCCCAACAGTTATTCTATCTCAGACGCTTTTTTCCTTTATCTATGTATATATTTTTAGATGGCTTTAACAAAATCGATGAAATTGAATATACCGTACGCGAGTTAGAAACCCGGTGTAGGTATCAAATTTTGAAAATTGTGAAACGTAATTTTGAGTGCTGAATTATTACGTGTTCGACGGTGAAGAAAACACTTCATGAGGAAACCTGCATGTTTGAGAAATAACAAAAAAATATGTAGACATGAGCGGAAATGCAAGTTTTGAGTTAGTAGAGTTAGACAGGACGTCGCTTACCTTATCAACAGGCATGGAGGGGCACGCACGGCACAGGTTCCAGAATGAACCGATCATCTGGGGGCAGCCTCGGCGGGCGTTGGCGCGGGACAGGGGCTAAGCTTCACGCCCTCCTGACGACGGGCTCCAGGTGCATGTGACGCTGCTGGAAACAAATGGAATATATAATAAGAAACAAAAATAGTCTTTTCTTGTTATTAATTAGTTTATTGCTACACGTATCACAATATCTCGCCACACATTGGGTTGACTGGTAGAAAATGCTTTTGGCTTTAAGTCCACCCTTTGCGAACCCTTAACTTAGTGGTTAATAAATAAAAGGTAAATAAATAAATAAAAATAACGCCATGGAAAATATTATATAGAATTACGCATTAATACCAATAAAAAATTATTATATTATCCGGAGCTTAATCTGACCAGTTTTGAATAGGTCAGACACGTTCAATTAAAACATCAAGGCCCAAATAATTGGGCGTATCCGTAAAAACGACAGTGTCGGACCGAGCAGATTGCCCTGCAGTACCCCGATAACATTCATTGTAGTTTCTATAAAAAGAGGTTATTGTTTTGGATTATAATATTGCTAAAGTGTTTAAATATTGAATACAACCCTTGTTATGTTTGTTACTTTGTTATTAAGCTTTACGATCGATAATTTGGACCTCTTGAATCTCAAAAGAAATTTTGTTATTCAAAACCGGTTATTTTAAAATTTCTTTTTGTTTAATTTTAAAAGTTAAACTATAATGACGCCTCGATTTTTTTTAAAAGATAGAAAATTACAATATTTTTTCCGTCGCCGTGTCGAGAAATGATATTCTTTTATTAAATGACTTTTTGTGGAAGGGTGACGAATTTGGAACACACATAGTTGAATTTACTGATCATATTGCACTACTGGTGATAGCTTAGGGCTTAGGTTCGCTATTACCAAATAAAAATCGATCCTGGTGTAGGTATTAATGTAATTGTTATTGCAATTTAAATTTTGATTTATCAATTGTTTGGCGTTGAAGATGAGACAACGTGCAGATCTGAGAGAAAAATAAACTAAAAGATATAAATTCAAATCATTAGAAGTCCGTGAGGACGTCTATGCTTTTTATTAAACTATCCCTCTATCAATGGTAGAGTTACGCTGCAGTTTGTCCCTAGCTGCAGAATGAATGGATCAGCTCTACCGGAAATACCAGCGTCATAGAATACCCGCGTAAAATAGCAGCATAATGCTGTTGTATTTCGTCTGTGTGGGGATCTGGAGATCTTTATTACTGGTGACGAGGCATTCCATCTCAGCCTACAAGGTGACAAAGCTTCTGCATTATGATCCCTTGCCAAGGATGAATGTAGTTATCATGGGTTACAGGAAACAACTTACCATCAGGTGAATTGGGTGCTCGTTTGTTACTCTAAATGCAAAAAATAAAAAAAAATCTTCTTCTTTGCGTTTTCCTATTATATGGCATCGGCTCTCTTCGTTCTGATGTGCCGGGTCGGTCTATCCTGGACTGTCATTTCGGTAAATTGGACTTGATCCAAGTCGCGGATTACTGTAGACAAGACTAGATGCGGCTTGTGGTCTTTCTTGCCCTTCTTAGATGCAGTAGTGCCACGACTTTTCCAACCACGGAGTTTTCACGTGGCCATACTAACGAAGCCAAAATTTTTCTTAGTTTATCTTTAATAATTCTTGATACGCCTATTGCCCATCTTAACATCTTCATCTCGGCGACGTGTTATTTTTACGGCCCACCATTCGGCGTCGTACGTTCAGAATTATTAATATTCAAAATTCATTGATCGATCCAAATTGCTCGGAAAACGACTAAAATAAGCGCAGAAGCGCGTGTCCAAATTACTGGTCATAAATATGAAACCACAAAACGAAACCTTCATTAAATCAAATGTTTCGTAACAAGCAGAGAGATATGATATAAGTTTAAAATTCTTACTATTAAAAGATAAAAGATAAAAGTTTTCCTTTATAAAAACTTCTGTCGTAAATCCAGCGTGGCTGGTGACAAAATGTAAAAACACTTCTCGCATAAATTCCTAAAGAATTGTGAATTTGTAAGGAAATTTTAAACAAGTGGCATGAATTCTATCAAGTTGGCTTAAGGAGGACTACAATTTGGTTTCATTACATAAAGTTTTGCAGGTTGGTAACAAGAAGCGATATTTTCTGATGAATCATCTCTGTGACGATGCTAATTTCTAGACTATTTCTTGTTTTATTTGAATAGGGATGACAAACAAGCACACAGTTTCCTTGAGGGTAAGTGATTCTTGCAGCTCATGACACCCATATACATCTTCAATAAGAAATCACGTCACGGTCGGCCACTCACACTAGTAGGGAGGAGGCAATGGCAATAAACCAGTCCGAAAGTCAAGCACCTAGCACAAGTAATTTACAGTTAACGGGAATATATGTAAAATTAATAGTAATGCAAGAATTCTTTTAAAAATAAACAAACTAGGACTAGGTTACGTCGACGCCAATCTGAGACTTTGTCTAAGTGTCGACCACAGACACAAGTTTGTTCCGGCACTCATTGACGTTTCCTCGAGGAATATTGGCGAGGCCAATGTATAAAGCATTACCAGTGATGTCATCCGCATAGCACTGAATGTTATTGATTTGTAACCTGTCCTTGATATGCAGAAGAAACAAGGTAGGAGATAGCACACAGCCTTGTGGAACACAAACATTCACCGGTTTGGAGTCGGAGCATTCATCGTCGACTGCGACCTTTATGCTGCCCTTCGATAGAAAAGCCACTTGTATAATTATCTTCATACGTGTCATCAGATGAACTGTGTACTCGTTTATTACTCTCAATATAATAAAAAAAAGGCTGCCATAGAGTACGTTCCTGAGTCACCTGCGTCCATAGTTTTAACGCAGATCTGCACTCCATCTAACCTTCATGCACGCAACTCATGACACCCATACACATCTTCGATAAGAAATCATGGTCCAGATGCGTTGTCACTAATGAGGATCTAGGTGAAATGCCTCGTCACCAGTAATAAAGATATTCTGTGAAGGTGTAGTAGCTTCCCGGTCGTGCCAACTCATTCATGTTACAAAAAAACAGTAACCTGTCTCTACCATTGTTATTTGAATATAATGCATTGGCAATAAGATCGGTAGAAGGTATAGGATGTCATGGACAGGCTATGTTGCCAGATGCCCCGGGTTCCGAAGAATGGTTTAGCACAAATTCTAATTAGTGCAAAACAAACACGCCGTGTTCCGAATGTGCAGTGAAGAGATACGAAGATGCAGTTACGGATAACGAGGCATTTCATCTCAGTGCTCAGGGTTGACATAGCTTTTGCATTTTTTTCAGTTCGGATACAAGTACATTGGGCTGCAGATTTCATTTACCATCAGATGAACTGAGTCCGCTTGACACTTGTTCGATCTTGTGAGTAAATTAAAACAACTGAAAACATCACCTGCGCAGGTTATATTATAGTGAGGCAAGCATGCAACAAAAACTTTGTTATCAGCTTTCAAAAATGTTATATAATATAATGTTACAGTCTAAGCACAGTCTACAGCGGAACACAGGCCTCCCCCATAGATTGCCAGAAAGCACTATTCGGAGATTCTGCATTTGTCGACTTCCCGAAAACTTGCATAGGTCGTTGCACGACCCCCCCATCTAGTGGGAGGTCGTCCTATACTGCTACTGTCAGTCTAAGGTTGCCGCTGAAGGTTCTACGAGCTAAATGGCCAGCCGATTGTCACTTAAGCTTGCTTATCTTTTGAACTATGTATGTCACCCCCGTTCTACTGGGGATCTCATTCCATCACAAATAAACACCAAACACAGCCCGCTCCATAGCTCGTTGAGCTTTCTCATACGTATCAACGGGGTAAATATTTAAATTGCCATGCTCTTTGCTAGCATTTGGCTATTATCACAATAATAACGAAAATAATATACGGTTAATCGCTAGACCAATCGTTAGACATACAATTTATGGTTATACAGTACACTGTATTACAAATGCGTGTCATTTGTATTACAAACAAACACATTTATTACAAACTTATCCTTTATATCCTGCGTAGGTCGTCGCTCCAAAAATGTTATGGTAAAAAGTTTACTTTTTAAATAAAATGTATTGAATACGTCGATCTTATAGTAGAATTGTGTACTGAATAATCCAGCAGTGATATAATAAAATATAATTTTGAATACACCAATCTATTTGTGAAGAAAATAAACCAGCAATGGAGTTGTGAAATTCCCGTCGGTTTATAAATATTTATGTTCCAGTAGCGATATTACGCAAATTACGTTTTTTATTGCTTCATTCGTTACGTCCCCAGATATAGTTGACTTAGAATCGAGTAAAAACAAATTGTTAATTCACATACATTGTTGTTTGTGGTGTATACATAATTTATTATTAAAAACGTATACTAGCTTAATGGTTGAGGGTTCGCTACGAAACTCGAGCAACTTTTTTACTTTTTTTTTCGTGGGGAAATCGTCTCAGTAATGACTGCCGCTGTGGCCAGCCTGGCCATGATGCGGTCGAGTGTTCCGGCACTCATTGAAGTTTTCTCGAGAAATATTGGCGCGACCAGTGTATAAAGCATTACCTGTGATGTCATCCGCATAGCACTGAATGTTACTAATTTGCAACATGTCCTTGACATGCAGAAGAAACAAGGTAGGAGACAGCACATAGCCTTGCGGAACACAAACATTCACTGGTTTGGAGTCGGAGCATGCAGCGTCACCTGCGTCCATAGACTTACCGCTGATCTGCACTCCATCTGGCTGTGGCCTACACAACGATGGCTAACACTAAATTGCCACTCGAGAACCTCTCATCCCTGGGTTATCAGTTCTACTAATTATATGCCCATTTAGCTTTCTGATCCTTTACGTTATGTGTGTTGTAACTTCGGTCTGCAGTGCAGATATCCCCGTCCACATCGTTACACCATGTAGTAGGTCGCCTAACAGAGGTCCTGTTAGTTTGAGGTGGTCACCTGAGTAACTAGAAGAGCACTGGATTAGCTCTCTTTTAAAAGTCTGGTACTAAATATGGCAAATTACTCTTGTCGTTGTTAGCTACGGTTAAATGCTTAATTATGTAAGTATTATATATCATGTGTTGCTATTCAAAAGTAGATATATTTATGATTTTATTTATTTCTTGATTAATAAATCGGTCAATATGTATACATATAAAACAATCAATATTCCATTGTATTTTATAATTACTTATGTAATTATTAATATTTGTTATGTAAGAATAAATAGTAGTATATATTGAAATTTATAATTATCACGCCAAAATTGGTCTAATGTGATTTGGACAATTATAATTTATAACATCTACGAGCGCACATAAAGTGAATTTGAATTTGAATAAAGTTTATATAAATAAAAAAATCAGTACATAGTTATGACTGCTTAAAGGTCACCGATGTCTACTGCGGTCGGGATTTCTGTTTGTTTGTTTACAAGACCAAATATTACAGAAATAATTTAGTTGTAGCTATTGGAGCTCGATAGAGTACGTCAACTTTTAAATTATGTTTCATTGCATTAACACAATAAAGTATAGGCAAAAGATAGTAGATGTAAAAATAAAATAAAATAATTATAAAATATATTTGGACCCAAAGTTCTTATTATATTTAAAACCGATATACCAATTTTATCTTTAAGAAAAATAATTGCACAAACGAAAATGTAAAAGCGTTAGATGTTATAAGATTTCGTGAGTCGCATTTAGAGAATTTATGAGGAATGCGAGCGGATCATGCTATCCCGACTAAATTGGAAGGAATAAAAATAGTTCAGCTAAATGATCGTTAGTGGACTAAAAGGAATTTTGGGAATATCTATTACTAGCTTACGTCATGTGTTTGCAATGGAGTTTTACATTGTATTTAGAAAATCTTGTATTGCCTAAGGACAGGTTTAGATTAGATAAAACCTGGATCTAATAGATTACTTATATATGATTGTTATTTAGTCTTTATGGAAATACAGGCAATATTTTTCTTTTTTTTAATAATTTCAAGGAATACACTAGACATGATTTTCACTTTTTAATTTGATTATATAAATATGGCGCATTTTCACCATAGAATGTACGGTAAAACTACGGTATAAAAAAACTCCATTGTATTGCATCGTTTGTGACATATAAAATATTTAAAGTAAGAGATTGCCATACGAAAATCTTTCTTTCCCAAAGCCAACCGTGTTGCCACTTCCGTATAACTGACTTGATTTATCAACATTACCATGGGTATTTAATGAATGCTGACAATATCATCTATCTAATTAGATAATATTGGTAAATCTTTTATTCACAGGTCGTCGTTTTGGAATGGTGAATAAAGAAAACGACCTGATCAACAGTAACGGAATCTACAACTACAGTGCGTATCGAGGATGGGTGTGAATCTATGGGTCGTAATAACTGACCGTTAGAAGAAGTACGCAAAAAACTAAATATTAGTTCAGCGAACCAATCAAAGTTATGTTTGTTAGTAAGGAGACAGCTTGCTTTAATCCTCAAGGTTATACCTATATAATTACACATAGAATTTATAATTGTCAATGGGTCGTAATTATCTACGTCATAATTACACCTAAGAAACATCGAAGCCCTCGCTTTTAATTCACGGTAATTATAACTGCCAATACTACCGCTGCTCGTTGTTGAAGAAAAACGTAGGGAGGATACCTGCATGTTGAATATAAAAATATATTTTGATAACATATCAAGTTCGCCAAGTCGCAGTGACATTACGTTATGGACTACGCTATAATACCGTTTTAAGACAGTGGAGAGAGGAGAGGAATATGTCCAACAGTGTGATATACATGTATAAAGTCCATCCACTTCTAAACAATTTTGTTAAATTACATTAAAATATTCTTTACACATCCAGGTACTTATGTAGATAGACACTTCAATCTCGCTTCTACAGAACAATATTACTGATAGCGTAGCGAATGCAAATCAATCTCTTAAGCTAATTGGCCGATTTATGCATTTCCCATAGGTGTCTAATAAATTTATTCAAACATGTGATGCAATAGATATGTGATGTATAGTGCCGCGTGGTTTGGTGATAACAGTATCCACTTGCGTAGTCATCCTTGAGGACTGCGGTGGAATGTCGCGTCACCAGTAATAATGCTCTCCGGATCCCCACACTCACCAGACGAACACAGCAGCATTATGCTGCAATTTCACGCCGGTATTCTGTGAGAGCGTGGTACTATCACGGTCGAGCTGACCCATTCATTCAGCAGCTAGAAACAAACTGCAGTATAGCTCTAGCACACTAAAGAGGAGAGGTTATGCATTCATGGCGGAAAAGGCTGGTTATGTCGGACCGCACCGACTAAAATCTCATCACATTTCCTCTGAGTCATATAATGAAAGAGTCACACGAACGTTCGAAGTCTCAGCAGCGTCGGTGGCTCACAGGTTGTCTCTCTTCAGGGGAGGACCTTTCCTTCTCTTCCTCTGTAGTAAAGGTACATCGAAATATTGAGTGCATTTTCAAAATGGTCTTCGATCTCCACTTGGACATCGGATACTTACAACTTCGTCATCCAAATTGCTGTGGGGTCAGTATTGCACTCAGAAAGACCAGCCTCCCCGACCACTAACAGCGCGCTATCTGACTTCGCCTCCAAACACGCTTCGGCCATGGGAGAGAGAGCGAGGTAGCATAATAGCGGTATTAGGAGAGAGGCTGAATATTTTGGGATTTTTTTATCAGGCTAAATATTTTGGGTTTTATATATTATTTGATGTCCACTGTTAGCCCGAAGGCTTTTACAGTTTAACCGGGTTGAGAAGTGATCGTGCGTTTATGGCGCTCAGTCGATACCTCTATATATGGGTAACCAGCACAAAGGCTCCCGAGAGGGAGCCTCGGCTTGGACCGTTACTCTGTTCCACGAGAGCGTCTGACTCGAAGGTGCCCGAGAGGGCAATTAATATCAATATGAATATCGATCGATATTATTATTAGGTATCTATACTATATTTTGGATATTAAACAAACCAAAAATTATGGCAGTTCGCCGCTCCGTTGATGTATGTATATATATATATATGAATCGACTCGACTTAGGAAGGACCATGGTTCAGCTCGGATTGGTCACACTGCAGCTATAGTATGAATATATGTGCTGGCCTGGGTTGTTATTCGTGTCGACTTTACAAAATACCAGGGAACTTCAACCTGAAGAATTAGTGCATAGCATAGTGCTGCTGTGATTTGTGAGGGTAGAGATGCGGAGATCCGGTTAGTAGAGTGAGACGTTTACATTTCAAAGGGGTGATATCTTGAATCTTTGTTGAGGATGAATGTAGGATTTTAGAAAATGCAATTGTTACTACCAAATGCAACTGTGCTTGCTCGTTTGGCACCCTTAGTGTTATTAAAACGGGCAGATCCATCTTAGACTATCAACTGGGCTGTCCGTTTGTAATCTTGATTTTATGAACACAACTATACTTTTACTTTTTAAAAGATACAGCTTGCGAATGTTTATATAACAATCTGGATGGTTATCGCTCATAAAAAGCTGTTGGCGGTTTTTATTCCTGGCACGCTTGCCAACCGCAGCCATGTCGTTGTTCAGCATCAAGATTTATCGTTCGTTATTTAAATTCTCTATGTGTGTTTGTTATATGTAAGATTTTTGCGAAATTATACATTACACTTAAAATTTCTATCAATTTTTTATCTATTTGATGCTATTACTACAATTTACTCTTTAACCAACTAAATTAATGTTCTAAATTTTTTTAACTATATTTTATAAATATCAATATGACACATGTCATGTTACGGAGAAAATCCTAAAAACGTAAAGACAAATTCAGACCACTTTGTCGTCAAGTGGGCAAATTATTATATTTCGGGGCAACCCATGGTGTCCTCAGTAATCCCTGAGAGCTGATTTGGAATCCCTCTTTACTTGTAATTGAATCCCCCAGATCCCTACACCTGCTACGTAATGCTTTTGGTTCACGCAGATATTCTGTCGAGTGTGGTCCTGCCTTTACCGCCTCGATCCATTGATCTTGAAAATGTATACCAGTTACATCGTGATTCTACAACGGGAAAATATTTGCCGTGGTATTTAGCAGTGAGGCATGACCTGCCTGGGTAACGTCCAACGCGGTAACTTACGAGATCATTTCAATTTGTTTATCTACCTCTTTGTAATGGAGGGAAGTTGGAAAAACATCTCGAATTATAAGTGAATTTCCTACTCCTCTTTCTATTCCTCTTTTTGATTAATATCTGGATCCCAAGATATTTAGAGCTTTCTTTCTTATTCGACCTCGCCGTCCATCGTTTTGAATTTGTGTACCGTTGTCGATCCTAGTTTACAGGAGATGCAGACGAAGATACACCAGCGAGCGCACCGTTTTCTTAATCCTTGCAGTTTATACGTAATTCACTCGGCACTTCAATTTTCAAAATCCACCTGTTCTCCTTTCTCTATTCGCCTTCGATACGATCAATATCATATATCATACCTCCCTGTTTTCGTCGACGTTCTTCATCCACAGGCATCGGAGCGCCATAGACCAAAAGTAGGGCAAAGTACGGACAAACTATAGCCACAACGATGAGGCCTGTAAAATACTTAAAATGACTTGTACAGAACAACGTGACCTTAAACTTCCATCAAAATTGTAACTCGTGGTCAATAACCTTAGACATCCAATCAATACTAAGGTACTATAGGGCTTCCCAGTTAATCAGTTACGTAGATTCAAACTTAGTAATGTCTATTATTATTCCGGCATTTTGTTTAGTCCATCTTTTGGTACCACAGTGGTAGAGGCACATTGCAGTGTATATCTAGTTCCGGCTTGAGGCCACTGGTTGCACCACACCTTCACAAAATTGCTGTGTTACGTATGGTGAGTTTGGGAATCAGTAGAACCTATCACTGGTAACGAAGAACTTTGTCTCAGGCGACTGGAGTGAGAAAGCGTGTTCATCTTAAATCTTTGTTGACGATAGACATAAAATATCACAGGTTGCGGTCATCACTTACCATTAGATGAACTGTGTGCTCGTTTGTCACCCTTAATATTAAAAAAAATTGCCTTCAGTTCCTAGATTGATTACGTTGTCGATAATTTAGTATTACATTACAAATCATCATTTTGTATACATAGATTTCTTACGCATTTTCCTTTGTATCTAGTATCTTTTATATGAGACCTGTTTATTGTAATATTTTACAACAGATGCAATTTATGTGCGACCCATTGTTACGATAATATGCACATAAAATACGAAGAATCAATGCTGCGTTGGAACTCAGCCAAACTGCAATTATATATGAATTGCCGCTTGTTTCTCTTAAATATACAGTTAAGTCTAGACGTGCAGCCAATTTCTATTCTATTTGCTATTACAATGAACATTTACTATTTCGTTTAGTGTACGTTTTTTTTCTAACTACATGAATGGGTCGGCACGACCGACCTCGTTCTCATATAATACCGAATTTACTATGGGTAGTATAATGAGAAGTTTTTCGGATTAATTCAAAAACAACGGAACAAAACAAACGGAAAAACAGAATTCAAAATTCCATCCTCATTATCTCGATGGTTGGTAATACATCACTGTGCACTTTCCGTGAAATTGTCTGCCACGCACAACTACTCTGTTGAATGAGCTTTCGATATTTCCCAATCTATACGATTTAGGGACCATCAAGAGAAGGATCTTCATCTTTTTTAAAAGACTGCAGCGCGTCTACGCGTCTCCGGTGTTGCGGATGTCCATGGGCGGCGGTGATCACTTACCATCAGGTACGATGCTTGCTCGTTTGCCACCTGTTCTATAAAACAAAAACATAATAACATTATACTTCTGTCTTTCGTCTGTGGAGTGTGCTGGTGTCCGTTAGTGACGAGGGATTCCATGTTAATCCTTAGGGGTGACAATAATTACATTATGATTCTTCAAAGAGGATAAATGTGGATGTCATTGGCAGCAGCAATTATCTATCATAAGGTGAAAGGTGTGCTCGTTTGTCACCCTAAATACAATAAATCCATGAATTGCCACTTGTTTCTCTTAAATATGCAGTTCTAGACTTAACTGTGACTTAAATATACAGTTAAGTCTAGACGTGCTGACAATTTCTATTCTATTTCCTATTACGATGAAAATTTGCAATAAGGTTTAAGAAAATTTATTTTCTAATTGCTTCATGAATGGGTCGGAGAGTTATTCAATCTTAGTCCTTATGGATTATGATTCTTTAGATATACAATATTATCTTAAATATACAATTAATTAACTTGCAGTCAATTTTTACATTTTTTTTTTACATTGAGAGTAACAAACGATGGTAATTCCTTCGGCTCACGACATCTACATTCATCCTTCAAGGAATTATAATGCAGATGCGTTGTCACCCTTGTGATTGAGATGGAATGCCTCGTCACCAGCAATGAAGATTTTTTATTGTATACGTGCTCTCTGAGTAATAATTTTGTCTTATAACAAAATAAGGGAAGAAAAAACACCATTATTCTGCTGTGTTTTGTACGATGACGATCTGGTGGCCCACTATAAGGTTCCATATCAGTGGTGAGAACAGCGCATGTGCATCTAGAACCTTTGTTGAGGACATGAAAGGAACTGCAGTCGCATCATCAGTTGTATCTTTCCTATTAAAGCCATTTCCACTTCGTCAAGTCTTGAGCATATCATCAATTTCAACATCTTGCCAGCGCATTTAAGGTGGGCCGTATAGTCGCGGGCCTGGTGCTTCTATGGTCTCTTGCTCCTCGTTGGGAGAGAACATTTATTATTATTCCTTAAGCTTTTAAGTTACGTAGCCTAATATGAAAAATGCCATTACCTGAATTTATAATAATAATAATAAAAGAGTAATGACAGGACCCGGGTATGTATCCCCTGTATCTGCATACCCGGGTACAGAACGACTCCGACCGGGAGGCCGTATGGAAAGAGATGTAGGTACCACAAGGCTCTTCACGACACAGTCAGGGGTTCTAACTCGGAGTATTTGCACAGACACAACCCAGTAGTCAGGATTCTCCATCTGGAGCTCGCTCTGAAATATGGTCTTGTGGATCGGAGATCCCCTTGTTATAAGTACATGTCGGAAGCCGTGCTCGAAAATATCCGCGCCAGGCTCTACTGGGACCGGCCCATAATCACAGACAGGACTATTCTTGCGAATAAACCTAATATCGTGTTGATGGACCGGGCACAGTTAAGGATAGTTTTGGTCGACATCACATATGACGAGAACCTCGTGAAAGCTAAAACAGATAAAAAGACAAAATATCTGGACCTGGCACATGACGTTACCGACATGTGGCACATGACGTCCTATAGTCGTATCTGCGAACGGGTTATTACCAATCAGCCTCTCAAATCTCCTGAGGCGGTTGGAACTCCGCGACGGGCAGCTTCGGGCTCAAATGCAGAAGGCGGTGCTCATTGACACCGCTCGTATGTTTCTTTCCCTTTCGCCCTAACCCTCGACCGTTTAGTCTCCCTTGTTGAGGGATTCCCGTCAGGTTGGTCTTTATATATGTATTATATTGTACATATTTGTTTCTTTACATGTTTATAGTTTTTTTATTTATTTATTCTATTGACTAACCAGGCAGATATGCAAAAAAAATATCCCATATAATAATAATCTTTATTAGTAACATGACATTAGTACAAGTTTGTAGTAACTTTTATTTGATTTACAATTACAATTTCAACCATTTATTTCTTCTCTTTAGCAGCTGTGCTAGGTCCTAGACCTACACGCTTACACCTTTACGCTTAGACCTACACCTTACTACATCTACAGCTGCTAAGCCCCTCCTCACGATGGAGTATAATTTATAATAAACTTAAAATTACTGTTACATTTAAATTATAATTTAATTAAAGAAAAAAGAAAAATATCCCAATAAGGGAGGTAGTAGTGAATTATCTTAGTTTAACATCGTACACACATATTATAACTAGTCTATTGAATTAACGCTATTGTTATATCGTTATTGAGTGGTACAAGAGATGGTTAATGGCGATTTATATTAATTGTTTCAATAATATTTGGTTAACTTAAATTTACAATAAAAATGTGTTTATATTAGAACTAGTGTAACGATTCTTTTTTCTTACGATATTGGATTGAAACCGCTATTCATATCGTACAACGTGGGGTACGTAGTGACGACGATGTTATGTTATACCATTCCGTTTCTTCTTCTTATTTATTACATTTAGTATCAAACGAGCACACAGTTCACCTGATGATAAATGATTCCTGCGGCCCACGACATCTACATTCATCCTTGACAAGGAATCGTAATGCAGATGCGTTGTCACCCTTGAGGGCATTTATGGAATGCCTCATCTGCAGTAATAAAGGTCTCCGGATCCCTGCACTCACCAGACTTAACACAGCAACATTATGATGCTATTTTACGCTGGTATTCTGTGGGGGCGTGGTCCTATCCCGGATGAACCGATCCATTCATTCTGCAGCTAGAAACAAACTGCAGTGTAGCTCTACCTATGCCAAGAACACTTCATTCCGTGAAATGAAGGGCATGAGTATAATATAATAAATAAATTTAATATTTTTCTGTATACATTGCTGAAGTATAAGTCGATATATTTTTTTTAAAAAACAAAAATTGTGTTATCGTTAAAATATGTTAACAGTTATTGCTGACTGTAAGTAAAATAAATCGTAACTAAAAAATAAACATTCTTCATTCGTCAGTAAACAATTAGTACCACAGATAATTAAAAGCGAACTAGTGATGTGAAAGAAATACCGATCAATTGAATAGCCGGTTTCATTAATTGTAAACCGATACGGTAAGCCAATATTTTATGTCTCACACAGACTTGTTTATTGCCTTTGATTTTTAATTCAATATTAAAATAATAAAAGATAGAAAATTAGAGAGAAGAAAGAAAATTAGTTAATTAATTATTGGAATATGAAAAAGATAAAGTACAGGAGTGTTTTAGCTACAAATACTAAGTAATAATTTTACCACATATCAAGTTAAAACTATTGATATAATTGTCAATTGTAAATAAACAATATTGTATAATTTAAATTATTTCAATAACAATTGGATAATTTTAAATGACTAAATACAAATAAATTACTAAGTTATTACAATTTTGAAGTTATTTCAATTTTATTACAATTTTCAAGACAGTTGAAAGAAATCAGTAATAGATATCAAATATAATGATGTATTATTTATACTTATTAAATTAATTTCAAGTGGATGTCAATTAATTACAATGTAAATTACAAAAAATAATCAAATATCAACTGAAAGGAATGTCAAGGAAATTTATGAATAATACAAATATATCAAGATACAATTTCACGTCATTAAACTCTTCAACCGAGTAACACGCATTATCCAACATAACGTTTCTGAGTCGACGACTAAATTTTTCGTCATTTGGTATATGTTTTAGGTCGGCGAGTAGAACAAAGCATATTTTACACCACGTTGTTAGAGCACTTTATTTTTCTTTACCACGTTCTCGATAAAATATACAAACGTGATATCGGCTAGGAGAACATTGTCTTAACTATAATGATGCATTTCAAATCCGCAACTGTCCCTTTCTGCGTATAGCTGTCACTGTGTAACGTTAATTAAATTAATCTCGCCCGCTGCCAGTTCTGACAGTGAAATCTGTCACCGCACCTGACAGATGCAATTTATACTCGCGAATTACATTAATCTATCACTATTTTTATTAAACGAATACAAGACTGTGCTTGTCTACGTTCCCACCTAAAGTTAAATGGTGATATAGTCTTTGATGGTGGGTACACATTTTCACTTTTTGTGGTAGTGCCACTCTACATTTTGTATCTAGGGTCCGCACAGAATATATGCGCAAAAAGCAGCTTTATTCTATCATTCATTGTGAGTAGGGATCGTGAGGCCATTATTCGATCTTAGTCCGCAGGGGTGGCAACGCATCTGCATTATGATTTCTTATTTAGAATAAATGTAGATGTCATGAGGCAATAATAGATATGTGGTAGAGCTACACAGCAGTTTGTTTCTAGCTGCAGAATGAATGGGTCAGCTCGACCGCGGTGGGACCACGCCCTCACGGAATACCAGCGTGAAATAACAGCACAATGATGCTGTGTTTCGTCGGGTGAGTGTAGGGATCCGGAGACCTTTATTAATGATGACGAGGTATTCCATCTCGGTCCTCAAGGGTGACGCAGCTGCATAATGATTCCTTGTCAAGGATGAATGTTGACCGCAGGAATCACTTAGGAGTTGTTACTCTCAATGTAATAAAAGAAAACTGTGTGTGCTCGTTTGTTAGTTTAAATACAATAATAAAAAATAAAAAAATCGAAATACCTAGCTCAGTAATGCCTATTCAATCGAGGATCGGATAGGCAGGAGAATAGCAGTTGAACGAGAAGCAGCGATGATAACCCAACCATACTATCAGAATCACTACGCCAGGTACGTGATCTGGAGACTGCGGAGACGTCCAAACCCCGCCTAGAGATAGCCACCGTCCCGGGTAAGGGTATGTGAGTGAATTTTTCACATCTAAGGCCCTCTACTAACTACCAGTGAAATTTGTTAAAAGATTTTAGTCAGTAACCATTGAGGGATATGGGCCCAGATGTGTCGCTGTTTTTTCGAATGCTGCCATTCGTATTGGAACCGTCGATCGACCTCTAAGTCGAAGTTGGATCTTGATTGGTAATTAGACAAAATATAGTAAAATGCAGTATTTTCTTTCTAAATAATTATATTATTTGTTTATTAAGATTCTGTCTATAATTTTAGCCATCTACTGGGTTGACTAATAGAAAATGTTAATTAGTATTAAGTCCGTCCATTGTTTTAAAGCTTTGCCTAAATAAAGTATGAAGTAATTAAAAAAAATTTTATATAGTAAGAGTTATATACCTGTTGGAATAATTCGAAAATTTATCGGGAACTTGTTATGGTTTTTTCCTGAGCTTGCGAAGCCAATTAATTTATTAGAATACTGAAGGTACCAATTAAAAAGTGCTTGTTTTACCTTCATAAATAAAAGTTTTGTTTAAATGGAAATTGAACCATCTAAGGTAAGAAAGAGTATAGGGGTAAGGCCCCTGGGAAGGAGATTGATTGCTAGAGCTCAGTTGATTCGAGAATATTTTGTTACGTCATGTTTTCGGCAAATATCAAAGAACATTCACCGTGTTATTGTTACCAATTTTTAAGTTATTTAATAATATTCGTATACTTTGTTGTTTAGAATTAAGTTATGTGGTGGTCCAAGGTTCGTATTCCAGTGGAGGAATAAAATCATCCTTAACAACGAAACATAATGCAGATGTGTTGTCACCCGTGAGGAGTGATATGGAATGCCTCGTCACTAGTAACACGGGTCTCCGGATCCCTACACTCACCAAACACGGCAGAATTATGTTGCTTATTTACACTGGTATTCTGTGAGGACTTTTCCTACTCCCGGTCGAGCTAACCCATTTTTTCTGCAGCTAGAAACAAAATGCAGTGCAGCTATGCCGCTTTAGTGTAGCCCTGCCACTTTTATGTACCTCTACCACTTTATAAATAGTATTTTTTTTAATAATGTTAGGATTGACAAATTAGGACACAATTCCCCTGATGGTAAGTGAAGATCACGGTATGTCGCGTCCACAGGCGTACTCAATAAAGATTCAAGGTCCAGATGCGTTGTCACCGTCGAGAACCGAGTAGAAAGCCTTGTTACTTGATATTAGAGGTGATCGTTACTTTCGCCATAATCACCACAGCAGAGTTGTACTAATTCACGCTGGTATTCAATGAGGACGTGCCCCTTCTCCGGGCTAACCCATTCATTCTCCAGCAGGAACAATCTACTACTTGCCTCTGCCACTGGCAGTTGGTGATGTCTGGATTATCAGAATATCGAACGACCAGCGGTACGTAAGAAAGTAGATATTAACATAGCATAGACTTCAGAAATATAAGAGAGGTGGGCTTCATCATGCATGGGAGCGAATCCTGGAAGATGGCAACTCGGAGTGGTCCCACGTTGCCATAGCAGAGGGAGGATGCCGGAGCCCCTCCCAATGCCAAACTTAGGTTGGCCACCTACTCAAACCAGGGTACAGATCTCAAATAATCTCGTCTTCCCCATCCGGAGGCAGGATACCTTTTGAAGATTTCCGCCCTACGACACTAAAATAAAAAGCGTTGCACCGGTAAATATACACGGTCCACTAGAATGAAGACATTTGAAAGGTATATAGTATGTAGCCATTTTTAGTATATAGTTTTATAAAAATTAACGTAACATGATACAGCGTTGTTAAGTTGTTCAAACTGAAGCCTTACTACCTAACTAATATTGATTAATCGAAGCTCAGAACAACTATTAGTATATTATATTATGATTTTATTTTGCAAAATATGTTGAAAATTCCTTTATCATATTATTAAGTTGATGAGGTCTTCTCTTCTACCTTTTCATTATTGACTACCGTTGTGGATATATATTTTTATATATATATATATATATATATATTTATATATATATATATATATACATATATATATGTATATATATATATATATATATATATATATATATATATATATATATATATATATTAGTTATTTGTTTTTACGTATAAATTTTTCATTTTATTACTTATTGGTCGACTGGTTTCCCGCAATTATAGGCCCGTCTTCTTCCCTAGTCCGGTGTGGTCAATTAGATAGGAAGAAGTCGTCGTCAAAATCGATTAGAAGGAAATCATTGATATCACGTCATGGTTCTCACCAGTCAACACTGATAGAAGTCGAAACTGAAAGAACGTCGAGTTTCTTGCGCCACTTCTTCTCCAGCGCCTACGCATTCCGAAGTGGGTGGTACAGATAGTTAATAATAATACTGATATTAATTTACATAATGCGTAGTCAGAAGCAACTGACCGAGCCGAAGTTCGGACCTCACGAGCACCCTCGAGTAAGTCGCTCTCGCGTAACAGGGTAACGGTCCAAGCCGAGGCTCCCTCTTGGTGGCCCTTGTGCTGGTTGCCCATTAATTAAGGGCTGAGCGCCATAAGCGTTCCCGTAATAATATTAAAAGTCGAACATAACTATTTTTTATTTAGGTTTAGGAAAGTTAGATACACACCTACAAACATACAATATATACATACTTACATATATACATACATATATGCCATGGTTAAAATCGATTAGAAGGGCATCGCCGAGATCACGTAACACTATGAAAAGTCTAACATAACTTTTTTCATTCGAGGTTGAGGAGAATTGGACATATATATATATATACAAGCATACCAACGAGTAAATACCTACTTTTAATATTCTAAAGCTATTCGAAACAAGTAACGAAACCCATATTCAATCGACTTCTGGTGTTGCAATAACTATCTTGCGAGAGATTATCACTTTAAGAATTTTTTTCTCGATATTACTCGACTCAAACACAGTAACTTTATGCTTCTATATTGCTCTGGTATTCTTTCCCCGGTCATCTATCGAAACTAGCTACAGCATGGCCCACTGTTAAAAATATCCATAACATATATAGGTACGAAGCGCAGCGTCAATAGACTAGTTTAGTACAGAAACTTAAGGGTTGACTCCATCATTCAGAATTTTAAGCTTAGATTGAGGGGTTAACCAAAATGTTAGTAATTTAATGCTAGAATTCTTAAATAATTATTTTTATACATAAACACACATATGTACATATATCGGATATATATAAATAAAAAATAATACATACAAAACTTTATTACTAGTGACGGGGCATTCCATCTCAGTCCTCAAGGGTGACAACGCATCTGCGTTATGATTCCTTGCCAAGGATGAATGTAGATGTCGTGGGCCGCAGGAATCACTTGCCATCAGGTGAACTGTGTGCTCGTTTGTTACTCTCGATGTAATGAAATAAAAAGCTGACTAAGGGCTATGTTGTGTCTTTTCATCAAAATTCGAGCTCAGACTTTGATGGATTAATGGGGCTTCATTTCATAAACCTCTGCGCATCGTACCGTAAGCCGGTATGATAAGTCTAACAAGGAACACGAGATATTATAAAATCGACTAACGCGTCACTTTATGACACTTTTGGATTTTTACCAAGAGTGATAAAAGACCGCAAAGCTCACACCTACTTCCACCCTCAAGGATATAAGATATCGATGTCACCTCTAAGGTCTAAGATGGCAACATTATATCTCCGGTTATACCCTCCGCTCATCACTCGCTGCAGTACTTGGGGCGATAAAAAGATTATATTTATTAAATATATATTTAAAATTTTAAAAGGTTATATGGCCTAAAAAACGCATAAAAAAGCGTTTAAATCTCTTTTTTCTTTTCTGCATTATTGCCATTTAATAAAGATATTATTTTCAATCTTTGCGTGTATCCAATATAATTGTGGGCAATGACCAGGTAGAACTGTCTATCCATAGTCCATTGTTGACTTTTCTTATTTTTTTATTACGTTGAGAGTTGCAAACGAGCACACTGTTCACTAATGACATCTACATTAATTCTTGACAAGGAAACATAATGCGTTGTCACCCTTGAAAGCTGAGATGGAATGCCTCGTCATCAGTAATAAAGGTCTCCGGATCCCTTCGCTCAGCAGACGAAACACAGCAGCGTTATGCTGACCCCAGTCGAGCTGACCTATTCGTTCTGCAGTTAGAAACAAACTGCAGTGTAGTTGAAATAGTCTTAAAGTGCCATCTTCTTTCGAAGTTCGGCGATCATTAGGGCAACTTGAACTCTTGACACCGCGGCTCTATAAAGCGAACGGGTGCTCTTTCCGAACCACTGGTGTAATTTTTGTATCATCACATACAAAAATTACACTAGTGGTTACCACACAGATAGATAGATTGGGAACAAGAGATACACTTTGGGGTTACCAAATACTAATACAGAAATGCTTGGACATCAATCACGATGTGTTTGTGTGCTTTATAGACTATGAGAAAGCATTCGATAGAGTACAGCATGCTAAAATGATCGACATCCAACAAACTATCGGTATCGACTCTAAGGACGTACGATTTATCAAACAATTATATTGGAACCAAAAGGCGAATATACGAGTGGAAGGCAAACTGACAGATGAAGCAGGAATGTTACGAGGAGTGCTCCAAGGATGTATTCTATCACCAATCCTGTTTAACGTATTCTCGGAGATAATCTTCAGGGAAGCTCTAGATCAGATGGATGTAGGGATAAGAGTGAATGGCCAGACCATCAACAACATTCGTTATGCCGATGACACTGTTTTACTCGCCTCAACGTTAGGTCTTCAGATCACCCTATCTCTATCTAATGTTAATAATTAAATTAAACAATAAACCGAAATCCTTTGTATGTGCTTATAGTGGATAAACGGAATTACGAGAACTGTGTTAATTAAATCGTAAATGTTCATTACGACTGTCCCTCGCCCAATTTCATTACTTAAGATTAATGCTTGTTGGAAACGTACCCTATAGTGACTAGGATCCAATGGTCACAGTACCTGACTTTGAATTTTGGTCCCCTAGTGTATTAGCCGTGGTAGCTCAGTAACTCTTAGTCAATTTTTCTCGTTTTTAATTCACGCTACGTGAGGAAACCGATCGAACTCGGATTTTATGTCCGCTAATTCACAGCAGAGAAGGGAGCAATTTTACTGGTTACCCATATATTTAGAGGTCTCGACTGAGCGCCATGATCGCTCGGTCACCTCTCAACCCGGTGAAACTTAAAAGCCCTTAGGGCGAACAGCGGCCATCAGCCTGAATATAAAAAAAATCACAGCAGAGTTGCGTTGTAGCCTATGCTCTAACACCCTCTCTAGAGGAGACCTATGTCCTGGAATGTAATTTATATATAAAGGCTGTTTTACTTTTTGCTTTCATAGAAGTGGAGGACGTTCTCTCATTTTATATATAAGCGACGTTTGAAATAGAAGAGAGAAAGAGTATAATCATGTTTTTCAAACTGAGTTAACGGAGAAATTATATATCATGTTTTTTTATTACGTTCAGACTAAAATCAGATCCCTGCCGCCCATGACATCTACATTCATCCCCGACAAGGAATCATAATGCAGATGCGTTGTCACCCTTGACGACTGAGATGGAATGCCTCGTCACCAATAACAAAGGTCTCCGGATCCACGCTGCTATTTTACGCTGGTATTATGTAGGGCGTGGTCCTACCCAGGTCCAGCTGACCCACACATTCAGCAGCTAGAAACAAACTGCAGTGTAGCTCTACCTCATAAAAAGCCTTTCCTTAGTCCACTGTCTAACATAGGCCTCCCCCACAGACTGTTTTACAGTACGAACCTGAGCGACCAGCGTCGTTCGTTGTCACCCCATCTAGAGGGCGATGCATTATACTTATACTTAATTATAGAACCTTTTGAATCTACTTGCAACGGTGAAGCAATGCTTTTGCTTTCCAGCGGTAGCGTGCTCGGGACCAAGCACTCATGTACTAGCGTGATATAGCAGCAAAACACTGCTGTGATTCGTTTCGTCACGTGTTTGCTCGTTTATCACACTTAGTTGAATATATTTGGATTGGATATTGGTTGAATTAGTACAAAGAGAAGATCATTCCGAATCATGATTTCTTTTTCAATGCTTAATTAATTCTAAACATAAATCGTTGGAGCCCAAATAAATGTCACCCTAGATCAAATATCTTTAATGCTACCCTATCGAAATATTTATGAATTCATCAACCCCTTAATTATTCTCTACGATTAAAACAGAAAGGGCAAAATTGCTATTATGTGATCCCAATAAATTTGTTTTCGTCATAAAACATTAATAAAAAGCACCCTTCTAAAAAAATATATATAACACATATATTATGTAAAAAATATATATATTTTATATAAATATAGTAGCAATTTAAAAAGATATTTAAAAGCGAATGGATTCGGACATATGATGTTAAGTTTAGTAGGCTGTAGTGTAAACTATGAGGCTGTTGGGTCTATATAAATTATGCATGGACGTAAAAAACTCTAATAAACACTTTCGTTAAGGGTAAATCTATGGGGGAGCATTATGAGCAGTGGATTAATTTTAGGCTTAAGGATGACTACAAATGGCATCTACATCATCTACGCCTAATAATGTTGTAGCCAATAAATAGCTGCAATAAACCCTAATGTTAAACCATAACGGCTTGAAGAACCAGTCATGCTCCTGTGTGTTTCTCCTCGTTATAAAAGCTGCTGAATAACAAAGATGAAGGAATTATTCGTAACTGTCACTGTTGTCTTGATAAAGGACTACACCTTCACAGAATACCAGCGTGAAATAGCGGCATAACGGTAGCTGTGTTTCGTACGGTGAGTTTAAGTATCCAAGGACCCAATTAAATGTAAAATGGCATGACATCTCAGTTCTCAGGGGTGAGAATGCAGATGTATCTTGAATCTTTGGGATATATGTGGATGTCGTGGACCACAGTCATTACTTACCATCACGTGTGTGCTCGTTTGGCACACTACTATCATAAAAAAAATGGAACCGTGTCTTAGGCATAACTTTTATGGTCTTACTCGGGATCGCTTGCATACCGGGAACTTGCATCGTTAAGCCAATTTGAATTTAATCAACGAACAACGTTTAAGTTTATGTAAGTTTTAATTAAAATAACCAACTTGTGTCAAGTGAAAGTTTGTAGGATTAAAAATTAAAAAAAACTGGAAAATTCTTGTTTTATTAAAGTTTATATTAAAATTATTTTTAATTATTGCTTAGCCTAATTAAAAAAGGATCTCTCAGCTTTTATAGCGCTTTTAAAAAGCAAGACTAAAACTTTTCTTTGTTCAATAAAAAAAAACAAAAGTGTACCTAGTTAACCACAAAATAATTATACACTTTCAACAAATGTCTGTAACTCATTTAAAATATAACAATGCACTCAGAACTTAGTCTAAATAATGCAACTATATAATTTTTACACTTCATTCGACACTTGAGGAAGAACCCATAAAAACTATCCCTGAGCAGAATAAAAGACCTCTTAACAGAATCTTAAAGAGGTAAAGCGCTGACACGGCTTTACGTGACATATAGCTCCGGCGCGAAATAGCGACGCCATTTTTTTATTTCCCTTTTCACATTCAAGTCAGGTTATTGTAAAGAGACATGCTTCTACTACTGATATTTTGGCTACCTTTGATAAATTAAGTATTAAATTAAAATATATTTTTATATAGAAAATAATTATCGATTTCAAGTATAAATATACTATTATATAAAATGTTTTATATCAAGTAATGTTAAATCAACGGTTCGTATCGCCCTTGGTAAATGATGATAGTACTGAGTCGAATATATCATAGAGCACTACTAAGTTTACCATAAATATTACAGCGCGTTTCCGTTCGGAGTTCCCATATCCTAAGTTTTTAAAATTAAATGAATCCTAGGTCAAAGTGTGGATGGCAATCATCGAGATGATGAGAAAGAAATTTTAAATGCTTTCGTGATGTATGAAGTTTAAATTCGACGGCTGGAATTAATCCGAACAACTCCTCAGAACACCGTATTTACCATGGGGAGTCTCATGGTAAATATGGTGTTCTTATTACATTAGCGTATGTATTATACGATGTTATTATGTGAGAGCTTGATTCTTTCTTTATATATGCTTTTCGTGCTATGCGTCATTTAAATTATTCTCTTAAAGTTTATTAATGAGTGAGTGAGATCGACTGAAATATCGATAAAAGCTAATTAAAACGCAATCAACTCTACTATTACTACTTTACACTATATTTACTCGTTTCCTATAAATATGGGTTAATGTAAATATTTACAAAAAAAATGTTTTCTAAATTTGCTATTGAGTTAAATGACGGGCGTGGGTCGTAGTGGTAGCAGCACCTGAGTCTGATTCTGATTCTCACTGAGACTTAGATTGTATTCAAATTCATCCATTTATACAATAAAAATATTTGGTCTGGGTGTGTTGATGTAGAAGTTATATTCTGTTTATCTAAATTTTATCCGATTTTCTTGCAATGTATTTGCAATGCAATAGAGGGGGTGATGACGGGCAAGTGCTGAATGTTTACTTATCTGTAATATATCCCACGCATGGACGGCCACGTAGTGAAAGTGTAATAACTGCTGATCCTGATATCGATTCCCGGGCTTGGAAAAATATTTGCACATCGCGCATTGCGCATCACAAATTTTTGGATTATGTGGTTACAGGGTGTGGTGTAAGGCGTCTGGGGAAATGTCTTGTGGTATTTTATAAGTAAAAAGTTGCAGTAACATCTATTTGGTTGTACTGTTTGTACCTGGTTGGTTTTAGATACCATTAAATATATGACATTTTAAAAGAAGAAAAATAAAAAGCCTGCCATGTTTCTATTGTTTTTCTGTCCGCCAAAACGATTGGATCTAACAAAGAAATTCGATACATTTTGAATTTTATCACAAAAAAGGGAAAAATGACGATTACGAGCCGCAAAAAAAAACTCGTGACATTTATGGGCTTCACGCAATGTCGGTAAGAGTAGCACAAAACTGTTTCAAGCGTTTTCAGTCCGGATATTTTGATGTGAAACATGAATGTCAATCTGGTCGACCTGTTACAGATAAAGTCGATGGCATTTTTGAAAAAGTGGAGCAAGATCGGAAAATTAGTCGTAGATACGACATAGTTAAAGAGGTGGTTGACCACAAAACAGTTTTGACCAATTTGAATAAGTCTGGATAACATAAAAAGCTCTTTTGGTGCCACACGAACTCACTAAAAGAAATCACATCACTAAAGATTACCTTGAACAAGAACGTGCGAAAAAGGTCACGGCCAAAGGGCAGTCAAGCTCTACAGACTAAAGCGAAACCTGGATTAACTTGCAATGAGGTGATGTTGTGTGTACGGTGGGATTCAAAGGGTTAGTTCATTATGAAATTTGCAGCTGCCGAGCAAAACCATGACTCGAATCTCTACTGCCAGCAGCTATGAGATTCAAGTAAGCAATAAACAAAAAACCGCCGCAATTGATCAAAAGAAAGGGCGTGGTTTTTTATCATGATAGCGCCAGACCACCCACATCTTTAGCCACTCAGTAAATATTGAGAGAGTTTGGTTGAGAAGTTTTAATGCATCCACCGTATAGCCCAGACCTTGCACCCTCTGTTTCGGTCTCTTCAGAATTCTTTAGGTTAACTTTAAGAGAGGACTTTCAAAATTACATGTCGCAGTTTTTTGATCAGAAGTTTCAAAATTTCTACAGCAATGGTGATTATGTGACAACCTATAAAATGCCAACAAGTTATAGTACAAAATAGCACATATATATTATACTCAAATGAAAATAAACTATGACAAAAAATATGTTGAATTTGTATATGAAATACGAAAAATCTTTATCTTTATCTAACCTAACCTAACCCAACCCATTAGTAAATCAGATACATACCCTTGAGGTCTGAGATGGAATGCCTCGTCACCACTACTAAAGGTCTCCGGATCCCTACACTCACCAGACGAAACACAGCAGCATTATGCTGTTATTTCACGCTGGTATTCTGTGAGGGCGTGGTCCTACCCCGGTCGAGCTGATCACTCATTCTGCAGCTAGAAAAAAACTGCAGTGTAGCTCTACAACTGTTATGTATGTTCCGTGTCCCTGACGCTGAATATGAACCTTCCACCGTCTCCTATTGCACACGCATTAGGTAAGGTATCGATTTATCACATCGGATTAGGTAAGGGAACGACGGGAAAGTGCCTCTCTTTGCTAATGAACTATAATATATCCCACGCAGTTGATGTCATCTGGTAATAACATGAGATTATAATCATAATTGATTAAAAGTTAATATAATGGCGTATAAAATTTTCCATCACGTTTGCGCTTCATTTTACACGTAAATTTTTAATTACAGCTCTGTCTGTCATCGGGAAATGAAATCGGATTGTCGAGCTGAAAGTCAATATGAATATTCAATTATTTGTTCAGACGACCTTTTCACCATTACTTCCCTTTGAATTTAAATATGATAATAATCATTAATAACATAGTTTCTAGCGGGAGCGTCAATGAACACCTCACAGAACACAGGTGTAAAATAGCAGTGTAATGCCGATGTGTTTCGTGTGGTGAGTGTCCGGGAACCCAAAAAGGCGTTATTCCGTCCCCTCGGGAATGACAGATCAAGTGCGTCTTCAATGTTTGCTGAGGGAGAACAAGATTGGGTGCAGTCACCAATTATCTGAAGGTGAATAACGGTGAACTGTAAGAAAATATCAAAAAAATTACATACGTAATCGAAAAGAAACAAGTTCTTTATAAAATTTTATTTCAGTTATGTACTCGTAGGATGCATTATGCAATGTTTTCTCCTTCGATACCTACATATTATGCAAATAATAAAATATACTTAATAATATATATAAATATATGATACATGTGTACTTATTAAATATAGTTATATAATTATAAATATATCTTGAAAGACAGACAGAGAACGAATCAATAACCAAAATATATGTTTAATGGTGTGATTTTTGTTTCTCCCCAAATAATTAGGTTCACATTAGGTTTAGGTTAGGTCTAGGTTAGGTTTAGGTTAGGTTTAGGTTAGGTTTAGGTTAGGTTTAGGTTAGGTTTAGGTTAGGTTTAGGTTAGGTTTAGGTTAGGTTTAGGTTAGGTTTAGGTTAGGTTTAGGTTAGGCTAGGTTTAGTTTAGGTTTAGGTTAGGTTTAGTTTAGGTTTAGGTTAGGTTTAGGTTATGTTTAGGTTAGGTTTTGGTTAGGTTTAGGTTAGGTTTTGGTTAGGTTTAGGTTAAGTTTAGGTTAGGTTTAGGTTAGGTTTAGGTTAGGTTTAGGTTAGGTTAAGGTAAGATTTGGGTTAAGATTAGGTTAGGTTTATGGTGATTAGAGGTTCTTTGTGCCACTCATCTTCAAAGAATTATAATGCAATTTCATTGTCACGCCTGAGACTTACCTATAATTGGACTATCACTCACCAGCTGAAACGGCAGTATTTTAAAATAAATATATTTATTTAAGGCATTATGACTAGGTTCTTATTTTCTATTACATTTATAAAAAAGATATATATCATAATGTCATTCTCGACCAGTCAATCCGGGATGTAGTATAATTCTTTTGAAAGGTGCATAAACTCAAAAAAAAAAAGGTTGTATTATATAAACTACGCTATTAAAAAAAAACTATGAATTAACGTTACTATATTTAAGGCTCTTATTTCCTGTTTTTACTACTTTTAATCTAAGAAGTAACATCTTGAATTATGAAGTTTATAACTATGCAAATTGGATTAGCTAAAAACAAAAGCAAAATTTTCACCTGAAGGCAGATTTTACTTAAAATGTACTTCATTGCCTTTACCACAGAGCTCTAGGTAATAAAATTAACATATTAATTTAAGACCTAAATTTAGTGTCACCGTAAAATCTATATAATATCTATCTTATATTAAGTTTAAAATACGTGCAAAACTTTTAATATATCATGTAGAAAACCGCTCTGAAGAACAAAATATTAAGTAACACTGTAATTATAATTTGTGTTATTTTTTTAGATAGGTCATCGCGATGAACTTCCATTCATACAAAAGATTCGAATAATAAGACACTCATTGAAAATGCAAACCAAACTAAACTGTTTTCTTTGATTGTAAAATTGATGCTAAGAATGCATATAAATAAATTAAAGTTATACTATTTTAATAAATATTTTTATAAAATTATAAATTAAATACTATTTGTAATGAACCCATGTTAATGGTCTATTAAACTGGTGCAATTTTCCTTCACATGAAGTGATATTATGTGGCAACGTAGTCTTAGAGGTTTTCGTAGAATTAGGGTAATTGTATAAAACACGTTTAAAATAATACAAAAAGTATAGACAATATACGTCCTCGTATTATAATAGTCAAACCTTGACTTTTTTCTTCAAAGCAAAAAGTTGCCAGGCGCAAATAATCATGTCCATACCGTAATGCGGTTTAATATTTGCACAATAAATTAAAGGAGTCTTTATGTGTTGTGCTAACCCAGTTCTATTAGTTAACCGCAAAATAGCGAGCAACGATTTACGTAATACGTGCAATGCGGTTAAAGTAAACTTAAACCAAAAAGGTTATGAGAGTTACCTGTCACCTATTGTGTAATAAAAATACGAAATATGAAGATTTTACATCATAGAACTACGTTGATGCTTAAAGCCGAACATTGGAACATTACTCGAATCGCTCCACAGGAGATTGACCTTTTAAAGTATAGCAGTGTGAATGCACAGTCGAAGATTAGGTCATATCATGATGTCCCAACCATTTTGTGAAATGGTGGCATTTTATAACATCTCCTAACGATTATCTACCGTATCGAATAATTTTAAATGTTTATCGATTTTTCAAACCACATCATCAAACTTGGCCTTATCATTATAAATTATAGCAATTTTACTTTAATTTTTTATTTAAAAGGTGTACTCCACTTGTAGTTTCGCTCGTCGTCCTTTCATTTCCCTTAATCTACTTGACCATTGCGCCGCTTTTACGAGGAGTTTCTTCGCGAGTTTCGGATTCCACGCTTTTTAAGTTCTCCTTAAGAGCAGGCCAGATGATACAGGTTGCTCTTATTCGATTATGCATAATTAGAATGTTTCTTAAATATATAAATATAAGATATCTGTATTTTTATTTCATGCTTTGAAAATCCAAATTTTTCCAAACCTATGTAAAATAAGATCATAATTTTCTACTCTATTTAACACAGTATTATTAGCTTCTAAATGCCACATCTAGCCACGAGTATTGATTCTATGATATGACCTGAAAAATATGGTTACTGACCGTTTGTTATTCATCAACTGATGCAATAAAGATCACGTGGCCAACATCACATTTCGTGAATGGTTGGACACTTCAAAATGCAATCTACTCTACGGTTGAACTACTACATAAATACCAGCTTATATCTGCGTTTATTTATGATGAGTCAAAGAAGAAAGAGAAAGAAGAAGAAAAACTGTAGACCCCTGGTTATGGAATCCGGCAGTAAAATCAATACGGTATTCACGAAGTAATGTATTTACTTCTTAATTATTTATAGAGGATAAATTTTAACGATCTACTGTTGCTCTCGGGAACAGTTATCGATTCTGCGGGTAACGGAGCCTGCCCATTGTTTCGATTTACTTCTATTGTAATTTATTAAATAAATACAATGTCAAAAATATTTGAATTGCTTTTATATCATATTATGGTTAAAAAGAGTTCACCTGATGGTAAAAATTCCTGCGGCCCATGGCATCCACACTAATCGTCGATAAGGAAGCTTAGTGTCGATTATCTCTAAGAACTAAGATGGAATGTCTGGCCAGAAGTATAAAGTTTATATTAAATATTTTACATGGTAGAACTACACTGCAGTTTGTTTCTAACTGCAGAATGAATGGGTCAGCTCGACCGGGGTAGGACCACGCCCTCACAGAATACCGGCGTAAAATAGCAGCATAACGCTGCTGTGTTTCGTTTGGTGAGTGAAGGGATCCGGAGACCTTTATTACTGGTGACGAGACATTCCATCTCAGTCCTCAAGGGTGATAACGCATCTGCTTTATGATTCTTTGTCAGGGATGAATGTAGATGTTATGGGCCGCAGGAATCACTTAGCATCAGATGAACCGTGTGCTCGTTTGTAACTCTCAATGCAATAAAAAAAATAAAAATATTATTAGTTAATAAAAAATGAGTGTACCCTATTTAAACATTTTCTTTTCAATTTATTAATTTTTTTATAATATTACGGGTTATTTATTAAGAAATAGACATAACTTATTCTCGCTGACAAGTCAACGGAAGAAGCTAAACAAACTCCTGAACTAAGGCACATGTCCAAGTTGAAGGCCTATACAAGTAAGTTATTAACTTCAAGATTAAAGCCACGCAGCACGAACAGTTCAACTCGACCGTGGAAGGCACACTCATGGAAAGCCACCGTAAAATATTGGATAACGCTACTTATTTACCGGTGGTGGAGGAGATATACAGTTTCTGAATGCAATACAAAAGGGGTCGCTTCGACGCTGAACCCATCTAGTAGACACCTAATAGACCCACTTAGAACAGCAGAGTGAACTAGCAGTACAACGCCGTGTTTCATGTACCGAGTGCGGTCCGAAGACCCAGCTAAAAGTAATGAGACATTTCATTTCAGTGCTACATTTCATACAGTGATAACGCATTGATCACTTATCGAAATTCATTCTAAACAGAAATTCAAGAAACATATGAAGATGAGTTACCATCGCTGAAGACTGAGATGAAATGCCTAATATATAAAGTAATCTCCTCATCTGGTATTGCATGTCTATGGGTGGCTGTAATCAGTTACCATCATATGACCTGCTTGCTTGTTTGCCACCTGTTCTATTTAAAAAAAAAATGTAATCCGGTATTCTGTTTTATACATTCATGTGAAAAACGTTAATAATGTGCTGGTTAATAATTCTGTGAGGGCGTGGTCCTTCTAAGGCCGTAACGAGCGTGAATCTACCACAAATGTTGTATGTTAAATGTTTTGATGTTTAGATATCAAATAATTTTACATTTATTGTTTTCTGTCTAATTCTACGATGTTATTGTCAACCAGTAATAACTAGAGAGTATCGGTGTACACGAAAACATACAGGAAGACATCATATTAAATCATAATCAGCAATATTCGTATTATTTTCTAAGTAAACAATTTTATTAAGTTTTATCTATAAATAACATTTTCTTGTAGCTTGTCCACGTGTACTAAACCATACCAGCCACGCCCAGAAATTTCAAATCACGTTATTCCTGTATTCTTTTAGTATTAATTATTTAAATAAACTCTTGTTATATAATTTTATTTTTGTTCAATAATGTATGTTATAGATATATAACATTTATATGGTCAACCGATTATGTAAAAAAAAGAAGTTATTTAACATTAAAATAGCGTTTATGAAGACGGCTATACAGTTTTTAATTGTTGATACATCTTTATAATATATTTTAGTCCTATATTTAATATTTATATAACCTTAAAAAGAGTCTAAAATTATTAAGCTTAGCAGGTAAATTTCTTATTATTTAAATAATAAGCAAGTGGTAGATTTGGTAGATAAATATAATTTTATAACTAAAAAAATTCTAAATTTAATTTAGTCTAAATTGTTCACCAAATTTACAACCAATAAGATCCCTTACGGGTTAAATCTTTCATTTTATTATCTTTAAATTTCGGATTACAATATTTATTATAAAGTCAAATACTGTATATATAAACTGTCAAAACCAAATTCCAGCAATATATAATAGCATTAGTAAATAATATATAGCATTATATTATTTACAGTGGCCATACATTTTGGTCCTTAAAATATTCGCGTAGCAACAATACTTATTATAATAAATAATTGTTAATAAAAAAAACAACTCTTTTTTTATTGCTTGTAAGTCTCAAAGCAAAAGCCTTCAACGTCTACGATGGCATAAAAGTTATTATCATCGATTGGCGTAACCAAGCTATAGGTATTTGTTGATGGAACGTGGATATATTTTATCAGCTAACTTACTCGTAGTAAGTAGTATGCACACAAGCAACTTGTGCGTAGTACATATTAATTCCATGTGTGTAAAATAGTTTATAAATACATTGTTGAAATATAGTTTCGAGGGCAGGTTTCATGCAAAAAATTATATGAAATAAAAATATTTAAATTACTTTATCTTTAATTTAGTAATTGTTAATATTAAATGAATAATATTATAAATAATCTTTTGCAATAAATATTTGTCGGATTTTTGAATATCATATGTTTTGTTTAACATATAGTTTTCCTTCATATAAAAGAGGTTATATAAATATTTTCATTTTTCACGTAACCTCAATTATTTATTTTGAATACTTTAAATAAGACATATATGTACTTCATTCAATGACTCAATATATAAAAAAAAGGTTAAGTAAATAAAAGTCCATATCATTTCGATACATAAACCTGAGTTCCAATAGGTTATTTTACATTAATCAAGACATCTATATGCTTAATGTCCAGGCAAATGGTCGTACATTATTAATCCCTCACGTAATTGCTTTAGCAATAATGAATCCCAGGACATGGAGGGATGCGAGGACGAGTGACGTCATCACCGTCGGTATTATGGTGTTGGTAACGATCCATGACGTCATATCCTGCACGACATCTCAGCAGTAGTCTTGGTGATCCGTCCCTGGTCCGATGTTCATTGCTTAGGCTATTGATTCTCGCTTAGTAATATTTTGTTCTTATATTATATGATTTTAATAAAGAAGTCGTATATCTAATGTATTTTCAATTTATGTATTTTTAATTCTTATAACGCGTAGAATATTATATTTTTCAAAATACCAGCGTAAACAAATATTTAGCTTAAAAAAAATAAACCGGCATAATGAATGTGTATCATACGATATACCGGTCAAACAAAGTGCTGAAGCAGAACCTCACTTTGGACAAATTGGTAAGTAAAATGTTTCCATTATTATTTATTATAATTTACGTCAAACAATATTTGTAAGCGCAATACGTGGCCTTGAAAATACAAATAAGCTAAGGTATTTGACGTTTCGAAACCAATCAGCTGACAATAAATAATCCACCGAAATGTCGCGTATTCTTTAATCCAATTACACTAATTCGCCACAAATCAACAAAATTAAACATTAAGGACGCTGTTAAAATCCTCAGATGTCACATAAAACAGATTAAAATGGAGTCTGCAAATAAAAAGCGAGAAAACTAGATATAAATGGTTGAACACTTACGAAATATCGTTCCCAGCACAAAAGTCGCACAAAAACGAACTGTATGGGGTCCAAATCGATTTAAAAACTTGAATTTGCGTAATTTATATTGAATTTCGGATAAGAAATGGGTGTTTTTATGTCGCGGAGCGCGGTACAGATGTGTTTTTCGCGCTGGGGACCGGCGTGACGGGCGACTGCCGCAAACTCGGTGAAAAATCAATAGCAACCCTTCGAAGTCGCGCCCGCATGCGGAACTCGCCTCGCAGCCTTACACTGCTCACCCATTTCCGTATTATGTAATGGTGAGCGAAAGAGATGTCTGCATATCAGATGATACACTTCATAAACCTCCCTCGCGAGCGCGCCAATAAGGTTGTCTCAAAATGGCCGACTGACGTTTGACGTTTCGGCGCGAAAATTGACATTTGATTACGGTTACTTGCTCACAAATTGATATTACATCGATTATATCGCTTCATTTGGAATTGTTTCGTGATTGCAGGAAACAATATTAGTGTGTGGCTTAAAGGTGACTAGCTTTTGCCTTTATATACTTGTATTTAGAACAATTTCTGTCATACAAGCGACGTCGTGTTCATATAGTTTACTTAATATAATAAAATATAAGCTTATTTAAATTTTGATTGATATAATTATGATTTAAGTATATATTTTATTACTCGGCCGTTAATTAAATTAAATAGTTTTGTAGTAATTAAGTATATATATATAGAGTAATCAATTTTAAATAAAAATATGGTAATCAGATTAATCGTAATTTTATCTAAGGATACATATATTCTAGGGAAATATAGGAGTCATTTATTTCAAGTTAGTTAGTAAGTGTACAATTTACTAATTAATGTTAGTAACTTAATGTGGGAGTAATATATAATAGTAATAATGAGGCAAGAAACATTTTCAAAGGAACGATTATTTAGAACATATGTGAACTTATTTTAAACAATTTTTTATTATACTATGAAAATTTATATATATATATATATATATATATATATATAGTATAAACCATTTTACAGTGCTAAGATAGCATGGATGTCTCCCAATGAGATAAAATTTATTTCAAAAAACTAACAACGTTAATTAAATAAGGTTATACAGGATATTTTAATAGTAAAACCAATTAAAGGTGTCTATTTTCATAACTTTTTCTTAATTGTGTTTAGAGTGACACCTGATAGCATCGATTTATGCGGCTCATGACAACCACGTTCGTTCTCGATAAGGTATCATAATTTAGTTGCGTTGTCACTCCTAAGGTCTTGTTCGCCCTTCTATGGTCGAACCAACCCATTCATGCTAAAGCCAGAAATAAACTTCTAATTTCCGAGCCTACCCATTCATGGTACAGCCAGAAATAAACTGCATGATGTCTCTACCGCCGTTAGTTTTTTTACTTTATAGTAAACTATACTGGTATAAACTATAGAATATAAAATATAAAATATCTGTGAATAATTATAATTCTTTAATGAATTCGATACCTAAGTCGTAATGGAATTAATCTTAACAAAGCTTTAACCACATTTATTACTCAACCTATATCTACATTTATTTCTTTTATTTATTAATAACACAAATTACACATTGTCAAAAGTTATTATACTACATGAAAATCACTAGGGAATTATCTATTGGATATGTTTCATTCTTTTTACGTGCATTGGTAGAGACACATTGTAGCTACTTTCTGGCTACAGCATCAATAGGTAAGCTTGAACAGGGAACACGCCCTAATTGAATACATGCTTAATATGGCAGCATATCGCTGCTGGGTTTCCGTTTGTGTATAGAGGGTCGGAGGCTCTATTACTGGTAGAGGTCCATTTCATCTCAGCGCGCAGGAGTGATCATGTGTATCTTGAATCTTTGTTGACGATGGTAGATGATCATCATCACTTATCAGCAGGTGAACAGTATCCTCGTTTCATACTTTTATTTATATAAATAAAAAATAATTGCTGTTCGTTGGTAAGCGCATCAATTGAGTAACATTGATGTATATTATTATTATTATTTAGGGGAAATATTTTCTCCATCTCCGTCTGGTCGGTCAATAGAACCAATAAATAGAAAACTATAAACATATAAAGAAACAAATATAATATAATACATATAAAGACAGACCAGACGGGAATCCCTCGACAGGGGAGACCAAACGGTCGAGGGTTAGGGCGAAAGGGAAAGAAACCTGCGGACTATACGAGCGGTGTCAAGGAGCACCGCCTTCTGCATTTGAGCCCGATGCTGCCCGTCGCGGAGTCCCAACCGCCTCAGGTGATTCGAGAGGCTGGTTGGGATTGAACTATTCGCAGATACGACTATAGGAATCATTTCCGTCGGCATACCTCCCCACATGTCGGTATTATTATCATCATTTTAATGAGTATTAACATTGCTAGTAACGTAATTAATATTCCGGTTAACCACTCCAACTAAGCTGAAAATGCTTGTGCCAAGAGATGCTTCACGATATTAGTCTAATGTTGGATTCGAAGCTACGACCTTAAGTTTCACAGACCGTACCCTAAACCATTAGGCTATTGACGCTTCAATTTGTACTATTTCTGGACGTTCGCAATATGCTTGATCTCTTTTATAAATCATATCATAATAGATCTTTAATGATTTTATATCAGTACAATCAACGGATTATCTTATGTTAAAACCAAAATAGCCTCTTATGCTTTCTTAACTATGTAATCAATATGTTTATCGAATAAAAGTTTCTCATCAGTAAAAAAATGGAGAACGGTTGGACCGAGTTGATTATTTTTTTAATTTTATTCTATGGTATGTTATTTTTATTTTATTATTAGTAAAAAGTATTTTATGTAAGGTGTGACCAATAAAGTTGAAATAAATAAATATTCGTAATAGTTTCAGGGAAAAATTTAACGTTTCTTTTTCTATGGGATTTTTGTATGCACTCAAAAACATAACTCAATTAATTATTGAATCGATGGATAATTTTCACGAATTCTCAGAATGATCACGTACTAATTTATTGCAATTTGGCCAGGACATCTGTCGGGTCAACTGGTTTAATAAACTAATATATAAAACCTTCTTGCAATCAAAGAATTAAAAATTCAAAGTGGAAGTCTAACCGTGTTCTCCTCAACTTCCACCCACAAATCCAGTCAGTCATAAAAACCTGACGATGTCATTGGGATTGAGGTTATTGACCTCGGCGATGTTACTCACTGCTTATGGCTAGACTATTGTTACCTTTTTGTACAATTTAAACCGTATTAGATGGTGCAAAAAGTTTAAATCTAATCTTCACAAAAAATACTATGATGTAATTGGGTGAACGAACATCCTTGAACCTTGTTATACGGCGCATTAAACGCCACCCCATCTACTGTGAATTATATTAACTATCAATTGTTAGCACGTTGTAAAACCTTTGAAAACTTGGTAAAATTATCAAGTTAGTTACTTATGAGAAAACGCCAAACGATATTTTCCTTAAGATAGACAACGCAAGTAGGTACATCTTGAATTCTTCTCGAGGATCGATGTAGATATCATGGGCCGCAGTTATCATTTATCATCAGGTGAACTGTGTGCTCGAATGTCACCTTTATTGTTATAAAATTAAATGATTATGGTATTTTTATTAAACATTTGGTATAGCGAAGGCACAAATATCAAAAGCAATACAGAAATCTGTATGAGATCATATGTACGAAAGTGGAGTATTTCTTCGTTTCTAATAAATGTTTCCACTTCATGCTCTCTGGAAACGTTGTTATCCAATCGATCGACACTCAATTTATCGGTTTGTTCTACGTGCCATTTTACGATTTTGTACTATGCTCGATATTGTTATCGATTTTATGTATCAGTTGTCATCAAATCAATCGACACACAATTGTTTTGTATCGATTTATTTAATCTGCTGTTTTACGATATTGGTCTATACACGATATTTTTATCGATTTTATGTATCGTATGTCATTCAATCAATCGATTCGACACACAGATGCCTGTTGCCATATTTTTTTTAAAAATATATATAAGCCTACGACCTTGATTTTCGTAGACCGTACCCCAAACTATTAAGCTATTAATGCTTCAACTATATAAAATGTTTGAAAAATACAAAAGTGCCTTTGTTAATTTTTAGTATAAAAATTTTTCGTAAATTCGTCGTACTTAACACAGAAAGCTGATTGTTATAAACAAATCACAAACAACGATTATGCTAGAGATTTTCAACCACACGTCTGCATGGATATGAAGTTAATATAAAAATGTATTCGGAAAGATATCCATTTTTAATAGAAATTTTCTAAAAATCAGATACATAGAATAAGAATCGAAATTAGACATCAGAAACAAAGTACAAGAACAACTTAATTGGTATACAACTAACACAGTTCGCCTAAGTGACGTTATGATGATAAACACGAAGAGAGAGAAATATCAACAAAGATTATCATGCGTTGCCATCAACCCCCGAGGGGTGACGTCTGAAGTGGAATACTCACTGACCGAAATACATCAGAGTATGCTATTATTTCACGTTGGTATTTTGTGAGAATTTATTATTGGTGACGAGGAATTCTTTCTAGATCCTAAAGGACTACAACGCATATGCATTAAGATTCCTTAAGGAGGATGGACTTGGGTATCATAAGCCATTTGGTATCATGGGCGTCATTTACCACACGGTGAAATTTGTGGCTCACTTGTTACCCCTAATACAATAAAAGGATATATAGTTCTCCACGTTCGTGATGATATTCAATCAGATATTAGATTAGCCGCAGGTAATGGATATCGATTTTGTGTTTACTCTGGATTATCGATTCTAGGAGTGGCCGATCATTTAATTATAATAAATAATAACAGCCTTTGTACGTAAATGTCGCTGCTGGGCCCCCTCTCCAGAGAGTGCGGACTTCACATGTCTTGGAAATAATTTATTTCCTTTTTTACATAGACTTGCTGGTTTCCTCACGATGTCTTCCATCTCCGCCGAAGTTCCATGTTAGTCTAATCACTTCAGCACAAGGGTCACAAAGTAGGTAAACAGTATTAAATGAATACATAAAATATGTAAAATGTTATAAAATACAATGTATTAACTGATAAATAATACAATCAAAATTCAAGATAGTATTCACGGTAGACATTGCATTACATTACGTATGGCTACGGCATTAGGTATGGCCTCTGTCTCAAAAACGATTGAGCCCGTGATAAAATGGTTCAAATAAAATGGTGTCCCAAATGTTATCCTCCATAATAATTATTATGAATATTAAAATCATTATAGCAATAGAAACCGATATATCGCGAAAAACTGTTTTTTTTACTTTTGACCTTGAATAACAATAAATGATATTTTGCAGACATAAAATTTTATGAGACTTTTGAGACAACTTTTAGAACGCCAAAATGAAGGTATATTTAACCTAATATCTCCCATTCCGAGGTTGATCGCTAAATTGACTGGACCATGCGTACTAAATTAGAGAGAGCGCATAGATTTGTTGATAGTTGGTAAACATATCAATTACCCTATTTAGATGGTATCGTTCCTTGGAATCGATTCACGGTTAATAATAGTGAGGCAGACTGAGTGGGTGAGTGAGAGATTGTGTAAACATCTTCATGCTACGCCTACAAAAGCTCTTATAAAGTAAATTCTTTTAAACTTCAGTAGCATAAACGTTTAGGGTACGGTCTACGAAACTGAAGGACGTTGATCCGAATCCACCTTTTAACGATTGTCGAGAAGCATCTCCTATATCACAAGGATTTTAGCTTAGTTGGAAAGTTAAACGCCTTTGCGAAGAACGTTAATAGTATTCTTATAAAAAAAAACAAAGCAACACGGTGTTTAGGTATTCTGACCAAAAGGCAACTTATTAACATTGCATGTTGCCATAAAATGTTATCAAATGTTGCCAAAATCAATTATTCGAAGCAGACGTAAGTATTCATGGATTTAATGACAAATATATTTATGTTTACACTAAAGGTGACAATAAAGCACACAGTTCAGCTGCTGGTAAGTGACATTCACAGTCACGATGCAGATGAGGTGTCCATCGAGGATTTTATTTATTTATTATTAAGAAAGCCAACAGCGTTTTTTTTAACATACTTCAAACAAATAATATAAATAAAAATTTAAGCCAATAATAGGTTTTACTTAATTATCCAAGTGTAAGCGTTGTTGTAGAAATAAATGTGTCCAAAGTTATTTAACTCGAAAAGCTAGTTAATTTAGATTCAAGATACACAAATTGATCCATACACAGGAAGTGTTATTTTCGAACTATTGCATTAATGATTTCATTTTTGGAAGTCCACGTGATAAAAAGCAGCATTATAGGTACAAACAATGCGTGTCAGAAGAGAATTCTTTGCGAAATTAGTGTGATGATAAGATGAAATTCCTCGTTTCGTGTAATTCGATCTCCCTAAACATTCACCATACACGGCATGAAAGCGTGAAATATCGATGTCGATATGTGCTATTTCACATTGCTATTCTGTGAGGTCATGGTCCCTTGGTTAAACCGATTCATCCATGGCGCATCTTTACATTCAAGATGACCTATTAAAAGCAAGTATAACATTTAAAGATTTACGTTACCATGTAATTTTATAAATTATCGATAAACTTTTAATGATGTTCGTGACTTTTAATTCAGAAATGTTAATTAATTTTACGGTCTTAAATGAGTAATATTAAATATAAGAATAGGGATTGCAATTATATATACGTGACACAAGTGAAACTTCTTTGGCAGTCTATTTTTTTAATATATTTTTTATTTATATGAGCAAGGACACAGATATAGAGTAAGAGGAAAGTGAAGATCAAAAATGAACCGAGCAACGTATAATTTTGTCTTTCTCATTGCCTAATTTAGTAATCAGCAACGAACAGCGGTCAACGCGCACCTCTTTATAGAATGTGTACCTTCCACAATAAAATGCTCAACAGTGTAGATATGTACTCATGCTCCCATGATTTATAATTTTTGTCCAATTTTGTTTTTCTTGTTTGAACACACTTTCATAGCTTTCTGTAAAATAAATAGCCATGAATGCTTTATATTGTTAATACTTCTGTTGTTATCAATACTTTAAAGAACTCAATAGGTCGCTGCAATTACTTTACATGTCAAATAAAAATATGCGAAAGATTATAAGATAGGGAACAATTGTAAATAGTTTTATATTCTATATGTTGTATTTTTTATTTTATCTTTGGTTTCTGTTTGCCTCCAAGTTAAATAAATAAATAATATAATTCAGAGGGCTGAATCTCCGAAACACAGATTATTACATGATCTAGTTAGGAAACAAGTAACACCCAATCCATAAAATGATTTGATTGTATATAGTTTATCTCATGATGATAACGTCCTCCTGGTAGATTTCAACTGCGCAGTATATTTTATAGTACAGTAATCATTTGCGCAGACACAGACGCGCTCAACACGGACACGGCATATACATAAAATACACCCAGACACGAAGAGGAATATTTTGTGTGTACAAATGTTGTTCCTCAGCTGGGAATCGAACCTTTTTGTAAAGAGTTATTTAATGCTTTTATTTTATAACATTGAGAGTAACAAATGAGCACACAGTTCACCTGATGGTAAGTGATTCCTGCGGTCCATGACATCTACATTCATCCTTGACAAGGAATCAAAATGCAGATGCATTGCCACCCTTGAGGACTGAGATGGAATGCCCCTTCACCAGTAATAAAGATCCCTGTACTCACCAGACGAAACACAGCAACATTATGCTGCTATTTTACGCCGGTATTCTGTGCGGACGTGATCCTACAGCAGTCGAGCAGACCCATTCATCCACGCAGCTAGAAACAAACTGCAGTGTAGCTCTATCACTTACATAGAAACGTGGTATTCGTATTTGAATTTCTCTCTCGAATTTTACACTCATCGCGTCCAAAGAAGTGTCACTTCGAAACAATTAAACTAGCGATATCGACGTCGTACATCCCTATGATTGGCTTAAAAATACACGGTAAGAATACGCCTGATCTCTATCCAATTCCGTAGCTCGACTGTACCGTACTCGTAAGTTGCATAACTTTTAAGTTGGCGCAGTGCATCTAGATTTCCTAGAGGGCAATGACCTGCACGATGTCAGCTTAGCTTTAATAATATATTAGTCACGTACGTACTAACGATGAACTTTACGCGATGCTGAAAGGTACCTATATGGATGGGCGGAAACACGCTCTAAAATGATAGTATTATATTTTTAAAGTAAGTTTAAAAATCAAGAAACAAAATGCCCACTTAAACTTTTATAATTAACTTTAATAAAAATATTATATTTATTAATAATATTTAATTAAACAACCATTCGGTTGGCTAGACACAAGGGATGTACGAGGATCGGTATGATGTTTTTTTTTAATTTTATTGTTATGTTTTTTATAATATTTTATTTACGGTTATTTAATAACGCACAGAGTTCACCTGATGACAAGTAAACACAAAAAAGATTCAAGGTATTGAGGGCTGAGATGGAATCGAACAGAATATATATATATATATATTTATATATATATATATATATATATATATATATATATATATAAAGAATAGAAGGATATAATTATATAAGTATTTAGATGTACTGTATGTTTCTTTTTTTCTTTATTATTATTTATCTGTCTCTACCTTGATTTATCTGAACCCTCCTAAGGTTGACTGGTAGATAATGCCTTGGGCATTAAGTCCGCCTTTGTGCAAATGTTAGTTGTACAAAACTTTATAAATAAATAAATAAGTGGAATGTCTCAACATCTGCAATAGGGCATGGGTCCTTACACTCACCATACAAAACACAGTAGCTTTGATCAAGTATTTCACGATTGTATTCTATGAGGGCATGGTCCTATCTGGAGCCTACCCACTTATACTGTAACGGGAAACTAGCTTATTATATTTCCACATTGAATACGGCTTTTTTTTATTATTATTTTTTCTTGTCGTTTACGTCGTTTTTGATCTCGGGATGCAAAACATATAATTATAAACTTAAAAATAAAACGTGATAAAACCGTTAAATTAGTTTTAAAACAAAAACTTATTGACGCACGTGAAACGTTCAAAAAGATGCAACTCACATCATTGGCTGAGCAGCGCGTATTGGTGCCCATGTGAGCGAGCAAGACAGAGTACAAGGGAAAGAAAAGGTCAAGATACTTCCATTATTTATTGTATTATCGGTGACAAACGAACACACAGTTCACCTGATTATAAACGATGACTGCCGCCCATGAAACATTAATATATCTATAAAAAAACATAATGTAGACACGCCGTATCCTTTAAGGACTAAGATGGAATATCTCATCACCAATAATAAGCGCCAAAACCCGGCAAAATACTGGTTTAGAATACGGCCTGCGAAACTTAACGCCGTAGGTTCGAATCCACCATTAGACAATTATCGTGAACCATCTCCTAGCACAAGCATTTTCAGCTTAGTTGGAATAAATAAGAAATATTTTTTCAAAAAATCATATATTCTTTACACTTGTATGTTTTATAGCTTTGATAAATCCGTATTTACATACAATTTCTGAGACACTTCTATTCTATTCCATCAAATCCCACTTTTTATTTAATATATACTTATATTTTAATAAGCTGTTAGGCAGAAAAGGTCAGGCTACCCCGACGACACAAGATATGAGATAAATATGTTTAGACAAACATATTCATCTTCAATTGTAAACATTGAGTGCAGGTGGCAATAACAAAATAATTTTAAATATCAACAAATTATATGTAACAAACTTAATAAATTTAATATAAATGATGTATGCAATATGAAAATCCAGAATGCTGAAATTTTCTCGTACGCCGATGATACAGCCGTTGTCTTCACTGGATCATCATGGGGCAATGTTAAACTAAATACCGAAACAATAATCTACTTACGCTCAACACACAGTCAAAAACAAACTACATGGGCTTCGGCATAAATAATGCAGTGCAGCCTAAAAATAATCTAAAAATACAAATATATTTACTTTTTTAACAGTGGTAGAGCTACACTGCAGTTTGTTTCTAGCTGCAGAATGAATGGGTCAGCTCGACCACGCCCTCACAGAATACCAGCGTATATAATAGCAGCATAACGCGGCTGTGCTTCGTATGGTAAGTGCAGGGATCCGGAGACCTTTATTACTGCTGTCGAGGCATTCCATCTCAGTCTTCAAGGGTTTTGCAACGCATCTGCGTTATGATTCCTTGTCAAGGATGAATGTAGACGTCATGGGCTGCAAGAATCACTTGCCATCAGGTGAACTGCGTGCTCGATTGATACTCTCAATGTAATAAAAAAAAATACATACGTGTGATAGATCAAGAGAAGACGAAAACTGCACTTGTCCAAATATACGTAATGTCCCACACACGAAATACTTGGAAATAATAGTGGATCAAAACTTATCGTGGTACCCTCACCTTGAACAAGTAGCCAATAGAGAAAGAAAGCTGACCTGGATTTAATACGCTGGGACTTGTGGTTCCAAGTAAAGTAAGGGATAATTTTGATATATTTCAAAGCCTTTTAAATCTAATATACATCGCCTTAGTGCAGTCCTCTTTACTATACTGTATTCCCGTATGGGGAGAAGCCCTAGAAACAAGATTTTGGAGAGAGCTTAACGAGCTTTGATTAAGGTTATGTATTTGAAGAACAAGAAGTTTCCTACTCAAAGTCCAATTATACCAAATCAGTAATTTGCTCACGGTTAGAAAACTATACATAACCCTATATAAAAATCTTAAATAAACACAAAACGACAGGGTTTTGTGTTATTTAAGATTAAATATAAGAAATAAAAAAAGAAAATACAACCTATCACAGATCCCTACCCCTAAAACAATATTTGATTCTATACAATATAATAAGAGTTCAGCTTGTCTACATAATAAAATAAACATGGAAATTGATATATATATAACAAAAACTATTTTGGGTGTAAAAAAAGTTTTAAAAAAGCGGATATTCTTATCCCTTACATATGAGGAAACAGAAAAACTTATTGAAAATATAAGATAAAATAACATGAGCGCATGTTGCATATGTACGCACAAACACACGCAGTCATTTTTATAATTTCCTGTAATTTCCTGTTCTTTAGTTATGGAAAAGCGGCGTTTCCTGGCACAAGCATTGTACGCATAAAAGGAGCCTCCAATCATTACGAATGAAAAATTGTAACTTGTTATGGAAATCAAAGTTGTTATTATAGGGATATTTTTTTTTCCTATCTCCAACCGCCTCTCAATAGAATAAATAAATGAAACACTATAAACATATAATATAATTTTTATTCGATTTTTCCCAGCTAAGGCCAAATTATATAACACAACCTGTTGGTTTTAGTGAGTGGGTCTGATAGAAGACCCGTGTCATTGACCCTGAATACGAACCTGTGATCTAACATCTGATAAGATAAGGGAAACCCAACGTACAGTGAATGCTTATATTTTTGTGTACGAACAGGTGATATTAATCTGTTTTTTCTTTATTGTTCCTTAAATAAGGTTAACAAGGGCGGACCTAATACCATAGTAATACTTAATACTTTATAATATAAGTAGAAAGAATATTATTAAGATTATTTAGATAAAAAATATCAGATTACAAATATATAAATATGTATATATATATACACATATATAAACATAAATATCATGAGGAAATATACCCCTATATCAGATATTATTTGCCTTCAAGTAATGTTATCGAAGAAGAGATTTAAAAGAAAGTTTACTGGGTGCATTCTTGACATCATCCGGAAGGGCGTTCCAAAGAAGTTTACCCTCTATTCTGATAGAATAACGATAGAAGCCAGTTCAATGGTATGGAACACTAATTCTCATTCTATTTAAGGAGGTATACGGTCCAGAGGAGAATGTAGAGATCTTTAAGATAAGATTATATATCTTTTTTTTTAAATGATTTTTTTTAATGCAATTATATTAACATGATTAACGTTCGAAACACCAACTAAGCTTGAAATGCCTGTGTTACGAAATGGTTCACGATAATAGTGTAGTGTGAAATTCAAACCTAAGACTTTCAGTTTTGCAGACCGTACCTTAAATCACGCGATTGAAGCTTGAACGCTTTTCTTTGACACTTGATGTTTTATTCAAAAACACAACGACCACACCCAATTCTTCAAATGGTAAGTGATAAAAGCGACCCACAATCAGTCATAGAGCCTCGCTTCATGTATTATGAATCTGCAGCATGTGTGGCCTAGACCGGGGGATGACCACGGCGTTACCGAAAAACGCAGAATAACGCTGATGTGTTTCTTATGGTGAGGTAAGGATCCGCAGATCCAATTACTGGTGGTGAGGCGTTCCACCTTAGTCTAGGGGCTGACAATGTATTTACATCTTGATTTTTTGTTGAGAATGAATGTAGGTGTTTATTGGCTACACGACTTACCATCAAGTGAATTGAAAGGGCACACCCTTTGATCACCCATAGTGTCAAAGTAAAGTAACAGGCTATATATATAAATCCCACCGTTGGGCATAGACTTATGAGTTATTTTTATAAAGAGATGACATTGTAAGCCGCTTCACTTCGAGTTGGCGGACTTCACATATCTTTTTTTAAATTTATTTCTAAGCATGTCTTAGTGATGATGTGATGTGATGATTCCCTTCACCACCGAGCAAGTGTTAAGTATCATAAAATAATATATTATTTTTCACTAAACCCAAATATATATGCAGACAAAAAACATCGATTAAAAATATGTATACAAAATATAACAACTTATCGATCGCCCTACATTGGTACACACAGACAGTGAAATATTTCGATGTAGTTACTGCCATGGTCTTGAACCGCTTACGTTTGGCGCAATGCAGCAAAGGAACCGCCATGACTGCAGTGGATTAAGTTTGGAAGTACAATGGAGACGAGAAATGCGAGGGTATCGGACTGGAGCAGGGGGTTTGTTTGACTTCGATAAGGCTTTCGAATTGAAATTTAGTTAACGGAATTCTATTACAGATGTGTTTTAGCAAAGCTGTCTTTAATTGGTTCTGGTCATTATTTAGATATAAGTTAAAGTATAACCTAGTAATACTGTAGCAAGAATGGGTCGGCTCGACCGGGGTAGGACCACGCGCTCACAGCATACCATCCTAAAACACTGCTGTGTTTCTTAAGGGGTACAGGGTTCCTGTAACCCTTATTACTGATGACCAGGCATTCTATCTTAGCCCTTAGGGGTGACAACGCATTTGTATGAAGCAGGAATGCCACTTTCGGGTGAACTGTATGATAGTTTGTCACCTTCGATACAAAAAAAATTGTTGTAACATGAATGGCGCGACACAACCGGTGGGTAGACCACTACAGAGAATAAAATCGTGTAATATCAGAATAACGCTGCTGTGTTTCGTGTGGTGAGTGTAGGGATCCGGAGACCCTTATTACTGGTGACGGGGCATTACATCTCAGTCCTCAAGGTTGACAACGCATCTGTACTTACCTAGAATAAATGAAGGTACAACCATCGCTTACTTACACGTGAACGTGGTTCTTTGTGAACCTCAATACGATAAACAAAAGACCACGCCCTCACTCCACGCATTCCGAAGTGGTGGTACAGGTAGGTACTAATAATAGCGGTATTAATTTAGATAATTCTCTGCCAGAAGCAACTGACCGAGCCCAAGTTCGGCCCTCTCGGGCACTCTCGTGACGGACGCTCTCGCGAAACAGAGTAACGGTCTAAACCGAGGCTCCCTCTCGGAGCCCTTGTGCTGTTTACCCATATATAGAGGTCTCGACTGAGTGCCATAAGCGGTCGCTCACCTCTCAACCCGGTGAAACTGTAAAAGCCCTCGGGCTAACAGCAAAATAAAAACGCCCTCGCTGCCTGAAATAGCGGAATATCGCCGCTGTGTTTCGGACGGTGAGTGCAAGGATTGGTGCACTCAATCACAGCGAAAGAGGTATTCCATCTTCCAGGACTGAGCTTACCGGATAGGGACAAATATGTTGAGTCTATATTGAGCAAGAATGTGCGCGGCAGTGATCACTTCATCATCAGGTGAACTGTGTGCACGTTTGTCACCATTAATATGGGACTGGATGGGATGGGGATGGGTTCGTTGATCCGAGCATCAGCTGTTTTTGATTTTGTGTTTCATTGCTGGTTTTTTTAGTAAAGTAATGTATTTTTTTATGAAACTATCGATCCATTTAGCTGTACTAACATGATGGAGCGTAAATAATACTAATAAAACATTTAAAAAATATTTTTTAATCAGGATCATCTAATACTATCGTCTGTCTTCGTTTTCGGAAGCGGTCTTCTAATACCCAGTACATATTAATAGAATAGGTGGCAAACGACGCCCATGGACATCAACAACACCAGAAAGGGCACAAATGCGTTGCTGGCCTTTAGGGAAGGTGTGGGCTGTAGGTCCCTAAGTCGGTTCGAAAACACCGATGGCGACAGATGATTCCACATAGTAATTGTGCATGGCGGGAAATTTGTTGATGAGGATAAAATTACGAATCTTTTCGTAAATTATATAATTGTATAATTTCCGAAATATGTAAGAGAGAAATAGTAAAGTTTCTTTCACTAAAAACATCAAATATAACATGAAGATAATTCAAAGATATGTGTATATCTTATTAAAGCTATCACAAAAGAAATTTATGAAAATAAATTTGTGGACAGACATAAATACACATTCATACAAACATTAACTTATTTAAACGTCCACATGATATGAATATTAGGCAATTGTAATAATATTACGAATGGATCAATTAAAAAAAGATATCGCAAAACACCACAAAGTATTCAATTCATGAAATAATACATAAGATATTATGTCATAAGTATACCATACCTTTTTAGAAAGATTGATAATATAAATCAAATTCGAGGCTACGGCAAGCACGCAATATAGGCCAGGCTATAAGATTCAAAGTGGTAGCAATTTTGCGATAAGTGAATTATTATTGTAAATTCAGCTAATTGCCTGACTGGTGACTCATGGAAGAACCAATTAACCTTACCCTGAATGTAGTACCTGGCTACAGCGTAGGGGGTCCTTAGGGGCTGCTTTAGATAATCTGTCAGGAGCAAAGGACCGAACCGAGGTTCAGCCATCTCAGACACAAGCACTCCGTCACCTGTCAACCCAGTGAAACTGTCCATATATAAAAAAAAGACTAGTTACTTTGTCAGTTAGTTAGTTAGTAACTTGATTTACATACACACATTATCTTTTACAGATTACTAGTTTTCGATTCCGAGTGTGTTGTATACGTGTCCCGTGTCCTAGACACTGCATCTGCAAGTTCCTTGCCTCGCATATTATTGCACGTTTATTGTATCGGATTAGTGTAGGAGACGAGGAGGGATTGCTTCTGTGTTTTAGAAAATGATTACGGCACAATGATATATAGTGCGCAATCGACGGCATCTGTTCCAGAAGATATCAGGAAGACAAGATCATGAATGATGTAGAGTGGCACCATTGGCGCGAAGGAATACTGCGTTCAGTGACCGAACCAATCAGGAGATGTGTTTCACTTAAAATACAAGGGTTCCTGGCATTTTCTGGGTAAGCTAGAAATAGTTAAAATTGTATAATATTTATCATATTTTTTTTATTTAGGAAAATAAAATAACAAAATAAAATAAAAGCTTTTGTCTATTCAGGAAAGAATAACATTGAGACATATCCTCGTCGGTTATTACTATGACAGTATATGAAAGTCATCAGGTTTCACATACTTTTGAAGGTGCCTATTCACTCTTCAATTGAAGATATTTACAATATAATCTGAGATGCAATGCCATATTGGCGTAGGCAATATAGGTTTTAATTGTGGTATAGCTACACTGCAGTTTGTTTCTAACTGCATAATGAATGGGTCAGCTCGACCGGGGTAGGATAACGCTCTCACGTGAAATTCCAGCATAACGCTGCTGTGTTTCGTCTGGTGAGTCAAGGGATCCGGAGACCTTTATTACTGGTGACGAGGCATTTCATCTCAGTCCTCAAGGACAACGCATCTGCATTATGATTCCTTGTCAAGGAATTTATGTAAATGTCATGGTTCATAGGAATCACTTATCATCAGGTGAACTGTGTGCTCGTTTGTAACTCTCAATATAATAAAAATGTAGGACCCCCTCACCCACTAGATGGAATGACCATCTATTTAAGTTTAAGAAGACCAGGAACTCGGTGTATGCAAATATACAGGAGTGGCTTACATTCAGAATTTGAATAATTATAATGAAGCGTCTTGGAGAGGCCCTCGGCTCGTATTATCGCCCCCCTCTGTACTCGACGACGTTCTTCGTCCACAGGGGTCGGAGTGCAGCGGTGGTGCAGCAGCAGTCTTCGTGCCAGGTTCGCAGCATCGTCGTTGTCTCCCTACTCAGCGGGCCTCCCGCTCGTGAGTCTAATTAGATAAAGCTGTAGAGGTCACTGTGCCAACAGCATTACTCAGACAAAAAAAAAATCTTGGGAAGGTTATTTTAAAACATCAAAACGTTTTAGTTCTCGGCGAAATTTACAGATAAAATATCTTGACCTAATCTCTAACATCAAAATGTATATAATAATTCATCACGTATAATACGTGATGAAAAAAACTTTGTACCTCCTTTAAAGTAATAGCATAGCACGCAAGGAGGGTGAGATTTAGCATAGTTAAAGTTTATATGGGAAGGAGATCAGAAACATAAAATTTGTACATTCAATTTAAAAAAAAAACAATGTTGACATTCATACTAAATGTTACAGACAAAATGTCTATGGTGTAACAAACGCACTGAGTAAAGATTATGGCTAAATAATTTATATATATTATACAAGACAAGTAGATTGAACTTAAATTTAGAGTTAGATTGAATATAAATTATGAGTTGCTATTGAATTTCGAAAACTGGGAGACCTCTAGGAAATAAATGTATACCTACTCAAAATTTAATATCATTTCTCTAATAAATTTTTTAATAATAGTCCGAAGATAAAGGAATCTTTAAAATCAACCGCTCTCAGGGATGCTTCACAAACTTGGACAATGCCCATGAACAATTAAATCCGACCGCGCTAAGAAGCCCTTGAAATTAAGAACTTTCATCTCTAAGATTGCTCTTACCTAATTGCCTTAAAAATTGTTTTAAAATTTAAGTCATTTTATATTAAATGATTTTCTATAAAATTCAAAAGGCGGTAGCACAGTGTGTAATGCTGGCTTTTAATACGTGAACTAAAGGAGTTCTTACCATAATGCCACCATCAATATAATTGTTATTTGCAATTAAATAAGGGAAACATCGTGGGGCAACCTTCATGTTTAATAAATACCGGATTTTTATTTTCATTACTAATATTCCGGTTAACGACTCCAACTAAGCTGAAAATGCTTGTGCTAGGAGATGGTTTACGAGAATAGTCTAATGGTGGATTTGAACGTACGGCCTTAAGTTTCGTAGAACGTACCCTAGACCATTAGGCTATTGAGGCATCTAAAACCAGAGGACAAATGAAGTTCGCCAATTCGCAGTGGAGGCGAGTGTGGAGCTCGACTCGTGTGCGTATGACCAGGAGTTGGATTTATACACCGTTTTTTTTTTGAACTATAAAACGCACCATTTTACATAGAAAATTAGACTCATATTTTGGATCCGTAATATAGTACAAAGGCAATATATAAATAATTTGTCTCTAAACTTGAGGTACGTACGTATCATAGCCCGAAAGATATGGCACGCCACTGAAGTTAGATATGATATAAGTTATCTCAAAATTCATGGGAAGCTGTGAAAGAAGAGACTATTAACAAGTCATTTAAACATTCGGAACAAGTAATGCTTTGTGATACTGGAGATGAGGCAGTGTTTGAAAGGAGTGACAATAATAGTTCAGACGAAAGTAACACGAACGGTGACATTAACGAGACCAGCGATAGCGCCGAGAGTGGAGATGTATTGAATATTGCCAGAACGAGTTATGAGTAAATAAAAATTGTGATCCGAAAGTAACATTAAAATATATTTCTCTACAAATAATCTTATAAATTTGAATTGCCCTTATAGTTCGAAAAATACGGTGTTTGTAGGCTTTTACTTTAGTTTAACTATACCATTATAAAAGATTATATAAGAACATGTCATGTGTAGATGTAAAAAAAGAGTGAAAAGGTAAACATGCTTTATATATTGCATTTTGTATTAATAATACAAAATAACGAACGAAACCATATAACATTCGTATAACAAAAAAACCCGAAACATTCAATTACAGGTCAATAGCCTAATTGTTTTAGGGTACTTTCTGTTAAACCTAAGGTCGTAAATTCGAATCCTCTCTTCGACCATTGCCGTGAACAATCTCCGGGCACCGGTTGGAGTGGTTAAGAGGAATGTTAATTGTTAATAGTACAGCATTCTTTAAAAATTACAGGTCCATCTAAATGTTCAGGGTTGACAAGGCAAGGTATGCATCTCGAATCCTTGTTAAATATAAACGTGGATGTCATTGGCATGTTATGTAGTTGCATTATTATTTATTGAGAAATATACACCGTTAACACTATCATTTTAAAGTCCGGCAACGCATCTGCGACTCCTCTGGTGTTGCAAAATGTCCACAGGCGGTGGTAATTATATATCATCAAGTGATAATGCTTGGTTGTTTACCACTTATTCTATATTAAAAAAAATACTTTACCCTTTACAAGTGTACACAAAATCGGTACGTTAAAATTTACGTATCTAAGCGACATTATGTTAATATTTTAATAAATATAAATAAAAAGAATGAAATAGGGATATACCTTTTTCTTTAAACTAACTTTCTACAACATTTCTAAACCATTTTTAAGTCGTGACCCACAAAAAGATAAAAGATAAGTAAAAAGCCCTGCACTATCATATTATAATAATATTTTAATTAATTTAATTAATTTAGGTTATTTACACATTATATATTTAATTATATAAATTATTAAAATTAATATAAATAATTTATAAAATAACCATTACAATTCATTCCTTTAATTATACACAATACAATACAAAAATATATTGTATATTTTCTAATAAAGTACGCAATGAAATTGTTTTAATATGTTTCTGGGGAATTAAATATGGATAATTATCTGAATGTTATAATGAAATTTATGTTATTATGATTAAATTTTCCATTGAATTTTATTGTCCTAAGTAGCGGCAATTACTTGAATGTCTATTAAGCGCCATCTATCGTAAATTTTATGGAACATAGTATACACTTACAACTTGAAAACATTTGTATCTAGTAATAACTTTATTCCAACTAAAAGGTATAGATGACGTTTTACAGTTTTGATTTTCAAAATTTGTATGAATTATGTGCTTGTTTTTCATCTTTATTTTGGTTGAAAGTAAATAAATATTTATTTATTATATGAGTTTTGAACTAATGCTTGTATCGCGTTAAAAGTAAATAATTCTTATAACGTTACTAAAGTCATGTCATTAGATTATTTATGCTTTTGTTACAGCATAGAAGGCACCCTCTCGTCCCCCAGGGCTATTACAGCTGGAGTACCCCAGGGCTTGGTTCTTTCCCTCACTCTTTTCGCATTTCATGTAAGTGACATCCCCCGGATGAAAGCTGTCGAACTGGAACAGTATGCCGACGACACCGTTCTCTATTCCGCTCATGGTAACATCAGATCGCTCTGTTCACGTCTTCAGACCTCAGCCAACGCACTAGGCGATTGGTTCAGGAAATGGAGAATCGTAGTGAACCCGGAAAAAAGGAAAGCAATAATTTTCTAAGGCAACTGGGCTTGTGTACACAGGAAATTGATCAAGGTCAAGTATCTTAATATTACCATGTTCAAGATAGTCATTCCGTGGTCTAGCCACATAAAATATTTAGGAGTTACTCTAGACCGTAACTTATCATTTATAGCATAGTTAAAAAATGTAAGAGCAAGGGCGGCTCATCTTTTTAGCATCCTACACAAAAGCAACAAAATGCCCTTAAGGTATTAGTTGCAAATCTATAAAACTTGTATACGACCTGTAATGTCGTATGCGAGCATTGAATTCGCACACATCCTGGAGGCTCGATTAAAGCGCCTTCAAACGTTGCAAAACAAAATTCTCCGTAGGGCGACAGGCCTCAAGATATCCTCCATAAGGAAGTACTTTAAAGAAATATCTCTACGATATTTCAATTCAACCGTAAATCACCCTTACCCGTTAGTGGTAGCAGTAGGTGACTACACCCCCGTGAGGGACACCCCTCGTAACAAAAGACGTCCTAAATACGCAGTCATAACGCCTGATGATATTCTGACGGCAAACATTAATTTAAAAATATTTATTTCATAACATTAAATAATTTAAAATAGCGCCATCTAGGCTTAACTTTAAAAAAACCGGATTGTCAACTGAATCAACATCGCTTCTTACACTGTAATTTCCATTATAAAGTTTAGATGACGCGCTTTTTATAATTTGATTGTGATCGTGTTGCGAATTGGTATAAATTATCCATCGTTCGAATCGTAAGTTATAAAAAAAAATAAAAGATAAACAATTTTAAAATTCGTCAATTTATTGGGCAACTCTTAAAATATTTCTTTGCATAAAAACTTAATTCACACTATTACGAACATTACCAAACCAATTTTAAGTTTTATTTATGTATCTAAATAGTTTTTCTGTATAAATAATAATTAAATACTGTTCGGAGTCAATTTCAATTTTATTTCTGAACAAGAAATAATTTCAATTATTAAATATAGATATATACTATATTATATACTATAAATTTCAATTATTAAATATAGATATATACTATATTAGATACTTTTGAATTTTATTCTAAAACTTTCTAAAAATTCAACGTAATTACTATCCGAGGAAGTGTGTCTTTCCTTTAATTCCTAATTGGTTAATAATTAGGAATTCAACCAATAGAATTACGGTGTAGAACTAGCTGTTTCTGTTACTGGATATATCGGCTGGACTGGGAAAGGATCACGAAGAATATCATTGTAAAATAGCACTATTGGGCTTAGTCTCCTCCCTTTAGTAAGCGATCCGAGTAGAGGTTTTGGTACCTCCTTATGAAGGGCCCTCGGATCGTATTATCGCCCCCCTCTGTTACCGTCGACCGTTCACCGTTATAGTCAAACTGTTCGCGCCGTTTAGATTCTTCATAATACATTTGGTACTAGAAAAAATAATGTTGAAAAATTAACCATGATTTTATGACAATGCATGCATGTATTGGTCTTGGGTCACGGGAATAACTTACCATTAGGTGAACTGTGTATTCGTTTGTTACTCAAAGACAAAAAAAAAACAAAAAAGAACACAGTTCACCTGGTAGTAAATGAAGTCGGTCGCAGTCTATGACTTCTTCATTTATCATTAACAAAGATTCAAGATATTCATGCATTTCACCCCGAAGGGTGATTTTATTCGCTAATATTCGTATAAAATCTGTGAAGACGTGGTCTTTCCCTGGCGGAGCTAGATGTAGTGTTAGATGTGATATAGGCGAACAAATCTAAACAATGTTATATATTCCTATATATATAACAAGCAAAAAAAGAAAACAAAAAAGAGTTTTTTTTTTATTGCTACCAATAAGTTTTTTATGCTTTCTTATTGTATTGAGGGTGACAAACGAGCACACTGTTCACCTGATGGTAAGTGGTGACTGCTGTCCGTGACACCCTCATTCATATTCGACGAGGAATCATAATGTAGATGCGTTGAATTCCTCGTCACCAATCTTATATGTCTCCCGATCTTTCCACTCACCAGGCGAAACACAGCAGCAAATTGCTGCTATTTAAGGCTGTGAGGGCGTAATCCTTCCTGAGCAGAAACATTTATTTTCGACTAAATTTTTTGTATATATAACCGTGATCGACCAGGATAATAGATTTTAATCTTATAAATGCTAGATAGATTTTTTTTAATGTGTAATGAGAAGATATTATGATGTTAAAATCGTATAATAAGCGAGGGTACAAAATTGTTTAACTCTACCGCAAAACATAAAAGAGCTGAAAACCTTATTGCTAGATTCTGTTGATGTTGATGCTGTTAGCCTATGCGGCTCTTACAGCTTCATCGGACACAGGGCTCACGGAACTGAGGGGTCCGTGAGCTGGTTATTTAACGTGTTCCCTACTGTAGTTCTCTTACTTACTCAAAGCGCTCATAAACTGAGCATGTCGCTCATAAACTGAGCATGTCGCTCTACTCTCTGGTCCCATACCTATCTGATGATGCCACCCAAGTTGTCAGTTCCCTTGCTATCGAGAGATTCTCCCGAGTGGAGAATGTACGGAAAACCTTATTATTATACAAAAAAAAAAGTGATAAGAAAAATAAAATTGTTGTCACCCTTATTTCTTAAAGGTAGCAAGGTGTCTTTGTTAATTACTCATGTTTGTCAATTTTTTCTTACCTACCTAATTTTTCTGTATTCTTATAACACTTATCTTCTATTTCAAAATTGAAATTTCTCGCAAGTGATTTGTTATCTTTAGAGAAACAATAAAGATATACCATAAACCATAACTTACCACCGATGACGTCATATCCGATCGCCACGCGTCCAGGTGACCGCAACATAAAACCAAAGCTAAACAAACGCCAGCCAGTTGTCCGGCGCTGGTGATTTAATGAAAATAATTGACATTTTATGGAGCAGTTCTTCCCGAATGGCCGGCGAATGACGCAGGTTGTGGGATCGACATTCTGCAAACTTTTCTTATATTCACGCGAATATATATGGGTAATACTTATTTTACGGTTTTTATTAATTAAGGAAGGTAACGCGATATCTTCTGGTTGTTGTCAGATGAAATCAAGTGCGTAGAATAATCTATAGTGCGGTTAACAGTTACTCAAACAGAGGTGCTCGTCTCGCGCGTCTCAGATCCAATGAATTGCAGGAAGCAGGAAGGTGCAGTTGCGTTGTCAGGGATATTGCATTTATCAGTGGTATGGCTACACTGAAGTTTGTTTCTAACTGCAGAAGGAATCGGTCAGCTCGACCGGGGAGCTACGCCCTCACGGAATATATAATAACACTGTGAAATAGCAGCATAATGCTGCTATGTATTGTCTGATGAGTGTATAGTGTATAGACCTTCATTACTGGTGACGAGGCATTCCATCTCAGTCCTCAAGGGTGACAACGCATCTACATTATGATTCCTTGTCAAGATTCCGGTCCGGTTACGAAACTGACATTGACAAAAACAAATTGCAGCGTCACTCTACCACAGTTAATCTTCTTATAATATACCTTTATTTATTAATTTGCTTAACTTTGAAGACAAATTTTATCTTGACTTATACATTTGCTTAAATATATGTATTAACGTAATGGATTATTTGTAAGTCAGTTTTCATCTATCTTCGAACGTCTGAATAATCAGATTTTTTTATACTATTGAGGGTGACAAAACAGCGCATACTACATATAGACACCCTAATGGAAAGTGGTTCCTGCCCATGATCATTAAGGATACCTAACCTAAACCTAACATAAACCGAAGATGTAAGATTGGCATATCGCGTCTTTAGGAGCATGTAACATTCAAATATTTGTACGCAGTTTCTCACGGGACACGGCGGCATAAAAGCATATTTGTTTAGATTTAACCTCGCATCCCGACCATCCTGTGTTAGTAACAACGCAAGTGCAGAAACTGTAGAGCATATTCTTACTGATTGCCCGAGATTTAACTTAAATCGCCTTGACTGCGAACACAGGATGGACCTTTCCATACGAAAAGAAACGTTAGTGCAAATTGTGAGACGCGACGACCTCAGAGGTATATTCTTCAAATACGGTGAAACGGTCATGCGCTTGGCTGCTAAAGCCAATGGCTCTACCATGGCCTAAATAGTAGTAAGTGAGGAAATCGGCCAGGAATATCATGTTATTTACTATTGATATACTAATAAATACATATATATATATATAAAAAAAAATAGTTTTCCTATCTTTCCAAAATATACTAAGTAATAAACGTTGCTGCATGGCAAATAGCAGCAGGGCCGGTCAGTTATAAAAAAAAAAGAAACCTTACCTAACCTAACCTAAACCTGACCAAAACCTAACCTAAACCTAACCTAACCTAGACCAAATTAAACCTTACCAAAACCAAACCTAAACCTAACCTAATCCTAACCTAAACCTAACCTAACCTAAACCTAACCTAAACCTAACCAAAACCTAACCTAAACCTAACCTAAACCTAACCTAAACCTAACCTAAACCTAACCACACTGCAGTGAGTCCACCCACACGACAGCTGACTGCCCTAAGGCTTTAATCAAGTGCATCAACTGTGTTAAACACAACATCCGATACAAATCATCCATCACCAACACACACAGCACCACGTCACATAACTGCCCACAATTGCTCTCCATGAAACAAAGAATCATTGACAGAATAGATTATGGCACCGAATAACTCCATAAAACTCCTACAGTGCAATGTGGACAAATCTAAAAACAGTTGGCACGAATTTCTAGTCTCCTTCACCAGCGAACGCTATCATTTTGCTCAATATATCCGAACCTTACGTAGGCGCAAACAACGAGGTTAAAAACATCCCCGGAATCAACATCTACCAATTCTTCGACGGCGCGCGTGTCAAGGCCTGCATACTGGCTAAGACAAGTGTCGGCTCTGTCCTTGGCCTATCGCAATACTCTTCAGCAAACCTGTCGGTCATACAACTAACGACAGGAAGTAAGAAGACGTACATAGCTTCAACGTACATCGAACCCGATGTCGAGCAAAAAGGCACAGTCACGAAGAAACGTGTCACGCAGTACAGGTGTCACCATATAATTTACCTGAAATATTAAAAAAGAAATCTGCAATCAACTCCTTCACTTCATTTTGCCAAACAATCATCAACAACATCAAGAAAATAAATGAAAACAATTAGAATAAGTATATCACTAAATAGAATATAATAAGGGGACATGTAACCTGGACAGAAACGTATCAAATAGCCATCTGCCAGAAAACATACTCCCCAAATAAGCGAAACAAAATAACTATTAATACATATAAAACATATAATCTAATAAGTATAAAAAACGCCTAAGATGATAAAGCATAAGTTTAAGAAAAAAAAAAAAAACCTAACCTAAACCTAACCTAAACCTAACCTGAACCTAACCTAAACCTATACTAAACCTGACCTAAACCGAACATAAACCTAACCTAAACCTAATCTAAACCTAACCAAAACCTAACCTCAACGTAAGATCCTAAAATAGTTTTTCTTAGTTTTAAATTAACGTAATTTCATTGCATCAGAAAATTTCTTAAAATCTTCGTTTTTCGCTCCGTTTCTGCGCTCGTTCGATCGGCTCCGGACCACAATCGCCAACGCCGGTGATACCTGCAACAAATACAGAAAGAATTGGCAAAAAGCTTAAAATAGCAGATTTTATATGTATTTTTGACAAATAAACGAGGTTTAAACGACCGACATTAAGTTAAGTTAAATTAATTAATTAATTAGCTTAAGTTTTATTGTGACCCTTTACATCCGTCTTTTAACTAGGTTTTTACGACCTTTATATTATTGACAATAACTAATATTATTGACATTAATTTACCCCCATATAAAATGTTGCGCTCACCGGTGGTTACCAAAAAACTTACGGAACAAACCCAGTCAGCTAGCCAGCCAAAACCAACTAACACGGAACTTTTAAATAAGACAGTGACAGTAAGGAGAAGCGTGGGTGAAATCGAAGCCCGCCTGGAGAACCCCCAGCCGGACAGACCAAAGAACACGAGCAAGTTCACCGAAGCGAAGGCCTGCGTACAGAAGGTCAAAATCCAACTGGGGGTCTCCCGTAATACGAAAAAAGAGATTGTCACTGAAGTGCAAAGTGCGGTAGCGCGACTATACCAGATGGTTAAGGAGTCCCTAGGGGCCCCCAAGCCGACTGGTAGAGCCGAGAGTGAAAGAAGCGATGAGACTGCTCCCCCTAGACCTCAGAGTCCGCGAGGCCTATACCATAAGAGGGAGGTCTCCCTGTTTTGGATAAAAGCGCACGCGGGGATGAGAGGGAACGAGAGGGTTGACCAGCTGGCAAAAGAGGCCGCTTTGGGGTCGAAGAAGAAACCCGACTACGACCTATGTCCCGTCTCATACGTCAAGCGAGAGCTCCGAAAGGAGATGATCGACGAGTGGGAGGAGAGGTATGTGGCGGGAAAAACCGCGAGTGGCACGAAGATCTACTTCCCGAGCGCTGCTGCTGCGTACAATATCGTGAGAAACATAGACGTTACGCATCACACGATACAATTCATCACTGGGCACGGTGGGTTTTCCTCATATTTGAAGAAATTTAAGTGCGCGGAGAACTTATTGTGTGCATGTGGTGAAGGTAAAGAGGAAACGGTCTCACACCTACAGTGTGAATGCCCAATTTTCGTGAACGATAGGTTAAATATTGAGCAAGAATTGGGCACAGCACTGGTGGGAGAGTACCTTAGCCTGATAATGGCCAGCAAAGGGAGAAATAAATTTATCGACTTTAGTAATAAAATTACAAAGATCGTGAATTTAAGAAACGGGGAAAAGCTGGCCAACAAAAACGCGTTGTGTCGTTTGATGACTCTATGAATAAAATTGTTATTTTATACACATACATTATGTTAATTGTATACACGTCCCATCATTATATTTTTAAATCCCGAATATTCAATTACTAAAGAAAAGGCTATAACTAAATTATTAAATATTTAAAAAAGGGCCTTGACGCTGTCAGGGGGCTTTTAAAGAATATAATAAAAAAAAATATAACCTAAACCAAACTTAATCTAACCTAAACCTAACCTAAACCTATCCTAAACCTAACCTAAACCTAACCTAAACTTAACCTAACCTAACCTAAACCTAACCTAAACCTAACCGAAACCTAACCTAAACCTAAACTAAACCTAGCCTATACCAAACCTAAAACCTTACCTAAGCCTAATCTAAACCTAACCTTAACCTTACCTAACCCTAACCTAAACCTTACCTAAACCTTACCTAAACCTAACCTAAACCTCACCTCACGGCGCGCGTGTTAAGGCCTGCATACTGGCTAAGACAGGTGTCGGCTCTGTCCTTGGCCTATCGCAATACTCTTCAGCAAACCTGTCGGTCATACAACTAACGACAGGAGGTAAGAAGGCGTACATAGCTTCAACGTACACCGAACCCGATGTCGAACAAAAAGGCAGAGTCACGAAGAAACGTGTCACGCAGTACAGGTGTCACCATATAATTTACCTGAAATATTAAAAAAGAAATCTGCAATCAACTCTTTCACTTCATTTTGCCAAACAATCATCAACAACATCAAGAAAATAAATGAAAACAATTAGAATAAGTATATCACTAAATAGAATATAATATGGGGACATGTAACCTGGACAGAAACGTATCAAATAGCGATCTGCCAGAAAACATACTCCCCAAATAAGCGAAACAAAATAACTATTAATACATATAAAACATATAATCTAATAAGTATAAAACAACGCCTAAGATGATAAAACATAAGTTTAAGAAAAAAAAGAAAAAACCTAAACCTCACCTAAACCTAACCTAAAACTAACCTAAAGCTAGCTTAAACCTAATCTAAATCTAACCTAAACCAAACCTAAACCAAACCTAAACCTAACCTAAACCTTACCTGAACCTAACCTAAACCTAATCTAAACCTAAACCTAACCTAAACCTAACCTAACCTAACCTAAACCTAGCCTAAGCCTAGCCTAAGCCTAGCCTAAGCCTAGCCTAAGCCTAACCTAAACCTAGCCTAAGCCTAACCTAAACCTATCCTAAACCTAACCTAAACCTAGCCTAAGCCTAGCCTAAGCCTAGCCTAAACCTAACCTAAGCCTAACCTAAGCCTAGCCTAAGCCTAACCTAAACCTAGCCTAAGCCTAACCTAAACCTAGCCTAAACCTAACCTAAGCCTAGCCTAAGCCTAGCCTAAACCTAACCTAAACCTAGCCTAAGCCTAGCCTAAACCTAACCTAAACCTAGCCTAAACCTAACCTAAACCTAGCCTAAACCTAACCTAAACCTAACCTAAACCTAACCTAAATCTAACCTAAACCTAGCCTAAGCCTAGCCTAAGCCTAGCCTAAGCCTAGCCTAAGCCTAGCCTAAGCCTAGCCTAAGCCTAACCTAAACCTAGCCTAAACCTAACCTAAACCTAACCTAACCTTAACCTAACCTAACCTAAACCTAACCTAAACTCTAACCTAAACCTAACCTAAACCTAACCTAATCCTAACCTAACCAAAACCTAACCTAAACCTTACCTAAAACCTAACCTAAACCTAACCTAAACCTAACCTAACCCTAACCTAAACCTTACTTAAACCTTACCTAAACCTAACCTAAACCTCACTTCACGGCGCGCGTGTCAAGGCCTGCATACTGGCTAAGACAGGTGTCGGCTCTGTCCTTGGCCTATCGCAATACTCTTCAGCAAACCTGTCGGTCATACAACTAACGACAGGAGGTAAGAAGGCGTACATAGCTTCAACGTACACCGAACCCGATGTCGAACAAAAAGGCAGAGTCACGAAGAAACGTGTCACGCAGTACAGGTGTCACCATATAATTTACCTGAAATATTAAAAAAGAAATCTGCAATCAACTCTTTCACTTCATTTTGCCAAACAATCATCAACAACATCAAGAAAATAAATGAAAACAATTAGAATAAGTATATCACTAAATAGAATATAATATGGGGACATGTAACCTGGACAGAAACGTATCAAATAGCGATCTGCCAGAAAACATACTCCCCAAATAAGCGAAACAAAATAACTATTAATACATATAAAACATATAATCTAATAGGTATAAAAACGCCTAAGATGATAAAACATAAGTTTAAGAAAAAAGAAAAACCTAAACCTCACCTAAAACCTAACCTAAACCTAACCTAAACCTTACCTAAAACCTAATCTAAACCTAACCTAAGCCTAGCCTAAACCTAGCCTAAACCTAACCTAAGCCTAGCCTAAACCTAGCCTAAACCTAGCCTAAGCCTAGCCTAAGCCTAGCCTAAGCCTAGCCTAAGCCTAGCCTAAACCTAGCCTAAGCCTAGCCTAAGCCTAGCCTAAGCCTAGCCTAAGCCTAGCCTAAGCCTAGCCTAAGCCTAGCCTAAACCTAGCCTAAGCCTAGCCTAAGCCTAGCCTAAACCTAGCCTAAGCCTAGCCTAAACCTAGCCTAAGCCTAGCCTAAACCTAACCTAAGCCTAGCCTAAGCCTAGCCTAAGCCTAGCCTAAACCTAGCCTAAGCCTAGCCTAAACCTAGCCTAAGCCTAGCCTAAGCCTAGCCTAAACCTAGCCTAAGCCTAGCCTAAACCTAGCCTAAGCCTAGCCTAAACCTAGCCTAAACCTAGCCTAAACCTAGCCTAAGCCTAGCCTAAGCCTAGCCTAAACCTAGCCTAAACCTAGCCTAAGCCTAGCCTAAGCCTAGCCTAAGCCTAGCCTAAGCCTAGCCTAAGCCTAGCCTAAGCCTAGCCTAAGCCTAACCTAAACCTAACCTAAGCCTAGCCTAAGCCTAGCCTAAGCCTAGCCTAAGCCTAGCCTAAGCCTAGCCTAAACCTAACCTAAGCCTAACCTAAACCTAGCCTAAGCCTAGCCTAAACCTAGCCTAAGCCTAGCCTAAGCCTAGCCTAAGCCTAGCCTAAGCCTAGCCTAAACCTAGCCTAAGCCTAGCCTAAACCTAACCTAAACCTGACTTAAACTGAACATAAACTCTAACCTAAACATAACCTAAACCTAACTAAAACCTAACCTGAACTCTAACTCTAACCTTAACCTAAACTCCAACTCTAAACTCTAACCTAAACCTGACTTAAACCGAACATAAACCTAACCTAAACCTGACTTAAACCGAACATAAACCTAACTCTAACCTAAACCTAACCTAAACTCTAACTAAAACTCTAACTCTAACCAAAACCTAACCTGAACCTAACTCTAACTAAAACTCTAACCTAAACTTTACCTAAAACCTAACTTAAACTCTAACCAAAACTCCAACTCTAAACTCTAACCTTAACCTTACTAACCCTAACCTAAACTTTACCTAAAACCTAATCCTAACCTAAACCTAATCTAAACCTAAACCTAACTAAAACCTAACTTAAACATAACCTAAACTCTAACTAAAACCTAACCTGAACTCTAACTCTAAACCTGACTTAAACTGAACATAAACCTAACTCTAAACCTAACCTAAACCTGACTTAAACTGAACATAAACCTAACCAAAACCTAACCTAAACATAACCTAAACCTAACTTAAACATAACCTAAACTCTAAACCTAATCTAAACCTAACTCTAAACTCTAACCAAAACCTAACCTGAACCTAACCTAAACCTAACTTAAACATAACCTAAACCTAAACCTAACTCTAAACTCTAACCTAAACCTAACTTAAACTCTAACTCTAACTCTAACTAAACTCTAAACCTAACTTAAACTCTAATCTAAACTCTAACCTAACCAAAACCTAAACCTAAACCTAACTCTAACCTTAACCTAACCTAAACTCCAACTCTAAACCTAATCTAAACCTAAACCTAACCTAAACCTAACCTAACTCTAACCTAACCTAACCTAAACTCTAACTTAAACCTAACCTTAAACTCTAACCAAAACTCTAACCTAAACCTAACTCTAATCCTAACTCTAACTAAAACCTAACCTAAACTCTAACTCCAACTCTAACTAAAACCTAACTCTAAACTCTAATCTAAACCTAACTCTAAACCTAACCTAACTCTAACTTAACCTAAACCTAATCCCAACTCTAAACCTAACCTAAACTCTAACCTAAACCTAATCCTAACCTAACCTAAACCTAACCTAAACCTAACTCTAAACCTAAACCTAAACCTAATCCTAACCTAACTCTAACCTTACCTAAAACCTAACTCTAAACTCTAACTCTAAACCTAACCTAAACCTAACCTAACCTAACCTAAACATAACCTAAACCTAACCAAAACCTAACCTAAACTCTTAACCTAAACTCTAAACCTAACTCTAACTTAAACTCTAACTCTAACTCTAACTTAACCTAAACTCCAACTCTAAACCTAACTTAAACCTAACTTAAACTCTAACTCTAAACTCTAACCTAAACCTAACCAAAACCTTACATAAACCTTTTAATAACTTTTCACCATTATGATTAATGGTAATACGGTGAGATTGTCATTAAAGATATAGTTGGTATGTCCCATAATTTTTAGTGACAGAAATAAAGCATGGTGACCATTAACAATATCAGTACATGCATCAGTAAACCTCACACTGAGACAGTTATGACCAGTTCGTATCAGAGTCATACAGACAAACCGACAGTGTTGATTTGCTACGAGATTTATTAAACAATAAACGTCTGCAGACCAGCTCCTGATTCTCCTATTCACATATATTTAACGAGATATGTGATCATAAAGTTATATATAAACCTAATCTAAACTCTAATCTAAACTCTAACTCTAAACTCTAACCTAAACCTAACCTAACCTAAACCTTACCAGAACCTAACCTAACCAAAACCTAAACCTTACCTAAAACCTAATCTAAACCTAACCTTAACCTTACTAACCCTAACCTAAACCTAACTCTAACCTAAACCTTAACCTAAACCTTAACCTAAACTCTAATCCTAACCTAAACTCTAATCTAAACTCTAATCCTAACTCTAACTCTTAACTCTAAACCTAACTCTAAACTCTAACTCTAACTAAAACTCTAACTTAACCTAAACCTTAACCTAAACCTAACTCCAACCTAACCAAAACTCTAACCTAAACTCTAACCTTAACCTAACCTAAACATAACCTAAACTCTAACTAAAACCTAACCTAACTCTAACTCTAAACCTGACTTAAACCGAACATAAACTCTAACTCTAAACCTAACCTAAACTCCAACTCTAAACTCTAAACTCTAAACTCTAACCTAAACCTAAACCTAATCCTAACTCTAACTAAAACTCTAACCTTAACCTAACCTAAACTTTACCTAAACCCTAACCTAAACCTTACCAGAACCTAACCTAAACCTAATCTAAACCTAAACCTAACCTAACCTTAACCTAAACCTAAACCTAACCCTAACCTAACCAAAACCTAACCTAAACCTAACCCAAACCTAACCAAAACCTAACCTAAACCTAACCTAAACCTAACCTAAACATAACCTAAACCTAACCAAAACCTAACCTAACCTAACCTAAACCTAACCTAAACCTGACTTAAACCGAACATAAACCTAACCTAAACCTAACCTAAACCTTACCTAAACCTAACCTAAACCTAACCTAAACCTAACCTAAACCTAAACCTAACCTAAACCTAACCAAAACCTAACCTAAACCTAACCTAAACCTAACCTAAACTCTAACCTAAAGCTAACTTAAACCTAATCTAAACCTAACCTAAACCTTACCTAAACCTAACCTAAACCTTACCTAAACCTAACCTAAAACAAACCAAAACCTTACATAAATCTTTAATAACTTTTTCACCATTATGATTAATGGTAATACGGTGAGATTGTCATTAAAGATATAGTTGGTATGTCCCATAATTTTTAGTGACAGAAATAAAGCATGGTGACCATTAACAATATCAGTACATGCATCAGTAAACCTCACACTGAGACAGTTATGACCAGTTCGTATCAGAGTCATACAGACAAACCGACAGTGTTGACGGCTACGAGATTTATTAAACAATAAACGTCTGCAGACCAGCTCCTGATTCTCCTATTCACATATATTTAACGAGATATGTGATCATAAAGTTATATATAAACCTAATCTAAACCTAACCTAAACCTAACCAAAACCTAACCTGAACCTAACCTAAACCAAACCTAAACCTTACCTAAGCCTAGCCTAAGCCTAGCCTAAGCCTAACCTAAGCCTAGCCTAAGCCTAACCTAAACATAACCTAAACCTAACCTAACCTAAACTTTACCTAAACCCAACCTAAAACCTAACCTAACCTAAACCTAACCTAAGCCTAGCCTAAGCCTAACCTAAGCCTAGCCTAAGCCTAACCTAAGCCTAGCCTAAACCTAACCTAAGCCTAACCTAAACCTAACCTAAGCCTAACCTAAACCTAGCCTAAACCTAACCTAAGCCTAACCTAAACCTAACCTAACCTAAACCTTACCTAAAGCTAACCTAAACCTAACCTAAGCCTAACCTAAGCCTAGCCTAAGCCTAACCTAAGCCTAGCCTAAGCCTAACCTAAGCCTAGCCTAAACCTAACCTAAGCCTAGCCTAAGCCTAACCTAAACCTAACCAAAACCTAACCTAACCTAAACTCTAACCAAAACCTAACCTAAACCTAGCCTAAACCTAGCCTAAACCTAACCTAAACCTAATCTAAACCTAACCTAACCTAACCTTAACCTAAACCTAAACCTAGCCTAAACCTAACCTAACCTTAACCTAACCTAATCCTAACCAAAACCTAACCTAACCTAATCCTAACCTAAACCTAACCTAAACCTAACCTAACCTAAGCCTAACCTAAACCTAGCCTAAACCTAACCTAAACCTAACCTAACCAAAACCTAAACCTTACCTAAACCTAATCTAAACCTAACCTAAGCCTAACCTAAACCTAGCCTAAACCTAACCTAAACCTAACCTAAGCCTAACCTAAACCTAACCTAAACCTAACCTAAACCTAGCCTAAACCTAACCTAAACCTAGCCTAAACCTAACCTAAACCTAGCCTAAACCTAACCTAAACCTAGCCTAAACCTAACCTAAACCTAGCCTAAACCTAACCTAAACCTAGCCTAAACCTAACCTAACCTAAGCCTAACCTAAACCTAGCCTAAACCTAACCTAATCCTAACCAAAACCTAACCTAAGCCTAACCTAAACCTAGCCTAAACCTAACCTAACCTAAACCTAACCTAAGCCTAACCTAAACCTAGCCTAAACCTAACCTAAACCTAATCTAAACCTAAACCTAACCTAACCTTAACCTAACCTAATCCTAACCAAAACCTAACCTTAACCTAACCTAATCCTAACCTAAACCTAACCTAAACCTAACATAAACCTAACCTAAACCTAACCAAAATCTAACCTAAACCTAACCTAACCAAAACCTAACCTAAACCTAACCCAAACCTAACCAAAACCTAACCTAAACCTAACCTAAATCTAACCTAAACCTAACCAAAACCTAACCTGAACCTAACCTAAACCTAACCTAAACCTGACCTAAACCGAACATAAACCTAACCTAAACCTAACCTAAACCTTACCTAAAGCTAACCTAAACCTAACTTAATCAAACCTAAACCTAACCTAAACCTAACTTAAAGCTAATCTCAACCTAACCTAAACCTAACCTAAAACAAACCAAAACCTTACATAAACCTTTAATAACTTTTTCACCATTATGATTAATGGTAATACGGTGAGATTGTCATTAAAGATATAGTTGGTATGTCCCATAATTTTTAGTGACAGAAATAAAGCATGGTGACCATTAACAATATCAGTACATGCATCAGTAAACCTCACGCTGAGACAAACCGACAGTGTTGACGGCTACGAGATTTATTAAACAATAAACGTCTGCAGACCAGCTCCTGATTCTCCTATTCACATATATTTAACGAGATATGTGATCATAAAGTTATAAGAAACTAACAACCCACTTGTGGCCTCACTTTTAAATTGCCACACTAGTACCAAAAACAGTAATTTATTCGGGGTAAACTAAAAAACACGCACAGTTTCTTATTGATAATTTACCGAATTGTTTTGAATACGTTTATAAATTTAAGTATTATTCAGACGTCTGGAACTGGGTGAAAAGTTAATGCAAAGATTCCATGATCATTTTTATACGTACTACATACAACATTAATAGATTCACACATACATCTCTAAGCTAATAAAAGTTCACTTAAAAAAATAATAACTGGGTTTTACCTATGAAATTGCCGTTTTGTATGAATTTTTTTTTTTCAAACTTTTTTATTTCTTTTATTTATTTATATTAAATTTATGTTATTACTTTGAGTAATCACCCATGTATTCGATGCATATTTGCCAACGCAGTGGTAGTTTATTGATGCCCTTCTAGTAAACATCAGCTGTACGGGAGGGAACAAACTCTTCAAAGGCATTTTGTACTGCCTCTGGGGAATTGTTTTTTTTTCCCCCTAATAAGTTGTCCAAATTTTAGAAAAAGTAATAGTCGGTGGGTGCAAGGTCTGGTGAGTACGTTGGATGAGGGAAAGCTTCCATCCCCAACTATTGCAGCTTGGAGACTGTCTGTTGTGCAGTATGGGGTCGCGTGTTGTCGTGTAGTAGTAGCGGGGACGACCGATTGACCAAAGCTGGTTGCAGATGTGTGAGCTTTATCATTGTCTTCAGTTCTTCACAGTACACATCTGCAGTATCTAGAGAATACACTTACATTATGACGAAAAATGTTCAAACGTAATGAAAATATAAAGCTAATCAATAAACAAAAGACTAGTAAAAATAATGTCATGTTTTTAAAACTAATTAAATTTGAATTTAAAATTCACATCGAATCAAAACTTTTTTGATATGAAATGGCCAATACTGAAGAACGGCAATTTCATAGGTACAAGACCTAATAATATGGAAATGATTTTGCAGTTTTTTAAAAAAAAAATCAATATTTGGATAGGCCCGTTGCTATAAGGTTTCTCACCCCTGCTCTAGATGATAGTGCTTTCTCTATCTAAAGTAAAACCGTAAAGTAACAGGCCATATATATATATATATATCTCAACGCAGAGCATACGCCTCCTGCAGAGTGTTAGTGTCCACTGTTATTTCTTAGACATACAAATTCCAGGGCAGAATTTTTTTTTTTTCGGGCTGAAGGCCACTGTTAGCCCGAGGGCTTTACAGTTTCACCGGGTTGAGAGGTGACCGAGCGCCAATGGCACTCAGTCGAGACCTCTATATATAGGTAACCAGCACAAGGGCTCCCGAGAGGAGCCTCAGCTGGACCGTTACCTTGTTTCGCGAGAGCGTCTGACTCGAGGGTGCCCGAGAGGGCCGAACCTCGGCTCGGTCAGTTGCTTCTGACAGAGGATTCTTTAAATTCGCTATGATTATTAGCTATCTGTACCACCACTTCGGAATGCGTGGGCGCTGGAGAAGAAGTGGCGCAAGAAACTCCAGCGACGCTTCTATCTGTATGGACTGGAGAGAACCGACCAGTGACATGGCGGTATCGCGAATATCCTTGTTTGTGGCGCCCCGCCGTCGGCGGGGCGATGTGAGGGTGCAATGTACGTGTGTTGTGTTTTATGAAGGGCTTGGGCCCTGGTAGTCACGTCGTCGGGTCATCAAGAGCGTGCCTCGGTCTCCTTCGGACGCTGGTGAATCTGTGATTTCGATGGGATTGTAAGTGGCGGCACTTACAATCAAGGGGTTAGAGTGTGTGACGGCAGAGTCGAAATATCGGCGGGAAGCCGCAAAGCGCCAGGTACTGAGCTATGGTCGGCAGCTCAAGATCTATGTGTAGATTTTCATTACGCAAGAACCACGGTGCACCGGTGGCCTTGCGCATGAAACGATTTTGTATTACCTGAAGTCGGTGAATGTGACGCGGGGAAGCATGCGCAAAGACGGGGCTTGCGTATGTCATTATGGGTCGGATGCACGCTTTGTATAGTGTAATTTTATTACGCAGGGACATTTTGCTATTTTTATTGAGTAAGTAGGGTGCAAACGACCTGGGACGAACGCTGCTCGATTCCGTACGCGGTTGACATGCGGACCGAAGGTGATTCTTTCATCTAAAGTAACGCCTAAGTATTTGACTGTCTGTTCCCCGGGTAACCTAAACCTAACCTAAACCTAACCTAAACCTAACCTAAACCTAACCTAAACCTAACCTAAACCTAACCTAAACCTAACCTAAACCTAACCTAAACCTAACCTAAACCTAACCTAAACCTAACCTAAACCTAACCTAAACCTAACCTAAACCTAACCAAAACCTAACCTGAACCTAACCTAAACCTAACCTAAACCTAACCTAAACCTAACCTAAACCTAACCTAAACCTTACCTAAACCTAACCTAAACCTAACCTAAACCTAACCTAAACCTAACCTAAACCTAACCTAAACCTAACCAAAACCTAACCTAAACCTAACCTAAACCTAACCTAAACCTAACCTAAACCTAACCAAAACCTAACCTAAACCTAAACCTAATCCTAACCTAACCAAAACCTAACCTAAACCTAACCCAAACCTAACTAAAACCTAACCTAAACCTAATCTAAACCTAACCTAAACCTAACCTAAACCTAACCAAAACCTAACCTGAACCTAACCTAAACCAAACCTAAACCTTACCTAAACCTAATCTAAACCTAACCTTAACCTTACCTAAACCTAACCTAAACCTAACCTAAACTAACCTAACCTAAACCTAACCTAAACCTAACCAAAACCTAACCTAAACCTAACCTAAACCTAACCTAAACCTAACCTAAACCTTACCTAAACCTAACCTAAACCTAACCTAAACCTAACCTAAACCTAACCTAAACCTAACCTAAACCTAACCTAAACCTAACCTAAACCTAACCTAAACCTAACCTAAACCTAACCTAAACCTAACCTAACCTAAACCTAACCTTAACCTAACCTAAACCTAACCTAAACCTAACCTAAACTCTAACCTAAACCTAATCTAAACCTAACCTAAACCTAACCAAAACCTAACCTAAACTCTAACCTAAACCTAACCTAAACTCTAACCTAAACCTAACCAAAACCTAACCTGAACCTAACCTAAACCTAACCTAAACTCTAACCTAAACCTAACCTAACCTAAACCTAACTCTAACTCTAACCTAAACCTTACCTAAACCTAACCTAAACTCTAACCTAAACCTAATCTAAACCTAACCTAAACCTAACTCTAACCTAACCTAACCTAAACCTAATCTAAACCTAACCTAACCTAAACTCTAACCTAAACCTAACCTAAACCTAACCAAAACCTTACATAAACCTTTAATAACTTTTTTCACCATTATGATTAATGGTAATACGGTGAGATTGTCATTAAAGATATAGTTGGTATGTCCCATAATTTTTAGTGACAGAAATAAAGCATGGTGACCATTAACAATATCAGTACATGCATCAGTAAACCTCACGCTGAGACAAACCGACAGTGTTGACGGCTACGAGATTTATTAAACAATAAACGTCTGCAGACCAGCTCCTGATTCTCCTATTCACATATATTTAACGAGATATGTGATCATAAAGTTATAAGAAACTAACAACCCACTTGTGGCCTCACTTTTAAATTGCCACACTAGTACCAAAAACAGTAATTTATTCGGGGTAAACTAAAAAACACGCACAGTTTCTTATAGATAATTTACCGAATTGTAATTGGTTTTGAATACGTTTATAAATTTAAGTATTATTCAGACGCCTGGAACTGGGTGAAAAGTTAATGCAAAGATTCCATGATTATTTTTATACGTACTACATACAACATTAATAGATTCACACATACATCTATAAGCTAATAAAAGTTCACTTAAAAAAATAATAACTGGTTTTTTACCTATGAAATTGCCGTTTTGTATGAAATTTATTATTTTTTCAAACTTTTTTATTTCTTTTATTTATTTATATTAAATTTATGTTATTACTTTGAGTAATCACCCATGTAATCGATGCATATTTGCCAACGCAGTGGTAGTTTATTGATGCCCTTCTTGTAAACATCAGCTGGACGGGAGGGAACAAACTCTTCAAAGGCATTTTGTACTGCCTCTCGGGAATTGTTTTTTTTTCCCCCTAATAAGTTGTCCAAATTTTAGAAAAAATAATAGTCGGTGTGTGCAAGGTCTGGTGAGTACGTTGGATGACGGAAAGCTTCCAACCCCAACTCTTGCAGCTTGGAGACTGTCTGTTGTGCAGTATGGGGTCGCTTGTTGTCGTGTAGGAGTAGCGGTGACGGCCGATTGACCAAAACTGGTTGCAGATGTGTGAACTTTTCCATCATTGTCTTCAGTTCTTCACAGTACACATCTGCAGTATCTAGAGAATACACTTACATTATGACGAAAATGTTCAAACGTAATGAAAATATAAAGCTAATCAATAAAACAAAAGACTAGTAAAAATAATGTCATGTTTTAAAACTAATTAAATTTGAATTTAAAATTCACATCGAATCAAAACTTTTTGATATGAAATGGCCAATACTGAAGAACGGCAATTTCATAGGTACAAGACCTAATAATATGGAAATGATTTTGCAGTTTTTAAAAAAAATCAATATTTGATAGGCCCGTTGCTATAAGGTTTCTCACCCTGCTCTAGATGATAGTGCTTTCTCTATCTAAAGTAAAACCGTAAAGTAACAGGCTATATATATATATATATATATATATATCTCAACGCAGAACATACGCCTCCTGCAGAGTGTTAGTGTCCACTATTATTTCTTAGACATACAAATTCCAGGGCAGAAGCATGTGTCAACTCTTATTGCAATTTATAATTTAATTGGTCCCGACACGACCCCGACGTTATCGAACCCGATTGGCTCGCGTACCGTGCATGAAAGCAACTGCATTAAAAGGCCTACTTAATAGGTCTTTCCACTCGATTATAACAAAAGACTTGGACTAAATAATATACCGTCAATTAGCCGGAAACTGATATGTTAACAAAAAATACATACATTATCTACTGAAACTTTGGGAACTTTCTTCCGTGTTAGGTTGTTGATCGCTTATTTATTTTATCTGGTGATTACTCAATACGTTCTGGATGGTCGGGACAAATAAAAGCTTGTTTTGGAATAGAATACGTTGTGGTACTCCGGCACAAATAGGGTGAACCTCGGAGCGCGTTCCGTCGACGCGGTAACGAAAGGTTCGATTTCGGAGAAAGTCTCGTATGATAAGTACGAGTCGATCTGGCACACCGAGCTCATATAGTTTGTATATGAGCCCGTTGTCGTTGCCAGACCTTGTCGAAGGCTTTCGCCACGTCGAGGAAAAGTGCCCCAGTTTGGTAGCCCTGAAGAAATTTACTGAGGATGTGCTCCGTGATGCGGTGCACTTGATGTGTGCATGAGTGTTGGGTGCGAAACCCGAACTGCTCATTGATTGGTAGCCCTCGGGACAGCATGAAGTCCTTGAGGCGGGCGAGGATGAGCCTTTCATATACCTTACCCAAGACTTTGAGTAGGCTTATGGGTCGATAGGCTGATGGATCGGTTGATGTTTTGAGGGCTTGAGAATCCCTATGACGTCGGCTTCCTTCCAGGTGTTCGGGAAGGTGCCTTTGGATATGGCCGCGTTGTAGATTATTACCAGTAGGTGTAAAATGGACATGGTAGGAGTTTCATCACCTTGTTGGTGATGCCGTCGGGACCGGGAGCCTTGCGTGGTCGCAGGTTTTAATTATGGACTCAACTTCGGTGCATGTGACTTGGGTAACGGAATCGCGAGGTGGTTCCTTACTCCTCCGGTCGACCTCGCTCTCAACCATTGCAAGGTGAGCGGCGTCGATCGGTAGTGTGCTCGGTGAGCATTGGAGCTCCAGATTGTCAGCCAGACATTCGGCTTTCTCTTCGTCTAAGAAGGCGGGTGGTTTATTAGGACGCGCTAAGGGAGGCATTGTTTGGGCGTTGCCCCCTTTTAGGGATTTGGGAAGTCGCCAGAAGGCGAGGTGGGAAGGTTCGATATTGGAGAGGTGATTATCCCGCCGATCGTTCCTGTACTGGGCTTTGCGTGACCGGACTTCACGCTGAAGGGTACGTAACACCAGCCGGTTACTTTCAGTGGGATATAAGTCGTGGGCACGAGTCGCCGCATTCTTGCGCCTCATTAGGTCCTTTATGTCGCTTGGCAGGGTCCATCGGTGGTCTTCCACCGAGGAACCTGCCTCGAACAATCCTCGACGACTGTCTGGATGTACTAGTGAAGGGCATGAACTGCGAGGTTCGTGTCGTGGACTGAAGATATGTTCCTAGGAATAGCATCTAGGTGTGGTGATGTGGCTTCCTTCAGGTCGTTCCTGAGTCGGTGCCAGTCTACTATGGTTTTGGTGGAGGGTGAGGTTGGGGCGGAGGGCCCTAACCGAAGAAGAACGGGGCGATGATCGGAAGCGAGCTCGTGGATTACGTCTATCCCTTGGAAGGCGAGGTTGATGTTCTTACAGATGGCAATATCAAGCACATCCGGTGCGTGACCCAATATATATGGAAAATGGGTTGGCGTAGTAGGCGCTACGACGTCGAAGTCGAGTGCGTCGCTTAGCGAGTCTAAAGCCAACCCTCGGGGGTTGATTTTAGTTGCATTCCACCGAGTGTGCTTGCTATTGAAATCTCCTGCCAAAATTACTGAGTTTCCAAGGGAAAGGAGTGCCACGAAGTCGCTTCGTAATACTTGTGCATCACGTCTGCAAGGCAGGTAGACGGACGCGATTGTGATGGGGGCATGGCCGGTCATGGCTAGCTGACAGACTGAGGCTTCTAGGAATGTGAGGGTTGGCGTGTCGACGGGCACGCAGTGCAAGGACTTTCCAGGGCAGAAGCATGTGTCAACTCTTATTGCAATTTACAATTTAATTGGTCCCGACACGACCCCGACGTTATCGAACCCGATTCGCTCGCGTACCGTGCATGAAAGCAACTGCATTAAAAGGCCTACTTAATAGGTCTTTCCACTCGATTATAACAAAAGACTTGGACTAAATAATATACCGTCAATTAGCCGGAAACTGATATGTTAACAAAAAAATACATACATTATCTACTGAAACTTTGAGGAACTTTCTTCCGTGTTTGGGTGTTGATCGCTTATTTATTTTATCTGGTGATTACTCCAATACGTTCTGGATGGTCGGGACAAATAAAAGCTTGTTTTGGAATAGAATACGTTGGGTGTGCGTGGGTGTGTAGAATGATCAGTGCGATCGAGTACTGGGCGACCCTGCCGTTCCCGGGTCTCAGGTAGGATGTCCACACGATATATTTTCAAAAGATATATAACAAAAATATTTTTAAATAAAATTCTGATGTTTTTTCTATGAAATTCCCGGAATCCATGAAATTGTTAATCGCAATTTAGATTCCTGGCGCACCACATGTTCGGTGCTGGAAAAAATCGAGAGGTCTCTTTATCCAACATTAAACTGATTTGATCTATTTGGTCCAGCCATCACCTCAAATTTATTGTATTCTTTATTTATTAATTAAGGTACGAAGTCACAATACACATTTATAAATGTAGAAAAAATAGTACATAGGTACTGTTCTTATCTAAATCTCTGCTGGCAGACAAAAGAATGAAACGTAAAGGAAGAAAAACGTGTTGGTTAAAGTTCAGGAGAGAATATCTAAAATTAGCACTAAGTACATATATACATAAACATATTTATTTAAATATTCCAAACAATAAATGTAAAATTACGGTCAAAGCGAGAGATGATGTTACAATTTCTAATATCCACAAAGAGAGTTCCACAACTTGAAAATAAAATAATACAGGAACGGGAGTAGAATTCACTTTTATGTGATGGAGAATTAAAGAGTAATAGATGTTGTCATTTTAATTTTGTGTAATATTTTAATCATGGTACACTCTTAGCTGATTGGCACACATGAATGCGTATTCTCGTCGGGGTAGAACAACCCCTTACAAATTACGAGCGCAACAGCATAATGCTGTTGTGTTTCGTATGTTGAGTGCAGGTATCGTGGGACCCAATCACACGAGGCATACCATCTCAGCCATCAGCGGTGACGACGCATCTTCATCTTGAAACTTTGTTGGGATTGGATGTAGATGTTACGGACCGCAATCACCCATCATCAAGGTAACTGTATGCTCGTTTGTCAACCCTAATATTAGAAAAACAATTTGTTACATCATGTGAACTTTGTGCTAATTTGTCACCGTTTGTTTCATAATCAAAGTTGTATATAAGCGAAAGTATTAAGTCAAACATACTGTAAAATCATAAATGATTCTAATTAAAAATTCCTCAAAAATCCCCAATCAAGCCTGGCCATCGTAGTACAGTGACGGTGGAGCGGTCGCGAGTGTATTTTCAGTGATACTGCAAGTACGAACTACGTAAACGCCGGTGAGTCTGCCAGCTAGCGCGTGGACGAGCGTGTGAGCTTTCCAAAGAGTTGTAACTCGGTAGACCTGGATTTAGGCATTATGATAGAGCTTTTTAATTTAACCACGTGACTTAGCGATTCCTAAGCCTGTAAAACTAGTTTGTGTCTCAAATAAAAAGAACTGTCGTGGCGGACTGTTGCTTTTCCCACCACCTTTTTGTTTCAAGATATGGCTTTTATAAGTTGCCTCGACCGGGTAAGGATCACGTTCTCACAGGAAACCGGCGTAAAATAGCAACATTACGTCTGGTGAGTGTTGGGATCCGGAAACCGTTTTTACTGGTGACGAGTATCCCAGTTCTCAGGGGTGATAACGTATCTGCAATATGATTCCTTATCTAGGATGAATGTGTGTAAATGAATCACTTACCATCAGGTGAAGTATGTATGTCGCCCTCAATACAAAAAAAAGCGTTTTCTGTTTAGTAAAAGCTCAGATTTAAATTCCGGGTTCAATGTATGAAAAATTGTTGATTTTCGGGTCTATTTGTTAGATGCCTTGTGTGATTGGATTGATAAGTCTTTGTATCGGAGTAGGAAAAGGTCAGAGATTGTCTGTATGTCTTTGGAAAGATTTATATATATATATAGATTATATCAGTAGTTTTAAATTTTGTTATTTATTTATTTGTCTAAGTACAAAGCATTTATATAAGGGAACTGAGATAAGAAAAATATGTACAAAGGCGCAGCTTATTTTTAAAATAAAAATCTCTTCCAGCAGGCCAGGTGTCCGTCGTTAAATCTACAGAGGAGGTTCCTCACTGAGTCTGCTATTTCTATCTTTAACTTTCTTTCCATCGGTTATCCGCTCTACGATCTATATGGCTAGCCCATTGCCCCTTCAGCCTGGTGATCCTTGAAGCCGGTCTATTTCGTTCAACTGCGGATGTCTACGTCTTAACATTAAAGTCTACTACTGTTTTACAATTGAATATTATTGCCCAATATTACGGAAATTCAATATCATATGTACTTGACATGTAGGCCAATTAACGCTACGAGATACAAACATAATTACTACTACTTACTATTAACGAATAAAGAATGTCGTAGGCCAGCCTGAGAACCAATAAAAAACTTTCAACGGGCTTTTTTTTTAATATGTTTTTTTACCATAATACGTTACAGTTTATTTTAAAAAATCTGCAGCGATTGTTACATTTCCAATGTAGGTAAATACATTATTATATTAACTCTAACACACAAAATTTTGTCTACGATATTTTTGATCTTTTTTGGGATTTTGTTCTTATAACTTATCTATTTATTGACCCAAAAAGTAATATTTATTCTAATACTCTACTACTTAAGGTTTTACTCTAGTATTCTACTCAGTAATACCGTTTTTACTACTAGTTATGGATAGAATAAATTTATTATTGGTTACTAGTATAAAGTTTTTGACAATATTTTGAGAAAATTTTACACAATTTCTGGAAAACTCATTCTTATTTCTATGTAGAGTATGTAAAATATAATATGTAAATCTAGAGTAGGTTACTTTACATTTTTAAATAAATATTGAAAATATACTTAAAAAAGTAATTCATGTTGAGATATTTGAGTTGAGACCCCATTGACGATGGGAATTTTGAGAGGCGAAGCCGTATCTTAACGGGCCGCAATTATTGGGTGAACTAGTTTCTCTTTTTTAGTAAGATAAAAAAAATATATATTCATTAGTTTAGTTTCCAGCTAAGGCGATGAAAATCTTACTTTACTTGGGAGAGGACATATGTTATATTATTTTACGTGATAGAACCACACCGTAGCTATGAACCAGTTTTAGCATGGATACATCGGCTTAATCGATGAAAGTATCACATATTCACGGAATATCAGTGTAAATTTGTAGTTTTCTTTTGTTATTGTATTAAGGGTGACAAACGAGCATATAGTTGACCTGATGTCAATTGATTCCTGCAGCCACGATACGTCACCCACGTTCTAGATAAGGAATCATATGCAGATGAAAACCCATGAGAAATAAGATGAAATGCCTCGTCTCAACGAGTCACTCGTTCTAGCGCAACAGGGTAAGTCTACGAGGCCTACAGTTAACGCTACTCTAAGCCATTATTAATAACGAGTCTTTAACAGTGAAAGGAGCTAAGCTGTAGTTTGTTTCTAGCTGCAGTATAATGCTGCTGTGCTTCTTCTGGTGAGTGCAGGGATACGGAGACTTTTATTACCGGTGAGGAAGCATTCCATCTCAGTCCTCAAGGGTTATAACACATCTGCATTATGATTTCTTGAAGGATGAATGTAGAAGTAGTGGGCCGCAGGAATCTTCTCATCAAATGAACTGTGTGCTAGTTTGTTACTGTCAATGTAATAAAAATAAACATAATGTTGATGCGTGGTCACCCCAACCAAAACTAATATTTAATGACAGAAAACTAACAGTTTCAATATTAATACAAATTGAAGACCGTGTAGACATTTTGGGAATATATGTGCACCTGTCAGATCATCACATGATCGAGATGACTAAACTGTAATACTTACACAAAATATAATATAACCATTCGCGAATTTCTAAATGGGAAAACTTTCTTATCTATTCTTTGACAACACACACGGAGCTTCTGCGCATGTGTGCGGGCGACGCTGTAGCCCGCGTATTCTAACCTAAATACAAAATTCGAGCTTCGCTATAGACGGACGCGCGCCCGGTCCAGCGCTTCTTAATTTAAAAATAAAACATTTCGTTCGGTAACATTCCGTTAAACGTTCGAGTGATTAACAAGTTTTTTTTGTTTTTTTTTTCTCTCATGTGTGTTAAATTAATTATTTTTAAAAGATAATGTGTGAAAAAGTAAAAATAGTGTTGTACGCGGTGCTAGTGAGGTGAAGCTCGATGTATTTCTGCGAGAAATAACGACCCTGGGTTGTGTCTTTGGACAATAATTTTGGCGGTATATGACACATGGCCTATTTTTTGACACTATGTGTTGTTGGGCTTAGGTTTTGTGTAGTGACGTGGGATGTGAATGATTTCTGTTGGATCACATATATATAGGCAGTATACTCAGTGAGTATTATTTGTTAAGACTTTGGAATGCTAGAGAAATAATATATACCATCTTTGATATCGTTGTGAAATAGACGGTTCTTAATTTCCATAAAATAATATAGGGTACTCACAAATTATTTTACATAAAATTTTATTATGTGTCTTTTATTTTTATTTACGAAGTGTTTTTTTTGGCAAGTATTGTATTCTTGTTAGCATTTCGATATCAGGTAAAATATTCAAGTACATAATGACATTAGTGTTATTGTATTAAAAGTTATGTTTAAACTGGAAAATCCTCCTAGATACTTTAGAGGATTTTCCAGTTTAAATGATATGTATCTAAGAATGTATGAAGAATGAAATCATAGATATGTAATTTAAGAAATCTAAGTAATCTAAGAAATACTGTCATATTCTCATACTGACCAATTTCGTTTTTGTATTTATTTATTTTTTATCATCAAATAATGTCAAATTCTAAAAATAGTGTTGCAAGCATTCACGTGAACTGGCACTCGTTCGTCTGCACCTCTTAATCTTAATTATTAATATTCTATATTTGTATGTTAGATATATTTTATTTTATTTTGTTAGGGTAACAATAGGTTAATTATAGATTTTTTAAATTTAAAAGAGAAGGACGATGTGTAAAGATATGCGAGAATTAAAGAATAAGAGGATGGTTCGGATAGTGACAGCAATATGAAATAATTAAAATACAAACAGGCATTTTGTATAAACTAATTTTGTTAATCGGAGTTGAACTGCGTCCCATTAGCAAGGTATCTCATGGTAAGTTGAACAAAACTGTCACTTTCAACTCTCTGCCCCCTATTAATCATTAAATTTTGACAGAAATTATTTTCTTTGTGTAAATATGTATATTTATTATGATTAGTTATTTTTCATATATAGAATAATCTAGAAATCCCTAATATGGCTATAAATATTTTGATTTTTTTAATTAAAAATATATGCTTTATATTTATACAATAAAAGCAATACTTGACTACTCAGAGTCAATAGCCTAATAGTCTAGGATAGGTTCCGTGAAGGTCATAGGTTCATATCCAATACTCAACTATTATGGTGAATCATCTTCTTGCATTTAAACTTAGTTGGAGTGGTTGAGGGGAATGTTGTAATGCATTGGGCGAATTATTTTATAAGAAAAAACTTAAAAAAAAAAGGATCTTTTAATGTGACTCGTTTGTTTTAGAGCTTTGAACCATTGTTAAAACCAAGGGCAACAGTTTTTTGTAGTAGATAGATTAGGAGTGTATTTTTCCAGTGCTAGAGTAATGCTGTAGTAGCATAAATGGGTTGGCATGATGGGGACCACACCCTCACAGAATGCCAGCGCGAAATAGTAGCATTAAGCTGCTGCGTTTCACATAGTGAGTATAAGGATTCCAGGACCCCATTATAGCGAGATAACATCCCATCTTAGTTCTCATGGGTGATAAAATATCTGCATTTTTAATTCTTGACCACGCTCCCACAGAATACTAGTCTAATGCTGTTGTGTTTCGTTTGGTGAGTGTAGGATCCGGAGACGTTTGTTACTGGTGACGAGGCATTCTATCTTAGTCCTCAAGGGTGTCAAAGCATCTGCATTATGATTCCTTGTCAAGGATGAATGTAGATGACGTGGGCCGCAGGAAACACTTGCCATCTGGTGAACTGTGTGATTTGTCGCCAATTAAATGATAAAAAAGAATGTTTTCCTGGTCAATTCCAACTAGGGCAGTGTCATTTGATCATCAGAATTATTCACACGCATAGGACATATAATCGTACCGTAAACATATGTACAAATACGGAGGCACTTGCTCTTTGTCATGATTTCTGAGTTCGATTCCGTACAACAATATTTATGGTATACTAATGGTGGGTTTTAGGAGCTTCATGTGTTGTATATATGGTACGGTGGCGTCGACGTCGACATTGCAGTCGCGTAAGGTGATGATGAGGTTGTGCTTCTATGTATACTGTATATACGTACATCATTACATTATATCCAACAGATGATAACGGTCGTATCATACATATATGATACGAGTCTTCCACTCAAAAATCTTGTGTATCTATCTGTCTCGCTTCCACTAATTTTGGGAGCACAATAGTGATGGGTGTAATAACAACTAAAGGGTATCGATAAATTGTAACGATTTGATTTGTATATAGATATAGATAAAATAAACCTAAATCAATTATTATAAATATTGTATTCGATATTTGTAATTTTTCAGGTAATTTAAAAATAAAATCGCATAACTGTTCGCATTGGTGCGTTATCGTCTATAATGAGCGGACAGATAATTATAATAAAAATATGGATATTTACTAAACATCCGAATCAGGTAGGCTTCCGTATCGAGAGTTACTATCATTCGTAGACCGCGCGTAAGCAGGTGGAAAACTGTCGATATTTCACAAGTCGGTGGCACATTCCTATTATTACTGATTCTGTTCATGACCATTCAGATGACAGCTGTGCTTTAGTGTTATCGATATGTCACTAATAAAATTATGGCGAATCAAAGATTTGTAAAAATGGTTGGTTTGATCGTGTTTCCTGAAACAGTTCAAAAACGTGTTCTGTCTTAACGCAATAATTTATGTTGAAGGGGAGAGTTTTGTGTGAATGTTTTGGCATCCAACGTTGTCGTGGGACTGATAAATATTTATGGGAGGAAGGTCACAATCTCCCCCACCCGTAAATAGGAAGAAGGTTGGGGGTGGTGGGGGGTGGGGGGACATAATTAATGCGAAGAGCGATAGCATCGCTTTCGTAAATTAATTTTCGATAGGAATATAAGCGTCGCCGTAGAGGCGTATAAACTTTTGCATTGACTTTTTTTTTGATTACATTAAGAGTACAAAACGAGCACACACTTCACTTGATGGCAAGTGATTCCTGCGGCCCATGACATCTACATTCATCGCATCTGCACTATGATTCCGTGTCCAGGATAAGGAATCAAAGTGCAGACGCGTTGTCACCCTTGAGGACTGAGACGGAATGCCTCGTCACCTATGCTGCTAATTTCTCTGATATTCTGTGAGGGCGTGATCCTCCCCCGGTCGAGTTGATCCATAAATCTGCAGCTAGAAACATCCTGCAGAGTAGCTCTACTACTGTGGAATTGAACTGTTTGTATTATTGGTTCTTAGTTAGTTCTAGATTAGTTTCTATTTTGGATACTTACAGCTATGTACCTATTATGTCTATTTATATAAATAAAAATTGTTTGCTCCATGTATGAAAGATTATCACTTGAGGGTACCTCGATCCGATGGATTTGGCAGATTTTTTTTGTTCAAAATTTTCAGGCCCGGGTTTTTTTTATGAAAGAACATTTTGCGAAAATCCACTGGAAATGTATATTATATGGATTTTTTGTTATAAAAATCTTCTAAGAGTCGCGATATCAACAAATGTGACAGTTAGTTGTTATTCTAGTCTCTTAGCAGCACATACCTTTTAACTTTTTTTATTTTGTGGGTAATAAACGAGCACACAGTTCACCTAACGGTAAGTCCTATGACGCTCACATTTATCCTCCATGAGGAATCATAATGAAGATGTTCATGCTGTAGCTAGAAAGACATTGCAGTATGGCTCTACAACTGTCCAAAATTTCGCTAGTTTTTATTACATTGAGAATAACAAACGAGTACACGGTTCACCTGATGCCAAGTGATTCCCGTGGCCCATGACATCTACATTCATTATTGATAAGGAATCATACGATGCGCGGTCACCCTTGAGGACTGAGCTGGAATGCGTTGTCACCAGTAATAAAGGTCTCCGGATCCCCGCACTGACCAGACGATACTTAGCAGCGTTATGCTACTATTTCACGCTGATAGTTTGTGAGGGCGTAGTCCTAAATTTGTAGTGTCCCCGGGCCACTGTATCTGAACTTTTCTCCAATATACAATTACACATGCATTACATCGGAATAGCGAAAGGAATTAAGAGAGAGTGCCTCTGTGTTTGCGTAAATGCTTGGCACAATAAAATAATCTAGGCAGTTGTTGTCATCTGGAAATAACTAGAAAATATCACCGAGGAGTACTCGAGGGTACGGTATGCGAAACTTGAGGTCCTAAGTTTGAATTCACCATTCAACTATTGCCCTGAACCATCTCGTGACATATGCATTAGCTTAGTTGGTGTGGTTAACCGGAACGTTATCAAGGTTAATGGCACCGTTTGTATTCTTAAAAAATCATATTGAGTAAATACTAATGTTATATTATTTTTATAACACAAGCTTCGCGGAGAAAAGCACTCCCATCGGGTGACAAACGTTGGTCAGTGTCAAAAATGCTATTTCCGAACGAAACTCGGTCACGCGGATTCTTTTATTTTCAGCTTGCTAGCGTTACGTCCATTCGTTCTGTTTTTTTTTTATTTCCATTTGTTACATGAATAATGAATACTATAAATCTTTTTATATATTACAAAATTAAAATAGAGTTTTATAATTTATTTTATTTTTCTTTATTCGTGAAACTATGACCTACGAAATTATATACTGATCTATTTTAATACCATATTTTTTTTATAAATGCGCGGTTTGAGAGTTGTGAGGTAAGTTACGTTGGCTATGTGTGGCTAGAATTCAAAGACATGTTAAGTTCACCAATCTGCATTGGGGCCATGGGATAGATGCTCTAAAACCCTCTCTAGAGAGGAGGTCCAACAGTGGGGGGTTTTTTTTTACTTTAGTAAAAAACGTAAACGAGTAAAAAACGAGCACAGTTCGCCCGATGGCAAGTGATTCCTGCGGCCTATGACATGTACATTCATCCTGGACATGGACAATCATAATGCAGATGCGTTGTCACCCTTGAGGACTGAGATGGAATGCCTCGTCACCAGCTATAATATATATATATATATATATATATATATATATATATATTTACATATATATAATATATATATATATAGCGCGTGGTCCTACCCCGGTCGAGCTGACCCATTCATTCTACAGCTAGAAACAAACTGGAGTGTGGCTATACCACTGTAATTTATATATGTAGGCTACTTTACTTTTATTACTTTTACCGGGAAAGGACTAGGCTTCACTAAGCTTCAAAATAAATGTGAGGTTACTAGGTATTTAATCTAAAACCTTAGGTATGATGTTTGTATATGTATGATTAATGGGTAACAAGCACAAGGAATCCAGAGAGGTAGCCTCGGCTTGGACCATCATCATGTGCGTGACTGACCCGAGGGTATCCCAGAGGGTCGATCCTCGGCTCGGTCAGCTGCTTCTGACGGATTAAGCTGGGTTGGGATTATCTTACAAAATACATGATCAAATATATGATGATGTCCACCTGGGTGACTTCGAACGTGGCGATATCTCTTGATTATTGCCAGATGATATCAACTGCGCAGAAATATTTTATAGTACCGTGAGCATTTGCGCAACCACCGAGGCACTCACTCGTCATCCCCTTCCCTGGTCCGTATTAATGCATGGACAAGATAAGTGGAAGGATCATATGCAGTGTCAGGGACACGGAACACATCACGCCCAGAACTCAAAGTCCAGTAATTTGTGATATACAAATACTGTTCTTCGGCTGGGAATCGCGACGCAGCAGTTAGGCACTCTAAACACTGAACCATGCGGTCGTCAAATATACACCACGCCAACCGACGAATCGATAATTTATAGAAAATAAACAATCGTCGAGTTAAAAAGCCAAAAAAATATTTTTAGCTTTTGATAAGCTCTGCGTCGAACCGCTGACCCACTGACACGGGAGTAGGTGAGGTCATTTGTGTCATGGCGTGATATATAAAATATTTATATGTTATGCATCTTTAAGGGTTCATATAATTTAATAGAAGAGAAAAAGTAGAGTTTTTCCTCTTATAATAATTTATTTATTTATTTATCGAGAAAGATACATATCTATCAACAATATCATTTTACATTTTTCGCTTATGGTTTATCTATACTAAATCTTAATGATTTGCCTTTACAGGTGTATACAAAATTAGAATCTTAAAATTTACGTATATAAGCAAAATTATATCCATTAAATTAATATTTGATTGGAAAGGTAACTTATATCACTGCTTTGGTATATGTAGAGACATCACAGTTTACAGTGCTAAACCTAGGGCTCCCATAGATTGTCACAAAGCAAGAACCAGACCTGAATCCATAGACTTCCAGCAAACTTACATAGTAGGTCATCGCTCCGTCTAGTGGGACGTCACCCTACCCTGCGTTGTACCATGGTTTATACGGTGTCGACTATGTAGGAAGTTTGGTTTCATTGGTTTTGCTATTCCAAGTTCTAGACGGGTCGTTGAAAATTTTTGTATTTTACATACAAATTCAAGATATTTTTTATCATAATTTATTTACGTTTGATTATAATATTTATGTATGTCCCATTAGAGATCGAAACAGGTAAAAATCTGCGAGTGCAGCAAGTACACGGCTATATGGTGGATTCTCTCTCAATATTTGCTGCGTGTCTAAATATGTGTGTGGTCTGCGCGTTATGTATGAGTATTCTGTGGATCTTGACTGTCCTTTGACCATGATCTTTTTAGACAGTCCCAGGTCGCCACTCGAGAACCTTTATGATCTTAGCTTATCATGAATTTACAGTTTAAGATAGAGCTCTCTATAGATTACCATGAAACTCCTCCTTTTGATGATGTACTCCTGTTCGATGTTTTTTTTGTATCAAGGGTGACAAACTAGCACACAGTTCACTGATGTTATTGACACCCACATTCAACCTCGATAAGGAATCATAATGCGGATGCGTTGTCACCCATGAGGACTTAAATGGAATCTTTCTTTAATAATAGTAACGTTAGTTACCATACCAGTATATTACCGGTTACCTAGTTAAAGTTACCCTCATAAAAGTGTTGTATACTATAATTATTGTATTTATTTGTCAACCCCATTCGATTGAAATGGCCCGATAAGTAGGCATCTATGTATATACCTGACATAATATATACCAATGAATTTATTAAATTAAAAATATTTATTCTCAAACATTCTTAAGTCACGACCCACGAAAAAGCTAAAAATATAACGCCTTGCCCCCTTCACTATAAAATTACATTTAACATTTTAACTAATAGTTTGTTTATTATACAAAGCAAAAGGTTAATTTTACATGTTGTTATTACACGGTAATATTTAATTTTATAAAACTTTTATAGTGGTAGAGTTTAGGTCTAGGGTGACCCTTGAGGACTTAGATGAAATGCCTCGTCACCATTAATAAAAGTCTACGGATCCATACACTCACCATACGTAACGCAGCAGGATTATGCTGCTATTTTACGCTGATATTCTGCGAGGTTGTGGTCCTACCCCGATAGAACTGACCCATTCATTCTACAGCTAGAAACAAACTGCAGTGTAGCTCTACCACTCTTACTGTACTGTTTTATTATTTTTAACAGTAAATTAAAATTTCACTGAAGCTCAGATTTTTATCAATGAATATGCACAAAATTACATGACATCACTAAGTTCAAATATGATATAATGAAGTGGTAACAGGAGTATTTACTGTCACTTTAGTATTTTAAGCGAAAATAGACGTTGTAGTTTTGAAATGGGTAAATGGCATTCAAACTAAGGGTGGTAAAGCAATTTTGACACAAAGCTTATATAGTACAGCATGCGGGTAACAAAGCAAATATAATAATCCATTCGTGGTTGTACCGTGTTTGTAGCTGTAGCTAGTGAATAACTACGACGTGTTCTAGATATTTTACGTGTTTAATATATCAATTCAAAATCATGTACAATCAATAACCCAAAAAGGTTTTTTACCGTTAAACATTTTTAGTTAAAAAAACAATAGGATATATAGTTCATCTCTTGACCATTTAACCTTTATGAAACTCGTAAAGTGACTTTTATAAGTCCTTGGGGCTCTGCCTTGATGACGATAGTTAAGTATTTTTTCATTTTCTTATTTCACCCATAATGGCCGACGCATTCGAAGCACCACAGCAGTTCGAATTCCTGACCTACTTGCTTCATTAACGCATATTTTGTAAATATTAAATAATTGAGCCGAAGGTATACAAATCCTCACAATCCTCGAATATCTGCACAGTTGAAATACGAGGTCGAAACCAAGTAGAGGTAATTAATATACATACCAGACAAATCTAGACATATTCTAACATTTCGTATGCGTATGTATGTACTTGTATTTTTTTCATTTACGTTTCACTCACTTCCGGACGTCCGAATAATCTGAAATTTTATATACGTATTAAGAACATATATAATACCATAAATATACAATAGTTTCGTGGTTGCCAGTGTTGTGTCAGGTTTTTAAGACTCATAAAATGATTAAATTAATCTACTCCCGGGTCAAACAGGTAGCAGAGGGACGCAGGGACTCAATTTCATGCTCACGATACAATCCGCACTCTTCGGTTATGACAAATTACTATTAAGTGAACGGTGTGTCCTAATAATATAAAGAAAGGTGCAGAATACATACACATCCAGTACCTATAAACCTATAAAATTTTATGCACATGTCTTGTTCCGAAAAACGAACGTCGGGAATCGAAACTAAGTCCTATCACGCAGTAGCCAGTTCTTCCAAGCCACGCCGTGAAACAACAGGCCGTAATAACGTAGTTATAAAAAGCTTCTCGACTTAATTATTTGTGATATGAGGGCATTTATTGTTCAGCGGAGCTTTGATGTTTCAAACGATGATAGATAAAACGCGTTCCGTAAGCTCTAATGACTCATCATTTCGATGTCTCTGAATTACATAAGCTCATTGGGTCTTAACACACTTCTAGACAGCTGTAGTCACTCACCATTTTCTATAACATCCGTATTAAACGAGACGATGGCACAGAAGTCTAGCCCATTGCAAAAGCTGTTCGTGAGAATTATGTAGGGTGGCCATAAGTTCTATACTAGTCGTATACATTAAAATGAGTAACGAATATTCGAGTAGAGTGGTAGTAACTCCACGATGCAATTTTTACTAACTGTGATATGAATGGGTCGGCTCAATTGGGCTAGGATCACACCGTCATAGAATACCAGCGTCAAATAGCACCATAACGCTACTGTGTTTGGTCTTGTGAGTGTAGGCATCCGGACTCCGGACACGGACTAATTGATGACGAGCCATTCAATTTGAAGTCCTGATGTCATAGTTATAGATCTTTATTATTTATTCTATTTATTGTCCTAAGAGGACGGGATCTCCCAGATCTTTTATAGTCTGTATACGTGCGGATAGTACGATTCACAAACATACGCCCAAAGCTTTGAGGCTTCTTAAAAATGATTGATAACTTCATATCCACCTCATGCATAGCAATAATTACAATTCTCTTTTCTGGTAGATAAATGATGTTTACACGTATGGAATAGCAACTGTAGTGGTAAATAAGATTAATAGAACAAAAATAATTATATATAATATAATATTTTGTTATATAATTATTTTTAGTTATATATTGTTTCAAACAATATTTTCTTTAAAACCTATCTACATGCAGTCTAGTAGTCATTTTGCCTTGGTGCGAGTCCATGACTAACTTCATGGTGTTGGATTTTCGATGCACGATGCATCCAAACTTTCCTTGTAAAATTACTTAATGCGCCTGAATACATGAAATTTCAATAATCTTAAACTGATACAAAGTGAAGAAAGAAACTTAGCTATACAACCCTAACTGCACTCTAACCTCTTATCAATAAAATTAAACTTATTGTCTGTGTCGTAGTAAAAAAAAATATGCATAAAGGACTATATACATACCTATATATGTAATAGGTTCTATATAAAATTTGGAATCCGATCTCGAAATTATCGGAGACACCAGAGGAGATTTCAAATAACAAAGTGAAGAAGATATATTTGTTAAGACACATATAGTCCAGTTTAGAGCACGGATGGATGGGGCACCATATGTCATAATCACCATGATCATTACTTCAGCCCATCACTAGTCCACTGCTGAACATTGGCCTCTACACAGAATAACATAGAGTTCGATCCTGAACCACCTGCATCCATCGACTTCCCGCTGACTTGCATAGGCCGTTACTCCATCTAGTGGGAGTTTGGTTGAGGGTCCTACGCTGGGATGGCTTGTACGAGGTTGCCACTCGAGATTCTTTCCCATCGGTTCTACGCGCTATATGGCCGGCCGATTGCCACTACAGCTTAATGACCCTTTCAGCTACGTCGGTTACCTTAGTTTTTATTCGATTAAGCAGCTAAACAGCTTAGACGACTCTGAAGCTTGCTGATTGACTCTTAGCTTCCTTATACTACCAGTGAAGGACCACTTCTCAGATCCGTAAGTCATCACTGTCAACACTAGTCCTGATTAAAGTCTGGGTGTATGTCTAACTAATAATAGAACGGTGTACCACTGAGAGATAGAATTGCATGGGTACTTTATAAATAGCTTTCATTCATGTAGCTGTGACCTGAATTTGAGCAGACTCCGCGACAGAAGGGATCGATTCGATATACATGTATATTCAATTAAATCTCCGCCGGCGTAATGGACGCTCGCTAGGTACGGAGATAGATGAGAAGATAAGAGAAAAAATGTAATGGGTCGGGGAAAAGTTTTTTCTTATTTTATTATATAAGTAAAAGATTGGAGTAAAACTAGTACTGTTTGTGTCTGGTTGGTTTGAATGCTATTGAATAAATGACACTTTAAAATCGATTAAGATCTCTACTGAGAACAGCTGATGGGACTCCTACAAGAAATAGAGAAAAAATCGCCCGAATTAAAAAGAAAGGTTGTAGTTTTCCATCATTTTATTTATTCATAACGCTAGATCAAACATATTTTAGCTACTCGGCAAATATTGAAAAAGCTTGGTTCGGAAGTATCAATGCATCCACTTACCATATAGCCCTGACCTTGCACCAGCAGATTTTCACCCGTTTCTGTCTCTTCAGAATTCTTGAAGTAGTGTTAGGTTAACATCAAGAGAGGACTGTCACTTGTCGCAGTTTTTTTGATCAAAAGTCCCAAATTTTCTATAGCAATGCAATTATGTCACCACTACCAACAAAATGGTAACAAGTTATCGAACAAAATTGCACATATATATTATAATCAAATGTAAATAAATTACGTACGATAAAATATCCATAGAGAATCCACTCTTTAAAGTGAAACATTGAGAAATCCGGGTTTGGTGAGTCATATTTAGTAAACTCCAAGATGAGATTAGAGATGAGAGTAAAATTTTAAGGTTCAATTTGATTGCACCGTATTTATATATATAGTTTTTATGTATTTTTTATTTTATTTTGATTTTATTTTATTATATTTTAATTGGTAAACTTAATGTGGTGAGAAAAATAAATTATATTATTATATGTAATGTATAAAGAAACTGACGCAATAAGGACTGTAAATATATAATTGGACGCAGAGTGAAAAAAAGACTTACTACTAAATAATATATACGACGCTGGGTCCATTTAAATTTCTTCCCTTTCCTCTTACTTTTCTTTTACAATTTTTTTTGTTCTTTTATAATAAACACTTCATAACATTGTTTATCGCCAAGAATCAACTGCCACGCGTTCTGATTTACACGCGCTCTTTTTTTTTTATTAAAATTGTTTTTATTATCAATACGTTTGACAGGTGAGAAAATGAGATTACACAGATACAAACACGAGTGATTTGTGACTAGTTGAAGTGTAACGTTGTCTATGTTCGAAGTCCTTCATTTGAGGTGGAAAGAATTTAATTGGGAACACACTAGGAGTAGGTATATAAACGTCATAATCAACCACATCGCTTCGAGGTAAGATACACAATAATAAACATTTCAATGTAGACATCACAACGTCTATTAATAAAAAATAACTTTTTATATAGTTCCAATGCCACTCTAAAATCTGATCAAAATGTTATCAGATATTCAGAGATATGTTAATAATAAATAATATTAATATTTACAGCCTCAATGGGTTGAGAATATCTCCAACTCTATCTCATGCTGAAAGATAGCAGCCACTAAGGACATAAAACATTCATCATCTTGTTATTTCTGAAAGATTCGACAGTAGTGTGGCCTCACTGTAAAGAATATTAGTTGAAACACGAATGGAATTTCCCGACAGGGAATAAGCAATAACCTCACAGAATACAATCATGATATAGCATAGCTGCTATGAATAGGCTGATGAGTGCAGGGATTCATAGACCCTTATTACTGGTGAATATCACTAAAATATTACAGCGAATTGAGTAAGCTCAGAGTATGCTATAAACTTTATTTTCTGGATGTCAGATCCGTGAGCCCTGTAAGAGATGATGCTGTAGAAAACGTTGAGTTAGTACTCAAATTATAGTAAAACACTTATTTTAAATAATGAACATACGTTATGAATAGTCTTAAATTGTCTAGATAAGCTTATTGTGGCCATTTGGTGACCAACATACTTTCTCGTTGTTTTCCAGGTTTTAGGCAACTTAAGATTAGGTTTTAGGCAACAAAAATTAGACAACATAACAATATGAAAGAACAGTATTATGACAAAGGTATAGATATCGACATAAATCCATCTCCTATTTGAGTCAGTCTAAATTCAACATAAGGTGGTAGTAATTCAATATAAGAATAGATTAGTCAAGAATAGGTCGCAAACGAGCAAGTAGCTCACGTGATGGTAAGAGAACGTCATTTTTATTATTATTATTTAGGGGATATTTTCTTTTTCGGTTTTTGGTCAATAGAATAAATAAATAAAAAATTATAAACATATAAAGAAACAAATTTATACAATATAATATAATACATATATAAAGACCAACCAGACGGGAATCCCTCGACAGGGAAGACCAAACGGTCGAGCGTTAGGGCGAAAGGGAAAGAAACCTGCGGACTATACGAGCGGTGTCAAGTAGCACCGCCCTTCTGCATTTGAGCTCGGAGCTGCCCGTCGCGGAGTCCCAACCGTCTCAGGTGATTCGAGAGGCTGGTTGGGATTAAACCGTTTGCAGATACGACTATAGGAATAATATCGGTCGGCATACCACCCCACATGTCGGTCACCTCGTGTGCCAGGTCCAGATATTTTGTCTTTTTATCTGTTTCAGCTTTCATGAGGTTCTCGTCATAGGGGATCGTGATGTCGACCAAAAATATCCTTGACTTTGCCCGGTCCATCACACGATATCAGGCTTATTCGCAAGAATAGTCCTGTCCGTGATGATGGGCCGGTCCTAGTAGTGCTTGGCGCGTTTTCTTTCGAGCAAGGCTTCTGGTGTGTACTTATAAAATGCGATCTCCAATCCACAAGACCATACTTCAGAGCGTATTATTATTATCTTATTACTATTATCACAGCCCATGAACACCCACAACACCAGAGGAGTAGCAGTTGCACTGCCGACCTTTAAAAATATTGTATATATAAAAAAAGGCTTAATTTTAGCAGCATTAACATCATATGAAACTTGTTGTTCTCGATGTCAGATTGGCTTTAGCCCATTGTAATTTATACTTAGTAAAATAGATATCTTTAACTCTTTCTGAAGCAAGTTTCTTGATCACAAAACATACCATATTTAACCTTTTTAGAATGTTCATTTCCCATTCTTTAATAGTAGAATATTCTAACAATACTTGGTTTCGATACAAATTTGGTGAAAAACGAAGCCCTTAGAATTTTTCAGTCGAACCATCATCTTAATGTGATTAATTACTGAACCTTTACTAGTGACGAGGCATTCCATCATTCTCAGAGGTGACTCTTCATCGAAGAGAGTTATGGTTGTCATGTGTCGCAGTAATCCATTAGCTGAGTTTTGTGTTCATTTTTCACCCTCAATGCAATAATAAAACGTAGAACCTCCAAAGCTTGCCTATAACAATCACTAGCAATGAATTGTTTAAAGAATTTTGTGGTAATTTATGAGTAAAGTAATAAATGCTTCACTTTGTTACACAAGGTGTCAAAACTCAACACGAACATCAAAGAGTAGCGAATCTGACTCATCATCTCGACCAAATAATTGCAGTCAATGTGTTTTTGTTTAAATAATGTTTTGAGTTTAGAACACGTGTAGTCTATTAACAGACGCACCCCAGACCGGTGCATTCCGACCGTAGTGAAACAGATGCGGGTATTTTAAGAATAGTTGATACGGATTCGGTTCGCCTTTTGATCTGTTAGTTGTAAATTCTTCGTCGATTATGCTTCATTACGTATGGCGTGGGCAACATTCTATCCCCTATGCCTTGATGTCCTTTCAATCAACAATCGAATCACGATCACGATCTGGATGTAATTCTGATGACGTCAATAAGTGCAGGAGCAATGCAATATTATATCCCCTATTGCTTGATGTCCTTTCAAACAACTATTAAACCACGATCACTATCTGGATGTAATTCTGATGACGTCAATAAGTGCAGGAGCAATGCAATATTATATCCCCTATTGCTTGATGTCCGTTCAAACAACTATCTAATGGAAACAGTAATAAAGCGATGTTTCTTTCTTACACCTATAAAAAAACTGAAGCGCTAGACTTCTAAATATTCACTGCTTTATTTCTATACACGAAACCCTTGATAGCTCAGTCTCTAAGCGTTCACTTTTAATTCATGGCACGCTGAAAATCGAGTTCGATCTCCGTGCCGGGCCCATGAAAATGTTAATTGCAATTTCGAGTGCTGATTCACAAGGCAATTTTGCTGGACTGTGAAGGAAAACATGGTGAGGAAACTAGCTTGTCTAATAAAAAACAATAATTATTATTTTTATTTATTTGTTGCTTTGGTATTGTATTATATTAGGTGTATATATATATTTATATATATATATATATATATATATATATATATGTATGTATATATATATATAAGTACTATATATTTACTATACATGAATTATGTATTTAATATCTATATTGGTGTGTAATATTCTTTATTTGTATTGATCATTTTTAGTCTTTTTTTTATTATGAGTTTATTGCTACACCTATCACAATATTTCACTTTTCGTTTTTTTTGAATTGTCTTTATTCGATGACTTGTAAAGTCCGCCAATCAGCAGTAGAGCCGCGTGGTGGATTATCTAACACCCTCTATAGAGAGGAAGGCCAGCATTGGGTTTTATTTACTGCTAATTTGGACGTGCGCATGTCTAGAAATGTAGGTACAAAAATGATTATTCGAAAACCCACGAAACCTTTTAAAACGCCACTAGTATGATTTGTTGGATTCATGTTTTGTTTTAAAATTAAATAAAGGATTGGGGGAACCTAAACATCATCCTGATCGTGTCATCGGATAGGACGAGATAACATTTAAGTGACAGACGTCACACGTCATTAGAGCCACTCTGACTAAAATACGACACTGACGATCTTGATTTATTTATTTATTTAATATATATATACAAACGTATACACCGTATTTATACAAGAAAACTTGAATATCATCCAGCAGGTCTAGTCTATTTTTTTATGGTATAGATGGCGAACGAGCATGCAGCCCACCCGATGGTGAGTGATCACCGCCGCCGATGAACAACCGCAACACCAGAGGAGTCGCAAATGTGTCCTTTTAAGGAAAGTGTAGGCAAAGTTGAGACGTCTTACATATTTATTCAAGTTGCATGAATTGAACAAAGGTATGGCCAAAGGTAAGAGCTGCATGCAGCATCATAATCATAAGGTCTCGGCTGTATGCCCTAAGTGCTCGGCCACCTTACAACCTTGTGAAGCTGTAAAAACTCTAAAAAAGAAAAAAAATGTGTTGCCTAAGATGGAATATCTCTTCTTCATTAATAAGGGACTCTGGACCCCTGCAGTCGGCAGACGACGTACAGCAGCGTTAGTTATTTTACGCTGGTCTCCAATAAGGGACTGGTCCTCCCTAGGCCAACCCAATCATAGTTCAGCTAAAAATAAACCACCTTTTAACACTTTTCCCAACACACCATCCCCTTCAGTACTTCTTCACATTAAGCTTCAGATTAAGGTTTCTTGAACAGAAACCAAAATTTCTTTGAAATTATGTGCTCGTAATGCAATCTGTTGATGCTCTATCAAAATTCTCTGTCTCGCAGGTTTTTAAGGGATAGATGCCTACGAACCTAACGAGATCATCCTATCTTTTTGTGTATTTAATCTTCGGTAACTTGCCTAGCTAATAAGTCCACTACGGGTCATACGTTGATAAGCGTCCCGAAGGACACAAAAATCAATATGGAGCATAATTATGAAATTGTTATGTTGATAAGATAGCTGTTGATATAAAGTAGAATAAAGGGGAACGCCGAGGTGGAATTAAAAATCAACGATGCAAAACACCAGGAAGATAGATAAGCTAAACAAAACGAGCGACTTCCGTTAATATAATTTATATTAACGTTACGCGTGAGTTTAACCACTTACATATATTAACGTGATAGGGTCAAGACCAGAATATTTACTGGTTAGGGGTACACGGAGACACAAGAGTTCGAATCGATTTGTCTAGGGAAATTCTTTCCGGAATATCAGCGTAAAGTGGTAGTTTAACAATTCTGCTATCTTCTTTTATTTATTTAATAATATTGCATGCATGAAAAAAAATCTTAATCCATAAATCCATAAAGTAAAATCCGATGCATGCACCAATTAAAGACGTGTGAACACATCAATCGTTCGTGTTACATGAAACTTCATTAATGTAGAAAACTAAACAAATACTCATTCAAATTAAAAACAAAAAAGAGTTAAAGTATGAAAATAAATTAAATAATATGATAATAACATGAATCATAATAATTTTATTGTGAAATACATAAAATTTAACAATTTTACTCACAATCAAAGTCAAAATTAGTGGCAATTAAATTAAAAATCAACTAGTACATTATATAAAATAGAGATTAAACAAATTAAATAGAGATTAAAATCTAAATGAAAGTCTACGAAAAAATGTAATACAGTGAAATAAAAAAAACATTGAGATTAAAATGAAATAAACAAGTAGTTAAATTCACAAACACCGATCGCTAAGCTGTCGCTTGATACGCTTAAAATATATATGAAAAAGCTGAAAACCCTGATTCATGATCGCGTGATATATTTTTATTACTTAGTCCACATGGGTGACAATGAAAGCATTATGGTGCTTTATCGATCGTTGCAATATTACGCATTTGTCATCCCCAATAAAAAAAGGAATCGTCGTAAATTTTAGAGCTTAATTCTCGACGTTGGAGCTATTTCCAATTCTTTGACTTCTCGATACGACACGAAAATACACATTATTGTCTCTTATGTGTATTTTTCTTGGATGTTATGTTGCTATATTTTGTGAGCGCGTAATCCTTCCTCAGTCACATGCAACGAAATTCAGATGTAGTATCAGGGTCACGGGACATACCTACATACAAATAAAACGGATCCGACATTCAACAATTTATGGATATACTAATATTTCTCAAGTTCCTCGGCTGTGAAATAAAAACAGAATACGAGGCGCAGCATCCGGGTGCTCTAACCACTACGAAACACGAGCGTCAATATTTTATCTCATGAACAACAAACTCCAGTAATCACCGAAATCGACACTTAACTACGTCAATGCATTTGAGCGATTTCCAAGATCGCCTACAATTAAACATCTGGTACAGTCACAAGCAAAATTATGTAAATTTGACGCGCTTCATGACAACTTAACCAGAATTAATCCTTATAATAACCAGCCTCTCGAATCACTTGATGCAGTTGGGACACCGGGACGGGCAGCTACGGGATCAAATGCAGAAGGCGGTGCACCTCGACACCGCTCGTATAGTCCACAGGTTTCTTTCCCTTTCGCCCTAACCCTCGACCGTTTGGATTTCCCTGTCGAGGGACTCCCAGGGGAATCCCTCAGCACTTGGTCTCTATATATGTATTATATAGTATTGTATATATTTGTATTATTATATGTTTTTAGTATTTTATTTATTTATTTATTTTATTGACCAACCAGGCGGAGATAGAAAAAAAATCTCAAAAGAATAATAATATCTGTGTGATAAAGGATCAGGTTATTAGACCAGCAACTATCATGAATACCATAATAACATGACCAGATACATCCTGAACCGACCGTCGACATGTCCCTGGTGAGTCCTTCAGGCATGTTTTCTCCGGTTGTTCTGTGCTTTCTAACTCTGAGTATCTGCACAGGCACAACCCAGTAGCCCGGATTTTCCATCTGGAGCTCGCTCTGAAATATGGTCTTGAGGATCGGAGATTGTCTTAAGTACACATCGGAAGCCACGCTCGAACCGCACCAGGCTCTACTGCGACCGGCCCATCATCACAGACAGGACTATTCTTGCGAATAAGTCTGATATCGTGTTGATGGACCGAGCACAGTCGAGGATATTTTTGGTCTACTCACAATCTCATATGACGTGAACCTCGCTCAGGCCGAAACAGACAAAAAAACAAAGTATCTGGATCTAGCACGCGAGGTGATCGACATGTGGTGTGGTATGCCGGCCGGAATTATTCCTATAGTCGTATCTGACAACGGGTTAATCCTAACTAGCCTCTGGAGTCAGCTGAAGCGGTTGGGACTCCGGGACGGGCAGCTCCGGGTTCTAATACAGAAGGAGATGCTCCTCGACACCACTCGTATAGTTCGCGGGTTTCTTTATCTTTCGCTTTAATCTTCGACCGTTTGGATTCCACTGGCGAGGGATTTCCGTCTGGTTGGTCTTTATATATGTATTATTTTGTATTGTATATATTTGTTTTATATTATGTGTATAGTATTTTATTTATTTATTTTATTGAAAGGAGAATCAAATCGCAGATAGAATACATAACTGTAGTACGTATAAATCAGTTCTACTTAGGTACGAAAATATGTACACAGAATACTTTTGTTAAATAACAACCAGACGAAATATAGTGACATGCTACTCTATTTTAGGGTGTTAGGAGGTGAGTTTATGAACCTGAATCTCTGATACCAGTGAAATTCTTCTTAGTACTCAGATGTATATTCGCATTCAATAACGCACGTGCATTATGATTTCTTTTAGAGGATAAATGTTAATATTATGGACTACGGGTATCCTTGGAGATCACAACGCCATCAGGTAAATCCTGCAGTTAGTCATTTCCTAAAAATCAACAAACGACGAAAATAAATAATGATGGGTATAGAAACATAGCAGCATAATGCTGCTGTGTTTCTGACCGGTCGAGTTCCATTCATTCTGCAACGGGAAACAAACTGCAGTGTATCTCTACCGCTGCTGATAAGTCTGAAGTGATTCAAAATTTTGGCTAAAATGCACGTGACTGTACATCAATCCTTACGAGGCGACTCTTCGACGAGGTATTTTACGACTATTAAATATAGATCACATAGATAACTGGTTGTTTAGAGCACTTATTGCAAGATACAGCTTGTGTAACACGAGTTTTAAAGATAACGTAGTGATGATTTGGGTCCAAACAGACATATTGTTTTCAGCTATCTTAAAATGTATTTTATGAAGTCTGGAATATATTATGCTATTATACTAATCCCTCATTTATTTATTTAAACTTCTTCGTCACATCTTACAAAAAGGGGATACGATGGGAGGTCTTAATGCCTTAAGGCATTCTCTACCAGTCAACCCATGGAGTGGAAAATAATTATTTTAAGTTTTTCTTAATTATGCTTAATGTATACATCACACCTACCACGATGTATCTCCACGCCACGGGTTACTATATTACATATAAATAGCAATACATAATTAACATATTTAAACATTTAACAAGCAATGACAAAAGTAATTTACCATATTAATTTGCATCCGACGCCTTTCAACAGTGTTCCCGTACCAGCCTTTTAAAAGAGAGCTTATTCGATGCTCTTCTTATATCTTCGGTCAAGGAGTTCCAGAGACGTGTAGCCTGAATGGTAATGTTAGAGGATTATGATGGTAAACTGATGATAAGGAATCCATATAGAATATATTCATCTGCAATAAAGATGCATATGTGTTTTAAACCTTCTTCTTGAAGATCTTTTATAGAGATGTCTTATCATCAGTTATCATCATAAAATTATGGTAAAAATATACAGCAAGGTTTCAAGCACTTACAGCATGAATAAGTTGCTGCTTGTCGTGTATCGTACGGTAACCTTTCCATCACAGTCCTTGGAGATCACAACGCCATCAGGTAAATCCTGCAGTTTGTCATTTCCTAAAAATCAACAAACGACGAAAATAAATAATGATGGGGTATAGAAACATAGCAGCATAATGCTGCTGTGTTTCTGACCGGTCGAGTTCCATTCATTCTGCAACGGGAAACAAACTGCAGTGTATCTCTACCGCTGCTGATAAGTCTGAAGTGATTCAAAATTTTGGCTAAAATGCACGTGACTGTACATCAATCCTTACGAGGCGACTCTTCGACGAGGTATTTTACGATTATTAAATATAGATCACATAGATAACTGGTTGTTTAGAGCACTTATTGCAAGATACAGCTTGTGTAACACGAGTTTTAAAGATAACGTAGTGATGATTTGGGTCCAAACAGACATATTGTTTTCAGCTATCTTAAAATGTATTTTATGAAGTCTGGAATATATTATGCTATTATACTAATCCCTCATTTATTTATTTAAACTTTATTCGTCACATCTTACAAAAAGGGGATACGATGGGAGGTCTTAATGCCTTAAGGCATTCTCTACCAGTCAACCCATGGCGTGGAAAATAATTATTTTAAGTTTTTCTTAATTATGCTTAATGTATACATCACACCTACCACGATGTATCTCCACGCCACAGGTTACTATATTACATATAAATAGCAATACATAATTAACATAATTAAACATTTAACAAGCAATGACAAAAGTAATTTACCATATTAATTTGCATCCGACGCCTTTCAACAGTGTTCCCGTACCAGCCTTTTAAAAGAGAGCTTATTCGATGCTCTTCTTATATCTTCGGTCAAGGAGTTCCAGAGACGTGTAGCCTGAATGGTAATGTTAGAGGATTATGATGGTAAACTGATGATAAGGAATCCATATAGAATATATTCATCTGCAATAAAGATGCATATGTGTTTTAAACCTTCTTCTTGAAGATCTTTTATAGAGATGTCTTATCATCAGTTATCATCATAAAATTATGGTAAAAATATACAGCAAGGTTTCAAGCACTTACAGCATGAATAAGTTGCTGCTTGTCGTGTATCGTACGGTAACCTTTCCATCACAGTCCTTGGAGATCACAACGCTTATGCATCTTGAACTATTTAAGGGAAGGAGTTAGGTTCTTGGTTCTATATATATATTATCGATACTATTACGAACATCACTACAGTGTTCCTTAACACAAATAGTACTATCGAGATAGTTTGATAATAAATTTCAGACTCAGATGGTGAACTGCCAGACTTTAGATAAGACCTATTAATATTTCTTATTTATAGACAATGGGATTATTTTCATTTGGATTAGGTTTTTTTCTAAAGTAGACCGTACTTTGATTTCATTGACTATTCGTAATTTGAGAATGGCGACGGTCAAGTTCCGAGAATTTGCCTTATATTTCGCAAAACCAAGTTTAAGCAAACCATTTAAGAGCAAACATTATGTTCTATTTTACAACGTGCTTTGCTATAAAGGTAACCTGCATAGCTGAGAAAATATAATGTACATAAAAAAAATAACAGTTAAAGAAATCCACCTGCTAAAACCTACGAATTGTAAAGGAGCCCTCATCGTGGAATGTGTAATAGCCTCTTTAAAGACCGATGCCACAACAGTATTTCCTAACTATTAACTAAAAAAACATATGCACCAAAGTATTCATTCACTGTACCTTAATAATAGGTCTATACCTATATACCTATGAAATTGCCGTTTAGTATGAAATAAGTAAAAGTATTTTTTTTTTAAACTTTTTTATTTCTGTTATTCAAAGTAATCACCCATGTAATTGTTGCATCTTTGGCAACGCATCGGTAGTTTATTGATGCCCTTCTTGTAAAAATCAGCTGGAAGGGAGGCAACAAACTCTTTAAAGGCATTTTGTACTGCCTCTCGGGAATTGAATTTTTTTCCTGCTTAAAAGTTGTCCAAATTTTGGAAAAAATATTAGTCGGTGGGTGCAAGGTCTGGTGAGTACGGTAGATGAGGGAGAGAAAAAACTGTGATGAATTACATCGGCACTAGCCCACCAAACAGTGACCATCAACTTTCTAGAGGTAATTTTTAGTTTAGGGCAATGCTTTGGTGCTGAACCAGGCTGAACCATCTAACCAACTTGCTGAGCGCTTTCAATTGTCGAACAGAATCCATTTTTCGTCGCACGTAACAATTTGGTTCAAAATTCTTTCATTTCTGTTTCTATTGAGCAACGCGAGGCAGGTCTCAACGCGTACGTTGCGGTGGCGATCGTTAAGTTCGTGGGGCACTAGATGGTCAAGCTTTTTTACCTTGCCAATTTGTCGCAAATGGACCAATATTGTTTTGATGTTAACACCAAGAGCTGCTGCTAACTCGGCTGTAGATTGAGTATCATCAGCTTCCACAATCGCCTTTAATTCATCATTGTTGACCAAAGTGTCTGGACGACCACGAGGTTCATTTTTCAAATCAAAACTTCTAGAACGGAACCGGGCAAACCAATAACGGGTTGTGAATTCGTTTGTAAAGTTCTCTCCGTAAACGTTGTTGATGTTACGTGCCGCGTTGATGCTACGACGGAACTCATATTCCATAATAACACGAATTTTTAAAGTATCCATTAAGACGAAAAATGTTCAAGCGTAATGAAAATACAAAGCGCAAAATAAACGAAAGACTGGCTTTGTAAAAAGAATGTCATGTTTATATTTTTTATTATATATGAATTCGCAGCCAATCAAAACTTTTTTTTGGTTTGAAATGGCCAATACTGATGAACGGCAATTTCGTAGGTAAAGATCTAATATTAAGGGGGAAGATTTATCCTATTAATCTCATGTCAGCTCTTAAATCTTGTATCTATTAATACCAGACGGAGTTCAGACTGTGTTGATACAGCAGACGCAAGAATAATGAAGTGATATCTCTGCTGGCCAAATAGGTCAAGATTAGTCGATGTTTACAGTCTGAGTTCTGGCGCGAATTAATTATACGACGATATAATATAAACGGCTATTTGTAAGGGTTGTTTTGTAAGATATTTTATTTATTTATTTATATATACCTTAATGGCCTAAAACCTTTAACTAAAAGGGTAACCAACCAGTAAACCCATGGTGTGGTAAGATAATGTGACATGTGCAGCAGCAACCAAAAATAACTAACACAATAAAAATATGTTTAAATGTATGTTTAAGTCATTCTTCAATAAATAGAAGATCTTCGCATAAAATAGGTAATTTTACGCGAAGATATACTTCATATCAAATGGGATTCGTTGAATTGTTTTATCTACATAATATTAATTATTATATATAATATTAGAACAGATAAACCAGGTTACAGTTTACCTGATGGTAAGTGATGACAAATATTCAGGGTTCATGCGTTGTTACCCCTGAAGATTTAATGCCTCATTACCTTTTGTTGAGTCTCCGGAACACTAAACTCATCACTCCAAACACAGCAGTGTTTTGCTGCTAATACACGCTAATAATGATAGTGTGTCCTTTCCCCAGTCCGGAGCCGAACCATTATTTTCGTAGCTAGAAATAGCCTGCACCGGCCTACCACCGATAAAATGCTGGACACTGTATCTAAAAATTATCTGTAGCATAAATATCATATAATAGAAGAAACTGGCAATCATGCTAAATCAATCATGCATAGGATCGAAGTAATCGCACATGTAACCTTTGTTTAAGACGCTGCCGTAAGAAAATCCTTTATTGGACCATGGCCGCAATTTTTTTTATTACATTGAGAGTAACAAACGAGCACACGGTCCACCTCATGAAAGTGTTTCCTGCGGCCCATGTCATCTACATTCATACTTGACAAGGAATCATAATGCAAATGCGTTGACACCAGTATTAAACATCTCTGGATCCCTATTGTCACCAAACGAAACACAGTAGCTTTTGCTCCTATATCACGCCGGTATTCTGTGAGGGCATGGATCAAAATGACCCATTCTGCCTAACTGGAGTCAGGACACCATGTCAAGACTAGCGACTGCGACCACATGTCAATTTTCCTCAAGAACTATCACTAAGCCAACTTCTAGTGAGTTATGAAAGGTTATGCGTGGTACCACCCTGTTCCAAATAGCATCCAGATTCTCCTCCGGGGAAATACTTAAATATTGAGCTGATCGGACTTCGCAATTCAGGGAATTCCTGTTGAAATTAGTCCTGATCTAGACCTATTTTTTATATACTGTTAGAAGCATTTATTGATAGATTTATCTTCTACCATAGGAACCTGACGGTGATTTGACACACGTGTGATGAAGCAGTCTTTATACTTCCGAATCTAAAAACGAAAAGTTGATTGGACAACCCTAATTAAATCGGTGGGAGTTATTTGTAAATAAAGCGGACGCCTTTAATAAACTAATTATTATTTATGCGGTAGAACTTCAGCCAAAAGTAGCCGTACTGTGTCATGAATGTGCTCTCAACCTTGGAGGGCCTAGGTTTTCATAGAAATTCAGTGTAAATTTGTGCACTTGTTATTAAAACTAACTAACTAATGTTATACAAACCGAAATCACGATTACCGGTAATGAGGAATTACATTTTAGTCCTAAGGGTTGATAACATATGTATTTTAATTCCGTATCTAGGAATAATGTTTGTCTCAATACACTGCAGGGATCACTTATTATGTAGTTTGTTATGTATTTTGTGCTGCTTTGTCACCGTTATAAAAATACATTGATAAATATCAAAATTGGTGTAATTAATACTAATATACAATTATGTTTTATATCTCATAGTATATACGTTTTTTTAATATTTTATCGATTTGTCAACCCTAATGAAATAGCCCATTTATAAATGTCCAAGTTATTTATGGCTCACTGAGCCGCCCATAAAACATAAATAGAAATTATATATTTCAAGTTTAACTTTAAATTATATTAATATATATTTCATCGTTTTGACAGCCCTAGTTAAATTGGCTGGAGGTAGCTTCAAAGCTCGGGATGTTTTCAATCATTTACGTGTCGAGCGCCGGGGTTTATTTGTTACGACTATCTCGTCGTACTGTAGAAACAAAACATTGTTACATCGCTAACATTGTGACCGTTATAACAAGTTGTTTTGTACGTAATTAATGTGTTTATTACTAATCAATATAGGCTTGACTTGATTATTCATTAGCGTGTATCGATATCGATATATCGATATATATACAAATAAATCATACCCATAACTAAATTGCGTGGAATAAGTAAAACCAATTATAAAGAATGTTTGCTTATACAACAAAATCCTAGAAATTGTTCAAAAATTATCAGATGTTATAATTGTTAAATATAGTAAAAATAAAGTACGTTTGTATGAATGATATATTAGTGACTATAAAATTATAATCAATTTTGGAAATGTAATGATCACTTTTAAAAACATTTAAATAATCAAAAATATATATTATTAATATATTCGTCCATTTTCGTCCTTTTTCGATGAAAAAGGCCCAACTGAGTCACTTACGCCGGTTCTTCTCAAGTCTGTTTGGCTATATATAAATAGCATAAGTTCATTTAATTTGTGACGCAATGTATATTAGGGCAGTAAATTTTTGTCATATTTTTTTTTCAAATATGACAAATTGGCATAAAGCTCTGTTGATAGTAAGTGATAACTTTGGCCCAAGGCATCGTCATCCATTCTGAACAAGGATTCAGAATAGGCATGCGTTGTCATAACTAAAGGCTGAGATGGAATGTCTCATTATCTATAAGGGGGCCCCTACACTCACCATATGGAACACAATTGTACACATTACATTATGTAACAAAAGTTGGTTAGAGGTATATATATTATTAAGTCACGAGTGTGAATCCCATCAGAATTGCGAAATTATTAAAACACATACGTAAATGACGTAATCTCGACGTATGAGATAAGAATACCGATGTCTTCCTTTCGGTCTTTTATCAATTGGAATATTCATTGGTATATCTAGTACAGTATATAGCAGAAAATGTTTATCTTCTGGTGTTGCGGCTATATACTTAGCGTTAGATGAACCGATTGCTTTGTTAGTGCCCTTTTCTATTGAGGGGGACAAAGTAGCACATTGACCACACGTTGACCTGATAGTAAAGATTCCATCGGCCCATGAGATTCACATTCATTATATAAGGAATGAAAATTGAAGTTTCAATAGCTTAGTGTTTTAGGGTGAGGTCTGTAAAACTTAGGGTCGGAGGTTCGAATCCGCCATTCGACTATTGTCGTGGACCATCTACTAGAAGAACAAGCATTTTCAGCTTACTTGTAGTGGTTAACTGGAATGTTAGTAATGTTACTTGTTAGTTATGTTCAACTCTACCTTTGTTATTTAAACATCAACAGACACAGTAGGATGGTTAAAGTTGGTGACGTGTTTCAAATATTTAGTCTATCCAATGCGCTAAAATCAGATGAGATCACGTCTCGTCTGTTTTTTGGACTTCTCAAGTATTTATTATATTAACGCCTACAGAGTGCTGTTGCGGCTCCCTCGCTTCTCTGTAGCGCATCAGGAATATTTGCAGAGGCACTAGTTAGCTGTTTTTACGCGACAATTCCATAGAGAAGTATAAGCTAGCTCAAATAAAATTCATGACATAAATAAAAAAAGTCGAAACTTTTAATTGGCTACGACTACTTTAAGGTGAACTATGTGCACTTTGGTCACCGTTAATACGAAAAAAAAGGTTTATCTAGTTCGGAAACTCAGCATGGTGATGGCATGATAGCGAATAGGTTGGATTGCTTTTATTTGACCCACTGCACTAGGGTACATCTAACATACAATAATTCAAATTAAATTACTATTAACATATATATAAATGAGTCTAAAGCTTGTAATAAATTATTATTATTTAGACGCCTGGATTTGAGAGTCTGATTACATCCTCCTGGCCATTTTAACCGCGACAATATCTCGTTAGCAGATAGCGTAAACTTTATATCGATATGATATGCTGTGTGTATATATTTGCATTACCATAGAAGCAGGCACACCAGGCCCCCGTCCTGATAAGCATTATTCTTTAAGATTGGACCTAGATTTAGAATATTGAAAACAACAAACATAACCAGGTAATCAGGTGTTTTTATTTATCCTGTTCGTCATGAAACCTGAGACCAAAGTGTTAAAATATCATTTCATAATAAGGTACCTTCCTTGTTGTCCAATCTTTGATTGACGATATGGTGAAAGATGTACCTAAAGAGATTTAAAAAGCACCGCCTCTTGATGATTGATATATCATGGTCGAAAATATCGGGAGAGTGGTGAATAAGTTATCCGTTCAGGAAATCTTCTGACAGTAGTCACCGTAGAAAATGCCTAAAAATTTTAAGAAATAGTATACCTAATAATAAACATATGACCTAATAATAAATATATGGTACGAACATTCAAATAGAAACAAAATTTACTGGCGCTGGATATCAACGAAAAACAACAGTGAACGGCTGCAAAATTGTTTTGGATAAGCTAAAGTTACAGACAATCTCGATTAAATTTGTTTTAGAAATTACTTATACCTTGTGATTTCTTAAAAACTGTGTTGTAAAAAATGTGTAAATAATGGACAAATCAGCATACCGTTTCTCTGGTCGTAAGAGATAACTGCGGCCCATAAACACTTATATCCAACCTCAACACAAATTCAAGATGCTTTTGCGTTATCCAGAGAACTAACATGGAATACCTCGTTCCCATTAATTGGACGGTAGATGAGACTTAGATTCACGCATACTATCCGGAGTGCAAACAAGTTTATGTTGTAGATTTAAAGGTCAAAGTTCAAAAAGGAAAGGTCGGCTTATGGTGTCAATTTTCTGGTAATGTCAAATGTCAGTAAATGTCAAATATGTTATGTGATGTAATTGTTTATATTCCTTTAATATTGTTTTCTTGTGTCAAATGAGCACACAGTGCATCTGATGGTAAGTGATACCAGTTACCCATTGTAATCTCATCCATTCTTAGGAGGGCTACCTCCACAAGCGTTACCACTCCTGAGAATTGATGGATTGCCTCTTACTTGGTTCTCAGATTGTGTGGATCTTCAGGAACATTATGATTTTAGCAGCCTATGTTTGTATATATCGATCCATTCCCATGTTACTGTTAAGTAACTTCTACAAAGATTCTAGATGTAGAAGCGTTGTCACCCCTAAGGACAGAGATGGATTGTTTCTTACCCGGATTAAAGTTCACAGAACCCTAAATTTACCATTCAAAAGAATATAGTCATGAAGATATTTTAAGACAGTATTCTTACAACTTACTTTAGTTTAAAACTACTTAAGGGATTGAATTAAATTGTCATAATATGAACGTTTATTATGCAACCAATATTTTTGCAAGAAGTCGTAACTAACAGGTAACTCAAGCATGAAGTGTTATTACTGGACAACGCGTCTGATCTCATAGTGCGAATAACCTCGACTTTTATTACTGGTGACGAGACATTCCATCTCATTCCTCAAGGGTAACAACGCATCTGCATTATGATTCTTTGTCAAGGATGAATGTAGATGTCATGGGCCGCAGGAGTCACTTACCATCAGGTTAACTGCGTGTGTTTATTACTCTTAGAGTAATAACAAAAACTAACGTGCTAACAGCTTGGATCGTCTTTGTTCTGGTACCGGGAAAATTTTCAAAAGATACTATACGTCCTGAGGGGGAACAGGATTTCTACCCACTAAAACTCCCTCGGTGGTAAACCTCGGGCTCCAGAATTCCCCGGTAACCCTATATAGACGAGAGGGAACACTTTCCCCAGCACGTTCTGTGTGTTACGGCAATATGGGATCGTTTTTTTTTTTTTTTTTTTTTTTTCGTGCTGATGGCCGCTGTTAGCCCCAGGGCTTTTACAGTTTCACCGGGTTGAGAGGTGACCGAGCGCTTATGGCTCTCAGTCGAGACCTCTATATATGGGTAACCAGCGTAAGGGCTCCCGAGAGGGAGCCTCGGCTTGGACCGCTACCCTGTTTCGCGAGAGCGTCTGACTCGAGGGTGCCCAAGAGGGCCGAACCTCGGCTCGGTCAGTTGCTTCTGACAGAGGATTATCTTGATTAATATCACTATTATTATTAACTACCTGTACCACCACTTCAAAATGCGTGGGCGCTGGAGAAGAAGTGGCGCAAGAAACTCCAGCAACGCTTCTATCTGTATGGACTGGAGAGAACCGGCCAGTGACATGGCGGTATCACGAATAACTTTGTTTGCGACGCCCTCGCCGTCGGCGGGGGCGATATGAGGGTGCAATGTTTGTGTGTTGTGTTTTATGAAGGGCTTGGGCCCTGGTGGTTGCGTCGTCAGGGTCGTCGAGGGCGTGCCTCGGTCTCCTACGGACGCGGGTAAATCTGTGATTCGCGATGGGATTGTAAGTGGCGGCACTTACAATCAAAGGGTTTCGGTGTGTGACGGCAGAGTCGAAATATCGGCGAGAAGCCTGCTTCAGGTACTGAGCTATGGTCGGCAGCTCAAGATCTATGTGTAGATTTTCGTTACGCAAGAACCACGGCGCACCGGTGGCCTTGCGCATGAAACGATTTTGTATTACCTGAAGTCGGTGAATGTGACGCGGGAGGCATGCGCAAAGACGGGGCTTGCGTATGTCATTATGGGTCGGATGCACGCTTTGTAAAGTGTAATTTTATTACGCAGGGACATTTTGCTATTTTTATTAAGTAACGGGTGCAAACGACCTAGGACGAACGCTGCTCGATTCCGTACGCGGTTGACATGCGGACCGAAGGTGAGTCTTTCATCTAATGTGACGCCTAAGTATTTGACTGTCTTTTCACAGGGATTGGACGATCAAATAACTCTATAGTTTGAGATGCGGCGTTTTGTTGCGCCGAGAGAAGTAAATGGCTGCACTTTTGGTGGGGTTAACCTCGATCCTCCATTTCCGAAACCATTTCCCTAAGGTGTTGGCTGCAGATTGGAGGCGTTTACAAATAGCGTCTGGTTTAAATCCAGACACGTAGAGGCCGGTGTCATCGGCGAAAAGGGCTAGCTCTACACCGCGAGTGCGCGGTATGTCGTTGGTGTAGAGTGTGTATAAAGTAGGACCTAGGACAGAGCCTTGTGGTACTCCGGCACAAATGGGGTGAACCTCGGAACGCGTTCCCTCGACGCGGTAACGAAAGGTTCGATTTCGGAGAAAATCTCGTATGATAAGTACGAGTCGATCTGGCACACCGAGCTCATATAGTTTGTATATGAGCCCGTTGTGCCAGACCTTGTCGAAAGAAGACCTTGCCTTTCGCCACGTCGAGAAAAAGTGCCCCAGTTTGGTAGCCCTGAAGAAATTTACTGAGGATGTGCTCCGTGATGCGGTGCACTTGATGTGTGCATGAGTGTTGGGTGCGAAACCCGAACTGCTCATTGATTGGCAGCCCTCGGGACAGCATGAAGTCCTTGAGGCGGGTGAGGATGAGCCTTTCATATACCTTACCCAAGACTTTGAGTAGGCTTATGGGTCGATAGGCTGATGGATCGGTTGGATGTTTTGAAGGCTTGAGAATCCTTCCAGGTGTTCGGGAAGGTGCCTTTGGATATGGCCGCGTTGTAGATTATCACCAGTAGGTGTAAAATGGACATGGGTAGGAGTTTCATCACCTTGTTGGTGATACTGTCGGGGCCGGGAGCCTTGCGTGGTCGCAGGTTTTTAATTATGGACTCAACTTCGGTGCATGTAACTTGAGTGACGGAATCGCGAGGTGGTTCCTTACTCCTCCGGTCGACCTCGCTGTTAACCATTTCAAGGTGAGCGGCGTCGATCGGTAGGGTGCTCGGTGAGCATTGAGCTCGAGATTGTCAGCCAGACATTCGGCTTTCTCTTCGTCTAAGAAGGCGGGTGGTTTATAAGGACGCGCTAAGGGAGGCATTGTTTGGGCGGTGCCCCTTTAGGATTTGGGAAGTCGCCAGTAGGCGAGATGGGAAGGTTCGATGTTGGAGAGGTGATTATCCCACCGATCGTTCCTATACTGGGCTATGCGTGATCGGACTTCACGCTGAAGGGTACGTAGCACCAGCCGGTTACTTTCAGTGGGATATAAGTCGTGGGCACGAGTCGCCGCATTCTTGCGCCTCATTAGGTCCTTTATGTCGTTTGGCAGGGTCCATCGGTGGTCTTCCACCGAGGGAACCTGCCTCGAACAATCCACGATTACGGTCTGGATGTGCCTAGTGAGGGCATGAACTGCGAGGTTCGTGTCGTTGACTGAAGATATGTTCCTAGGAATAGCATCTAGGTGCGGTGATGTGGCTTCCCTCAGGGCGTTCCTGAGTCGGTGCCAGTCTACAATGGTTTTGGTGGAGGGTGAGGTTGGGGCGGAGGGCCCTAACCGAAGAAGAACGGGCGATGATCGGAAGCGAGCTCATGGATTACCTCTATGCCTTGGAAGGCGAGATTGATGTTCTTACAGATGGCAATATCAAGCACGTCCGGTGCGTGACCCAATATGTATGGAAAATGGGTAGGCGTAGTAGGCGCTACGACGTCGAAGTCGAGTGCGTCGCTTAGCGAGTCTAAAGCCAACCCCGGGGTTGATTTTAGTTGCATTCCACCGAGTGTGCTTGCTATTGAAATCTCCTGCCAAAATGACTGAGTTTCCAAGGAAAGGAGCGCCACGAAGTCGCTTCGTAATACTTGTGCGTCACGTCTGCAAGGCAGGTAGACGGACGCGATTGTGATGGGGGCGTGGCCGGTCATGGCTAGCTGACAGACCGAGGCTTCTAGGAAGGTTAGGGTTGGCGTATCGACGGGCACGCAGTGCAAGGACTTTATAGTAGATGAGAGTTCCGCCATTAGCGGCGGAAGTTCTATCATTCCTAATGATGTTATAATTCGCGATGTTGGGATTGCGAGTGTGCGGTTTGAGGAATGTCTCTTGCACTAGGAGCACGTCGACTTGGTGATCGCGAACAAAATTGAAGATTTCGTCGCATTGATTATTAATACCGTTCGCGTTAAAAATGCGACGTTAAGGAACGCGGTTTTACTCTGCCGTTATAAAGGCCCTCTATGCTTGAAAATTGACGATGGCTGACACTACATGTTGGTAGCGCATTGTGGCAGCAATCCTGATTTCGGGCTTGCCATTGGAGTCCCTTAGGGTTTTGCAAGGGCTGAGACGTCGGCGCCGTTGAAAACGGCGGCGAAGCGACACACAAGGTCGAGGTCGCTTTCGTTAACCGGCCGTCCGGCTGATGGAGGGGGCTGCTCAACCGGTTGAGCGACGTTCACTACGCCAGTAGGAGTTTTCCATACGGGACGTAGAGGACGAACAGGAGCGAGAATAGGCGCGGGAGCGGCGATCGGTGTAGCTACCTTAGGTGCGACTTTAAGTGCCGGGCGTTTCGGCTTGGGAGCCTTTGGGCAGCCAAGGTAATTGGCTGTGTGTTCCTCTGAGTTGCACAGGACACATGCGGGGGGCCCGAAAGCAGCCAAAAGGGCCTTGTCCTTGGGTCTCGGACAGTCGGTGGTGCCATGGTCACCCAGGCACTTTACGCATCTGGGTTAAATACCTGCTTCCCTGCCTCGGACCTTTCGAGGGCCACAATTACCATGTTGAATGGCTTTTTGTTATGCCCACTGTACATCCTATGCACGGATAGGACGGGTAAATTCTGAGCCTGGAGGTCCTCTTTGATGAGGTCTGCGGGGATTTCCCGCGGAAGGTTTTTAATAACCACTCTAAGTTGGCGCTCTTCTGCCAGGGCGTAGGTGTGAAAGAATACACCTTTGTCTTGTAAGTAGCGGGTGACCGCTCTATGGTCATCCGTGGTTTCTAGCTGCAGTTTAATGCCTACAGCGGTGGGGATCGCTTGATATTTGTAGCGATTGGAAAGGGCCGATACGACAATCGGCCATTTATCTTGTGCCTGTATGAAGACTGGCGGCGGGCGTTTCGATGGCTGTGAGACAGCCGAAGTTTGGTGGGAGCCAGTAGTGGCGCGCTGAGGAGCGGCGGGGGCTTGCTGTGAGGTTGCAGAGGGGGTGCCATGGGGTTGGGCCACAGATGTCGATGGCCGGGGAGAGGGACATCGCTTTCCCGTTTTTCGCCTTGGGTGGCGGCGTCGGGGCGGGTGAAGCTCGCTTTTTCGCTTTTTCCACCAGCATGAAGTTGCTGGTGTCTTGCGGGAGGTCCTCGGGGACGAAGGGCTATCTAGCTCCATTTCGGAGACCAAGGAGGACGATGAGGCAGAGGCCCTTGAGGAGGACCTTGTGGGTGATTTTGCCTCCGGTAGGGGTTGCTCTTTATAATGTCTTCGAAGACATCGGGGTATTTACTCTTCAGGCAGCTGACCAAGTGTACAAGGAAATCCATTGTTGGATTCTCCATTGTACACAAATTATTAATAATATTACTACTATTACGCGGGATGTGGCCTCCGGTGGGGTGCCGGGGTGAGTAGCCTACTTCCCTCCTGCCAGGTATTGGCAGGAGGATGTGTGCCTAGTTGTGTAGCCCTAGTGCGTCCAAGTGCCAATCTTATTTGTGCACTTGGGTGTGTGCTTAGAGCTAACTAAAAATACGCGTGAGACAATTATAAGTCTAGCGGGTTGGTCAACCTTGGCTAGGGCACTACCCAAGGCCAAGTTTACGTTGACTCCTTCCGCTATCTTGCGTTTCCCAGAAGGGGAACCGCGGGCGTACGGGGCTTGCCCTACACTAGCTTAGTTAACACCGCAAGGTATCCACTAGTATAACCACCCAGGTGGCTTTACAATAGCTTTCTTGGAAACTAAATTCCGATCACAATAGCAACAGCAATAAAAATTGCTCGGTGTATTGTTCTCGGAACAATGGGTGCGCAGGTGGCTTGCTCGGGGGCAGGTAGCTCGGGACGATCGTGGCGGGGAGCCGGGCGACCGTTCTCGGCGACTGCTGAGCGTCGAAATGAATGGGATCGTTTCATGTTGCAATCCTGCATGGTTTTACTTTAATGGACGATAATGGACCCCACCAGGAGGAGTATACCTAAATCTTATTATTAATATGCCCCGAACGAATTTTTTAGTGTTATTTTATTAGTATTACTTATTAATTTGAAAATGGCTTTACGAGGCTGGAGATTTGCCAGCAATAACCGTAGAAAGATTTCTAAAAACTTTTTATAGGTAAACAGTTATAGTATCATTTTGAATACTATCGGAAGATGTTGTTTTAATAGGTTAAATCTGGAAATCTCTTGATCCAGCAGGATTGGTCTACCTTAGTTTGGAGCATAAACTAAAACAGCTTACGTATATATATACCACTATGTACGTATTTTTTATATGGAAATTTCTTAAAGATTTCAAGTGTTTGATTTAATAATGCTGGCATCTGCTTCGGTAGATCTTATCTAAATGAGACGGATTCACTCTGATATGTCTGTAAATAATTAAGATCACTCAGCCCCGTAGCAAGAATACCTGGCTGTTGAGTCACGGGTTTGACTTATGTAAGGTCAATATTAAGCAAATTAGTAGTTTACTTAGTGAAATGTTTCATTCCTATGGCATTAAATTTGATCATCTGTTCGAACTTAAAGCATATTTTATGAGACTGTGGGTGATATACAAGCAGATTGTTCACCAGACAATAAGTATAGACGGCGTTCCACGTATTAAAAGAAGGTGATCTGATCCAGAGAATGAATTTCTGTCGATTCATGATAAGACCTTTACAGAAGCGAGAAAACATTTTGAATTAGTGCCTGGTCGCTTGCCTATCGGAAAATATCAAAGAATAAACAAAATCCCATATAATTAGCTACTACATATTAACATGAAAACGAGAGTTTTTATTTAAAATTTCTCAATCTTTAATAACTCAGAAATAACCGTAAAGTTTTGGACACTACATCATATGACCAAATTTGCTACTGTGCTTTAAAGCCTTGCAAGGAATTTTCAATAATAATATATAGAGTATTTTCTGACACCCTGTGTATTAAAGATACAAATGTTTTGTCATCTGTAATGAACGCTACTGAAGTGGAATGCCTTGTTACCAGTTACTGAATCTTCGGATTCTTACACTCAACAAAAGGAAATGCAGCTTTACAAGTTAAGTAAGTTATGCATTTAGTAAGTAAAATGTCTATACATGTACTAAGGGCTGAATGATGACTGAAGCCCATAAACATTTAAATTCCCAAAAACAATTGAAGATTTATATGAGTCGTCGACCCTGAGGACTAAGATGGAATACCTGGTCACTAAGGTCTCCGCTTGCGAAACAGAGTTACACTATTTTTTATTACAGTTCACCTGATGCTCAGTGATACCTGCAGCCCACATTTATCCTTGACAAGGAATCGTAATGCAGATGCGCTGTCACTCTTGAGGACTGAGATGGAATGCCTCGTCACCGGACATAAAAATCTCCGGATTCCTACATACACCAGACGTAACACAGCAACATTATGCTGCTATTTCCCGCTGGTATTCTGTGAGGGCGTGTTCCTATCCTAATCAAGCTGACCCATTCGTTCTATGTTACTAGCTAACAAATTGCATCGTAGTACTCTACCACTGTTAAATCCTGATATTCCAGCGTTGTCGTACTTACCTATTCGAGCTACAGCTAGTTTATAATTACGGTTATTCTACCGTGTAATTATTATCACTGCATAGTAAGTCCGTCTGTTAGCGCTAGCCCACACTAATGAACTGTGAACACGTTATTTAGATTGGCCATGGTTGGATTGATTCTCAGCCCACGATGTTTCGAGTGTGTGTACTTTACAAAGTGTGACGTAGGTGATTAAATCGACAGCTTGAGGTTGGTGGATATATATATATATGTATATCCTTTTGTCTATTGGTCCTTTGTGCTATGTCGGTTACTTTAGTTCTTTTGCGGCTATACACTAGATGGAATGACGATCTAGGCAATTCTACGGTCTAGGTCCATGGATGCAGGTGACTCGGGATCGTACTCTATGACAGTCTGTAGGGGACGCCCATGTACAGCAGTGGGCTTAAATGATGAGATGATTTTATATAGTGATAGATTATAACTATAGATATACATAGTACATCGTAAGATGCACTATTACGTGCATGATAATGTTGTAATAATTTGTATATGGCCAACAGTTTGAAATATAAACAATTGTTTTCGAACGGATTTCGAACTCAGAACACGCAAATGGTACTCTTATCATAAGTTAATTATGACTATATTATCTTCTAAAAAAATTTAGGACTCGCTCGGGAACATATTATAACAGACTTGTTTATTCAAGAATACGTATAGAAGTTCAACGATTTTTAGGGGAAAGTCATAAAAAAGTTTGCAATTGACTTCGCCTGAATGCGGCTACGTTATTTTCGCTTTTCTAAATTATTTATATATCAATGAAACATTGCTTACTTTTACGTGAATACTACACATTATAAACAAAATTTACGAATTTATTTATTTAAGCTTCAAATACATTGATGTATAAAAGAGGGTTTAATGCCTTAGGCGTTTTTTCCAGCGGTCAATCTGGGGGTTATGCAGAAATTAATCAAAGTAGGTGTGTGCTTGAAAACTTGTCACGTATGAAATACTATTATGTTAATTATAAAATAGATATATAACTAGATATATATCGGTATTACTAACAGTACATATTTAAAACACACTCAGACCAGATGAGTAACAATTTGTTTGCACAAATATTGTTTCTCATGTAGGAATCAAACCAAAGATTGCGACGCAGCAGCCATAATTAGTAGCAATTACACACCCACGCGGCCGTCATGGTATATGTATATACGTAAATTACATAAATTATCTAATGTTGACTTTTTAATTCATTATGATTCCTCGTTAAGAACGAATGTAGATGTCATGGGCTGTAGGAAACAATTGTCATCGGGTGAACTATGTGCTCTTTTGTTACTTTCAATGAAAAAAAATATATAAAAATTAAAAGATATACACCTGAATACTGATATATGTTTTAAAAACTACTCACTAACAGAGGTGATTGACGTCCTGTCCTGTTATAGTTAAGTCCAGGAGACCGGCCATTTTTTATATAAAATTATTGATTTACATTTACAACAAATTATTGTTAGATTTACACAGAAAAATAATAATCGGTAGCCGAAATCGATTATCATTTAACTGATGGTAATTTAAGATGATTTTATATTTTGTCGTTATGAGCTGACCGTGTGGCCATAAGTTTGAAACATAACTTATTAGGTTACAGTTAAGTAATTCATACGTTAGTAAAAACGCGACGAGTACGACTCAGTACATGTAAAATAAGTTAATCTTTGGAGATCTGTATTAAAAAAATAGATATGGGTTAAATGGTAGACAGAGAGAGTAAAAAGGGAAGAGAAGAACATAATCATTTTCACTCTGCTCTTTGTTGCGCCATAAATGGGTCGGCTAGACGGGATACTTGCGTAAAATAACACCATCTTAGTGTTGTGTTATCTCTACTGAGTGTAGGGATCTGGAGACCTTTATTACTGGTGACGAGGCTTTCGAACTTAACTCTCAGGGATGACAACGCATCTGTTTTATGATTCTTTATCGAAGAATCGCAAACATCGTACATCACGACAGAATTCAAAATTTCATCCTCATCATCTCGACGGTTAGCAATCCACCACTGTGCGCTTCACGCGAAATTTGGGAACAAAGCTGTCGCCAGCGGTGTTCCCGAATCGATACGACTTGGAGACCTTCAAGAGAAGAGCCCACACCTTCCTGAAAGGAAGGCAACCCATTTGCGACTCGTCTGGATTTTCATGGGCGGCGGTGATTACTTACCATCAAGTGGGCTGCATGCTCCATTGCCGCCTATACTATATAAAAGAAACATGTACCATCAGGTGGACTGCGTGCTCGTTTGTCAAAACAATAAATAATAATGGTTGGTCGTTAATTATGTATTATGTTGTACTGTATATGTTTGTTTTAATTTATTGACCAACCAGGCGGAGATGGAATGAAATATCCCCCGAATAATAAACAATATTATATTAATATTGTGTAATATTAGAGTATTACGTATATATATTTAACATATCCTTCAAGTTCGTGTGGACCGGTAGTTTTGGCCCTACGCCTTATCTAGCCGACCATTCCGTAATTGGCTTTATCTTTTAGCCTTATAACCATTGACGTACATTTACTTATTGCAGTTGATCGCTACATGGCATAGTGGCAACGTTACTTACTGCTGCCGCTGATTCTGTGTTCGTTTTGTAGCCGAGCTATAATATTTGTGTATTAAAAGTTATTAGTTTTTGGGTTTGGTTTGGTTGTTTGTGTGCCCGTGTCTTTGTCACTGCATCTGAAGATCTTTTACAGCAAATTTGCGAAAAAAAACAACAATAGCGAAGGGATGACGAGGATAGCCTGTGTGTTTGCGCAAATGTTTACGATATTATAATATATCTTGTACACTGCATCTGTTTAGAACACCAGAAGATAGCCGTTGTCGATGTCGACCAAGAGGACACGATCATTAGTATAGTTTACTAGGAGCTTGATGCATATAAATGTGGTCGGATGCGAGTGGAAGATCATGGGAAAGAGGAGAATATGTGAAGCTTTAAATCTCTTAAGGTACATCTTTCACCATATCGTCAATCAAAGATTGAACAACAAGATAGGTACCTTATTATGAAATGATATTTTAACACTTTGGTCTCAGGTTTCATGACGAACAGGATAAATAAAAACACCTGATTACCTGGTTATGTTTGTTGTTTTCAATATTCTAAATCTAGGTCCAATCTTAAAGAATAATGCTTATAAGGACGGGGGCCTGGTGTGCCTGCTTCTATGGTAACGCAAATATATACACACAGCATATCATATCGATATAAAGTTTACGCTATCTGCTAACGAGATATTGTCGCGGTTAAAATCGACCAGGAGGATGTAATCAGACTCTCAAATCCAGGCGTCTAAATAATAATAATTTATTACAAGCTTTAGACTCATTTATATATATGTTAATAGTAATTTAATTTTAATTATTCTATGTTAGATGTACCCTAGTGCAGTGGATCAAATAAAAGCAATCCAACCTATTCGCTATCATGCCATCACCATGCTGAGTTTCCGAACTAGATAAACCTTTTTTTTCGTATCAACGGTGACAAAAATGCACATAGTTCACCTTAAAGTAGTCGTAGCCAATTAAAAGTTTCCACTTTTTTTATTTATGTCATGAATTTTATTTGAGCTAGCTTATACTTCTCTTTGGAATTGTCGCGTAAAACCAGCTAACTAGTGCCTCTGCAAATATTCCTGATGCGCTACAGAGAAGCGAGGGAGCCGCAACAGCACTCTGTAGGCGTTAATATAATGAATACTTGAGAAGTCCAAAAAACAGACGAGACGTGATCTCATCTGATTTTAGCGCATTGGATAGACTAAATATTTGAAACACGTCACCAACTTTAACCATCCTACTGTGTCTGTTGATGTTTAAATAACAAAGGTAGAGTTGAACATAACTACCAAGTAACATTACTAACATTCCAGTTAACCACTACAAGTAAGCTGAAAATGCTTGTTCTTCTAGTAGATGGTCCACGACAATAGTCGAATGGCGGATTCGAATCTCCGACCCTAAGTTTTACAGACCTCACCCTAAAACACTAAGCTATTGAAACTTCAATTTTGATTGCTTATATAATGAATGTGAATCTCATGGGCCGATGGAATCTTTACTATCAGGTCAAGTGTGTGCTAGTTTGTCCCCCTCAATAGAAAAGGGCACTAACAAAGCAATCGGTTCATCTGATGCTAAGTATATAACCGCAACACCAGAAGATAAACATTTTCTTCTATATACTGTACTAGATATACCAATGAATATTCCAATTGATAAAAGACCGAAAGGAAGACATCGGTATTCTTATCTCATACGTCGAGATTACGTCATTTACGTATGTGTTTTAATAATTTCGCAATTCTGATGGGAGTCACACTCGTGACTTAAAAATATATATACCTCTAACCAACTTTTGTTACATAATGTAATGTGTACAATTGTGTTCCATATGGTGAGTGTAGGGGCCCCCTTATAGCTAATGAGACATTCCATCTCAGCCTTTAGTTATGAATGAGAGTATTGAGGCTGCATGCACAATTAACGTTAACAGAGATGAATGGAATTAGCAATGGAACCTGATGAGGCATTAACATCATCACTTTACAGTGGTAGAGCTACACGGCAGTTTGTTTCTAGCTGCAGAATGAATGGATCAGCTTGACCGGGGTAGTACCACGCCCTCACAGAATACATGATGATGCACTAATGTATGTATGTATGTAAGTATGCACTAATGTATGTACGTATGTATGTAAGTATGCACTAATGTATGTATGTATGTAAGTATGCACTAATGTATGTACGTATGTATGTAAGTATGCACTAATGTATGTATGTATGTATGTAAGTATGCACTAATATATGTATGTATGTATGTATGTAAGGATGCACTAATTGTTTTTGCTCGCGTCTGTCTTTCCCTCCGATTACAATGTGGGTGTTATCAAGAGTAGAGTGAATAGGCATTTACTGAGCTAGTGCGCCTTACCATCCAGGACTGCATTTCCGCTTAACATCAGGAGGGATCGTGGTCAAGAACTGCTTTAAAGGTATAAAAAAAAATGTATGTATGAATGTAATGAAAACTTTCAATTAAATTTTCACCCAATTGCAGACCTCTGAAAATATGAAATTTAGCAGACATGTTATGTTAATGTAAAATCATGATTATGCTTATTGTTTTAGTTTTTTTTAAATACACTAAAATTATTAGTAAAATTAGAATCTTTTTTTTTAATAAAAGCTATAACGTTATGGTGGTGTTCTGTGAATGCGTGGTATTTTAATGGTCGTCGAACTATTTGTGTTAGTGTGTTGAATAATTTCTGTTTATAATTCGAGTGCAATCCGGGTTTGATTCCGGTGCTGGTAACACCAAAATATTAATAATGTATTGTATATTGATTTACAACTTGCTTTGCGGTCAATCAAATTCGTCACGGGGAAATACAGGAATAAGGAAAACGAAGAAGCGTTAAAGTCAAGTGCAGGAATAATTCTCAATCAATTTGATTTTCTACTTTATTTTTATATATTTTTTTTTATAACATTGAGAGTAACCAACGACCACACAGTGTACCTGATGGTAAGAGATTCCTGAGGCCCATGACTTCAGCATTCATCCTTGACAAGAAATCATAATGCAGATACGTTTGTGAACTGAGATGGAATGGCTCGTCACCAGTAATGAAGGTCTCCGGATACCTACACTCAACAGACGATACCCGGCAACATTATGCTGCTATTTGACGCTGTTAATCTGTTAGTCCCACCCCGGTCGAGCTGACCCATTCATTCGGCAGCTAGAAACAAACTGCAGCGGTAGCTCTACCTGCTTTTTACTATATATAAATTCGACCGGAGAAAAACCACGTCCCCACAGAATACCGGTTTAAAATAGCAGCATAACGCTGAGTTTCGTCTGGTGAGTGAACCTTATTACTGGTGACGAGAAATTCCATTTCAGTCCTTAAAGTGATGATGCATCTACGCTATGATGTCATCGACGATGAACACAGCATGGGTCATCGTGGTTTACCATCAGGTGAACATGTGTGTTTCCGAATATTATTAAATACCTAATGATAAAATGATTTTGTCCTATGCACGTGCATTATCACCCTTATTATTTAACTTATAAATGCCTATTCTTCTACTTTCTACTGGACCTGTTCTTATTTACTTGGGGTTGGCCTTTCCTGTCAGCGTTCTCCAAGTAGCATGGTTTTGGGCTGTCGTGGGTTACGTAAGCTCCTATGAGCCTTTTTCGATCCTCGTCAAGCCAAGTAAGGAATGTTTCGTCATTGACAAGTCTAGGGTAAGCTTCATCTAATTAACGTCCTGGCGTCTTTGGTCATGGCCGTTCTATTGCAAGCATTTTTCTTAGACCTATAAGATCCTATTGTTTGGCAAAATTATCACCAAATATCTCTGACCCCTACTTGATTTTCATAGAAAATAATAATTGAATGGAGGTCTGATATACTATCTGAATAATGATATATGTTTTAAAAACTTCAGACCCAGGTGTCTCTTCATTCATAATGAATAAACGTAGATCATGGACAAGTTACTTTATATAATGGATTACATTACTGTATGTTCTGAAGTTATATTTGGTTCACTATGGCTCATTTCTTTCATCAATTTTATATTATTATTTCTGAATTAGGACACCATAATGAATTCGTAAAACTTTAATAATAAATACGATGAAAAGCGTCCGTCCTTATTATTAGAAGCATGGGGTTTGACTTCATAAATACTAAATCAGGGGAGCTTAGAGAGTACACCACTGGGCGCTCCAATGCAGATTGGCAGACTTTACATGTCTTGGAAATATTTTATATTTTTATTATTTCTTAGACGTGCAAGTTTCCTCACGATGTTTTTTTCACCGCTGTGCACGTGGTAAATCATCATTTAAAATTTGGATTAACAATTTTATTGGTCCCGACACAGTGGATCCAACTCGGTTTGCTCATACGTTGCGAATTAAAAGCGAGCGTCTAGATACTGAGCTACCACATTCTAGCTTAGAGTCAGATAGCTAAGCTCATTGACGATTTGTATATTTTCTTTTATGATATTAGATGGTGACAAACAAGCACACAGTTCACCTGATAGTAAGTGGTATAGCTGTCAATGACAGCCACATTAACCTCGGCACAGAGTGCCTCTTCACAAGTTACGAGGCTTCTTTCATCCACCATTATAAAACAACGGCGTTAAGCTACTTTATAATAGTGTGATGGCATGTTACTTCCCCGGTTGATCCAAAATATGCTGTAGCTAGTTCACATCGCTTAAAACGTATTAGAAGATTTTACAGTTCAGTAATTACAACAGTTATTAAATTAAATTAGGCTTTGTTATAATTTGTATATGGGTACGTTAGATTTATTATTTTAATTTTTTTCTATTAAGAATTTTGTTATTAATACATCATTCAGTATAAGCATTGTACCGTGGGTTTGTCACCCCTGCACTAAATGTTTTGTATAGCGAGACGTGATACCAATACAAACAAAGGCGACCCATGCGACCCGGCGTCGAACTTCTGTGAACCCAGGCGTGGTCGTATTTGAAATTGTCTTGTTAGATATGCCTTTTAGTTTATTGCTTTAAAAGGATTAAAATTAATAAATTAGATTGTTATAATTTTAATTTGTGACAGTAATGATTATGTAGCGATATTAGCTGATATATAACTAGTGTAATATTTTGTTATTAATTTTTTTTATAAACCAAACTTTTTTCCGTAGAAGGTACCGGGTGATCGGGAAGCCCTCAATCCTCGCGATTCCCGCATTACATCTAAGGGAGGTTGGAGTGGCTAAAAACCAGCTCTCACACACACAAAACACACACATCAAATCCTGTGTCAGCAAAAGCTGAGTCACCTCCGTTTGACAAATATACAAAAATATTTTATATTTTTTTCTATGGCAATAAACCTTTTGTATTATTTATTATTGTTATTTAAATGTATCTTAAGCTTTCTATCAATAACAAGCTTCTTCAAATACGTTATATGAAACCCAATCCTAACTTCATAACTAATATTACAAAAGCGAAAATGTATTTGTATGTTTGTACTCGTTTAGCGCCCCAACGAAATAACAGATTAATCTGAATGTTTGTATAAAGACATTTAGAGAGATGAATTAAGCTTTTATTGCTAGAAAATATCAATTACTTACGCTGGACAATAATAACAATACGTCATAAATAACTAGACGGCGTTGCGGATTGCAAGTTAAATAAAGTAAAGTATAAAAATACGCCCGCTTTTATTCAATATGGTCCACAAGGTCCGGGACATTTTACACATTCATAGAATGTCAGTGTAAAAATAAATTATCACTGATGATGAGTGAAAGAAATTATACTTTATTTGTTATGTTAATGACGATAATGATTATTTAATCGACTTTGGATTGGACAATGTCTTTTGTTTATTAATAGAAGGTTTGATACCTTCTATTAATAAACAAAAGACACATAATTTAATGCAATGCCATAAGCGTTCGCACAAACACAAGCACCCGCTTATCGTTCTCTTCGCTGTTCCGGCACCCCCAATAAGGTCTGATGATTCAGATGCAGTGTCGGGGATACGGGACGTACACACAACCCATCCTAATACGAAAACCCACAGTTTTTAATGCATACATCTTTTTCTTCGATTGAGAATTGAATCCAGGACCCGTGCGAGGTGCAGTCTTGGACAGTACTTATTCCTTTTCCTCGAGATACGTTACTAATAATGATGACTGAGAAAGTCACCCTCGAATGAAAAAGGAACCAGCCCTATGTTTTACCCAGCAATGATCAGTCGTGGTTTCATAATGGATCAGGCCTTTTAAAATCTTCTTCATCGAAGATCCCGCGGACCGATCGCAAATAACACTTATATAACTTAACTTGGAGACGCGAATTTGCGTCATTTACTTATTTATTTCTCTATTGAGAGCAACAAACCACCACGAGCTCACTAATGGTAAATGATTCCTGAAGCCCATGAATATCACATTTAGCTCTACAAGAAATCACAATACAGTTGCGTTGTCACCGTTATAGAATATTAGCAATGCTATGAACATAACTAATATTCCAGTTAACCACTCTAACTAAGCTGAAAATACTTGTGCTAGGAGATGGTAATGATGGTAATGGTGGAGACGGCAATATTTTAATGGTGGATTAGAACCTATGACCTTAAGCTTTGCGGACCGTACCTTAAGCCATTAGGCTATTGACTGTTTAAAACAACCTTGAGAACAAGGGTATGCTTCGTTACCTGTAATAAAAGTCTCGGGATCTCCTGACAAAATATCGTAGGGTTATTAAATTTTACGCTGGTATTCTGCGGTCCTTTGCCGGTAGAACTAGCCTATTCATGCTGTAGCTGGAAAAGAACTGCAACGTAGCTCTACGCCAGAAAAGTATGTGTGTCCAGCCGCTGAGTTTAAACATCGTGCATCGAGACAGTATTAATAAATTTCGTCCTTATCATCTCGATTGTTGGCAAAAGTGTGCGCTATACGCGAAGTTTTCTGTTACGTTCTGCTACCCTGTGGAATCAACTGTCGCCGGTGGTATTCTTGAATCGAGTCTATTTATGGATCTCCAAGAAAAGAGCTTACACCTTTAAAGGCCGTCAAAGCATTTAGAACTCTTCTGGTGTTACTGATGTTCATGGGCGGTTGGACATTCATCTATTAGCTCCTAGTTTCCTCTTTTGTTGCTATATAAAAAAAAGTTTTTCGTTCCTGGCAAGGAATTTCCAAACTTCTACATTTCGATTGTGACATTTTCTGTGTAAAATGAGGTACCATTTTCATTTTAAATTTTTCGTATTATAATATTTCTACAAACGATACGTTGTTCGGGTGGTATCTCGTTAAATTTTTACGCATCAATAACGGGACTACATTTTAGTAACGATACTCGTTGCAAATATTTTTAAAGTGATTTATATATATAGTGTACATACTGATAATTCTACTATATAATATTATAAATGTAAAAGTTTGTATGATTGCTTGTTTGTTACTTAATCACAAAACCAACTCAACGGATTTAAATGAAATTTAGCACATAGATAGTTTATAACGTGGATACATATAACATATAGGATGGTGGTTAAATTTAATTATCATTGTAAACCCCAGTATCTTAAATCCCAGATCCAGAAGCTGAAAGTGGCAGTGGAATGTATGAATGTGTGAATGTATTTGGGCACTCCTTGCTTCTAACATTCTCAAGCTCAAAGCTTTACGTCGGTTGCACAGGAGTATCGAGCGCCCAAAACTTACACAAACTGTTGGAAAATAATAGATAATACAATATTTATATAATAGGCTGTACTATACTATTTTTAATTATGTTTTATTTATGAAAATAAATATATGTAAATAAATAAACAAATCACACTCATATTACACTTGCATGCAGTCTTCGCCTATAATATATATAATAAAATAAAAAAAATATAATATACATAATCGTACACAAAACGAAATGTACGGATTATATTGCATTTAATTTAGACTCTTTTATAGTCTCGACATTACGCATGCCTTACAAATGGTCACCTAGGGACTTACTGATGTAGTTTACTCGAGCTAGTGTAGTAAAATATATACATATATATATATATATATATATATATATATATACTCACTATGGTTTCCTTCACATTCGAGTACGTAGTAAATCACCCATACACACGAATTAGCTACTATAGATGGTCGTGAACCATTTCCCTTTGTTTTATAATAGGGTAATGTCTTATGCATTCAGGCACCCGCGGGGGCACGGACGGGTTATGTCGAACTAGCACCAACTAAAACCCCACCTTCCTTCGTCGCATATGTTGAGACCTAATAAGTAGCCTCGACATAATTGTAATATTAAATTATTCATATTACAAACGTGACGTGTCAATGGCCTGTTTGGGGTACGGCCTACGAGAATTAAGGCCGTAGGTAATGAAAAGAGTTCACCTTTCTTAATCAGCAGCGAATCAGCGACTCCTGCTTGCTCGACATAAGTGTAGTTGGTAACCTATTCGATATCAAAAAAAGGTTCGTATCGATTTGACTGTCGTCGCGTACGATCTCCTAGCAGGAGCATTCTAAGCTTAGTTGGAGTGGTGGGTTGGCATGAAAATTAGTAATACTATTAACATTATTGATATTTCTTGATTTCAAAATTTTCTTTCTGATTATCAAAAGTCTAAATTATGTTATCAAGAAAGAATTTACGTGACGATAAAAAAAAAAAAAAAGAAAAGTCTTCTCTTCCGAAGTAAAAGCCGCATCTACATTGTGATTATATAGAAGATGAATGCGCTACGGGCTACGAGAATCACTTACCATCATCTGAAAAGTGTGCTCGATTGTCACCACCATTGATTGACATCACAAAAATAGCATTTACTCTGGAATCAGTTTGAGAGTTGTATTAATTAAGCGGACCTCGTTGAAACAACGTTACGGTGCAATTTTATTACCATTCGACGTATAAATATGCTAGGATTCCTTTTCTGGGTCAGCCCTGGGTGCCGTGGGGTGCCACCCTTTTCCCCTGTGCCCACACCGTATGTTTTATATATTTATATGTTATACACTAATGTTTGGTAACGCCGCGGTGCGATAAGAAGTAAATTTGTTTGGTAAATATTAAGTGAGTGTGTTTTGTTGTGTGAGATGTTTCGACGTATTAATTTCGTTGAGTACCGGATTTATGAGAGAACATTAATGCCGGGTAGATTCTTGTGATAAATTATTGCTATGTTTATTTTCCGCGACACCGGTCATGCCAAGTTTTTTTTTTTAATGTTAGGGCTGATAACAAACAAAGTTTATCTGTTCGTAAGTGATGACTGCGGCCTGCACGTCTACTTCCATTTTTACCAAAGATTCTAGCCCCTGAGGAGTGTGCATTTTTACCTGATCTCAAGATGCAAGAAAGCATAAGAAAAGAAAACAGTATTAAGCAGTGGTAGTGCTATGCTGCAATTTTTTTCTAGCTACAGCGTTAATGGGTCGTCTCGACTGGGGAAAGACCACGCCCTCAGAAAGTCAGCGTAAAATAGCAGCGTTACGCTGGTGTGTTTCGTCTGGTGGGTGTAGGGATCGGGAGACGCTTACTGGTGACGATTACATCTTAGTTCTCAGGGGTGGCAACGCATCTGCATTATGATTTCTTATCGAAGATCAATGTGCTTATCATTGGCCGCATAAATCACTCACTGATTCCATGATGCTGATTCCACTGGGTGTGGTCCTTCCTCAGTCCAGCCGAGGGTTTAGGGATTCATATCTGTTACATTGTCTTCATAGTAATGCGAGGGACTTATCAATATTCGAAGTGTTACATGCCCCATCTGTGTCAAATTCAGCATTTTATACCTAGTTTTTATGTGAATTAACAGCGAACACTTGAACACCAAGGCACTACTGTTCTCAGCGAACAAAACGAGTTTGATCTCTGGTATCAGCACCTACTAAATTGTTCGTTGTTCTGATTTATGACCTCCTGTGAATTATATTACGACAGCGTAGTTATATTTTCTCTAATACATTGTAGATAGAAGGCACATATATGTCGAACAGCGGGATGTATAGATATATTACCCGACCTTACTAGCCCGAGAGACGTTGTCCTATCCAAGTGTAACCTTTGTTTGTGTGATCATGTTGGGAATTTGTGAAAACTATTTAACATTCAAATCGTGGGTTATGGTCATGCGAAAAACAGAGTTCATACTCATAATCCATTAATAATAATTATAATAAGAGTTCATAATTCCAGAAAAAAGAACTTTTTAGTGAATTAGTTTTCTAAGAAATATATAATACATAAAAAAAATAACCAAATCTGTCCAACCGTTCTCAAGTTCACTTACTAACGAATAGCACTAAATTTTTATTTATATAGATAGTTCGTTACTTTAAATATTTTGTCCTTTTAGTTCTTACATAATATCGTAATAACAACTAAACCTAGTAAGCGTAGCTAAAGTTAGGTGACCTAATTGCCACATAGTGCATAGTTAGTGATATAAATAACCGGTATTTAATAAACAGCTAAAAGAGGTTTTATTTTTGTTTAGTATATATTTGGAATAACGTACAACGAATTTATTATATAGATTATATAAGTATTGAATATCATGTACTGCTGAAAAAGGCGGTTTGATTCAAAATCTCAACAATTAAACATCAAACTACTTAGTTTAAAGTGAAGTTTGTTTAATTCTAATTCACCATTATGTATAATTTATACTATCACCCGTTCGTCTTATTTTGAGGACCGTTATCTTTGTAAGAAGAAATATACACATATGTGTGTTTGTGACCGCGCAGTAAATTTTGTTCATTCAAAATGTTATAAATCAATTCCCAGAAGAGGTCAATGCCTCTAAACTAGCACATATGCAACTCACAGCGTCGCTCCACTCCCCAATCAATGGAGGTCCGCCCTGTCGATGCATTGATCGTATCCACCTGCATGTACCTGGTATATATCTATACGCGATCGACAGATTCGTATGTGTATATAACGTACACGTACAAAGACTAAAACAGATACCGCAATCTTCATTATATATATATTATTATATATATATTATTATATATATATTATTATATATATACCTTCACTTACTACATCAGGTAAATTGTATGCTCGTTAGTCCTTCCCTATCTATACATATATAATTACTTTCCCTAAACTGACTGATTGATTTATCAACGCAAAGCCTAAGCCGCATAACTCTTTACACAGAATACTCGAATTACCCAACAATACTTTCACGTCAATCTTTGTGAAACACAAATTGCTTGTAATCTGAGTCTTTATTTGATATTACCGAATGCATAACACCCGTCAAGCGAAATGACAAGCGAAGATTTGCGCTGCGTTTTGTTTCTTTATCTTATGATACTTAGTGGGTGATAACGAGCACACAGTTCGCCTGATGGTAAGAGATGACTGCAGTTCCTTATACCTTCAACAAAAATTCAATATGAAAATGCGTTGTCAACCCTTAGAAGTAAGATATGCCTCGTTACCGTTAATTTGATCTCACAGGAACACAGTAGCGTTATGTTTGGGTTCTGTGTAGGCGTAATCATACCTCGATGGAGTTAATTTTTCTGGAAACTAGCTACAGCAGCATCTCTTTGACCGAGGTAGGTGAACATGAACTGTAAGGATTATTTAATATCGGGTGAATTTCAAATTCGATGGTAGTCCCGAATTAATTAATTGAACCCAAAAATATAATTTATAGTATAAGTTTCTTTTTTGAGTTGTTTTTAAATGAAGTTCTTCTTCTTATATTAGTTAAGTAATTTTATAATATGATTCTAGTCTTACGTAGTACTGAGTAAAACTCACCAGACTGGAAAATTCAGTGGTCAGAAAAAAAGGCTTTGTTTTTTGCGGGAGTTATCCAACTGTGTGGAATGTTCGAGCTATGGGAGGTCCAATTAAACCAATACATCAAAGTCTAGACATCTAGACATGATGCTTTTTACCATGAAAAGAAAGAAAATCTTTAGTGAATTTCGCATTAAATTCTTGTCTATGTAAATCAAGACTATATTAAAATTGTAACAGTATGGTAAAATTATATAGAATTAATTTATATAGAACTTTAATGTTTTGTTTCCTGTTAAATAAATAAATTAATAGTGTTTTGTGTAATATATGTTTAGTAGTAGACTAGATAGGCTGTGATGTTGAAAAAAAATGTTTTACATCTAAAATTCCACCAAGTAATGGGACATTATTGTTTTTTTCATGTGATTAGAGTAGCTTTTTGTTTTTTTTATTTGATTGTGAGTAACAAACGAGCATACATTTTACCTGATAGTAAATGATTCCTGCGGCCCATGATATCTACACTCACCCTTGACAAGGAATCATAATGCAAATTTGTTATCAACCTTGACGACTGAGATGGAATGCCTCGACACCAGTAATAAATGTCTCCAGATCCCTGCACTCACCAGACGAAACTCAGCACCATTATGCTTCTATTTTACGCTGATATTTTGTGAGGGTGTGGTTCTACCTCGATTCTGTATTCTGTAGCGAGTAATAACCGCGCAGGGTAATTTATAGTATTGCAAGTATTACACAGAGTCACTCACGCGTCGTCCCCTTTTCAATTCCGATGTAATGCAAGGTGGAAGGTGTAGTGTCAGGGACACGGAACATTTGGTGATGCTCACCCGTCTCCAGGAGCCACCAATCACCACGTGGCTGGAGGGAATAGTATAGTATATTATATTATATATGTATATATAACGTCTAGACAAGTAACATATATGTTATGCAGTTCTATAAGAACGAAAGGAAATTTAATTAAATGTTTTACATAATGACAATCTTTGCGCATAGTGGAGGCTGCAGTTTAATAAGTTTTCTTTTTTTATAATATTAGGTGACAAACGAGCACACAGTTCAGCGGTTGATTATCTACAAATATTCAAGATCTATTTACGTTGTTATCCATTAGGATTGAGATGGAATAATAGAGTCTTCGGATCCGTACATCCATCAAATTAAACCTAGTAGCTTTATGTAAATGTGATTCTTTTCCACAGGAATCAATTACTATCGGTTGAACTGTGTGGTCGTTTATCTACGAGTACCTCAATACAATAAAGAAAACAGCACTGTATTTATACCATAGGTTGGAGCGTCACAATGAATGTATCAATGCTTCAATGGCATCTTCAGATAACCATCTTTTTGTTTTTCAATAAAAGATTATGCATTATATACGAGATGGCTCCCAAAATATACTTGTAACGCTATCTATGGATATAAATTTGCAAATATTTCCTTTTAATAAATACTAATAAAATTCGACTCATTACTAGTATTATAGTCAAATACTATTTTATGCCAAATACTTATATCCCTAAATAATTACTAATAAACTAATCTAATTTTGCACGGAACCGCAATTATATTACAATAACTTTACAGGGTTTTTTGTATCCGCGTAGCCTATACATCACAGATCGCAGATTCTTAATTTAGTAACTCTCCGAGCATTCTTCTCGTCTTTGCTGTCGATTAAAAATATATTTACGATATAACGCCACTATTTATACTAGGCAACCACTTGGTGTATGAGTTTAGTAATGTGAGTCCCGCTGTGGAGATCCTCTTCACACTGCGGGAGGTATTGCGTAGATAAACAAAACATCGATATATACGTGGTAAGATTTATTTGATATATTGACTCCCATAACAAAGTATCGAACACAGTTCAAAAAGTAATGTATATAATATTACTTTTTCATTTTTCATCGATCATAATTCTACATCGAGTCTCATAAGTATTTAAATTTATTATTAAAATAAACAAAAACCTCTTATAAAATTTGCCGATTATGCTGTGAAGGTTATACACATATTTTACACATATTTATACACATATTTTACACATATTTAAATTCACAGATTGGTACAACGTGTGTGCCTATGATTACGGAACTATAATAAGCCATGCGTAGTTGTCCTCTTACAACTTGAGGTGGACATCACGAACAATGATGCTACATATGCCAGATACAATAATACCATATTTACTTCTCGATATTAACTGGCGTCATATTGCCTGTACGATGTCTTCTCGTAATCGTTGATGCAACGAGCACACATTGTTTATGACGTTAATATTTTTGCTCATTCCCGCTCGTAAACAGTTCAGGCTAACAAATAAATATGCCCGCGATGTGTAAGCGTTCTTTATTACTCGAATGTTTCCGTTTTCTTGCTATTTTTGGCGGGATCTATTTGAGTTTAAACGTAGAACGTGTTTTTAATTCTTTTTATTTTTAAATTTTGTTATTTGCAATGATAGGAACTCTTTAGACTATAGATGAGAATGCGTACACACAATGTACTGAATGTAGTACGAAGTTCAATCCAAAGGGAATTATATCTGGCCTATATAGGATATGTTGCAGAATATATCAACTCCTATTTTAAGTGGTAGTTTAGTCTGCGGAGTAGATATGGGCGATTCTTTTAAGACCTAATAGTTATTTCTAGTGTTTTATAAATAGTTCTTCATTCAGAAGTGTAAAATTTCCATTCTATCAATCATCCATTCTGCTGCAGGAAATAGGGCTTTCAAATAGAACACAATATTAGCACTTCTTAGAAGATTTGTTGGCATGGATATACTATACTACATGGATATATATACATCGCGCTAATAGAGTTCGCAGCAGTGGACTCTAATATACTGCCTTGATGAACTCCAAATATAACGCCAAACGCCAACTAAAAGTTTCACCAATGCTAATTTATGAATCAATCTTGAGTCCGTCCTGTAAGATAACTTTAAAAGATATCCAAATAGATCCCCTGATACAAAGTAAATGACTTTTACGGCACATTATACCCAGATTATCAGCATCCTATATTATCAGTTTTAAGATAAAATGCCTCTTAAGCCTTCAACACTAATAAGGTTACATTTTACTAATTGGATGAAAAAGCACAACGTATGAGACCACTGTATCTAGATTAGGTTGGTGTTTGTTTAAAAAATAGTATATAATCTCACAAATACTGGTAGCTAGGCATCATGAATCCTTTCCGAGGATGAAAGGATGAATGAATACTACAATTACTACACTACACTTACTACATCACTACACTGCACTTACTTCATCAAAATAAGACAAACTGTGCCCTCGTTTATCATCATTAGTTTTATAAAAAAAACACAAACTCCTGCGTCACCTATTTTAAATTATTTGATTTTAAACTATTGTCAAGTAACGTTTTTGTTTATTCGCACAGGTGAAAATGGCGACAGATCCTACACAAGTAACAGGGGCGACTACACCAGGAGCAGACAGTCTAGGCCCTGACACAGGCCAGGCGCTAGTGGCGCAAGCTCCTAGGAAACCAGCAAGACCTAGGGGCAAACCTCAACCAGAGAAGCCGAAGAGGAGTCTCTTTTGTTTGGGCCTCAAGAATCCACTGAGGAAACTGTGTTATGATATAGTGGAGTGGAAGTATCCTTTACTATTACGTTTATAGATTTGCATTTACACACTCTTTATCGTATTCTGCAATCCCATGGTAATATGGACGCGAGTGTATTTTAAACAAAAATGATTCCGCTCAAGTGGTTCCAGCTGTCCACGACGACCGCCATCTTCAATATCTTCTTACTTCTCTTAATTCATCTCTTTCTCTTCCGATTTCCTCGGAGCTTCTTATCATCATGTTCACAACCTGTTCATAGTCCACAACTGAATATAGACCGGTATCCATCAATCTTGCATAGGTCGTCGCTCCATCTAGTGGGGTTTCGTTCTACACTACGACTGCCAGTCCGATGTTGCCTCTCCTTGATGAATGTCTCGTCTCCAGTAATAAACGTGCTCGGATTCCTGCACTCGATAAACATTATAATGCAAATACTTTGTAAGCCCTGAGTACTAAGATAGAACACCTTGTCACCAGTAATAAAGGTCTCCGGATTTCTACACTTACCAGACGAAACACAACAGAATTATGCCGCTATTTTACACTGGTATTCTGTGAGTGTGTGGCCCTACCCCGGTCAAGCTAACCCATTAATTCTGCAGCTAGAAACAAACTGCAGCATAGCTCTACCACTGTAAATACACCTATATTACTAGTTAGCTTGATTCTCTCTATTAGAAATGGAAGATGGATGCATTAACGCGTTCAGCGTACCGTTTTTTTAAAATTTGATCGATGCTGTAATGCAGAGCCGAAAATAATCGTTACAGAAATAGAACTTTTGTGTTACAGAAATGAAAAAAGTGTCATAAAAACATTCCAGTTTTCAATTGGCCGACAAACACGTAAAAAATCATTTACTCGGTTTTTTTAGATTTTTTTACGCAGACCAGTGCAGAGAAAGATTTAGTCTGGTAAACTAGACATTGATTGGATAATGCACTGTTAAACTAAAAAGGTATTTTTCTAACGTTTTTAACAGTCACTTTGCAGCTTAATTTTAGCTACTGTATAAACGAGTCGCTTCGACTGGGGAAAGACTAAGCTATACTACGTGAAACAACATCATACCACCGCTGTGTTTCGTATGATGAAGGTAGGAATCCCGAGACTACTACAACAACCGCGAGACAATGGGATACAGGGCATAGGATTCACTAACTATTTAGATTGAAATGTATTTATCACACTCAATACATTAAAAATAAATAGCGGTGTTACCACAGTCAAGACGAGGGGTTAAGGGTCTGTCTCACTCTCATTATAATTATGCGACAGATATATATTGACATTCGAAGAAAGCGAAGGTATGTAACATACTATCAGGTGAACTTTATGCTCGTTTGTTAATAATACGATAAAAAAACAACATGAAATGTAACACCTATACCTCGATTGGATAAATGAAGTGAGTATTTCAATATGTTTTACTCCTCCTACTAAATATACTAAGAGTTGTATTGCTGACGTGATGATTACGATTGCGTTTCTACTTCATGAGGTGAAGCAATATTTTGGCTTAAGGACCCGTTTATTACCGCAGCAGCGCCGTCGGGTTTCAGACCAACCATCATACGAACAAGACCTGGCTATATGGACTAAAGTCCTTTGCCTTTCCCATAAGGGATAAATTAATATCATCATCATCATTATGACCGCAGCTTGGGCAACTGCTTATCTGTATTTTATAACATATATAGTTTTCTTCTTGTTATTTTATGCGTGTTCTCTCTGTAGGAACGGTGAGATATATTCTAATTCTTTATATATATTATAATAATTTCCTTAAAAAAAACTTCAGACCATTTGAATATATGATATTAACAACAATTTTCGCAAATTGCATAGCCTTAGCAGTGTTTACGCCTTATCCGTCCGGTGATACGAATAATACTAATCAAATATTGGTAAGTATTAACACTTTAAGTAATTACACTTTCGATAATTGTCATAACCGACATCATTTCTCCTCTATGTAATGCAAGATGAATATTCAATATCCCATGTTTATTTGAATTATTTATTTATTTCTAACATGTTATACACAATATCGTCTTCTTTACTTTAGGTTCTTAAACCTATTGTTTTGTGAGAACCATGCACATTCTCGCTGGGTAGTTTGAAATTTTTTATTTCCGGAATAATTAATGTTTATTCAAAATCAGATGCTCATTCAATAAAAAACACATATTCAAATCACATTACAATATATTTGAAAATGTGCTGATGAAAAGTGTTCTGAAGAAATGACAGCGTGAATTACTGCGGAGTTATTTTAAGTTGAATATAAATGGGTACATAATGTTGGGGTGGTCTAAAGTATTTTATCTATACACTACTCTACTCTATCTTATATAAATCAGTCGCTGCCAAGAAATGATGGCTATTAATCTGTTATTCATTCGTGATAAACAGATTGTTTATTTAGATATTTTAAGTATTTCGCTCACCTAGGACGTTCAGGTGGTACTATAAACGCGGGCGATAAATTGCATACGCTTTAATTATCGACTAATTCTCAACACTAAGAGAACATTCTATTGAACAATTATTGTGATGTAAATTAAAGTTAATTTCAAAATCAAATTTAGATTATTATAAAAACAAGCAATTTTTTTTTGTGTATGTCTGTTGTCAATATGTTGGGATGGGTGTATCTCTAGAGAGACTCAATAGATCGAGTTAATTTTTATTACTTTAAGAATTTAGTACAGAACGCTATTGAATTTCACAAACACTTTCTTCCTTCATTAGTAATAAAATAAGTGATTACTGTCCAATTTCTTCTACGAAAATACGTTCTACGTTGATGTTATTGAGTATATTTCGTGACTAATCAACACTCGGATTTTTCTGATTTTTTATTATATATTGAAGACTTTGTTGTTCTACGGTACGATGTGATTGTTATGTCATTTGAGATAAAAGCCTCATAAAATTAAAAAAAAAAACATCACTTTGGCCCATCCTCAGTCCGATGCTCAACAACACATCAGCAAGCATGATCCTTAGACTTCCTGCTAGCAAATATCAAATAATAATGTTCTCTTTTATAATCCTTACGCAGCGCGTGCCAGATGAGTGGCGAAGACGACGAATGCGTTTGTTGTTTGTTTGTTTTCTATTTGAAATAATAGAAAATGGCGTTGGATATCGTTAAGTTTAGTATGCGATGCGTAGCTTAAATATCGTTTGTCTTAAATTCAAACAATAAGGGTGATGTTTATTCTCATTCATGCTTTATTATTTTTATTTGTAAAGATATTTTTTATATTTCAGGAAAAAGTCGAATGGATTTTTATGGTGATATTTACTGGAGAGTGTATCATGAAGATTATAGCATACGGTTTCCTATTCCATCCCGGTGCCTATTTAAGGAATACATGGAACAGTTTAGATTTTACTATAGTTACTATTGGGTACGTAATTTTAGTATTAAGTAATAGGTAAGTGAACGTAATTATCGGCGTCTGCGTCATTTCGTAGTACGTTGCGGGTGCAGGGTCTGGTTTCGGGTCGCGATACAATATTTGTGGGTAACAAACAATGTTTTAGATCTGGTTGTATATACGTGCCCCTGACATTATCGGTCTTTTCTAACATCTTATAATGTGGCAGTTATCATCTAATGGTAATTTAACCTTTACTAAGGGATGGGGGTGATCACGGGTTAAAATATTAGGGGTGTCAAGCGAGGATACAGTTTACTTGATTGTAAGTGAGGATTGCGCCTCATGACAGCCATATCTCTCTTCAACAAAAATTCAGGATGCACATGCATTATCCTACTATTAGAACCTCATGCATATACCTCTGAGGATTTAAAAACTTCGTCACCAGTAACAAGGGTTTTCTGATCACTATACTCACCAAGACAAGGAGCGTTAAGCTACTATTTTACGCTGTTATTCTGCGGTGGTCCTACCCCGGTGGAGCTGACCCATTCATGCCCCAGTCAGAAACGAACTGCAGCGTAGCTCTATCTCTGTCAAACAACAGTGAGCTGTGCAACTAATTTAAGATATTTGTGTTTCAGAATAGTCAGTATGATTCTTCAATATATTTCTAAGGACTCGTTCGACGTGAAAGCTCTAAGAGCTTTTAGAGTACTGCGGCCACTCAGGCTGGTATCCGGTGTCCCTAGTTAGTATAATTTTGCATTATACGACTCACACTAAAAATGCTTTCTGTGTTGATATGTCATTTTAGTTTATATATGGATCAAGAAAATAATAATATATATATATATATATATATATATCACTAAGATTAAATTTACATATAAGAGCTTAATGTATAAGTGCTCGCTTTTAATTTCACGATGCGCGAGCGATCGAGTTCGTTCCCAGGTGTCGAAAGCAGTGAAATTGTTAATTGCAATTCTTAGTGCCCAATTTAACATATGCTTGCTGAAAGAAAACATCATATAAAAACTTGCATTTCTTGAAGATAAATAAAGAAAAAACCCACTAAGTACCAAAATTTCCACTAAACTGCTGTTTGATAGCGGAAATCAGCGTTCTACATAAGAAGGAGGCGACTTTACCGGCGCAATATCTAAATCGTTTGTAGTGCTGACAGCAGGGTTTGCCGAGGTTTGGCCCTCTCGGGCACCCTCGAGTCATTCGCTTTCGTGCAACGGTACGACGGTCCAGGCCGAGGCTCCTCTCGGGAGCTGGTGACCCACTTATAAAAGTCTCGGCTGACCACCCTAAGCGCTAGGTCTCCTTCCAACCCGGGGAAGCTTTAAAAGCCATCGGGCTAACGGTGGCTATCAGCCCCAACAAACAAAAAAAATGAGCGGCGCTTCGACTTCAACGTCATTTTCACTATTACATATATTTTTAATTGTCTCTTCATCGTCATCACAGGCTACCCATAGTTCACTGCTGAACATGGGTCTCTCAGATAGTTTGCCACAAAGCACCTGAGCCACCTGCATCCATCGACTTCTGAAGCAAACATGTATGGTTATTGTAGCATAGCATATGCTATATGCTATGCTATTCATTATTTCTAAGAACATACGTAATGTTATAATAATCTTCGAGCTGTTTGACCATAAATGATGTGGTTTCGTATTTTAATTATTATATATAAACTTTTACAGGTCTTCAAATCGTTCTAAACTCAATCCTGAAGGCAATGATTCCATTATTCCACATTGCTTTCTTGGTGCTGTTCGTAATCATTATCTACGCCATCATGGGCCTGGAGCTGTTCTCTGGAATTCTACACACCACCTGCTTCTACAACGACACTAGTAAGCTAATGTTGATATATTTTATTTATTTATATACCTTAATGTAGTAACTGACCAGAAATATTATCTCCCAACGACGTCAACTGCGTAGGATATATTATAGTGTTACGGCACAAACACACCCAATCGTTGTTCTCTTCCTAAGTTCGTTGTAATATATCTATATGCTACAAAATGGGAGAAAAATTCGTGTCAGTTGTACAAATATTATTTCCTCGACTGGGATTCGAACCCACGACTTGCGATTCTAATTCGACTGCCTCGTCTCTGGGTTCCCTACACACGCCGTATCACACGCAGTAGCATTATACTGCTACTTTAATTGTATTTAGGGTAACAAATAATTTACAGTTCAGTACCACAGTTCCACTGAAAGTAAGTGATTTCTCCACCTTCATCATCCACATTCAACATTAGGTATCATTGTGCTCGTTCATTCATGAACTAAGACAGAATATTTCGTCACCTACTTACTATGTATTCCTCAATTGCTAAGTTACGTTGTATAATGTTAACTATTGTATTTATAATTTCAGGGAAAATGGTGGAAGACCCATCTGTTTGCAGCAAAGATCCCGACGTGGGGTTGCAATGCGACGATGGTCAAATCTGCGACGAGTATTGGACGGGACCGAACTACGGCATCACCAACTTCGACAACATTGGATATGCCATGCTTACGGTCTTCCAGTGCATAACTCTTGAAGGATGGACTGACATTATGTATGCTGTAAGCAGACGGAATAGTATTTATATAATGTTCCACTACCTGATCATGCCAACGCCTGGGCATGAATATTGAATTAGCAATTTTGTTCACTGCTCAATCCTCAGAAGACACATCATGTTGTTATATAACTTTACATAGATCATCATTAATAACCTCGACAGCTCCTATTACTGACTGGGATCTTGACATCACCTTGTTCTCTCCTTGATCTTCCTCTTATGGATTTCTTATTATTTTCATACAATTTGTCCATTTTTCCTTGGACATTCCGTCGATTTGCATCACTCTTCTAAACTTCAATTCTGTCTGTGTGTAATGTCTGTGCTTCAATTTGTCCCTAAAATGTGCAACTTTAACACTACCTCTTGCGTATCAGCCTACCGTGTGCGCTACATTACAAAGCGTAAGTTCGGCCTCGGGTAGAATACTGTTCTCATCCTTGGGCCCAGTCATCCCAGTATCAGTTCCTTCCATTTGACTGCAATCAATGAAGAGCGGCTCGAATCAATCAGATACTTTCCGATTGGCTTGATTCACTAGTATTGTCAGTTATATTATATATTGGTTGTTATCTCACAAGAAATAAAACAAACATTGTAAAAACAGGCGGACTTTAACCCAAAAGGCACTCTCTACTGGCCTACCTTTGATTGAACATAGAATATATTAGTTATCTACACTCGCCATACGATATGCAGTAGCGTTATGCTGCTATATATTGCTAAGATGATGGTGTATCTCTCTCAAACTAATTAGAAACTAAGCCGCAGCAAACTCTACCATTCTTAAAATTACTTTTTTTCATTTCAGATAGCTGACGTAAAAGGAAATACGTGGGTGTGGATTTACTTCATCTCATTGGTCATTTTTGGCAACTTCTTCGTTATGAACTTAATTCTTGGTGTATTGTCGGGGTAGGTAACATTAGACATGGCATTTTTTTACTTTTTTTTTTATAAAATAAGTGGAAAACGAGCAAGCAGCTGACCCGATGGTGAGTGATCACCGAGTTGTTACGATGAAAAAAAAAATTATAACTTTGATGGCGGACACATTCGTCATATACAAAATGGGCTTCTTAGTACTGTTTGTAAAGATTTCTTAAGTAAAAATGTATTTTGCTATTTAAATGTGGGGATCAATACTTACTGAAAATTTCTGAATTTGTAGACTTTAATTTTTATTTATTTTTTTGTATTTATTTCTTTTGGTACACATATAGTATATACATACAATAAAAAAAAACATGATCGCGTGGTGTAGTCGTTTGAGTAATTGACTGCAGTATCCTGGGTTCCATTCCCAGCCGAGAATATTCGTGCAGCACAAAATGTTGTTTTTCGGATCTAGGTGTATTGTATGTATGTCCCGTGTCTATGACACTGCATCTTCCAATATCTTTGAAAATGTATTTAATCGGAATAGGGAAGGGGACGACGAGTGAGTGCATGTATTCGCGCAAAGGGTTCCGGCACTATAAAATATTCTGCGTAGTTGATATCGTCTGTCAATTACTAGAAGATATCGCCGTGGTCGAAATCGACTAAGAGGATACCATAATAAAAAATAAAATTATGTTGTGTATTTCTATGCAATGCAATGTCAAGATGTACATACATACTATAAGTTAATGTTGTGGATAAAAATATAAAATAAATAAAACATTAAAACAGTAACATTAAAGTTAAATAAAAAAATTAAGTAGTAATATAAATGGTTATATGGACTTTTTTATTATAGTCTCAAGGGTGACAAACGAGCACACAGTTCTCTTGATGTTAAGTGATGACTACGGTACATGATACCCACATTTATCCTTGACCATCATAATGAAGAACGCGTCTATATCACGAGTCACGAGGACTAAGATGGAATGCCTCGTCACGACCAATAAGAACCTTTCGGATTGGTTCCTTTTATGTTACTTATCAAACGTAAGCATTGGAATTAACTAGTCCTTCTAACTTCTAACACAACCTTCTCATTCTATTAACATCATTAATTGAATTCCAGAGAATTTTCAAAAGAAAGAGAGAAAGCCAAGAGTCGCGGTGATTTCCAGAAGTCCAGAGAGAGGCAACAGTTTGAAGAAGATCTCAAAGGATACCTCAATTGGATTACTGTAGCGGAAGAGCTGGACCTGGAGAACGACCAAGGTCAGAAAGACGAAGATAGAGATTCAACAGGTACGACAATTTTGATTTAATGGCTTGCGATATAATGGCACTTTGATCATTTCCGCGGTATCAGAGCCGCGCCCGGGCGTTCGTTAATCCGAGCATCAGCTGTTTTTGATTTTGTGTTTCATTGCTGGTTTTTTTTAGTACAGTGTTGTATTTTTTATAAAACTATCGTTTCATTTAGCTGTATTAACACGATGGAGCGTAAATAATGCTAATAAAACATCTTAAAAATTTGTTTTTTAATCAGCATCGATATTTTCCCGCCCTATCCCATCATCAAAGGTGTCATTGGTACTATCGTCTGTTTTCGTTTTCGGAAGCGGTTCTAAATACCCAGTATATATATACATATATTTATATATATATATACATATATATATATATATATGTCTTATATATATCTTATAAATAGAAGTTTTTCATGATATTTTCCTACATTGTTGTGTACATTAATTAGAACGTCATGTCTATAATAATAGGTATAACATATGTATATTTCAGGCAACAAAGAAAGGAAGAGCAACGAGGGATCACAGAATAATGTGAACGCGAACGGCGAACAGATGCAGACTTCCACTTGCAAAATTTACTGTAGAAGATTTGATAAGGTGATTATTTATAGTGAAACTTTGTGTTGTTTTATAATTTTATTAGGGGTGATAAATTAGTTAACAGTTCATCTGGTGGTAAGCGATGTGTGGCCAACCATGCTACCGTTAACCAGATGTATATACGTTGTAACTCTTGAGAACTGAATTGTAATGCTACGCTCTCCTCAGACCAGTGCGGGGTCATATGAAACACAGCACCGTTAAATATTATATTATAAATTTATTGGACTTGGCTGATCATCTCGATTCTTGAAAAGTGCATTTGACATAAATAAATATAAATATAAATCTGGAATTACACGATAAAGAAAAGTTAAACTTCATTAAGTATATTTGTTAATCATTTACAAAACGACTACTGACTAATATTACGTGGCCTGCAATTTTCATAATTTTTTAAAAAATACTTTAAATATGGCTGTATTCTATTTTCTAGATCAACCGTCGCATGCGCAGGACGTGTAGAAAGGCTGTCAAGTCGCAAACTTTCTACTGGGCAATCATAGTCCTCGTGTTCCTCAATACTTTAGTGTTAGCCTCTGAACATTACCAGTAAGTATTGTCAGATATATTATTATCATCGTACCTTAACATAAATTAGACAGTTGGCCTGTTTCCTCCTGATGATGTCTAAAGACTTTGATAAGGTGACTTTTTACCAAAGTGAAGGTAATAAACAAGTGTAAAGTTCAAGTGTTTCATTGTATTGAGTGTGACAAATGTGCACACAGTTCACCTGATGGTAAGCACCTGTGGTCCGCAACACCCATATTTACCATTGATAGTGAGTCATAATGCAGTTCCGTTGTCACTCCTGAGGACGGAAAATGGAATGTCGTCGACCAGCAATCCCCTACACTCACCAATCGAAACAGCAGTGTCAGCATCTATTTTAAGCTGGTATTCTATTCTGGTGAATTATTACATCCACATTGTCACTGATGAAATACGGTCGTCGCCTATTGGTCATAATAAGGTCTCCACTATTTCCTGAAATTCTTCGAAATCAACAGTTGAAACACGGCAATTTATAGTCGCGTATAGTCTCCACTAAGTAGTATTATTTATTGGTTCATCAGCTCCGTTTGTATTTTCCATGATATGTTCGTTGTGTAGCTTTTGTATCTAGCCGTCCAATCGTCAGCGTCATTCATACCTTGATGTCATACTATAGGATCGGTCTTTTCAGTAGCAAACAGACTAATAAAGTAAGAAATAATTAAAGAAGTGCCAATTCATTACCATTCTTTTGTATTACAGGCAACCTCCATGGCTTGATTACTTCCAGAACTATGCAAATTATCTGTTTGTAGTCCTCTTCACGATGGAAATGCTTGTGAAAATGTACGCATTGGGCTTCCAGGTATGTTATAACAATGTATCCAAGTCATGCTAAGAAGGTAAGAGTGAAGTGTAAACTGCTCATGAACAAACTCGACTCGGGAATCTATGAGACATTAGCCATGGCTATCTTATCCAATTATGTCATGCTTTGTGATATATCCTCATAGATATCTCTCTAGAAAATGATTACGACATAGCTCAAAACATTAGCAAGCCGAAATGAGCTGATCATGTAGGTCGTAGAACCGGTAAACTACGGGGATTTTTTTGACTAGCAACCTTGTATTGGTTATCGCAGTGTACGGTGACCCTCACTAGATGGAGTGAGGACTTATGCAAGTTTACAGTATGTCCACGGATGCTGGTGGCTCAGGACCTTACTCTGTGGGGTAGGTTACCAGATCTACGTTGCATGCAGTGGACATATGATGGGCTCTAATACTGATGATGATTTATTCATTTCAAAATTAGATAAAGTTGTAACGGTCTCTGGTCCAACAGCAATACTGACACACAAAAAACAATCGTTTCAAAAATGTTCTTGAACGTCAATTTCTGGACTGACGGTCGCAGTGTAGCACGACCCCCCACTAGATGGAGTGATGACCTATGATGTGATTACTATAGTCAAACATTGGCTGGCAACGCTCAGTTACTATAGTAACTGTATGGCTTACTGAAAATCCAGTACGGATATCAAAGCGTAAAAATTTCTTCTTTATATGTGTATGTATTTATAATGTGAGTATATAAATTAACAATTATATATTTATATATTATTTTTACTATGCTTCACAATATAATAGACGTGCAGGTGTGAAAGGTTTAAAAAAAAAGTATTCGTAACTAGACATCGCGGTACAGGTTTGCCTAGTGCGAAGGCTGCAGTTAACTATAAGTTTGAATAAAAAAGGCAATGGATTTAAAAAAAAATGAATGTTTATGGAGTCGATGGATGCAAATGGTTCTGTATAGTGCTTTGTGACAATCCATAGAGGAGATCTATGTTCATCGGTACAAATTTGTAACATGAGACTTTTTAAATTTTCAGGGTTACTTCGTGTCCTTATTCAATCGTTTCGACTGTTTTGTGATGGTGTGCTCTATCGTGGAGCTCGCCCTCACGTTTACTGAAACCATTCCGCAGTTGGGTATATCTGTGTTGCGTTGTGTTCGCCTCCTCAGGGTGTTCAAAGTTACCAAGTAAGTGCTTGCGTATGTATCCTAAATTAAAAGGATGCAATTGAAACTCCGTCACGGTGACATTTTTTCTAATATTATCAGGGGTGACAAATGAGCACACATTTCACCTGATATTAATGGTAAATGCAACTCATGACATTTTTATCCATCGCTAAAAAAAATTAGGCAAATCATGCCCTACCTCCATGGACACGAGTGTTAACGGGTCTATTGTAGCAGTGCTGCGTTCTCGGATCCGAGTGAACTAACTTCTTCAATAATATTCCTGGATGAAATCTTGCCATTCCTAGTTGTAAAATAAGTACTCGAATCCGAATGCTTAATCGATCAAAGAGGTTTTCTTTTACATTACTAATAATGCTTATATATATTTATCACATATATATCTTATCAAAATAAACTTAAAAAAAAAGGTTCCTTAATACATAATGACATTGAATGTTGACTGAGATAAATTGTCTTGTTATCTATAATTGGATTCCCCGATATTTACACACATCAAACGAAACACTGCGCTTCTTTTTCATCCTGATATTCTGAAAGAGCATTGTGATTAAACGAAGACATCCACTGAGGTAGGAATATTATGCTAAAAGTAAATTTACTGGTATAAGTTATCTTCGTTTCATTTGTTAAGTAAGATAATTTAAAGGTAAAGTTAAAAAGGTGACTCTCAGTAGGTTTCCATAGAGTAGAAAATTTCTAGCTGATAAGGTAATATAGTTTATTTACTAATTCGTTCTCTATGCAGGTACTGGAGATCACTCTCTAACCTAGTGGCCTCGCTTCTCAACTCCATTCAGTCTATCTTCTCCCTTCTCCTTCTTCTTTTTTTATTTATCATGATCTTCGCGCTACTGGGAATGCAGGTCTTCGGAGGAAGATTTGATTACGACCCTGTGCAAGTAAAGGAGAGGCATAACTTTGACTCTTTCTGGCAAGCTGTTTTGACAATGTTTCAAGTAAGAAATTATGAATTTTTAATAATCGATTTCTTTGACGACATCGCATGAAATCTCTGATCTCTAATCTAGAATATTCTAGGTCTGGTAAGACTGTCGTATAGCTGAACACAATAGATGTAACATGATGGGATACGACAGAAATTTGATATAAAATAGCAGATTATCACCAGTGTGTTTCGTAGGGCTGTGGAAGTAGTGATAATACATTCCATCTCAGTCTTTTAGAAGACTGAACGAGACGGAAGAAATATGTTTACATCAAGTTAACTAAGGTTCATTACAAGGATGAATATAGATTTTTTTTATCACTTACCAACAAGAAAATTATGTGGACACGATACGTCATATTTCATAAAAATATGAAACATAGGATATTAAATAAATAGTTCTCTAGTCTATTTAATAGGGATATATAATGATTTATTTTATCATCGCAGATATTTTATCAATTTTTTTTTCGACTCCATTTAGGAACCAATTAATTTAACGCCATCACCAAATATTTCATTATTGTCTTAGTACATAAATAGGTCACTTCCACAGTTAGCCTTCCTTCATTCGAAACACGTATCAGAGCTGAGTATTCGAGCAGCATAATCCCAATGCTTCGTATGGTGAGGGATCCGAGTACCGAATAACAAGTAACCAGGCATTCCATCTCAGCCCTCAGGGGGGACAAAGCATGTACAAAGCATATATCTGGAAACTTTGCTAAGGATTAATGTAGATGTTTATGGGTCATAATCATCTACTATTAAGTGAACTGTAGTCCCGTTAGTCATCTTAGGTTACATAAAAAATATGTAACGCTATAGCTTTAGTCTTACACAAGAACCTTTCGGCCATGTTGTTGCTTTTAAGAGCCGTGTCTGTGGTCAGTTCATCAAAACTTTATAACTTTTAAAATAATGCGTGTTATTTAAATATATCATTATCTTAAAATATACGCAATTGCTTAACTGATTTCAGATATTAACTGGCGAGGACTGGAACGCGGTCATGTACCATGGTATCAATGCTTATGGCGGTTTTGGTACACCCGGGATGCTGGCGTCCATTTACTTCATTGTTATATTCATCTGCGGCAATTGTATCCTTTTTAAAAATAAATCATAAGAAACTTATATAAATATTTTTTACGGCTTATGATTTTAAAAGGAAGTATTAGCATGTTATATTAATCTGTTGTATATCTTTACACCAGATATGGCCCTGCCCTAAGTCTGAAGTCGGTCGCCAAGCACGGCAGGTGGATTAGAATAACCGAACCTAATGCCTAGTACCTTACAATACCAAGATAGTCTTAGAGGATGGGGTGTTGAATCATTAGCCCATCACTACGGTCCCTAATTAATTGCTCTTAATTCATGGATAGTAATTATTAAAATATATTGAAGTCAGATACTCTCTTCTCCTGCTTTTCTCTTCTTCTTAGTAAATATACTCTTGGCAGGGTAATCGTGGTGGTCCTGCTGGTGTTGGTGGTTTGCTCAAAAAGCTATGTGTAACTACAAACGTGACTTTCGTCATTGGCATAGACTTATGTATACTCAAAGAAACTTTCCTTAATGACATCGTTTAGATATTTTGCTGAATGTCTTCTTGGCTATCGCTGTAGACAATTTGGGAGATGCCGAAGAAATGGAAGAAATACAGAAAGAAAAAGAGGTAACTATGGGTTTCATAACTAACATAATTTGTTTCATGTCAAGATTCGATGGTATCTGTTTCCACTGACACTAAAATTTACCACTATTAGATCTCTAGATCTAGACCAGATGATATAATATATAAATTATCTATGATAAATGCAAAAGTCTAAAATTCAATTCCTACTATAAGTATTTCACAAAGGAAGTATTTTTAAGCGGATATTCAAATCTCTGCATTCACAAAAATCTCTTTAGATACTGAATATTTTTTTTTATAATATCACGATCACCTATGGTAACTGATTACTGTTGCTCATGACATCTACATCCGTGATCTCACGATCCGTGAATTCTTATAGCTACTGTACGAAATACAGCTGATGATTTATTTTGATTATAGGATGCTGAAAATCCCGAGGCTGGTAGTCCGCAGTTAGATGAAGAAAGAGGTGAAACCGATGATGAATATGTTAATGAAGAGGAAGGTTATTCTGGTGAAGGGTAAGACAAATATCTGACTAGATCATTTTGTCATTAAGAAATTAGTAAACTAACTGATGCTATCAACCAAAGAGAAAGAATAATTACTCGTTGTTTATAAACATATAGTATTTATTCTCTCATTAGAAAGAGGAGTTTAAGTTATTAATTTTTATATTCGATTCATAACTTTTTATATACAAGCTTGAAACAGCTTTATATAAAAAGTTAGAAGATTATATGAGTCAGTCAATATTGGATGTTAATGTTGATTCATTTATATTATAATGCACTTACCTTTTTCAAGGTAGAGAATGCCTATTGAAATTCTTCAATAGTTAATCCATGGCGTGGTGAGATAATATAATAATGAAGAAAACGAAAATATTGTACATAATAAACTAAAAATATATAAACAAGAACATATAAATGATATGATTGTTCTTATTATCTGATTTTTAAACAGGTTCATAGTTATAACGCATATTAAACAAAGTAAGATTAAAAAAAGGTTTATTTTAATTATCTGTACAAATTTCGTAGTAAACAGAAAGTAATTATGTCGTAGAGCTTCTATATGAGATGTTCGTTTTTGTTTTAATGCAGCCAAAGGTATAAAAGATACAAGAGGGTAGCCAGGTAAGAAAAAAATTATACTCATTTTTAATACTAGACTTAGACTGTTTCCAAGGATGACTTAGAGCTAACTTCTAAAGTAATTTATATAGAATAAAATAAAAACATTGTTTTTCAATAATTTTAAAACAAGTTCTGATAATAAGTTTAAATTTGAATGAAATGGAATAATGATGGAGATTTTTTTTCTTCATATAGATATATATATAAATAAGTAAATAAATAAATAAATAAATAAATATGTATTATACGTTAGTTAAGCATTGTTGGTACTCACACGGTTTGGATCCAACATATAATAAAATTATATTGGAGTTATTATTATTGACTTTACAACTTTTGTAATTCTGCTTTTGGACACGTATTTATAAACAACAGCGGGGAGGTAACTAAACTGTCAGTTACCTCCCCGCTGTTTTATGTTTGCCACGCTTAAATCAGTGTTTAAAATTACAATTAACATATAAATAGCCCTGGTACTGGGGTACGATCGCGGTTTTCTCGCGTAAAATTAAAAGTTGTTAGTTCTTCACATTCTTCTTACTTCATACGCATAAATATGTTTTTATTGTATTTAATTTGATTGAATCATAATTGATTTATGCAGGTCAGAACATGAATATGAGGAGACAGGCTCAGAGGAAGAAATCGATGAACAAGAAACCGAAGAAAGACAGAACGTTGACGAAGTTCTGGTCAACAATGATGTAAAACAAAATGGTATATTTCAGTTTCTTAGTATCTTGTTAATTATAAAAAATATCCACTTTTGCGTTCCGAATTAAAAGTCCATTGCTCTCATAACGTTAAATAAATTATTGACGGTATATCGAAAACGATGCTGTAGGCTTAAAGCACTGATGATGATGATGATCTGGTTTATCTCAGAAAGACTACGTTCCTATTCGATTATCCAATCTATAAGAGCTGTACCCCCTATTAGCAACACCAAGGCATTCCATACTATATAGATTCTCTTCCTGATTTTCTCCTGTCCTGTTCTGTCTATTAATAATAGAGATCGCACATAAAACTGTATGATTGTTTGTCCTCCTTACTTCCATACGTAGTTTACCGTCCATTGGCCCTTTTTATTCGTTTCTCCTTAATCCAACTTGCCATCTAGAATATGTGGTTTGTATTAATCGTAACTTAAATATATGTAAAATATATTGAAGGAGACGTGAAGAAAGAAGATATATCAGCTATGAAACGACAGGCAACTATATCAGCTCGCCCACGACGATTGTCCGAAGTGGAAATCAAATCGCAAGATAAACCGATACCAGATGGTAGCAGTTTCTTTATTTTCTCCAAAACCAATTGGTAAGGATAATAAGCTACTTGGTTTTTAATATTATTTGTATAAAATGAAACTTGATGGAAGAAATGGTAATTATAATGACAAGTCCATTTTGTTCTGTCAAATTTTCGGATATATTTGCAAGCAAGTAAGCACTCGTATTTGTGATAAATTTGATCCGGAATCGTGAACATATGATTAAGAATAGGGATTAACTGAGCGTCCTCACAAGACTAACAGTGAATATGTGTTTTACACAAATTAATGAAGTGTATATAAAACACTTATGTACAAATGTTTGTGTCTTATAAAAGTTTATTATTATTATTACCGTAGTACTATTGTACTATTTTCTCATATATAGTTATCATATAAACTTTTTTATTTATTTTTTTGTAATTACCTATTTATATTACTTTTTGTTTCATTTTCTTTCCACACAAGCTTACTGAAACAATGTTACTTATGTGTACCAATTTAATTGGCATATACGAGTATGTTTTATAGGACTTTATCTTTTTTTTTTATTAAAACTATATACTGTTTGTGTTACAATAAAGAAATTAAATTTGTAGATTTTAAATTTTTGACTGTAAATATTTTTTTATTTAATGCGGTTACAATGAATCATGTTTCTTTACTTTTTTTATCTAAATTCTAATTCTGAATTTTGATATGTGTAAATTAATTAGGTTCCGAGTGACGTGCTTCAAAATACAAAACAACTCGTGGTTCAAGAATTTGATCCTGCTATGCATTCTGGCGTCATCGATCATGTTATGCATGGAAGATCCTTTGCCCACTGGATCCAAAAACGAGGTATAACATAGCTCCAACATAAAACATTATACATAAGGAAAATCTTTATTATTATCTTTATAATAGAGATTTTATTAGAGATTTTATTTGATTAGAGAATTTATCTTGTTATAATTAAACTAATTAGATATTTCATTAACATTCTCACCAACACCATTATCATCATTAATCTCATTAGGATCTACAACATCATAATTACTATTATTCTCATAATTAAATTTGGGATTATCAGTGTGTTGATTGAAACTATCTCTGTTATAATCCATATTTATTTATCGTGTTCATGTTTAAACGCAAAATATGTATTTAGAGCATGACAAGGATTATTGTACGTTTATTTTACAAGACAACGACCAAACAATATATAAATTGAGTGTGTAAACAACTTAAAAAAAATAATAATAATAAGGTGGTAGAAATATGGCTTTGGCATATCGAGCGACGTTCAGTTCCACGGTTACTTGAAGGCCAAATTGGCCTCTAAACAACTGGGTGTGGTTAAGAGAGCGAAACGATACGACTTAGGGACCTTCAAGAAAAGAACCTATGCCCTTTTTGAAGGCCGGCAACGCATTTGCGACTCCTCTGATGTTGCGGATGTTCATGGGCGGCAGTGATCACTTACCATCGTGTGGACCACTAGCTCGTTTGTGACCTATTCTATAAAAAAAAAGATGGAAGATAATGAATGAAAACATACTGAAACGATCTGACAAACGAGATATTTTACGTTTCTAGATTCTCCGCAAGATCGACTATTTCCTAACAACGGTGTTCACAATCGAACTTATGTTGAAGCTCATCACTTACGGCTTTATCTTGCACAAAGGCGCATTCTGCCGGTCCGCTTTTAATATCCTGGACTTGTTGGTCGTCATTGTCTCCCTCGTGTCTCTTACAGGGTACGTACGATTTTCTATTATTCACCTTTAGAAGTAGTAAAGAAACAGTATATAAACTTCAATCCCACTGGTGAGTATAGGCCTTTTCTCTAGAGAGTGTAAGAGTATAGTTCCCGAAGTAGCTATACTACTGCTACGTATTGGCGAACATGTCTACGAACTATTTTATTTTCATGTGCATATCTATGTAAGATTTCTTGCGATTGTTTACTTCGCGTCCTCAAACATTATTATGCTACGTTAATATTTACCAATCAGCACTTAAACTTGCAATTAACAATTTCATAGATGCCAGCGACAGGGGATCGAATCCAATTTGCCCGCGTACTGTGAATTAAAAGATAGAACTTAAATATTGAGCTACCACGGCTCTTGAACTTATGTTTAATAATGAAAGAACTTGGCTAGTGATTTAATTCCTACCCGATACCCATGTCAGTGTACTAATTAATGTAATATTGAAATAAATTTTGGAAAGTTAGGCGTCCAATGGTTTTTTAGGACTTCAGTGATTCGGTGGTCACGTTGCAGCTAGATTTTTGCTGTAGCATGAATGGATAGGCTTGACTGGAGAAGAAAAGGTGGTTAAATGTGAAACTTAAATGGATGTGAAGTTTGGTCGAGTGCTTAGATTTGATATCTTAAATAATATTAAGATATTATAATCATTAAATAATCAGCAATTTTTTTTAAATATCTCGGCTTCTAAACCAGGGAAAATATCCACCTAGAACTTCTTAGCCCTTGACAAGCAAGAATAGCTCCAGATCCACAAATATAACTTCACCTATTATTATTTTGTGAAGCTTATTAAAAAAAACATGGAATTAATGTGAATTAGGTTTATTATTTTCTTGACTTAGTACAAAAATTTGGCAAATTATTAAAAATTATATATGCGCATTTTGACAAAACTGTGTCTATAAGAGATTAAAATACTTCCTGAGATATGATCATCAACTTCCTTTATGTTCACAGATCCAGTAACGTATCTTTTATTAAAACTTTAAGAGTGTTTCGAGTATTGAGGCCCCTTAGAGCAATCAACAGAGCAGAAGGATTGAAGGTCAGTTTCGTAGAAATTTATAAATTTTCTAAATTTTTGCGAATTAATAGTAAATGGAAATGTTTTTATTAATTTTTAGCACGTAGTTCAGTGCGTGATTGTCGCTATTAAAACAATCGGCAACATTTTGTTGGTGACAAATCTTCTACAATTCATGTTCGCCGTAATGGGGGTGCAAATGTTCAAGGTAGGGAGACGAAACAATATTTTTTCTTTTCTTTTTCTTTTATTTACATTTTTTTTTCTATCAACGACACCTTTGGGTCAATTGGTAATTTTTTTATTTTTCCTAAGTAAGTATTTTCATTCCTTGGTCAAATTATTAGCACAGACAAAAATAAATTCATCTGATTTCGTTTCGTGTGTGTGCGGCTTTTTTCGTTTATTTACGGAAATTAGATTTACTAACACTGTTTTTTTTATCGCTTTTGCCCGTGGGTCCAAAATATCGCTAAATAGGAGTTTGCATGATTGTGTTTTTCTTAATAATGAAACAGCCCAAAGGTGTTGTGTGTTGTTCCTTAATTTATTTGTATTTGTGATTTTTTGGACTCAGAAAGTGAAAGAGCTTTAGTGTGTTTCTTTTGCTCAATCCACCCTACCTTGACATTTTCGCTCTGTCCCTAGGAGTGAGGTTCGTTTATTATTGTGGTTTGATTTTTGTACCCCTTTTTACGTTGAGATCCGGACGCTGGCAGTTTTTTTTTGTTTAAAGTTTTTCGAGTTCCTTATGCGAAGTGCCATTTTTAAATTTTATGTTTCTAACGTTGTTTTTTTTTTCTCATTTTTTTGCACATGTATAATCTGTACAACTACGATATTGGCATAAACGGGTGGAAAAACCTTGTGATCCGGTAATGTAATTGTTGAATGTGGAATGGATTTACAATTTGCATGTTCAGTACGTTGTGAAGTGTGTATTCACATCGATAAAATCCATTGGGAACATATTTGTTATTAACCATATGTTGCAGTTTATGTTTGCTGTACTGGGCATTCAGTTATTTAAGGTTTGCTATGTTGTCGTTTACGTTAGCCTTGTTGTTATTGTGTTATGGTTTATTGTGCAATATATCAACTGCGATGTTCGTGCTAACTCATGTCCTAGCTTAGTTTTTAATGTTGTAACGAAGCGAGGTCAGGTGATATTGTTGATTTTATTCCTTCTATATTAAATAATTACCTTTCCTAAACTGCATCTGATTTCAGGGAAAGTTTTTTAAATGCACTGATATCACTAAAGTGACAGAGGAAGAGTGCCGGTAAGTAATTTGATTTTGTTAAATGTTTTCTTAAAACTGCTATATTATAAAACTGTTATATTTACAACATAATGATAAACAACACAATTATTGTAATGGCACTCCAACAATATAGCTTAAGTGAAGGAATCCAATAAGTGGTAAAAAGATCTTTCATCTTACAATTAATCCCTGCGGATTAATACTTAGATTGGCATCTGCACCTTCAAGATCTTCGAATTATGCGTTCATTCGTCACCCCTAATATTATAAAAAAAATTGCCCCAAGCATTTATGCCAGATGTACGGGCATTAACTTAACCACTGTCAAGGTTGTGCTATTAAGCTTAAGATGAAATGTCAATAGTGTTTCTCTGTCAATCTCTCTTTATATTGATTTCGATGACAAATTTAAAAAATGTTTTTGTTAATTTCTCTTGGATCATTACCTGTTTTCTAGAGGATCGTATCTCGTTTATGAGAATCAAAAACCTCAAATAAAAAACAGACTATGGATGAAGAATAAGTTCAACTTTGACGATGTGCTTAATGGGATGCTAACTCTCTTCACGGTGTCGACGTTCGAAGGATGGCCAGGGTAAGTTTGACCTACCTCGGCTTCACCCGAGAGACAAATATACCATAAGTACATATAAAATATTTGAATATAAAATATGTTTAGATAATGTTGCATGGCATGTTACTAGATAGGCCTTTCTCTTGCAGTAGTCTTTAAAGACTTAACCCGAAAGACTTTTATCAATTTTGCTCAAGCTATGCTGCAGTTTGTTTGAGTCGGTATAACCGTGGAAAGATCACGGCCTCACAGACTACTAGTATGAAATAAATTCGCGAAACGTTCTGCTTCTTATGCTATCTTATATTTGGCGAGTGTATGGATACGATATCCAGATACTGGTGGCGAGGAATTCCATTTTTGTCCTAAGGATGGATTTGGTTGTTCCTGGGTCTCAGACGTCACTTACTGAACTTATATGAGTATTAATATTTCTCTGTGCACTTACTTATTCACCTTTATGAACTGTTCGCGTTTGTTAAATCAAATTTATTTTCAAAGTTAATAAATACATTACATTTCGTAGATTATTGTCGACATCAATGGACTCAAACGCAGAGAATCACGGACCCATTGAAAATTCAAGACCACTTGTAGCGTTTTTCTACATAAGTTACATTATCGTTATAGCTTTCTTTATGGTGAGTCTATATCTTATTTTCTCAAACGGCGCAGCTCCTTAGACTTAAACTGAAGTAGATTGAATCGTATTTTAGGAGAATAAATTAAACCAACATATTTTTACAAAATATTCTTTATTTATGGGCCTCGGTGAAAGAGAAATCGTTTGAAGGTTTAGCTTAATTCAATATAGCCTTACAGTTACTTACAACAGATTTTGTATTGCTAACGAATCTAATTTGACAAGTAAACTTACTTTGTTATAGAAGGTAATGGTCCAATTATAAAATATTTGATACATTTATGATACAAGTGCTTTATAACTAAATTCCAGGTTAACATATTCGTTGGTTTCGTCATAGTAACATTCCAAAAGGAAGGCGAGCAGGAGTTCAAGGATTGCGAGCTCGACAAGAATCAGAGGAATTGCATTGAGTTTGCATTGAAGGCAAAACCAGTACGAAGGTTTGTATTGCACTTCTTATAGCGTAGAAAGGCTACAATTTTTTTGACTTCGCAGACGGTGATCGATATATGCACTTAAATGGAATGGAATTTATCCTTTGTCTATTGTTGGTGAAGATTAGTGATAAAGGAGGGATAGAAGTTATCCTTGTCTAAATACGGCTCCTGAGCTTTGTCATACGAAACAGAGTCGCTATGCTAATGTAGGGTTCTACGTTATTGCCACCGTCGTTGCCACTCATGGAGATTGAAAACCATCTAATATGCGAGACGATGACGAGAATATTTTGATATTTTAGACAACCATTAAAAATTCCATCCAATTATTTTCACTGGATAGCGAATTTACTTCGATGTGTGAATCCAGTGTGTGATCGAAAACAATTTTATTGACCAATCAAAATGGAAATTGCAACTTCGATATCCAATATCGTGCCTACATATTTGATATCGAAGTTGCAATTTCAAGGACGCAAATACTTTGAAATAACAAGTATTAAAATTGCAGCTCAACAAGTTCATTGGTTCCTGCATCACCTGGCGATCAAAATCGACCTGCATACAACTATTAAACTGAAATTTGATGACGAGTTCCCTTCACTGAATAAACAAAAACTGAAAATATTAATAAATTGTGTATTTGTAGGTATATACCAAAACACCGCATCCAATACAAAACGTGGTGGTTTGTGACGTCACCGCGTTTTGAATACGTCATTTTCTTTTTCATCGTCCTGAACACGGTGGCACTTATGATGAAGTTTCATAACGCTTCGCCTGAATATAAAAAGGTATATATTAAATTACTAATTATTAAAATATATACAAGAAGGTAAACCAGGATATATTGACTGTGGACAAAAATATATTATATTTTTTATGATATTAGAAGAGACGAAGGACCCAACAATGCACCCAATGGTAAGTGATTCCCATGATATCCACATCGACCCACAATGAGGAGCCATAATGCAGATGCGACCCCTGAGAACATAAATGCCTCGTCACCACTCATAAGGTCTTCTGATTTTTTTTCATATGACGAAACAGTAGTGCTAAAGTACAAATAATATTTAATGTTCTTTTTGGGAACGAGAGGATCTGTCTCGATCAAGCATTATAATCCTCTACCAGCGCAGCACTGGCAGAGTAGTTCTACCAGCGTAGCTCTAGCGGCGTGGCTCTAGCAACGTAAATCTAGCAACGTAGCTCTAGCAGCAAGCTCTAGCAGCGTAACTCTAGCAGCATAGCTCTAGCATAGTAGCCTTAGAAGCGTAGGTGCTTGCTAGTTTGCCAGATACTATAAAAATGTGATAAAGCGTGTTCCCATTTGTTTGTCACCACTAATATTATAAAAAAAATTGCCCCAAGCATTTATGCCAGATGTACGGGCATTAACTTAACCACTGTCAAGGTTGTGCTATTGCTTAAGATGAAATGTCAATAGTGTTTTTCTGTCAATCTCTCTTTATATTGATTTCGATGACAAATTTAAAAAATGTTTTTGTTAATTTCTCTTGGATCATTACCTGTTTCTAGAGGATCGTATCTCGTTTATGAGAATCAAAAACCTCAAATAAAAAACAGACTATGGATGAAGAATAAGTTCAACTTTGACGATGTGCTTAATGGGATGCTAACTCTCTTCACGGTGTCGACGTTCGAAGGATGGCCAGGGTAAGTTTGACCTACCTCGGCTTCACCCGAGAGACAAATATACCATAAGTACATATAAAATATTTGAATATAAAATATGTTTAGATAATGTTGCATGGCATATTACTAGATAGGCCTTTCTCTTGCAGTAGTCTTTAAAGACTTAACCCGAAAGACTTTTATCAATTTTGCTCAAGCTATGCTGCAGTTTGTTTGAGTCGGTATAACCGTGGAAAGATCACGGCCTCACAGACTACTAGTATGAAATAAATTCGCGAAACGTTCTGCTTCTTATGCTATCTTATATTTGGTGAGTGTAGGGATACGATATCCAGATACTGGTGGCGAGGAATTCCATTTTGGTCCTAAGGATGGATTTGGTTATTCCTGGGTCTCAGACGTCACTTACTGAACTTATATGAGTACTAATATTTCTCTGTGCAGTTACTTATTCACTATTATGAACTGTTCGCGTTTGTTAAATCAAATTTATTTTCAAAGTTAATAAATACATTACATTTCGTAGATTATTGTCGACATCAATGGACTCAAACGCAGAGAATCACGGACCCATTGAAAATTCAAGACCACTTGTAGCGTTCTTCTACATAAGTTACATTATCGTTATAGCTTTCTTTATGGTGAGTCTATATCTTATTTTCTCAAACGGCGCAGCTCCGTAAACTTGAACTGAAGTAGATTGAATCCTATTTTTAGGAGAATAAATTAAACCAACATATTTTTACAAAATATTCTTTATTTATGGTCTTCGGTGAAAGAGAAATCGTTTGATGGTTTAGCTTAATTCAATATAGCCTTACAGTTACTTACAACGGAGTTTGTATTGCTAACGAATCTAATTTGAAAAGAAAACTTACTTTGTTATAGAATGTAATGGTAATGGTCCAATTATAAAATATTTGATACATTTATGATACAAGTGCTTTATAAATAAATTCCAGGTTAACATATTCGTTGGTTTCGTCATAGTAACATTCCAAAAGGAGGGCGAGCAGGAGTTTAAGGATTGCGAGCTCGACAAGAATCAGAGGAACTGCATTGAGTTTGCATTGAAGGCAAAACCAGTACGAAGGTTTGTACTGCACTTCTTATAGCGTAGAAAGGCTACAATTTTTTTGACTTCGCAGACGGTGATCGATATATGCACTTAAATGGAATGGAATTTATCCTTTGTCTATTGTTGGTGAAGATTAGTGATAAAAGAGGGATAGAAGTTATCCTTGTCTAAATACGGCTCCTGAGCTTTGTCATACGAACCAGAGTCGCTATGCTAATGTAGAGTTCTAAGTTATTGCCACCGTCGTTGACACTGATGGAGATTGAAATCTATCTAATATGCGAGTATATATGACGAGAATATTTTGATATTTTAGACAACCATTAAATATGCCATCCAATTATAGCGAATTTACTTCGATGTGTGAATCCAGTGTGTGATCGAAAACAATTTTATTGACCAATCAAAATGGAAATTGCAACTTCGATATCCAATATCGTGCCTACATATTGGATATCGAAGTTGTAATTTCAAGGACGCAAATACTTTGAAATAACAAGTATTAAAATTGCAGCTCAACAAGTTCATTGGTTCCTGCATCACCTGGCGATCGAAATCGACCTGCATACAACTATTAAACTGAAATTTGATGACGAGTTCCCTTCACTGAATAAACAAAAACTGAAAATATTAATAAATTGTGTATTTGTAGGTATATACCAAAACACCGCATCCAATACAAAACGTGGTGGTTTGTGACGTCACCGCGTTTTGAATACGTCATTTTCTTTTTCATCGTCCTGAACACGGTGGCACTTATGATGAAGTTTCATAACGCTTCGCCTGAATATAAAAGGTATATATTAAATTACTAATTATTAAAATATATACAAGAAGGTAAACCAGGATATATTGACTGTGGACAAAAATATATTATATTTTTTATGATATTAGAAGAGACGAAGGACCCAACAATTCACCCAATGGTAAGTGATTCCCATGATATCCACATCGACCCACAATGAGGAGCCATAATGCAGATGCGACCCCTGAGAACATAAATGCCTCGTCACCACTCATAAGGTCTTCTGATTTTTTTTCATATGACGAAACAGTAGTGCTAAAGTACAAATAATATTTAATGTTCTTTTTGGGAACGAGAGGATCTGTCTCGATCAAGCATTATAATCCTCTACCAGCGCAACACTGGCAGAGTAGTTCTACCAGCGTAGCTCTAGCGGCGTGGCTCTAGCAACGTAAATCTAGCAACGTAGCTCTAGCAGCAAGCTCTAGCAGCGTAACTCTAGTAGCATAGCTCTAGCATAGTAGCCTTAGAAGCGTAGGTGCTTGCTAGTTTGCCAGATACTATAAATATGTGATAAAGCGTGTTCTCATTTGTTTGTCACCACTAATATTATAAATAAATATATATTTGTATATAATTATCTCACATTCCCAATGGATGTTAGCGATTACTATCTCAGTCTCAATTTAAATTCTTTTTGCCATGTTATTTTCATTTTGATTTATACTTACAGATATTGGATTTCTTGAATATGATATTGACAACGGTCTTTATGTTGGAATTCGTTTTCAAATTAGCAGCGTTCAGATTCAAAGTAAGTAATTATTATTGAGTAAATCACCTCAAGATATCAATTTAACATTGGTAGAGTCGTGTTGTAGATTATATCTAGCTACAGCATGAATTTCTAATGAGGCATGAGTAGTTTGATACGCCTACATAGTATTACTGATAGATTGACTCCACTGCGGAATAGTGGACTTCAAATTACCTTTGTATACTGCTACATAGTAACGAAGTTCTCCTGGTCGATTTGGAACGCGGTTAACTTCTGATTAATATCAGATAGTGATAATATCGTTAGCATTTACGCAAACAGGTACCTAATTAGAAGCCTTTTTTCGTAATCTGATATAATGTATATGCAATGAGATCGAAGGAAACTTCAGATGCAGTTTCATACGACATATAAAAGTTCAACACACCTAGACAGAAATATCAACATTTTGAGATACACAAGTATTGTTCCTTTTCTGGGAATCAAATACAATACCCGCGACGCAACAAACAGATATTACGAATATTTGATTATTTAGACATACTTAAGACATCATTTGGATCATTTCAACATTCATCTTAATTTAGGAACTAAACTTTTGTTTTCTATTTAAGAACTATTTTGGAGACTCTTGGAACACCATGGACTTCATTTTAGTCATTGGTAGCATCATCGACATCGTGATCACGCAGGTTAATGAAAATAATCCGAAGATTCCGTCTGCTGTAAGTATTAACGTTAAGCTATCTTTATGTTTTTCCTGCCTTTTGTTTTCTTTTCTTATCTCATTATGATTCTTATCTGTTTACACTATTCAATATTCCAATTATTTTTTTAACTTGAATTTAAAATGACTGTCAAACGAAGTACTTCTTCCATTTGTAAAAATTGGTTTGAATACATTATACTTTAAATGTAAAATTGTAACCAATAATTGTAAACAAAAATACAGAGAATATAAAAGTCAAAGTTAAAATTCCAAAATAAGGAGTTACGCGGAGAAGCTGCGCAAAAAGGGCAAAAGGATATACAATCTTTATTGTTAGGTTTTTGTTTTATTACTACAAATATAATACAACTAATATGGAACTATTATTTTGGTATATTAGGATCACCTTTCAGAGATTTCGAAACTTTTGCAACAAAACTAAAGAACAGTAACAGATAGTAAGAAAGAGTTATAAAAGCCAAAACAAATCCCAATAGTGTTTGTGAGTGCTATTCAAGAAATTCATCACGCACACATCACATAACATAAATCAGAATTACATAATCATAATACAGAACATTATCTATGCTGCCCGCACTCTTAAACATCTTAGTATTATGAATAAAAGACTTAACAGATTTCAGACAAGGCGACCAATACCAGATTCACGAATTTCAAACGCAGTTCATGGCCTCTTCTATCACATAGTTTAAACTTTAAACAAAGTACATAGGCTTTTTTTTGATCTGGTAAAGGTGTTTGATACGACCACCATGCGAGCACAGCGACAAACTGGAAATGTTGGGAGTCCAAGGGAGCTAACTGCTATAATTCTGGTACATAACTGAACATGTACTGTTCCCTGAAGTTGGTGATTAAACTAGTGAAGAACTTCCTGTTAGATCATTTCAGGCATTTCCTAAATACAAAATTCCACGACGATTTAAAACATAGTTTAATCAAAAATTATATTATTTTTTAGGTTGTTATTTGTATAATAACGAAGCTTTTTATTATTATATTAAAGTTTATATTTCAAAATAAGAAAAGTAGAGAAAATCCCGGAGTAATCAATCTTTATTAATGTGTTTTCCCATTTTCGGCTAGAATAAAGCGAGAAGTGGTAGTATTGAATGGCTTAAACTGATTTTATAAATGTTAAATAACTTAGTCCTGTTCACATTTTCAGATTCCTTCAGCTAAAGGAAGTGAGGAGGTAGGAAGTTTTAAAATATATATGTATTTATTTGTTATAGGTGATATTAGATATATCTAAATAATTGTCTTAACCAACCAAATGTATTATTTATATTTATTACATAAGTCTTTTATTTTATAACGGTGACAAAATATTTATAATCCTATGAGTAAAATAACGCGAAAACGCATTTAAAATTAATTAGAAAGTTATCCCCAACTTTTTTTTCATTTCCTTTTCTTTTGTCTGTACTTCTATTTCTATAATATCAGTTGTTAATTAAAGTTTAAATGTAATATTACCGGAAAAATAATTGAAATTATTATTTTACAGGGTATTCAAACTATCACGCTGAAGCACATTACGTTCTTCCGTCTCTTTCGCGCCATGCGTTTGATTAAACTCCTCTCTCGAGGTGAACGGATCAGAACTCTTCTTTGGACATTCATAAAATCATTCCAGGCACTTCCGTACGTCGCCTTGCTTATTGTTTTACTGTTCTTCATCTACGCTGTGGTTGGCATGCAGGTATTATATTCTTTAACTATATGATATTTTTTTCTATGAAATTATCAGTTACCGACGTAAATATAACTTAACGGGTATTAGCTGATCATGACTGTATTTAGACATATAACTTGGAGGGGGATGGGGGTAATCTCCTAAAGAAACCCTGTATCCGGGGAAAGATATGCATGTCGGATTTCCACCCATTTAAAACTTCTCTCCGGGCTCCTCCCAAGGGTTAAACTTTTGCTTTGAAGTCTTCGAGATTTTGCAAGGTACGTTCTAGTGTCTGGTTGACTGTACGACAAGGAAAATTCGCTCCGCCACGTCAACACGGGAACACGCTGTAGGGAAGTCACTACTACGTCTTATACGGGAATTATGGTATAAGCTCCTTAAACGCCCGCATACCCGTAGTCAGCTTTTAGTCGCTTTATACGACAGGCTAAGGTGTCTATTCCATAAACGTGCGATTACACAGTTAGATTTATCTATAGAGACCTGGATCCATTATGACACAGTAACGAAGTACTTCGCAGTTGATTGATAAGAGTGTGGTCTTTCCCAGTGTAATTAACCTCTTCATGCTACATTTAGTTTATAACTGCATGTTAACTCTGCTATGATAATAAAATTACAGCCACTTGAAGGCTATCAGCTCATGAAAATCCCCCGATAGGTTTTCAGACTTCATCTTTGGGTGACCTTATATTGTTAAAATATATTACATCAACTTGTTTAAAATTGATTTGGTTAATTTCAGTTGTTCGGCAAAGTCGAGTTTTCGGAGATAATTACAAGGAATAATAACTTCAGAACATTCGGTGGGGCCGTAATGGTATTGTTCAGATCAGCCACAGGTAGGTTGATATATGACTACAATAAAATAGTAACGTTTTATTTATATATTAGGCGGTGAGAGGCCAACGATAGCTCTTGATAAGTGATTTCTAGGGCTCAATATATCGTCTATCGTTATAATGCAGATGCGATCTGTGTGAGTGACATCTGTAAGTATCTTCGGTTTCTCATCGCTATGCTACATCTATTTTATTATTGAAGCTGGAAATAAAAAAAAGGACCAAATATGGTAGATGGTCGCAACGGGACATATTTGACATTAATTAAAAAAAAACTTATAAGGTAGTGCTTGGCTATATAAGATTGATTTTTATTGTTTACCCGGATCAATAAGCCTTTAATCACAATGCTCTGCTGTGACCAGCACAGCAAGTTGATGTTTTGCAACACCGGCCCAAATGTTAGCAATATTCTAGCATCAATCATATCTGTCCTTTCGAAAGGGTTAGAATTTAATCTCAGTCAGTACCTTCACGTCTTTGCATTTGATTTTGTTTCCCAGCTTTGTGGTAGCTATACCTTTAAATATTAAGGACTGATCAAAGTTAAGGTTCAATGAAATTAACAGAAGGCAGTCGATATATTAATGAGATGTAACAGGAGTTAATTCCAAAAGTTGGAGTCAAGCTGTACAAACCCCTATATTATGGTGATATGAAATCGCATAAGATTGAATACGAAGATTACGGATTTTGCCGTTTATTTTCAACTTTATTAATCAAACGTTTCCAGTGCTTCATACCACTTAAGCTCGTGGGGAGGAATATTGGGGAGGTTTGATCACTCCCAATAATAAAGAAAGCTGATGGTAGTTCGGATTAGCTATGGCATCTGAACGTTAAATACGTCCTCCCATGACTTGAACTTTAAACTTAAATAAAAAAGTTTAAACTAAAGGAGATAAAATATATAAAACTAGTCTGTATAATGTCTCAAAATATTCTTAATCGTACCAAATTGAAACTGTATAAATATGTCAGCTAGTAAAAGATCACTATTTTTTCTCATCTTTCACGATTTTATAATTTTTAAAAGGAATTTAGTTAAAAGAGTCATATTTTTTTATGTGCATTTCAGATTCCATACGGTCGTTTAAATTTTTTACCAGGTGATAATAGCAAACAGGTGAATTTAGTTTCTTGTCTGTATTCTACCCCAATGTTTGGTTTAGAACATATCCAGAACATTGTAAATACTTCTAAGAAATGGTTTGATCCATACATACCCCCTTATCCTTAAGACCCTTTGGTAACTATAGGTTTCCGTAAGGTTATAACAGTTTCTGACATTAAATATTATAACAAATTCCATATATTGACAAAGGAAACCGTTGGCAACAATGTCTGTGTATGCTTTATGATTACCATCATCACTGTCTAACATAGTTCGCTGCTGAACAAAGACCTCCCCTATAGATTGCCACAAAGCATGATCCTTAGCCACCTGCATCCGTCGACTTCCCGCAAACTTGCGTAGGTCGTCGCTTCATCTGGTACCACTGGTACAAGTTGTCTGGTAACTGCGGTTGCGAACCCGCTCGCTCGTCAGACGTGGTAACTATGGCAAATATACTCACCATTAGCAGAGCCATTTGATTTCATACTCATCTTTAAGTACATTGTAAAACTACTGCATGAAAAAAAATCTTTTTTTTTCACGCACAGGTATTATTCTATCATCAAGGTCTCTAAGACACAAGACTACCAGTGCATCAAGTTATATGTAAATTTATTCATCAACCATTCCTCCTGTTTCGACTTATTTTAGTTACATGGACGTGTTATTTACTATGAACCAATGGATCCAATAATTTTGCCACAGTACCATAAAAAAATATGAAGGTGCCATGATCAATAATCTGTATAGCTACAGCACCCACAAGGAGTCCAAAATTTCCGTCGTCTACCAGGGGAAATTGAATCAGAATAGAGATAGGAAATTGATAATTGTAGTTTTGCCGATTCTCTATCTCTATTCTCAATTCATTAGAAATGAGATGAACAATTGGAGGGGGCGGAGTGACTATGGATGGAGGTTGTGGATTTTTTAAATTTAATTGAAGGTTACAAACAACCACACAGTTCTCCTGATGATGAGTGATTCCTGATGTTAAAGGATTTATGATCAGGCTTAGGAAGGGTTAGACAATGTGTCGGAGTCCAAGCAAACCTATTGTTAAATATTTAAATAAAGTTATATAAATATCTTCAGGTGAAGCTTGGCAAGACATTATGATGTCTCTGTCGCCCAACGGAGCCGAGATTCCCGGTGAACCAGTTCGATGCATCACGTCGAACTCCACGGTGGAGAGCACAGAAGAGATTTGCGGCACTGCGCTTGCATTTCCCTATTTCATTTCATTTTCTCTACTTTGTACATTTTTAGTAAGTAGCGTGATTAAGAGATTAATTAAACAATAGTAATAATTACAATGAAACAGACGAGAGACAAAATATCTGGACCTGGCAATCGAGGTGACCGATATGTGATATGGTGACTAAAATTATTCCTATAGTCGTATCTCCAAACGAATTAATCCCAACCAGCCTCTCGAATAACCTGAGGCGGTTGGAGCTCCGGAAGGGGTGGCTCTGAGCTCAAATGCAGTATGCGGTGCTCCTAGACACCATTCGTATTGTCTGCGGGTTTCTTTCCCTTTCGCCGTAACCCGACCGTAATCTATCTAATAAAACTTCACTTAAACAATATTAAAAGCTTTGACGAAAGGATTTTTCTGACACGGGATAGCAATCCGATGTAGTGCTGGATAGGTTATCTCATCTCCATTAGATGTTATCCGGGAGTCTTGATAGTAGAGAGCGCCTCAATGGCAATCTAATAGTTACACTTTACATACATAGTAAAAAAAAAGATTGAGCACCTGATTCTAAAAGGACTAACCGTTAATAAAATAGAAAAAAGTAAAATTACAGTCAGTATATATATAAATTCCACTGTTATGCTTGTGTATACAGGGTTATTGGTATTTCGACGTATTACCGCTAGGAGGTGATAGGGATGACTATTTGTGATAATTTTCTTCGAATTAAACTTAAAATTGCTGTTTGAATATCTTGCAAATAGGTTTAATGCGTACCTAAGCCTTAGAACTTAAATTTAGTTCGAATACGAATTTCCGCCTGCTTCCTTTGTGATAATTTTCTTTCAGTTTCTTTAAAATAAGTTCCTTTGTTATACATTGTTGGAGAGGTAAGAAAACGGTTATGTTTTTAAAATAATCTGCAAGCCAAGTTTCGTAAAGTATTTTTTTGTTTTTAAGGCATTTTAGTGGAAAAAATCCCAAAAAGATATTGAAATAATATCGTTTGTAGTCTCGCATTTTTAAATTTGGACCGATAATTGTTGTTTTAATATTGATAAATAACCAGTGTTTAATCGTTTTTATAAATCATTAGAAAAAATTTGATTTAAAATTATACTTTTTTTAAAACATTTTTGATGTTGCATTTTTGACCTATTTTGAAATAAGCTAAAAAACATGATAACTTCAAAATGGTTCACTTTTGCATAATACATATGGGGGTTAAAATTATCACAAATATTCACCCCTATTACCTTCTAATGGGAATACGTTGAATCGCCAATAACCCTGTATGAAGGCCTCCTCTCTAGAGGCGGCTCAATTGCGTATTGGCGGACTTCATGTGCCTTCGAAATATTTAAATTATTCTCACGATGTTTTCCTTCACTGCCAAGGGTGCAACTTTTGTAACAAAAATTGTAAAGTGTCGGCACCGGGGATCAAACTCGGTTTGCTCGCCTACCGTGATTTAAAAGCGAGCCCTTAGACATTGAGCTACCAAGCTCTAATAATTATGTATTTTCAATAAATTAAACTTCAGTCAGTATTGACAGGTTAAGCAGTATTCGAAAAAATTTTTAAATTATCATCATTGTCATTGTAGCAGTTTTGGTTGAAATTTCTCACTTTAAATTGAATCGAAGATACCATGAAATTACTGTGGACATAATAATCTGCGAATCGTAAGGTCGTAGATTCGAATCCGCCACTCGACTTATGTCGTAATGTCGGCCATCGCCTAGCACAAGCATTTTAAGCTTGATTGCGTGTGGTTAGCCGAATTGTTAGTAACTGCTAGCACTAATTTAAAATAAAATAATAAATAAAGAAATAAACATTTCTAGATTATCAATTTGTTCGTCGCCGTTATCATGGACAACTTCGACTACTTGACGAGAGATTGGTCTATTCTCGGACCTCATCATCTGGATGAGTTTGTCAGGTAATTTTTTATTAATTTTAATGCAAGGAATTTATATATAAAAAGTGTCAGTAAATTTATCAATTGTGCAATAACTTTTTTTTCCACATCTAAACCAGGCTTTGGAGCGAATATGATCCGGACGCGAAAGGAAGGATTAAGCATTTGGACGTAGTAACTTTACTCAGAAAAATCAGTCCGCCGTTAGGTAGGTATACCTTAATTTATTTTGATGCATTTAGTAGATGTAAAAGATTTGTTTCAAGAGATGGTATTTCTTTTCAAAATTAAGTTTCATTAATTTTATCTATTAAAATGACTACAATACTTTTCAACTGTCTTCAAAAAAGAGGTACTCTATTATATGTATCATCACTGATTTTCTTGTGTGATGAAAATTTTGTTGTGTACCTATGTATATTTGCGTGGGATTAAGGGATCCAATTACAAGTGTTTTGTACATTTAAAATCCGTGCCAAGGATAGATCTAGATATCAAAGCGGCCCATAATATTGACGGCCAGTCCAGTCATCATTTAAAATCAGGTGAAATGTGTGCTCGCTTGTCACCGTAAAAAAACAAATTATATTATTTTTTTTAACAATAGAAATACTATATTTGTTTGTTTAAAATGCTAATAGATTACGATTGAACAATTTGCTTTTATGGTGGAGTAAACAATGCATAATCATTTTTTTTTATTACGTTCAAACGTATGCAGTTTACCTGACGGTAAGTGATTCATACGGCCTATGATATCTACATTAATCCTTGACAAGGAATCATAATGCAAATGCGTTGGTACCATTGAGGACTGAGATGGAATGCCTCGTTACCAGTAATAAAGGTCTCCCGATCCTTACACTCACCGAACGAAAAGCAGGAGGAATATGCTGCTATTTCACTCTGGTATTCTGTGTTGGCGTTGTCCTTCCCCGGTCGAGCTAACCCGTTCATTCTGCATCTATCTCTACCACTGTTAAATCTATTTATTCGTTTATATTAAAATCATATCCCTAATACGTAGGTTTCGGTAAACTGTGCCCACATCGGACGGCATGCAAGCGTTTGGTGTCTATGAACATGCCTCTCAATTCCGACGGCACTGTAAATTTCAACGCGACACTCTTCGCCGTCGTGCGAACACAACTGCAGATAAAAACTACAGGTTTGTGAGTTTTCGATAATACACTGTAATTTGCTTAGTTGATTTTTTTATCCAATAAAGTAGTAGCAATACTGATAAACTTTTCGATGTTTATTCTTCAACCTTCACACCACTAATTATTCTTACTAGTACCGATGTTGAATTTCTATCAATATATTACTGGTAATTAGGCGGGCCTAATAAGGCAATACACATGATATTTTTGAGCACACCTATGGCACAATGTCTTTCGAATGACATTTATAATGAATATTAAAAAAATTATGACAATTCGCGATGTTTATGTATGTATATAGAATCATTCATATATTCTTATGAATATATATGTAAAATAAAAGGCATAATAGCTCAGTGTCTAAGCACTCGTTTTTAATTTCATAGTACGCAAGCGATTGGGTTCGAACCCCAGTACCGGCGTCAATAAAATGGTTAATCACAGTTTATGACGGGGAAAGCATTGAGAGGAAACATGCGAAGTCGCAAAATCCGCAGGAGAGTCGTGTGATGGGCATTGTCGAACCTTCTCTATTGAGATATATCAGCTGTAGGATATGTTTAAATATATACGAGTATATATGTATAGATACTTGTAATAAGATATTTTTTTAAATACTATTCAAATCTTTAGCCGAATCTTAGGTATGCGTCATTTGTAACTTTTATAACTCATATTAATAACTACGCTATAATAACAGACAAATGTCGTACATTTTATTTCAATTTTATTATATTTATATTTATTTATATTGCTACAAATTGCCCCCAAAACAGGAGTCATAGACGAGTGTAATACAGAACTAAGGGCAATTATCAAAAAGATCTGGAAACGAACAGCGCCGAAGCTCCTTGACCAGGTTGTCCCACCGCCAGGAGATCCTAATGAGATCACAGTTGGCAAGTTTTATGCCACATTCCTCATACAAGACTATTTTAGAAGGTATGTGTATCCATATGACGTTAACAAATTAATTGAAATATCTCATTTAAGTTTCTTTGGTGGGAAAATATTTACTGGCAACTTTAGCTGATTTAGAAATTTTAGAGATATTTCATTAGTTTTTTTAACGATGAACGAAAATCTAAATGTTTCTAAATCTAAAAGAATTATTTTTAATACTTTATAAAAATACAAAACTTATTTAAGCCAAATTTATCATTGCCATAATTTCTCAAATTCACAGTTAAAATAATTTTAAACGAATTTTTAACATTATTATTTTGTTTGTTAAAATTCTTGGTATACAAATATTCACAATTTATTCCTGTGAAAAAGTCACAGGAATAAATTGTAAATAGACTAAGGCAACCGCCTAATCGAACCAAATTAGACAAATCTTCTGAATTTTTTTTGTGCATCGCACTTCTAAATAAAATGTCATGCGAAATTAACTTAAATTATTTCTATTTTTATAGGAACCATGCGTAAGTCCACCAAACTATAAGCAACTCCGAAAAAGAATCCGCTGTATTTATGCTTTTGTGCCTACCATATAATACCAATCGATAATGAGATATCGTGTTGTCGATGAATCCGAGACGTCGCTTGAAACTTTTTTACTTTTTTTGGAAGTTTTGATTGCGAATGATGCTCCTATTCTATTTTAGAGTGCACTTATACAATCACCTTTACTTGTTAGTAACTGTACAGTTTCAAATATTTCGTTGTGTCGATGTTCTATGCCATTCACGTCAAATAATCTTCACCGAATCACTAATTTTATTTTCATTTCTGTAAGTACGAATAAATTTATAATAAAGGCGATTGTATGACTGTGTAAAAGATACTCGTACGTTTTCTTTTCAGCTTTCCTGCATTTTAAGGACATTTTTTTTTTCACTTATTCAAAATAAGTTTACAGCATGACCTTTTTTCGATATGAACATCTTTCGAACATTCCAAAGCATGTTTTCTCCTTGTGTAACATTTTTGTTGTCTCCACTGCCATTCGCTTTGAAAAATTGCACACATTATACATTGTTCCTACCCTCTTTGTTTTGTTGAACTTTTGCGTGTTCTTTGAGCGTGATCATATTGTGTTACGGAATTCTGCATGTACAAATCGGCGTTACTTTTATTTTTCAATTGGCTTTATCTAACATTCTATGAAGTTTGTTAAATGATTGGCATTCACATCGAGAAGACATGTTATTGGAATAGAGGGTAGAGGTAACCTCTTAGCTTAGATCCCCATCAAAGGTAATCACGATTTTTGACACGGTTGTACTAACGAAATCAAGGCTATATTATGTCTATTTTTTCACTCCGTGATATTAGACGTCAGTTTTAACTAACTTTTCACGGGAATTTAGTTCTTAATTTATCAAAATTAGACGTTCATTGGATTATATTTGTTTGAATTGTAGTGACAATTTCACCTCAAAATATAACAGGTTCCGTAAACGTAAAGAACAAGCAGCTGCAGCATCCTTGCAGAACAATCAGATGACTCTGCAGGCTGGACTGCGGACTCTGCATGAAGCAGGACCTGAACTCAAGAGAGCTATATCTGGAAACTTGGATGAAATTGTACCAGAGACTGTTGAGCCTATGCACAGGGTAAGGTTACTTGACAACTTAAATGTGTTAACTTATACATTTAATAAATCCAAATATAATTTTAATTAAAAATTCTGTTTGATATTATTAGGGTGTGTATTTCATTAGTTATTATATATTTTTTTTCATCTATTTCATCTGATTGCAAGTGATTCCTGCGGCCCGTGACATCTATATTCGTCCTTGATAAAGAATCATTTTGCTGATGCGTTTTCACCCTTGAGGACTGAGATGGAATACCTCGTCACCAGTATTAATGATCTCCCGACCCCTACACTCACCAGACTAAAATACAGCAGCATTATGCTGGTATTCGGTGAGGGTGTGGTCCTACCCCAGTTGAGCTAACCCATACATTTCAGCTAGAAACAAACTGCAGTGCAGTGCAGTATATGTAGGTTTAGAGTTGCATCTTCGAATTACGATAGTCACCCTAATATTATCATAATCATCCTAATGATATGATTCATCAATAATAGTAACGTCATGTATATATAGATACCACTGCTAAGCATAGATCGGTTGACACGTACTGCAATGCGTATTGACGGAATTCAAAATATTCATTATATTCATTACATTGTTTGGACATGGAAGTTGCCTCATAATGTTTTCTTTTTTCAAAACACGTGATGAACGATTAAACTAACAATTTTTTTGATGACGGTCCAGGTTGCTCGTATAGTGTGTTATTTTTTTTATACAATATGGTTATAAACGCGCAATCATCACACCCGATGGTAAGTGATCACCGCCGCCATGAACATCCGCAAAACCAGAGGAGACGCAGATGCGCTACTGGCCAAAAAAAAGCAAACACTCGGAAACTAAGATGGCTATCAATTATTTTGGCTTGCTCAATTGACGTAACGCAACTGCTTGGTCTATTTGATCTGGCTCCAGTTTATATGGATGACCGTGGCAAAATTCTCTCGTGCTGTGGAGACGGTAAACTATTGGTCTAATCGTTGTTCTTAGATATTTGTTAGGCTATGTTAAGGTTATGGCCCTTCGGCCTAAAGTTCTGACTCCAGTGCTACCTATATGTTAAGAAGATCAAACTATATAATTGTAAATTTGCAGCGTAACCATACATTGTTCGGTGCGGTATGGACAACGATTAAGAAGCGTGGTAAAGAGAGTTTCTACAATCCGCCGACGCCTAGGCCGGAGAAAAAACCCAGTGGTAAGTATCTATAAACAGGCCTAATCTTCATAGAACACCCGTCACAAAACATGATCCTTACCAGCAATTACTAATTCTGAGAATGCAATTTATAAGAACTTGGACAGGTTCGCTCTCTTCTGATGATTTTTATCAAACGTTTGATGTCAGACTGCCCTAGTTCTCCTGATGGTAAGGGACCACCAAGTCAACTGTCTGGAACAGTTCTCCATAGGAAATAAATAATAATTCTGGACATCAAGATTGTAATTCAGGCCTTAATGCCTTAATGTCCGCTTACCTGAGAGTAAGATGTGATCACGATTTGAAACACAATGGGCAACATAAGTAAATTGTGAGATTATTATCTCACTCAGATTGAAACCTTCTTGATGTGGTACATGCTAGTTGTAGTGTTTGTATAATTACGGAGAAGAGAGACGTAGAGGTTTACGATCAAAAATGACTTAGTGGCCATTCAAACGTTAACTAATTCAAGTGTGCTGCTTTCAACTTTTTAATATCCTAGAAATGGAGTATGTAAATTTGCTATGCGATAGGTTATGTTTCATATAAAAGTTTGTTTAACGCAGAACCACGATGGAAATTATTTTGTATTTCGTATGGGTAGGATCCGGGGTTTTATTACAGGCAACGGGACATTCTATCACGACAATGCATGGACATAATTAATCTTTGTTGAGCCCTTTAGTAATCAGTTTTTGTCAGGTGTAATCGATTTCTACCATTAGAAATAAATAGAAAAAAAATAGTACGGCGCATGGATTAACTCCTTTCTGCGTATCGTTGTGTTTAGTATAATAAATCAAGGAGCTCCTGTTTTTGGTAAAGAGACCTTGTATCTTATTTCTCAGGGTTGAAAAAGCATTTTGTTTTCTTATCAAGGATGGATGTAAGTGTCGTGGGCTTCGTGGAGTTGTTTATCGTGTAGTCGGGTTTTAGTTTATTTACACTATTACAGTCTAATTAGTCTATTTAAACTTTGGACGTACAATTGTGTTTTATTCTCTTTCTAGGAGTTACTAAGAGTGGTCCAACACTTAGTTTGATGATGCAGCGAGAGTTAGGCTTAGATGGAAAAATGCCTGAGGATGAATCGTAAGTATATTATTTGTATTTAAAAACTTTTTTTTATTTCATTATTTAAAATTATACATTGAAATTATTAAAATATGTTATATTATTTAGCTGTGAGGAGGAAAGAAGTCAAATCTAATATCGCAGTACTAAAATAAATCAGTAACTCTTGTACTGTCATGAGATTCTGTCACGTGTGTGTGTAATGATGGTAATTACTGATTTATCTTAAAATTTTATGAAGATTCGAATTTTCTTAATTTATTTACTTGCAAACATTTAGTGTCTAACAATTTTTTTTATTTCATATGTCGAGTACATTTAAAAGAATAGATATACAGAAATGTTTCATAACGCTAAGATCACTATATATGTACAAGCCTCACATATCAATAAATTTAGACTAGTTGAATGAGAAATAAAAAAAAGAAATCTTTATAAATAAATTAAAATTAATATAAATAGGGCCGAAATGTGTGCCCTGTGGAACTCCCATTTCTGGCTTTAAGACATAATTTGTATTTTGATATTTTGATATAGACAGTAGAAAGTCCTGTATGGACCAATCCAGGCATTTCGATGAGATTTCGAAACATAATATAGGTCCCGCCGTACTTTAAAAATACTTGATGGTAACAGTGGTAAAGCCACAATGCAATATGTTTCCAGCTGTGGCATGATTCAGCTAGCTCAAATGGTAAGGACCAATCCCTCTCAGAATGTTAGCGTCAAATAGCTGCAGCGTTTCGTGTGGGTAGTGTTGAGCTCCTAGGAACCTTATATCTGGCGACGCTGCCCTCAGAGGTGACAACACATCGGTACCTTATTGAGCATGAATTTGAGTGTCGTGAGCTGCAAGGATCACTTAACATCAAACAAACTGTTTGCCCGTTTGTTACTACCTTGTTGTTGTTTGTTACGATACAACAAATACTTACTACAAATTTCTTCTGCATATCCAATTCCGCTATAATTTTTTTATTACATAGAGAGTAACAAACGAGCACACGATTCACCTGATGCAAAGTGATTCCTATGACCCATGACATCTACATTCATCCTTCAAGGAATCACAATGCAGATGCGTTGCCACTCTTGAGGACTGTGTTGGAATGCCTCGTCACCAGTAATAAAGATCCCCCACTGCACACTAACCAGATCAAACACAGCAGCATTATGTTGCTATTTTACGCTTTTATTCTGGGAGGGGAGTGGTCCTACATCAGTAACCCATTAACCCATTTATTCTGTAGCTAGAAGCAGACAATTTAACTCTTTTACTGTTTTTTTTGACAAAGTTTATATTTGTATGTGTATATGCAATTATTCCTGCTATTTCTATTATTATGCGTTAATTAGATGTTACATTGATTTTCTTTAGAAAATTCGACGATGGACATCATAGTGACGAGGAGATAGCAATGCAACCTCTTTTACATGGCAAGGACTCCGAACGAATATTCAGAGTTATAGAGTAAGTACCTTTTTAACATTTTATCCATCCAGGTTGAGAAATTATCTAGCTAATTTACTTCTATATAATTAAGCTATTAAATGAAGTCGTGATTTCTTATCTGATTAGATTATTAACGAAATTCGAATAATATTTATTTAATTTCTCCCTATAGAGATACCAAAATAAGCCTACCGCACATTTCTTTCTTAACCTGGAACATATTTTAATATAATACTATATAAATATATAAAATGTATCTATACCTTTCTAAATTTTGTTGCTAAACGTAATACATTTATGAAATTTCCTTATTTTTATCGTTATCCGTAGCCTATTCATCGTGACGTTTATGTTGTATGTGTTCTTCGTCACATCATGGCACATTAAAATCTTCTGTAATATTAGTAATTTTATACTGTGGTCATTATACACAATTCAGTTCCTTTATGGAATATCAACGTTATTTTTTTATTTCAATATGGTTCAATATAAATTTATCCATACATTAAGACATGAAGAAAAAACTTTGTACCCCTTTTTAAGTAAATTGCGCGTACAGAGGGGATCAAGATTTGGCATAGTTAAACTTCATATGGAAAAGGAGTGCAGAAGTATAAAATTTATACATTAAATAAACAAAAAATCATTGTTTGTGTTCATAGTAAATGTGAAACACAATAAAATCTGTGGTCAACGACGCACTGATTATCGCTAAAGAATTTACATATATATAACATGTATAAGAAATAGATTAAACTAAAATTTAGAATAATAATAATATATAAATACATGTAATTAAACTAAAACCCTTGCAGCTGACATAATAAAATAAAATTCAAAAGATTATATGCAATGATAATAGAGGTAAAAGACAATTTGACTAAAGGACCTCAATAACTTTCAAACTTAGATAAATTATGAATTACAGTTGAATTTCAACCATGGACGACCACTACTATTCAATGAATTAATTAATTAGTTAATAAATATGGACTTTACATTGGTCATGCATAGTTTAGCTATGAAACCTATTAATTAAGCTACAAAGCTCAAAAAGCTGTGTTTAAGCATTGACGAGGACGCATAACTTTCATTTAAAGATTGACAAACAGGAATGTCCTAATAATTTTGATAAATATAGAAATCGTTTTCGGTCTACAAAATAAATCGATTTTTATTTTCGTGATAATGGCATCAGTATAAAATACTGAAACACGTTAACGATTCCAGAAAAACGTCGAACGACTTAATGCAGAATATGAGAGAACGCCGTAAGTTCGTTTTAGTGTGTTGTGATTGTGTTATATTAATATTCATTTAGTTTTCAACGTTTTTTTTGCATTATATGTTTTGTCTGCTGTTATTTATTTATAATTATATGCATACAATATTTAAATAAGAAAATTATTTAAAAAAGCACATTTTATTTTAACCGAATAATCTCTTTCATATGCCTGGTATTGGAGATTTAATCGAAAGAAAAAGATGCAGTGTACTCTCCAAAAATAAAAAAGCTATTATTGTTTTTTTTATACTCGTAATTTATGCTTTTCTTTGTAAAGAATAATTTTCTATGTTGATTGCATTCACTAATATGTAAGTTTGATGTGATTCAAATATTAACACAAATTCTGCTATAAATCTAACCATAAGGCTATTGACCAAAGGAACCTTGCTCTGATGTAGTATTATTTATTACTATTGAATATATCAATATATTTTTATTTCTTTGTCGAAGCGTTCATAGCCTCATGGTTTACGGTACGGTCTGCGAAAGTTAAAATCGTAGGTTCGAATGCGCCGTACGACCATTGTCTTGAATTATCTCCTAGCAATGCATTTCAGCTTAGTTAGAGTGGTTAACCGGAATTTTAGTAATGTTATTAGGACTGTTTGATCTTTTTTATAAAAAATAAATAATTAATGACGTATATACGAATATATTTTATTTTTGAAATATTAAATTTCATTACTGTTAAATTGAATAGCATGACTTTGTGTGGCGTTTGTATATTTATTATTATATATATTTAATAATTTTGTTTTGCGATCAGGGTTTATCAATATTAGCTGTGTGTGAAAGTAGGGTTAAGGAATGTGTTGTAAATTTCTTCCAAACTACCGAAAGATGGCAGAAGATCCCTAAAAATATTACGATGGGCTTCTTGCAAATCGCCTAGATTTCAAAATAACTATAGATTGACAATGTTTTTAGGTCTTCATTTATAGTCCATTAAAGTGGATATTGTTTTTACCAATTGCTATTGCCCGGACTCCATCGATTTTTTAATTTGAAAGTTGAAATTAACCTAACTAGATTGTGTTTCTGAATTCTTTTGATCCTTGTTGGTTAAATATATTAATTATTATGTTTCGGTTTCGTCCAGATCGTGACAAAACGCCAAGACAGATCAACGCCGTGCCTTATTGTGTAGAAAATCCAGCGGAGTGCCTTATCACTCGAGTAAGTATAGTATGAAGTATCAAGTAATCAGTATAGTAATGATGCCAATGCCATGTTGTTTTCTCCCAGCATACCTATGGGTTGAATAGAGTATATTGTGGGTGTAACAGAAGAAACTTATTTTTTTTTTTATTTAAACTTATTTACATAAGTTTATGATAATATATAATATATTAATAGAATTAATATACATATTAATGAGTGTTATAAATGTGTACATGTATTTATAGGTACTTACAGAGCAAGGGCTGGGCAAGTACTGCGATAAGGACTTCATCCAGAGCACCTCGCGAGAGATGCAGGAGGCGCTCGACCTCACTCAGGAGGAGATGGACACGTAAGAACCTCAGATAACCTTCGCTTCTTGTATTATTGATTGAATTTAATATGAAACGCTCCATCTAATAGCATCGCTGGAACCGTGAGCACTAACATTTCCATCGTGCCACAAGCCAACATACAAGTCTCTAAGAAAGATTTTAAATAAGTCTACGGTTTCTTTGTAAGCCTGATACTTAGCGGCCTACAATATTTGACATTAGCTCTATATTCTAATAGTAGTCAAGCAATTAATGCGTCGGCTCTACCAGGTTAAGTTTAACACTCACTCGCAATATCAGAGTGATGGCAATGTAACGCTGACGAACTGTGATCACGATTGTCAACCTTGGTTTAATAAATAAAACCTTCAGCTTTTTTTATAGAACAGGTGGCAGCAAACGAGCAAGCAGCTCACATGGTTGTAAGTAATCACCAAGTAGTCGCAGATGCACTGATGGCCTCTAAAAAACGTCTAAGATCCTTTTAGTGAAGGTCCCTTCGTAGTTTCGGTGAGGAAATAACGCTAAGGTCAGTGTTGTGCGCCTCAGAAAATTTACAATGGAGGATTGCCAACTATCGAGATGATGATGATGAGGGTGTAATTTTGAATTATGTAGTAATATACGATTTTCAAACTCAGCGGATGTAGTGAATGCGATAAAAGTTCCAGAACTCCTTAGAGTAAATACAGGTACCATAATACTTATAATGGTTAACAGATTTTTCTTTCAAGTAAGGAGATGAAACTTTTCCACATATGTAGATTGTTAGAAAACTAAATATTGAACTATCGGATTCTGATTCGATTATTTGCAGTGCCGCGAATCAAATAATTCTACAAGAGCGAAAGATGAACCAAGTTCAAAACGGACCAAGCGATGTGGTAAGTTAATTTTTTAATGCTAATTTAATCAAACATCTTTCACCGTAACTCCCTGGATGGGAAATGGTATAACCATGGTGTCGATTTACGCGTGCTTGTAGAAATATGCAAAATCTTTCGACGTCTATTTGCATCTAACGTAGATTACCAACACCGACATCATTATTGATGATTGTGTTATCTCCTGAACAGGTCTCCCGCACATCGATGCGTAATTGTACCTGCAGGCCAAAAGTTTAAGACCACCTTAATTAAATTAGGAAAATAAAGTAAAATTTTAATAAAATATTAAATGTTTAATTAAACCTGTTTAATCATCTAATAGATCATTGATTGACAAACAATATAATTTAAAAGTGTAAAGAAATATTAACTGTCCATGCAAAAAAAAGATATAATTAGCAAAACTGATTTTCCATCAATATATCCTCCTTTACATTTTATAATTTTTTTTAGTCTCGGTCGGCATACGGGCAACCAATTTGTTAAAGGTCTCTTGTGATATGTTGTTCCAAATTTTGCATAAAGCATTCCACATTTCTTCTCGCGACGATGGGCCACGATTACGGACGTTCCTATAAAGCTCTTCCCACAAACGTGCACAAACACAAAATGGGATTGAGGTCTGGGCTCTGAGGAGGCCAAACCATGTTTTTTAACAACCCTAGTGCCTCTTTCTCTTCTAAATATCCTGTACATAATTTTGAGCTATGCTTATCATTATCTTGTTGGAAAATGAATCCATCTCCAATTAATCGCAACCCGGAAGAAACGGCATTTTGTTCTAAAATGTTTTTGTACTGTTTCTTTTTGGAAATTCCTTCAATTTTAATCAAATTGCCAATTTCTTGGCAACCCCAGACCACAACTGAGCCACTACCATGCTTGATTTTTGGGACTACACAATCTGACATGATCTTAAAAAAGGTTAATCTCGGATTTGGTTTACTTCAACGCGGAATTCTAGTGCTGCTAAGCGTCTATTTCACTTGCTGGTAACAACAGCGAAATTATCTTCACTAGACGTGGTTGCTCTCGGCCTTCCCGAGGAATATGTAGATGTGCATTTCTTTTGTCTTCAGGGATTTTATTACAATTGATGGATAATTATGTTATTTATGTGCGATCTTAAACTTATAGCTGGCAGGTATATAATGATGAGATATTCCGCATCTTTCACATGAATATGGTGTCAGGATCGTGCCACCATATTGATGTGAAATTGTTTCTGCTCATACCTTCAGGCTATAGGTGTAAAAGATGATTTATATATAACCGGTCTTGACTCGGATAGCGTTATATAGAAACCGAAAAATTAGGTGTGGATGTTATTGATTTAATTCGTCTTAATACTTCAGACGCCTCTCCGATTTTCGGCATAGGCGTTACATCGGATTGACGAAATTAATTTTTAAGATATAAGGGGGTGACATAAATAACCAGTTCATTTGATGTAAAGTGATTAAGTGACTCGTCACCAATAAGGACGCCGGTTTCACTCAGTAGACGAAACTCAACAGCCATAAGCATTTTTTTTTATTCTGCTATTTTGTGAAAAAGTGGTTCTTTCCAGATCGAGCCAACATATTGTCGTCTGTGACTTATAAAAGATTTAATTTCTTCTTTTGGAAACTAGCTTTTTAATTTTTTTATATATTTCTATTATTTCCAGGAGAGTATACTGTCCCGGCAGTATCATCCCTTCCACCAGCCTCCGATGCAGCCTCCTCCAAGAAAAAAATAATTTTAACTGGACATTATTTTTTGGCTTCTAGTTACTCCTATACTGGCTGGCACCCGTATAGGTTTTTTTACCCTTTTAGGGTTTTTGGGCTACTCTGGTAGCAGTTCTTCCGGGGTTCCGAGGAGATGCGACTATTGGATAATTTGTAAATAAAATATTTTAGTGTGATGTACTTCCAAATGCTTTGGTTTAGAGAAATTAAAAAAAAGGAAACGTAACTGTCAAATTGTGTCGACTACATAATTAAACGAAAGTACTATAGTAATTGTAATATATTCTATGACCAAGAAATAGTAGAAATCTTTTTGTCAACTCATATTTGTAGAAAAATAGGTATTTAAGCATGAATGTTTATCAATGAATCGTTCTTTGTGTTTATTTTGACCTCTATATTTACGGATAGGTATATATGACCACCGAGTGCCTGTTATAAAGAACCTTTAGATTAAATGTAGAATAATTGCTGAAAACCCCTTCGCGTTATGTTGACTAAATATTATAAAAGATATCTATTTTTTAATTGCCTATATGAAGTTCGTTATTTATTTTTATATGTTGTTTTGAATGTTTTATTGGAATGTTACATTATATTATGTCGAAATGAAATTTGTTTTCCAAATATCTTTGGTATATTTTCTATTTAATTGTATTTGCAGATATTTTGATAATCTCGCTTTTATTTATGAAGGATAAAGTTATCCCAATTATTCTAAATTATAATAAATTAGTTAAAAATTTAAACTCGGGGCAATGTGCCTTAAAATTGTAAAAAAAAAAATTAGGAACTCTTGTGCCAAAATGTGCAACTATATATTTTGTAATCGATTTTTTGCCGTCTATTTATCCTCCCTTATAAGTATTTCATATATGAACATTCGATATTATTCGTGTTAAGTATATAAATTCGATTAATCGTTAGTTTTTCATTAAATATATATTCTATATGATGGGAAGATGTTTTCTAGTCATCGTCTATCGCTTCTTTAGATATTTTTAAATATCGAATGTTATAAGTTTAGATATAATATATTTTTATGTTGTATTTTGTATGAAATATACTAAAATTGTTAGTGCTAATAAATTTTTAAAGGGAATTTTACTTAGCCATTTTATTTAGCTGATAAACATTTTACTGACGGAATATGAAATTGGAATTGTTGGGTTTTTGGGCATGGACGTATTGTACGTATATCCTGTGACCCTGATACTGTAGCTTAACCTTTTTTTGATATGATATAGCCACACAATAGATAGATTCTAGCATCAACGTAAATGGGTCAGCTGGACTGGAAAGGTAATATAGGATGGGTTTTTTAATACTAGAAAAAAAAATTGTACGCCTCCTACTGCCTGAACACAGGTCAATGTCTAGATGCGGACAGAAGCGACATGCCTTAGACAAAACAAAAAAAAAGATATTCGTGATGTTTGAATTCGGGTTACTCATGTCTGTATACCCACGATAATGTGTTACACAGATTAGCTCGGTAAATCTAATAATAAGACATTTATTTACTTTACTTATAACAAGGTGTATACTAGATACGGTATGATGAAGTTAGTTGATATCGAGCACAGTGAGACCTTCTCCATAGTACCAGATGACATCACTTGTGTAGGACATATGGTAGTGTCTTAAGCATTTGCGCAAACACATATGGCACTCACTCGTCATTCCCTTCCCTAGTCCGATGTAATGCATGTGAATAAAGTTACAACATAACCATTTCCAGTACATTTTAGTAAATGATCAAGGCCCGCACTTTGAGGGAAAAATCATATTAAGTAAGTCTAAGACAATCAAAATCATATTAAGTAATTTTAAGACAACTAATAACTACATACCTAATATACGAGATAGAGATATATAGAGTAATGTTTCTCAACGAAAATATCTTGCGACCCCTTCACAATAAAATTATAATGACATTTTAATTGTTTATTGCAAAAGCTATAAATAATTCTTTTGCCACGTTCTTATTATAATCTCTTATTATTAAATAAAATTACATTAAAACTCATTCCTTTAATAATGGGATATTTCGTATACATGTCATATTTATGGAACAGATTGCGATTTTAATGACAAACGCGACCTCAGGTTGAAAACTAATGTATTAGAAGAAACAAGAAAAATAAATTTGCAACATTTTATTTGTATAAATAATGTAAACGGGAAAACTTTTATTAAATATCTTCATTTGAACTATGTAAGGCATGTCCAATGTCTTTTGAAGATCCGTGCTCGTTACATATTTCAGATTTTAATTCGAATATTAGTTTATCAATTTCCTCCTCCATATTACTACCGTCTTCATAATCTCTGTCGGTTTCTTCAATCAATGAATATATATTTCTTGGATCCGATGAACTGCTAGATGCCTCGAAATCGAATATATTTTGCAATTCTGGGATTTTATTAGTGAGTTTCGAAATTTCTTCATCTGTGAAATTCATATTCTTGACAATTATTGTCTTCACTTGACACGGGCTACAAGAGTAAGCACTAGCAGCATCTGAACTTTCAGGGAAACACGCGTCCTTTTCAGGTTTGGGTTTTTCGTCCAACTCTTCTAACGTCTCGCCAGCATTCGACGAAAGATCGTATATCTCAGTTTGGAGTTTTTTGATAAGACATTCCAATTTTGCGATACGCTTTTCAAAGTTTATGTTTGATCTGCGCCGTTTCAGTATTGGTTGCAAACTCTTTTCGCCTCTTATTTTCTCTATTAAGCTTTCCAAAAACGGTTTCTTGGCACCCGGTAAAGGTTTTTTTACGCAGCTGTCTTTAACCAAATTATTAGGGTCCTGCATTTTATTCCAAGTATCTTTTCATTCTTTCTTTACACTCTGCTATTTTTGCACGTTTTGCTTGCTCTACACAGGGATCTGGACTTGGCGGTGGAGGGATCGTAGGAGTTGGGGGGCACCCAGGCCAAGGTAGATCAGGATGTGCAGCAACCACTGACTCTATTTCGTCACACCTTGCGGTTCCAGTGGTTTCTCGTTTAACAGTGCAAACTATCGGCTGCTCTTGGCTGTTTACTTCAATGGGTGGATTTTTTACCTTTTCTATGCAAATTGCCAAGCACTCTGTTGGCGGCAGTGGCTCGGGAACTGGAGGTTTCTCACAGATTCTTATACCAGCCTTTTCCTTTTCTCTTCTCTTTTGTAACTTGCAGGGATCCGGTGGTGGGGGTTCAGGGGTTGGCTCTGTAAAACATTTTTTTGTTTTCATGTTACCTTCATTTCTAAAATCATGGTTCAATTATTTGTTATTAATTTTGAAAATATAAGCTTAAGTGATATGAGTTTGTCAGATGTCATTGTTATTTTTTCCCGCAATCCTGTAATTATCAAATGTGCCAGTACTTAAAGGTTTATTTTCTGTTTTAAAATTATTCAGGTTCTATTGTAATCCATTGAATAACAGAAATTCTGTAGCAATCTTTTGTGTTTCGCCATTGTTGTTAATGCCAGTAGACCATTTATATAGTAGTACATTGGAGAATTACACTATACTACCATATCAATTCATGGACATAAAGAACTATGTATTATTTTTTACCATTCTGTAGTACTACATATAACAGAATCACATCGTACATCACGAGAGAATTCTATTCTAAAATGTTTAAACTCAGCGGCTGGAATAAAACCAAACAACTCTATATTTCTTTCCACTTTATTATTTCAAATTTGCAATCACATGTTTTCAGATACAAATGGACCTTTGAAATCAATCAGTTTATTTATTTTGTTATTTATATATGGTGAACATTTCCTGTATTGTGCACTCGCAAAAAACAATATTGAAAAGTTTTATGTGTTATTATGTGATATTATAATGTTTGTAAAATATATAATTTACAAACATAGAGTGAGTTACTGGTTTTATAAAGATATTCAGTAGCGTAGCATCATTTTTGAAACTACAGTACTTGAATAGATTTGAGATAATGATATATTTTATGAATGATATTAGAAGTGTATATTATGTAATAACCCGGAAATCATCTCCTTTAGTTCTAGTACGGAATTGTGTGTAAGTGCGAAAGAAAGGTGGGGAAAAGTGGGCCAGGGTGGCCACTTCAGGTGGGTTCTCTGAGCCTATAATGGATATTTGAAGGCTGATTGCGTGGGGGCGGAATTGATACTGCGAGGGCCTGATTACCTTGCCCCTCCACAGTCGAAGTAGTGTCACTGTAAGCGAGGAGTGACATTGTTACCTTGCTCTACATGTCCTCCGCGGATTAAGCGAGATCGCAACCGCTGATGCGGTCTCGGTGGGTCTGCGGAGGAACTGGAGTGTAAGTATAACATTGCCTCTCTCCACGTCCTTCGCGGATAAATTATGGTCAGTGGCAGAGCTATAGACCCGAACGGCCGGAAACTAGGATGGGTGAACTGTGCTTGCTTTATAGATAGGATCAGAGGGGCTGTTGTCCATTTGCAGATGTGACGCCGAGTTATAAAGATGCCTATGTTCCGGCGTGCTTACCTGGAAAGATGGAGAAGGGGAGGAATTCCTGAGACAGAAATGCCATTAGGCGGCCGGTAGTGGTGGAACCGTGGAGTATGCGTTTCCGTGTCCCTACTGTCATAAGCTGATAAAATGGAACATCATAGTGGTTGTAGGCGGTATAAGTCTGACACAATCCCCGCAAGAGGTATGCGTTATGCTTTTCCCATGTCTAAATAAAAGTACTTCATTACTAGTAGAAATTAAATGAAACAACGCGTCTTGGTGGCAAGCGATTTTTTTTTGTGTGTGAGTATTGCTGTTGGTCCAGAGACCTTTACAGCTTTATCTAATTAGAGTCCCGAGCGGAAGGCCCACTGAGTAGGTAGACAACGACGATGCTGCGAAGCTGGCGCGGAGACTGCTGCTGCACCACCGCTGCACTCCGACCGCTGTGCGAGGAAGACGTCGTCGCGCTCGCCAGCAAGTGCGGTGTGGCGTGTCTGGATTGTGTAATTTTTGTGTGTGTGCGCGTCGGTGACGTTGGTCGGTCCGCGGTGAAGCCCTTGCCGCTCGGCGCGGACGGGGAACATTAACTATTTCAAAGTTAATGTTCGCCGTCAGAATATCATCAGGCATTATGATTGCGTATTTAGGACGTCTTTTATTACGCGGGGTGTCCCTCACGGGGTTGTAGTCACCTTCTGCTACCACTAACGGATTAGGGTGATTTACAGTCAAATTGAAATATAGTAGAGATATTTCTTTAAAGTAGTTTCTTATGGAGAGTAACTTAAGGTCTCGGTGTAATTCCGAGTTTCTTACAAACCATGGAGCGCCTGTCGCCCTATGGAGAATTTTGTTTTGCAACAATTTTGTTTTGATGTGTGCGAATGCAATGCTCGTAGGTCGTATGCAAGTTTTATAGATTTGCAACTGATACCTTAAGGGCATTTTGTTGCGTTTGTGTAGGATGCTAAAAAGAGGACCTGTTATAAGGGCCGCCTTTGCTCTTACATTTTTTAAGTGTGCTACAAATGATAAGTTACGGTCTAGAGTAACTGCTAAATATTTTATGTGGCTAGACCATGGAATGACCCTCTGGAACAGAGTAAAATTAGGATCTGACCTTGATCAATTTCCTGTGTCCACAAGCCCAGTTGCCTAAGAAAATTATCGCTTTGCTCTTTTCCGGGTTCACTTCGATTCTCCATTTCCTGAACCAATCGCCTAGTGCGTTGACTAAACGAAGACGAAGACAGAGCGTTCTGATGTTACCATGAGCGGAATAAAAAGCGGTGTCGTGAGCATACTGTGCTAGTTCGACACCTTTCGTCCGGGGGATGTCACTCACATAAAGTGTGAAAAGAGTGGGGGAAAGAACCGAGCTCTGGGGGACTCCAGCTGTAATTGCCCTGGGGTACGAGAGGGTGCCCTCTATGATATAACGAAAGCTGCGGTTCGACAAGTATTCTCGTACGATGGTCACGAGTCTATGCGGCACTCCGATTGTGTAGAGCTTATAAACTGAGCCTTCATGCCCGACCTTGTCAAACGCCTTCGCTACATCAAAGCTCTGCGCCCCGTCTTCTTAGGTTTCTTTCTGTCTTTGTGTTTAGAGATGTAGTCCACCATCCGAAGAACTTGAGAGGGAGCTGAGTGATTGGCTCTGAACTCAAACTGCTCAACGGAATTCGATGACTTCCTCTTTCTGATTTCTAAGGCCGTTTGCATTGAAAAACAGCTATCGATTTAGATTTCACTCTATCAGCCTTACTAATAAAAAAAATATAAACATTTGTTTAAAGGGTGTGTTATTCCGTTAGTTGTTATTCAGTTAAGTTATTCATTGTATGGAGACTGTATAACATTTACGCAAAGTTTTGACTAATAAAGAATGTATAGAGTTTGCGTAACTATTCACTTCACACTTAAGATTGTTTTTCTTAATGGACAACCCCAACAAAAAAACGTTCCGAAACTACGTCAGATACATTTGACTTTCGCATCACGATTACAAATATTGTCATAAAATTAATGTTATTAACGATTTTATAATATTAATTGTACATAAAATTAATGTTTACTTACTTTCAACTAACTTTATATTGAAGTAGCACCTGAATTTTAAAAAAATACCGGGACTTTTTTGTTGTAATTATTTAACATTAACATTTCGGAACGCACTTCGTCAAACTAAAATGTCATTGAATTACAGAAATTCGTTCATTACCTTTGAGAGTTTCAGACCAACCATCATACGAACAAGATCTGGCTGTATGGACTAAAGTCCTTTGCCTTTCCCATTAGGGATAAATTAATATCATCATCATCATCAGGAATTCGCTACTTTAGTTTGGGTTTTGTTAAGTTTTTAACAATATTTAGTTAATATAAAACGTATTCTTTTAATTTGAATATACACAATATTACGTAGCAATGTCAGGTAATATATTAAATGAAAAACGAAACGTGCACGTTCCGCAAATTGGGAACAAATGGGAAAAGTAAGTTTATGATATTTTTTAGGTTTCATAATTTGTAAAAAAGAAAATGAATATGCTTTTTATTTTTGCAGTCTTTACTTAAAGTGTGTATTAAGGAACATTTGGTGGTAATAGAGTGTAAGACTTGTGACACCAACACAAATAAAAATAAACAACTAGTTTGGAATCAAATATTACAAAGGTGAATGTAAAACAAAATCCTAGTTTCTTCAGTTTGTAAGAAATTGTCATGTACCTAGTTATGATTCTTCACTAACATTTTAGTTCAATTAGCTGAATAATAGGGAATGGAGTATAAAGGAAATCAAGCAACAGTGGCGCACTTTAAAACTTGAAGCAAAAAAAAAGTGCCTCTAATTTCAAGCACTCTGACAACTGGTGGTGGAAACACAGGAAATTATTAGTATGATACCTCAAGAAATTGTGAAAATTTTACAGGATAGCCTTAACACAAGTTTACATTATGACATGGCAAGATGTTATTATATTTTAAATTTTGAAATAAAAATTTGATTGACCTTGTTACTTTTGTGTGCTGGTACAAAAAATAAAAATATTGACTGCAAAATTATAAATTGTACTATTCTATTTATGTGCAAATCATACTATTTATTATGAATGTAAGTTTATTCAGATTTTGTTGAATTTAATATTTATATGCAGAAAACTCAAAAAGATGAAAGAGAAAAAAAAAATGTTGAAAAAGAAAGATTAAGAGGAAACATATACAACCAGGTATATACTACTAAATTATTACAAAAACTTCCAGCAATTATTTTTTTAAACCATATTTGTAATTAAAGGAGGCCTATTACAATTCTGGGGTTCTTGCAGAAAAATTGTAAAAATATTTAAAGGAATATGAAAAGGAAAATATTTAAATAGTAGATTAATGTAGAAATTAGAAATTAATTAAATGTGGAATTAATTAGTACCTATTATTGTTAGTTATAGTCAATCCAAATGTTATTTAATAACAGATTATGTGTTGGAATAAAGATTATATAAAAAAAAGACTAATTTAAGGAAAAACAAATTATATACAGAAAGATACGGATAAACTAAATTATTTATTTGTTTTTAAGATAAGTTATAAATAAAAGGCATTTTTATTTATTTATATTTGTATTTGTAGGTGGAGCAAAATAATAATAAAATAATTTCTGTTGTTACCATTGAGAATAACATTGATGAAACTCCCAATAGTCTTAATCAGGTTTGACCTTTACTTATTAATTTCTGCTTAGAATCTCACCTGGGTAGATAGTTCAAGATTAATTTAATTATTGTTGTTATAGAGACCAATAATCCCTGCATGCCTGTCTGCAAATTTATTTAGCAATTCACAACAAGAATATGAAATAAAAACAATGCTTGGCGGTTAAACAAACAAATGATGTAGGTACTATTATTTTTAATATTCATCAAGGAATTCTTGATATTTGATATTTACTACTATTAATTCAATTGTTTGTCTAGGGTAAAAAAAAAAGTTGAATCAGGCATAATAAAAGACAGGGACATTGTTTTAATGGGCTGTTTGAGAGGAAAAACAAATTATATACAGAAAGATATGGATAAACTAAATTATTTATTTGTTTTAAGATAAGTTATAAATAAAAGGCATTTTTATTTATTTATATTTGTATTTGTAGGTGGAGCAAAATAATAATAAAATAATTTCTGTTGTTACCATTGAGAATAACATTGATGAAACTCCCAATAGTCTTAATCAGGTTTGACCTTTACTTATTAATTTCTGCTTAGAATCTCACCTGGGTAGATAGTTCAAGATTAATTTAATTATTGTTGTTATAGAGACCAATAATCCCTGCATGCCTGTCTGCAAATTTATTTAGCAATTCACAACAAGAATATGAAATAAAAACAATGCTTGGCGGTTAAACAAACAAATGATGTAGGTACTATTATTTTAATATTCATCAAGGAATTCTTGATATTTGATATTTACTACTATTAATTCAATTGTTTGTCTAGGGTAAAAAAAAAAGTTGAATCAGGCATAATAAAAGACAGGGACATTGTTTTAATGGGCTGTTTGAGAGGAAAAACAAATTATATACAGAAAGATATGGATAAACTAAATTATTTATTTGTTTTAAGATAAGTTATAAATAAAAGGCATTTTTATTTATTTATATTTGTATTTGTAGGTGGAGCAAAATAATAATAAAATAATTTCTGTTGTTACCATTGAGAATAACATTGATGAAACTCCCAATAGTCTTAATCAGGTTTGACCTTTACTTATTAATTTCTGCTTAGAATCTCACCTGGGTAGATAGTTCAAGATTAATTTAATTATTGTTGTTATAGAGACCAATAATCCCTGCATGCCTGTCTGCAAATTTATTTAGCAATTCACAACAAGAATATGAAATAAAAAAACAATGCTTGGCGGTTAAACAAACAAATGATGTAGGTACTATTATTTTTAATATTCATCAAGGAATTCTTGATATTTGATATTTACTACTATTAATTCAATTGTTTGTCTAGGGTAAAAAAAAAAGTTGAATCAGGCATAATAAAAGACAGGGACATTGTTTTAATGGGCTGTTTGAGAGGAAAAACAAATTATATACAGAAAGATATGGATAAACTAAATTATTTATTTGTTTTTAAGATAAGTTATAAATAAAAAAGGCATTATTCGCACTAATTGAAATCCGCCATCTTGCTCTTATTCAATGGTTAAACAAGGGTCTTGTCAGAAACATGAGCCCACCCCGCCTTGTCGTGTACCGGCTCCGAACGGACTGGCTGGCTGCTGAAGCCTCCTAGACCCAGAGAGAGACCTGAGGCACCGTCCATCATGCTCTCCACCTCTGAGTCAGAACAGTCTGACACAAAGGGAGTCAAATCCTTAGTAGAAACGCGTGTTGATGCGCGGGAAGGCGCAGCACTAGAAGTGCTCGCGACCGCGGCAGTCTCCGCCCGGGAACGCGCCGCCGCGGCCTTTAAGTAAGTGCGCACGATTGGCGGGAGGCTCAATTCCGCGTCCATAGGGACGGACTTACATGCGGACCTGTTAATTAGTTCCTCGGGGTTCATCTCCGGAAACTGACTTGCTAACAAGTCCAAGATAGCTTTGAAAGCCGCGTCTTTACGCGGGCATTCCATCCTGATTTCTTTATTACAACTTTTTCATTTCCATCAAGTCTCCCCACCCGGAGGCAGTGTATAAGATGACGTGGAAGTTTGGTTAAGTGTGTACTTGTGTACCTAAATAACTAAATTTAATTGCGTGGGGTTCCTTCGCGGACACGAAGGAACCGGGAATAAAAGCTTAAAAAATTACTTTAAACAACGACATCGAAATTGCTGCACTCACATACTGAAACAACACCGTGATGATCACGCAATTCACTGAATTTAATTGACGTTTAAAAGCGCGACCTTGAACACTACGGCGCGGCCGAGGGGCCGCGCGGTTGAAATAACGGTCGCCCGACCCCCGGCGACGTCCCTAACACGAGACGAGAACGCACCCAATCGACTATTTTATCTAATACGAATGATATCACTAATTTCAATAGCGCATCGCCCTCTGCCAGTCGACGCGAAAGTGCGATTGCTTCACGCAGAGTGCTGCGATTAACCGCTCAGGCTCGCGAGCAATTCCGCCGAAACAATCGTAAGTTTCCTAACACGTCCGCGCGACAGTCGAAGTCGAAGTGAGGCGAGCGACAACTATATATTTGACTTTGACACATACAGAACAAATATGACACTTAACTATACTAGAGGTCAGTATTGTTGTGTCATATCACATGTATAATATTTTGATACAAATAACAAGAAATATTGTTATCGTCATTGGGTGCGGTGACAAAGCACACAGTTCGCCTGATGGTATGCGATATCAGCGGCCCATAGCATCTCTATCTATCCTCAAGAAAGATTCAAGATGCATAACGGTTGCCTGTACCTTTACTTAGTTCCCCTAATTCTTACACTAACGAAACTCAGCAGAATTATGCTATTTACTATTTCAACGCTTCTATGAGGATGTGGTCGTTCAACGGTGGTGCCGACCCATTCAATAGCTAGAAACTACCACTCGGCTCTACAACTTTACTATTGCAAGAGTTTTGAATACCTGCCAAGCATGAGGATAATGGGAAAACCTTCCAAAAATATTAGTATTGGTTGACCTTGAAAGGCCTTGCAGTGAATTTTTACTAAAGAAGTTGGTTAACGTAAAAATGAATAAACATTTAAAATATAAAAGGTTTTACTTCATCGAGCATTATTTTATCAAACGTTTTACTATTGGTCCTTCATTATGGGATTTTTGATCTTCTCGAAACAGAGGAACGGCACGGAACTGTTTTTCTTATAGTAATGTTCATAGTTGCAAGGCTGTGATGAATCGCAAGTTTCACACGGTTTCACGAAGATGGTGCTACGGTGTGCTGAAAAAACAGAACAAATTTAGAAACTAGAAAGTTTTTAAATTTTCGAAGATAAATTTTTATTTCGATATTTGAAGCATTACATATCTCAGAGTTCTTCAGCAACGCACCTTCTCACGTTGCGTATGTTCATGCGAGTGAGAAAATAGATATCATTTCTTCTCCAGTTAACTGATTTCCACTAATTCTTGCTACTAAATGCTACTGTAGGTTTCTATCATATACGCAAACCATATATAACCTTTTTACCCCAATGTTTCAAATGCCTTACACCACTCATGGGGAGTGACATATTTGACGTCCTGATATAATAGTTAACACGAAATACTGTTAGAGTTTTGAATTATTTATTGTTGTTCCGATCTACGCAGAAGGCGTTGGCAGAATCTTGCGGATATTTGAGGAGATTAGTTCGATTTAATTTTATTAAATAAAAGATCCCCAGCCGATGATAGAACCTAGCCATCTTCGGTATTACAAAAAAGAATGCTTATTTTAATTTCGATCCTGTGATCAGTGCTGTAAAGTTTTCGAAACGCGAGGAAAAGATGAACGCGATAAAATCCGTACAATTATTTTTATTTAATGCATAGTATTCGCGTAAATATATGAAATCGCTCACATTAAGTGATGCACAGCAAACGATACCTCCGTCTGAAGTCCTAATATACTTTTTATAATTATATTTAGGCTGGCGAGTCTGTCTATTGGTAAGTCATTCCTGCAGCCCATTACATCACATTCATTAATAAGGAATCGTAATGCTAATGCTTTGAACCCCTGAGAAGCAAGATCGAATGCCTCGTCACCAGTATTAAAGTTCTCCGTATTCCTACACTCACTAAACGACAGCGTTTAACTGCTATTTTAAGTTCTCCGCGTGATCCTTTCTCAGACGAGTCGACCATTAATGCAGCTAAAAAGACAATAATTAATTATTGTGTAGATTAATTCTCTATAGAGTTTATACTTACTATTTTTAGAATCATTTGAATCTTTCAGCAACTCCAAGCAACATTTAGATCTATTATGTAGATAGTCTCTTTGCTTTTCAGTTCTTGGCGTAATAACGGTTCGACTTCGTACAATTAAATCTTCTATTAAAACTTTGAGGTCATCCATCTTATTACCAAATCATAAACATTTGTTACTTTACCCCAGCGTATATACGTCAACCAGATGTAGGTATTTACTTATAATACCTGATTTATGAGTCGTCAGTTTTCTCCTGATCATTCTCTTCAAAATTGCAGCAAGGGCGTTCTGGAGTGCATTGACAGGAGCCGTCGTACTCCTCGATATTTCCATGGCACTGGTTGTTCTGCTGGGGTTTATTCGTTTTGTTGTGCCGAGTGGACTGACCCAAACTTTCCATATCCTCCACATAGGGCATCACACAAGGAAGGCATCTCATTTTCATGTTCTTCTTGTCGTTGCATTTATCGTCGGACATTTTGGATGGTTGGATGAGTAATAGTTACATGGTAAAAATTATAAATTTTGACATAGCTCAGCTTTGATTCGGATATTAGAGAAAGTTACAATGACGTATGGGTTTGATTAGACAATTAAGAAAATAGCCAGTCTTTCTCTGTTCTAAGAAGGTTTTTTTAGTCAAACTATTTGTTTCTTTCTTTCGACCAGTGCGAAGATTTTTAGAGGGGTTTTATGACTCCAAGAAACATCTATATAATTTTTATCACAAATATTTTTATATGATATATGTGGATATATTAAGTTTATTGTTATTTGTCAATAATTTGGTTCTAACGTATTAAAAATTAAATTCATAATGATTTCTTACCTTTACTCGAATACTACACATTCAAAATAATAATAATACGGATTTTATTGCGTTTGTTTTAACTTTTTTTCCATACCAGTGATACGTCACAGGAAAGACTAGTGCTCTGAGTGAAATAATAATTTTTAATTTCAATATCCTCGTAAATCATATCATATATTATATATCATATTAAACATATATTATATTATACTCTACAATACAATACTATACTTTTTTTTGTATGTTCAGCCACTAACTCCTTCGACATTGGTCGATGACTTTCTGTAGGAACATTATTTTTCTTATAATTTATCTAGTCAAAGCATTAATCAAATTTATTTCCGTGGATTACCGTCATTAACGTAAAGGTAATCTAACTTATAGTTTATTAATTACATTTATTTAATTTTTCCCTTTTCTCTACTTCCCTTCCCGACGTACCTACTGTTCTACTTGACTCATCAATGGGTGCAGGCGGTCGAGTTCAAGGGAAAGGCCTTGGTTGTTAGTCTGGACAAAGCGAAGGTCATCGATCGGATTTGGCACAGAGCACTTCTTTCAAAGCTTCCTTCTTATGGGCTTCCCGAGAAGTTATGCAAGTGAGTCACCAGTTTTCTCTCGAACCGTAGTATCTAAATTGTAGTTGAAGTGCATGCATGACTCCAAACCAGTGAATACTGGTGTTCCACAAGGCTATGTGCTATCTCCTGACTTGTTTTTTCTGTATATCAATGACACGTTGCAAAGTAATATCATTCAACCCTTGCGGATGACAGCACGGATGATGTCTGGCTGTTGGAATTATTTCTCAAGAATACGTCAATGAGTGTCGGAACAACTAGTGTTTGAGGTCGACACTTTGTTAAACAAACTTTTAGATTGGGATCGACAAAATCTAGTCCAATTTAACCCCACGAAGACACAAGTTTGCGCGTTTACCGCTAAAAAGAATCTGTTTGTCGCATCTCCTTATTTTGAAAACACTCACCTTGCTACTTGAGCTAGTATCGGAATCCTTGGCGTTGACATATTGAGTGATGTTCAGTTCCGCGGTCACTTGGAGGGTAAGGCCAAACTGGCCTCTAAAAAACTGAGCGTGCTTAATAATTAACAGACAGTATTTCATGTTAGTCCACTGTGTACAACTTTACAAAGCGCAAGTTCGGCTTCACATGGAATACTGTTCTCATTTCTGGGTCAGGGCACCCCAGTACCAGCTTCTTCTGTTTGACTGCATTCAATGGAGAGCGGCTCGAAACGTCATGCAGACGGTCATAAAGACCAGGTACATTCCGATCAGTTTGATTCACTGTCATTGGGAAGAGATCTTGCATTTTCTATCGAATTTACCATGGGGAGCGTTCTGATGAGTTGTTCGTATTAATTCCAGCTGCCAAGTTTATACATCAAGACCGAATTCAACATTTCATCCTCATCATCTCGATGGTTGGCAATCCACCACTGTGCGCATTACTCGAAATTTGCTGCCACGCACAACTACTCTGTGGAACCAGCTGTCACCAGCGGTGTTTCCGAACCAATACGACACAGGGATTTTCAAGAAAAGAGCCTACACCTTAGAAAGACACCTTCAACAAAAGACCAGCATCGCATTTGCGACTCCTCTGGTGTTGCAGACGTTTATGGGGCGGCGGTGATCACTGACCATCTGGTGGGCTCCTTGTTCGTTTGCCACCTATTCTATAAAAAAAAGGGAAAGAAACCGGCGGACGATATGGACTGTATCGTGGAGCACCGCCTTCTGAATTTGAATCCTGAGTGGCCTTAAATGATTCAAAGTGATGATCGAAATTAAGCCCTTTGTAGATACGACGAGAGTTAATTTCAGTGTGCATTCCACCCTCACGTCGGTCACCTCGTGTGCCAGGTCTTTTATATTTCGGCGTTTACAAGAGTTCTTGTCATACGGCATGGTGATGTCGGCCAAAAATACTCTAGACTGTGCCCGGTCTATTAGTACGGAATCAAGCTTATTTTTAAGCCTTATACCGTACTAATAGCTCACAGTCTCCAAAGCTACTTATTATAATTAAAACAATATTATTTTATAAAGCTAATGAAAGCTCGTAGCAGCAAACATCTACTATGATTTGATTGATAGATGAATTATTGTGTTTCCATCTATCCAAATACTTTTTTAGTACAGGCCTCCAAGTAACGTGGGCACAATACTTTTAACTAAATAAAACGAAACTAATATTATAAAATTATAGATATTTAATTAAAATAAAATAAATATTCAGCTCGTTTTGCGTACTATGTTATTGAGTGACGAAGTTACGTCACTGTCACTATTTTCTTCAAACTCTTCTAATTGTATGCTCGACTTAGAGGAGTTTAAGTTCGCATTAATTGAGTCGTAATCTTCCCGAAAGATGGAATATATTTTAGATTTTATGGCAGTGAAAACATTCGGTTGCGGTGACGGTTCTTGAACGGCGACATTATTCACAGGCAATCTGTTGCAAGTGCAAATATTTATAGTAGATTCTGACACCGTATTGGGCACCCAATAACCCCTATCGATATTACTACATTTACTTGTGCCTTGATCGATCATATCTACTGGGAAACTTTTATTTTGCAAATAGCTCTTAGGTGTCTCTGCGCTTTTATCTTTACAAAGCTTATTTGTGGTTAACGAATCATCAGTATTACATGATTGAGCTTTTGACTGATTGCCTCAAGATATCTAACACTATCCCTGGTTAGAGTAGTCATAGCGTCATTTGTTCGTTTGTAAATATTTCCAAAGAAGTCTTTAGCTACCGATGTGAAATCTGCCGAGGTAATCTTGCATGTCGGTATTGTTTCGTTGTGATCTACTTTCATTTTTATCACGCTCATGGCGTTGTGTCTCACATTTGTTGTAGAAGGGATCACTTTGACTTTCATACAATCGGTTAAGTTCCTAAGTTTTGCACTGTTGTTACTAAAGCCGTAATAAGCATTGAAGTTCTTTTGTGACTCCGTTGTATTCATTGACTGCTCTAGCAATTGTGCTTGTTTGTAATGTACATTCACTATATCAATTTTGGATGGACATTTATCAAGTGTTAAGATTGATAAGCTTTTTTCAACCATCGTCTCTGAGCTTTCGATGATCATTGTATTTACACAGTAGTCGGGCTTGTTTTTGCAGACCTTTTTATTCTCATCATGTGTGCTTATACATGATAAAATCTTTTCGGGGTCGACAGGTTCGTTTTTATTAGCGGAAGTGGGCATATCGTTTTTATTATTGGAAGACTTAGGTTCCATTATATTTTGAGATGTTGTTTGAGATGAACATTTATGAAAGACGGTATAGGAATTATTTTTGGTCTTTTCTAGAATATCACAGCAGGACTCCTTTTTTGGTGGTTTAATTTTTATTATTTCACATGCAGGTAATCTTAATTTAGCTGAACAGCATGTTTTTGTGTCCTCGGGTAAACAAGCAAAGCTTCCCCCTTTTGGATTTTTCTTGTCACCCGGTTTTTGTGAGTTTTTTATTGCACCCTTTGATAAGGATTCGGGTATATTTGTACAAGACTTTTAGAGTTCACGTTTGTTGTGGAATCTATTGTATTATTTTTGGTTGTACATGGTCTTGGGGAGTTTTTTTTGGATTTACCTTCACAAACTTCAGTTACAGTTTTATCGCCGCAAGTACTCGAAAGGTCCTGTTTACTTAGACAAGAACTTTGGTTATCATGTTTTGATGTACTATCCATATTTTCTATACTATTAGAACAGAGGTAAGGGGATGGATTGCTTGAATTGTTATTATTATCTGAACCTGTCGAATATCCTATTTCAGAACCATCTTCCGGATCAATTACATCTTGATTAATCAAATGATCTAAATTGACAGGAGATACAGAAAAAGGCCTTGAGTAGGGTTCTATTACCAGATTGCAGTAATCAAGGTTTTTGCTAAACGATTTAGACAACGTACAGGAATATTGTGAAGCATCTTGGCTTAAGCTATTTTCCAAAGAATTGGTATCTGTTGATTTACAGTTTTTACGCACGGGAACATAACCAAACTCTACAATATCCCTTGATCCATTAACAATGTTATCGTCATCAAGGACTGTTGAAAACGAGGTATTACGAGACTCATCCGAGTATGGAATAATGATTAAACTTCCCTGGCTGTCTCGTGCCGTTGAAGTTTCGGAAACATCTGATTCCTGATATCTATAATTTTTATGGTTCATTTTATAAAATATATGGAGTTGGTCTTTATTTATGAGATCTTACCATCGTTGTAATAACAATATCCGTCGATTACATGGTTTACAAATTAATTTCAGTTTTGGTAAATTTATGATGTAATTATTTTTATGGCATCGTGATACAACGATTAATTTTAATTTTTCAATCTTTTACTAATTCTACGTCATTTTGACATGGGCTTCTTCTTTTGTCACTTTGCTTTTAAATTTTGTTAAATTGCTAGTTGGGTTATAGGAACTATTTATTTCGTATAAGGATTTTTATCATAGACCACGGATTGCGCTCGCTAAATGTGTGTGAAAGAGAAATCATTATCCATATGAGGGTGGCCGTAAAAGAAAAGAGACACGCGTTTTTATATTTCTATTAATAGTACTAAAATATCTATGAGTGTATGACGTCCGATTGGTTGATTTAAACCACGGCGATATCTTTTGATTATTACCAGATCGCATCAACTGTGCACGTATGTACTACATACACACCCTCTTACACATATACACTTTCATTTAACGTAATACACACAAAGAGGTACAGTTTTAATCACACACAATACTTTTATTCTATATATTACATATTTTAAAAAGAACATGTTTTTCCAAAATCTCTTTTCACATATGATTTGTTAAGTCCTCTTTTTCTTAGAAATTATATTATAGTGTTACTTAAACAAAGGAAGAGCACTGAGGTCCGAAATACAAATATACCGTTTTATCTAGTTCAGACCCAGATGTCTCAACATACATAAGGAATAAATATAGATTTCAAGTATTTTTATATTAGGATTGTTTATGTAAAACATGTGAAATAAATTATTATTATAATTATTATTATGTTATATAAGAGTGCCGTAAACATTCGTGTAAATATATGCACTCATTCGTATTTCCCTTTTTAATCCTATGTCCGATAAGATCGGAGATTCGAAGGTTTAGATAGTAGTTTAGATAATATCAAAAACGAGGAACATACATTCAATACACCAAATCCTTGAACCAATAATTTGATACATACATGTTGATATCAAAATGTTCCGGCGGGAAATCATAACCTTATCGTCTCAGCTAGGAATCCTGTCCACTATATTACGCGGATGTCAAAGATACTAAAACCAATGCAAAAACAATATCGCAATAAGATATATGCACAGAAATGAACGACGTGTACTGAAATACTTATTTGAATGCCTAAACAGTAGTGGATCTACCCTTTAGTTTGTTTCTAGTTAGGGCAGTTGAATGGGTTGGCTAGAATGGGGACAGAGCGCGCTCTCACAGAAGCCCAATCAGAGTTAGGAATCACAAAGCATCTTCATTTCATTTTTGTCACCCGAATAAAAAAAAAATGTCATACTTTACGAAGTATATTGAAAAATATTTTACGTACTTTTTTGTACTTATGATACTTTTACTTATACGATATACTTTTTACGATTTAATATATTGTATAAGTAAAAGTAAACATATTGAACAAAAAGATACATACAATATAATTGTTTTACGAATTAAATTGAATAAAAATTAGTTAGGTACTAAATTAATAACGCCATCTATCAACTGCAATTTGTAACGGGACTAATCGTATTCCCAACACGACAATATTTATACTTGTCGATAGATGTCGCTGAAAATCTTCAAATTGTAAAATATATATTTAATAGATTCTACTGTCCAAAGCAGTAGAATCTTCTTACAGAATGGATACAAGCATAGTCCGTTAGGTGTCTCCACCGTTGCTTCAAATGATTCTATCTCTTTCATACGACTGTAAAATAGTTAAATAAGTCCATCGTCGAATTCTAAAACCAAATAATATAACAACCTTGACGTAAGGCCTTTTCTAATATGATCTCTCCTCAGTTTACTACAATGTTTTCAAATTGTTCATTCAATCGTTTCGCGTTTGTTATCAAAGGGGATTGCAATATGTTAAATAATAAATGTGATAAATGACAACATGAAAAAATTAGCTTATAGCTTGTTTTGTTTAAAATTATTAATAATTAACATTAAACAATTAAAGCGCGAAAAACAAAACCTAAGTTCTCTAATTTATGGTGGATTAAAAACTAAATGTTTTTAAATCCACCATAGACTAGAAACCTTTTTCGCATAAGTAAGCAGTAACAAAGGATATTAATATTTAAATTTAGACTTGCCTTGGAGGGGAGTTAGAAAGTTTAAACGTATAAAGTATTCATTAAATTGTTATTATAATTTTAAAGTTTGTCAAGGATTTTTACTTATCTCTTTGGCTTCAAAGTACATAGGTCATGCACATAAAAATGATTGAGATACGATGAACTAGCTTATAAAATTGGCATTCGTCCGTATCTTCTGATTATCACACATGACTATGTGTTCTCAAAATCCAAGCTCCTTATAAAAACGACTGAAAATTCCAGATGTATCTACGTAGAAAATGCACAAGAATCTTCACGTAAATTTATTAGTTCCGAACTAAAGCAGATCAACTTTATAGACCAGCCTACTCTACTAGGCCGCATAACATTTTCTACTCCTAAGAGACGCACTAGAAATACAGGATTATTTTATGTTCCATATCACCGTACTAATCATGGCAAAAATTCCATATTAACAAGATTACCCCACCTGTACAATGAAAACTTCAGTGATGTAGATATTTTTCACCAATAAGTAGCTTTAAAAATAATATCCTCAATGTACTTAGTTTAAATAAATACTGGAATGTATAAGAACCTAATCTTGTTTGACGCTTCATAATTTAAGTACTTACCTAACTTAGTAAACGTAACTTTAATAAATTGTTTCTGATAATGCTGTTATGTACCTGTTGGCTAATTTATCGGTTTTGTGTTTACTTGTTTTATATTTTCCTATGTAATTGTGTGATAAAGTTAGCTGTTGTGGTTACTTAAATAAATACATAATAAAAAAAGAACTTAACTGTAGCGTTGTACTCCATCCAGGTATACTATTCGTAATACTTTCAATATTCGTTTTGCAGGATAAATGTAGACATGAGTGTTGCTCCTCTGAGTGGATGTTAGAGTCTGAGTAGAGATTAGGTCCACACATATACGTAATGCGGCAGGTAAGAATCATCACTCATTCTACGTAGAGACTCAGATCGCTCAAATCTTAATCTAAATCTTAATAACACTTTATCGCAAATATCCCAAATTAAGTAATCCCAAAGTAACTAGCTTCCAGATCTCAGAATACCGAGCCCCGAGTCCGAGGAAGCTGTAACAGCCGCATAGAATAGGCTAACAGCGACAACAATAACAACGATCTAGGATGAATGTGATATGACCAGTGATGGACAATCAGTCGTATTCAAAGATTTTTTATTATATTGAGATTAATAATCTATAATTGATATTGGCTATACATGGAACTATAGTTTAAAAAAATATGTTTCGTACGGTCATTAATACTAACATTCATTGAGTGTGTCAAACGAACACATATTTCTAAATATCATAAATGATTCATTAATCATTAACATCGTAAATGATTCCTGCCGCCCATGACACCCAACTGACTGCGGCCTATGAAACATTAAATGTGTACATACAATGATTTCGGATTTGTTGACGATTCGGAGCCCTCTTCGTTGACTGCGGTCAAATATAAGGAGATGTTATTGCGGTAAACGGATGCGGTGTGTACGTCACATATCTGTGACATTGCATCCTCCGATATCTGTACACACACATTATATCAAGGAAAGGTGACGCACTATTATACACCTTCGATAGTAGATATTATTCGACGGTGACCAGAGGCTATGGATGAGGATGATTTGAATTTGTTATTTTTATTCTTTTTTTATTAATATTCGCATAAAACATTCAATTGTCATGCATGTCATAAAAGTCACTTTCTTTTTATGATTAAAAGGTCAATAAGCTACAAGATTTTTTTATAATACTAGAGTTTTATTTATAATACGCTCCCACAGTTCACCTGATGGCCATGGCGTCCTCAATAAGGTTGCTGTTACTTTTTTATTGCTAAGGGGGCCCCAAATCCCAACTATCATCATACAAAACACAGCAGCTTTATAATGCTTTTTCACACTGCTATTCTGTGATAGCTTCGTAGTCCCCCCTGTCGAGTAAAACTATTTATTTTGCAAAAAATTGCCTGTATGATGTATGTAGCGAATGCATTCGATAGGATATGGCACAAAGCGTTTGTTTCGAAGCTTCCTACCTATATGCTTCCCGACAAATTATGCAAAGGGGTCACCAGTTTTCTCACGAACCGTAGCATCAAGATCGTAGTCGACGATGCATGTTCCGAATTCCAACCAGTGAATGCTAGTGTTCCACTAGGATGTATGCTATCTCCCACCTTTCTTCTGCATAGCATAGACATCTAGCAAATTAATAACATTCATAGCTATGCGGACGACGATACTTTTCGGGAACACGTCAAGGAGTGTCGGTACAAACTTGTGTTTGAGGTAGAGTTTGTTAGACGAAGTCTAAAATTGGGGACAACAAAGTCTAATACAATTTAATCCCACGAAGATACAAATTTGTACATTTACAACAGTTCACCACCATCATCACCATCGTTTCAGGCCCTCACTAGTCCGCTGCTAAACTTTGACCTCCTCGACAGACTGCCGTAGAGTCACGAATAACAATTCCACCTGCATCCATTGATTTCTCGCAAGAACCCTTCGTCGGTTCGTCGTTCGGTCGTCGTACGATGACTTGACCCTTGAGAATCTCCCCCCCCCATCCCATCGGTGGACCTGCAGTTACCCACCTAAAATTAGATTATTGAAATAAAAAGAATCAATTATAAATTCATATGCCTTTATTTCGTACTGGTGCATTTGCCTTACTGATTATACTTAGTACAAACTAAAAACAAAAATTCATTATTTTATTTATCCATCTATTATTATCAACATGACGTGTGACATGATGTATCACTAAAATTGATATGCTTCCGGAAATCAAAAGCGTTTACATAATATAAATAGGAATGTCGAAAATAATTACAGATAATGAAGAGAACTTTATTCAGCTGACGTCTTCTAGGCTTCGTTATTGCATTACTATTAATAATAACAATACTTTATTGACAATCGTTTAACAAATGCATGAATTCCGACTCCTCAACTAGGGATAAAAACTGTATCTGAGGAATATCAGTGCCCTCTCACATTTCTTTTATCAAGTACAATTTTACAATAAATCTTGACAGTAACTTTTTAATGTAACATAAACAATTAAGAAAAGAAAATATGTAATTAAAACCTGCCTATGCGTGTGTGCGTTTTGTGTGAGCGTATCTGTGTATGTGGGAAGGTATGCCTTTGTCTCGATATATATTATGCTTATATACCTATATGAAAATATTGTTTGTAATAATTGCTCTGTTTGTATGCAGTCAAAGGTTAGAAGACAACTTTTAATTTTTTTTTTTTTAATTAATAAATTATTCCTTTGTCTTATCTGTAGGGCAATTTGAAAAGTAACAGGCTGGTTTGGACATGTAATTAGAAGGGATAAAAGCCATTTACAAGTAGGTATGAGTATTAAATAGAGGGGATCCAATTTTAGATCAAGAAACGAGGGATTGAAGAGTGAAAAGAAATGAAGAGGAATTAATGTGTGGCGGAAAAAAGAGAACGGAAGAACATGAGATACCGACTTGAGCCCAGTTAATCATGAGACCTAATGAAGGTTTTCTTAAGGTATTGATTGCAGCCCATGACTCAAATTCCTGAATAATGAATCATAAAGGTGATCGTCGAGGAATAAGATGGGATACCTAGTAAGGATCTTTATATTAAAAGGCTTATCATACTATGGAAACATGCTAATAAAATTAAATAAATGTTTTTCATATGTATATATATATATATATTGAATAATACTGTATATTTATTTATTCTTTATGTTCCCTATAGAACAGGTTAACAAGGGCGGACTTAATACCCAGTGGCATTCTCTACCAGTCATCCCTGGGAGAAAAAGAGAATATGTTGGTAGGCATAACAATAAAAAAGATTAATTAGATAAAAATATCAAATTATACATAGATACAGATCAAAATAATACGTAATAATTATATATATATACACATAAATGCACAAATGCCATGCGGAAATATATGTATCAGATATATTATATATTTGCCTTCAAGTAATGTTGTCGAAGAAGAGATTTAAAAGAAACTTTACTGGGTGCATTCTTGACATCATCCGGAAGGACATACTGTTCGGACTGACAGATCAGCTATCCAAACACATTATTGATATTGAATAGAAAAATATATGTAAATCTGAAAAAGCCTTTTTGCTGCTAAAAATCCGACGTTAAACAAGCTGTATTTGAATTAGATAACATTGATTTTGACCTAATTCCATACCAGTCGTAGATCACGTAGTAAAGAATATCGTAAATACGTTATAAGATCTTTTTATAGAGCATCCATAATGCCATAATGCACAATCATATTTTGAAGCGAAACATCAATTATATCATATTACAAACAATGAAATAAATATTAAGAGAGTAAATTAAAAACTCGTCGGTATTTGTTCACATTATAGTTAATGATTAATCGACACGTAAATTACGAATGCCACTTGAATTTCGTTAAAAAATAAATCCATTGTAATACAGTAAGCTCTAGAAGACAGTCCACAGTTCTTGATCTTTGGCAATAACATTGCATATTGTAACATATATACGCTATATTGTATGAACAGCTCTGTAAAGGCGTGTTTAGATAAATGATAATTATTTACGTAACTATAATGCAATGTTTCATATAATAATTGTTAGATCATTATTTAACTTTGTAAACCCGTGCGGGTACATTTCCTATTAAAATTGTAATATTTAACAATTCATCTAAACACACCTTAATGTAAAGACAATACAATATCGAAGTCTTTGGCGCATCTCTAAACTGTATGTTAAATGTTTTTGAAACAAATTACACATGTTAAGTACATACAATATAATCTAGCAGCTGGATAAGGGAACGATTTAAAAAAAAAACAAAAATTAAGTACTAAGCGATATTTACAAGGAAATCATATTAACTAACTGTCAAATAATGGACGGAAACGATAAAATTTAGAATCGATCATCACTAATTTATACGGGAAATAAAATTAATATTATTAAATGTTTCGAACATAAAAGAATATATTAATCTGTCTTAGTGATGTTCATACTATATTTGCAATATCGATACATTTCACGTAACATAACTAGAAACTAACTTTTTATATAAAAAGTATAAAAAAAAAGGATACACAAATAATCTCATAGTAATTTCATTAAACACAATCCAGATAAATAAAGACGGACGCCCTTATTACCTTGCGAAGCTTCGTACAGGAGCATTCATAAATATTGATATATACGAAATTAATATTTATAACAATATAAAAATAATAAGTTAGTTAAGCTATGCGGACAATAACAAATTTCATTGTAAAAGTCAATAAACGTTCTTTGCTTGTGCTTTGGGACAGCTAAATAAAATAACTGGGAGCTAACTTAAAAAGAGCAACTACAGATGTATACTAAATACTATTTGTAGCTAAATTGAGGTAAAGAAAACGAAAAAGTAATCCTATGAACTAATTATGACAATAAATGTAATTACATTTAGTATCAATAACATACATTTATTTACATATTAACCTAAATGAAGATTTATAAACACTTTGGCTCCCTCGTTAACTCATTTAACTAAATATAATGAGTATAAATGAATCGCTGAATTTTTACAGCTAAACAAAATGTATAATGATTTTGGGAAAGCTATCATCGTGTCATACTGACCGCGGAAAATAATAAAATTAAAACCAATATAGACTTGTACGTTATATGTTGTCAATTTATCTACACATGAGATTTTCTAAAGGAATGGAACAAAGTTTTTTTTTTAACTTAAACACTCACAAATCTTATAGACGTGTCCGTTATCACTTTATTTGTTCGTTGTGGTTCGCCGACAGCTATTGCTCGCACGGCGTCCTCTGATATCTGTGGATAAATTAAACGTTGTTATTGATTATTAGGTGTAATGTTAATCATGTTTTTTTTATAGAACAGATAGCAAACGAGCAAGCATCTTCATGATTCTGACGTCAAGTGATTGCTGCGGCCCATGACATCTACATTCATCCTTGACAAGGAATCATAATGCAGATGCGATGTTACCCTTGAGAAATTAGATGTAATGCTTCGTCACTAGTAATAAAGGTCTCCGCATCCTTGCACTCGCAAGACGAAACACAGCAGCATTATGCTGCTATTTTACGCTGGTGTTCTGTGAGGGCGTGGGGACCTACCCCGGTCCAGCTGACCCATTCATTCTGTAGCTAGAAACAAAGTGCAGTGTAGCTCTACCACTGCTGATGACCCATGAACATCCGCAATACTAAAGGAATCAGACCAAATACGTTGCCTGCCTTAGAAATGGTACTAGGTACTTTTCTTGATTTTAAAAGTCTATCTACATAATACAGAAAGAATACGAATACCTGAAAAAATATTGAGCGTCATCAGCGTAATAGTTTAGGGCATTGTTTGTGAACCATTTTTTTACGAAAAATCTAAAAATTAACTAAAAAGACGAACCCCTTCACTATAAAATTATAATAAAGTTTTAATTTATAGTTTATATATACGTTTAAACTTTGCATTCATTAATTTATTGTTAATGATTAATAATTTTAAACAAATCAATCTATAAGTTTCTTCTTTCATGTTGTTACATGGTAATATTTCATTTTATAAAACTACTATAAAACCCATTCGTTTCGATAACGAATCTTTTGTATACAGGATAAGAATCATCTAATTGAATGCGAGTTATTGTAAATTATGATACTTTGTTGTATGTTTATATGATGTTACAACTTATTTTATAAACATGATCATCGCTCCTTGACTTCCCGTCACCTTTAAATCTGTTCCAAAGGGCTCACAATCTCCCCTTAAGTTGGAAAAACTTTAAAAGCGATCGCAGTAGAATCACTTAAATTTAATGCCCGTAAGTTACTCCCTACCCATGGGACCTTACCCAGCCCTTTGTCTACGGTCCTAAGGGAGAAATAAAGGACAGGACGACAAATGTGCGAAAGTGCATTCTTTTATTGTATTTCGATTATTTTTCGTATTGTTTCAATACGTTTTAACTTATTTAATGAATTACTTTGTTTGTTTGTAAATTATGCAATATTTATAATGATTTTCCCTTTTATTTATTTTTTTGATGATTAAAAGTTTTGTATCTGTGCTGTAAATATAATCAGTCTCATATAGAACTCTGGGACTAAAGTTTTTATTATATTCAATATATGATAATTTAAATTATGATTAAAATTTCATTCTATCATACTACTTAACGGATAATTAAAAAAAAACAAATTTAGTCACTGTTTTATTTTTTATGTACATAAATAGAGTTCTTAGGGTAATTGAAGGGTGAGCCCATAAGTAGAGGTTTAAAATTAAGGTACCTGGGTCATTGGGTTACAGATGACCTAAAGGATGATGTGGACATTGACAGGGAGCGGAGGGCGTTGGCTGTCAGGTGTAATATGGTTGCTCGCAGATTCGCTCGCTGCACTTGTAATGTTAAAGTCACTTTGTTCAAAGCTTATTAAAAAGCAATTAAGATAGTTGATATTAATTCAAATATCATGATATAGCTCGGTGGTTATTTGGCTTATTGGAATTTTATTACGTTTTCATTTAGAATATCTGTACTTCTAATAAAGTTCCGCAATAGTTCGTGCAACAATAAAACACCGACGTTCATACGAAATGTGTCACTTCCTTATTTGTGATACCTATAGATTAGAATAATTTGCCTGTCATTGTGTTTTTATCTAAGCGGTTTTTCTAACCGAATGATGCATCTTCACTGCTTGAGTTAAGTTTTGAAAATATCAAAATTAATATTTAGTTCAAATTTCAAAAGGCAAAAATTAACGAATGATGAATGAAAGAAAATATTTTCTTAACTATAAGAATATACTTATATATAAAAAGTAAAACATAGAATCAGAAAAGGAAGTATTCACAATCTTGACACTGGCATGTATATATCAATTCAGAGATCAAGTTCAATTGAATGGTAGCTTTACTAAAGCGGCTATTGTCACTTGTTTGATGCTCCAAATCTTAGTAGCTTACGTATAATTTTCCTTGAATTGGTTCGTATATTTTAGTTACTTTAAAATAAAAGAATATATCTTTATTTATGAAATTTGGTTTTGATCAATTTAGTTGGTTTGAATTTAGCAATCCATTATTCCTCCAAGGCTGACAAGTAGAAAAAGAATAATATCGAAGTACCAGAAAAATATGTTTTTATTGCAATGTTTAAAAGTTAGTAGTAGTTAGTTATTTAGTACAATTACAAAATAAGCAAGATTACTGATGCAGAAGTTGAGAGTAGGATTTGAAGTAGTAAATGAATGTGTAATATACCGCGTGGTGCGAGGCTACTGCGTCCCCAGTCCTGGGTTTGATCCCCAGCCGAGGGACAATATTTGTTTGTCATAAATTTTAACTTTTCATGTCTGGGTGTACTGTGATTGTCCAATGTTTTGTTTGTTGTATTTGAACCTTGAATAAGGAAGGAGATAACAAGTGAGTGACTCTGTGATCGCGCGAACTCTTACGACACTAAAACATTCTGCGTAGTTGATGTTATCTGGGCCATATAGAAGACGTCGCCGTGGTTTAAATTGCCTAGGTCATCTATGTATAAGATTTGCTTATAAATATAATAAATAAAATGAAATATCGAAAGAGGAACATTTTATTCGATAATGTTCGCACATTCAGCGTTGAAAATCAAATTTCAGTTATAAATTCAGGTGAAACAAATTAAGAACGGTGAAGTTTTAAACGCAGGATAACCGCAGGCGTTAACATATCTCCCAGAGGCACACCTCTAAAAGCGAGCCCGTCCAGTGGTTCCGAGTGATAAAACGTTTCAGATTTATACAGTACACGCGGCCATTTGTAACTCGGCAGTTGTTAAATGGGCCAACGTTTTAAAGGCTGTAAAATCTGGCCAGAGTCGTAATGTACATGCGGTCGAAGGCTTCGCTGAAGTCCGTCTCGAGAGAACGGAATTTAGGTTAACGTTGTATGCTGACGTTGTGCTTAGTTTAACAAGATTTACAGATATTTATCCTGTTTTAGGTATTAAGAAGACATAAAAAAACTATTTTCTCGATTCTGATTATTACTATTTTTGTAAAATGTCCTCGAGAATCTAGGCCAAAATTAAATTGCTTCGTCTTTTTTATATTACTTTTAATTGTGTTTTATGTATATATATATATATATATATATATATATATATATATTATATATACATTATATATATATATATACCCTTAAAATTTATTATAGTATCCAATTACTATTTGAGTAGTAGTTTGAGGTAAGGTAAGGTTTGAAGAAGTATGTTGATGATGAATTTCTACTCAATAAGTTAATACTGAAATAAAAAATAAAAAACTGGAACTTTTCTTACTTACCACTTGGTCAGCAGCCCGGTGGCAGCGGAATGTGAATACGGACCTCCGTAGGGCGAGTATTGGGAGTAGGGTGCCGCGTATGCGTACTCGCTCGCCAAGGTGGTGGTACCTAAAATGTAACAATAAACTGAAATAAGTAACAATTGAACATTGCTGAAGTCACGCTCAGAGCTGTGATACGATTAGCACAGTGTCTAAGCGCTCACTTTTAATTCACGGTAAGCTAGCAAACCGATGTTCGATGATTGGTCGATCGATCGATGCCGGCATCAATGTAATTTTTAGTACTGATTTACCACTTGCTCCGCGATGAAAAACAATATCGTAACGAAAACTGCATGCATCTAGAAGATATATAATTTTTTTTTTAGCAGTCGGTTTGCAGACTATGCTCTAACACCCTCTTTATGGATATAGATATTAAGAAGACAAAACAACTATTTTCTCAATTCTGATTATTACTATCTTTGTAAAATGTCCTAGAAGAAAATCTGGGCTAAAATTAAGTTGCATCGTCTAGCATGTGTGTTATACGTGTATATATATATATATGTATATATATATATATATATATATATATATATATATATATATATAAATATATATATATATACATATATATATATATATATATATATATATATATATATATATAGGGATATATAGGCTGTTAGTAGATTGTATTAAGAGTAGAATAGAGTAAGAATAAATAAATACCAAATACGAGAACGTTGCATATAAAATGAAATATTTAATCAACAAACACGAGTAACAAAACAAAAGCTTTCTACAAAATCGACACGCCTTTAGAGAGGACTGTTTAAAATTGATGCAGGACACGCCCCTTGCTCGCGACATAGAGCGTAACCACTTTCAGCCCACCCCATAGATGACACTTTAATATTTATACCCGAAATAAGCCTCCGAACCCGTTTGAAGACGCCTCATGCCACGAGGATCACGCTACGGTTCGTTACTCGTCTTAGACAAAGCCCGTATGGCTCCCCCTTCGCTAAAATTATTTGCATAGCCCCGAATGAGCTATTAAAGATGTCTGACTCCCCCGTCCCCATCCCGGGTAAGCAGATTGCGGTAGATTAAAGACCAGGAGCGTGATGCTGTTTTAGTCACGAGAGGAGGCGGCATAATGAGAGGGTGATGATTTTGAAAAGTAGATCATGATTGTACAATTGTTTTATATAGACAGAGAAATATCATTATTGTCAATGCTTTATTTAGAAATTGTAGTGTCGGTTCATATGCATGTTTAAAACAATTTTAATTTTTTTTTTAAACATCAATAGATTTTTTTAGTGATTAGTTTGTCAGTTTACATCTAGTGTATATAGTATGTATATATATATATATATATATATATATATATATATATATAGGATCATACAAAATGCTTAATTGGGTGTAATTTGTTTATAATCTGCGAGATATGTGGTAACGAACAAAATACAGTTAGTAAACCCTTCCGTTTTTGATCTTGAAATATATATATGTATATATATAATTGGAAATAAGGCTACTTATTATTTTTAAAAATTCAAAATGTGTGACTGAACGTCTGTCAATTATTCTAAGTCCTGCTTAAGCTTATAAAAGTTACTAAAATAAAAAGCTCCCAAAGTAAGCTTATATATTGTATAGAATTTAAGTTCTTTTTATTAGTTAGAATCATCATTCTCTCTTTGTATATACACTATGACTATATAAATATATAACAGAGTACAAGTTATAATTTTTTTTCGCTAATCTTATCTTACTATAGACATGCTCAAGTTGTTCACCAAAGCCTAGTTTGGGATTTTAGCACTTGACAATAACGGGAATAAGTACGATATTCCTGTAGCAGGTTCATTTTTATGACATTTACGTTAAGAGGCATCGGAAGAAAATTGGATTTTGGTTAGAGTGGCTTCGGATAGTGCTCTAGTTGCTCGTGTATTTTCCAAGAGTCGTTTTAAGTTTGGCGTAATTTTTGAAAATTTCATTTTGAAACAGCAACTAAATAAAATTCGCAAATAAATTTAATAGCGTTTTATTTTCTTAAATACCTTCAATGAAAAAGCCAGAATTCCATTTGGAAAAGTTCTCAGAGAGTTAAAGAATTACGATAATATCCTCCAGACTGACCTACATTACGGTGACAATATATACTAAGAAATAAGCCGTTCTTGATAATTTAAAAGTCGAAACCTGAACCGCTAATACAGAAGCATTTTCTTCCTAACTTATCGTTTATAGATGAATTGTATACACGTTAAATGCTCGATGTAGTGACAACAAAACTTAAAGCCATTTCATGTCGATAAAGAATAAATACAGTTGTGTTGTCATCCCTGACTGAAAATAGAATGCATCGACACCAGTCTGAAAGTCAGAAAAGTGTCTACGAACTTTCACTAGACGAAACACGGTAGTGTTATGATGCTATTTTGCTCTACTGTTCTGTTTAGGTATGATCTTTCCCGATCCAGTCGACGTGTTCATGCTAAAGCTTGAAACTAAATGATTCGTGACTCCACTGAAACAATAGGTTCTGATCCTATAATAAATTATTGTTTGGTACACAGTTTGTTTATAGAAAAAGAAGTGAAGACTCTACTCTGAAGAAAGTAGCGACTCTAGGTACATTGACAAATGAAAAGTTAAGTAACGTAACAGCATATATAAATATATAAATCACAATGCTGGGCATAGGCCTCTTCTTTACAAAGTGTGTGAGAGCATTCCCTCCACCGCCGGGCATGTGGTAAATCAGGTCTTAATATTACGATTCACAATTTCGTCTTTGCCGACACCGGATCCAACTCGGCTTTCCCGCGTACCGTGAGTTAATGTTATGCTTTTACACTGAGTCCGATTCCTATTGAGTGACTTGATAATTAAATATAAGCTTACCGTCGTAGTGGGCGTAAGGTGGATAGGGTGGGGCTGGGGGCTGCAGCACCACCAGTGCGGCTGCGTCGGGACTCGCCGCTGCCGATGGTGGCTCACCAGCACCGCCGTTGGAACCGGTCGAGTCGTTGGTTGCTGCAGAATTGAGGGAGATTTTAAAGAAGAGTTCATAATTAATTAAAAAGTACTATTGCAGTATGTCGTTGAGTTTCTTTATTATATTAAAGACCAAATACATGTACAATTTACCAACTGTAAGTGGTAACTGTACTCCATGACATCTACATTTATCCTAAATCAAGATACGAACTAATGAGCACAATGTCAACCATCAGGACTGAGTAATTAAGTGCTCGGGTCCCTACACTCACTATACGAAACCCAGCAGCTTTATGGTGCTGCCTTAAGCTGATACTCCATTAGGAAGATAGAGTTGTTACCACTTTTAAGTCTGGTGAATCCCATAATAAGCTTTCTTCACTTGTTAGCGCTGTTTAGGTCCTTAGGTTTAATGTATCTAGATCTAGATTATGCTTAGACAATTTGTAAAATATCTATGGCTGTCATGGCCATATAATTTTTTTTTCATCGTCGCAAATTACATAGTTATACGAAAAATTTGAAAAGTACAGTTTTGTTATAATGTAATTTATAGGAAATTTGTATAGAAGCTAAACCATGACACGATTAAGAATCAAGCTTATTGTTATAAATTAGCATAGTATTGAGTTAGATCCAGTTAATCGCCTGGTAAATAAATCTCAATCTTAAAGCCTTTTATATCTCCGATAGGATATAGTTAATAATGTATCCAAATCTGAAAATAATCCACAGTTGAATTGGTTTCAGCATACGAATCTTATATATTAAGAAAAGAATAAACAATTATTAATCCCAATTATAGATTTTAATATACTAGCCACCAACGCAATTTTTCCATCTAACACGTACAAATAAATCTCTTTGATCGTTGTACCCTTTTTAACAGCATTGATCGATATCGTCCATTGTAGAGCGGTTGGAGCATGTCGGTGTTTCTGCGAGATTTATACTAACGTTAGATACGATGCGACTGCACTTTGTCGCACAATTTAATTGTTGTACTTTGGGGTTAGGTTAGGTTTTAGAAAAATAGCTTTTTTTTGCTATCGCCGTATGTATTGAAAGGTTTGCGTGGACACGTTTATTTGTGAGTAAACGTGCCGTTAAAATTATGGATCGATATGATGTTATCTATAAAGATTTATACAAAATGTCTTCTTGAATCATCAAAGCAAAAATAGAGTTAGATAAAAAAATTAAAATAAGTAGTAGGTTATTTTTTAAATTAAATATTCCGTCGAGTTAATCACTAATATGGAAATTTTGCATTCAAATTACTTTGTTTGTTTTAGTAAATTATCCATTGTGGCCATTATCCACGTGGCAATATGCGTTTTCGTGCACTATCCCCATGTAATATATTTCCATTATTTCTAAAATGTGATCTGATATCCTAATAGTTTTTTTCTAAATTAACAACGGGCAAACATATAGATATGACGACTAAATTCCAGAACTCAAATCATTTCTCATTTCCTTGCTCTCATGCTATTTCTTACACAGTATATCTGTATTATATTCCATTGGATCTTTAATCGTAACTCATTTCCCATGTGACTTTACATAGATTTACAAAAGTAACGGATAAGAAAGCAAACCACAAGACTGCGGTTACTACCGCCATGAGAAATAACTACGTCCGATGTTCTATCGGAATTATTTCATTCATAAATAAATGTACCTGTTCCATTTCATACAGAATTATATTAAAGGAAAAAATATTCTATTGATTTTAATATATACATAGATATGGCATATCTTCTGGACATTCCTCACTGTTTAAAGACAAATGACATCAATCAGTGTTGCCAGTGATGACCTACGGATTTAAAACGTGGTTCTTATGAGGAAGCTCAAAATCACTCAGCGAGCTATGGAGATGGCTATGCTCGATGAGAGAAACAAAAAACGTGGAACAAAGGTAGGAAGAACTAAGGTAACCGACACAGTTCCAAGAATCAGTATGTTGAAGTGGCAATATTACGGCCATATAGCTCCTAGAATCGATAACCGATGGAGAAGAAAGGTTCTCGAGTGGCAACCTCGTATTGGCACTCGCAGCGTAGAACGTCAACCCTCAAGATGAACAAGACAAGACAACGACGTATGCAAGTTTACGGGCAGTCGGATGGATGCAAGTGGTACAGCATCATATTCTATGATTGTTTCTGGGGGAGGCCTATGTAATGCAGTGGACCAGTGATGGGATGGAATGATGATTGTTCGGTGTAATGTTGACATTGAAATTATAAATATTATATTTTGTTATTTTGTGGTTTATGTTTTATAATATTATTTAGAAAATGTTGGAAATACTATTTTATCGGATTAGGACAGTCCTGTAATGGTAGTCGTAAGGATGTCTTAAATAAATAAAGAAATCTCATTTATTTTATCTTAGACTAGCTGTGCCCGCGACTTCTAGACTACAGGATGCTTGGCGTGTCTCATATAAAGCAACCCTTTTTATTCAAAACTATTAAAGGGGAACGATTCCGTCATACATGATTTTTGCGTAACTTTAACCGTTTACGCAGTACACGCAACGACAGCTCTTAAAAAGAGTAATTTATCGTTTTTACAACATCATTCATGTTATATAGACTTCCTCTATAAATGGACTATCCATCACAAAAATAATTTTTCAATTCGAACTAGTAGTTCCTGAGATTAACGCGTTCAACCCAACAAACTGTTCAGGTTTATAATCTTAGTATATAGATGAACAAGTGAGAAGATCATCAGATACGTCTCGTAAGCAGTCTTAGCCCTCTTCCAAATCAGACCATTTAGTATGCCATCTGTCTTCAGAAACCTAGTTTATGCTAGCCGCCTTGCGCAGATCTCTATGTGAGAAGGGGACGTTCTTCATTATGTTTGCCATCCGAAGGATCCATAGGATCCCTATACGGTGAGTATGTCCCCCATACTAACCGTATAGGGATTATTAATGGTGACGAGGGATTCCATCTTAGTCCTCAGGAGTGACGACGCATCTGCATTATGATTCCTTATCGAGGATGAATTTGGGTGTCATGGGTAGCTGGATAAAATTTATCATGAGGTTTACTGTGCTCTTTTATCAGCCTCAATACTATAAAAAGAAAATGCATGTTGTATCTTCATTGAGAACGGATGCAGGCGATTTTGGGCCACAGCCGGCACTTAAATCAAGAGAAATAGGTGTGCTTTGTTAATCGTGCCATAACATATTCTATGCTGTAACTATAACCTTTCTATATTTACATCTATGTAACGTGAATTTTGTATTTAAACCTTTAAATATTACAATAAATTAAAATAGAAAAATAATAAATTTTGCTTTGTCGCTAGATATTTCACTGTACAACATAATGAACAGAAATTATCCCATACAATCCAACACAATGAGAGTATCTCAAATCTCAGGAACGAGAACACAATCCGTCGGTAAAGGGTCGACCGCATCCTGGTGGGTCTCAGTAATACAAGACGCGTGCGGGGTAATGTGATCTCGGACCTGCCAGCTAAGCTCTGAACTCTTTTGTGGGTCGACGACTTCATCTAATAATAAATACATGTATCTATTAAAAACTGTTTCTATACAATGAGTATACAGGAATAGACAAAAAGTACAAAACAATAATTTCCAAATTTGCAAAAAAAAAAAAATAATATTTGAGACCGGGGACTTATAAGACCCAAGTACAATCCTAATAAAGAATCAAAATGGATATATGCTATCAACCTTGGGTACTAAGATGGAATCCCTCACCACTAATAATAAGTTCTCCGGTTTGTGTTTATTAAACAGACGAATCACAAAAGCGGTAAGTTATTATACACAGTTAGTATTCCGGGAATTATGGTTCCACTCCGATCGAACTGACCTATTCGTGCTACAGCTAGTTTATCTTAATCTGCGGGTTGACCATCTGACCATGTAAAGTTTTAAGTATCGATAAGATTATAAATGTTATATATTGATAGCACGGTTTAAAAGATCCAAATTATAGAACATTTTCAAAGTTCTGTAATATTATTCAAAATTAAACTATATATAATACGATACGATAAGACAAAGCTTGTTTGGAAATTCGGGATGATAAAGCTTTCAGACAATTACGGAAGAAAAAGTTTCAAGAAGTATATTTCCTTTTAAGCTCACATTCATTATTCAATTTCATATAATCATCAACTCGTAGATTTTATGGATTTGACAAATTTTATTATATATTATTATAAATAATATCTTATCATACACCTTATATGAAAATAATATTTTGTTATATATTTTTTTATATAATATTAGAGGGCGAATTAGCCAAATTATCGCACAATTCACCTATGGTTAAGTAATGGTTGTGGTCCACATTAAACCACATTGATCCTTAACAAAGATTCAAGATGCACATGCGTTAGCACTCCTGAGGTCTCGTTAATTGGGTCTACGTAACTGGTATTCTGCGTTATGCTGGTATTTCGCGAGACCAAGTTCCTTCATTCAAGACCGGAGGTAGAGCTGAGTGAATCATGTTCAAACTGAAAACTAGCTGCGTGGCTTTTACCATTTTAAAATATATCCTCTGCTTTCACACAGAGTATCCTATCATCTGCTGAACATAGGTATCGTCCATAGATTATCATAAAGCACGATCCTGTACCAATTGTATTCATCAACTTCCGTTAAAGTTGTATGGGTCGTTGCTCCGCCTAGTGTGGGATTAACCTACACTGCCTTTGCCAGTCAATATATGTACGTCAATAATAATACGTCTAGATTTGCTTACACCAATTGTTCAAGACTTATGCTATTTATTTAAATGCCCATCTCCTCAAACAGCGATCATTAAACAATAATTTGTCACGCTCTGATAAACAACCGACATAGCACACTATGATGACTCCATGCCGTTCGGATTACTAAATTGTTTCACCGGATTCCCCAGAGCATGCGGTCGTATGTTTGACATTATGCAACTCTGTATCTACAGTTAAACTTATTTTTTTTATAAAGAAAGAAAGAAGAAGGCTAGTAACGATTGGGTAAAATATCTATCAACTGATCTCATATGATTTGGTTATAGTTTATATACTAAAATTCTTAAGAATTGTTACATTTAGACAGAAACAGATATTTTTATAATCTGTTCTTGATAAAGCATCAAATTGTGGTTGGGTTATTTCCCCTACCAGAGGAGAAAGGTAGATCTCATTGGTATTCTAGAAGTTATTATATCTCCTTCACGTGACCTAAATTAGTATTCTTTGAAGGCTGTTAATCCTTTGAAAAATCTATCTAGCTACAGCGTTGCTTCGTTACATTTTAATTGGAAATTAGGACCAGTTGTAATGTTTATAAAGCATTTCTTTTTTATACTTTATTTAAAGTCTAGTTTATTTAGGAAATTAAATTCTACCTGGGGCGATGTAATATTGGATGGAAAGAAGCTTCTTTTCTCTATTGACTTTAAATATTCATCAATCATCAGTCATCAATTTGTGTCATCAAAGTGTATGATTTTCTAGTTGAAGTCAACCATGGCGATATTCTCTGACGATAATTACGAGATAATATTAACTGTGTAGGTATATTATGTCTTACACATTCGCGCAAAAACAGAGGCACTCTTTTAAAGTATTCTTTCCCTAATCCTATATGAAACATATGCAATAAACTCAGTGAAATGTTCATATACGGAATCAGGGACATGGGAAATATATCCTATGTGTGTTACACATATAGGAAAACACACAATCTGTGATGCACAAATATTGTTTTTCGGCCGAGAATCGAACCCAGCACACGCAAGGTAGCGACTAGTTACAATAGCAATAACCCATATAGTAGTAATCTATCGTATCTCTATTCTGTTATGTATTGCGTACTGATATCGCTTGAATCCTTCTGGGGATCTTTGATCTACTAGACTTTGAATTGGTATTCTATTCTATTCACCTCTATGTATGATACCTGAATGTGGCGTGTAGTGTGGGTGGGCGGCGTGCTCGTAGGGCGCATCGAACAGCTCGCCGTAGTAGCCGCCCGCGCCGCCCGCGCCGCCTGCACCGCCCAGCTCCGACAATAGCTTGTACTCGTCCTTTAGACTCCATTTTGAAGACCATAGCTGCGGAAAACAACTTAACTGAATACGTGCAAGAATAAAGGATTTACTAAAATACAATTAACGAATAAATCCTAATGCGAGACGAGTTTTGTCTTCTTTTTCTTTAACAGTGCTTGTTGCCAGCGATGAACTATGAATATGAGACGTGGTCTTACACTGCTAGTGTATGAGGAAGTTCAAAGTCACACAGAGTGCTATGGAGAGGGTTATGCCCGGCGTTTGTGTGTGATCGAATACATAACCATGGGGATATCCGGAGAAGACAGTGGTAGAGGTGCACTGCAGTTTGTTTCTAGCTCCTGTATGAAAGGGGTAGGACCACGCCTTCACAGAATACCTGCTTAAAATAGCATCATAATGCTGCTGTGTTTCGTCTGGTGTGTGCAGGTATCTGGTGACGAGGCATTCCATCTGTCCTGAAGGGTGACAACGCATGTGCATTATGATTCCTTGTCAAGGATGAATGTAGATGTCGTGGGCCGCAGGAACCACTTGCTATCAGGAGAACGGCTCGTTTGTTACTCTCAGTGTAATAAAAAAAAGAAAAAAACTAAAGTACCCAACATAACTTAAAGGATCAGTAAGATGAAGTGGCAATGGTCCAGCTATATAGCTCCTAGAATCATAACTGATGGGGAGGAAATGTTCTCGAGTGGCAATCTCGCATTATTGTTTGTATGTATATATGTATTGGACAACGCAGTGTAACCCTCCATTAGATGGAGTTACGAACTATACAAGTCTTCGAGAAGGCAATGGATGTAGCTGATTCAGGATCGTACTCTGTGGCAGTCTTTTGGAGAAGCCTACGTTAAATAGTGGGATAAAGATGGGCTGAAATGATGATTATGAAATACCACTAAGGAATAATTTAAATCGGAGTACCAGGAAACCAGGGAATCATATTCAATCAACAGAATTAATCCAACAAACGTTTTTGGAAGCGGGCATATTTTATTGTTAATTGTGTTTTGACGATGTCTCAAACATTTTATGATATGATGAGAGAGGCGGTATATCTGACTTTGATAAAATTTAAAATATCTCATAAAATTGAAAGAAGAAAAATGATCTCGTCAAAGTTTTGACTTCAATGAACAAAAATATTTCGACGCTCTCATATTAGCAAATCTTTCAAGAATTAAACCATGAGCAGATCACAAGCTACTAATATTTTTTTTATTGAAGGGCACAGACGAGCACCCATTTACCCTGATGATAAGTGATTACTGCGGCCCATGACATCCATATTACCTGATGCAGTAAGAGTCTCTGGATCCCTACACTCATCGGTGGAAACATTAGCGTTATGCTGCTATTCTGGTATTCTGTGAGAGCATATTCCTTCCCCTGAGTCGACCCATTCAAGCCATACTGAGAAAGGAACTTCAGCGTGGTTGTTACCTAATTATAAAGAAAGTTAAATCTACTTATACTTACGTTGGAATATATTTGATCACCGTTGTAATGAGTTCGCTGTCTCTTCACATCATCCTCAGAGTGGCTGTTGAAGTCTCGGTTCTCGTCTGTTGAAAACACTTCATGTATGAGTTAATTTATATTCATTAAAGATTCTACTTCACTTATACTTTAAGCATAGACTTTAAACTAAATTTCTAGAAAGGTCTACGACTTAATTGTTGTTGTAATATATACAAAACGTAGTGGTTAGAGTAACTAGCTGCTACGTCGTAGGTCCTGAGCCCGATTCCCAGTCGTGGAAAACGCTATTTGTACGACACAAATCATTGGTTTTCGAGTCTGGATGTAATGTATAGTAATGTAATGTAAAATGTATAATAGGAATGACCCGTGTCTCTGACACTGCATATGAACTCCTCCAATCTTATTGTAAATCGGAATAGGTAAAGCGACGACAGTGCTATAAAACATTCTGCGTAGTTGATGTTGCCAGGTGGTAACCAGATAATAGCCACAAGATGTCGCCGTAGTCGAAATCGGCCAGGAAGATATCAACATATACAAATAGACATTGGTAATATTGATTACTTTAATGTTATTGGATTGTTTGTTAGATCATTCTTATGAATTCTAGTCGACTAACAAGGACCGTTTAGTGAGCGACTGCAGCTGACTCTTTTTGGGATGAATTTTGTCACGTTATTTTGTAAAGTTATGTTAGTGCCAAAGTTATCCGATAGTAAGTCTTTCTTACGGTCCAGGAACGTTCATCAAACATTCAGTTCATCTTCAAACTAAAGTAGAATACCTCGATACTTGTAAGTAAGTCTCTGGATTCATTTACCAATATAAAACACAATAGCGCTAACCAGCTTCTATCTTTATTACGTATAAATCATAAAAAATAAAATATATCATAAATAATACTTACAAACATATATACAATAATATAAACATGTAAATAATAATTTAATAATAAAAAAATGGTGTTGGTAAAGTTTCACATCTTAGAAGTAGGTAACAACTGGATTGTCATAAAGTCTGGCGAGTTAACAAGAGAGAATTTCACAAGAAATTATAATGTAATATAATATGGACAGAATTTGTGCTGGGGATTTAATAGCTCAGTAAATCTTGCCGGTTCCGCTGAGCGAACAGCGCTATGCCAAAAGGATAATAGTGATGTACTTCGCTAGTTGTAAAGGATGTCGATAACATTTCAATTAAAATTATTCGTATCCAAATCAATTATGGAAATATACTTTCAATTTGTAATGTACTTACGTTTTATATGTCTTTAATAATTCTTTACTATAACATAGGTAGCATTTATAAACTTATAATTCATTAGGGACATGTTTTATACCTTTTATACCCTTTGTTACACCTTGATTTAACCTGATATTAGGAAACGATGCAGACCATGTTTTAAAATAAGACAAGAGATTTCGTTAAAAATATACAAACGTAATAATTTTGTTTTTATTATCAGATTTAACAAAAATATCATTGACAACAAATGTTCGATTAGAGTAAACGTGTATAATAAATATAAAATGTTTAAGCTTCTAATAAAAAAGTTACTACATTACTTAGACAATATTTAAAAAATCCTCGACAAAGGCACATCACTACGGAACCGAGGTCGTAAGGCACGGGGCTCTGCAGGGTCCCCATGAGTGTTTTAATCCCTGTACTTCGATATAATTACTTACAAGTTTTACAGCACACTTTGCGCGGAAAAGTTTGTATTACCTATGAATGGAACCGAGCGTTCCAATGCTTTTAAAATTTATTTCACCAATTCTTTTTAATTATTCTTCCATTAAAATTTAGTTCTCATGTTATTTTGTTGAAATATTTTTTATTTGTTCTACTTAGTTTTTGTAAAACGTTAACGTTAAATTTTGTGTTAAGTTAGACCTTTGAGATACTTAAATAAGTTTAGTTTTTATTTATTTTCAAATTTGAAATTTAAAAAGAATTAATATTTAATTTATGCAGGGTTTTTTAATCGACAAATATCTAAAAGTAGTGAAAGAACGTTACCCATCTTTATCTTTATGGTATAATATTTTCATTTATGTATTTGTATGCATGTGTTTGTAAATAAATATAGTCCAGTATTTATTTGTTTTTTGTGAGAACATTATGCGTCTTTTTTGAAATGTACTCTCCAACACTAGGCCTGCTGGTAGATATGGTGTTATTTTTAAAATAAGCTGTGTTTTTTTATATACTTTTCTTATTTTAGTTTTTTTATAAATGATGTTTATATATAAAAGTTATATAAATAAATTAAATAAACCTTTACTAACATAGCTTTTCTACCAGTTTTGCTTACTTTCTTTGTAAAATATAAGGCTTGAAAAAGAGTAAAGAAGAAATATTTTAAAAACACTCTAAGAGTAAGCAAGAGTCATAACATCATAAAATAAATAGATATATTTGTAATCTCACTGGTAACAATAATTAACCACAAATTAAATCGAATTTCAAATAATTGATAAAGTATTTATTGACCATTAATTTGAACGAATCCGCTAATTATTGAATATGTTAATTGAACGACTTAATTTAATGATAATTAACTCTTTAGAGAGGAGGCTGACGGCAGTGAGGTTTATATATTATATATAGGTTGTAACTTTACTTTTAACTTTAGATAAATCTTTATTATCTTTGTCTTACCTTGGTCCTCATGTCTCTTCCTCTTCAGTCCCGTCGCGGTTCCGTTATGCAGACCTTCCACTTGTTCGATGCCCAGGATACCGTTGATGCTGTAACTTCCGGTATTGGCTACGTGTTGGTCTGTAGTGGGTGACAATACCGCCGTGGTACCCGGTGCGTTACCAGCATGGGTGATTACCTGGTGGAAATTATATTTAGTTAGTTTACAAATACATATTAATTAATTTTCTATGCTTTATAATATATATCCATTACATCAAAGATACATATTAAAATATTTATTTTTACTGCCTTCAGATAAACTTTATATTTCATTCAATTTGAATTGCCCTTTACGACTTTTTCTTTTTAATATTTTATAGATAATGTTTTATTATATAGATAATGTTCCATTTATTTTGATCATACTGTTGTAAGTTGTATCGTGACTTCACCAAGTGGCTTCAACGGAAGACCAGCTCCGATCCAATTCTTGACAAGACATTATATTTTAGTTACTTTATTCAATAATCAGATTATATACAATAGATCGTATCGTACTGATCATGCCTGAATCCTGATCTTTGGTCTACTGGACTTGGACGGATTGGCATTCTATTCTTCTGAATTTTGCTACGAATAAATAATTGCAAACAGTAAGAAACACATTCTTTCTTTCTTTCCACTTCGAAGATCATGAAGTCATAAAGAAAACTGAGGTCATGCAGGACACGTATATTTCAAGGTACATTATAAAATGTATTTCGCAGAATTTATTCAACTCACGTTTCTCACCAATTTGACGGCAAAGAGCTCTCAACTTCTATGGACACATTATACGGTCTTCGAAGTACTGTCTTCAGAACACAAGCAGGTTACTTTAGGTAAAATGGACCGCACATGTTCTCAGGGGAGGGCTACAAGATGGTCTGATATAATAAAGAAGGCGGTAGATGGCAGCATGCACTATGCGGTCCACTCCTCATGAGACCACACTCAATGGAGACTGATTGCTCGTGGTCGCGATCCTCAGCAGTAAGGGAACGGGGAAAGAGAAGATATCCAATATATCCAAAAACATTAATGATAAGACATGTAGTGGTATACGATAAATTTCTTGAGTCCAAAATTTTAACAGTGGTAGGGTTTAGTTAACAGTTTGTTTTTAGCTGCAGATTGAATGGGACAGCTCGACCGGTGTAGGACCACGCCTTCACAGAATACCAGCGTAAAGCAGCAGCATAATGCTGCTGCGTTTCGTCTGGCGAGTGTAGGGATCCAGAGATCTTTATTACTGGTAACTAGGCATTCCACCTCAGCACTCAAGGGTGACAACGCTGTAATTGTGTGTAACGTAAAGTCTGTATTATGATTTCTTGCCAAAGAAGAATGTAGATGTCATAGACCGCAGGAATCACTTACCATCAGGTGAACTGTGAGCTCATTTGTCACCGTTAGATACATCAGAGATAATAAACAAACGATCAGAATGTTATGCAGAACATCAATATTACACTGTATATTATTAGACATCTGATATTTTTAAGGAAGTAACTGAGCAGGTCACGCTACGCAGATTTCCATTCTAAACATATGGTAGTAGTAGTAGGTAGTATTGAAATAATAAATTAAACATAGGTAGTATTGATTTTTATAATTATTGTTATGTTGGACACTTGGCGTAGTGTTAAAGCATCTGGCTGCCGCGTCGAGGCAGTTTTCAGTCCAGGAATGGTATTGCTGCATCTCAAATTGTTGGGTTTTCGTGGTGTCCTGGGTCCCTGATAGTGGTCTTAAACTTTCATTTGATCTTTTTGCACAAGCTTTTCGTTTTTGTGCGCACGTTTACGGAACTATTACATATGTCATCTGGTAATAACCAGAAATATCTTCATTGTCAAAATCGAGCATCGGAAAATTGTCGACCTCATTATATAGAGTGATGAAGTTTACACTCACTATTACTACTCACAATCGTGGTTCCGGAGACCCGTATTACTAGTGACGAGGCATTTCATCTTAATGGAGATATCAATGCACTATGATCCCTTGATCCCTTACCGAGTATGGCTGCGTGTATGGTGTAGTGTCATGGGCTGCTGGAATGATTTGTTATTATATGAACTGCTAACTTGTTAGTCATAATCGCTACAAAGAGAAAAAAAATCTAAAAAAAACTGTTATGTGTACTTACGGACACGACACTGCCTTGCGCTGAGCTGATCTCCTGCTCCTGCTGTTGTTGTTGTTGCTGGTTGTGGGCATGTTTCGCCTTCTCTGCAGCCTTGTTACGGACGATCCTGCAAGAAATCAATAAAAATAAGTCACCATATATATTTATATATATATATATATATATATTTATGTACCAGCTGACCCGACAGACGTTGTCCTGTCCAAAATTTCAATACATTTATTTGTGACCATTTTGTGAATTTGTGAAAATTATCCATCGTGAGTCTGTGAGAGAAATCAACATAAAATCCCATAGAGAAATGATAACCTTTAGATTTTTCCGAATTCGCCAATTTTCCTGGCAACTTAGCGGACTATAACCAACAATTAAATAATGATATCGGTCCAACTGTTTTCAAATGAAGCACTTACTAACAAACAACGGATCACGTGCTGTTAGTAAGGCCATTCCATTTGTCCGTTTTTATTTATTTTTGATATTGGATGTGATATTAATTATTTAAGATATTGTTTATATTATAGAACATATAAAATATTTCTTTCTTTTTATTTTAAATGTAAGAGGAGATTATTGAATAAAGTAGTAGAACCATACTGCAGTATGTTTCCAGCTGCGCTATGAATGGGTTGCCTTGACCAGGGAATGGTAACGTCCGCACAGAATACGAGCATAAAACGTGTGATGAGGGTCGTGATCCTGTGACCCTTATAAAGGGCCAGCTCGACCGTAGTAGGACCACGCCTTCACAGAATTTCAGAGTAAAATAGCTGCATAATGCTGCTGTGTTGCGTCTGGTGAGTGTAGGAATCTGGAGACCTTTATTACTAGTGACGAGGTGTTCTATCTTAGTACTCCAGGGCTGACAACATATTTGCATTATGATGTTTATCGAGGAACCATAAGCCGGTACACTGACCACTTTATTAAGCGGTCACCATTTATAGTAAACCTCATACAAAGTATTTTTTTGGAATTTGCTGAGCGATAAAAACAATCACTTGCATCTACAAGAAAAGAATGGACAATACATCTTTCGTTACAACTTTTAACTTGGCATAGACAATAAGTTGCCAAGATGATTGCAGTGGCCGTTCGTCACACAAAGCTACTCGCGTATGTAAAACTATATTGAATTAAAGGCATATTTCATAGTGCCATTAGTGGTATTGAAATAAACATTATTAAAATTAGGCTACTTCAGCTGTCATCGAGAAACAGAAATTGCATCAATGACAAGAATATTCCATTACTGCAAACCCTCAAAAAACCTCCCGTCATCAATTAAAGCGCTGTGGTCGGGAAGTCCCCCGAATGAATCAACCGCCACGTGCGGCGACATCTATCGGCAATATACGCGCGTTCGCCGCGATTTGTAACGCTTCCTCTGAGCTTTGTTCGCGCGGTTGGGTTAAAAATGGCGCGTGCGCGGATGTCGATGGCAAATTACCTTATTGGGGGTTAGTGATGAAATTTGCAGCGTTTTATATTATTACATTTATTATATTTTAGAGCTGTGGTAGCTTAGTATTTAAGCGCTTACTTTTAATTCGTATTCCGCAAACCGAGTTCGAATTCTGGTGGAGGCAATAGCAACCAATGAAAATCATGTTAATTGCAATTTTAGACTGATTTAACGTGCAGTCTAAGTAATAAATAAATAAAATATTTCAAGACAATCGAAGTCCACCAATACAATCGAAGTAGACCAATACAACATGGCTTAATGATATTTCTTTTTATTTCTAAAATATTTGAAAGTAAGTTAGAAATATTATATATAAAAAACTTCGTCTTTTATATGAAAATAGATAAATATTTTCATTATTATAATATTGTCGTATTTACTGGCTTTTCTTCATAATTTTTAAATTATTAGTATTTCAATATATTGAAAATCGTGAAAATATGTTAACTATTATTAAAACTTAACGTAACATTGCTAACAAAATCTTATAACGATTGTGATTTTGTAACATAACGTAGGCAAATTAGGTACATTGCCGCGCCGATGATGTCATTATTTTGTTTCGCGGCCATTTTACCGACGTCGCGGATGACAGTTCATTTCCCGCTATGATGGATAATGGCGGGCACCCGGTGAGTTATTGCTAGTATCTCGCGAGTTGACATATGCAAAAATTGTTTTACGAACTTATCAAAAGGTCAGATTAGAGTTTGGGGTGATAATAGAGTAATCAGTTTTTTTCCTTAGAAGGGATTTTGGTGATGGATGACGTTTAGAAAGACTTGTTATTCGCGGTATTGTATATAAAATAAACTGTGATAGACAAGAACTCACCAGTTTACCTAATAAAAAATAAGGCGTAATACTAAGTAAGAAAATATGGTTTTAGACAATCACATCTTTGATGATTCTTGATCTTTGATTGATTCTTTAAGTATAAGGAAAGTTGTACGTCGACTCTCTTCAATGGATAATTATTATCTCAGATCTCCATGTTACATTATTACTTTTTCCTTCCATGGACCCTTTCTCCATTAAAACTTCATGGCTTTTATAAAAACGAATGAATGTAATTTTATATCACAAATTGACTTTTATGGACGCAATTTTGCAAATATTGAAAAGTATATCCGTTTCCGGACGGAAGGGCTAACAACTAACCCTAATTTGAAAACCGTTGCATGTTATGATGGTCCTAAACAATTTATTATAATATATATTAGAAATGGTTTATGATTAAATATAATATTTTTAGGGTTAATTCAATAGCTTATACAAACAGCAAAATTGTTTGATGTATCTAACGATGACAAAGGTATGTGTACGGCATGTAAACAGAAACAGCTACAGCCATCCTCAACAAAGATTCAAGATGGACATTCAATATCCCTGAAGACTAAGATGCCCGAGAAGAATTAATAGGATCTTTGTTTCAATACACTCGCCCATAAGAGACAGTACAGCGGTATGATAGTACTTACTCACACTGGTATTCAGGGAGGGACCTTCTCAGTCAAAGCAGTCAATTCACCACGTGGCCATTGATATTAAATAAATGAGGAAATTTAATAAAAAATAAGGCGTAATACTAAGTAAGAAAATATGGTTTTAGACAATCACATCTTTGATGATTCTTGATCTTTGATTGATTCTTTAAGTATAAGGAAAGTTGTACGTCGACTCTTCAATGGATAATTATTATCTCAGATCTCCATGTTACATTATTACTTTTTCCTTCCATGGACCCTTTCTCCATTAAAACTTCATGGCTTTTATAAAAACGAATGAATGTAATTTTATATCACAAATTGAGTTTTATGGACGCAATTTTGCAAATATTGAAAAGTATATCCGTTTCCGGACGGAAGGGCTAGCAACTAACCCTAATTTGAAAACCGTTGCATGTTATGATGGTCCTAAACAATTTATTATAATATATATTAGAAATGGTTTATGATTAAATATAATATTTTTAGGGTTAATTCAATAGCTTATACAAACAGCAAAATTGTTTGATGTATCTAACGATGACAAAGGTATGTGTACGGAATGTAAACAGAAACAGCTACAGCCATCCTCAACAAAGATTCAAGATGGACATTCAATATCCCTGAAGACTAAGATGCCCGAGAAGAATTAATAGGATCTTTGTTTCAATACACTCGCCCATAAGAGACAGTACAGCGGTATGATAGTACTTACTCACACTGGTATTCAGGGAGGGACCTTCTCAGTCAAAGCAGTCAATTCACCACGTGGCCATTGATATTAAATAAATGAGGAAATTTAATAAAAAATTAAGTTTTGCACAAATTTCATAACAATTTTATATTACTATCGAATCATCTACGAAACCTAACTATAAAATTTCGGTTCCTGTCCCCGAAGATAATCGAAGAGGGTCATTTGAAATCAAATAATATTCAATTAAACTCAATTTTAGTCATCAGACTTCACCAAATTCGAATAAATTCAATGTATGCACAACATACATACAACAAACTAGAAAAAAAAATAACTATATATTTCGTAGCACATAGTATATTACGTACTCGAATTTTCAATCCCAGAAGTCAGTTCAACTCACAATTCCTCCACGCAACTAATTACAAGCAAAAACTTCAAATACTACGTCACACAAAATTATTGTTTAATAAGAGAAATTCCGCACATTGAAAAATCAAAAACACTACTTATTACATTCTCGTTTCAAAAGTCAAACAAGACACTTGAGATATTAACATCATTACTCTGTACCAACGGAATAGATTAAAAAAGTCAACGAAAGCAGGAAGAAAAGACTGCATTACCGTTGACAGCACTCAACCCCATAAATAATCCAACCTAAATTACCCTATCGGACGAATTACACAGTATTGCGCGGGAAAAAATCAAATGTCAAAATGGGGCTGCCAGAGTTATGGCTCCAATTACAAACGACGGTGCCCCCGATTAAAAATGTCTTGGTGTTTTGCAACTTGGCAATTTTTTAGTAGTCAGTTTTTTTCATTTCATTGTTTCATGAGGGTATTTTTATGGTTATGACTTCGTTTCGGCGAGTTGGTTTTTATAAGTCAATTTAGGTTTATAATGAGAGTTGGCCGTCCGTGTGTTTAGTTTCAAATATTTTAATGTTAATGGACTTTGTTTTTACCGTGCTCAAAAAAGGGTTTAATTGACACATATACTGACAGAAGTTATGCGGTTATGGCCGTGATTTTGGTTTAGATTGGCGGTCTGAAAATTGCTACATCGATGACCTTCATTGACAGAACATTTTAACCCTTATAACTGGTGACGAGGCATTCCATCTCAGTTCTCATGGGTGATAACGCATCAGCATTATGATTCCTTATCGAAGATGTGTGGGCCTCAGGAATTACTAATTATCGAATGAAATTACTACACAATTACATTTGATAATAAGTAATTGTACGGTCGTTTGTCATCCTCCATGCATTAAAAAAGTCTCTATCAGAAGCATCGAGAGACAAAAAGAAAATACAAGAGTCTCTTGGCTTGAGCTAATAATATTAACTTCACCGTAATATCTAAATGAATTAATTTAACCTGATAAAAAACAGAGAATGGTGCCTATATTGAAGTCGGCTAAGAGACAAAATAAAGTTCTCAAACATGAAAAAAAAAATTAAGAACTTGGTTACTAGTCCAAATATAAACATAAAATAACTGTTGGTCTCTCCAACATATAACCAGCATTTGCAATAGTTTTCATGAAAACCCTATCACGCATGAATGGTCCAGCTTCCACTCAAATAGATTCCTATTTAGCCGTCATACGACCGCATAGGAAGGCCCGGTGGCTATACATTACGTACACGTGTCGATCACGTGTCGTAGGGTGAGAATCGCCCTTGTATTGAGCAGGCAATTGCTTTAAAATTGACTCATGCTTCTTGCTGTTTCTGTAGCCAATTTTAAGATTTGAATTTAATTGTAATATTATTGCATTATTAGAGAGTGTATCATAGAAAATCATTTCACGTTGAATATCAAATTTATAAAAATAAATTCATACCCAAAACGTATTTAGTTATTTAAAGCAAAACTTTAAAAGTTTATTAATAACCAACAATAAGTTACATATATATAAAAAATATCTTACTATAGAAGTCAACCAACAAACCGGGCTATATATAACCGTTGCAAATGTATTTGTCTGACAAATATGCTTGGATTTAGGCTTTGAGCTCTAGGTTCAATACTTTTTTGTTTACTAACTTATTATTTTAAAAAAAGCAAATGGTCGAATTTCTTACCGTTTCTTTTCGCTAGCAGCTGCCTTCATAAGCGACTATAGAGATTTATTACCGATATTGACGATTCAAAAGTGTTTTGTGTAAGCCTATTTGGATAAAGCTTCTTTTAAATTGATTTCATTAAAATAATTTGGTAATATTCATGTTTGTTACAGAGTATTCTTTAACAAAACTTTAGACACAAAAGATAACAAATAACATAATGATACAAACAAAACAGTGGATTTAAAACTCAAGCCCTCAGGTATTAAACAATCCAGCAATGCTATCAAGTTAAAGCGCAAACTCTACACTAATACGATTTAAAACGTCCCCCAGTGGAGTGCTACTGTTTATTGAGACCAATAATCCTGGTTTATTGTTCGATAATGGACTCCCGTGGTCCCGAGCCGGCTGTGAATAGTCTGGGGGCTTGCTCGAGTGCTGACTCAAGTGAAATTTGCGTCGGAATTTGCTTATTGATGCTGTAAGCTAGGAAAAAAATAATTATTCCACCTGGTTTGGAAAAAAATAGTAAAGTAAAAAAAATAATTTCATCTCTAATATTATTTTGTACCAATATAATCACTAAAATTTATTACGATATGGCATCAACTGATAATAATTTAATTAGTGTAAAGATAATATGTTATTTTACAATAAAGTAAAATGAAAATTTCTGTTTGCTGGATCATAAAAAATATTATTCCATTGTGGATTGCATAATAATGACCCTAATGGACGAAGACCTTACCAACTAAATCAACAAAAAGAAACAAAAAAGTGGCTAAACGAACAAGAAATAGCATTGTTAAAATGCATATGTATGTATGTATTATGATTAGATCACTAGAATACTACGAAAATGTATACAGAATTTGGTTTATTTTGCGTCACATACCAAAGGTCAAACCGGCTTCCGGTAGCTTTTACTAACTTTTCATTACTATACGATATCACTGTGCAAACAAATCTATAATCTGTCATCAACTTATCACTGAATATCTTCACCTAAATTAATAAACGGTAGCGGTTAGATAGAAAAGATAAATATGACACGCGTCGACAAATTAATAACAACATTGCCAACAACTAGGGAGCTTTATCTTATCTGGCAACACCACGCGTAATTAGATGCGTGAACTTTTTTGTTGATACTAGCAATACTCAAGCAGGAATAGATTTGTATCAATGTAGATTAGCTGCTTAGTATTGCTGTATTAAGCCTTAGGAATACAGAGAATATAGATCCAACTACTGACATCGAAGCATTACATTTAAGTCCTTACATACATACTCATTACAATATTATCAATATGACAACAACCGCAATTTATTTATCGTGTAAAAATCTTATATAACTTAATGTCCATGTTCACAATTTCGACCACGGTAGGATAGCTTCATATATATAATCCATAGGTTTTTTATAACATTAAGAGTAACAATCGAGCACACAGTTCACCTGATGGCAAGTGATTCCCGCGGCCCATGACATCTATATTCATCCATGACAAGGAATCATAATGCAGATGCGTTGTCACCTCTGAGGACTGAGATGGAATGCCTCGTCACCAGTAATAAATGTCACCGGATCCCTGCACTCACCAGACGAAACACGGCAACATTATGGTGCTATTTCACGCTGGTATTATGTGAGGGCGTGGTCCTACCCCGGTCGTGCTGACCCATTCATTCTGCAGCTAGAAACAAACTGCAGTGTATCTCTACCACTGATAATGTTTGATATTCTGTTACAGTTTTTTTCATTAAACGTACGTTAAATTTTAAAGACTGAGCCCTACATTTGTATGGCTATTGGCGATTTGATTTATGATTCAAAATTTTCTCTTCAAATAAAATATCATACTCGGCATAGACAGTAATAAAGATGTTTCGAATCAATGTGTCGGATTTTAAGTACGTATTATTGCATATAGTCAAACATTATGCTAGTCATTATAGACAGTATTTACTTATGTACTTTTTATAATTATTCTAAGATCCTCATACCAGCGATTAGATGATACAAAATTTAATCAAAGACAATTGTAATTACTCAAATCATTTTTAAATCACAAAGTCATAAATTATAAATATATGTCCATATAATAATGTATTACACTGTTTATTTTGTTGTAAAATATTTTTAAATAAACACCTGCTTCATCTCTCATTCCTCCCGGTGTTTAGATAATGCTTGCTTTTTTGTGTGTGTTTTATGCAAAAAAAACAAAATAAAAAGCAAATCTTATAACAATGCATTATTTCTCAATCATTTGTACAGTAATATATATCTGCAACTGATATGGGACAAACCATTAGTTATATTAACATACAAATGCAATATTTTCATTAGGCATCGATCATATCAATGAAACTATAACATCTTAAAAGCAAAACGTTGTACCTTCTAACGTATAAAAGCCAAAAACGAATCATTCCACAACATGGGAGAATGACGAGATGCTACAATTGTATATTATTATTATATTTTACGGAGAATGGCAATAATTCAATGGACGCAAGGCGCGGGATGTCCGGTGCGCGCGGAGCACGTGTCCCTGCTTCCGGTGCCGCCATCTTTGTTCCCCCACTCGCTTGCCGGTTTCCGGGATTCGCTCTCCGCACCGTCACGCAACCCCTTGCTACTTGGGCCGCGAAAATGGCAATAGGCCATTGTTGTAAATAGCAAAGCAAAATTGTATGAGAGATTTGTATTATATGTTTAATTCTGTATTATTGCAATTTTTAAACTTCTTTCTTTTATAAAAACATTTAAATTCGATAAGCTATTTGAACATGTAGAAAGAAAACTAATACACAAAATATTTGTATTATTGTTTATAAAAATATATTTATAAATATAATAAAACGTTTAAATCATCTCATATTGCCACATACACTATCGTATGTATTTCTAATCGTAGATAGAGCCACGCACTAGCTATCAAGAAACTGTAGCAAGAATATATCTGTTTGCTTGTGGGAGGATGTATTGACGAGATACCATAGAACAGTAGCTGTGTTTCGTTTGATGTCTTAAAGAAACCTAATACCTAATGCTACTGACTACAAAGCATAGCGACATGCTACCGAAATCATTTTCAATTCGGATAAACATAGCCGCTGCGTTTTAACATCGTACCTCACGACAGAATTCAAAACTTCATCCTCTTCATCTCGATGGTTGGCAATCCACCGCTGTGCGCTTCACGCGAAATTTCCTGCCACGCACTACTACTCTGTGGAAACAGCTGTCGCCAGCGGTGTTTCCGAACCGTAACGACTTAGGGAGCTAAAAGAAAAGAGCCTACACCATCCTAAAAGGCCAGCAATGCTTTTGCTACTCCTCTGGTGTTGCGGATGTTCATGGGCGGCGGTGATCACTTACCATCAGGTGGGCCGCACGCTCGTTTGCCGCCTATTTTATATAAAAACAAAGATATCGTGGAGAATACCAGAGGAATCACTTACCATCAAAAGAGCTATGTCCTAATTTGTCGCTGTCATTTCATAAAAAATATAAAGTCTAGTTTTTAAACATTCAACAATATATCGCGATTTTCATAGCCACACACAACTCTTTCCTATTCTACACGATTGACCGTACAAAACTGCACTTTAATAATAAACAAAAGGGCTCAAGTTACATTGATAGTATCGGTGGAACATTTAGCAAAACTTTTCCTAAAAGGGCAGTAACAGCTTAGATTCTTGGCAAAAACAGTTTGAAGTACATACACATTTCTGTTAACCTTTAGATAACATTTATAACATTGCTTTTGTACTTAACTTATTGTTTCACGTAAACAACGTGGAAGCTAATATGCGATATTCATTGTAACGAGGATTTGCATAGCTTTCGACAATAGAGGACAACCGAAAAAGTTTAGGTCCCTATACCTAACCTTGGTTGACAAATTGATATCCATTCTTCACTCTGGATCAATCACAGATAGCTAGATCTTCGATAGCAAAGACAGTTGTGCGGACAGGACGCACTCAAATATCGAGCACTTTATAGTGAGAAACTCCAATATAACTAGGTTCTGGGCGCGCGGACCCATATTCCGATAGAGCTATAAGCCGCATAAGCTAAGAGCACTAACATCAACAGAATCTTGAGGTTTTTGCGTTAATTACCTACGATATTTGTAATAATCCGATATCATTGTCAGGCAATGTTCATTATTTAAATGTCTACACTTACATCTTATTCCTTTTTAAAATTGAACACGATTGTCTGTTTGAAGTATAAAACGACATATTGATCTGTATAATACTGGCTGACCCGACGTCGTCCTGTCCAAATTTCAATAAATTTGTTTGTAATCGTGAATTGTGTGAAAAGTATCCATCATTCGAATCTTGAGTTCACACAAAAATCTAATAGAAAATGGATGTTTCAGTTGTTACCGAATTTGCCAATTTTTCAGGGATTTTATTCAATTAATTTTCCATAAAAACCTAACTATTACGATGGACATTTAAAAGAATAACCAAATCGGTCCATCCGTTGTCATGTGATGTGCTTATGTGCTTTGTATTTATATAGATTACTTTTACTGATAATATTACCCTAGAGTTGCTTATATTATTTATAATTTAAATAAAATATTATATATAGATTTAATGAAAAAATGTCATTATAGCGAGCAACTGTATCCAGTTGTGTTAATTCAGCTATCTCTCATACTCAAATCCACCACCCCTTTGTCTACAATGTGACTATCGAAGCTTGATCTAGCATAACTCAAAACATTATTTAATAATTAGCAGCTAAGATCGAAAAGAATAGGAAATATATCAGATCTGGAAGAAGACGTAATACTCGTATATTTAGATGAGGAAAATTAAGTGTCATGACAATTGTCTAATATATATTACAAAATTAAAGGTCATGACGATCATTCCTATGGTTCTATTTGGGCCATTCTGATCACACTGAAATTTCTGCTAACGGAAGGATACATTTTGAAGCGTCATTCCCCTACAGGTTAGGGTATGGTCTGAGAAATCCGTAAGTTCGAATCAAAGTCGTAGAAGTGAAAGAATGTGTAGGTTTGAAACCACTCGATCGTGAACCGTCTCCTAGCACAAGCATTTAAAACTCAGTTGGAATGGTTAACCGGAATGTTCTGAAATATTAATAGTACAGATAGCATTTTTTTTAAAAAAAAGGAAATAAGTATAGTTTATTGACTGCATTTATGAGACCTAAATGTATTTAGATAAGGAACTACCATTTCGATGTCTTTATCAGTATGGTATTAATAGTTGTAAAGCATCGCCGCAGTAAATTTCTTAAACATCAAGGATCGGAGCGACATCACGCTTTTGTAAAACAATGTCGCAAGTAGATAATGAAATTCCTGATTATAATAGTTCAAATTATTTCTCTTATTAACGAGTATTACTTTTCGGCGTAGACATTCTCCAGTCTTTTTCGAAATTTCGAAATTTCTTCTCTTTTTCTAGTTTTTTTTTTATATAGAATGGGTGGCAAACGAGCAGGCCACTCACCTGATAATAAGTGATTACCACCGCCCATGGACATCCGATACACCAGAAGAGTTGCAGATGCGCTACCACCCTTTAAGATAGGTAAGCTTTCTCTCTTTTTCTTAGTATCATATATCACTATAGTTAAATTACCAAAAAGTTATCACGATAGAAAACACTTACCTATTGATACTAGATACGGAAGGTACATTATCCTGACTGCAAATGCCTTCACTGAGGAGCCGGTCTCTGATCTCCCATGCGAACATCGTAGGGTTCTCTCTCTTGTACGCTGCGATGGCATCCACCACTGGTGGCGTCGCGACCTTTGGCTTGGATCCGCCTATGACGCCGGCTTTAAAGCTCCCCGTCTCGTAGTACCTGTAATAGAAGTTCTTTCTTTAAAATGTAAAAACAGTGACTCAAACAGTAGAATATTAGTGTCAAGTACTGGTCAATCTTAGGTAGTAATCCATTTGCATCTTGATTGTGCCCATAGAGTATTAAAATTTAGACGGTTTCATAAAATATAGTGACTCAACAGTAGAACAGTAGACCCAAGTACCGGTCAATCTTAGGTGATAATCCGGTGGCATCTTGATTGTGCGCTTGGAGTATTAAAATCAAGACGGTTTCATAAAATAAAGTGACTCAACAGTAAAACAGTAGACCCAGATACCGGTCAATCTTAGGTGGTAATCCGGTTGCATCTTGATTGTACGTAGACTATTTTTTCGATTAATAGAATTAGTATAATGATGCGCATTATTAATATATAGTGAACTGAATACTTAACCTATCCGACTTTAGTATCTGAAACTAACTTAAGAAGGGCTATCTAGCGAGGAACGAATGAAAAGAGACTTGATGTAAGAGATGATGTAGAATATAAACCATGTCCGAGGTCATCAGGAAATTGTATATATAAATAGTTTTTTTCCCAATTTTGTTATTTCAAAGGTTGTTTGGAAGATATTGATTATAGCAATAAGTAAATTTTGCATATTTTTTAATATATTTTGCTAATTTTCTTTGGATTCTGAGTGTTCAATTAAAGTTATTCTCTCTATCTTGGGGCAAGAGGCATGGACCATGGACTCATTAGATATTAATAACTAATCGGAGTGTAATTAAAGGTAGTGCCGTAGTACGACGTTTTTGTTCTTCGAAATGTAAAAATGAATTAGCGAAAACAACGAAATTTCGCTAAGCGAAAAATCACGACCTTACGGCGGAGCGATGATCGCTCCGTATATTCCCAAATCAACCATACACGTACCCTAGTACAATGCACTCACGCCCCATCTCATGGGACGTGGTATTAGGTACGACGAAAATTAAATTCGGCCGGCTCAATAAAATAATGGGACTGTATTATGACAATTTGATTAGTACTGCCCACCCTACCCTTTCGTTTAAAGTGCACCCGTTTGTTTTTGTGATTTATTGTTGATGTCGTTGTTTCTGATTTGATTTTACTTTTGGAGATGCTTGGACGTTTAGATAAATACTTTTTTCACGCACATTATTTTTAAGTCGAAATTTCATAAGTGTTATTGGTGATTAAGGAACGGAGAGAAAGATTCTTGTAGGCAACGTTATATTGACCATCGCAATTTAAGACGACCCACCACGATCTAAGCAAATCTACAATAAGTCAATAGGTGCAGGTGACCCAGGATCATGCTCCGTGGCAGTTTGTGGGGGAGGATATGCTCAGCAGTGGATTAGTGAAGGGCTGATGTTGAACGAACAGATATTTAAGTAAACAGATAATAAATATCCTTCAAACTTCAATGACAGACATTGTTACTCATTGCGTCTTGCACGTGGAAACGAGACGTCGTCTAACAATCCTGGCTGGATTTGAAGAGGTAGATCTATGCTGTATCTTTTTTTAGCAGCAGCATGGATGTATTGGCTCGACTGGCGAAGGACTAAACCTTCATAGAATATTAGCTTGAAATAGGAGCATAAGACTGTCACGTGTATCGTAACTATACATTCCATCTTCTTACCTCAGCAGTGACGACGCTTGTACATCTTGAATCTTTGCTATGATGAATATAAATGTTTACCGGATGTCATCAGGTTAACTGTGTGCCCATTTGTCATTCTTACTTTAACAGAAAATTGGTAACTTACGCGTGAATTATGGCCAATATTCAAAACATGACAGATAATATTTTGTTGGAAACAACAAATACCCTTGCAGTGTCATTGACTGAGTGTATTAGGGACAACTCCAATCCCGCGGGGCCCACCGGGACCGGGCCCTGGGATTGCAATGTCTCTTTGATAATAATAGATTGTCTACATTAGCACTTGTAAGTAGATAATATGAATGATTTTAATAAATTTGTTAACAGTGTTCCTACTAACAGTAAAATTTTATTTATTTATTAAGATGGAAACATCATATTTACTCCAATGAAAGGTGAGTACAGCACGAGCTATATAAGTTCTTATCATTATGAAAATAGAAATTAAAAGAAAACCAGGAAGATTACTGTATTCTGACAATCAGTAAAATAACAACATACAAAGTTTAAAAAAAGATAATTCTGACAGGTAATCTTAGTAATAAAAGAAAATATCTTATATCAATAAATTATGTATCATACATTGATAAAATGCATTTAAAGAAATTTGTCATATTGATGGAATAATTAAATATATTTGATATTGAAGGCTTATTTATTTTATTTTCATGGCTCTTAAACTAGCTAATGTGATTTTAAAACAGCGCAACAAATCAAAATGTAATAAATATTTGATTATTTTTCACTTTATTGTAATATCTTAAAATATAAAGCGCAACGATCGTAAGTTATCTTAATTAGCATTTTCTACCAGTCACAGCCCACGTGATGCCGAAAACTCGATCGCATGCTAAACACAAATAATAGTTATTTTGAAATGGAAAACTATATAATTAAACATAGTTACAGTAATGCGAATGCGTTAGTGCCAAAATAGAGCAACGACCTACGCAACTTTGTCGGAAGTCGAGGGATGCAAGTGGGACCTCAGGGTCTGCTTTGGGGCTGTTGCCTCCCATACTACTTCTGCTACTGCCTGATGCCTATCTTCAGTAGTGAACTATGAACAGGCTGGATTTGATGAGGATGACACAGATATACGGAAAAAAATACATAATAGTATAGATATAATAAAACAGAGGAAATAATCACGGACATAACATGTCGACCGCCTTAAGGAAGTAACCACGAACGAAGAACGTAGCTTTTTGTAAATTCATTTATTTGGGAGCTTTTCTTATATAGTACGAGTCCCAGAAGCTAGTAGTAGAGAGTATTTAAAAGATATAAGAAAGCTGGAATGATACTCTGGAACGTGAAGAAGGGCCCTGTCATGGGTTAAAGAAAGACTCACTTGATGGTAAGTTATAAAACTGAAGCGTCAATAGACTAATTGTTTGGGATACGGTCTACAAAACTTAAGGTCGTAGGTTCGAATCCACCATTCGTCTATAGTCGTGAACCATCACTTGCTACTAGCGTGTAAGCTTAGTTGGAGTGGTTAACCGGAATGTTTGTGCACTTTTAATTAAAAAAATCCTTTTTTCAAGGCTCCTGAATCCCACATATCTACCCCTTATCGAGGAATAAATATAATGCACTTTTGTCACCCATAAAGCGTCATTAGCCGTAATATATTCTCTATTTTTATATATTTATTTTTTATATTGATATTTAGTAAAAGTGACTTTTCCTGTTGTTTTATTGTGCTCGTGTATGGCTACGGTGTAGCTCTATCATTTACATAAAATGAAAAAAAACAAACTATGTTAGTCATGGAAATCATTAAAAGCTTATAATCGTGATTGAAATTTCAAACAACTCCTCTAATAGCATCTAGCGCCATTTCTCGCTTTAAGTGCGTAAACCAAAAGAGGCTAAACAAGATTACGCGGATAAAAACAATAATCGTACCGGACCGCACTTAAGTAATTTGGTACGGGGCGTTAGGGCGCGCGCACACTGTGTTTTGTGGATTTATTCACAAACGCCATCGAGATAAGTCAATTATAAGTGTGATCGCACCCTGAATGAGCGGGTGAGATGTACTGCCGTGTAGATAAGTGTGTTTATTTATATAAGACATTACATAATTATGGCAATTTTTTTTCCGTAGTAGCGCCACATCGCAGTTATAGTTTTTTTTTAAATATAATATTTTTAAGTCTAATATATCATAGAGAATTTCTTTTAAATCGTTCTTTGAGTGTAATATAACTAGTGTGTTTCCTTATTCTTAGCCAAGTGTTTCGAACCGATGCGACTAAAGGACCTTCAAGAAAAGATCTTAGATCTTAGAAGAGCTAATGATTAGAACTACTCATCACGTCACCAATTTCGTTGGCAACTCCTTTCCGTTCACCATTCACGCTACACGTCTCTGGAATTCCTTGCCCGAAGATATAAGAAGAGAATCGAATAGGCTCTCTTTTAAATGTATATATTTTTACTTTTATAGTATGTATGGTATGTTAATTTTTTTTTCAGAAGATTTATTTATAATTCATTATTATAATATATATTTTACTTTTATAGTATGTATGGTATGTTAATTTTTTTTTCAGAAGATTTATTTATAATTCATTATTATAATATATATTTTTTTTTATTTCTAACTTTTTTTTGCAACGTATGTACTACACCTACCATAATGTCTCTCTACGCTTAACTGTAAGAGAATGCCTTAAGGCATAGCCGCCCTTTGTATCCCTTTTTGTAAGGTGTGACCATAAATAAATAAATAAATCATGTCCCAGAAAACATTTTCAAGCGACTGTACGCTCGAGCTTTCGAACAAGGGTGCTCATGTTCAGGGGTCCCTGGGGAGCACCGCTGACATTATCGTAATGTTGGCGGGCGGAGGGTTCTGTATACGTTTTTTAGGGTTGCTTAATGCGAATTTTTGAATATGCTCTTTTGTTGTTCCTTTAAAACGCTGTTCTTTTTTGGCTACGCAAAATTGACTCGTATCCTTATATGGCTGACTGGGAACGAAAGAAAAACAAAGAATGCGATGTCCGATTGTCTTTAGATATACTGTATATACTGTACATGCAAAAAAAATAACATGTAAGACAATACGATATTTCTTTTTATATAGAATAGATGGCAAACGAGCAAGCAGCTCACTTGTGTGTCAAGTGATTACTGGCGAGCATAGACTTCCGCAACAACAGGGGAGTCGCAGATATGTTCACTAGAGGAACTTGAATAAATCGATCGATAGTCTCAAAAAGAGATAAATAAAGCTATATAAATTCATAACTCAAAGCTCATGAGGAATATAACTGAGGTTGGTAGTAAAATACGCCCTTAAATATATATTTGATATACCTATATATATATTTGAGATATAATATGACACAACATAGAGCTTCAACCTTCACCAATTTAATAGAGATAATGTGACACAGTATAGCATAGTCCCGGCGTCACCAATCAAGAGCAATTTGTCGCCGAAAGATCGTCGTATAGCAATTTGTTCAGTATTGAATATCGGACATATTGGCGATCAAGATAGCGTCGGCCGGGATAGGGCGCCCGGGCTTGTTCGACAAGCACGGCTTCCAGTGGCTTAGTGACGTAATCTGGCTAAGCCTTTTATATTTTCTTACAATGCAATATAATTGCCTTGAATAATTATTAATTAAATTATATATATAAAGTAAATCCATTGAACTTTTGGAATATATGTAGTGTTAATAAATCCGAAAATCCCCTTGAAATTAAATTTATTTTTCAGAAACACCAAATACAGTAAACAAGACTATTAAGTTATAAAACATCTAAACATCTAATCGCCGTCCCACGCAAAATTACAACCCCCCTCCCCCATCCATACGTTCTTCTATCTCACAACACCTCGTTCCCGTTCATTAGCATCACTTTACCTTCATAAGCTAAAGTGATGCTAATGAACGGGAACGACTGAGAGACTCGGCGGAAGGCAGCTGCTTGCGAGAAGAAACGGCAAGAAACTCCACTAGTTGCTGTTTTTTTAATATTAAGTTACAAAAAGGCCAATAGGGGAAGACCACGTCCAGAGTCCTGGTGTTAAATAACACCTTAACGCTGCTGGGTTTCGTATGGTGAGTTGGGTTAACCGACTACAGATAAAGAGGCATTCAGTGTCTGTCATACCCCTGATTATCGCATTTACATCTTGAATCTTTGTTAAACATGAACGTAGATGACATGGACCGCTGTCGTTGCCTACCACCAGATGAACTATATTTTTGGTTTTCATTCTTAATATTATGAATAGCCTCTATAGTCTAATAGATTAGCATACCCTATGTACTCACGACCATATGTACTGCGAAACTAAAGGTCGTCTTTTATTTTTTACATGGGAAAACTACGCCTATCCACCACTGTGGGGGAAAGGATGGGTTATGTCGAACTCGCACCGACTAAAAGCCCATGGTCGTTCATCCTTCGTCGAGTATTGCGGGGTCACAGGAGCGCTTTTACACACATCTGCGACCCCGCCTGCGAAGGCCGCCCCGTAACCATCTCCTAACAGCACAAGCATTTAATCTTAGTTGGAGTAGTTAACCGTAAAGTTAGTAATGTTAATAGCTCTGTTAGAATTATTTTAGAAACGAAAAAAAAATGAATAAACCCCTAATTTTACAGTATATGACCAATCAGTAGACGAACTACAGTTGAAACTGCAACAGTGTATAAAATTTCCGTGTAGAACTAATAAAACAAACCTAAATATAACACAAATGAAAGTAGTACGTTCGGTCCTGCATCCGTATATAATAATTAGTTCATTTTTTTTTCTGTCTGTACGTCGGCAGGCAGAAAGCGTGACGATGGCCACACTTCCGTTTGTACCGGCAGCTAGCAACACTAGGGAAATGTACAACGGACTTTAAACCTTATTTATATCTAAATAAGAGCTATAATTATGTTCTCTTTTGTATAATATGCACTGAGATCTATGTTACTAGCACCTGATATAGAAATGTTTGAATGTTAAACATTTGATTAAAACTAAATTAATTACAGTTGTGTACCACTCATCCCAGTTTAAGTTTTATTTCATGGTATCGTAATTTTATTTTACATCTAGATAGAAATTTTAGATCCAAATAAATTCATATAAAAGCGATGTGCAACGGGTAGTTTGAATTTTAATTTTAATATTTAATAAGTTACGAATTATTTGATGTTGATTACATTGAAAAAAAATAGTTTAATCCCGCCTAAGGCTACTGAAATTGGGGACAAACATTTGTGTTCTGATATTTCTGAAGAAGAAGAGGCAGAGTCGCAGAGAAATCTGAGATGAAAGGTGAAATAAATTTATAAATCAGTTTTTTTAATAAACGTTCATAAAATAGTAAAATTTTGTACTATATTATGATATATATTTTATAGTAAGACATCTACATGTGTATATATTATTTTTCTCACCGCGGCACGGGTTGGTTCGTAAAGAATTCCGATTGCGGTACAGTGGGCTCTTTCTTACATAGACTGTAATTTAGCAAAATAAATATTAAATAAATAAATGGTACAATAGACGAAAACTACTATATATGTATTTCCGTTTCTTTACAAGACCTTTTTTTTAATTGAAAAAATAATATCTCCAACATCGGGGCTAAAAATAATAATCTGCGTCTGTCGTACAATTTTTCTAATTTTATATCATTCTGCATAATTTTTGTGAGTAGGTTAACTAAAGTGTGTCCACCTTTCATAAATAGTTAGATGATATCTACAGTAAAGAACAGACTAAACTCGAAATATAGCCAAGTGAAGGACGCACAAATAAATTGAAAAGCAATACCGAGTGTTTCTATTCAGAGAACCGATGTCCGCTGGCTAGTCCCGTGGGAGTAGTGTTGGGCAAAGCGAGCCCGGGAATGGGCACGAGATAACGGGATTATCACAACATCTAGATTCTTTGTCAGTTGTTTGAGTGGAGTAATCAAATCAGAATCAATAAAGCACTCGCAATGGAATCTTGCAGTCGTTTTACGATAGATAATTAAAGAATTTGACACGATTGAAACGATTCTGTACGAAATAAGTATTTTAACTTCTGTCAAAAGGAAGTGGAAGCAGCAGACTCGTAAATTCATCATCGGAAACAGTATTTCCGGTCTAGGGTTCAATTGTCAGTTCTCTAAAAAAAATATTAATTTGTTGGATTTCTGATCTGAGTGTGTTGCATGTTTTATTATGTCTTAGACAATGTATCTGAACCTTCCTAAAATCTTATTGCAGATGCATTTCTTTGAATATCTCTCTGTGTATGTCACAACAACTTAATACATAATAAATAATTAAATATCACATAATACAGACTTTAAATATATAATGCAAATAGATAATACAAGTTATTTCAAATAAATAATTTAATAGCAATTTCAGATCATTTTCCTTGTGTTATCATGAATCAGTCTTTTAAAAATAATTTTTACTTATTATAATTATTTTATTATATTTTTAGTAATATCGATATAAAAATATCCCCATATCGAGCGCTTAATGGTACAACACTATTGGGTCCAGTTTCAATTTAAAACAGACAATGGCCACTGTCCGAGCGAAGATCGCACTCCCATTCATATCGTTGTATATTTATATTTATGTTATATAATATACATCTGTTTTAGTTTGTCTGTTTGTCCCATTTTTTTTATTACATTTAGTGTGACAAACGAGCACACGGTTCACCTGATGGCAAGTGATTCCTGCGGCAAATAAAATCTAAATTTATCCCCGATAATTAATCATAATGCTGATACGTTGTCACCCTTGAGGACTGAGATGGAATGCTTCGTTACCGGTTCTGGATATAGGTCTCGAAACACAGCAGCATTATGGTGGTATTTTACGCTGGTACTCTGTGAGGTCATGATCCTTTTCCGGTCGAGCTGATCCATTCATACAGCGGCTGGAAACAAACTGCAGCGTACCTCTTCACTCTACTAGGGATAAAACATTATCACACGTCAATACCATTTGGAGGTGTTAGATTAACATGTGTTTTACTTCTACATCTACACTTTTATTAGAGTAAAAAAAAAACTTTTTTTTTTAACAAAAATAATTTTACGGTTTTATTGCGTTTATTTAACTTTTTAATTGCCGACGTCACTGGGGACTGAGATGTGACTGTGTTACAGTTATCCCGCGCTACTGTAAATATATATTTTCCAATCTATGTTTCCGTGTATAAATACGGAATTAAAATATTAAAATAAATTCGACGAAATAAAAATTGTTTCATGTTATATGTATACATATACACGTAGATATAAGAAATCGTTTTAGTACATAATATATAGTTTTAATGTTGAATATATAAAATAAAAAATAAACTTTTCTTATTTTATATTTATATACAATCTGTGAAATACAAGCAAGCAACCTGGTGGTAAGTGATCACCGCTGCTCATGGACATGCGCAACTAGAGGAGTTTCAAATGCATTGCCGGCCTTTAAGAAAGGTGTAGACTCTGTGCTTGAAGGTCCCTAAGTTGTAACAAGCTGGCTAACCACTCCAACTACGCTTCAAATGCTTATGATCAGAGATAGTCCAAGACAATAATGAAATGGTGGATTCGAATATACGACCTTAAATTTCTCAGACCGTATCCTAAACCATTACGCATTGACGCTTCAGTTTTCCGTTTCATTCATATCAAGTTAGTTCAAGGTATTATTGTGTCATATTTATTCCATCGTACTTATTAACAGATCTTTAACTTATTAGCGGGTCATTATGTAGACAAATCGCTCTCAGTGAGCGAACAAACCTCAAAACAATTTAATCTCGTTTGTGGTTAACCGAGTCCTAACTGAGCTGAGACTTAATCTTAAACTTAATGGATTAGTTGATACACTCATATATACTTAATGAAACTTAAAACTACTCGCTACTAAACTTTACTAAAATGGAACTAAGTAGAAATTATAGGGTTATTTCAGGCAATGACTCTAGCTGAAGTTTCGCTATCTTGTGGTCCTTAATTTCATTTCCTGCCATAGTTAATGAGTTTGAGTTTTCCGATCCTTACGCATAAAAAATACTGAGAGGTTTTTTAAATTTAATTAAGGCTTTTTACAATCGTCAGGCCACGCCTTCACAGAATACCAGCGTAAAGACCTTTATTAGTAGTAACGAGGCATTCCATCTCAGATCTCAAAAGTGACAACGCATCTGCATTATGATTCCTTGTCAAGGATGAATGTAGATTTTTTTTTATACTTTCTAAGCAAGTGCTTGACCACGATCCCACCTGATGTTAAGTGGAAATGCAGTCCTGGATGGTAAGGCGCACTAGCTCAGTAAATAATAATAGACGTCATGGGCCGCAGGAATAACTTGCCATCAGGTGAACTGTGTGCTCGTTTTTTACTCTCAATGTTATAGCTTTACTTTTCTAATATAGCTTTGCCTATATCCTAGATTTTAACAGTGATTGAGCCACATTATAGTTAGTTTCGAGTTTCAGCATGAACCCTCGCATAATACCAGCGTTTACCTATGTTTCGAATGGTGGGATGCGAAGACCCTTATTACTATATCATATAAGTCTTGAAGGGCGACGACGCATCTACATTATGATTCCTTGTCGAGTATAATTGTTGGTATCATGGGTCGCAGGAATCATTAACAGGGCTTAGAAAGCTTACTTATTTATAAAATATTAAATAGAATTTAATAAAAATCCTAGATAGCAACTGACTAGTTGCAAGAGTACTACGACTGTACAAGGCTGAACAATTTTTTTTCTATTGTAATTACCTACAAGCACTGTCTCTCTCTTATATCTCTTATATGAGGGAGAAAAAAAATACAATTATAAGCACATTTTACCAAAAATATACCGTACTCAAAGTAAATTGTACCATAGAGTTACGAGTGACGTGAATTACTTGTGCAAAGATAAAAATAGAGCGTTTTACTTCAGGGCTACCGACATTGGCAAAAGAGATTTTTTTTATTGATGTAGGCGAAAGACATGTCGTTGGATCCAGACTAATGTTGGACAGATTATGACGATGAAATTAAAATACGTGAATATATACTAAACATATTTTGTGTTATTTTGCATAAATACTTTTTATATTGTTCTAGCCAAATATGTGAAAATATATTCATATATCTAGCAAAAATTATGTTGCATTATCAAAAATTAATAAACTAATAATTAAATACAAGTCCTCATTTAAAATAACAATATCATAATAAAAATAAATAGTTAAAAAGGTTTTCATATATTTATACTGAACAAATTATTGCACTGTAAAATAAAAAATAACAAGATAAACTAGGGCACAGTTTAACACAACTGGCAACCCTGACAACTAAAGCCAAGAACAATAGCAAATGACATAAGTGTGATGCGCGGCGGATGCGAGATCGCAAAGTGTGCGCACGCGCCGCTTTGGTCATGATGCGGAACGTACGTACACACGCACCGTGTCTATGTGGGTGTCCATGCCCATAGGGAATAGTGCGCACTTAGATTTCTTGTAAAAATTGGAGACTATTACGGAGCGAAAAGAAAACAAAATTGCCATAAAATTCGTACACGATATATCTATGTATATATATATATATATATATATATATATATATATATATTTATATCTATACACATAATATATATTTATAATATTAGGGGTAACATACAAGCACGTTATCCTTATCATAAGAGGTAGAAAGCAGCCCGTGACATAACAAAGTCTAAGGCCTAAGACGAAATTTCTCGTCACCTGTAATTGGGTCCCCGAAATCCTACGCCCGTCATATGGTAGCATTGTTATATTCCTATTTCACGCTGGTATTATGTAAGGGCGTGATCGTTCCCGGTCGAGCCGACCCATTTGATATTGCATCTAGAAACGAGCTGCCACGTAGCTTTGCCTGATTAAAATCTAGTTACAATTCTATGTTGTCCGAAGCACAATTTAGTTGGAACATACAAGTAGAGATGTGACAAACGAGCCCACTATTCACCTGATGAGATAAGTGAGATCCGCACTCACTAATACCCACATTCACCCTTGATATGGAATGATAATGCAGATGCGGTATAACCCCTGAACACTAAGCTTGAATGTTATTATCAGGAAGACACCGTCATCGTTATACAAAAAAAATATTAGTGTACGTGGCAAACAAGCACCTGATGGCAAGTGATCACCGCTGCCAATGAATCCAGACACAACATAAGAGGAGTCGCAGATGCACTGCTGGTCTTTAAGAAAGGAGGCCCTGTTCTTGAAAGTCTCTTAGTCGTATCAGTTGGGAAATATGCTGGGGACAGCTGATTTTACAGAATATTTGCAGAAAAATTGACATAAAGCACACAGTGATGGATTGCCAATCGTCGAGATGATGAACTTAAATTCTGTCAGTGTGTGATGAACAATGTTTAATCTTCCTCATAACCACATGGTAAATTCGGTTAAAAATTAAAGAGATGCTACATCTGGCAGTGGAATCAAGCCGATCTGAAAACGACCGGTATTAAAAGTTAAGTTATATTTTTATTCTAGTAACTTACCTTGATAGTATCTTCGAGACGCAGCCGTGCGACACTCTGAGTTGTCGACTGATGTCGCAAGGTCTTACACCGCTGTGGGCCAGCTCCACTATCCGCTGCCGGACCACGTCGGGCAACGGCCTGCCATTGACAAAAACACCTCCCAGCTGATTCACTCCGCCGTGACCTGGAGAGGAGAGTTCTTTTTAAAGTTTTGATATCATAGTGTAACTTTTTAAAAACAGAAATAGCGTAAACGACACAAAATAAGATAAAAAGCTAAATGCAAAAAAAAAAAATTTTTTTTTAATTTAAATATTTTGAAAGAACGGCTTAGGATAGGGCCTGACAGATATGCAACTTAACGCCGTAAGTTGGACTTTAGGATTTCTAAATAAGCTTAAATGCTGCTTTAGCTTATTTGGAGTGGATAATGGAATGTCAGTAACGATGTCATTGCTAGAGTTATTTAAAAAAAATCGTTGCACAAGAAAGATCATCGTCTATAGAATAAACGTAGGGCTGATGAAAATGATAAATAACTATAAAAAAAATCCATGAATAACACACAGCCTCCACCTAGATTCTGTTGACTTCCACAAGTCGTCTCAACTCATGGGTGTTACTAACACCCATTTCAACGTTCGCACTTTGATGAGTATTTTATGTTGAAGAGCTTTTTAGTTATTTTGATATTAGCGCGATCAAGTGAAAAGCACGTTTCATCTGACGGTACAATAGATTATGATTCTTTTAAAAAAAACACGTGAATAATCTTTAAAAGATGCTTTGTGTTTAATTTTTGTTATAATTTAATTTTAATTATTACCTCTTTAATTAAAATTGTATATACCAAAAGTATTTTTTTATCATAAATACATATTAACACTGAGCAAGCAAATAGTACGTAATTAATGATCCGTGTTGTACGGCCATGAACCGGGTATCGACCGGGCACCCGGGTGAAACCGGGCGTGCCGGCGCGCAGCCGAGCAAAACCGGTCGCGATCGATGCCCGTGCGACGGCTTGTTGACAAAACGTAAAACGTAATCAGATTAGAAATTTGTATCAGTACGCAACCGGTCAAGTTTAAATGCAAATTGTTTTTTTTTCGGGTATTTGAAACCTGGTCTGGACCAGAATTTTATTTATTTTTTATTTAAGTTTTATATACAGTTTGTGTAAAGACGGACTTAATGCCTTAGGCATTCTCTACCAGTCAACCTTAGGGTAATGCAGAGATGAATGAGATGGGTGTATACCTTCATTTTTTTTGTTATATTTTTACATTTTTTCCAACCAGAGAATATGTTATCTACCTAAATGAAAATAATTGATGTATTTATATCACAAAAATATTTGTGTTTTAAATACTTCAGAGGTAGAACGACGTCGCGATATCTATTTTGCTGCAGAATGAATAGGTCGCGTATTGACCGGGAATGCACTCTTGGGACCCAATTGCAGGTAACGAAACATTCCATCTCAATCCTCAAGGATGACAAAGTGTATCTTGAATCTTTGTTGAGGATGAATGTAGACGTTAGAGCGCAGTTATCACTTAACATGATGAACTGTGGGCTCGTTTGATAACCCCTAATATTATTAAAAAAACAAAAGACAAACGTGGAGACTCTATTAGCATAATTTGTATGATGGCTTTTTCATTAATAGGGACAGCCTAAAGGGACGTTCATCCATCGTTACTACCCCTAGGGATGTCTCAAAATTCTTCTTGAATACTTTCCATATAATTAAATATTGAGTCACAAGGACTTTCTGCGAATTTAAAGATCATAGGTATGACCCGCTATCAAATGTTGTGAGAAATCATCTCCTGGCTCATCTAAATTAACGGAAGTGTTAGAGTTGTATTATATATTATATTATATTATTATATTATTATCATATTATATTGTTTCTTTTTTTATGTTTTTAACTAGTTAAACATGTGTAAACATGTGCTTAGTAAATGACTTTTCACTCACATCTAAATATTCCAAATGTAAAAACCAGTTACTTTTACATGTCTATTCAGAAACGTGGTGGTATATGAAATCAAAACAAACACCCGGTTATACCCGGTCGTATCGATTCACCCGGGCAGGCGGGGCGTGACCGATCGATGTAGTCGTCACGCCTCGTGCTCCCCCCACCCGGGTATGCCCGGCACTGGCGTGAAAGTGTTTCTTAAAGGTCTGCGCGTAAGATATCCGTGTTACGTGTTATATTTTTAAAAGGAAGTCTGGGAATGGCATTAAAAATAGATTGATATATGTGAAAGGAATTTTAAGGAAGTTAATTTAAACAAATGATTATTTTAATCACATCACATCTACTCCATAGTCCACTAAACAAACTTTATAGTAATCTATAGCCCCGAGTCCGATCTATAGCCCCGAGTCCGATCGATAGTCCGAGGTTGCCACTCAAAAACCTTTCTTCTCCATCAGTGATTGGTTCTACGTGCTATATCGCTAGCCATTTCTTCAGCTTGCTGATCTTTTGCTCGCTATGTCCTTGAAATAAGATACATAATACGTCGAAGATTACGATCGTTAATGATCATTATGTCATATTAATAATTTAGGTTGTGGATCTCAACTTCCGCAACATATCCTGGTTGTTGTTATCAAAGGATTTGAAGTAAACTTCGATATTTCTGAGGATATTTAGGATAGTGAACGATAGTCCAACACCAGGCCTGCTGGAAGAGATTTTTTATTGTAAAATAAACTGCCCCTTTGTACATACTTTTCTTATATTATTATCCATATATAATTACTTTGTGTACATAAACGTTAAATAAATAACGTATCACTTTGATAATTGCAAAAAATGGAATATTAAGCAGCTACATTCCAAAAGTTACTTATGGTTATGGCTATATACTTATCAAGTAATCTTAATTATTAATAACCTAAGAATTTTTGTTATGAAATTAAGAGTAATAAATGATCACTCAGTTCACCTGATGGTAGGTGATGACTGCGTCCCATACATACGCAACACCCATCGTCAACAAAGATTCAAGACATACCTACGTTTTCATCTCAGGACAGATGTAGAAAGTCTTGATGTTGGAGTTACTGGTACTGCAGGTTTATCTCTGTCCAGGAGTTTGGTGTTTATGGTTCGCGGTCATCACATACCAACAGGTGAATTTTTGAATTAAACGTTAAAGTACCGGCGAAGGAGTGGCGCTACCACCACTTCCTTCTTTCTTTTAAAAATGTAACTCTACAGCTACGGTGTTGTTGGTTTCTAGATACAAAATGAATATATCGACTCGACTGAGAAACTCCCTCACAGAATACCAGCGCAACCAAGCTAAACGTCGCTGTGTTTCGCACCCAGTGTAGGAATCAAGGTTCCCCAACTAGGGGTAAAGGAGCATTACGTCTTGTTCCTCAGGGTTGACATTATTGAATCTTTCTTGATGATGGATGATGAGGTTTTGGATATTATGTGCAATCTACACTTACCACCAGATCAACCAATGCTCGTTTGTAATCTATATATTTTAAAAAATAACATAAGAAAATGTCGCCGTTGTCGAAACCTTCCAATAAAATATACTAATTCAATATAATAAAATATACGTAATATATAAATATACGTTACTATAATAAAAAAAACTTTAATATCTACAAATTGTTTTGTAAAATACTCCAAATAAAGCATTAAGACAAACGACAGCGTTAATATATGCGACAAACAACAGTTCTAAGCCACCCCCAGAGGGCAGCACTAGTTATAACTAAAGCGTCCCCGTTACGTCCAGTAATTAAGTGTAATGGCGGACAAGATGGCGCGCCGGAAGTTGGGAGCGCGGGAAACTCTCGGCTTCCACTCGGCAGGTGTCGTCGCCATAGTGTTCTCTTGTTTCGTCTAAGGGCTCTTACACACTGACCGAATGAAATGTCTTGATTTTTTTTAATTATTTGCAGTTTTAATCGAGTATAGTTTACATGAGTGATGGTTGCATATCATAATACCTACATCAATCCTAAACAAAAACACAGGATTTATTAATTATTATATTGAGAGTAACAAACTCACACATAGTTCACCTGACTGCAAGTAATCCCTGCGGCCCGTGACATCTACATTCATCCTTGACAGGGAATCATAATGCAGATGCGTTGTCACACTGGAGGACTGAGGTTTAATGCTTCGTCACCAGTAATAAAGGTCTCCGGATCCATACACTCACCAGACGACATACGTTACAAGAATGCACCTCATACTGAAACACAGTGTATAAACATAGTATTCATTTGACACCCCTCCTTCCGCTTAGACTACGCCTATGACAACAAGTCGATGTCGACACACTTTAAAGCTAAAAAGTAGATATCTTATATTCAGTAAAGTCGGCCACCCCTGTAAATGAAAATGAAAAACAAAATATGTGGACCATTTCAAATTAGTCCACTGGATTGACTTTTTATCGAGAATAGTTTCAGCTAACATCATAACATATATACTACTGCTAGTTTATAACGGCGGCGTTGCTCTACCACCAATGTTCCATAAATCTTAAGTACCGTAAATCCGACTGTTCGCCTCTTCTCTAGTAAGAGCATAATCCGGTCCGCAAGCCTTGAAATATATACATACATTACTTCACTTATTTACTGGACATGCAAGTTTTATCGCGATGTTTTCCTTCGCCGCCGAGTGCGTGGTGAATTTGCGTTTATCAGTTTGGTTATTAACATCGATGAACCACGGATCGAACTCGATTTAATAATTTACCGTGGAATTCAAAGCCTAGCGCTAGGACACTAAACGACCACTATAATTACAATAAATCTAAAATAAAAGTACGTAAATCTTAAATCTAGATAATTATTTAAAAAAGACTACTAAATTCTTATTACTTAATTAAAAATATACTTCTCGTAAAGCGTTTAAATATTTTTAACATTTATTATTCTTAGTATCGACATTATGATGACCTTATCGAGTTACGATTGTTTGTGCTTATTTTTTTTTATTGAGTGTCGCAAACGAGCACAGCTCACCTCATGGTGATGTGATTCCTGCAACCCAAGACATCTACATTGATCCTCGACAAGGAATCATAATGCAGATGCGTTGTCACCCTCGAGGACTGAGATGGAATGCTTCGTCACTAGTAATAAAGGTCTCCAGATCCCTACACTCACCAAACGAAACACAGCAGCGTTATGCTGCTATTTTACGCTAGTATTCTGAGTGGGCGTGGTCTTACCCCGGTCGAGCTGACCCATTCATTCTACAGCTATAAACAAACTGCAGTATGGCTTAACGTTATCAGTTGAACCGTACACGGGTTTTTCATATTTCTTTACACACGAGTTGTATTACCATTAAAACATATTCTTAAGAATTGAATTTGTAAGCGGTGCTTTATTCCTTCTCATCAAGTCTGAAGTAACTCTTAGAACCGTGTGTAATGTCTAGTCCTCCGAGTTTAATGAGGTGAGTCGTATAATACAAATTTTCGTAGATTCTTCCTTATTTTTAAGATTCAATGCTAATTTTTATGTAAAAAGCTGGCCGTTAACTTAAGAGCATTCTCCTTAACATTTTTGAAAATATTTTTTTTAGAACACCTGAAGTCGTTGTTTTTAATCTACAAAATGGATAGGTCTGAGGTAGAGCTAAAATATTGGTTTATATAGAAATTCAAATTTACTGGTGTTTTGTGTTGTGATTGACCTTATGGCCTTCTAACCAGGACTATTTTTTATACAATAGGTGACAAACGAGCATACAACCCACCAGAGGATTCGCAGATGGGTTGCCGGCCTTAAAGGGCCAATAAGGAAGATGTATTATTGGCCCATATGGATGACACCACATTTATAATATGATTCCTTACGTAGGATCTATGTGGGTGAGATGGGCCGTAGGAATCATTCACCACTGGTTGAACTGCGTGCTTATTGTCACCTCAAACATGATAAAAATTTGGTCTACATTCATTGTTGATTGAAGACTCGAATGCTATCGGAAACTGTGACGACACCGTGCCACCTATGTATGTATATACATTCACTTCCCAGAAGCTTGCAGGTTAGAGGGACTATGCTCGATAGCTTTCCGCAGCTTACGAAGATCGACAGCATAAGATTGAATAATGTCAATTCATTCTGCAGTATTACAAACATTCTTTAGTAATACATTATTAGAATAGTCGAAAGTGTAGATTGTCGAATTATTTTTAGTTTTGTTTTTCAAATTTAAATAATCTTTCATAATATTTTCCTTTAACACAAATCATATAAAATAGTATAGATTTTAATTGTTATAATATGTATTATTTTGTGACATTTAATTTTTATAGACATCGAAATTAAATATAGTACAAGGAAACAGTTATCATCTGTCGCCACAAACCGCGTAAAATTCAGAACTCTATTTAATCTGTGGCAGTGGATTTAAAAGTTAAAAGGCTGACTTCAATTTGAAACGGAGGGGAGGATACATCCGGTCGCGTTTCCTCTCTGACGGAATTTTGAATTTAAAATCGAGTTCGACCGTTCTCGTTTGATGTTTAAAAAGATCAATTTAAAAATGTATGGTGGAATATGAAATATCTAGTCGCGAATGTTTGTTTGGGATTTAGATATATGAAAGCGACAAACGTATACATCTGTATCTAAGTAGATATATATATATATATATATATATATATATATATATATATACCCCTACCTTACCTTACCGTTCCATATCGAATCTAATAATAATTAGTAGTAGAGCTGCACTGCAGTTTGTTTATAGCTGCAGAATGAATGGGTCAGCTCGGCCGTGGTAGGACCACGCCCTCATAGAACACCAGCGTGAAATAATAGTATAATGCTGCTGTGCTTCGTCTGTTGAGGGATCCGGAGACCCTTATTACTGGTGACGAGGCATTCCATCTCAGTCCTCAAGAGAAACAACGCATCTTGATTAAGCATTATGATTCTTTGTCAAAGGTGAAGGTAGATGTCATGGGCCGCAGGTGTCACCATCAGATGAGATGTTTACTCGTTTTTCATCTGTTCTATATATATAAAAGACCTTTTGGCGTAAGATATTTTAATTTATTAAAAAATTCCGACCTATTTTATTTGTTATTATGGGAGAAAAACGTTAAAAAATTATAATGAATGGCGAGAAAACTCTCTCTTTAAACTTTAGTTATTTTTTTCTAAAATATAACGTTTTCATTTTATCTTAAAATAGTTATGTTATATATTAGTTCTTATAATATGGAATGGAGATAAGTGAGAAAATTAGGACAGTTTGCAAAATGGTAGGGTTATGCTTTAATCTTTTTCTAATCACAAAAAAAAAGAGCAACTAGACGAGTTTCTTGGCGTTTCTTTTCGCTAGCAGCTGCCTTCCGAAGCCTCGAAGGACCAATTAGCTATCTTGACGATTCAAAAGCGTTTTGTACAAACCTACTTGGATAAAGCTTCTTTTGATTGGATTTGATTTGATTAAATTCCATCCCAATCATCAAGGGTGATACCGCATGTGTACCTTGAATCTTTGTTGTGGATAGATGTAGAATCATGGGCTGCAGTCATCACTTACCATCAGGTGAACTGTGTATCCGTTTAATATTAAAAAGCAAAACAGTACTAAACTTAAATTGTCCATAAAATAGAGATTACTTTATCTAGGTTAATCTGTATTTTTTCTTTTATATGCTAGTTTGGCGTAATGCCTAAAATATAAATCTGTATAATTTCATCGTCGGAACCTTTCTGTTTTCGAATTATTATCATAACATTATCGTGTGTTTGTTTGTGTGTGTGCACGTTTCGTTATATCATATGTAAGATGTCTTTAGAGTTATATTAGAGGCTACGTTTCTATCTATTATATATCAAGACGAATAAGTAACAGCTTATATAAATCCCACTGTTGGGCATAGGCTTCTTATAGAGAGGGTGTTAAAGCAAAGTCTACTACTCAGCTCCACTGCGGATTGCCGCATTTTTTTTTTATTATTTGACTGACATGGTTTCGCACTCTGGTCTAAGTTTCCTCACGATGTGTTCCTTACCCGCCGTGCACGTGATTAAACAAGACGAGTAACAGTTTAATATGGTTTTTTTTTCTTAGATTGCACGACGTTTCCCTTAACCGCCGAGCACGTATATCGGTACATAAAACTGTATTTAACAATCTCATTGGTGTCTACACCGCGACGGACATTACAACTCGCTGACGTACCGTCTATTGAAGCCGAGCACTGATAATAAGGAGACTAGCATGGCTCATATATTAAAAAATAATATGTAAAAACAAAAAAAAACAACACTTTATCCTTCAGTTGTATTTGTCTGTCATTTCTACATTACAACCAACGCACACATACATGAATGCTAATAAACACAAGCACGTAACCGTCATGCGTCGCCGCCCTCCCCTGTGTTTCGGATTCCATTGCTGCCTGCCGCTAGATTGACCCCAATGCACAGGTATTGTGGTAACGAGGATTCCTTCACATGAACCTATTAAAGGAATTCTCGCAATATCTCCACTATAATGAGATAAGAAAATATGTGAATTATTAAAATGAAATAGAGTACGGCTCTGTTTTTTAAGTCATATTAACCTGTTCAGAATGTGATTGTAAATATGGCAGAGAGAGATATATATAGATAGGTATATATATATATATATATATATATATATATATATAAGATAATTTCATAGGCAAAAAAAACGACGAAATTAAATTCATTCCGTTCAATCATATCTTATTCATATCATAGCATACATAACGAGATCGGAGGAAGGCTCCAGGAACATGGATCATACATATGTATATTAATATGTATGTATATATGTCTTTATTGAATAGTTAGTTTTGGTATTATCTCCTCAATAATTATAACGGACACACTTTTTTTTTTTTTACATTAATTCTATTCACAGGTCTACCGGAAGAGAATTCCTCAGTGACAGGCAGTAGCTATGTATCATTTTCTTTACATATAACTTTAAGGTTTGTCTGTGTGTACGTGTAAATATAAATATAATACAATACACATAGACGCGTAAATCAACGATTGATAACACAAATATTCCTCTGGGTGGGGACAGAAACCCACGACCAGACTAACAAGTCTGGTGTTAACAGTGCTAACAAGCACTGTTTGCATTATTTTAAGAAAAATTAAAATAATTATCACAAATTCAATCAAAATTAATTTCACGAATATAATAGTTACGTAGATATATATATTTTATGATCATAATTTTGTATACGCCTGTAAACGCTAATCATTAATATTAAGTTAATTAATAATTAAGTTGCAGTTCAGTGTTAAAATGCTCGCTTTAAATTTCCTTTTTTGTCATTCTGAGCCAATTGAGTCGATCCCCCGGCCGGCACAAACTGATTTACCACGTTCTCAGCGGTGAGGGGAATCCTAATAAAAAAATTAAAAGACATGTAATCCGCCGATATAATACATTGGAGCCGCTTGGTGAACTATGCTCTGACACCCTCTTTATAGAGAGACCAATACCCAGCATTGTTTTTTTAAACTTTCTAAGCAAGTGCTTGACGGTAAGGCGCACTAGCTCAGTAAAAGCCTATTCACTCTACTCTTGAAAACACCCACGTTGTAATCGGTGGGAAAGACATACGCGGGCAAACTATTCCAGTCCTCTGCTGTACGAATAATGAAAGACGAAGCGAAGTGCTTCGTTCGGGTTTGAGGGATGTTCACAACAAAAAATGAAATCCAGCAGTGCGTCGTGAAGTCTGATGGTGGAACGGGGATGGGGGAATTAGATCATAGTTACTTTTTATTTAACTTAAAAAATAAGATTGAAAAATTAAATCACGTTGTAATTCCTGAGCACACTATATACAGGCAGGATGTTACGTTTTACTTTACTTTAAACAATAAGAATGAAAAATTAGATCATGTAGTAATTTCTGAGCACACTATATACAGGATGTTACTTTTTACTTTACTTTAAACATAAAGAACAACAATGAAATATGATATTGTCCTTAGTGTGTCTTTCTGTATAAATAAATAATTTATATGTTGTACTAGGACAACATATAGACAAGGTACGTGTAGTGCCGTCGCGTCGTCTCGCATGAATTGAGAGCGACGTTAATAATGCTTTATGTCAACATCTTGATAGCAATTGTTATGTATCGCTGGTGAAGCCATTTATAGCCCAAAGCTAACTACCGTCTATTGTTTTAATTTTTAAAAACCATATTTTTTATGGTGATATTTCTGTGAAGGGGTTGGCAAACAACAAACTAGATGCTTAGAATCTTTGTTAAGGATTGGTATTCAACAAAGATTCTTATAGTAGAGTTATGTATATACGTATGTATGTGTTCGTTATATGTATGTTGAGGGCTGAGTTAAAATGCCAAGTTTTGAGGTCTTCTTTCTATTCTCGTCCAGGTTATAAAACTTTGTCTTCATCCATTCACACAATATCCACAGTAATAATATCCCATATAAAAACTTATAAGTGTGGGTGTGCGCCCGCGCATGACGAAGCCAACTCATGGCGATCGTCCTTGATCCAATCATGGACACGTTATAATTAAACTAGCCCCTTAATCTACTGCATATTTGTAAGGTTATTTTTTGTAATAGCCTTATTCTTGGGACAGGTTTGCTGTCATACCAGGAGCCCTCGTCGGGCCATATACAAATCAATGTGTGGGCCCACTCTGTATAAGGAGAGTGGAGAGATATACTGGCAATAAAGGTACAGGCACGTTGCAGTTTTGTTTATAAATAAATAAGACAGTTTGATTGGTGAAGATCACCACCTCACAGAATACTAGCGTAAAATAACAGTATAACACGTTTAGGATTTTTTTTACTGATAACGAGGCAACCCATCTTAGTTTTTAGGGTAACAACATCATACATGATACATACATCTTGAATATTTATTCACGATGGATAAAGGTGTTTATGGGTGAGACCCATCATTATTTATGATGGACTGTGTGTCCGTTTGTAAAAATTGTTTAATAATAAAATAAAAGACATACCCGCCGCATAGTGCTAGTTTATAATATTAGAATTCCTTGGTGACCAGGTTTATGGCGATAATAGTATTGCTCAGCGAAGCACCACTCCCCACCGGATGCAATTGATGGCGGATGTTGGAGGGAGATTTGAATAGTGCGGTAGGTGACTAATATTGTTCTGGTTTTTTTTTCTTCGAATTTTAGTAATTATAATGTATCCCTAATAATTATAGTAATTACTAACCTTATTTTTTAGTATTCTGTAAGCTAAGTTATTATTAACGTTTTTCCCTGACTATACAATAAAAACTTAGGGCGGCGTAGCGAACTAATATTAGTCTTGAGCTCTGACAATGATGGACGCTCCTTTCGTCTCATACGCCATCGCCTGCCAGAGCCACTTCTTCATTTAGCCCGTGCCAGTTTTTCTCGCCTTCGTCTCTCCAGCACTATGCAGGATTGCTAACTTGGCATCTGCCACTATGTCGTTTCAAATGCGCACCTTTTTCAGTCTAATCTTTCCCCATTAACTCAAGTGACCAACGAGGTCTACAGGCTTATCACCTTTGATGTTGACCTCGGCAGCCAGTTTCAGTGATTGGATCTCCGGTTCTTTACATGAAATACAGCAGCTTTATGCTGAATTATAGTTTAGGTATTCTGTGAGAATGAGGAATGTTTATTGAATTTTGGATATTCGAGTTGATCCGACGATGTTACAGCCAGTTTGAATCTGTAACACGGCACTACCACGTATACAATACACTGCTATACAATACTAGCAGTGATATTGACGTAGCTATTATTCCGGTCAACCACTCCAACTTAGCTCATACACGTACTAGGAGATTGTTCACGACATAAGTCGAATAGCGGATTCGAATCTGCGACCTTAAGTTTCACAGACCGCACACTAAGCCACTATTGGTGTTTATAGACTATAGTCTCTATAGTCTTCAAGTCTTTAACAATTTTTGGTATAATGCAGTAGTAGATAATTTACACTTATAATATTTTCTTTCACAGAGTATAATTTAATGGTTAATATTATATTGAAAATAATATTTACATTAAATTATATATATTATGTCAATATATTTCGCGAGATCTCGTATAGCCCGGATAGCTCAGTCGGTAGAGCATTGGACTTTTAATCCAAGGGTCCAGGGTTCAAGTCCCTGTTCGGGCGTGTTAATTTCTCTTTTTGTGCAATTTAATAGGACGAAAATACAAAATAAAGTTTATAAAACAAAAGAAATTTTAATAAAGACATCGTAGTCACATTTTTAAGTACATCTGTTATAAATAATATAAATAGATCATATAAAGTTTTAGTGTCTACGAGAGAGATACGAAATAATCGTTAACATGGGATCCGTAGACCTAATTAAAGGTAACTTGATATTCCATCTCACTTCCAATTTCCTCAGGGACATCGCATGTGAATCTTGAATCTTCTTGGGGATGAATGTAGATGTCAGGATCGCATTCATCAGTTACCATCGGGTAAGTTGTATTTTTCTTTTATTACATTAAGAGAAACAAAACTCGTACACAGTTCACCTGATGGCAAGTGATTCCTGCGGCCCACGACATCTACATTCATCCTCTACTAGAAATCATAATGCAGATGCGTTGTCACCCTTGAGGACTGCGATGGAATGCCTCATCACCAGTAATAAGTGTCCGGATCCGTACACTCACCACACGATACACGGCAGCATTATGCTGCTACTCTACCTTGGTATTCTTTGAAGGTGTGATCCTACCACGATCGAGCTGACCCATTCATTCAACCGCTATAAACAAACTGCAGTGTAGTTCTACCACTGTTAAGTTGCTTGTTTGTTTGTCATAATATTATTTAAAAAAAAATATCTTAAATATTATAAGCGATTTCAAACTCGCAAACACGTATCGTATACGCGTGTAAGGCGCACTATAAAATTGACGTATCATTTTGTTTGTAAACCAATATAAAAATAGCTAACTGTAAGAATTGAGTCTACACTTTTATTAAAGGCAGGCATCGCATCTGCGACTCCTCTCGTGTTACGGATATTCATGGGCGGCGGTAATCACTGATCATAAGGTTTTGCCACCTATTCTATTTAAAAAAAAGTTAAATGTCAATACATACCTAACTGTCATACCTAACTGACACCACATCGATTTCATTCAGTTAATCATCAAATTAGTTCAGCACTTGTGGAGATAGATAAGTAGGCACAAACGCTACGACAAACAGACGGAAAATCTGTTTACGTTTTTATTATGTGTATAGATAGTGCATTTATTTTATTCACATGATGATGTTTTCACAAGTCAATGAAAATATAAATGCCGAAGTACTTCCTACATCTGAATTCTTTCTCGTAATTCCGTTATATTAAATTTTGTCGATTCAAAGATAATCAAGAGGAAATTACTTTAAATAATCTATAATCTATTTGTTTTATAACATTAGGAGTTGTATTAAATTTACTGACATTCCGGTTAACCGCACCAACTAAGCTTAAAATTGTCCTAGGAGATGATGTCGATTCGGAACTACGACTTAAAAGTTTTGCAGACACTAACCCATTAAGCTATTGGCGCTTGGTGGAGATGTATGAGTATTCTATCTCTTTCTCAAATCCAGGATGCGTGTTCTACTATGGTCACTAGCTAACCCACTGCAAGACCTGAAGGTCTGAGAATATCTGAAATACTGTTAGGCACTTGTTCGTACGTGGGACCAAAAACTATTTTATTAAAAGCCGATGTAAGTCCAGACGATCCTTGACATCAGGACGTCAAACACCTCTGTTGAATATTCGGAATTAAAAGCTTTTGTATAAACGGGATATCTGAAAATTTATTTTATTGTAAGTTTTGAGATAAGAATTACAAAAAATAAAGTTAAGGATCAAGTAATAAAAGATTAAAAGGACGAATGCCATTTTAGAAAAAAACAGGTTTTAAAAAACGTGCAATATATGCTTCAGAATATTTAAAAATGAAAAACAAGATGGCGTCTAACAATGGCGTCGGGCGAGCATCCGGCCAGAATATGGTAATTCTGTTTCCTCTTACACTGAGGATTTTGCTCCGATTACAAAAGCAAAAGACAAAAATATTTAATATGTACTTTTAAATAAATTTCTTTACAATAAATTAATATTTAAATCGTTCTTTCTAAAATCAGATTATTTAATTTAAATCTTTTCGTGATCAAATTAAGATCAAAATTTGAATGAACAGCTTTTAAAACTGCATTACGATTCCTTATCGAGGATAAATGGACCGTAGGAACCCCATGGTTAGAAAAACTGTATTGTCGTAAGGCTGAGAAAAAAAGCTAAGTGATAATTAAAAAAAAAATACTTTTATATAAAGTAGTTCAGTGTCTAAGCGCTCGGTTTGAATTCATGATACGCAATACCACCAATGAAGGTGCTGATTTACTATGTACTCGGAGGTGAAGGAAACGTCGTAAGGTACCCTGCATGTCTAAGCAATAAAAAAAAAATCAGAATTCTTTTAAGACATCGGAAAGGCCCAAGCCCAGCCATATTTATATATATATATATAATACCTAGTCCGGCCATAAGTTCTGTTACAAATGAAAATGCATTTTTTTTAATAAAGTAAAGTAATATTATTAAAATGTATACCTACATATTTATTAGTCTCAGCAAAAAAACGCACAGTTTCCAAGGGAAATTTCAACACTGCTTGCTCAAAAGATTTTTTAAGTATCTCAATGTCGCCGTGTCGTTTAGAGCAGGTCATGTCCTCTAAAACTGACCACAATTTGAAGTCTTAAGGGTTGAGGTCTGGGCTAGATGAGGGCCAGTCTTCAGCTCTTATAAAGTCCGAAACGTTGGTTTCATGCCAGGCTTGGGTAGTTCGTGCCTTGTGACCAGGTGCAGAGTCCCTGGAAAGTCCAAGGTATATTTGTAAAAAGTGCATTGCTGAGAGGTTTCACAACATGATCCAAGACTGTATCTTGATACACTTTGGCTGACGTTTCGTGTCATTTCTCGCGATAACATTTTTTGCTTCCCAATGGGATTTCGACGAATTCTGGCTTTACCAGCATTAACACCCTTTGTAGTTCTAACAGCACGCGGCCGCCCCGATCTTTTCTGGTCTTCGACAGAGGAAGTGTTGTTGTATCTGTTGATAGTACGATATACGAACATACGGCTGATACCAAGCTTTTGAGGTGTCTGGAATATGAGCGACGGCTCCATACCCACTTTGTGCAAGGCGATCACTGTAATCCTATTTTCTTTAACACCACATTCCATATTGTTATTTGATAATTAACACAAAAAAAATATGTGAAAAGGCGCAAAATCGAAAGAAGTTTTTAAAATATTATACTTATTCCAAATTCAAAATAATTAAAAAGTTGGCAAAAAGAAAAGTTTTTATGTAACAGTATTTATGGCCGCACTAGTTACATATATTGCCTTTAAAGGTTTGATATTTTACTTTTTATAGAGAACTAAAATATATAAGTTTTTTTTTTCAAGCTTAGCTAGCGGTCAAAACATACGAACTCCATCCTTCTAAAACTTGATCCATTAAAACAAATGATTTACATCGTGATTCATAAAAAACTACTTCCTCTTACATTTTCATAATAAAAATCTGAGTCATACATCACACTACAATTGGCCTACGAACACAATGAACACACACACATACAAACCTTACATACAGTATATACGCCATAAGACACCGCGCCTCTGATGTGAATGACATTAGCATTACACCGCTATCATCCAACACGAAAATATACACTTCACCCATACTCCAACGGAATAAGGTATAAAGTTTAACGCAATCGGAGTGAAACACGAGCAAATACAACTTTGTAGGGTAATATGAGACAAATTACGCACACAAACAATGTCATATATCACCACTCACACATAGACAATAAACGGACACCGTCTCCACATGGCCCATGCACACACGGAAGACCGCGCGCTGATTGGTCCGCCCGAGTTGCGCACGCGCATACATCACTCAGATGGTCATTTTAAAACGAGTTTAACTTGTAATCGTGCGAGATTTTAGAAAGGTGGTCCGTGCAGTATATTTCGAAACTAGGACCGGCCCGTTGCGTCGCTCGTTATATACGTAGTTATGTAAACGCATTGCATTTGATTATACCGATCGTATTATCAGAATAATTAATCTACGCGGTACAAAAAAAAAAGTTAGCAATGTTGCCGACTGTCTGGTGTAATATTGATGTGTTGTAAATAACATTGTCTTGATATAAAAACAAAAACTAAGATGACTAACTAAGATGCATATAAAAATAAAATAACAGCTTATCAACGTAAATCCCACTGCTGAGTTTCTTCTCTAGAGGTGTTAGAGCAAAGTCCCCCCCCCTCCCCTTCCCCCTCCCCCACAATGAAACTTAATCGAGGTATTTTGTACACATACGTTAGGTTTGCGTGAGCGATTACTATGTATATCTCGATTTTTCGGTGGTAGAGGCTGGCTTTAGTTTCATTCCAGCTACAGCATGAATGGATTGATGATGATGAAGGACGATGCCCTCACAGAATAGTAGCATGAAATAGCAGCATATCGTATATCGTCTGGTGAGTGTAGTTATCCGGAAACCTTTATTACTGGCGACGAGGCCTTTCTTCTCAGTTAATCAGCGGTGACGACGCATCGGGATTATAATTTCTTAGCGTACTATCAGGTGCGTTGTGTGCTCGTCTGTCACCTTTAATATAACTTGTTCAACAAGACTGGGCCGAGGATATCTTCGGCATCATCTTTCGTGAGATTGTTCTCCATCATGTCCGCTTTCACGACATCCAGCCATCGTCTCTTGGGCTTACCGGGGGATCTTGAGCCTTGTAAAATGTGTTCTAGGCATCTATTTCCAAAATAGTCTAGAGGGCTGAAGCTTATGTGGCCATAATATTGAAGATGACTTTCCTGCACCTTGTCAAAACTTACAGTATAATATATTTTTTTTTAATTGCATGGGAAATGAGCAAACAATTCGGATGATATGTGATACATGCGGACCATGACATCTACATCCATCCTCATCAAATATTCAATATCATTCATTCATGTGTTGTCACCCCTGAGGATTGCCACCCGGTATGGTATTGTAGGAGTGCTGTGCATTCCTGAACCACCTGTTCAGGATCGTGCTATATGGCAATCTATAGTGAGGGCATATGTTGAGCAGTACATTATTTATATGCAGTGATGTTTATGATCCTGTTGCTGGTGAACCAATTCTTTTTTTTTTTTATAAAAGTGCATCTAATTTATACTGCATCGTGGCTCTAATACTGTCATAGTATTGTCGAGTGGAAATCAAATTTGAAATTTTCCATGAAATCTCTGCAATGAAAATTCACTAGGCAGGCATTTTACCGCGATGAAGTCATTTGTTCTGAGATTAGCCAGTTTTTTTTATAAACGAATCTTAATTGTAATTTTTACGGTGTTAGTGAGCAGTTAAAGTTAATCTATTCCGATGACGTCACTCGACGCTTGTTATCGGAAGTTATGACGGACTCAATCTACCAACAATAATCTACCAACTTGAGTAGATATGTAATTGCGACCATGACACATTCCTAGTGATACCTGGGGCAGATGAATTTACATAATCCGTTCTGGTTATATCCAGATGAGATCAACTAGAGATAGACTCCTCACAAGTCTGATGTTATATATTTTTTTTATAGAATAGGTGGCAAACGAGCAAGGCCCCCACTCGACGGTAAGTGATCACCGCCGCCCATGATATGAGCAACACCAGAGGAGTCACTCATGTGTACCCAGCCTTTAAGGAGAGATTAGGCTCTTTTCTTTAAGCTCCATAAGTCGTATCGGTTTACTTAGTAGTGCATGTGTAACATCGGACGTAATGAAAAGTATATAAATATATATAGTATAAATATAATATATATAATACACGAAAACAATCATTTGTAATACATACAAAGAATTAATAACGCAATATATTGTCCCGGTCGAGCTGACCCATTCATTGTGCAGTTAGACACAAACTGCAGTGCAGCTCTACCACTGTTAAGTATTACTTACTATCCTATGAGTAATGTTCCGGTACCTTACACATATGAAACGCATTGCTATATATAATATAATCCAAATTATGTGGTGATTCCGAATCCGATTATCAAATCTGCCATTCAGTCAGCATCGCCTCGGTGGAGATCGTGATTATCATCGATATAAACATCAAAGTTTCGTGTTATTTGTTAAATTAAAACGTTTCCCGTTTCAATATCCCTTCATTAACAACTGCTAATTGGTGAACGGGCATAGATATCTCCCGTTAGCTAATCAAGATATTTCCAATTACCGTTGCACTCGTCAATTAGTGATGATTGTGTTATTGTTGTTCTCCGAGCTACCTTGCTTGTTTGGGTACTAACTAATTTAGTGGTAGCTAAGGATGTTAAACGAGCATACATTTTAATGGTAACCGACGTCAGTGGTCATCAGGGTAACAGTCCAAGACGAGGCTCCCTCTCGGAGTCCTTGTGCTAGTTACACATATATAGAGGTCTCGACTGAGTGCCATAAGCGGTCGCTCACCTCTCAACCCGGTGAAACTGTAAAAGCCCTCCCGCTAACAGCGGCCATCAGCCCGAAAAAGCAAAGACAGCGGGCTTGACTAAAATGGAATACCTAACTTTTTATCACATTGAGAGTTGCAAACGAGCACATAGTTCACCTGATGTTAAATGATTCCTGTGAACAATGAGATCTACATTTATCCTTGACAAGGAATCATAATGCAGATGCATTATTGTCACCCTTGAGGACTGAGATGGAATGCCTCGTCACCTAATAAAGGTCTCCGGATCCCTTCACTCGCCAGACGAAACACGGCAGCGATATGCTGCTATTTCTCACTTGTATTATGTGAGGGCGTTGTCCTACCCCGGTCGAGCTGACCCATTCATTGTGCAGTTAGAAACAAACTGCAGTGTAGCTCTACCACTGTTAAGTATTACTTACTATCCTAACTATGAGTAATGTTCCGGTACCTTACACATATGAAATACAGTATTTGATGTTATTACTTTGGGTCCTCACCCCAATGGTCCGCAAGTATGCTATATATATTTGAAAATAGTAAATTCTGATTAGTTAGAACTATCCGCAAAGTAAATAGTCAGATCTGTTTGATATATATATATATATATATATATATATATATATTTAATTTATTTTTCGACATGTAAGTTTATCAGGGAAGGGCAAGGAAGATAAACATCGTGAGAAAACTTATTTAAGATTAATGTAAATATTAAAAAAAAATATTTCGATCACATGCATGGAGGATTGCTGGTATAAACTCTCTAAATCTTATACTTGTATGCATGTTTTAAAATTGCAATTTAATTAGTGTCGGCATTGATTGAACTCGGGCTCTAACTAAAAATATTTTCGAATACCCTCACATGTAAATTGATACATTCCACAACATTTGTCTGCGTGTTCGATTCACATAACGCCAAAATATTCAGCAAAATGAAAAGGAACAGGAAGTGTCCTTCCTACTCCTGAGGTGTCTAATTTTCAATCGAACGCAATCGATTATCGTGATTAGAGGATGTTTCCAATTTAGTGACTTCACGTGTTGATTGGCAACTTTGTTTTGAACCACTTTGTAAGAAGACGATTTATCCTCATTACCTTACTTGCTTGATACTTAGAATAAATACAAAATACAAAAGCTAAAATAAGTTAAGTTAAGTATATATGTGCACATATATAATTATTGCTTTAAGTTGACATTTTAACAATATTTAACATTTAATAATTTTATAATCTTATTGGATAAGGACCTAACTGTTTATTGTTATTCTTTGTTTGTTTTATTTTCTTTGTTCATTTTATGTTATTGTCTATGTGTGGTCTGTGTGTTGTATATTAATTGTAATTTTTTAAATGTATAAATGTATTAATTGATCACTGTTACCCGATAATAAATGAATTGAATTGAATATGTTAAATCCCTGCTGGGCATAGGCCTCGCTGCAGAGTTCACTAGAGCGCAATCCACAACGTTCAGTACACAAATTAAGAATATGATTGTGTTATTGTTGTTCTCCGAGCTACCTTGCTTGTTTGGGTACTAACTATTTTAGTGGTAGCTAAGGATGTTAAACGAGCATACATTTTAATGGTAACCGACGTCAGTGGTCATCAGGGTAACAGTCCAAGCCGAGGCTCCCTCTCGGAGTCCTTGTGCTAGTTACACATATATAGAGGTCTCGACTGAGTGCCATAAGCGGTCGCTCACCTCTCAACCCGGTGAAACTGTGAAAGCCCTCCGGCTAACAGCGGCCATCAGCCCGAAAAAGCAAAGACAGCGGGCTTGACTGAAATGGAATACCTTTTACCTACCTACCTAACTTTTTTTTTATCACATTGAGAGTTCAAAACGAGCACACAGTTCACCTGATGTTATATTTCCTGCGAACAATGAGATCTACATTTATCCTTGACAAGGAATCATAATGCAGATGCATTATTGTCACCCTTGAGGACTGAGATGGAATGCCTCGTCACTTAATAAAGGTCTCCGGATCCCTTCACTCGCCAGACGAAACACGGCAGCGATATGCTGCTATTTCTCACTTGTATTATGTGAGGGCGTTGTCCTACCCCGGTCGAGCTGACCCATTCATTGTGCAGTTAGAAACAAACTGCAGTGTAGCTCTACCACTGTTAAGTATTACTTACTATCCTAACTATGAGTAATGTTCCGGTACCTTACACATATGAAATACAGTATTTGATGTTATTACTTTGGGTCCTCACCCCAATGGTCCGCAAGTATGCTATATATATTTGAAAATAGTAAATTCTGATTAGTTAGAACTATCCGCAAAGTAAATAGTCAGATCTGTTTGATATATATATATATATATATATATATATATATATTTAATTTATTTTTTCGACATGTAAGTTTATCAGGGAAGGGCAAGGAAGATAAACATCGTGAGAAAACTTATTTAAGATTAATGTAAATATTAAAAAATATTTCGATCACATGCATGGAGGATTGCTGGTATAAACTCTCTAAGTCTTAAACTTGTATGCATGTTTTAAAATTGCAATTTAATTAGTGTCGGCATTGATTGAACTCGGGCTCTAACTAAAAATATTTTCGAATACCCTCACATGTAAATTGATACATTCCACAACATTTGTCTGCGTGTTCGATTCACATAACGCCAAAATATTCAGCAAAATGAAAAGGAACAGGAAGTGTCCTTCCTACTCCTGAGGTGTCTAATTTTCAATCGAACGCAATCGATTATCGTGATTAGAGGATGTTTCCAATTTAGTGACTTCACGTGTTGATTGGCAACTTTGTTTTGAACCACTTTGTAAGAAGACGATTTATCCTCATTACCTTACTTGCTTGATACTTAGAATAAATACAAAATACAAAGGCTAAAATAAGTTAAGTTAAGTATATATGTGCACATATATAATTATTGCTTTAAGTTGACATTTTAACAATATTTAACATTTAATAATTTTATAATCTTATTGGATAAGGACCTAACTGTTTATTGTTATTCTTTGTTTGTTTTATTTTCTTTGTTCATTTTATGTTATTGTCTATGTGTGGTCTGTGTGTTGTATATTAATTGTAATTTTTTAAATGTATAAATGTATTAATTGATCACTGTTACCCGATAATAAATGAATTGAATTGAATATGTTAAATCCCTGCTGGGCATAGGCCTCGCTGCAGAGTTCACTAGAGCGCAATCCACAACGTTCAGTACACAAATTAAGAATATTATTGAATTATCTCTCAGGCATGTATTTCTACTCGATGATATCCTTCGTGAATCGTTTCACGTGATAAATTAGTAATACATATAAAATGCCTCCCGATCGAACTCCGTATGCTCGCGTACAGTGAATTAAATGCGAGCTATTAAACACTGAGCTGCCGCGGCTTTTTATGGATTCGATTTGAATCGAACAAATACTATTTTTTTAGTACAAAAGGTCTCGCGGCAACGCATTTGCGACTCCTCTGGTATTGCGGATCTTAGTGCGCGGCGGTGATCATTTACCATCGGATGGCCTGCATACCCGTTTGCCGATTATACTTTAAAAAAAAGAAAAAAAAACAACGGAGGAGTCGCCAATGCGTTGCCGATCTAAATACAGTAAACACTAAAACGTCAACACTTTTCTCGCCATTATTGGTAATCAAACTTAAAATTCATAATTCGATGTGTGTTATCTCTTTCATATTAAGTCCTCTTAGTGACAAGGCATTAAAATTTCTTCCGCGGGACCTACATTGCTAGCAGTAACTATCAGGTAATCGTTTACCAACCTTAGATTCATAAGAAAATCGCCTAACATTTTGATTAATTATTGACACGATTATTGAAGAAGTAATCATTGGGGAAACGTTTGACAAAAACCACATACTGCATACATCACTACAGAATAGGAAATTCTAAAAATGCAACTACTCTGTCGACAGCGGTGTTTCCGAAAGGATACGACTTGGGGATATTTAAGAAAAGAGCCTACACCTTTCTTGAAGGCCGGCAGAGCATTTGAGATTCCTCTGGTGATGCGGATGTTCATGGACGATCAGGTGAGCTGCTTGCCAGTTTACCACCTATACTATAAAAAAAACTAAAACGAAATATATGTCTTATAATAATAATAATAATAATAATCTTTATTTATTTACTATGACATAATTACAAGTTTGTGGTAACTCTGAAGCTTGTGCTAGTGTAAACTGTGTTACAAGCTACTGTGTCTTCCCAATTAATGTCACTAGTTACATAGTATACATCTTTCAGTAACATAATTAATTTAAAAAAAAAAAGAGGAATAGAGAAAAAACTAAATAAAATAAAAATTATAAACAAACAAAATTGAAAACTATTGCTATAAACTACAATGTGTGTGTGTGCATGGTGTGTGTGTAAGAAAGTCTCTATTCAACTCTTTCCAAAAGCTTTTCAGTGGAAGCGTTTTGAGGATATTATATAACGAAAAATTTATGGTTATTATAAGTTTTAGTAACATTAACAATAATTATTTTATTATAAAATAGTGGGGCACAGTAATCATAAAATCTTCGTGCAGTGACGCTTTGGAGGTTGGGTAAGGGACATCTATTTATTCTTTTATTACTATAGGAAATAATAATAACAAAAGTCTATTAGAATATTATGTAAAATAATAATCATGAATTTATTGCATTGATGTCGGTTTGTGTTTAAAAAAAACCACTAGCAGTGCTATTAAAATTACAAACGTTCTGTGTAGCCACACCGAATAAACTTAAAATGCTTGTCCAAGGAAATGGTCCACGACAATAGTGGGATGACCGATTCGAATCTTAAATTTCACAGATCGTACCCTAAACTTTTTTTTTCGATTATTACTTACATATAAGTCAAGCTAATAAAAATCATATTAAAAAAGCAACGCGTATATAACGTAAATATTTTAGCTTGCGTTACGTACTCAAGACCTACTTTAATGTCATTTAATAGTAATTCACTCGTAATTCTTGTCTGTATGTCTAATTGGTTTATATTATTCTAATTTTTAATGATAAACATAAATATAAGGAAAACTTACCTACATGAAATTTTTATTTTGTTTCATTTAAATAGACAATTAATTTAAAAGTGAATTAGCAATGTTATCATGATAAAACAAGAATGGATATCTGAAACAAATCATATTTACTCCGCCATTTTAAACCTATCGCAATTTGCTCGTCAACGCATGTGAGGCAACGACATAAACCCATACAGCCTCTCGACGCATGCTCGCGAATTTGAACGCACCCAACACACACACCAACGTAGTAACCCGCCCAACCACAGCAGCCAATCACAAGCCTCCGCTCGCCCTACGACATGTTTAGACCGCTTCCATTCGCCCCCGCGTAACGATCTCGAGTTCCCGACGCCCCAATTGGTCGATCTCAAATTCGGAGGGAATTTTTTGGGTGTTTTATGAAATCACTGCGTCGCAGATGTGCGGTGATGTTACGAGGTATTTTATAGCGGCATGATTGTACGCGGTTTTTATGTTTGTCGCCGTCTATGATAATCTCGTTATGGATGGAGCGCTTGTTTTTGCATAATGGCGGGCGGGGTCGTATTTTTTTTGTTTTATCTGGCTGGTAAGGATAATAAGTATCATTTTCTCTTAAGATAATGTACGATGTAGGTTCGGGGAACAGGGCTATAGAATGCTTCTCTTACTAGATTTTAATAACATCGGCAATAATACAAAATACAAATATATAAGTGTGTAATGTTTTTTTCTACGTGAATACAAAGCAATCCTCACGTCTTAATTTCATACGTATCGACACCTAAACTTTTAATTTGTAAACTCTGCCATTTAAAAGTTTTAATTTGTTTAAAATAATTTTTCGTAAAAAATAAAATCCTATACTTTATAACAAAGGTAGTTATAAATTTTATAGATTACCTTTTATCTTATTCGTATAAATGTTTATCCCAGTTAATGGTAAACATTAGAATTTCATTATATAATCAAAATATCTGTGATCATGTGCTATTAAGAGATATAAGTAGTAGATAATAAAAATGATTTATAACCATATCATCATAATCAGGAAACATACGCTATTCAATCGAGTTTATAAAACTTGTTTAACATACGCAGAATTTTCCAAGCTCATTTACGTATAAAATCTATGTACCCACTGTAAGAGTAAGCGAAGGGACACAAGACCTTCGGAATTTAAAGATAGCAACAATAGAATAATTAAGTATAGTTGTACAACTTCTCTCGTAACCCTCGAAAACAAAAATTTATAATAATATTTTATAAGGCTGCACTATTCACATAGCAAGTTACACGCAGCATAGACTTTACATTTGATTGTATAGATTGAGGTTAACTTAACAATCAGCTTTACTATTATATATATAAGGAAGACTGATTTAAAGATAAAAAACAATACGACAGACATAGACAAAAATGTCAGATAACATAAGGAAGCACTTACATGTGTAATATTCCATCATGTTTTGGTTGTATCTATAAGCGGCGGACAAATCCACGCCGCCGCCGGCCCTCAGCCCAAAGAGGGCCGCAAAAGTAGCTTTACTTTGGCCCTCCAGCTTGCTGAAATTATTCTTCACTACACAACACTTGACACTTGCACCAAAATCAACCTTTCTAAAGTCGACACTTAAAATAACCTCTCACGTGAGTCATATTATGACAATCTTCACACATAAAGAACCCAATTTTGCCATGTTGAAAAGACACTTCAAAATTATCGCGAATTTAAACGTCACCGTCCGTAAATAGTCTGGAATAAAGGTTTTGCTAGTAATGTTCGTCATATTCCTCTAGTCTAATAAATGTTCGTATCTTGTGTTCATCGTGGTTACGAAAGCTGAGATATGATGGCTTTAAAACGTTAATTGTACAAAACATATAAAGTTAGATGGAATTACAGCGATGTGATTCTTATCTAAGAAAGCGTTCTAGATTGTTCCGTTCTATTTTTATTTTATTAACTTGATTTTCATTGCATAATTTTGTCCGACGCACAACGTATGTCTATCCTATGTTTAGACAGTATTGATCTTTAGTTTTTTTTTTTAAAAGAACAGGAGGCAAAGCAACAAGCAGATTGCCTAATGTTGATTAGTGAGCACCGCCGCCTATGAACATCCACAACACCACAGGAGTAGCAAATGCGCTGCCGACATTTATGAAACGTGTAGACTCTTTTCTTAAGGGTCCCAAAGTGGTACCGGTTTGGAAGCACGCTAGCGACAGCTGATACCACTATTTGAATTAATTTCGGCGGGAAACATTTATACATATGTTTACTTTTAGGTTAGGTTAAGGATCGTTTTCTGCAACGGATTAAAGTCAATTCTTCCTCAATTGTAAAAATTTTAAATGGCTAGACCTTTCCTGAATTTCCTGTTAATTTTAATAGACAATCTATGTACCTGCTAATGTTAAGTTATGCTCTAATTGTTTTGTTTTTATTTTAGTTTAGAAACTATCGAAGTCCAATGAAATAAATAAAGTAGATGCTGTTGCAAACAATCATTTATTTGAGATAGGCAGGTAATTGCAATGCACTAACGATTTCCGAGAAAAAAACTGAGCGTACACCGTGAAAGCGGCATAAAATCATGGAGTCTTTTGCTCGCTGTAAAACCGATTCGTTTGGATTAATTTCGCCGGTTTTTGGGCGATTTTCCGGTGTTTGAGCACTGCTTTTCCGGTTCGGTAGAGGCAGGTGGGTCCATAAGTCCCTATTTCTCACGAGAATAGATACTCTTAATGGTTAGGTGCGTTTATAATGAGGAAGTTGAAAACATAACGTTATTTTATTCGGTGTTGCAAGAAGTCATTAATTGTTTTGGACGATTAGCGTTTCTGGAATAACGGTATTACTTACAATCAACCATAGACAAGGTTAGTAATGTGTAAAGTAATGGATAAATGATTGAACAGCCTCTATTTTGATATAATTGTCTTTTAAAATTCCTATGAGGAATAATATTTTAAAAGACAAAGTTTGATGGGTTTTACTTTGCAAAATGATTCGATGTTCATAAATATTAGTAAACAGATATATTATAAGGTACCTTACAATTTATCTGTATGTTTAGTTTTTATATATGTATATATTTTTAGAGTTATGTATAATACAGATATGTAAATTACATAAATATATTTTATGAGCTTTAATCATAACAAAAAGTTTTAAAATTGAAACGAATAGAATTGTTAATTTCTGTCTCGATTTCTAAAAAGTTTAAAAACTAATTTAGAGGTTTAGGTCATAAAATTTAAAATAATTAATAATTATAATAACATATCCAATAATATTTTTGGATAATTTATCATACAATTATTACTTAGTAAACTATTTTGTACTCGCATCACAATTTATTAATGGAAACAAATAAATAAATGCATAGATAACAAATTTCATGATATACCTTAAAAATATATTATTTTCTTCAGTCACAAATATATACTTAAATAGAAGTTGTGGTATATAGAATTTATTGTTTAGTAAATACAATAAAAGAACTTATGTTCTTAATATATCTTTAATTGTCTCAAATAAAAAAATGGTAGGTACTTGATGATGATATTAATTTATCCCTAATGGGAAAGGCAAAGGACTTTAGTCCATACAGCCAGGTCTTGTTCGTATGATGGTTGGTCTGAAACTCCTGCTAGGTACTTGGTATCAAAAGAAAAAATGTCAGAGATTGACATGAATTGGTAGCGTTCAAAAATTTTCGATTATTATATACGATTATAGATAAAAGGCAAAAATAAACGTAGCGGTTATGTAACCTAAAGTCTATCTCCAAGGAGGTTATCGCTATAAGAAGAAAGTTTATTATAAAAAAAGTTTCCGCTTCACAAAAAAGATTTTTTTTTGTACAGACAGAGTATGTTACTAACTTAACGGATTAACAAGATATCTTATTATAAACGGGAAAGGGCCTTAAAAAAATATATCGGTCGTCATTTACTATACATTACCATTTAAAGATAACTTTTACGTAAAATCGAGTCACAAAATGTTTAACGATATTCACACAGAATTCACATCACCAGTTAATTGATATTTTCGCAACTCTACTAATCAATAAAAAAAGTACGTCTTAATCGTTGGCCGGACGGTCGGGTACAGATGCCACGATGTCTGATTTTGAGGTATATTTTACGGTTGGTTCGCTAAGACCGATGGATTGTGACAAGAGGATCGGTTTTCAGATATCTTAGATGCCGCGTTCGTGGGATTGTCTTTGGTGTTGTTTTTTTTTTACTTAACGCTTTTTGGCACTATATACCGCATAGAGGTGTCAATAGCGCCATGCTACAGAAGAAAGCTATATACAGGTTTATTGGTAATTCCACGAATTCCAGTTAGGAGGTGATAGGGGTGACAATGTGTGATAATTTTAAACCCCATATGCATTATGCAAAAGTGAACCATTTTTGAGTTATCATGTTTTTTAGATTTTTTCAAAATAAGTCAAAAATGCAACATTAATTTTTTTTTAAAAAACAAGATATTATTTCAATAGTTTTTTGAGATTTTTTCCCACTAAAATGCCCAAAAACATAAAAAAAACTTTTTTTTAAAAAAACTTAATATTTTAAAATCGCTGTTTGAAAATCTTGCAAATAGGTTTAATGCGTACCTAAGTCTTAGGACCTTAAGTTTAGTTCGAATACGAATTTCCGCCTGCTTCATTTGTGATAATTTTTTCCAGTTTCTTTGAAATAAGTTCCTAGTTGTTATGCATTGTTGCATTCTCGAAAAATATTGAAATAGTATATAATTTTTCGTTCAAATGATTTCTGCATCCCAAGAGATCCGCATCGATCCTAGATAAAGAATCATAATGCAGATGTGTTGTCGTTTCTGAAAAGTAAGATAGTATACCTCATCACCGCTATTAAGTTCGCCTGTCTCTTTCGTTCACCAGATAAAAGACAAGCTGCAACAAAAGCCCGGTTCGTGCTACAGTTAGTTCATAACTGTAGCTTGACTCACATGAAATTGTAAGTTACAATTTTGATTATTCAACGACATACGAATGCTATGAATCCGTAGTGGAGCCTCTATGCCCTAATATTTACACATTTTTATATAAAATACTTGTAACTTGTTAAGGAATTAATAATCATTATGATTATTATTTAATGTTTATATATTCGTGATTAAATATTCGCTAAGATCCATGAACTATTTTCAGGGCTATCTAATATAACCATAAAGTGACATTAGCCCCTATAATGATGATGATATTAATTTATCACTAATGGGAAAGGCAAAGGACTTTAGTCCATACAGCCAGGTCTTGTTCGTATGACGGTTGGTCTGAAACCTTAGCCACTATAAGTGTGGATCAAATAAACGATGAAGAGCATAGACTAGAGATTCATCATCGAACTAAGGAAATGGAAAAAACAAATAGCCCTTTATTTTGGTCCAATGACGTATTGACACAATTAAACGTCCAAGACAATTTATACTTCACACTGCATACTTCTTTTTATTATTGCAGTAAAAAAAAACTTTTTAAATTTCTGCCTTTATAAAACACACAAGACATAAATCTAGCATCTGTTCGAAAAGTTAGAACTCTACAAAGCCGAGATCTGAGTTTGCCGTTGTTTTTGTTTCTTTTATTTTTTTTATGTCATCATTTATTAGGTGAACAAATTTTACTTCGTTCGAGAACACATTACGATAGAAGTTTTGAAGTATATAATACCCATGTGTAATCGATTGTTACCGACAGATATGGCTATGGTATGTTTATATAAAACCTTATTACTTTTTATGTAATGACGCAATACAAGAAGCGTATAGTTAAATAAAAAATACAAATTAATGATGTAAATTAATTCATAACTGTTTACTCGTTAATTACTTTGTTTGCTTTCTTAAATATATGATTATTCGAATTAAAATAATTTTATTCGCGTTATTAAGACCTTACTTAGAAGCCTTTTTTTCAATATGGTTTCTGTATGGTGAAAATATGTTTTTTTTTACATATTAAGACAGTTAACAGGAATCTCACAGGCACATCTGTTGAAAATAAATAATTAATTGCAATGAATCGTATTCAAAGCTAATTTAATATTAAGATTTAATTCGTATTACTTTTATATTCATTGCTTTGAATTATTATTTGAGTAAATATTTTAATAATTTTAAATTACTTCAGTGTAAAGTTGTGTGAATTTTATCCTTCTATTTTGAATCTTTTATTAGTTCTTAGTTTATATATTACATTATCAATTGTTTACAAATAGTACTCTTTAGAAAATGTTCTATGGGTTTGAGTTCCCAGTTTCAAAATGTAGTTAGAATTTTAAAAACGTTTATAAAAACTAAAAGTTTAACAGCCACGATGCAGCTTGTTTCCAGCTTGGATATAACCCGAACAGCAAGTGATAGCAGCATAATGTAAATGCTGTGCTGCTCGTTTTAATATTGTGACCCGGATACACGATGTGTGACCACGCATGTGTCTCTCGATTCATTATTACGATCTAGTGTAAATGTTTATAGATCGCTCTCATTACTGTCATAACGTTTGTCCCTATCACTTCTATATTTATAAAAGAAACACCTCCAACCAATTTTAATAGTCCTTTGCTAAATAAAAACAAAAACTTCAGTTTCAATCACTAAAGATTAAGTTATTGTAAATTATCACAGAATTTTTAGTCTATTCTCTTAGGTTTCTAACGTTACAACAGGAAGTAGAATTTAAGGATCATAAACAATAAAAACAAGGCCAAATTAAAAACACGAAATGTTGCCTTTGACTTTGAAATATACAAAAATGGGAGCATATAAATAACAATACGTGAAGAGACATAAAAACGTCGTATTATATAACTAACGTATTATAAATTCACACGGCCAGTTTCTTGCCGTCATCCGACACCGGGGTTTTAATTTAGACGGCTGGGTATTAGATTTACATGCAGTATTATTTTACCTCGTATTATACGTAAATACCTATGAGTGGACGGTGGCCACCTTCCAATGTCAGATATCATTAAAAAGATTAAACTTTGTTAAAATCTATAATGTAAATGTGCAGATATTATTTGAAAATTAAATAAAATTATGATGTCTGACCTGAGAAACATTAAATTCATGAATTTATATTTAAAAAAAATATATAATATTTTTCGCTGGCTGCATGATAAATTTAAAAATAATAATAATTTTGACAGATGAAAACACTCTTAAATCCTTTCCTTTTATGTTTGTATGTTATTGAACAGTATTTCTATAATTGAACATTTAATTAATCTTATTTTTATACAATCACTGATGTTTTCTAGTTTAATGTACGACGAGATATCTATTGATTGAATCTTGACTTTTGATTTTTTCCTCCCTTATAAAGTAAAGTTAAAGAGTAAGTAATTAAAATATTGTCGTACGTACGTTTCACATATTAAACAATGAATGAGAAGTGCATGGAATAATCCAATTTAATAATAACACTTTTTAACGTTTTATATTATTTTTATTAGCTATTGACGTGTTTATTACTGCGAAAGAATCACTAAACTTTAATTTCTTTAACGAAAAATTCCGATCGTCATCAGTTATCACGTACTAAATAACTAACATTTTTCACTGCTAAACGTTTTATACACTTTAAAAAAATAGCTATTTTATATATCCATTTTATATATCGTTAAAATAATTCAATCAACACCAGACAACTATAACGTGAACCCACCATTTTAAGAAAATAAAAAAAAATAATAAAATTACAAATGGCGGCACTTTTTCAATTTCCACTCATCACCACAGATAAAAACTAGCACGGACGTCGGTTTCGCGCGCGAACTGCGTAAAATTCGCGGGAAGGTCGGACCACATTCGGCGCGTTCGCCGGCGACGCACCCTCTACGGCACGTGGCTTCTCACTGGAACGTTCGGATATCTTCCCGAGGGATGAAAGGATTTTTTTTTTAATTTATGAATAAAAAAAATAAAATATGAAAGTTTTCAAAAGTAAAATGTACGTAAACATCATTTTATAATCGTATATTTGAGAACAATATAATAGACCATTGTACATTGTATATAAAAATTTTAAATACCGACAATAAAAGATAAACTATTTTTTTTTATTTCTGATCTTGGTAATCAATAAGAAACTTCATGCCGCTGTGAAGTTCTCTTATATTTTGAGCGCGCGTTTTATTTAAAGAATAAGAATAGAATACGCTTTTAAAATTTTTAACTAAATAAAGATTTAAAATGAGTCTATTCTATTCATAAATAAGTTTACCACTGTTAATCTGCCTCAAATATTGTGTGATTTATCAAAAAGTCTAAAAGAAAACAACTAATTGATACAAGACTCAATTAGTTTCTGGTGTTTAAAAAGTAATTTTCTTACTCTTGAATTCAGACAATAGGAAATTTCACGCTGTAAGTTTTCTTTGTATAGTGTGACAATAAGTAAAAAATAGGCCCGTAGAATTATATTTAAGTAAATATTCAAAATCTGCTCTTACGTAGAGGTAGTTTTAGTTAGTTCTTTAGGAGTTTGTAGTATTAAATTAGACCCAAATATTATATATTGTTTTATATATCTAAGAATATGAAACACGATAACTAATTGATACACAACACTCAATATGTTGTTGTGTACTAAGTAATATCCTTTTGATGTTTTAATCTTTACATATAAGGGTGATGGAGCGAGATAGTTAAATATGGTTCCAAAATATGTTTCACTCCAAAATATCTTTACCAAAAAAATAATATAAAATAATTTATTATATTTTTGCATTTATTATAAACAAAGCAATTTAACTAACTTATCTAGTAGAATACCTATAGCAGAATTAACAAAGAATAATAATATTACCCTCTTTATATATTTTATTAACATAATACGATTATAAAATATCTAGGAAAGAAAAAATATATAAATATTCAAATGTATGAGGAATCAATATTTAGCCTTTCTACGATTAGATTTAATTTAGATACAAATCTATATACGACTAGATTTTGCGTATACAAAATAATATTAAATCAAAACAATACATTTTCCTTTACCAAATATTGAGAGTGAGTTTCCGAACGTACAAGATAGTCCCGCCCCTCTCCATTTTTGTCGCCTCCTCTATCTCTCTCACTCAACATCTCATAACTTGCGACCTTATGACGATAATTCAGCCCTAGACTTATTATTTTATATATGTATATTATATATTCATATATATATATTGTATATCATTGAGAAAAATAAAAGAAAAATAGAGATATAGATCTATTTTTTTTTATTATCTATATATATCTATTTTTACCTTTATTTAACAAAGTACTAATTTTACTGCGTTTTAATAAGGATCAAGGTACGGAAATAAAGAATTTATGATTATTATAAATGATTACTAATCCATAAGTAGTAAAACAAATCATCACAACACTGATGAACTGTGTAAATTAAAGTCAATTTGAATCATCTTTTATGGCATCGGTGGATGGCACTCAATGTAGCAGTAGGTGAACTAACGATATTTCAACAATGAAACAATGGAAAAAGGTACTAAATTATAGTAATCAAAAATTTAAATTATGTAGAAATCTTTTATAGTTTCGAACTATATATTGAAAAGTTGGATAGTTATAAATTACGTGGTAGAGCTACACTGCAGTTTGTTGCTAGCTACAGAATGAATGGATCCAGCTCGACCGGGGTGGGACCGCGACCTCACAGAATAATACTAATGTGTTTCGTCTGGTGAGTGTAGGATCTGGAGACCTTTATTACTGGTGACGAGGCATTCCATCTCAGACCATAAGCGGGACAACGCTTCTCCACTATGGTTCCTTGTTAAGGATGAATGTTGATGTCGTGGGTCGTAGTAATCACTTGCCATCACGTGAACTGTGTGTAAGTTTGTTACTCTCATCTCAATAAAAAAAAAAAACTTCGAAAATATGTAGAGAGAAATATCTTGTTTTGTTAAATGAATCCTAAATTTTACGTCACTTCCTTTATTTTATGTGCATTTCGTCATTAGATTGTTTGCATTGATAGAATAAAGCTGAACTTACTTCTAGCTTTTATATGAATGGGTGCGCTTGGTTTTGGGGAAATAAGCTTAATATAATTTTCGTATCGCGTAACGGATACCTCACTACATATTTACGATAACATATTAATTATACGTAAGAATCTATAAGAATATTCTACAAAAGCTGATTGTACAACGAATACAAGACACAAAAATAAACTTGTGACATATTTCTCATTAAAAAAAAGGTACAGAATTCGTTCTTGGGCAAAAGCATACGAGTATTTAATAAAATAATAATCGATTTTCTATTAAACTGATTTATAATTTTGTTTAAAAACCAACTAATCAAATAATCATAGTTCTCTGTCAGAATATTTGTCTGCCCAGCATGCTTGGATTTAAGTTATAATCTGGACTCAATACTGGACAACACTTGGACGTTTTTTAATTTATTATTTAAAACAAAAAAAGCCCAACTAGCGCGTTTTTTTGTTTTTGGCGCAATTTGCGGAATTCACATGTAATACATGTTACATACAATCTATCTATTGAAAGTAAATAGCAAGTGTAATAAATAAAAATATTTTTATGTCACAATGGATTCCGTGACGTAGATCGAAGGACGTCACAATTGTTTAATAAAGATATTTATATTTGGTACAAAGCGCGAATTGATGTGTCGGCTATGGACATAGTGCTGTTGACAAATGGCGCGCGTGTAGACGAATGGAGACGTTGGTGCTACTGCGTACAATATGGACCTCGGCTAAATACAATATTAGTTAATATTTCGTGAAGCAAAACCGTGAATAACGAAATGGCTTAGGGTGTGTTCTGCGAAACTTAGGGTAGGAAGTTCGAATCCGCCATTCGACTATCGTGAACCATGTCCTAGTACAAGCATTTTCAGATTAGTTGGAGTGGTTGACCGGAATGTTAGTAATGTTACTAGCGTGACTAATCTAACTATGATCCACGTCACCAATATTTATCCACGTTAAGGTATGAAAGAAATAAATCTCCGGTTTTCTTTCTATCACCAGACGAAAGTAGTATCAGTCTACAAATTTACGCTTGTATTCCGGATACCGTGGACCTATCCCGGTGGAGCTAGGAGTAGACCCACGGTATCTGGCCTCTTTTTGTAGAATAGGTGGCAAAGAAGCAAACAGCCCACCTGCACCACCAGCCCCACCAGCCCAACAGCAGAGGAGTCGCAAAGGCGATGCCGGCCTTTAAGAAAGGTGTGGGCTCTTTTCTTGTTCTTCTTTTTCCCCAAGTCGTATCGGTTCGGAAACACCGCTGGCGACAGCCGATCCCACATCTTGGATCTAAGGTCTCTGCCAGATGGGTAAACAGACTGCTATTAGCCGAAAACAAACGCACCCGCCAAACAGTGTCACAGGATTGTTTGGATCTGTTCCAAAGTGATCCTCAAGATTTTCTTAGCCGTTTCGTAACTATGGACGTAACTTAGGTTCACCACAATACACCAGAGTCCAAAGTACAATCCAAGCAATGGAAAAGAGCATGGTCACCAGTCCCTAAAAAATCTCGGGCCGTTTTGTCAACCAAGAAGGTAATAGCTTCAGTTTTTTGGGACTGTAGAGGGGTCATTATATTATGTACCTTGAAATAGGTAAAACCATAAATGTGGATTATTATTGTACACTCCTACAACGTTTGCGTGAAGAAATAAAAATAAAAAGGCCTGGTATGTTGTCTAAGAAAGTTTTGTTCCACCAAGAGAACGCTCCTGTCCATACTGCGGCGAAATCAATCGCACAAATACACCAATTGTAGCTTTGAACTGTTGCCGCATCCACTCTATTCGAGATTACCATCTCTTCCCCAATCTAAAAACACACATGGCAGGACGAAATTTTCTACGAATATCGAGGTACAAGTAGCTGTGATTGAATATTTTGATGAAATTAAAAATTCTTTTTATTTAGAAGGAATACTAAAGTAAGAGACAAGATGGCAAAAGTGTATAGATCGTTCTGGAGACTATGTAGAGAAATAAAATAATCATTTAGAAAAAAATCGTTTTTTTAAGGTCGGGCTCAAAACTTTTCAATGTACAATGTTTGAAACTCAACGTTCGTACAATGTTTGAACTCAGCAGCTGGAATTAATCCGAAGAGTTCCTCGGAACCCCATGGTGAATTCGGTAAAAAATGCAAAGAGATACTAGTTCAGTTCATTCAATTTATAACGACAAAACTTTCTGTCCAACGAATTCTTCTTACGGCATCAACTGTTCAGGATATATTACAGTGCCGTAAGCGTTCCCAAAGGCAGAGGCACTCACTCATCACCTACTTCCCTAATCTGAATTATCATATATTTAATATCATACATATAATAACAAGTGGGAAAGATTTAAAAGCTATATTAGTGAAGTGTGTTTCGGTGTTCGTTTTCGAGCCCAACAATTTAGGAATAATTAATATTCGAACATTATACCATAGTTAGATAATTTGACCACTAAGCTCAGATCGTAGTTTGACTACAATGAAATTTAACAATAATTAGTAATGTCAACCCAAGTCTATAGTTTTCGTGGCATTACCCACACGACATCCCCCATACCTCTTCACCCGGCTGTGTCTACATCGTGTTATGGATTTTGACCTATGACTCGTCGCGCTTCATTTCATCGCTTTGTTAATTGTCATTAATAAATTTGTTTCCATTTGTTATACGCAATGTATTTCATTATTATAATTAATAACGTCCAATACAGATTAGAAAAATAAACATATAATAGACAGGACAATATGGAAACGGTTTATAATTTTACCTGAAGGCCGCGTGGCGTAGAGGTGAGATTATTTCGCCCACTGTGTTGCGGCTTTCGGGTTCGATTCCACGAGAAACATTATTAGTATATTTTGGGTAAACGTTCGTCGGTCGTGGGTTCGAATCGAACGGCACAAACGTTGAACCTCAGATCGGTTAACGGGAATGTTAGTATTGCCAGCGTATTTTAAAGAAAAACTCGTTAGCATAAAAACTTAAAATTAACAAGTTTAGACGTAATGTTTCCTAACAAAGACAACGAAAAAACTTGAGCTCTTAATTTTCATCGAGTAATCAACAATCTATCGGTGATTCATTTACGAAAGTAACAAAAACAGAATTTCATAGTTTAATTAAAAAGTTTGTAAAACACAAAGATTTAGAAATGATGTAACCGCCAATGATTGTATTGGAAAATATACTTTGATTGCTTACAACTTAAGATTGATTTGGAATGACTCATCTATCACCTATGATTTATATTATTTATACGACTAATTTTCGAATATATTTTCATTTAATAATAAGGTTGTTTATCGATTAACCATTCAGAAGAACAAAATAAAAGATAATAAATGACTGCATAAGTTTTTATACTCTATATTATTATATAAATATATTTATAGAAATTTCGACCTTGAGTAGTGTACATTATGGTAGAATTTACATTGCAAGTATACAAATATTTGCAACTGGCCTGTTCGAATTTTGTAAATTTGTAAGTTTGCAACTTGTTTTGTTTTTCGATTTTAGATCTTATTCACTAATTATAAAGTTTAATGTAAGTTAAAGAAAGTTTAATGACAAAGTTTCTCAAGTTTACTCCAAAGCATTACAACGTATCTATCTTTAAATTTTACAATTTTGGACTTTATAATTTTGCCATAAGGTTCCGAATGCATTAGAAATTGTTATTAATGTTTTAAATCTGTTTGAATTTGGAATGCGCGTTCAATTTGGTCTCATTGGTGGTTGAGCTGTCAAATTTAAACCGAGGCGGTTCTAATGAATTGAAATCGAGAAACGTACTTTTGTCTCCCTTACTCCTGCAGCATTTCCTAACTATAATTACTTAAGTGATTATCATTTTACGAAACAATAGGAAGAGATTAAATGACGAAAACTTATTAAAATATTTTTTTAAGTATTTACATTGTTTTTTCCTTAAGTTTCGCAGACCGTACTCTAAGCTATTAGGCTATTGACGCTTCAAAAATTTACGATAATGGTTATTTTTTTTTTTACATTAAGTGTATCAAACTCACACACAGTTCACCTGATGGCAAGTGATTAGTGACTTGACAAGGAATCATAATGCAGATGCGTTGTCACCCTTGAGGGCTGAAAGGAATGCCTAGTCCATAGTAAGATATCCGGAACCCTGCACTCATCAGACGAAACACGCAACATTATGTTGCTATTTTACGCTGGTATTCTGTGAGGGCGTTTACCTACTCCGGTCGGGATGACCCATTCATTCGGCAGTCAGAAACAAACTGCAACGTAGCTCTACCACTGTCAAACAGCACAATGGTAGAACCACTCCTATTTTACTTTAAATTTAAATAAAGTTTAAATTTAATTAAAATTTAAGTGTTTATTATAATATTAATGGTGACACACTAGCACACTTGGCGGCCCACCTACTATATTAAGAAAACATTCGCATGCCTTATCTCTCCTGATAATTGCTGGAAAGTTTAATTTCTTGCAATTGTGTCTTCATATTCCAACAATGCTGTGCTATCACGATGTTATTTCTACGCTATGGTCATTTTGTGTTAGACTGTCATTGTCTGGTCTTGTCAATCCATATATATTTAGTATAGTATGTTACAGCATACTAAGAAGTAGATCTATACACTAAAATAATTATAGGTGTTAAAACAATTGAGAAGATGAAACGTCAAACTTAAGCTCGTAGGTTCGAATCCGCCATTAAACCTATTGTCGTATCTTAGCACAAGCATTTAAGCTTATCTAGAGTTAACGAGAATTTTAGAAATTACAGCACTGCGAGCAAAAAACCATTGGCCAAACAAATCAGAAGGAATGTTTGTGGTTAGAAACACTTTCTAGCTGCAAAATGAATGTGTCAGCTCGATCGGGATAGGACCACGCTCTCACAGAATACCAGCCATTAAATTATAATCAGTAACGTAATGACGATTCAGTGTCTTTAGACTCCATGTTTAATGAACAGTTTTTTTAATTTATTCTTCCATTCTTTCCTATTCAGTGTAAATATTTGTTGAATTCTATTAACCGTAATATATAGCAGATATAAAGTAGACGAGAGATCTTGAGTATGTAGAAATTGTTTAAATAACTCGATAAGTGTAATCAACTCAGTAGTTTACAATATCTAGACTATTAACTGATTGCAGTTAGTTAGTTAGTTAGTTAGTAGTTAGTTAGTTGTGTGATGGTTGATTCACATATCAAAATTGGCAGGGACATTTAAATAAGAATAATTTAAAAAAAAATATATTGTTGGACATATAAATCTAATATGAATTTAATTTTTTCAAAATCACAATTTTTTTTAAAAAAAGTTAAAAACAAATTAAAAAAAAATTAATTAGAAATAGAGGTACTGGCTGTACAATATATGTCATAAATTGACTCAACTGGTGCAGTGTCATGCCCTCAAAGAATACCATCGTAAAATGCCGCTGTGTTTCGTATGGTGAGTATAGGGTTCCGTAGATCCTTACACTAATCGTATTATCGATGTGCCTGTGACGCGTATTTATTATTCTAATTTAATAAACATATATATCAAAACTTCTTGTGTTAATAAGAATGAGTATTACATAAACGTAAAAGAGATAAATTCGCCCCGAAAATGAGTATTACATAGATTTGACATCGGCGTTTACCCGCGTTTATTTTGTTACTGGTCAAGTCATGATGCAAATCGTTTTTTTTTCTGCAACATTAGGGTGTTATATATTAGACTGAAATAGCAGCATCATAATGCTCGAGCTGTAAAGATCGCCAACAGGATTAAATATATTATAAAAAAAAAAAACTGAATTGGAGCCTCGTACCTTTCCCTCGGTGGCCTTGATATCCGGTAACAGATGGCGCAACTAATTGCGATGACTTGTGATACAAGGGAGTTTCTCTTACACGTTTGATGCGCATGGCATAGTGTTTAGTGTACTTGGCCGTCACGTTGCCAGTCCGAAATTCGAATTTCAGTCGAGTAACATTATTTGTTGTTGGTTTTATGAAGTGGACGTGTTGTATGTATACCCCGTGTCCGAGATCTGGGTCTTCCTCCAATTTCATGCTACATACATATAATAAACATGCAACACATTGGACTACGAAAGATGATGGCTTAAGGATAACAACTCTCATACAGTTCACCTGATGGCAAGTGATTCCTGCGGCCCATCTGTACACTCATCCTTGACAAGGAATCATAATGATCAATGCCTTGTCATTTTTGAGGACTGAATGCCTCGTCGCCAGTAATAAAGGTCTCCGGATCCCTACAGTCACTCGAAGAAACACCAGCTGCTATTTAACACTGATATTCTGCGATCGCGTGGTCCTACCCCGGTCGAGCGTGACCTATTCATTCTGCAGCTAGAAACAAACATCGTAGCTCTACTACTTAAGTGACACGTTACTAGTAATCATTAATACATATTTAAACTATGTTATTTTAAAGTATTATTTTGTCTTATTTCGTTTATTTAAACAATAAAAGATGTGTTGAGAAGTAAATGAATTTTAAACCTTTAAGTTGCAATAAGAAAGAGACCCACGTGTATAGTGATACAAGTGGAGGGTTCCCAGGGAAGTGGCTGCGGTTTGAATCGAGATATCGATTACGTGCGCGAGCCTTACGTTGCCATAGGTCGTTGAGACTGTGTGAATGGATGTAATCGATCGAAAGAATGAAATCAATTGAGCGAATGATTTAATGGTATAAAACTAGCTAAATAATCTCATCATCTTTTTTCTTAATCTTTCTGTCGGTAAGTAATTACCGCTGTCCATTGATATCCACAACACCAGAGAAGTCACGGATGCGCTGGTGGTCTTTAAGAAAGGTGTAGGCACTTTTCTTGATGGTCCCTAAGTCGTATCGTATCGGAAATACCGCTGGCGACAGCGTGGCAGAAGATTTCGCGTAAAGCACAGCAGTGGTGGATTGCTAATCGTTAAGATGGTTAGGATGATTATTTGGAACTCCGTTGCGATGTACGATGTTTGAACGTGGCTCGGTAAAAAATGCAACATCTCTTTTCTCTCTCTATTAAATAGAGAGCTACGATTGCTCTTGAATTAACCAAATATTATTGTCGCGAATGCAATATTGTTGAGACAACGGCGTCCTATAGTGGTTTCAATGTCCAGAAGGAGGAAAGGGACAATATGCAAAAAGGGACAAAGGAGAGGAACAATATTTCTCTATCACGTCTTGCCTTTTCGAGTCGTGGGTTTCGTGTATGTATACCCCGTGTCGGGTACACTGCAACTGGATATACCTCCTATCCTCCAGCACGTGCATTACATCGTAATATGGTAGGGGTGTGCCTCTGTGTTTGCGCGAATCCTTACGGCATTATAATAATCTTTTTAATAATAATCTTTATTTGTATCACGTATAAGTAGAAGTTTGTGATAACTTTAAAGTTTGTGCTAGTGTAAACTGTGTTACAAGTGTCAGTTCAGTGTCTTCCCAATTAATGTTAGTATAGTCGACGCATTTTAAACTGAGTCGTCGGGCAATAAATGTCACTGACAGTAGGAATGTGCACGCAATGCAACCCGTTATCGATACTTAGCTACCTGCGCACGCGGCGGCGATGCGTCATCGTGACCTTCATTAGCACTCTGACTCCTGATTGGTCGTTACGAGTAAGGGTTGTTGTTTTTCTATAAATATAAGATTTTTTGTTATGACATTACTTACGCTTCGCATAAATTAAATGGTGACATCAACGCTCACGCTCGGGCTGTAATTCACAACGTGTTTCTGTTTTAAAAAAAATTGAAAACTGACCCTGAGAAAAAAGCTTGCCTCAATTTCAATAATCCACGAAAGCTTGCACATTACGGTCTATACAGTTTCTCTATGATTACTTCGAAACAAACATTTTATCTAACAAATTAAAAACTTTTATGTTCAGATAGCGAAAAATTATTCCTATTAATACTTAACATAATCTAGCATATCGATCGTACCTATCCCGTTATCGATATGCACCTCTACAATTCTTACGCACATCACTACACCTCTCCATAAGACCTGTAAGTGCAGGCGAGACAGACAGATAAATATGATTTGTGACCCGAAGCCTTAGTTCATAATAGGACTATAGTTACAAACTATATATCTTTTAGTAACATAATTAAATAAAAAAAGGAAAAGAGAAAAAACTAAATAAAATAAAAATGAAAAACAAAATTGTAAACTATTGCTATAAACTACAATGTGTGTGTGTGTAAGAAAGTCTCTATTCAACTCGTTCCAAAAGCTTTTCAGTGGATTCGTAATGTAACGTTTTGAGGATATTGTATAACGTATTTTTAAATTGATGGTTATTATAAGTTTTAGTTAAATTATCAACAATAATTTTAATATAAAATAGTGGGGCACAGTAATCATATAATCTTCGTGCTTTTGCTTTGCTTTATAAGCTATTATTAAATTATTCAGTTTATTGTTCTCACGTGGCTTCAACCAAAACATATCGTCTTGGTCGGAATCGTCTATGATATCTATCTTTATCACCCCTGTGGACTCACCATTCGAACACACGGCATTGTTATGCTGCCATTTTCACGCTTTATTTAACCATTCAAACTAAACTTAAATACTTGTAGTTAAGGTTCATAATAATAACGGCAGTTTCGAACTTAAGACGTTAAGTTTCGCAAAGCATTCTCCAAGCTGTTGACTTTTATATTGTCATAATGTTTATAAGCCTAATAAACAAAATCTGCTTGTCTTAAAAGCCAATAAGCAAAATTGAAACCTTAATTAGTGGTTTAATAGAGCTGAATATTGATTGATTGATATAAATAAAATCTTCCTATAAATAAGGTATAAGTATCATTTATACAATGCGTAAAAGTGACGAATTTGTCCCGAAAATAAGTATTAAATAGATTTGACATTAACATATACCCGTGTATACTTTTTGGTATAGCCGTGAAAATAGTTTATTTACTGTAATATGAATGGGTGGGCTCCATGGTAAGCAAACCAACGCCCTCACAGTTATTAGGGTGAAATAGCATCATAGTGGTGTGTTTGGTATGGTTTAGATTCTTCTTGGAATGAGACAGGCCTCTTTCTAGTCTTTTGATTGTCCAAAGACTAACATCCTTTGATTTTGTCTCATCTCTTGTACATTAACGGAGGTGATTCAACAGTGAAGTCTGGACGATTTAAGGGTCAACTCGCAAAAGTCCAGTCGGCTGGTACTTGATCTCCGTTTAAAGGCACCTGTATACATTTCAGATTATAGTCTGATTCAAGTAAAGTTGACGTGCAACTGACGTTGTTTTCTCAAGACCCTGTTGTGATTAGGTTCAACTGGAGGGGTACAGGCTTTTCATCGTTCTACGCTGGTGATAACGCACGTATATCTTAAATGTTTGTTGAAGTAGAATTAAGATATAATCAGATGTCATTACTCACTATCTACAGGTGAACTGTGTGCGCTTTTGCCACCTCTAATATTATAGAAAATGCCTTTAAAACACAGAGTTTATCGCGACAAAGTACCTAATGTTATCCGGACAAATAAAAAAAAATTCTATATATAGCCACCCAACACCAACAAATTAATTTATTGCTTTATGAGATATGACGAAATATCACATACAGACAGGATTAAAAACTAAAAATATACATGTCTCCTTTTCTCGCGTAAATACATTTCGCTCACCCGCACCTTGTCAAGTCCACATTTAATATCACGTTTTAGAGTGTACGAGATGTAAAAGAAACAAATTCGCCCACACAACCTCGGTACACAATGCAGCTTCCGATCACGCGCGTCGAAAGCGAAACCCGATGGCGGCGGCGGCAAAAAAGCGGACGTGACCTGACGCGAACGAAAGGTAGCCGGTTCGACGCTTGCGGCGAGCCAGGCTGTTCTTGTCGATCGATTGAATATCATCACAATCACAGATATAGGTCGGACAGAGCGTTTTATATGATATTGTGAGTGACAAACCAGCACACAGCTCACCCGATGGTAGGTATACCGACCAATGACACCCATATTAATCTATACCCTTAGTTCCCAAAGTGGTCCACCCCCAGGACCTCGCGGAGGAGGCTCGCCGGGGGCCTACATTGGCGTGACAAAAAAATGGGAATTCACAATTCGTAAGCGGGGATTCACGAAAATTTATTTTCTTTCGATAGTGAAGAACTAAAATGTTGGCTTGACTTCTTCACCTATCAATGTGGGCAGATAATATTTTAAGAAGCTCAGCGACTGTTACTTGTAAAACTTTTTTGTCGAGTTTTGGGAATATGGTAGCTGTAGGGGGTCCACGGGAACTAGCTAATTTTTGAAAGTCTATGAGAAAAATAGTCTGGGAACCTCTGATCTATAAGGACCCTAGAGCGGTTTTCAAAGACTTCTAGACTTCCAAACGTATGTCTGACTAATAGGGGTACCCCCGGGGCCCATTTCCTGTATTCTGTAGTTCGAATATTTTCCCGTAAGCATAAGCATAAGGATGGGTCTCCGGATTCATATACTGACCATAATAATAGGGTCTCCGGATTCGTATAGTGACCAGAATAATTGAGTCTCCGGATTCCTATATTGACCATAACAATTGAGTTTCCAGATTCCTATAGTGACCATAATAATTGGGTCTCCGGATTCCTATAGGGACCATAATAATTTTGGATCCGGATTCCTATAGCGACCATAATAAACACAGTAGCGTTCTGTGATATCTGCGTTCAATGTCCAACATCCATACTCGATAAGGAATCATTATGCAGTGTCAACCTCGTCACCAGAAATAAAGGTCTCGGAATCCTTGCACTCACCAGACGAAAGTCAGTAGCGTTATGCTGCTATTTCACGGTTGTATTATGGGGCGCACCCCTTCCGCGGTCGAGCCGATCCACCCATGCTGCTGCCAGCTATGTCTGCTTAGAAATGAAAATAAAATGGAACAATACGAAACTACTGTAACAATTTATCATTTCACTTTTATGCTACGGTACGTGTTAGGAATAAGACTTTTCACTTAATAAACTCAGCTCTTTAGGTATAGATTTATATTTAATCGTGTGGTAGATTATAGCCAGTTCAGGATAACCAACTGTCTTGTATAGTTTTATATATCCAGAGAACCGAATTATGCATAAACCAGTGACGAGGTAATGAAACTGATCTTGATTTTTCGTTGAGGATACGTGACCTGGTGAAATGTATTGAGGTTTGTTAACCCTTTCGAGACGTTAGACAGGGTGATCATGCCTTCTTCGTCTATTGAAAACACTGCGATATCTTCCGTTGAAACGTAAGCATTCGAGTAAACACAGAGGCACGCAATTTAATTCAAGTGCCAGACACGAAAACTACCAATTTGTAAATCGTTAATATTTGCAATCGAATCTAGGATCCGCGAACGTATCAACGAGGCACTCGCAATGCGATAGTCTTTATGCAAGCATATTCAACGTTCAACGAATCCAATATGTTTTATGATTTATACTAACATACGAGTTTCTTACATTGTTATTCTTAACATACGTGGAAATTGTAATTGCATTCTCCAATAGTACTGGCACAAGCCTGGGTCTACACTAGAAAAAAATTCTAATCTAATAAATAAATCAATTTATTGTTATACTGGGGGATATTTATTTATATCACTACCCTGATTGGTCAATAAAATATATATAATACAATAAAATATAAAGACTAACTAAAGGGAAGTTCTTCGACAGGGGGAGTCCGGCCTAAGCTTAAGGAGTAAAAGTAAAGGGAAAGAAACTGGTGGAAGATACGAACTGAATCGTGATCGAGGCACCACCTTCTGCATTAAGCCCGGAGCGGCATGCCACCAACCGCCTCAGTTTATTCGAGAGGATAGTTACGACTTTAAGGATAATTTGCATCGGAATACCAACTCTCGTGTCGTTCACATCGTGTCTGTCAGTTGTCACATGAGATGGTGTTGTCGACCAAAAATATTTATAATTAATAATAATAATAAATATTTATTATAACTCCACTTTGTTATCGTTCAAGTAGTGAAATGAGTTGCACAGTTTATTTGTTAATTCACTACGACCGTCGTCATTCCATTCAATGACTGTGGAGAGCCGTCCTCGCCACATCTCTCATCGGTCGAGTAACCGAGCGAGTGAATGGAGCGTTTTTTGTGCGAGTACACTTGCCTAAATCGGTGTGAAATTAGTTGGACCGCCGCTCGGCCCGGCGTTTTGTTATGAACGTGGCGCGGCGCGAGTTACAGCGGGTGCAGTGGATCGTCTGGGAATTTTACATGCTGTGTGCGTGGTAGCGCCACGTTGAAGCTTGTTTATAGCAGCACTAATCACTATGCTCGACCGGAGAAGGACCTAGTCTTTCATGGAGCGTGTGATATGAAAATTCAATTATTACGGATGTGCATCTTAAATCTTTATTGAAGAGTTCTAGCTTTTCAGTGTTTTACAGATTGCATTTGGAGAGTGTGCTCAGGAATTACATGATCTAATTCCTCCATCCCCGTTCCACCATCAGACTTCACGACGCACTACTGGATTTCATCTTTTGTTGTGAACATCCCTCCAACCCGAACGAAGCGTTTTGCTTCGTCTTTGATTATTCGTACAGCAAAGGACTGGAATAGTTTGCCCGCGTCTGTCTTTCCCTCCGAACACAATGTGGGTGTTTTCAAGAGTAGAGTCAATAGGTATTTACTGCTAGTGCACCTTACCATCCAGGACTGCATTTCCGCTTAACATCAGGTGGGATCGTGGTCAAGCACTTGCATGGAAAGTATAAAAAAAAAAAGATGATGGAAGTGTTTATTATCGCAGTCATCGCGTACCATCAGATGCAATTGTGTGCTGATTTGTCATCCTTAGTTAAATAACATCTTAAATATGAATTTCTATATTGTCTTTTGAATGATGAATTACCATATTAATATACTGTATACTATATTATATTAATTTCATTCCGACTTATTCACATTATAAAGTTATAAAAATGCTGATCAGGCATACGCCCTATCTTAATTTCAATAACTTTGTTGCCGTATTGTGGATCTCAACCCGGTGAAACTGTATAAGCCCTCGGGCTAACAGCGGCTATCAGACGAAAAAAAACAGTTTTGTGAATTTGAGAAAATAGTTAGTTTTTTATGTAATATCCCATATTCTGATATAAATTATTATTAGAATATGGGATATACTATTTTCTCGAATTTACCAATTTTATGTGTAATATTTCATTTCATCGGAACCATGCAGACAATTACGAACATTTGGCTTGCCAACGAACAGCATTTCATTTATATTTATTGAGATCTAGTACAAATGAAGCAAATTTCTGGTGTGAAGGAAGAGAGTCATAGATTAAGTTTGAAGTAATTTTGAAGTAATCATGCCGTCATGACCGGTAACATTATTATGATTTTACTGAGTAACATGAAATCAAAACAGATTTTAATTCAACACTAAAATAAAAATCTAACATCTGTTTAACGTCATGGGTTTTTCATCTATTCGGACGTCTGACTTCTTTTTATAACTTCAGAATAATTAGCCAATTATACTACAAGATGGATGAAGGAACACATAAGTAACAAGAAACATAACGGCAAATAACATACGAAAAATTGTTAAAATATTTCTAGAATATGATAAGAGTCATTTATTATATTATTATATAAGAATCAATATACAAATAAAATGTGAAATGATATCTATATGTTAATTAGTTCATATTCTTTTTATGATATTCCTGCGTTCCATTCACCCTGGATAAAGAAATATAATAGAAACGGGTTTTTCATCTCTGTTCTTGTTCTGTTCGCTGATTATAGTTCATTATTTAATAAATCTTTGTTAAACACAAATGTTCCACAAAACCATTCGTTATTTACTACACCGTCTCACTCAAAGTTGAAATTACGTTAGTTATTGTTCCATACTTATATATATTTCAACATTACATTGGCGAATCAATTTTTATTTCATTCATGTCTAATATATAAATTTATCTCCATAATATTTATCGCAGATTTAATTATTATCATCCAGTCCAATGCTGAGCTTAGGTCTTCCCGATAAAGTGCCACAAAGCACCTGAGACCCTCTTCATCTGACCTTCGGCCTATATCAATAGATTTCTTGCAAACTGTCATAGTGTCCCCTCATCAGCCAGCATATCTACTGTGTCCGAGCGTCAATCGTCGAATGGTTTAGGGCACGGTCTGCGAAACTTAAGGTCGTAAGTTCGTATCCACCATTCTGCTATTGTCGTGAACTATCTCATGTCGTAAGCATATTTTAAGCTTACTTGAAGTGGTGAAATGGAATATTAGTAATGTTTATGGCACTGGTATTTTAAGAGAAATGTTCCAGTTTCATGCATCTGTATCACATGAGTGCTGGATACTGCCGTGGCAGTTAAAGATGTTATGTCTCAGGTGAATATTTTGTCAACAAATTTTCAATGATTAATTTTTGTGAATCATGACTCTTTAATATTATTGTGATGGTTACCTTTAATAATATATAAATTGATAAACCGTTCATTTCATCTATAGTAGTTATTATAACACAATACCCCTAACACGGTTAACACAGCCATTAATAGTCAAATGTAACTGAGCCGTGGTTCATTGGATGTTAAAATTGCGTACGTTAAAATAAGAAGATTTCTCTATTCACGAGTGAAAATAATTAAGTTATATTAAAATAAAATTATAGGCGAATTATAAGTAAAGTCCTTTGTCTGATTTGCTGAGACCATAAACTGTGAAATGTCTAATCACAAAACAAACTTCTATCATTTACGGGACACCTGTATAGTATATGTACAACGTTATGTTGTTTACATGAAATGTTGTGTTACTCTAAGTAACTAGTCGAGTAAATCAAATCAAATCAAATAGTTTATTTGCCATACAGGTATGGCGTGCAAATATTATAATGTATTTATATTTAAAACCAATTTAATATTGTATTAACATAATCTAATATAAACATAATCTTATATTAGCGCAAGGATTTATGCTTAGTTGTAATGGATTACTGAAATACTTGGAAAGTTAATGGTGGCATTGTTAACAAGAAAATACGTAAGCCGGTATGATACGATACGGTGCGATATTCCACCTCGACTACTTATCCTTCCAGTCAACACAAATAGAAGCGTCGCTGGAGTTTCTTGCGCCACTTCTTCTCTAGCGCCCACGCATTCCGAAGTGGTGGTACAGACAGCCAATAATAATAATAGGGATATTAATGTAGATAATTCTTAGTCAGAAGTACCTGACCGAACCGAGGTTCGACCCTCGAGTCAGACGGTCTTGTGAACAGGTTAACGGTCTAAGCCGAAGGCTCCCTCTTGGGAGCCCTTGTCTGGTTATCCACTAATAGAGGTCTCGACTGAGCGCCATGCGAAGCGCTCGGTCCTCTAGTAGTAGCAGGGGCCATCAGCCCAAAAAAGAAAAAAAATAGGTACTAATCCTATTTATCCTATTATTATAAATGTGAAAGTTTGTATGTTTGAATGTTTGTTACTCAATCAAGCAAAAACTGCTGAACGGATTTTAATGAAATTTAACACTTTTTTAGTTTACAACCTGGATTAATATACAAGGTTTTTATTATCTAGTTAATGAGATAGCTTAACGACTGTTATTTTATATACTCTAGTAGTACTTCATCTTCTTCATCTACTCAAATTAACGCGGGCGAAGTCGCGGGCAGATGTTAATCGTAAAAAAAAAAATACGATCCTGTAGTACTTACATTGTCATCGAACATATTTCCACAAAAGAACAATTTTGCACACAACAATTTTTTCACAATTATTAAGATTATTTGTGGAACTTTTGAATTGTAAATTTAACAACATTACAATACGCGTTATCTTTAAAATAAAATAATACATACAGTGCTATGTTTACTAAAACTCCCGTTGACTATCGCAACTAAGCTAAAATGCTTGTGATAGGAGATGGTTCGGGACAAAAGCCCAATGGCGGATTCGAACATATGACCTTAAGTTTGCCAGACCGTTGCCCAAAACGATATTAAACGCTTTATAAGAATTTGAACTTATAATTCCGCTCCTATACTGGCCATACCTCAATCAATACTTATAAGTGCGGCCATAGATAAGGCGGCAACTTTTCTGATTCATTCAAAATAGAACCGTGCAACTTATTTCTCGCCTACGTAGCTTAAGGGTAAGATTGGATGAAGTTAAGAAAAGAAAAGTAAAATTATATTTTATAAAATTGGTTCCTAGGTTATTCTAAGGACTAATTCAGACATATATCATAAGCAGATACTTTAAGACATTAAGATCTGAATAATGTCTTCTAAATCAGTCATCAATCAATCTTTACCAACCGAGGCACAATGTTTGCGTTTCACAGATAATGTTTTTTTTTTCTGTATTCACACACAGTTCACACGTAAGGTCTTCTTGTGACCCATGATATTTTATTATTCGTACAGCAAAGGCTTGGAATAGTTTGCCCGCATCTGTCTACCTCTCCGATTACAATGTGGGTGTTTTCAAGAGTAGAATGATTAGGCATTTCCTGAGCTGGTGTGCCTTACCATCCAGGACTGCATTGACGCTTAACATCCGGTGGGATCGTGGTCAAGCACTTGCTTTGAAAGGTTAAAAAAAATAACATACATTTAACATTATACGTTTAACCTAGAGGGATTATAATGCAGGTGCGTTATCACTCATGAGGACTAAGATGAAATCCCACGTCACCAAGGATCACAAAGACCATGAGGGTCATAGTGATCTCCGGATCCCTGCACTCAACAAACGAAACACAGCCGTGGTATGCTGTTATTTAACATTGGTTCCGTGGGCAGCGTATCTCTACTACTGTGTCATACTTTGTTGGTCCTAGTTCTCCTCTCCTCTTAGTCCTCCAATCTAATTACACACGCATTACATCCGATAATAGAAGATGATGAGTCTCTGTGTTTGCTTGATTACAGGCACTGTATAAAATAAATCCTGCACAAGTTGATGTCATCTGGTAGTATAGACCAGGATGAAACGATCAACATTATTCGTGTTTTCGATTTTTTTTGATTTTTGGGTATCCAAACCAATCCAAACCAAATACCTTATTGTGGTTGCATTAAATTAGATTAACCTTCGTATGTTGTAACGTATAGATGGACGGATATTTAATTTTTATTATGTCAGTGTCGACAAGCGAGCGCACAAGTCACCTGTTGTAGGTAATGATTATCAGCAGGACATCGACTCTCATCCTCAACGAAGATTCAAGAGGCACGTCTTTTGTCCCTAAACAAGACAGAGCCTCTTTGCCTATAAATGGGTTCCAGGGAGCAAGGATGCTGAAGGTGCTGCGGCTGGATGCCATCTGGTAATAATTACGACAAATCATCGTGATCAAAATCGACCAGAAACCACATTGATCATGGATGAGGAATGATGGTCGAACTTTATACACTTGAAATTGTACATTGAAGCTATATTTCGTGGTGCCCAGGATCGAACTATTAGTCTTGTGAACTTGTTCACGCACTACAAAACATTAGGCAAGTGGCCAGTCCAAAGAACAACCACGCTTTTATGGTATGATAGGTTTCCTCATTCCACTTAATCTTACATAACAGCGTTATATCATTGTTGTTTTTACAAGTGGCACGTGACCGAAAGTTCTAGAACATTTATAATGTTATATTTCACCACCGGAAATCTAATACAGATACATTTTTTAATATATATATATATATATATATATATATATATATATATATATATATATATATATATATATATATATATATATATATATATTCTTCTAAGAGTAAACTTTACAGGTGATGGCTTGTTGTGTTTTTCTTTATACCGTAATAGGAAAGGCTACGGATTAGGGTACATGCAGCCCAATCTTTACCATTCTATGTTTTTTAAGGGTGAACAACGATCATATAGTTTACCTAATAGTGATGACTGGGATAAACGTGTTCATTCATCATCTACAAGGACTCACCATGTATCTTCATGTTGTCACCACTGAGGACTCAAACGGATTGCTTTGCTATTATTAACTGATATAGCATGACGATTTAAAACGATTTCGAAGATACTCACATAATATGGGTATCTTAGAGAAAAGAGTGATTAGGCATTTACTAAGTTGATTACCAAGAACAGCTCCATCGTCACTTAACTGTAGTTAAGCACTGGTTTAAGTATAAAAAAAGGAAACAGTAACACGCAACATATTGTCACTCATAGAATGCTGACTACGGAAAATTGTATGAAGTTAGTATAATTTTCCGTCCGTTGATACAATTTTCCGTTTCATATTTGTTATTGGATAGATTTTCTGAAGGCTGGAAAGAAGAGATTTTTTTTGTTATTTTATTGATGAATGTACTCACCATCACCGCTCTGGTTGCTGCTGTGCGCGTGGTACTGCTCATCTGTAAAGTCGTACTCTACGTCAGATCAGACACATCTGCTCTCGATAACATGATATTACACATAGAGTAACATATAAAATATGTTCCGTCCCAATCGCATCTGGACCTTCTTCCGATCTGTTTACACATCAGATTAAGGAATCGGACGACGATAGTGCCTCTGTGTTTGCACAAATTCTTATGGCACTATGAAATAATCTGCGCATTTGATCTCATCTGGCAATAACCAGAAGATAATCGAAGATATCTCCTTGATCGTAATCGACTAGGACATAATAATCTTTTGAAATTTTTGAAAAGTAAACCAACCATTTCTGTCTTATGTTTAACACATTGCATATGGACCTTTCTGCGATCTTTGGCACAATCGTTACGTTGTGCTAGGGAAGTTAAGGGAAATTGATTCCTTGTTGGTGATGCATGATGAGATTCTAGATGTAATATCAGGTCAGGTCGCGATTATGACTTACTATTAAGTGAGCTCTGTATTCGTTGGTCAAGCTTAATATTATAAAAAATGAAACAAAATTATCGGGGGCTAATTAACGAGCTAACGGTATCCCGCATTTATCCTCGGTTAGGAATCACAATAGAGTTACGTTGTCACTGTTTGGCGACTAATACCGACCCCAGTAACAAAGTCTGTGATTTTTTTTTAATTATCAGTTGAAACTCAGCAGCTAATCTACTATTGAAAGCTGGTGTTGTTATAAGTGTTTTTAAAAGTCTTGTCTTAAGTTATTTTTGACAGTGGTAGAGCTACACTGCAGTTTGTTTCTAGCTGCAGAATGTAGGGGTCGAAAAATAGCAGCATAATGCTGCTGTGTTTCATCAGGTGAGTGAAGAGGTCCGGAGACCATTATTACTGGTGACGAGGCATACCATCTCAGTCCTCAAGGGTGACAACGCATCTGAATTATGATTCCTTGTCAAGGATGAATGTAGATGTCATGGGCCGCAGGAATCACTTGCCAACAGGTGAAATGTGTGCTCGTGTCTTTCTCTAAATTTAATATATAAATAATAAAATCCCTGGTCAAGACCACCTATTTGTGCTATATCCAGTTTATTGCCGCGACACAGTCACGTATGGCTTGCTGGATATTAAGAATATCTATTTTTATTTAACTTACACATTCTTAATTAGACTAAACTCAACTGATTAGCAAGCTGAAGTAGCAATGGGCTATATAGTTTGTAGAACCAATAACCGATGGGTGGAAAAGGTTCTCGAGTGGCAACCTCGAACTGGCAGTCGCAGTATAGAACGAACCCCTCAATAGATGGAGCGACGACCTATGATGAACGAAGTTTATGGGAAGTCGATAGATGCAGGTGGCTCAGGAACGTGCTTTATGGCAATCTATGGTGGAGGTTTTACTCAGCTGTGGACTATGGACAGATTGTAGATGTCGTTGATTCTTAATTATTCCATAAAGTTAAAAAAAACACGCACCTCCATTCCGATGATCATTGCTTATCATCTCCTGACTCTGCAGCGTCGGCGCGTGAATGAGCACCTTCTGCTGAGGGCTATGAGGGTCCAGCCCTTCGACCTCCAGCAGGGGCGCATGTGGCTCATACCCGTGAACGACCAGGGGCGGTGCGTGGATGTCCATCGCGTACACCCCTACCGCATCACTCTTGAACGAATCAATTTTTGCTTTTTACTTTGACACTTTAAAAATAAACACCTATGAAGTACTGGCACTCCAAAGTCGTAAATTAGTCCAATTATTAAAAAAAAAACTTTGCACTAGGGTTGGCACTTTACTATTTGTTAGGAGAATTATGTAGGAGTATTCTTGTTTGGGAACTATTGGGATGTTTTCAGAATGTCCTATTCGTAACACTTGACTGTCACATCGTAATAAAACAATTATATTTTTTTCCCGTCACCGTACTTTCTTTCGCATTTTCAAACGTAGTTTCACCATTTTGTTACCTGAAAAAAAAACATTATATATTAATACTGCTGCTTTTTACACCTTTTACCAAATCTGCAATGGTAGTTGTTAGTAATTTTTTTTGTTTATTACTAAAGTTCTTCAAATGAAAATATATAAAGGTTTTGGATAATAATATATTAATAATTTAGGACGAAAACAACAATAAAGTTTTATTACAAAGGAATGCTTAATATAAGAGAATTATTAGGATTAAAATAACACCTATCAAAATATTAAACGCCCGAACAGGGACTTGAACCCAGGACCCTTGGATTAAAAGTCCAATGCTCTACCGACTGAGCTATTCGGGCAATGTATAAGTAATCAAAATTAAAATATATAACCTAATAAGATTATATGGAAGCGGTTTTGGGTAAGTTCTGCCGATTTTAAGGTCGTCCGGTAATCGCCAATATTTTTATTTTTAACTCTTTGTGACCACAAATACTATGGAATATGATATCAATCTTAGACATACGAATATTCAGTAATTTTCGCAGATTAATCTTTTTCCAATAATGTACGATGTGCTTAGTAAGGTCGAAATCGGTCCAGCGTCTTACGTGGGTTTCTTACATACAGACCTTAAAACCCTGACCAGAAGTGGTATGGAGAGGCAGATACCATTTTACATTATTAGAATAATTCAGGCAACGCGGTGTATAATATATGTAATAAGCATGATTTATATTTATTATATGTAATACAAACAAGAGTAAACTGCAAAGCATATAAATCAAGACATGCTTCCGTTTTGCGAATAAAATGCACTAGTATTTATTTAAACAAACTCTGCACACAACATCGTGTCCTGCAGTCTCCATTGTTTACGCTGTGCTCGCCAATGGACTTCAAAAATGAATGGAGTGGGCATTATTTGTTAGTTCTTATAATTGCATGTTATGAATAGTGTATTAAAATTTATTCTGTAGACTTGTAGAAATTGATGTTTATATTTTAAGCAATATGCTTATATTGTCTAGAGCCTTGAAAATAAACTATGATAAGAATAGTCGCACTACAAAAGCTGGACTTGCGATTCATTCGTACATGCGAATCCTACAAAATAGTAGTAAAAAGTTTCCAATTTTAAGAACCACCTGTAAAACGTTATTCGCTTAAATTTACGCTCAAGGTACAACGATGGGAATACCATCTGAACGTTTTTAATAAACTTTGAGTGTATAAAGCTTTTTATCTCCATTTTTTTAAGGAACACTAGCAGTCCTATTAAAATTACTATAATAACAATCCGCTTTACCACTTGCAACTAAGCTTAAATTATTGTGAAAGGACAATAGTCGAATGGCAGATACGAACCTACGACGTTAAGTTTCGCAGACCGTACCATAAGGCTTTGGGATATTGACGCTTCCTACTCCTATCTTACATGAATTTCGTAAGATTAGGGAAGGAAAAGATGAGTAAGTGTATGTACGTTAATATTTAGGGCACTATAATATATTCCGCGCAGTAGATGATATCTGATAATAATCTAAATCAAACATGTGCACATCATTGATTGTGAGAGCTTAATGTTTATTTAAAACTATAAGAAAGCATAGACTAAATAATAACTGAAAAAGTAAACCTGTCCAAATGTAATAAATTTGTTTGTGTTGGTTTTGTGAATTTGTGTAAAAATATTCATAATTCGAATCGTGAGCAAAACTTTCTGTTTTACCCGAATTTCCTAATTTTAAATTAAAGTCGTTCTCAAATGATGCGCTTACCAACGAACAGTATTTAGTTTCGTATCCGTTTCGTAGCTCCATGTTACATTGGGCAAAGCGAACCACATCGCGCCTCCATTCGCTCCCACAGGACGCTCTTTGTTCTTATATTCTAATGTGTAACATTCCATACAATGCTTATGTTAACTTAACAAACGCAGTGCATGCACAGCCACTGGGTGTCCTATGGGACAGTTAAGTTGGTACGTTAAACTGTTAAACATTGCATCTTATAAATACCTGTCATTTAAGAAAAAGATCCTATATCAACTAATTAAGGAAAAGATTCTTTATCAATTTCGTTTACCATTGATCGGATTCTGGCCCAGGAACTGCACACCTTACACGCGTGTGCAAAGTTATGCGTCCAGTCGAACCACTTCACAGCTTTAAACTAAGTATCCATTGGCTCGACCGGGTAAGGACCACGTACTTATACATATTACATCGCATGCGAATCTTGAATCTTTGTTGAAAATGGAAGTAGATGGTGTCGGATGAAATCGACCCTTTCACCCGACACCATCGGGTGAGTCGTATGTTTTGTTTTATTACATTGAGAGTACCAAACCCACACACAGTTTCACAGACGGTAAGTGATTCCCGCGGCCCATGACATCTACATTCATCCCTGCGTTGTCACCCTTGAGGACTGAGATGGAATGCCTCGGAACCAGTAATAAAGGTCTCCAGATCATCCCTACACTCACCAGACGAAACATAGCAGAATTATACTGCTATATTATGCTGGTATTCTATGAGGGCGTGGTCCTAGCACGGTCGAGCTGACCCATTAATTTTTCGGCTAGAAACAAACTGCAGCGTACCTCTACCATTTAAACATTAGAGGAGCAAACGAGCACAGAATTCACGTGACGAATGTGACTCATGACTCGGCATCCAGCCTCAACAAAGATCGATAGCGCACACCCCCCGAGGACTAAGGTGGCATGTCTCGTTTCCTGTAATAGGATCCCCGGATATTGATCATACGATGCAAAACCGCGTAATGCTTTTATTTAATATTGTTAATGTCTGGGTACGTACTGGTCCTTTCTATGTTCTAGTCGACCAATTAAATTACTGCGACGTCGCTCGTAACACTGTAAAATACGAAGATACAAGGTGACCTTGAGATTGCATTAGAAATCACTTAGCGCTAGATGAAATGTGTGCTCTTTTATCACAATCAAATATTATAAAGAATAAATACAAGTTGAAACATGCTCCCTTCGGCACATGACCCGAGCTTCCAGTCAATGTCCATCTTAACATAAACACGTAGCCCCGCCGCGGCAAGGCTATGGGAACAGTTTGACAGCACAATGGCGTGTGGGACACACACGAGATTGTGCGCGAGAGATTTATCGCGAGATATCGCTACAATTTTTACAATTCAATTGCTACGTGAATACATTTTTAAGGTTATTTTCAAATGTTTAATTTTAATCTAATGATTGACTATCAGTCAATTATAGTATTTACATTCTATATTGTGAGACGCATTTGTCTGATTAAGGGTCCTGAATTTGTGTTCATTACATTAAGCCTGATCCTTTTGTATATATTAATGTTTTGCATATGTGCATTATATATTCTCCCTAAATACAAAATAATATAACTTGTTAAATATATACCTGAAAATAACAAACATGATATTACCCCAACAACAAAGATGATACCGCACTGGGCAGTTTTTCCATAAGAATGTAATTCGAAGAAGTTTTATTTATTTCCAGTAACAATTTGTCAAAGAATTGTCATCACTGATAAAGATACTGGAAAATCGTATCTGAATCTTGACCCTTTGAGGATGGGTGTAGTTGTCGAAGGCTGTATTAGATTAACTTAGGTAATAACTTGTATATCGAGTACGTTAGTCTTCCCAATTTTGAAAATAATATCTTCGAACACATCGTAAATTGTTTAGAACGTGTATGAGAAAACTCTCACGCTTCATTCACATATCTGCCGATAATAATCTCTTCAGCTCTTGACACCATACTGCCTACCTTCATAAAGGCATACCTAATTATATGAAATTTATCAGTTGAAAAAAATTTATTTTGTTTTTATAACACAATGCAAGATGCAATTTTTACGAGCATTTGTTTTAAATATTACAATGTAATGCGTTTAAAGGTGTACCGGACCGAATAGTGTTCCTTGGGAGAGTCATATAACCTTTGGATAAATCGTTTCCTCACATTTTGTGGACATGAGAAGAGGATTGAAAGATTAAACAAATAGAAGATAGATAGTAAAGTCCCGTTGGGGCACCAAAACGGTTTGTTTGCGTACCGTGTTCAGCGAAACTGAGTTACAATTACGAGATACGTTCGGGATAACAAACAATAAGGACACGGTTCACTTTGAAGTATCTTTTATTTTTATTAAAAATTAATTTATAAGTAACTTAACTCCATATCTGTCTTGATAATCGGGTGCCTGAATCCCTGACTGAAACACTCACCACCATACTAAAGCCAGCATCGTCGTGCTGCTAGTTCGGGTTGTTATTCTGTGAAGGCTTCGGCCTTCTCTCGTCGAGCCGACCCATTTACGTTACTGCTAGGTGCTAGCTGCTAGCGTTGCAATACCACATAAAATATTATATATGTGTTCGTATGTCTCAAAATACAGGCATAGGCAGTATGGTATATAATAAATATATACATTTTATATAAATGATGGAAGTCGATGGAAGCAAGCGGCTCGGTGATGTAGTCTATGACAGTCTGTGAAACATTGGACTAGTGATGGGCTGAAATGATGATACAATTGTTAACAAATAAAGAAACTTCGATCTATAAATAACTGATTTGGTCTAAGGATTTATTCATAAAAAACAAAAGGCTAATGAGGCGTGGAACATCCTTTTTATTTTACAAAATTACTCTCAATATAGACATGTGTCGTTTTAAAAAAAATATACTATAACAATATAATGACGTGAGAAACTCAAAACACGTAGTGGCTCACAGATCGGTTGCCTAATGATTGGTCATCAAGTAGGTGTCGAAATCTATTTTATGAACAAAAAAAAACCATTTCTTTTCTTTTTTAACTTTCGAAGCATTTTAAACGAGAAATGTATTGTTAAGAGAATTGCGGGCTACCTTATGATAATCATTTACCATTTTTTTTAAATATAATATAAGGTTTGAGAACATTGTGTTGACGGTAAGTGTCAGCTGCGGTCCATACATCCTCACCCCTGAGAACTAAGATGGAATGTCTCGTTGTCGAATGTCTCCTACTCCTTTACTCATCATTCTCACTGCAGAAACATATCTCAGTGGTAGAGCTACACTGCAGTTTTTAAGTGCAATATAATGCTGCTGTTCGTCTGGTGAGTGTAGGGATGATCCGAGACCTTTATTAATGGTTCCGATGCATTCCATATCACTCCTCCTAACAAACGAGCACACAGTTCACCTGATGGTAAGTGATTCCTGCGGCCCATGTCATCTACATACATCCTAGACAAGGAATCATAATGCAGGTGCGTTGTCACCCTTGAGGACTGAGATAGAATGCTTCGTCACCAGTAATAAAGGTTGCTGGAATGATCCAGGTATGATACCTACACACACCAGATGAAACACAGCAGCATTATACAGCTATTTCACGCTGGTATTCTGTGAGGATGGGTCCTACACGTTGCATTTGCCTTGTTACCCTTCGGCAAATTACGAAAAACTGAAACTTCTTTCTTCTTACGGGATTTACGTATGAGCCCTTTAGTCTTGAGTGACTAACTCATTATTCGAACGATGAATAATTTACACAAATTCACAAAACGATAACAAACAAATCTATTGAAATTTTGACAGAACGGGTCTGTCGGGTCAGCTGGTAAATAATAAAAGAAATAATGGTATATTGTATTAGACAAATTATGCCGTCATTCATTGTGGAGATGGCTGCAAGGTTGAAAACGTAGGGTTTAGGGTCGCATTGTAAGTATATAGTAGAGCAAAAAAAAAAATTAAGCACATATATGTATTTTATTTTTATTGGTACTAGGTTGCAATAGAAAATATAATATTAGTGTTTTACTTTTTTTCAGATCTTAAATAAAATTAAAGAAACATTTATTTATTCATTTTTTTTATCGGCAAAATATTTCGAGCGACTGTTTAAAATAAATAGCAAATTAAACTTACATTAGACTAAAATTTTTAGACGTAACGACGAGGCCCGGATAGCTCAGTCGGTAGAGCATTGGACTTTTAATCCAAGGGTCCAGGGTTCAAGTCCCTGTTCGGGCGATTTACATTTTTGTGGAAGTTTCGGCGTTCATAACAATTTTAATTAATAATATTAATTATGTGTAACTAATTTCAACTTAAATTTTACTGTTAAATGTTTCTCACGTTAATTAATATAACAAGGCGAGTAATAATTAAATTAAATTTGAACATTATTTTTTACACCATAACAATTTTTATTAATTGGCATTGATTCAATACTATTTAAAATTTATTGAAATCGTCTATTGCAAAATGGGTTCGATAAGAAACTTATTACTTTTCTATGGTACGATTTGAAATGAATTTATATATAGTTGCATTTAAATATTTTCACAAAAAGTATTTAAATGCCACTTAAATATCCTTTTGACATAACAAAATAATAAAATGTATACATATAAAAAAATTTAAAAACTTCATCCACGTGTTATCAAATTAAAAATCCAAGATGGCCGTCGACAAAAATAAAATGGCGGTGCGCTTCTCACACGGACAAAAAGCGGCGACATTGAACCGTACACATAATTGTCTCAGCGCCGAATTGTTAGACAAAGGCGCGTTTAATTATAACCAGGGTGACCATGATATGCGTCGAAAAACAAAATTAATTGATATGAGATTTAATGGTCTCATTATCGCTCCAATTACAGCATACTTTAAGATAGTTAATTTTAACTATTTTAATAATTTATGTACGATTTGACATGAAATGTTATACATTCTTTTACTATTTTAATTAGAGTAAACGAGCAATTGGGTCACTTTATGGTAGTTATCTCCACCCATAATAAACTTAAGCAACTCCTGGGGTTATCCTTATGCGTCACTGGCCTTTAATATGAGTATAGCTTCTTCCTTTAAAATACCTAAGTCAAGAAGTTAGTTCTGAATATCTTTAAACAGCAAGTAAACCTAACCAGCAGGTGAACTAACTGAAATCAGAAACTTATCAATATATTATTTATTATGCTTATCTTGAATTTACGGCACTAAATCCTACTCATATCAAGTCCTGTGAAAAATGTATATTCCTCAGCCGAACCTACCCATTCATGACACAGATTAGAAACGAACTACAGTGGTGACTCTAGGACTGTTAAACACGGACAATGATATGCGATTAGTATTTGACAAAATTCAAATTAGTCCTAAAAACCTGTGTTGGTATATTCTTATATTACACCGCTATGATAAACGATACCCTAACATTGTATTTAACAAAATTTATCCTAACACAATCGTTGCAATATTGTACACCAAATAGAATAACTTATTAACACAGATATGTTTCAGGGGGAGGGGGTGTGGGGGAGGCCTATGTTGCAGTAGACTAGTTATGAGAAATATTTATGATGATGGTATTCTGTTTTCAATGAAGTAATACAAATTATATTCTTATGCAAACATGAAATGGTCTCTTTTAAGATTTCTCCTGAAATTACACGGCGTCACCGAACCCATGGTAACCCTACTAACTATAGGTATCCTGTACCGCGCTCTAAACAGGTCTGGACGTGTCCATCGTCATATGTAAAATATAAACCTTCGTTCTCTCAAGAACTGGGATTTTTAAACTGTGAATACTTAATTAAATAAGCGTTCGACGTATCATTTATTTTTATTTTATATAATACATCTTAAAAATATTTTTATTTTTAGGGCTGTTGTTGGTCACTGTTATCCTGAGGACTTTTACAGCTTCATCAGGTTGAAAGACGGGCACAACGGTTCCCGGACTCAGCTTGGACCGTGGACCCACCGTGCGCGTGAAAGCAACCGACATGAGGGTGTCCGAGAGGAAAGAACCTCGGCTCGATCAGTTGCTTCTAACGGATTAACTTATTGGAAATATTGTTGATGTTCGTCACTTCGATTTCGCAGAACGACATCCGAACGTGAATATTATCAGATGACATCAACTGGGCTAATACATGAGACTGTCGGAAGCATTTGCACAAACACTGAGGCACTCACTGCCACGTCCTCTTCCCTATTCATATACAATCCATATGCAGTAAGATTGGGGGAAGTTTTTAGATGCACTGTCGAACGGACCCAAATCTGAAAACCATTATTTTGCGATACACAAATATCGGAATCGATTCCAGGGCCCGCGACATTACTAGCTGTTACTGCAACTACTACGTCACGCGGCTGTCGTAAGAAGTAACAAATTAATAGATGTTTATCAAGTGTTTCGGATTGTACAAAACGTGAATGCAGTGACTCGAGAACGTTTGCCAAAAAGAGCGCACAATAGGAAAATTTGCGCTCTTTTTTAGTATTAAAAAATACATATATTATTAATTTCTTTCATTTATAGTATATAATTTATACAGTCGAGTCGATTATCGGCTCGTTTTTAGCTACGGCATGCCTCTTCCGCAATCAATCAAGAATATATATAAAGTAAATAATAAATAATAAAATAAATATAATTAAGTAATATCTTCGAGATAAAATCGATAAAAATTAGTCTATTCGAATAAATCGAAACAAAGTCAAATTTCATTGTCTTAAGCATTCATGTATTATATTATATTCTTTTTAATGGTAAAGCCACATTGCATTTTGTTTCTAGGTAAGCACGAATGGGTTGGCTTTCACGCTGTTGCTTGTTCACCTTTGTTGAATGTAAAGGTCCGGAGATCCTATTACTGGTGACGAGGCATTCCGCCGTAGCCTTTAACGATGGATCAATGTGGGCATCATATACCCTGGACTGGTGCACCAGCAGAAGGTTCTGAAGTGTCTGTCGCAATGTCCCATCGCTATATAGGACCCCTAGCGCCTAGCAATAGGGGTATAAAACATTAACCAACAAATGACAAAAAGGCAGCGCGACCAGGTAACGTGGTACGCTCCAGTTCATTAAGACGTCAGAACTGTTAATAGAATGTAGTAACCTTGCGAAAACCCATTGCAAGTCGGAGAGTTATCAAGTTAATTTACAAACATCTACATAAAAAACAAAGCGGGTATTTAAATTTTTCTTCAATGTGACAAGTGATTCAGTGTTGTCATTTACGTAAAACCGTGTGGCACTATGATAGGTACGCACCTGACCGTAATTTACGGAATATTGGGGTTCAAAAATGTTCGACCTTAAAAATTGTAATCTCATCGCAAAGAAGATTTAGTTAAAATAATAGCGAGAGGTAAAATGATAAAGAGAGACGGAGAGAGAAAGGGGAAGACGGAGAACAAAACTAATCCAGCATTTTATATCAGTATAGTTCTCTCTTTGTCTTTCCTCAGCCAAGTATGTATTTACCGTTCTTTCTTCATAAGGAATGTTTGATTAATCGTTACACTAGACAATTTTTTTATTTTACCGAGGGTGACAAACGAGCACACAGTTCACCGGATGGTCAATTTTCCCATCCTCTATAAGGAATCATAGTGAAGATGCGTTGTCACCCCTGAGGAGTGAGATAGATTGCCTCCTCACCAGCGATTAATGTCTCCGAATCCGTACACTCGCCAGGCGAGACACAGCAGCTAATAAATCAAACTGGTATTCTGTTAGGTCCCAATCATACTGGAGCTGGAAACTAATCGCCACGAGCAACCAATAGAAATATACACATATATGAACGTATAGATAACACTTAAATTCGAACTTGAAATTCGCGCCTAGAGAAGTTCACAAGATAACACATTCGCATAATTCTCAGATGCAATTTTACATATAAACTGATATATGTAAAATTGCATCTGAGATAAATATAGATATATATATATATATATATATATATATATATATATATATATATATATATATATATATATAAATACACATTAAAAACTACTGCTGGGCATAGCCGTAGATGTTAGAGCATAGTCTATCGCGCGGTGTCCACTGCGGATTTGCGGACTTCACATATCTTTGATATTTTATGATCTCATAGACATGCAGGTTTCCTCGCGATGTTTTGCTCCACCGTTGATCGCGTATCATACCATCATATAACCAGCACTTAAAATTGCCATTAAAAATGTACACGTTCCCGGTACCGGGGATAGAGGTACCGGTTTGCTCGCGTACCGCGACATTAAAATCGACACCGAGCTACCACGGCTCAACGGATATTTATTTTATTAGCACACGACATCACATGCACAGAATAGGTGCGTTATAAGCAAGCAAGTGTCGTAAGTATTTACGCAAACACAGTGAGGCACTCACTCACCCCACTTCCCCTCCACATTCCGGTGTAAAGCATGTACGATAAGATCAGAGGGATGTTTCAGATGCGTCAAAGACACGGAACACACGGAGATCCAAAAACCAACGACTTCTTGTATCACAATTTTTATACCTCGCCCGGGATTCGTGCAGAACAACAACAACAGTAACTCCGACCACTTCAATAACATTGTCAAGTTAGGTAAACATTCGTGGTATGTACTACATTATTACAACGAAATTGCTACGAAGTCATTCTCGGATTTCTACAAAACGAACTAGTTTTGGAATAACCAAGAGTTTCGCGCAAGTACCGCCCTCCCCCCCCCCCCCAAACCCCCAATTACCGGCGGTGCGTAACGGGGACCGATGAAAAAGAAAAATGAGTTATTTAGTAAACAATAGCAATTTTACGGTAGATTTCCCCCCAGTGGCCCCTGCGTAAGCGCAGATCAACAAAATTCGACGGTAATTGGGACGACTTACCCCACCTGTGAACACTTCCTGTTACCTAAATTCTTATTTTTTTTTATTTAAAAGAATCGAAACGGTCCACTTGGCAACTTATGGGGGAGGTGTAAATTCAGCAGTGGAATATGGACAGGCTCTGATGACGAAGAACGGATCGTTTTGTATAGGTAAGAGTTAATGTTTGCTTATTATCTTTTTAGAAACGTGAAAAACCACCGGATATCCGCCACCTTTCACTACACCACTTCGACCATCCACGCTGAAGAATTAATGTAACAGACAGGCTCAAAGGGCTGGCCATATAGCTAGTAGAGATAACCGATGGGAAAGAAAGATTCTTGGGAGCAGCCTCGCATTGGGCATTGCATATATAACGACTTTCAACAAGATGGAGCGACGGCTTATGCATGTCTGAAGGAAGTCGATGCAATCAGATGCTCAGGATCGTATTCTATAGCAGTCCAGGGTCAGAGGCCTATGGTCAGTCGTGGACTATTGATGGGCTGAAGTAATAGTAATAATGATTATCTTGTTTTTAGTTAGTTTTACTAGCTCACATTAGCTAATTTATTTATAAACATGATATTATTATAAAAATATGTTCAACACTAGGCCTGCTGGAAGTGATTATTATTCTCGTCTTCGTATCCCAACAACGCCGCCTACAAAGTACAAATTTATTTGATGTCCCTCTTACAAAAACGAAATATGCCCAGAGCTCAGTCATATATAGGTGTATGCAAATCTATAATGATATGTTTGGAAAAATTAACATATTCCATCCTAAACGAAATCAGTTTCTAAACAATGTTTCTGAAGCACTCCTGAATTCGCCTTAATAAGATACATGCGCTAAAACACATTAAAATGTATGTTACTCCTGTTGCACATACATTTAAAAAAAAATTATTTAGTTGTAACTTCTTTGATGGCTATACATCCTTGTTAATTATATTTATGTTTAATGTTTCTTGTATGCTGTGAAGTTTCCTAATAAAAGTAAATAAATAAATAAATACCTTTCCTATATTACTTCCCTTATATAAATGCTTTGTGTACATAAAAGTTAAATAAATAAAAATAAAATAAATTATTTTCTTAGTTTATTTTTATTTCGTTGCCTTAAGAAAATAGAACATAGTATTGATTGTAACAAATTGATATTGAAAAAGTATAAAAAAATTTAGTACACAATCATCTCAATAGGATTCCCTGTCCTAGAGTATATTAGTTGATATTATAGGACCAAATGAATAACTTAAATTAAAAATATTAAAAAGTATCCTGTTGCGACAGACTCATATCTTCTTTGGAACTAAATTAGTTCCAGCTAAATTCTTTAAGTGAAAGATTATTAAGTTTTTTTTTTATTTAATTAATAAAGAGGTGAAAAGCTAGTGACGAACGAGACACTTGTTCACTTGATCGTAAATAATCATCTAGATTTATCTTCAACAGATCCAAGATGCACATGCGTTGACCCCTGACTGCGAAAGTATACCTCGTTACCAGAAGTCGGATCCCTACACCCGCCACACGTAACAGATAGAGCTAGTCTAATATGAGATTCTTGTTGTCGCAGTTAGAGCAGACCAATTAATTTTGCAGCCTGGCCACAGCATGGCTTTACCACCGTAAGTACAAGGAATCACTGTAGCTCCTCGAAATGACGATATGCGTATATAATGCGTCATTCTTGAACGTTATAAAAATGTTTCTATTCATGTAATTTGTACGTAAAAATAATATAAAAAAACTCACAATATAAAATACATCGTAATCACCCAACTGTTAAACATGCTTCCCATTAGATTCCTTAATAGCTTTTTTTATAGATTTTATTCAAATTAGCGCTAACACAATTAACCCTGAAAATGCAGAATGGCCACTCAGTTTGTAATCGTAGCGGAAAACACATATAAAAATATAATTGGCCATTTCGACCCTTTACAATTGACATTCAAATTACATTCCGACGGTTGTGCTCACCCCCATAAGCGATCATTGCGTGATGCTAAACAATTGATATACGGTAATGAATAGGGAGCTTTAACTAAATGCGCATACTAAAGTGATTTTAAGTGGGAAAATTTTTGAACATGAATGAATATTTAAATGGGCGAGTTGTTGCTGGGTTATTCGTAAATAACGTTACGCTAAATAATGGTAGAGTCATGCTGCAGTTTGTTTCTGGGTGCACAATAAATGGGTCGGCTCGAAGGTTCAGGCCCTCACAGAATACTAAAGTAAAATAGCGGCATACCGCTGCTGTGTTACGTTTGGTGAGTGCAGGGAAGCGGAGACCTATTACTGGTGACGAGGCATTCGATCTTAGTCCTTAAGGGTGACAATGCATTATGATTCCTAATCTAGGATAGGTTTTAAGGGGCGCAGTTGATCATAAATACGATAAAAAAGAGAAGAATAGATTTTTTTTAGCAATTTTTGATAATTAAGACTTGATATTTTCCACGTGATGTGAGTGTTTGCGTAGTTTATGCCTACCTCCATAGGAATAATATAATTTTTGTTATTATTATAATATAAATACTTCATGGCAAGACTGCTGTCTAAAGACAACTACATCCCATTCCACAACAAACGCTGGGTTACCCCCGTGGACTTACTGAAATGTAATGCCTCACGCCATTAGTTACGTAAGTGAAATAAACCAAAAATTAATAACAAAAAACCAATGAAAGTAAAGACAGCATTTCCTTTCGCTACCAACATGACATAAGGTTACAGCATATCGTGTATTCCAACACCGACCTCGACAATGAGGCGTGGGATTCGCCGTGTGAACTGGCGCTCGGCGTTCAACTTTTGTAGGTTATGTGTAACAACGTTGGGGGGTTTTAGATAAGAACTATTCAATATCAAGTTCATTATAAACTAGCAACTCGACTTCGTACGTTCGCTCGTTCGAGTGTACTTCACGTGATATCCAACAATATTTCAACAAATCTTTTTTTTTATTACATTGAGAGTAACAAACGAGCACACAGTTCACGCGATGGCAAAAGATTTCAGCGGCCCATGACATCATTGACAAGGAATCATAATGCAGATGCGTTGTTACCCTTGAGGACTGAGATAGAATGCCTCGTCACCCGTAATAATGGTCTCTGGATCCCTACATTCATCAGAACACGAACAACAGCGTTATACTGCTATTTTACGCTTGTATTCTGTGAGGCCGTGGTCCTACCCCGATCGAAATGACCCATTCATTCTGCAGCTACAAACAATTTGCAGTGTATTTCTACTACCGTCAAAGTGTCTGGGTGAAAGATATCCATTAATGAAAAACGCAATATGTGTCTACTGCTGGTTTCCCCGGTTGCACTCCACTGATAATGATCTTCGGCTACTCTGATAGTCTGACTGATAATGATCCAGCTCGTGTCACCTGATGAAGTTTTTCGTTCCTCTACTTCGATGTCCTTTCTACGTTTGTCCACGGTCTCAATTTAAGAACTCATTACATTTTTTCATCGATTAAGCCAACTGTTATCGGTTCTATAGATAATACGGTCGGCCCATTGTCACTTCAGCTTATTAATTTGGTAGGCTTTGTCGATGAAATTGGTTCTCTGTCGGATCACGTCGTTCTAGATTCATACCTTTAGAAAAACTCTGGAAAGTGCTATACTTTCCATAGCTCGCTGAGCGACTTTGTAATGTTAGGCCGTACCGCAAGTGACTACGTTTCAGATTCACATTTCGTCTTTGGACTTCGCGGAGTAGGCGTAGAGAAGACTGGATATAAATTCCCAAAAGCTGCCCAGCCTTTGGGAATTTATATCGAGTCTTCTCTTTCTGCTCAGTTTGCCCAAGTTAAAAATTTTGTATCGTAACATTAACCCAATTACTGATAAATATTCAATCTTATCCCTTTTCTACCTACCCTAGGATTATGATGGATTGTTACCAGTTGTAAGGGTCGCAAATCCCTACATTCACCAGGTGAATAGCAGCATTATTTATAACACTATTTACCGCTGGGATTCTGTGTCAATGGCGTCATGCTTTCGCGGTCAAGCAGACCCAACCATGCCATATTATGCCTACTGTGTTAAACAGTTTAACTGATAATGAACAACTTCTGCAACATCATGCAGACGCGGAATGAGCTCTGATAATTAGCTGGTAAACTATACACTTCATCAAAATAATTCCATAAAATGGTTTTAGTGTTAAGACAGGAAGAGCTTTTCTCATCACAGAATATCAGTGCCTATAAATAGCATCATTAGACCCGTCTACTGGTAACAGGACATTCTATCTAGTGATCAGGGGTGACAATACATCAACATCTATATTGTTTATTTAGGATGTAGGCTTTTGGGCCAACGTTATACCATCAGAGCTGGAATACCACATTTGCTGAAATAATAAAACAGAATTTGAAGAAACACGTGTCATACAGCCAAATAAATTATTTGAACGATAAGCTTTTAAAATGAATGAAATGTACATGCGATTTCGGAGTGCAAATAAAAAGATAATTATGCCAATTAAAGAGTCGACATTCAGGTTTTAATGTACGCGGCTGATATTTTTATCGTCATGTTTGATTATGGAGCTTAAAAGGAAATGTTAGGTCATTAGATTGATTTCTTGATTTTTGTTAGTTACTGACGCCCAATCAATTGTAAATTCTAAAGTACTATTACTATTACATATTATATTATATCGTAACTTCAAAACTAAAATGACCGTCACCTAGTGCTAATGCACCAAGTACGTTGGATACATTTTTCTCTGAATTGTTATACTCAATCTTTGAGCGGGAAAAAAACCAGCGTTCCTATCACAAGTGATAATGACCAGTCGTGGCTTAAGTTCCTTCAAACGTTAGGAGTATGACCATCACCATTGACATCCAGTGAATCAAGGAAATTCGGTTTCCTAGATGAAATTGGAGCATATACGTCACTCCAGCTGAAGACCAGCGCTTCTCCATCATGAGGCAATATACATGAAGAAATATACTGACTTAGGGACTTGTTTGTTTGCCGTAGCTTTTCTTCGTCGTCATCATTTCAGCTCGTCGCTAGTTCAGTGCAGAACATAGGCCTCCTCCATAGACTTCGAATCAGTCATGCAAAAAGTACGACCAATGATGGATCAAATCATTGATCGTACTCTCGACCTCCCGAAGGTTAACATAGATCACTTCACTCATTATATATTTATGTTTATTTATCTATTTTTTATATTTCTTGAGGATAACAAACTAGCTCATATTTCACCTGACGGTATTCGATTCTTATGGCCCATGTTACCCACATTTATCCTCGAGAAGGAATCATAATGCAAATACGTTGTCACCATTGAGGAGTGAGATGGAATCCCTCATCAACTAAGGAACTTCTTTCTTTCATATGTCAAACAAATCTAACAGTTATCGGAAGACTTGTCCGTATTTATCACGACTGGCAGGCAGATGCATTGCCAAGACATGTGTGATGCAATATCACATAAACAGCTTGTTTTTGTTGGAGAATTTAGATCAGCATATTAGAGCTTCGGACTATGATCAGTACCTGCAGGTTAGGTTGCCATTTCGAGAGGAATAAACGACAGTTGTTAGTAAAATTGAAATGTAGAATTATTAGATTCTCTCGAGGCCTTGTGGACTAATCACTTCCCTATAGACTTGATAACAAGTCAACACCGAGGAATTCATTGTACGCAGTATAATATACTTCCTATGTTTTTGTAAATTACAAGGAACACTTGTTAACGGTGGTTTCTAACAGATTCAAGATCGGTACGATCAAAAACGTGGTCATGTCCTCACCGAACACTAATTTCAAATAGCATCATAGCGCTGCTGTCTTTCGTATGGTAAGTGAAGGGGTTCGGGGCACCAATAACAAGGTAGAAATTCCACCTTAGTCTTCAAGGTGGCAACGTGTCTTTGTATCTTGAATCTTGGGATGGATGTAGTGGTCTTGGAACCCGGACATATATTTAAATGTGTAGTCGTTTGTTGTAAAAACTAACGGGATGTCGTTTTTGTCATTGTCTGGATTTTTCTGAGTATTTTTAAATACTCTTAAATTGACTCTTAAAGTTACCTACCTGGAAATCGGTTTCAATCGTAGCTTGTAACTTAATTTTGTCCGGTGACTTCTAAATATTACATAATAAGTACTTACTAAAAACTATTATCACATATTCAACAGTTATTTAAATATCGTTATTTTGATACCAGACTACGGAGTACAAGAAAATTTATTATTAATTTTATACAAAGTCATCATAACGTCTTTACATTTCTACGTTAACAATATTGCGTAGCAATTATTCCATCAATTGTGTTTTTTTTCACCATTGTATTACAAACGAGCAATTAAAGACAAAGGTAAATGAACTTCATTACGACGTTCCTGATAAGTTGTCTATAGTACTAATATTCTAGGCGTTTGATTTAGGTGTATAAACACATAAGATTTAACCTTAGAATTAATTTGGAGGTTCAGTAAATTGTCTATATGTCCCTTTCAATCTTGACTATTCTTTCGTCGATAAACAACGATGTCTGTGGTAGAGTCATAATGCTTTGAATAAACTATCTCGAATAAGTACCGCCTCGATTTCGACAACGACTTCACATAACATCCGCATAAAGTAAACTGTTAAATTATATTATATACTGTTATAACATATATTATACATATGTATATATATATATATATATATATATATACATACATATATATTTATATATATACCTATATAAAAGATCCTTAGGATTCTGAAAATATCCAAATACAAATAAAAAACCGTTATTGATTTTATAACTTTGAAAGTTGCGCCTAAAACGTAAAGATAGTCCAGACTAAAAAGTAAGTCTAAACTGAAATAAGAAGTCACCGGCTTCCATGATTTGGATATGTAAGAAGGAGGCATGAAAGTAATATTTGTATGATATAGAGTAATAAATGTTGAAGAATGTGATATTTTGATTCAATAGAATTGGTGGCAAACGAGCAAGCAGGTCACCTGATGGTGCGATTGAGTGATTACTAACACCAGAGAAGTCGCAGATGCACTGCCGGCCTTTAAGAAGGGTCCTCTTTTCTTTAAGGTTCCTAAGTCGTATCGGTTCGCAAATACTCCTGGCAATAGCTGATTCCACTGTTTAGTTGTGCTTGGTAGAAAATTTAGCGTAAAGCACTCCATTGGTGGATTGCCAATCATATGAGAAGATACTAAGATACCAGCGTTTACAGTTTAACACTGATGTGTTTCAAATTGTTAGTTTAGGGAATAGAAGACCATTTCTAGTGGCGGCATTGTTTTTTTAGCATCTGCTTTATGATTTCTTAGAGATGATGTATGTGGATGACATGGGCCGCAGGAATCACCATCAGGCGCACTGTGTGCTCGTTTGTCACCTAAATAATTAATACAATAAAAAACATGGAAATGAGTTCCTCAGTCATTCATATTCAAACTTCGAATCCCTTATCCAAAAATAAACAGGTTGAGCGTTAAAAGGGAGCGACTACCCTAAGGTCATTAGTCCCACCTGCGGGTAAGGGCGGCACCTGACGTAACGGAATCTCCTGCGCACGCGCCGCTTGTTGCGATCTCGCCTTAACTCTGTTAGGGCTGCCTCTTAGAAGGTAACGGACTAATTTTAACTTCACTTCATTATACAATAAAATATAGGATATGAATCAATTTACAACAGTAACTTAAACAAGTTTGACAAAAGTAAAATTCAGTTTGCAATAATTTTATTATTTCAGAATTACTAGTTACATTAAAATCTTATAACGAGTAATATATATATGTATATATATATTAGACTGGTATTTCTTAAGTATTCGCTACTATGATTCCTGACGCAATCACAAACATATTTAACAAATAATTTACAACGACAATATTTAAAAACTTGCACTGTAATAAATACCTGTGCATTACCGATTTATATTGAATACGGTTTATTTAATACAATCACATAATTATCATTGCCATAAATATAGCAATAGATATAAATAACCCTTGGTACTAACATTGGCAATGCATAATAACCTAATTCATTTCCTGAGTATTCCCGTATTGTTAAATATTAAATATTCAGGAAGATGACTGATATGCAAAGTGAGAACATTTCCCACATATATTCAGCACCTGTTGTTGAAAATACGTTGGCGTGTTCCCGCCTATTTTAAATATATTCAAATTTCGAACGCGCCAACCCTACGAGGCGGTAGGAAGAGAACTTATTATTGCTTTAATCGTAGCAATTAGCGTTCAATATATTTTTTTTATCTGTGCTATTTTGTTTTTCATAGACAATGACTGTTGTGGTTTGAAAGTCATTTCAGTTTTCGTCTATGGTAATTCGTACAAGGTTTAGTTATGATTTTATTTACAACTATTAACGGTTTCTGTGATTTTTTGATAGAGATTTCGTGGATTTATTTAGATAGTATGATATTATATTATAATAAATAGGTTTGACTTAGTTGGTAATTTTTATTAAAAGAACGGAATGATGAGAAAAATTCCAGGAAGGTCTTTCTACTAATTAGTCAGCTTTTATTATATTTGGTTTGGAAGGTCAGGTAGGGTCACGCTGCAGTTTATTTCTAACCGCAGAATGAATAGGTCGGCTGTACGGGGAGGTACCACGCTCTCACTGAATGGCACCGTTAAATAGCAGCATAACCTACGATTAGTGTAAGGATTTGGAATACCCTTATTAATGATGAAGAGTTATTCCATCTTAGTCCGTAGGAGTAACAACATATCTGCATTATGCTTTATATGGAAGAAATGTGGATGCCGTGGGCCGCAGGAATCACTTACCCCTAGATGAACGGGGTGCCCGTTTCTTACCATCAATACAATGAAAAAAAAAATAAAAGCTTAAAACTATCTTTTCTTTTGAACCGTAGAATGATTATAAGTTTCTTTCGGAAAGCATCCAGGACTCTTTATTTATAACAGTGAGACCAAACTAATGTGGCTTGAAAAATATTTAGAAACATGAGTTTAAATTTAAGTAAGTAAAAATTTTATTAAGTAATTATGATGAAATATAACTATACAATAAATGCTTTTAAAATTTAACAATAACGTTTTATAATAAATTATTTGTTATAATTTAATAAGCATTTCTTTTAATTGATAAACTAACCCTACACGTCGGGAAAGGGCGCGAACCGATTACCGGTAAGAAAAAAAACCACAAGACTACGCTGTTATATAATTTATGGCAACCCCGAGCGTACAGGTGTTGCCCCACGTGCTACGTCTCGTGATTTTTTTGCGCTGGCGAAATGTCATTACAGGTCGGATAAGTTTGTTAACCTGTGACACCGATCGGACTTTTGAAGGGTTTATGTGATTGGATACTTATTTTTCTGTCTTAAGTCGGAAGCTTGAATCCACCATTTGACAAATTTCGTAAAATATCTCCTAGTATGATCATTTTAATCTTACTTAATTTTTATTATTACATTGAAAGTAACGAACGAGCACACAGTTCACCTGATGGCAAGTGATTCCTGCCGCCCATGACATCTACATTCATCCTTGACAAGGAATCATAATGCAGATGCATTGTCACCCTCGAGGACAGAGATGGAATGCCTCGTCACCAGTAATAAAGGTCTCCTACACTCACTAGACGGCCGAGCCGGTCCATTCATTCTGCTGTTAGTAATAAACTAAACTCTACAACTGATAAAAAAAAATTAGCTGGTAGTGCTTAGATTTCTTTTAAAATTAAAATAAAATGTCCTGAATTCATTTGTTTTTGAGATATTTTAAAATATTACAAAGAGACTTTATAATCATTTTCATCGTTGCCGACGACTAGTCCACTACTGGACATTTAAAGCATGAGGTTACTACGAAAACCTTTCTTCCCCATCAGTTATCGACTCTTGGAACTATTTAGCCGAACGATAACAACAGTCAGCCTACTGTTCCTTTCATCTTCTCTCAGTCATCTTTTTACCGCGGATTTCCACGATGCAAAATCTGTCACATGGAAAAATACTGAACATAATCTTTTTGATAGATTCTAAACTCATTGTAATACCCTAAGCCGGTGACAGGTTCTGGTTATGTAGTTACCACGTCGAAACCTGATCCTTGCTAGTCACTCCGCGCTTTCCAAATCGTTCACAGGTTAGAGAGGTCAACACTCTCACTGACCTGACAAAGACAGGTGTTCCAAGTTTTTCCGTTGCGACGTTCGACCCTTCAACCTGTAACTGAGAAAAAACGCGTCCCCAACGATCAGCTGTTATTAACCACTTTAAAAATGCAATTTCTTTGAATTGTGTGGTTATATGGCGTACGCAATAGAGTTCATATTAAAACGAAAACGTATATTTGCCAGCAAAAATAGTTGGGTACAATTTCATCAACAAAAGCGCAATATCGTGACTATAACCTTTATGAATATGAAAATAAGAGTCATAATTGGATACATTGTATGGAAACTAATTTCATTGAATTAAGACAACGGTTCGTCTCGGCATTACTGAACATGGACTTGTTTAGATTATATATTTATTTGTTTTAAATTACGACTGAAGCGTTATGTCCAGATTTTTATAATAACATTTTTTATTATTTCCTATTAATAATAACCTTGATTACCAACTTATTAACTTCACTTTTGATTACTTGAACAGAACAATTTTCAACTTTTGATACTTGACAAAATAAGCATTTTTACTATTCAGAATATTTGTGTCTGGGTTGTAATATTGTTTCAAACAACACTCAAAATGAAAATCTACAAAAGAAATCGTTAAAAATATCCAATATTAAAGAGGTTCGATGTCATCGTCTTTTTGAAGTTCTAAATAAACTTAAAAAAAAAAACAAACAATATTTCCCGCCTAAACCAACGTTCCGTTGTAGGTTTGTAACCGACTTCGTAATTACACATGAGGTGTTTTTTCTCTCCAAAGAACACTTTCCGTATCATTGTCATCGCAGGAAATGACTTCACCCCTTGTAATTGGGCGATAGCACCACGTGCCGATACATTTGAATAGGAATAAATAAGACAAAAAAAAACTTCGTTTAAATGTTGGCAACATATGTTAGGTGCCATTATAGTTGGTAAAGCGGGTGCACACTATTAAAACTGTCCAGATAATGTTAGAATTATTGATTTATAAATATTCCTTACGAAGTTTTTTTTAATCTATAAATATTTTATTCCAAAAAATTTTGGCGGGAACTTGTTCGGTCATTATTTGAAGTTGTATTATATTATTGAGATTCGTTGTTCTTCTCGTATGTTTGATCAATAAAATAAATATATAAAGACCAACCATAGGGTCGTACCTAAACAGGCGTGTCCAGACGGCCCGAGGGTGTGGAGAAAAGGAAAGAAACCAGCGAACGATACGAAACTGATTTCGGTAGTCATACTTCTCGTATGCCAGGTACAGATATTTTGTTTTTTTTTACTAAACACTAAAAGACTGGATTAAAAAATATCAAAAAAGAAAACATACATAGTACATGCAAGGTGGTCTTATCGGTTAAAAGCGGTATCTTCGAGACAACTTTTAAGATGAGAGGGAATTGAATTAATGGAGAGTGGTCTACTTGTATTTTGTACTTTCGGTGGATTTTTATGTTATATCATTTGTTTAATATTCATAGCGTAGAGTTCTAGATTCTGTTGATGTTGACGCTGTTGGCTTATGCGGCTCTTACAGCTTTATCGGGCACAGGGCTCACGGAACTGAGGGATCCGTGAGCTGGTTAGAAAGTTTGTTTCTCCTTCTTACACCAAAGCGCTCATTAAATGAGCGTGTCGGTCTGCTCTGATCACGTTCCTATCTGAGTGCCACCCAAGTTGCCAGTTCCCTAGCTATCGGAAGATTCTCCAGTGTGGAGAATGGATGGTGTTGTCTACTGACCGTCTGAGGTTAGGTATGTGGACCTAGCCCCTGACGGACGTCACCTGTTGTCTGGTCTATCGGAAGCTGTGGGTGGTGAGATCCGCCCTGACACGCGGGTCTATCTGGTGTGCGTGGAGTTCGATGGCATTCTACTATTTTTTACGTGATAGCTCAGTCTAAGCGCTCGCTTTTAATTTTCGATATGGATACGCTAGTAAACCGAGTTCGATCATCCCCGGTGTCGGACCCAAATGAACGCGATTTTAACTGATGAATATACCACGGTCTGGTGATGGAAAAATTCGAAAACCCGCCAATCCGCTTCGGAGTCGCGTGGTGGATTATTATTACGCTCCCCTTTAGAGAGGAGGCCTTTGTCCAACAAACAAAAAAAAAGTAACAGCCCATAAATATAAATTCCATTATATTTATAGGCTGTTAGTTTTTTTATTTTATATACTACAATGACTTAGTAACCAGCCCACTACTTAACTAATAACTCCCCTGGATGACGAGATAACGATTGGTGGCATTAATACTAAAGAAAAATCAATTGAATGATTTTTTTAAAAAACAGGTTGTAAAGTTCTCGTGACAAGAGTTTTTGTTGTAATAAAAAAAAATAACTACATGAAAAATTCAAAATAATGACGTGTATTTTATCTATTTGCTTAAGTCTATGAATCACATTACAATTATTTCCCATGATTTTAAATAATGAAGTGACTTTTTTAAAAAATAGTATAATTAAGAAGAAAAACAATGAAACATGTATTACCCATACATGTTTCATTGTTTTTCTATTTAAAGATAAATTTTAAATATTAATTATCAACATAATTAATAAGATTTCTACTTTATATGGATGTAATAAAACTTAAATATATTTCGGTTAAACTAACTGATATTTATCATAGGCATTATTTTATATTTCCATATTCATTATCTAGTTCTATAAATGCAATGGTTTTTATTTTCATGGGACATCTAATAAGGTATTACAAAGTTGATGTCCGGCTAGATATTACAGACATTCATTGTACCATAACCTAGATCTAGATTTTAAATTATACACTATCCGGAACCGTAGTATCTTGAATCTTGAATTTTCTTTAGTGCGAACAAGTTCATTGACCTTTAACTTATTTAAACATGTAACACTTAGTTTAAATATTACATCATTTTATCTAGTAATGCAGCATTCGTTTTCAGTTCAAATAACGACGCATGTCTTACGTCTACATTGTCGACGTTACTCTCAATGTAATAAAAAAAGAAACCTCATTACTTGTAATAGGATTTTCGGATCCTCACACTCTCATACGAAATCTAGCAGTCTTATAGTGCTGTATCAGGCCGGCATTCTTTGAGGGTAGTCCTTCTCAAACAGAGCTGACCCATTCGTAATGCAGAAACATGTTGCGACGTGAGTCCACCACTTTCATAAAAAAAACTCTAAATGAGAAATTTCCTTATCCCCCAAATACTATCAATTTTTAACAATATTGCTCCATTGTGTAATAGACACTAAAACATACGAGTATGTAACAATTTTATAGAAAAGTTTTGAATTTAATTAATATTATCAATTAATATTATTCTAATAGATTTTTTTTAACATGTATGAGATATTTCATTATCTTTTAAATCTTAAGTTATCGTTTAACTAGATTTAATCTACATGGTGTGTGTCCTTTAAGTGGTATTATGTGTATATAGCAACCTAAGGCTATTTTTTTTATCAAGTTTCATGTAATTCTGTTGGTGGTTCCATTAAAGCAGAACAAACGAAAACTTTACGATACAGGTAGAAGTAGTTGAACCGAACGACCCTCGACAGCGACGCAACTAATCCAACATCCACGTCGAGTATTGCTATCTTTAATTTCTCTGATTTCCTTTCTAATAGATCATGTTAAGTCGTCGAAGGCAAACAATTTAAAAGGGCAATCCAACACCCCATAGCTCCACATCTGCGGTTGTCGAGTCAATCTGAGCTCATTACGCCGAGGAACGGCAGGTGGGGACGACCGCAAACGCTTCCGCGACCAGACCCTAAGGCCGTGGCCACAGTGCTGCCTGAAGCGGACGAGGATGCACTAGCGAGCGACCATGGCGGTATCTCTTTGTTTCTTTTACAAGATGGAGGGTGACAAAGGAGCACACAGTTCACCTGATGATAAATGATTTTCTTCCTCGATAAGGCATCATAATGTTTAATAATAGTGTATATGTGTAGTGCATTTGCAATAAAAACGGAGGAAGGTTCAGACACTACGTGAAGATGGAGTGATAAGAGCCCCACGTACCCTCCAATACACAAATATTGCCCTTCGAATTCACTATTATATACTTTAATCGAATAAAATTATTTGAAATTGAAAAACCAAATCCAGTAGACACGTCCACTCCGGACAACCAAGTTGGCTGGATATCGATGGAAGCGGATGATCTCAGGATCGTGCTACCTGACAATGCGTTTGTTTTTAGTTTTAGTTTGTTAAATTGTTTGTAGCAGCAGAATGGGTCAGCTCGACCGGGGTAGTACCACGCACCTCACAGAATACCAGCGTGAAATAGCAGCATAATGCTGCTGTGTTTCGTCCGTAAATTCTGGTGAGTGTAAGGTTCCGGAGACCTTTATTACTGGTGACGAGGAATTCCGTCTCAGTCCTCAAGCGTAACAATGCATCTGCATTTATGATTCCTTGTCAATGATGAATTTATATGTCGTGGGCCGCAGGCATCACTTGCAATCAGGTGAGCTGTGTGCTCGTTCGTCGCTCTGAATGTAATAAAAAAATATATACTCTGCGCAGTTGACGTCACCTGGCAGTAACCAGAAGATCACCGTAGTCGATATGGACCAGACGGTCGCCATCATCATTGTCACGAGTAAATGAATCTACTATTTTACTCCAGTATTCTAAGCCAGATCGGTATTTATTTACACACGCAACAAGTACACATATGAATATAATTAAAATCAAGGCATTTATTAATAATATTAATTAATAATTTATTTATTTATTTATAATCCAATGTATGTATGTACTAAAGAAAGAACACATCAATTCAATTATCAAATTAAAAATCAAAGTTGCAAATTCCTTTTCCAACTTTGATTTGATAAGCGAATATTTCTGTAAATCTAAAGTAGGTTGTATCTCTACCTTGACGGAGTAAAGATGATACCGTTCAAATTAAATAATATAAACTGAATCGAAACCCAATATTGTATTTTGTAGTACCGAGCGGTAGCCGCTATTTGAATTGACTAGTGTTGCATTCGGCTTGGTTGTCGATGAAATATTATAAATAATTTTGAATGGATCTTGGGACGTATACATTACGTACATCCATAACCGTTGAGGAAGTGAGGTTTTTGAATGGCAACTTTCGATTAGCAGCTGCAATGTTGGACGACACGACATGGAAGTCGATGGATGCAGGGATGACTTCGCAGGTTTGTGCTTTGTGTAGTAATCTATGGGGGCATATGTTCAACAGTGAACTAGAGATAGGTAGTGATTATGATATATATATGTATATATAAACGCTACACACAAAAAATGATTAACGTTCAGTTTTGATAATTTGATATTCTAAGAAATTAATTCGTAAATAATAAAACATACAAATTTGAAATATATTTTAATAAGATTGAATATCTTTTATATAAATATCTTAAATTTGCACGCAATCATCTCTTTAACGTTAAAGTAACTTTTATCGATGAGTCTCAATGACATCACTACCTGTAACCACATCTATTAGCGGTCTACTTACCATTTCGAGCCATTACCAACCTATCCGCTGTAATGAATCTTCACACGAACTCGCTGACGAACGTCAGTGAAATTTGTTGTTTTACCTAACTGCCCATTTTTACGAACACAAAAAAAATTATGGGTACATTTTAAAAAGTACCACGATTTCAACGAGAATTATTCAGTTCGAAGTTATGTATGATTTTTGAATATAAAGATTTAACCTAAGGTTCTTTGAGGCCTCAAATCTAAAAGAAGTCGAAGAATGTAGAAGCCAGCCGTGTCTTATTGCGTTCTATAGGGATAAGCTGTCTAATTTTAATTGGGATATGTTAAAACCTCTTTGATAGTCAACGGAGATTTTGGGGCTAACAAAATAGCAAACAGTGTGATTACTTCGTCTCGTGATCGACACATTCATCCACGATTAGGAATCATAATGCAGATCTGTTGCCATCCTTGTAGAACTAAGATGGAATGCCAGTTCACTACCAAAGCTTTAATGTTGCTATTTTACACTGATATTCTGCGAGGGCGTGTTCCCTCCCCGGTCGTAAGGACCGATTCATGCTATCACAAAACCACTGTCTTATATTGTGCCGATAAAGACTGAAACAAGGTACATAATAGGAACGAATTTTAAACACTTTTATATATAAGTATATTACGACCTAGAAGCTATTAGTAGTTCGAGGATCGAACTGGGTTTGCTCGCGTACACAGGGTAGACACTGAGCTACACTAACTCGATAAAAAATAATTATATCAAGTAACTTATTGATGCATGATCAACATATATATGAATGCTGCTGTTTCCTATGTTGAGGATAGATATCCGAAGATCTAATTACTGATAACGAGACATTCCCTCAGTCTTCAAAGGTGATGGATCAAGGTGGTGGATGATCAGGTGAATTGTGTGATCGTTTGTAACCCTTAGGATTGATTCACATTGATGCGACACTTTAAAATTATACATGGAATATTGACCTCTATCTTCACAACGTAATTAACGTAAACGAAAAGGAAAAGTCAGTGAGCGACCGACGTTTTTTTTTACCGATTGACCGATTCGGGTGTGCTCAGTACAAATTTGTGCATAACCGTGTTGAGATAGAGGTCAATATGCTATGTAAAATATTAGAGCAACGCTTCGATGCGCTTCAACTCTGCATCTATGTGAATCGAACCTCAGTCAGATAAAGTAGGACGTAACTCATATGTAAACATCTTGAACACTTCGTAACGTATCGCAGATATGGGTATACAAAATTATTTATTCATTTAGTATAACCACCTGGTTAAGAAAAGTGAAGTCTAATGATTAACTAGGTGATGAAATCAATTTACTTTGTGTTAGTATATTGTATTAATATATATTATAATTATGTTCTTTAGCTTTCGATCGCCCCTGCATTTTCATTTAACGAAATAATTCAACTACAGTGCTTATTATAGTGCCGGTGAATGCAATAAAACTGAATTAGATTTAATAAATTTATTTATAATTCACAAAAGTTTTAATATGAACCTAAGAAGTTTATTACTAAATCAGGTCTTTCTTCATGAGTAGACCATTATAAAAGTAGTTCTTCACATGTCCGCCGATAAAAGACGTATTCTGAAACAGTCTATTTACAACAGAAATCCAGATCCATATAACAGATCAATGCATAAACATCGATCCACGATGTTTTACCGTCGCGCGCGCACTCATTGTAACGTCTTCGAGCGCCGGATGTTCCGCCATTGCTCGCTCGACCGTTCCAAATTCAAAACGGAGCCGTTTCCGGAGTGACGTCAGCGGCGGCCATTTTGTCGTCGGCGTCTGCGCGCCTCTGTTGCTATTGTCGAATCCATGGGAAATGGGAGCGAGCAAAATGGATTTCCCTTAGGAAAGGATGTTGTTTGGTGGAGGGCGAGACACGGTTATAGTTTTTATGGGTGAATTTTAATAGGTCTACGTCAACTATTTTATAAATTAGGTATAAAATTATTACGGAAATTATAAAACTTGAAATGATTTTGTAATGATAAGATTTTTGGTTAATTCGCTAGCTATTTACGGTACCTTGTTAAAAACATGTATGATATGTTTTATGACTGTCCGTGGCTATGTATTAGGTCTGTATCTTTTTATTTTATAATTCCGTACGCGAGTGCTTGAAGAAGAAATATAAAGGAATTGAATGCAGTTTGTCTTCTAGGTCCTCCTGTTAAAGTACACATGTTAACATGATATCATAATGTTAATATATTAAATAATATATTATATAATATAGTTACATTTTTGATACTCTTAAAACGTTAGTGTTTGTCGGAGATTGATCTTCTATTAACCTCCTTGGGTAAAAAATGTCTAAATATACGGGTGCATATTAATATTACATAGTTTTAAAATATAAAGATACGTATGAATTTAAATTTATACGATCGCATTTTCGACTGACCACTAGATGAAGTGACCACCTTATTTCGTAATGGGGAGCTGTTGGTGTTGGTTGGACTTGTACACATTTAAAACGACTCTCATTGCATTAGGGAATTGATGATTGCAGCCAACACTATCTACATCCGTGCTCAACAAAGTTTTAAGATACAAATGCATTATCACGTCTTTAATCGAATCCCCACTCTCACCAGACGAAACAACAGCCTTATTTCAAATATTCTGTGGGGCTTAGCTATTCCTCGGTAACGCTCCAAACAAAAAATTACCTACACTGGGCCACTACCGCCGTGCAAAATTTATTAACAACTAGTTGTGCCCGCAACTTCATAAAGTTCAACCCAACAAACTCTTGACCTTTGTAGTATTAGTAGGCTGTTTTAATTTCTCTAATGCCTAACTTAATGGTTTTTAACTTATTTCCAACGCGTTACTAGTTAGACGTGAATCGTATTAAATTAACAAATTAAAACCTCAACGAACTACGAGTGAGGCCCTAAAAACATTGCTGGATTCTATCCATGAGTTATTTAATTATATACCGCGGCATCACCCGTACAACAATCGCTTTAGTAAAATAACTATTTTGTTGAACACTAGATACTTTACACTTTGGGATTGGATTGTATGTTTTAGACACGTTGGATTACTGTGTACCCGTTGTCCCCTTGCGCCCCTTTTCCCGCCGTAAACGGACACCGTTTTAACAGTGGTAGAGCTACACTGCTGTTTGTTTTTAGGTGCAGAATGAATGGGTCAGCTCGACCGTGATAGGACCACGCCCTCACAGAATACCAGCATATAATATAAATAAAAAAGAATCCGGAGACCTTTATTACTGGAGACGAGGCATTCCATCTCAATCCTCAAGGGTGACAACGCATCTGCATTATGATTTTTTGATTTATCAAGGATAAAGTGATGACATGGACCGCAGGAATCACTTAACATCAGGTGATCTTGTTCGTTACTCTTAATGTAATAAAAAAAATTAAGCCGCATGTCTTTTGTTTGGCAAGGCGATGAAATAAAGACTAAATATTACCCTGAGATAAACCCTATATATCTGTAAGCAATCCATCTGAATCGGTTTAGCCATTATTCTCTTATAATTGATAAAACAAATAAATGAATAGGTTAAAATTAGGAAAATTCATTATTCTGCTTAATTCTGTTACTTATCCGTAAACCTAGTAATTTGAGAGTAATTGTAAGTATTAATTTATTATAAATTTGTTTGTTGACGCAAATAAATAAAAAAAACCCTCTCGTTATTTTTTTGTATATTTGCAACGGTCCGATAAGTCAACTTTACTTTTTTGTTTAATTTATTGTCAGTATAAATTTGTAATTATACATTTGAAATAATTCGAATGTATTATTACTAATTTATACAAATAAAAAAATTACCTGATTTAAAATCCATCGTTACCTTGAATCCGAAAACAAAACAGTAGCCTATTTAATTTATACCTATTGGTCGCGATACCTTCCGACTCCTACCAGATGACAATAATTACGCAGGATATATAATTTTTTATATTATATTTTACATCCATGTATAATTATTTCTCTGCTAGAACGAATAATAAAGGTTGATGTTCGTAGTAGAAACAGAATTACTAAAACGAAGTAGAAATATAACTGATATAAATCAAAGGATCGAAGATAAGCTGCGTTGATAATCTGTGGTCGAACCAACCTGTTCATGCTAACACTATTTTATATTTACAGCGTGTCTCTACACTATAGAACAGAACGGGAATAAAATGACAGGGCCACCAGTTTCCTCACTTACGGAACACGGCACCTGTGTGCTGCTAATAGACGTGGATTCTGTGACATCGTTATGTTATTTTCTGTTTATGAAAAACCAATTGCAACCACAAACGACATAAAATTTTAACGTAGAAATAACGCGGAGTGTTTCTAATGATATAAAAACGAGATAAAAAAAGCAGGCGTGGACAATTGTACGACCTTCCGACTAGCGAACTTGGCCTAGCCTCGGGCTGGCTGTTTATAATCTATGGTAGTTGACATTTGAAGATATATTTATATAGATATATATAAACTTATAAAATAATCTAATCTTGCAAAGCAATGCTTCAGCTAATACCGGGGTTTACTCATGTAGCCGTTTAGTTCCGGGCATATTACTAGCCTTAAGTACCTTTTCAATCGTAAAAGGCGATTAAAATGGGATTTGGGATTCGCGGGCGGTCTGGGTCAACACGATGTGGTCTTTGCCGTAGCACAACGAGGGTGATAGGGGAGGCGAGTTCTCGCTGACTCAGTACAGAGGGTTACGTTGCGTTCAGTAAGAAATCCCACAAACAAACAAATTTAAATACAAATCCCAGATAATAAGCCAGGGTGGCAACTAGGTGGCCGGGTATGTTTCGAAGATTTCCCACCAAATAACAAAAAAAAACAGGATTTACTCTCGTATATTACTTGAAATGTAGGCAAAACGACAAGGATAAAGCTACAAAATTTTATTGACGATCTTTTGTTCTACGTTTATAATTCCGAGATATTAGATACCTTCTTTTATCTAATGAAAATAACGATCTTTTGACAACGGCCACATCTTAATTGTCGATTAGCAGTCGTACCGTAGCGTTATAACCAAAAGTTGATTCTTGTTTCGAGCTGTGGTAGCTCAGTGTCTAAGTGCTCGGTTTTAATTTGACAGTACATGAGAATACCTTGTTCGATCCCGGTGTCATTGTTAAATGTAATTTTAAGTCTTAATATACCACGTGTTTGGCAGTGAAGGAAAAAAGTAAAGTATACATCATTAGGATACCTGCGTCTTTAAGAAATAAACAGATAAAAAAATACATAACGCGTGGTCTCTTAAGAGGGGCCAGCAGTGGGACTTATAAGCTGTTACTTTACATTTATTTTTGTTTATAAAATTAATAATATTGGGTTACCATCCGAGTGAAAACTTTTTCAGTTTTCTAACTTACTACATTTTCACAGGCACCGTTTTTTGACTTGTATAATAAACTAACTAATAGATTTGGCTATGCCCATGACCGGAACAAAAACTAATTTCCAATTCTTAACTACATACAAAATGTAAAATTTAAACATGGAATGCCTCATCACCAGCAGTAAATTCTCCGGTTTTTTTTCTTCCACCAGACAAAATATAGTAGGGCTAAATTACAATTTCAGGTTAGTAATCCCGGTTGAGTCGACCTATTTGTAGTGCAGCAAATTCGTAGCTGCGACATGATCATATACCACATATACACAATTACAATTGTCCTATGTCATTGCGACTATTCCAACTTCATTTACAGATGAATAGAACTGTGTTTAGGCAAATCGTAGAAAGCTATTATTTATCCCGTCCAGTTGAAATATTCAGATATTATTATTATTACATGGTTGTTTTTTTGTTGTTTAGTTGCAAACGGCACACAGTTTACCTGATGTTAAATTATTCCTGCGACCTTTGACATTTACAATCATCCTTGACAAGGAATCATAATTCAGATGCATTGTTACCCTTGAGGACTGAGATGGAATTCCTCGTCACCAGTAATAAAGGTCTCAGGATCCCTTCACTCACCAGTCGAAACACAGCAGCTATGCTGCTGCTTATGCTGCTATTTCACGCCGATATTCTGTGAGGGCTTGGTCCTATCCCGGTCGAGCTGACCCATTCATTCTGCAGTTAGAAACAAACTGCAGTATAGCTCTACTACTGTTAAATATATATAACATTATCTTCCTGCCTACCTTGTTTTGCAAATTTGAGATTGAATCAAAGTATCTGAGTATATTTACACCATTGCAATACAAAAGTGTCATTGCGCAACCTCACCAGATATCGATAACCTCGCCGGCAAATTGGCGATAACAAAAAATGCCTTAGTCAACCATCGACCTCCGTAGTTTTTATCGATAGAGCAGGGATGTTCTACGATGGCCACTTGTTTTTGTTACAAAACGATTATTAGGGTCATTCATTAAATTTAGAGTAGATCAAAGAGGCCGTGACTTCGATGAATTTGAGGTTATAGGGAATTTCCTAACGCCCAGCGAACGTTTCGTTTTTGTTTAAATTTTTCGTATTTATTCATAGTTCAAATAATATCAAAAGAAGGATGTTATAAAAATTATCTCGACACATATGTTAACAAATTGTGCTTTTACCGCCAATTTACTTATGTATAGTTTCAATTAATATTCTTCAACAAATTATTTTGTTTCTTTCTGTCATGAAATATAAAAAAATATTTCGTAAAACACAAAGCTTATTAAAAAAAATTAACTGTCCTTATTGTTAGGTTTTGACTTTATTAATACCTAAATGAACGCCGGGAAAGAATACTCTTTCAAATTATATATAATAAATAAATTTATATTTACTTAGTTATTATTTTGTATTATAAATTGAGAGTGTATAATCTCTTCCCTCATCGGAATGTTGATTAAATCCTGATTTTTTTCTAGATATGCATAATTTGTATAAAATATGATGAATTTGTTTTATAAATTGTAATAATAATAGAAAGTAGTAGCATACTGTTGTATAAAGTAGTAGCATACTGTTGTATAAAGTACTAGAATACCTCTGTGTAAAGTACCAGAATACGTCTGTGTAAAGTACCAGAATACCGCTATATAAAGTACCAGAATGCCGCTGTTTAAAGTACCAGAATACCACTTTATAAAGTACCAGAACACCGTTGCATAAAGTACCAGAATACCGCTGTATAAAGTACTAGAACGCTGCTGTATAAAGTACCAGAATACCGCTGTGGTACCAAAATACCGCTGTATAAAGTACCAGAATGCCGCTGTTAAAAGTACCAGAATACCACTGTATAAGTACCAAAACGCCGCTGAACAAAGTATCGGAATACTGCTGTATAAAGTACCAAAATGCCGCTTTATAAAGTACTACAATGCCGCTGAACAAAGTATCGGAATACTGCAGTATAAAGTACCAGAATGCCGCTATATAAAGTACTACAATGCCGCTGTATAAAGTATTGGAAAACCGTATTGGTGAGCTAGTAGTGCTGTCTAAAGAAACAGCGTTCCGCTGTGTACGGAACACGAGTATGTAGCATTACATCAAACTAGGGATGGAGACAACAAGTGAGGGTCTAGAGGTCACTTATCTTCCACTTATCCCGTTCGCGCAATTGCCTACACTATAACATATTCTTCGCGGTTGACATCATCGTAAGCTGAAGAAAACTCAGTGGTAGAAATGAGTTTCTATTATTTTTAAATACGGTATTCTAAAAGATAAAGACAATTTAACCGAGTATACTCGGAACTAATATTCTTAATCATTCGTAGCTATTTTAACATCATACTTCTAGAACTCATCTATAGAACTAAATGGCCTATTTCATGAACGTTAAGGTTTATTATGCCGTGCGTCTAGATGTTTCATACTCGTACATGCCATGAAACCTTCGAAATAAATTCTCTAATCCACCATTTAATTGTTACTTCATACTGTCATCACGAATTTAAGCAGCTTATTGTAAACCGCATAATTTGACAATCGATTACAAAATTGCCTCTCTCTGAATAATTACGGAGTTATAATAATAACTGATTTCGACAAAGTTGCGAATGTTGCGGGGCAGACGTGCGGCTCACTATATTTTTTGTTGAAATCAATTCATACCTGGGCTATTGTATTTTACAAATAGTAGAGCCAATACTCTGCTTTAAACTGGATATATTATACAAATCAGTCTGATTTATTATAGAGAATGAATATAAGAAAAGTCATCTGCATCCCACAAAGAGAGTTTTTGGTACAAAAAGCAATGTCTATATTATATCTTAATGTGTATTCCTCTTAACAAAGTTATTAAAATCTTAGTAGGGCAATGTTATTATCATTACTTATATTCTGGTTAACCACTCCAAATGCTTATGCTATCAGATGTTTTACGACAATATTCGAATGGTGGTTTCGAACCTACGACCTTAAGTTTCGCAGTCCGTACCCTAAGCCTGGGCATTAGGCTATTGACGCTCAGTGAGTAGAGTCACTTGCAGTTAATTTCTAGCTTCATAGTTTAACTTGACCAGGGAAGGACCATGTCCTCACAGAATTGCCAGAGTAACGCTGCAGTGATTCCCATAGTGAATGTAGGGATCCCGTTACAGGTATCAAGGTATGGATGGCTATAGATGCCATGGGTCAGAGTCATCAATATCATCAGGTACCTGTATGCTCACTTGCCACTACTTATATTAAAAAATATTCCTGTAGAAAAATCTAATAAAAATCGAAAGGAGTACTGCCGAGTTTCTCGCCCTTTATTGTCAGCTTAAACCTGCGTTCCGAGCTTTTACTATTAGAAGTTATAAAAGTATTATTATCAGCTTCTTATAGGATTTAATGATTGATGTGACTGCTTTAATAAATTAAATATCCCTACCACCCACCAAAAATGAAATGATCTCCACCAAATCGATGATATACTAATTTTACAACTCCATTAACATTTGTAACGGATCCACAACCGCACACCAGAGCAGTAGGCCGTCAACCATAGCCTCCCAGTGAGTGAGCACGAAGGCAGCCACTGAGCGAATCAAACATTGTGGCGTCCTGCTGATCCATTGGAGCATGCGCCACGTGACCAGAACCGCCTAATGTAACGCATTGTGCGCGTGCGCAAACACCTGAAGCGAGAAAGAGGTTACTGTAACGTAGGCCAAGGTTTTCCGAATTCTGACGCGTCTTATCCAAATTCTAAGCGATTTTAACCGAGAGCCACGGCCGCTTCGCAGTCTATGCAGTGTGTGAATGCACTTCATTTTGCACCAATGAAAGCATTCATTGCAATTTTAAATGCATTTCTAAAACATATTTTACGGTGAACGAAAACATCGTGAGGAAATCTGCACGTCTTAGATGTATATATAAAAATTTCATCAAGTGAAGTATAAAATGACTATGCTCCATTATTCTCTCTAGAGAGGAGCCAGGAGAACAAACATTATGTAATAATTTTGATATATACCATTTTATTTTACTTATACGAGACCAAGGTATGACCCATTGTTATGAGGAAGTATATCGTGGTTCCGTGTAATAATGCGTGTTAACGGCCTATGGAGAATTTTAAGTGTAACTTGGTCTTTACAACTTTTTTTTCTATTGTATCCAAGATCACAAACGAACATGCAGTTCACCAGATTCCTGCTGCCAACGTCACCTACATTCATCCTCGATAAGGAATCATAATACTGAAACGTTGTCACCCGAACAACTAAAATGGAATGCCTTGTCTTGGGATCACACTGACCAAAAAAAATTATCATGTTGAACACAGGTCATTTTTTTTTCTTACATTTAGAGTTACAACTTACAAACTTACAAACGAGCATATGGTTCAACGGATGGTAAGTGATTCCTACGGCCCATGACATCCCATCTACATTCATCTTTGAAAGAAATCAAATTGCAGATGCATTGTTACTCCTGAGGACTGAAATAGTCATCAGTAGCCTAGTCATCAGTAGTAAAGGTCCTCGTAACCCTACACTCACCACAACACAGACGAAACACAGCAGCATTATGCTGCTATATTACGCTGGTATTTTGTGGGGGCGTTGTCCTTCCCCAGTCGATCTGACCCATTCTGCAGCTGGTAATAAACTCCAGAATAGCTTTACCTATATTTAGGAACACCCCTAAGCACCTGCTCCTTACCACTTACAGTTTACTTGCACAAGCTCGCTCCAGCGTAACGCCCCAGCTAACTCGCATATATTCAAATAATCCACAACGTAGTTGCACATTACGAATTGTTTTGGAGTCAAGTTCAAAAGGCGTGAAGTGCGTTAGGATCCGAAGTGTTATGGTCTGATGGCATCAGCTGGTGGGAGCCACTGACGCGGCACTGCTGTTCACGTGCTGTTTCGATGACTGACTTCAGTTTGACTTTACAAGCTTGGATCGTCTTTAATTTTGTTAATCCATGATATAAACGATGTGTGAAGTAACCCTTAATTATTATTAATTAAAATTAAGGTGACACTAGCCAAAGTCCTGCTTAGATTAGTCCACAAGACAGTGCTCATTGAAGAAAAAAGTAAATAAATCAAGATACCTTTAACAATGAGAAAGGATGATGCTTTTAGTTGATCTCAAATTCTCATCATCAATATAATATTCCTCAATTCATTACTATCTTATGTTATATTCTCAGTGACTACAGCTATTTGGATCTTTTTTAAATTAGTCTAATTTAGGTTATCTAATATATCTATTAGTTTAGGCCTACGAAACTTAAGGTCGTGGGTTCGAATTCACCATTCGACTATTGTTATGTACTTTCTCCTAGCACATGTGATAATTACGCTTAGTTAGAGTTAACGGGAATGTTAGTGATGTAGCGAAAATGCACTGGTTTTATTTTATTTAAAGTAATATAGATATTCTATTCCTATCTCTAACATTAAATATGCTGCTATTTGATCCTTTAGGGCTAGATCATTCAAAAATAAAGGAAATAAATATCAAACACTATTAAGTTATTTAATTTTAGTTTTAAATTATAACACATACGCGTATAAGAGAGATCATTGAATATTAAATACATATATATATATATATATACATATATATATATATATATATTTCTAAAGAAAGCTAGCATTGCTGTTACATTACTAACATTCCGGGTTACCATTCCAAATAAGCTTAAATGGCTTGCACTAAAAGAATTTATGAAAATTATACATCGTTCCAATTGAGAGTCTTAAATTCATACAAAAACCCAAAGAAAAAAAGAACTTTTTTTTTAAATTTGCAAATTTTTCGGGTAACAAGTGATACGCTTATAAACGAACAGCATTTAATTTATATTTTTATAGATTTGTATTGGACTAAACTTGCAACCTAACTAACTAGAAACTGAACAGGATTCCATCAAATGTATTTTTATAAAAATTACAATTAGTCCGTATTTTTAACATTTAAAAAAACTGCACTACATAATTCAAGTTCAATGATCACCTAAAGTGTAAATATTAATACTTCTAAAGTATATATATATGTCAAACATTAAAATTAACTACAATATGTGGTTCAATCTTATTCCTGAATTAGATTTTTCATATATAAGTGAATTATTTGAATACCCGTGCACTACAAATATTATAATACTATATATTTATTTCTGAAGGCTAAGTTGGAACGTTACGTTTTGTCAACGAAATACCGGATGATATTTCACTGCGGATTGGCGGACTTCACGTATCTTCGAAATATTTATATTTATTTTAAAGATATGCCGATTTCGTTATGATATTTTCCTTCATTACCTGTTACGACGGCACATAAAATTACAATGAACAATTTCATTTCATCAGGGATCGAACTCGATTTATTTGTGTACCATCAATTAAAAGCTAACACAAAGACACTTTTTCCTGCTGATATTTTAGACTATCGTTCTCTCTTTTCAATGGATTCTCATTACTGAGGGTCGTGACTCTGGAGCTAGATCGTTTCGATCGTCATCCATGAGTGATCCGGATACCTGATTTGATCATCTCTTTGGGTTGCATCTCCTTTCTACCTTCAACTTTACCTGTCACATTCAGCTTTCTATGTTGTCAGATAGACGCGGTATGTGCACAAAGATCTGGAGTATTTCGTGAAGGCAAATAGTGCAAAGTTGCGGGAAACTTTTGAATCTTTCTTGTTGTAAAGTTTGTAGAGTTTTTACGAAAATATTTTCGGGCGAATTAAAAACGCGCTACAGTGTTTTGTATGACGGGGGGTGTGAATGAGAAGAATATCTGTCGTATACATAGGAAGGTGTTACATTATTTGGTAAATGTTTGTTTTCTACCTACATTGACCCATGTATTTTTATTATGTATTTATACTGGATATGCCCGACACGTCAACCTATCTTAGTTCATGCTTAAGGCATGCATGCATTATATAATTTATTGTAGTACACTACAAAAATAGAATAAATACAAATCATAGAAAGAAAAATTTTCTAAGTAAGTACAACAAAGCTGTCTTATCGATAAAGAGCGATCTCTTCAGGCTACCTCTAACTCTAAAGTACAGAAAGACTCGAGTTAACAGACAGCGGCAGGTGCAACTTACATATATATAAACAATTTGATTTACATATATTTGCACACATGCATACTTATTGTCTGATAACTTAATGTTAAAACAATAGTATACAGTTCAATCACAAGTTTTTATTGCTCCGATATATCTATTGGTTAGTTATTAAAAGCGTGAATATTGTTCGTTCAATAATTTACATTCGCCAAAACCTTATCCCTAGCGTAGTTACGATGGCATGGCAGGCCCGCGAACGTTTTAGAAAGCGTCGTCCGATCGTCGTTTTTGTCTCGTTTTTATCTCGGACAAAAAGTGATCGAAAGGTGCCGCTGTCACCGGCCGAAGAAATGATAGATTATGAATGTGTCAACTGTTGCTGTTACCGGCTTAATGTTGCTAGTGCTGTACGGTTCTTTTTTTGATGCCTCATCACTAGTAGTTAGTGTCTCCGGATCTCTACACTCACCAGACGAAACATAGTCGAGCCGACCCATTCATACTATAGAATGAAACTGTAGCGTAGCTCGACCATTGTTGTGTGTCTGATTTACTTCAGTCAGTAATTAAAAATCAACTATCTATTTCTTAAATATGTATTTTACTATATCTATGGTATCATTGTACTTATATATGTCATAGTAACTTTAATAACGTATATGATGTTATATGATATTGAATTTTAAAACTATATGTTGTCTTATATATAACTCAATGATTATGCAGATTCACTAGATACATTTTTCAAACTGATTTCTTAACATTATTAATATTTAATTCAGAAGACTTAGACTAGATTTAAGAAATATTGAAGGGACTCGTGATGGTTTTTTGATGTAATAATATTTTTAAGACAATTTTGTCAGAGTACTATACTAGAATATTATTTAACCGGGTGGGTGCTATAATTATTATAAAATACAAAAATATATATATGTTACAAATATATATATATACATATATATTATTTGTAACACTGTATTTAACAAAGAGTACAACTGACCTTTGTTAGATAATTTTTATACTTATATCGTCATCATCTCATCTGCTGATCCATGATCCCTAGCTACCTGCAACCATCTACTTCTCGCGTACTTCCATATATCACTCCATTCAGTTCTAAAAATTCATACGCCTTTTTTATAGTATTAGAATGTCTATATTTTTGACTATCTTCAACTAAGTCTACACAGATCAATTAAACTAAAAGCCCTGTTACGGAAATAATCTGTACACCTTAAATATTATTTATGTGTAAGTTATGAGCCTAACGCTGGTCTAAAATAAAAAAAGTTCACTTGTCTATGACATAAAGGTTAATTTAAGACCGGTAAAGCCATGGGAAAACAGAGTTTTGAACAAAGAGGACGTAACCTAGACCCGGGCCGACAATACAGTGTTCCCACACTTGAGACTGGGGATTAAATTAAAAAAAATCTTAGATTTCACTTGTGTGGACTTACGTAAGCTTTATCTGTCGTTAGTGAAGTTCATGATGGTGAGAAAAGTCTACGAATTATGTTTAAAAAAACATAGACGTCTGATAAAAAAGTGACGTGCCCAATTTGAGTTAAAACAAATCAAAGAACTGACACTTTTCTTGTTTACAGCGACGAATGAGCATGTCACGGCGTGATTATAGAGTATATATATATATATATATATATATATATATATATATATCTATATATCGAGATTAACAAACGAGCGCACAGTTAATACGATGGGAAGTGACTCTTGTCCTCCTCAGCAAACGAAACACACCAGCATTTTGCTGCTATTTTACGGTGGTATTTTAGTATTCTAAGGGACCGCTCCTACTCCAGTCGAGCTGACCCATTTATTCTGCAGCCAGAAACAACGACTGACATATTCAGACTGTAGATATGATGCCTTGGTTACGCATTAAGAGACAGAGAACAGTGGTAGAGCTGCATTGCAGTTTGGTTCTAGCTGCAGAATGAATGGTTCAGCTCGATCGGGGTAGGACCACGCCCTCAAAGAATACCAGCGTAAAATAGCAGTATAATATTGCTGTGTTTTGTCTGGTGAGTGCAGGGATCAGGAGACCCATATTACTGGTGACGAGGCATTCTATCTCAATCCTTTTGAGGTGACAACGCATCTGCATTATGATTCCTTGTCAAGGATGAATGTAGATGTCATGGGTCGCAGGACTCACTTGCCATCATATGAACTGTGTGCTCATTTGTTACTTACAATGAAATAATAATAATAATAATAAAAGATATTATGATTCCACTGAAGCAACTAATATTTAACAAGTACAGTGCTTATTGGAATTTCTTACATTTGCTTTTTTGGTACTGAGGTTTGGTTAACAAAATTGCAAAAGTTTAGTTTCTTAAACATTTCTATAAGTAACTTTTTAGGTATAATTTAATCAAACATTTGTTCATATAAGCACAATACATTAGAGGGCAATTTATCTTTTTAATATATAAAAGATTTTTTATTGGGTATAGTTACCTACAATGTTGAAAAGTTTAACTTAAGCTTACTTACTCTTACTGTAAGCTTAAAACCATAAGAACATAATAATTTATTTTATTAATAATTTAAAGATTGTACTTTCATACATAAAGGATTTACATTACATTTTATATATTTAAATCTTCAATAAAATTCAAAATGGACTCAATGGCATTTTATACCCGTCAACCGTTTCTGATAAAGAATTTTTATTGCTTATATCAATTTGTTATTAAATATATGTATTAAGGTCTATATACTATCCTATACTACTGTAGCGAGGAGTTAGTTATTATATTTAATAAAAATATAACGTTGCTAATTGTTAATGAGTTAAGAATAAGTTTTTAATTAAAACACACTTTATTTGTAAATTTTGTCTTTGTCTTTAGTAATGTTAAACAAATAAGAGTAAATATTACTAAAACTTATACGCTCTAGTCATTTTAGTAACGAAGATATATTAAATACTCTTAAGTGGATCTCTGGATAATTTTTTTTCTCAATAAAAGTATTTTAATGTCGACTGTGAAATTTTTCAATATAGAGCAGATATACCGACGGAAAAATTTCACATAAAAGAAATCGAGATATTTCGTTGAGTCAAATTATTTACGAGAAACTTTCCGTGTATCGGAATAGAATATTTAGTTTTATTTTTATATAAACCAATAAGATTCTTAATAGAATTTTATTATAATTTTGTGCGGAGAGTACAAGTTTAGTAGTTTAAATTACCTTTTACTTCGATTAGAAACTTTATTTATTCTTGACTGTATACATTTTTTACCTGTATAACTTTGTAAAAAAAGTTTTGTTCAAAACTTTCCAGTCAAATACAAGAAAATAACAATTGTTCCTTTTAGTATAAAATACCATATTCTGTAAATTAGTTGAAGTTGCCATTAAAACACGTTCGTAATACAAATTCAATTACCGTTCGGTATAAACGGTCTATTAGATATTTTCTAGAACCTTTGTTGGTAACATAAAGAATATGTCAAATTTTAATGTAAGTGCCGTAATCTTATATGTTACAAAGTTTATTTAACCGAATTATAACATTATGTTTGAACTAGCATAATATTTAAAAGAGGGAAAAATATGAAACAAGACATACCTCAACCGTAAAATCGTTGAGCGGCCGAACAATATCACGTAATCTGGCCTTTTTTAGGAATAAAAAAATTAAACAGTGATCGGGTGAGAAGAGAATACTTAACAAACGCCAAAACTTTCTATTAAAACCACTCACAGTCTAAAATCTAGTCTCACAGTCAGGTAAACACTATTCGCACTGGCACTGGATTTTCTTTTTTTTTCAACAGTTTTTTGTGGGAGCGATCGCGGACACGTCCGCCCGCGTCTGCGTCGGATACTCAAATGCGTTTGAGTGGAACAAAGTCAACTCCCGCGCAGCGATCTGAGACTGGTCCCGTCCATGTGTTGTACACACACACGAGCGCGCTTATGTAAGGAGCGTCCTTATGTAAAAGGCATATAATTTGGATACGAGACGGAAAAGAGCCATTATTGTTTTCGTGATTGCGTTGACAGTTTGGTTGTTTTAATAACGAATTTAATTTTATTTCAGGAACCCCTCTTCCTTTATCTGATTGTTAGTTATTTGGTTGCGATTTAAGTTTCATTCTGAGAGTTTCACAACTTGTTTACTAATATGGCGAGAGTTTGAGTTGCTGTTTATATTTGTAACTAAACACGTAATTTGACTCTTTCGTGTTTAAGCATAAGATTGTGTAAATACCAATTTCTGTCCAATTTTAGGACGTAAGAACAAATAGATCCGATTTTAGAGACCTAACTAAAGTTATGTATGTAGACTTTAGCATAATAATAAATTCGAATATAAATAAATCTAAATCTAACGTTGATTAGAAAACATAACCGTGTAGATAAGTATTTTTTTATTATTGCATTGAACACACGTTTGACCTGGCGATTAATAATTCCTGTGGAACATGAGTTTCAACCCACATTCATTCACAATAAGTAATCATAACGAGAGCTTAGATATATTATTTAATTATAGAGAAACAGAAAAAGTAAAGCAAAGCGAAATTATTGAAACTCCACCTTTTTCTTAGACCGGCTACGTACCAGCATTTCCTCTGAAAGTGGCTCACTGCTTACCTAATATATATATATAATCATTTAACACTTTAGTATAATAATACTTAGTACGTAATCAATTATACTAACTTTATATTTATTAACGACATTTAACAAAAAAATAAAGAAACAAAACGTTTTACAGAGCAATTGGTTAGACGATTTAAAAAAAGCAGTGGTCCTTTTTAGATGTAAGACGAATGGGTCGGCTCGATCTGGGAAGGAAACCCTCACATCAATGTGAGCCTGCTGTGTTTCGTATGTTGAGTGGAGAGGTGCGGGGACTCAATTGTAGGTTACGAGGCATTACTCTCATTCTGGGTGACAACACTTGTGCATCTTTAATCTGTGTCCTCTTAAAGGCTGGCAGTGCCGGCTTCTTCTCTGGTGTTGAGTGTGTTCCCGAGCCGCGATAATCACTTACCACGAGGTGAGCTGATTGCTCGATTGAAACCTGTTCTTTAAAAAAAATGCTGTACAGGTAATGGACGGCAATCATCACTTACCATCAGGCGAACTGTGTGCTCGTTTATCACCATTTATATTATAAAACTACCGGTGAAGGCGCGGTTATTAGGCGAATCCACTTATGATTTATCTTTGATGATCTCATCCATGTCGACCGTGTCGTCCTCATTACCGGATAACAGAGAAATAGAGAATATAGTGCCGTGTGTATTTGCATAAACATTGAGGCACTCACTCTTCCGATTCCCTATTCCTGTGTAATGCCACGTGCAATAAAATCATAGGAAGGATGAGTACAGTCAGGGTCATGAGCGTAAGACCCGAAAAGCAGCTGTTTGTGATGCACAAATTTAGTTTCGTGATCTGGGATCCAACTCAAGAGATAGCGTGCCTAACGGAGGCTCTGTTCTCTGACCAGCAGCGGATATATATTCTTGTTTTTTTTTATTACAAACGAACACGCAGTTCACCTGATAGTAAGTGACTCCAGTGGCCCATGACATCTACATTCATCCTTGACAAGGAATCATAATGCAGATGTGTTGTCGCCCTTGAGGACTGAGATGGAATGCCTTGTCACCAGTAATATAGGTCGCCGGATGCCTTCCCTCACTAGACGATATACTGCAGAATTATACTGCTATATCACGCTGGTATTCTGTGAGGGCGTGGTCCTACTCCGGTCGAGCTGACCATTCTGCAGTTAGAAATGAACTGCAGTGTAGCTCTACCACTGTGACCACTATATTACAACTTATATAAATGGCCGAGGGCGTAGCAATTAGAGAAAGCATTAACTACTAGTATTCCCTCTTGCATCTATTTTTGTTGCACACAGCACTATAATATATCCTACACCGTTGATGTCATCTCCATGATCAGCGTAGCCTGTATCAGTCCACTTCTGGACATATGCCACTTCCATGACACGCCACTGAGCTCGGTCTTCAGCTCTTCTCCTGCAGTCTCTCCCAGCTACTCTCCTATGAATATCAATGTCATGTGACAATGATTAACTAGATCAAAATCACCTCATCTTTTGTTTTTGTACTAATATGAAAAATGTGAAATTTGTATGTTTTTTTAAGAATATGAAGAGAAATGCTATTGACATAACTAATATTTCAGTCAACCACTACAACTAAGCTGACAATGTTTGTGCTAGGATGTGGGTTCACGATAATAGTTGAATGTTGGATTCGAATCTACGACCTTAAGTTTAGCCGACCCTTCCCAAAACCATTAGGCTATTGACGCTTTGGATGCTTGGGCAGTGACATTTGTATCTTTGTTACTCCATTCGTTGAGTTGCGCCGTCGTGAAAAATCGGTCAACGAATACGAATGAAATTTGACACACAGATAGTTTATAACCTGGATTAGTACATCAGATACTTTTATCCCAGAAAATTAGATGGCTTGACGACTGTCATTAATTTATATTAAAATTAGCATCTGACCGCGACTTCACCTATGTGGAATTAGGTCCAAAGGGAAATGTAAAAACGTATGAGATGACAGGAACGTTTGAGTGGTGGGCATTAATTTGGGCACTAAGTATTAACTTGAAATTTGTGCATCCTACAAAAACGATATAACGTGGTCGTATTCTCATCTCTCTCTGGACCCGATTCTGAAGTTCACGCGGATGAAGTAGCGGGCAGGTGATAAATGTATATATATTTAAACAACTTATCGTATTTATATATATATATATATACATAAACGTATATATATATATACATAAATATATGTATATATATATATATTTCGGGAGTGACAACGCATCTGCTTTATGAAGCCAATATCAAATAATCAGCCTCCAACCATTGTCGGCGGTGACGTTACTTGGTGTTGTTGTCCCATGACGCCTGCATACCCTGCATAGGTAATATTGGGATGGCTTTTCGTATTATATATTCTATAAAAGAAAAAGTATTGTATAATATATGTAGAGACACGTTGCAGCTTGTTTCTAGCTGCAGAATGGATGGACTAGAATATCAGCGTAACATGGCACGATAACGCTGCTGTGTTTCCACTGATGTCGAGGCGTTCCCATCTCAGTCCTCAGGGTGACAACGCATCTGCATTATGATTCCTTATCGAGGATGAATATTCATGTTTAGGAAGAGCGTTATCACTTACCAAATAAACTGCTCGGTAGTAAACCTTAGTCGAGTAAAAAATATTTTTTTAGATTTTAATAGTCACTGCTGGACACAGTTATTAAGTAGTTAAACTTGCTTGAGTGAGACTTAATTAAAAATCTCGATTACTATTCGAAGGCGAATTCAATTGCCACTTCAGCTTGCAGATCCTTTGAGCTACGTAAGCCACCTCTAGCTACCGCCCATATAGCCGAACGGATAACCGATGGGGAAGAATGAACCTCTGGTGGCAACGTCGTATTTGGCATTGCAGTATAGGGCGACCCCATTTAAATGGAGTGACAACCTATGCATTGCAAGAAGTCGATGGATGCTGGTAGCTGAGGACCGTTCTCTGTCGTAGTCTGTAGGGTGGGGGGAAATATTCAGTAGTACTGATGACTTACTTACGTCACTTTATGTATCAGCTTATAAATTAATTTTGTACATTTTTTTTTTACTTTGAAATATTTCGTTAAACATAATTCAACCATTCAATTAATATTCTAACAGTAAATAGAACTGTCAAATCCATTTGCAATAGAAATCGTACATTTTCTTTTAATTACAAAAGAAACTCAAAAACACTATTATTACAGAACAGCACATCGTCCAGTATTGCACGATTACAATCGTAATTAAAACTTAAAAAATAGAAAAGAGCAAAAAGTGATGGCATTAGAGACAGGTGGAAATGGCGGCGTCACTTTCGCGCTAGTTTACTGTGCAATATCTCCGTCTCTTTCTACCGGAAGACATTGTTGATGGATAAATTGTAACGGCCGGCTGTCGTAACTGACTTTTGTTGTACAGTGATTGTCAAATTGTCTTTCAATGTTTTGTCATTTTGTATTTATTTACGCAAACGTAGATTTTTTTTTTTTTAAAGATTTAAGTTTAAACCATAGTCTATAGATAAATCAAACACTTTTTATTTTTTTATTGTAATATTCTTTTGTTCGTTGTCATTATTTTACACAATATTAATAATAACATATTTACAATAAATAAATAAATCGTAAAATCATAGATAGATTGGCTGATTCTCCTCGCTCTATTGTTATTTTCCACCTATAACCTATAAAATAACTTTTTGCCCCTACCCTTTTTGTCACCAAAGGTAAACGAAAAGGGTAAAACTTTAGTTATTTCAAAGCCTGAGGACCCCACGAATATATCGCACCGATAACAGTTACATATTCTTTGCTTAGAGACCCATATTTGCACTATTAAGATTTTTATTGTCTTTTATTGTTTTTTATTGTCTTTTATTGAAGGTTACACAGCTTTTTGTTGTATTCCTAAGGAGTAACAAATCTTTTGAAATTTGAAAAAGCCTTACCAACAGGTGAACTTTTACCAGTGGTACAGCTATATTTAAACTTCATTCTAGCAACACTAATGGTTCGACTCGATCAAGGAAGGACCATGCCCCCACAATACCAGCGTCAAATAGCGGCATAACGCTGCTGTGTTTCGAATGGTGAGTATTCCCTACGGAGCGTTTCCTTAACAATTAACAATTTCCAGGTAACGAGGCATTCCATCTCAGCCCTCGGGGGAGCCCTCTTTATTGAGATTGGATTTAGGCGGCTTTCCGCAGTCGTCGTTTACCATCAGGTGGACTGTGTCTGTTTGTCCATCCTAATATCATAATAATTTTTATGCTTGTTTATCACAAGCAGATATCATGATATATGCGAATTTCATTTATTGTAACTTTGAGTAGCGCTGCACTGTATAACAAAGATTGCTACCGGCGCACGCGCAGCTCGACGATTGTTCACGATGAGATTTCACAAAATAAGATAACACCAAATCAATTACAGAAACAATGCTGTCAATTCCGTCCCTACTGCCACTGAATATTGCTACTCTACCACGGACCAATGAGGTTCTCCGTGGTATAGAATCTTCCGGATGCTGGGTTCGATTCCAATTCAAATTGATTGAAAATGACTTAGAAACCTAACGCTCTCATCATACCGATTGATCAATTTCGCTTCGACTCTTAGGAATTTATGCGACCGAAATTGATAATTGCAATTTTAAGTGCGTCATCTGATGGAAAAAACGATGTGTTAGAGACACTAGCACAATCACAGTCCACCAGCATGGCAGAATAACGCAGCTGTATTTCGACTGGTGAGTGTAGGGATCCGGAGAACTTTATTACTGGTGACAAGGTGCTCCATCTTAGCCAGCACATCTGCGTTATGATTTCTTATCGAGCATCCGTGGTCCGTGGGCGTCGTGGTCTCAGGAACCACTTACCATGCACTGGAATAGTTTGCCCGCGTCTGTCTTTCCCTCCGATTAAAACGTGGGTGTTTTCAAGAGTAGAGTGAATAGGCATTTACTGAGCTAGTGCGCCTTATCGTCCAGGACTGTATTTCCGCTTAACATACGGTGGGATCGTGGTCAAGCACTTGCTTTGAAAGTTTAAAAAAAAAGCCATCAGATGAACTATGTGCTCGTTTGTCATCCTCAATACTATAAAAGAAGTTAAGCTCCAATGGTGTACTAAGCTTCAGTAACATCTATGGACGTGAAGCATACTACCTAACTACAATATATACAGGTTGCTATATCATCGTGTTAGAGTCATCCCTCAGTTAGTTACCAGCATGATTACATCAGTTTGACCATGGAAGAGCCATACCCACACAAATTGACATCGTTATATAGATATTCTGTGCGGACGTGTTCTTAACACGATCGAGCCAACCCATTCAACCCAAATACAGTCATGGGTTGCAGTTATCACTTACATTCATTGCGAAAAGGATGCACAATCGTCGTCACCCGTCTCGTCTCTTGACGACTGAGATGATTGACTGAGGGACACTGATGAGAGACTGAGGTCATGCTATCAGCAACTGGATTGCCAACGAAACACAACAGCTTTATATTGATATTCCACACTGGCATTATTTTAGGGCGTGGTCCTACATCGGATGGACCTACTCTTTTATGATGTTAACAGAAATTATCTGGCTCTAGCACCCTTACAGCCACTTCTAGACTAGTACCCCATGAACAGAGTCCATTGACAAAAACATTTACGTAACTAGATATCAATCCTAATGGATATTCTTCACATTATCATGGAGAGTGTTCTGAGGAGTTGTTCGCATTAATTTCAGCTGTTGAGTTTAAGCATAATCGTACATCACACGAGAATTCTCAATTCCATCCTCATCATTGCAATGATTGGCAATCCAACACTGTGCGCTTTACGCGAAATATTCTGCCACGCACGTTCCGTGGAATCAGCTGACGCCAGTGATATTTCCTAACCGATATGACTTAGGGGTCTTCAATAAAAGAGCCTACAACTTTCGTAAAGTTCGTCAGCGCATCTGCGACTCCGGTGTTGTGGATGTCCATGGGCGGTGGCAATTAATTACTTACCAATTGCCACCTATTAGGTAAAATAAAAAACCTTCGCTTCATTGTAGTTATGCAAATAGCTAGCACTTGAATTAATTTGCCTGCAATCTTTTCTTCCAACTATAATGTCGGTGTCTTCAAGAAAAGAGTTTATAGGCATTTTCTGATCGAAAGCGCTGTACCGTCAACGTCATTAATTAACACTAGGTGGATCTCTAGACAAATTATTTTATAAACACGAAAACTAGGCTTGCGTTTATAAAATAAATAACGGCCTAAGATGAGTTCTGTGTTCATGTTTATGCTTATCTTACTTAATTTGATAGATTAAATGTTCGTTACGGTCTAGAAAAGATTCAAGTTAAGCGGGCGACGTCAGCACACGTTCTCGTCGAGATATCTCATGATAGTATGTTTAATCTCGAAATTAAGTAGTTCTTTGTTTAGTTACCTAATGCACCTGCCTTCTCAATAGCGTGTTTTGGGTTCGATTTAACCTGGCCAATATAAGAACAACATAATTTGTTCCTTTTTAAGTCTAAATCTAAATTAAGTTTAAATGTATCTAAGCCTATAAGGTACATCTCTCGTCTCCTTGAGATTGCTTATCGATGAGCAGACGACATCAATGGCGCAAGATATATGAATGATGAAAACCTAAATATATACATGTATATATATATATATATATATATATATATATATATATATATATATATATATATATATATATATATATATATAATTGGTAACAGGACCTACAATAGCAGGTACTTTAATCACTAAAACATATAGCTATCAGTACTGTAATTATATTTGGGGAATGGTTTATGAATAAATTGTGTCCTCTTTGCCCCTTGCGAATAGTAGGTATTAACGGTACCTACTATTCCATTTCTTACGCAGATGATAACATCTGGGTACAATTATAGTATAATATGATAGGTGATAAGCGAAGACATATTACACCAGATGGTTAAGATTATTTTCCATGACATCTGCATCCATTACCAACAAAGATTCAAGTACATGCGTTATGACCCTTAAGTACTATGATGGAATGCATTCTTACCATTTATTGCATCCCCAGATTTCTACATTCACCATATGATCGCAGCAGCATAATGGTGCTAATTCATGGTATCCTGTGAGATCGTGGTCTTTCCCCAATCGAGCCGACCCATTCTCTGCCATTATTAAATTTATATTGTTTTTTATTAAATTTATAACATTATTATTTAATTTATATTTTATTGTATGAAACGACATATAAAATCTTTAATATTGTAAACTTTTTCTCGTCTTAGAAATTAATATAGATTTTAATCTTATTTACGCTCGTTGATGTCTAATACTTGAAGAGAACAGAATGTGTAGCAGTTGTTTTAATAGTTCATTTTTTTATTTTAAACCTTGCATTTCGTTCACACAGCATTTTCTTACAGTATCCGATCTCAAGTAATAAGTAACACACATCGACCTTTCGATAGAGATGCGTAAAATCGGAAATGTTTGGTTTCGTAGAGCGCCAACCTCTGTCGCAAAGTCACTAGACCGCGCTCTACACAACCGAAGCTCTCCGATCGTACGCGATTTTTTAAGTCTTTTTTTAAATATCTATTATATGATTTTTAGATGGGTATTAAATTCAACAGAGGCTTTATAACAGCGGCTAGATTTAGAATATAAAGGAATAATCAAGCCTCTGGTATTGCGTTCTTAAAGAAGAAACAGAAAAACAACCTACTGACTCCCAGACTCCTTTAATGAATAACACAGAAAGATTATGATAATATTGTTATCCCCAAATATCGAGCATGGCAATAACCAGATCTCCTCTTTACTTTACTGTTATCTAGGCACAGACAACTCCTGCATTGAACTATTTTAAGCTACTTTCAAACTCATACAATATAGACTTCTTGAAAAGCAGTCCGTCATATCCGCTAAGAAGAGCGTGTGAAAAATCAGCAGTTGCTGTTTTCAATACTTACATGTTTGTTTGATGTTGGTTCAATATCAATGAGTAAATTCGTGGAAGCGGACTATGACGTCAGAGATCACATGTACGTTGAGTTTGGTAATCAGCTGGCTTGTGTCAATAAGAGCGCATTTTGGAAATTACGTAACAATCAATCACTAACAGCACAGCTCAAATGCTTCGCTATCCTGAGGTGAATGTTAGTTAACGTTAACGTTTGAGGTTAACGTTTGAAACATTTATTTAAAATGGGAATAGGGTAAGTTGACGAGAGCTTTTTAATTTTTTAGTTTTTTATTATTTTTAGTGTAAATGTTAAATTATTATTATTGCTGTTTTCTCATAACGTATGAAGTATTTTTTATTACGTTTGCTAGCTGAGTGTATTTTATACATACCAGCCACCACCTGGTGTTAAGTAGTGATGTAGAGATAGATGGTAGAGTACATTAGCTTAGTGAATGATGTGACTGTTGTAATTATTATCGTACGTACCGTTACAAACACGTACAAAAAAATTCTTTCGTATCCCTGATGAGAGCATATGAAGTAACCACATTAATCAATTAATTATAATATTTTAAACAAATTGGCCTTTATGATTTTTTTTAATTATTATTATAATTTATTTATATGGTTTCTTCCAGTGCTCTCATCGGGGATACAAAAGAATGGTATATATAACACATACATATAGTTCCAAAAACGTTGTTATACTCAATAGAATATTATCGTAACATAGCTGCGTAACGTTGTGTTTCGACTGGTCAGTTAGACCCAATTACAGCTAACGAGACATTCAATGTTAGTCCTCAGGGTTGAGGACGCATGTGTATCTTGAATCGTTGTTTAAGAAATAAGAGTCATATAAAATTTATAAATTTTATTTTTGAAAATCAATATTTCGTGATAGTATCAATGGAATAATCTTTATTAATGATTTAAAAAGAATAAACTTAAACGCAAATACTGATATTGAACAAAACTAATTTTACGGGTTTTATCACGTTTAATTATAGCTTTGCGACCATGAGTTATGTAATACTCGACTCGAAACGTTAGTAGTAAAAAAAAGATAAGATACAATAAATGCGTAAATTTGATTACATTCAATATAAAGACTTCACGTAAACGCAAAATATAATTATAAAATTTTCTTTTATCAATCTAAAATCAATTTTCCTCATCAACACAGCCGATTACACTCTACTGATGAATAAAGGCCTTTTTATCCTACAGACTACCACGTCGCACAATCCTAAGCCATCTGTATCCATCGATTTCCCGCAGACTTGCGTAGGTCGTTGTCCTACACTGTGATTGCCACTCCGAAGTTGCCCCCTATATTTTTTTTATTTTGTACCCATCAATACGAGCTAGCAAAACGATCTATTTAACTGTCCCATAGTGTATGATCATTAACTTTTATTATTAAAATATAACCAAGAAATTCCATCCAACAAAAATATAGATAGAATAAGTCCTTTTTAACGGATTTAGAGAATGAGATATGAGAGTGGATATCATAATCTTTAAAAACAACAAAGCATAGGCGTATTAAACATGCATCGTTACTCCATAGGACTAAGATTTTTCACTTAGTTAGTTACCTAGACCACACAAAATACAGAAGCTGTTCTTTTATCCCATGTGCTTAACACTAAAAATAAAAGATATCTCCTTAGTCAAAATCAACTTTGATCACATCATGCTGTTATTTCAGACAAGCATTCTAATGACCACGACCTGCTCTAGATGGAGTGACGACCTGTGCAAGTCTGTCGGAAGTCGATGGATGCAGGACGCTCTCAGGATCGTGCTCTGTGGTGGTCTGTGTGGGTCGCCTATGTCATGATGATTCTAAAGACACGTTTCTTTGAGCGAATTGACACGGTCTTGCTTTCAAATACTCTTTTTATCAACAATATCATGAATAATGTTTTTATTTAATCGACGTTATTGTGCGAAAGTCCGTTATAATATAATACTACTTTTTAGCAAATTATTCTTCCTTTTACATTTTCTAATACTTAGTGTAATTGGAGAAAGCTAACAAAAAGTGCACTAACTAACATTATTAAAACACTTATGTAAAGATGTACATACATTATAAATAATAATAAGCAAGGAATCATTAGTACAAACTTGGCTCTATCGTCAGGAGTCCGTCTAGTGAGGGGAAGACGGCGCACAATTATCTTACTTCCGTTGAAGGACCGAAGTGTCGACCGTTAGTTCATTTATCGATATCGATCTGTTAAAAAAATATAGCAATATACGATAAAAATAATGCTGTTTTGTAATTTAACACATGATGAAATATTTTATTGTATTTTAATATAATTTTCTCTTTGCGAATATTTGAATCACATCATCATCTAGTTGTAATATATCTTTCTCATATTAGTTGCTCTGAAATAGTAATATTCAGAGCACCTAATTACCTACTTCATAACCTAATTAGATATGGTTAAACCAAATAATATACCTTAGGAAATATTGTTCACTTCTACGGAAATGAGCCACAAACATTAACAAAAAAAATATGTTTTGTTATGATATATTTTGATATGTTATATACATCGGATTTTCTGCTCGTATTTTACATCTGCGGTTTAACCCCTAAAACTAGGGATAAAAAGCATGATCATTATAATTAACAAGAGATAAATTTGTGGGTAAGGTCATTTTTTTTTATTTCAAAAAATATTATAGTATCTTTAAACCTAAATAAGGTTTGTCTAGACACTAGGTTCTCACATATAACATTTACTGACAATACTTTACAATGAACACTATGAATTTACACAACATGAGTTAGGAGTAGGTAAACACGTGCAATTCTCAGAAGTGGGAACTGAAAACCTAAGGCTGAATTACGGATAACCAAGATGTATATGTATGTAAATATTTAAAAACAATACGTTTGTTCGAGGTGGGTTTGGGCTGTTTTGTCCTCCTAAGGTACATAAAAAAGGTTATATCTATAATATCCCGGCACATCACTACCCCCGCACGCGGCGGACCGCGACGAAGAAAGTACAACCGTCGTAACGGCCAACACTCGCCGAGGAAACGCAAGTGTCGGCCGCCTGTTGGGGTGCCTTGAACTGTGGACAGTTCTAACATATCCCACGACGGTATCACATGCATAAGATGGTTCAGTGTTAAGCAGCTATTCGCCGTTAACTTTGAAAGGTTTCAATAAAGACCGAATTACTGATAAAAAGACACTATTGTATTAGTCTGTATTAGTAGAGTTTGTTTCTTACAGCAGCATCTATAGTTCGTCTCCACATGGGAATAACCATGACCTAACAGAAAGTAATTGGGTTCGCGGATCCCTACACGGTAATGGTAAAATTTTAGTCTGCCATCCCTTACAAGACTTTTTGATTATTTGTTAAACTTGTATGCAGATATGATGACCGGTACTTGATTACTTACTGTGGTACACGCTTGAATTGTGTTCTAATTTGTCATCCGTAAAATAATTAAAAGAAATAAAGTATTGTTTTGTTTTACTCGTAGGTGTGCAATTTTGAAAAGGCGAACTTGAATCGTCTTGATATTGTTTGATCGTTTAACGATGTAATGGGTCGGAGAAGGTTTTTCGTGTTTTATAAGTAAAATGTTGCAGTAAAATCTCTTTGGTTGTAAGTGTATCTGGCTAGTTTTGACACCATGAAATGGATGAAATTTTAAAAACAGAAATATAAAAAGTAAAAACGGTTTCCCGCCATTTTTCCATTGTTTCTCCGTCGGCCAAAATGAGTGAATTTAACGAAGGAATTCGATACATTTTGAAGTTTTGTTACATAAAGCCGCGAAAAAAAATTTTGACGTTTATAGACTAAACGCCGTGTCAGTAAAAGTATCACAAAATTACTTCAAGATTTTTCAGTCAAAATCAACTGCGCAGGATATATTGTAGTGCCATAAACGTTCGCACAAGCTCACGCATCTCTAGTGGCCGCGTGACCTTCAGTGCTTCGATTCAATATAATAAGATCAGAGGAAGGTTTAGATGCTATGTAAGGAATACAGGATATTGCAGAACACTCTTTTACAGAATGCTAGCGTAGAATAGAAGCTTGGTCTCGATGATATGTCGTCTGGTTAAATAAACATAAAATAAAAAGAAATAATATGTAAACTTTCCTCTTTTTTCCTTTCCTTGCAATAGATCTTAATACACTATACATTCGTATTATGAATCCTTATAAAGGGGGCGACACGGATCGCAGAACTCTCTTACCATCAGGTGTACGGTGTGCTCGTTTGTCACCCACTAATATTATAAAAAAAGTACATTCAACTCAGTTTAATGGAACTACTTTGATGAACTTTGTCTCTACATAAATAAAAATTAAATGCTGTCCGTTTGTAAGCACATTACTTGAGAACGGTTGGGCCGAGTTGGTTATTTTATTTTTAAAATCGTCTGAATTAGATTTTTATAGAACGATAAAACTTGAAAGGTTACACGGAAAATTTCGGAATTTGGAGAAAATAATGTTCTTTCTATAGGATTTTCTTATGAACTAGTCATATATAATTCACGATCGATAATTTTCAAAAATTCACATCACAAACTAAATTATTGAAATTTGGTCGGGACTACGTTTGTCAAGGTCAACTAGTTTATGAATTATTTGTTTAAAAAAATAAGTAACGACTACATCGACAGCGAGAGATAGAAAAAGGAGAACGTAAACAGTGACAGTAGTAAAACACGCTGCAGTTAGCTACTGGCAGCAACATCAATAGATCAGCTTGAACAGGAAGGACTACGACTTCACAGAATACTAACACGATAGCATAAGCACAGCTGTATTTCGTAAGGTAAAGAGAGGAAATGGGCCTATCCCCATTTTCTCTCTATGGGGGAAGGCGGATATTTATCGATTTCAGTCTTTCGGTTCGCTAGAAACAACAAACTGCTTTCAAAACTTTATTTTGTATTGAATTAAATAACTGACAAAAGAGCTTGATGCATTGACATATCGATCTCAGAATTCAAATCGAAAAGAAAGGTTAACCATCAAGTCTCTGATAATGCATCTAAACTATCCTCGGATCTTATACGTGCATTATATTGGATTAGAGAAGGACCAAGCAAAATCAATCAGAAGGTATCTGGTATCTGGATGATTTATACTAGACCAGTATACGGTTTTTAAAAATGTTATTCTGGTCATTTTGTGAGAATGACCTTTATATCTTGTTTTTTTATTGCTGGTGGCCACTGTTACTTTGGCTTTACAACTTCCCCAGCTTGAAATGTGGCCGAGCGCCTAGAGCACTTAGCAGAGAACTTTATTAATGGGTAACCAGCTCAACGGTTCCCGAGAGGAAGACGGCCTGGTCCCTTACAGGACTCACCGGGTCGGCCAGTCGCTTCTGTCGGATTAAGATTTCTTGATAAATTAATAAAATATAAGAGTCCTACAGCAATGAAAGCAGAATTATACAACGTAATACAAAAATATTGTAATGACGCTTTGTATTCAAGACTTTTCATAAACCACATTAAACCGTACAATTTTCCTCGTAACAGAATCACTGTAACATTACCATTACATACGTTCAGAAACTATAAACGGAACGGGCGGGTATAGTACAGTAATTATATACCGTCCACAGGTGGAAGAGGGACGGCCTTATTGAATTCCAAACGCCTTAGACAGAGAGACACGCTCATCTGTTATGTAGCGTATGCCTGCGCACGCGCCGACTTTTTACTCTTCACAAACACGTATGCGTCGGCACACACGCGTGTTCTGAGTGTGCGTTATGTGTGTGAGCTACTTTGTGTGAGTTTATGTGTTACTTTAACGGAAATTTCTAGCACTTGACTGACGCTTTACTTGACATTATAAAGTCGATGAACGTGCAAGAAATTACTTACTTTTTGAAATTATGCACTAAGGATAAAATATTAAATTACATACATCTTTAATGATTTACGCAAGGATTGTCTTCGATCGTATCTTATAATTTTATGTATAAATATTTATTTATTTTGTGGACATATTCTTTTAAATTAAATTTTTATTAAATATAATTACAGCATCTACTTGGCTGGTTATTGAGGCGCGGGAATTATGATTTATTTTCCATTTCGTGATTATTTTCGTTGTAGCATCAATAGGTCCAATAGGTTCAGGGTACGATCAGTGAAACTGAAGGTCGTTGGTGCGAATCCGCCAATTGTCACAACTATTGTCGTCAATCATCTCCCAGCACAAGCATTGTCAGCTTAGTTGGAGTGGTTAACCGGAATATTAATATTTATTAACAGCAATTCTAGCATTCTCTTTTAAAAAAAATTGTCTCATTTTACTGAGACTGCGTATGCTCCGATATATTGGATAAGGAAACGCAAAGACGTATCATTTGCGTCCATACTTACTGCATTATAATAAATTCTGAAGAGTATATATAATCTGGTTTCCAGTTGCTAGAAGTGAATAACGAGGTTTTTCTATGCAGTGCCGTTAGAAACTGGTTCTGCTACCAATTGATTAGCTTAACTGACAAAGGACCATGCTGTCAAACAACGCTATGTAACAACTTAGTGTTGCTGCGTTTTGTATGATGCGATCGCGATCCGAGTCGAGGTTCCGTACTTCCTTATGAGGGGCCCTAGGATAGTATTATCGCCCCCCTCTGTTATCGTCGACGTTCTTCGTCAACAGGGGTGCAGCGGTGGTGCAGCAGAAATCTCCGCGCCAACGTCGCAGTTACTTCGTTGTCTCCCTACTCAGCGGGCCTCCCGCTCGCGAGTCTGATTAGATAAAGCTGTAGAGGTCTCTGGAATAAACAATATGAACAGGAAGACTCACACAAAAAAGAAAGAAGGGAAACTGTACACCTCATACCTCAGTGGGCGACAACATATCTAAATCTAGATATTAACTAGGATGGATGAAGATCTAATGACAGTCAACACAGCTCATCATCAACTCTCAGTGTCGTCAGCATTCGGACAAGCACGAAGGCGCTCACTCATCCTTCCCTTCCCTAATCTGATGGAAGCGCAATAACATCGAAGAGAAATGTCCTTATTCAGTGTCAGAGATATTAGATATTTTCACAGCATACCCTAACCTGAAATGTAATGGAAGACAAATAAATTCATTCATATATATTTCGGTAACAAAAGCTACAAGATTAACATATTTAGTCATTATTTCTAATCATTATTACAAATTTAAAATGCTAATGAGGCTTGATTTGTTCTTACCACGCGAGACAATTATGCTATATGGTATATTAAAAGTATAAATTTAAAGTAAATAAAATTAATATTAAAATTTTATTTACTTTTTATTTATGAGTAATGAAAATCATATGATATTTAAAATTTTGATATAATGTTTAAAATTACCGGGTTTTTTTTTGTTTGAGTTTTATTATTAAGGATGATTAAATAAAAAGACTTTCGGTTTATTTTTTGGTATATTAAATACTTTATAATAAGACAGTTAAAGACGTATGAACGAATATTATAAAAGTTTAACGTATTCAATTTTTAAGTGTTAGCGCCCTGTAGCTATTTACTATGCTGTGTTTTGTACGGGCAATAACCGGCAACGAGTTATTTCATCTCAGTCCGGCAGGGGTACACAACGCATCCGCAACTTGATGGATGTGCATAAGATGTGCATAAATAATTTAAATAACAAAGGCGGTAATCATTTATCGTCAGGTGAATTATGTGCTTCTATCTTATGAAGGCTCACATTTAAAAGGGTGCAATGAAAAATTTGGTCATAGGATATCAAATTGTTATCCAAATATCACATCCCCCGCTGCAGGGTCGGTCCGTTGACCTATTGGCTAAAGGACAAGATCTATTGACCGACTGACTGAAAATCATCACCAACAGCTTCACGTCCAGTTACTGTCGGTTACTGCACTGTTCCATCTGGCCTAAGGGCATCGTACACTATGTTTGTCTAAGCGTGTTCTCCACTCTAGGACGGTCACTTTGACAGCTGCAATCAGCCCATTGGTAATTCAGTTTCTACATTCAGGCTAGCTTGAACTAAGGTACGATGCTAAGGGAAGTCTTGTGGCGAATCACTTCGTTACAAATTATTTTATTCACCAAGAAAACACCAATTTCTCTGCATTATTCAATTTTTTTATCTCATTGATAGTAACAAAGTTGATAGCACACAGTTCTATGCTTCTGCGGCCTATGGCATCTACATTCATCCTTGACAGGGAATCATAATGCAGATGCGATGTCACCCTTGAGGACTGAGCTGAAATGCCCGAAGGGGCAGAAATAAAGGTCTCCAGATCCCTACACTCACCAGAAGAAGCACAGCAGCGTTATGCTGCTATTTCAACGGGTATTCTGTGAGGGCATGGTCTTACCCCGGTCGAGCCAACCCATTCGTTTTGCATCTACAAACCAACTGTAGTGTAGCTCTGCCACTGTTAAATTCTCTGAGAGACTTGAGCTTGTGAAGTAATTTAGTGCTCCGGTGTCCACTTTTTGGTGGCATCAGTATGCACGGATCGAACACTTTCAGCTTAAACATTTAAGGTAACGGCGGATAATCCATACAAATATTCTGAATCGTCCAAAATCCAAATCTCCCTGGATGGAAAATTGGGGAACCCGTATTTCCCCACCAATCAAGCATTTCTCCTGACGGTGTATAATGACTGCGGCCCAAAAACATTTAAATCCATCCTAAATAAAAGTTCAAGGTGAAACAAGATCAAACATATATCTATATATAAACTTGTCCGTCGGTGAGACAACCTGAGTTCGAACTTGCCCGTCATTTGTTGATATTTCACATTTCAAATGTCGAATACTACCACTATATATTAATTGTTAGTAGACAGTGTTGCCATTTCATTTATTCATTTATTGTTTATTATATATTTTCATTTATTGCTTAGAGTATCCAATATTAAGTAAGCCAGTTGTGGTCAAAGGCCGGATCTCCTTGAATGATAACCCACTTTTAGTCCTCATACCTTGAATGGTTATTCAAACATTCAAGGTATGTGGACTAAAAGGAAATGCCTCATTTCCATTAATTGGGCTCCTGAAGTTTTGGTTATTATCGTTGGAAGAATATGTTTTTAATTTCTTGTTTGGTTATAAATAGTTTTCACATTGACTTGAATAATTCACGGTGTACACTGAAAAATCGTTGTTCTACATTCAATCGTATTACTCCTTTTATATACGAGCACATATGCGCATTAGACATTTGTATCAATTAAAAGATATCACCATTCTGTTATTACGTTATCGCCGCTCATGTTTACAATAAGACCACAATACAAGTCTGTACTTAACCAACTAAAGGCCGCGATCAGACTGCTACTTTGGTCTCAATGCCCGGAGATAACCAGACAACCTTTATAAACTGGTTGTAATCGGTAAGACCGACGGTAAAACATTATGGGGATGGTCACCTACCCGTTTGTTTAAATTTTTTTTATTTTTATATTTTCGGGCTAATGGCCTCTGTTAGCCCGAGGGCTTTTACAGTTTCGCGTGTTGAGAGGTGGCACGAGCGCTTATGGCGCTCAGTCGAGACGTCTATTAGTGGGTAACCAGCACAAGGGCTCCCAAGAGGGAGCCTCGGCTTGGACCACTAGCCTGTTTCGCGAGAGCGTCTAACTCGAGGGTGCCCGAGAAGGCCGAACCACGGCTCGGTCAGTTGCTTTTGACTAAGAATTATCTACATTAATATCTCTATTATTGGCTATCTGTACCACCACTTCTGAAAGCGTTGGCGCTGGAGAAGAAGTGGCGCAAGAAACTCCAGCGACACTTTTATCTGTATTGACTGAAGAGAACCAGCCTGTGACATGGCGGTATCGCGAATAACCTTGTTTCCGACGCCATCGCCGTCGGGGCGATATGGGGCGGTAAGAGGGTGCAATGTACGTGTATAGTATTTTATGAAGGGCCCTGGTGGTCGCGTCGTCGGGGTCGTCGAGAGCGTGCTTCGGTCTCCTTCGGACTCGGGAGAATCTATGATTTGCGATGGGATTGTAAGTGGCGGCACTTACAATCAAGGGGTTTGGGTGTGTGAGGGCAGAGTCGAAATATCGGCGAGAAGCCTGCTTCAGGTACCTTCAGATTCCATGGCGCACCGGTGGCCTTGCGCATGATACGATTTTGTATTACCTGAAGTCGGTGAATATGACGCGGGGAGGCATGCGCAAAGACGGGATGTCGTATGTCATTATGGGTCGGATGCACGCTTTGTATAGTGTAATTTTATTACGCAGGGACATTTTGCTATTTTTATTGAGTAACGGGTGCAAACGACCTAGGATGAAGGCTGCTCGATTCCTTACGTGGTTGATATGCGGACCGAAGGTGAGTCTTTCATCTAATGTGACGTCTAAGTATTTAACTGTCTTTTCCCAGCGGATCGGACGATCAAATAACTCTATAGTTGGGAGATGAGGCGTTTTGTTGCGCCGAGAGAAGTACATAGCTGCACTTTTGGTGGGGTGATCCTCCATTTTCGAAACCATTTCCCTAAGTGTTGGCTCCGGATTGGAGGCGTTTACAAATAGCGCCTGGTTTGAATCCAGACACGTAGAGGCCGGTGTCATCGGCGAAAAGGGCTCTAGTTCTACACCGCGAGTGCGCGGTATGTCGTTGGTGTAGAGTGTGTATAAAATAGGACCTGGGACGGAGCCTTGTGGTAATCCGGCATAAATGAAGTGAACCCTGGAACCTGTTCTGTCAACGCGGTATCGAAAGGTGCGATTGTAAAGAAAGTCTCGTACGATTAGTATGAGTCGATATGGCACACCGAGTTCATATAGTTTGTAATGAGCCCGTTGTACGAGACCTTGTCGAAAGCTCTCGCCACGTCGAGGAAAAGTGCCCCAGTTTGGTAGCCCTGAAGAAATTTACTGAGGATGTGCTCCGTGATGCGGTGCACTTGATATGTGCATGAGTGTTGGGTGTGAAACCCGAACTGATCATTGATTGGTAACCCTCGGGATTGTATGAAGTCGTTGAGGCGGGTGAGGATGAGCCTTTCATATACCTTACCCAAGACTATGAGTAGGCTTATGGGTCGATAGACTCCGTTTATCCAACCTAATCAAAACCGGATTCTATTCAAACTGCCCTAAAACAAGGGAAGGACACAGTTCGAGCGATTTTTCAGAGAATTGGGTAAGGCATATCAAGACCGACCAAGAACAACCTTCAGCAATGAAGACAACGGAAGAAGAAGAACAAGTCTGTAAATCGTAGATCGATTCAACAATGTTTCTTTTCATTAATATTATAACTACAACTTTACCCAGCAAACAGGCGTCTAAGTATGGGCTGAGTAGAGTTATTATCAGCCCAGAAGAAGATACTTTGATTTCTATAGAAAGTGGGCTATAGTCTCCAGGGTAAACAACACCATATCACTGCTGCTATGTGGTACGTGGTATCCGGATACTTAATTAGGGGTAACACGGTATTCCTGCAATATATTGCATCCTGAATTTGTACAATATGTATATATCAGGAACCACAGCCATCACTTACTAACAGGTGATTCATGTGCTCGTTTATTACCATTTATAAAAAGACGTTGAAACCACCATTCCTATTATCTGGAATATTATTAATGGTTCATAAAATGGTAAGTGATTACTGCGGCCAATGTATGTAATGTAATACACGTCACATTCTTGATAAGGAATCTTAATGCGTTATTAACCCTGAGGACTAAGAGAGAATATCTCGTCATCAGTAAGGTCTCCGGTTTCTTGCTTTCACCAGACGAAGCACAGGAGCTTTAAGCTAAAATGTTATGTATTCGGAATATGTATAACGTTCCCGAATTGAGCCAAACTATTCGTCTCTGGTAGCTCATAACTTAGTAGATAGAGCCAGAATCTACTACGTTAATACGATTAGATTAACAGTGGTAGAGCTACACAGTTTGTTTCTAGGTGCAGAATGAATGGGTCGCCACGGCCGGGGTAAGGACCACGCCCTCACACAATACCACCCCAATATAGTACCCTAATGTTGCTGTTTCGTCTGGTGAGTGTAGGGACCCGGAGACACTTATGGTGACAACGCATCTACATTACGATTCCTTGCCAAGGATTAATGTAGATGTCGTGGGCCGCAAGAATCACTTGCCATCAGGTGAACTGAGTGCTCGTTTGTTACTATCAATGTTATAAAAAATGAGAATATTATATGTATGGATATAGAAGACTAGAAAATGGGGCTTCATCTAATAAAGAGTATATTAGATGAAGCCACAATCTATTTTGCAACTGGTACTATCACTATAATTTATTGGCAGTCACATTGTAGGACGACCCCATACTAGATGGAGCGACGACATATGCAGGAAGTCGATGGATGCAGGTGGCTCAGGGTCGTGCTTTGTGGCAGTCTATGTGGGAGGGCTATATTCAATAGTGGAGTATGGATAGGCTGAGGTAAGGATGATACCATGATCAAAATCGATCAGAAAATATTTAGTTTATTACTTGGACCACTAAAACCGTTCGTCTAATTTTGTCATGAAAGAAGTTATTTTGTCAAGATCAGGTCAGGGTTACTCCTCTTCTATCCTTCAGCGCAAGCTAGGTGGTCCAACAGCATACGAGTTGGTTGACCCGGGCGCACGTGCCGCGTTTATTTATCAATTACGGACGGAGGAGATTTGAACTTCGCGCTCTGTCGGCCATCTGTGGCCAGTTGGAACGGCGCCCGCTATGTACAGGCGGACGTTGTTTTGCCCGTTAGATATGATTTCGTGTTTTCTTACAAATAGCCTTGTACTGGTAAGGCTTGTATTCGGTGACTGTTTTGGTCAACTAATCAAATTCTTACTGATATTCATTTGTTTTAAATAGACTTTTCCAAAGCACTACATTACAAACTAACGCCTAACTTGGAATGCATGTATAATTTTCAAATATGACGCAATAAGGCATTATTACATGACAATTTACACGTTTTAATTCATTACAATGGCAATTGAATACAACACAAACTTAACAAGAATTTAAGATTCGCAAACGTTGTCCATCTCTTTAAACGACTCTAGAGCTTTCTACACTCACTACGTGAAATACAATAACGTTATGCTGATATTTTGTGGCCGGGTCGGCCTTTCATGATGCATTACATTTAGAATAATTCTACTTCTGCTAAGATCATCCTCAATATTCAAAACGTGTTGTCTCCAAAGGATTCCGATTCTAGGGCAAAAGCTTAGGCGTTCACCATATGAAACACATCTGCGTTGCGCTGCTATTGCTCGCTTGTATTATGGGAGTGTATTACATTACACCTTACACATCATATGTTATTGTTCCTGGTATGTAGGTTAAGTGTGACGACCGCGTGTGGCAGGAGCTAGAATAACTTACTATTGCATCGACAAGGCCTGGCGTCGATTCCCATCCGAGGAACAATATTTGTGCATCAGAATTGCAAAAACATAGCTGGTTTTCGGGTCTTAGTAATCTGTGTATCTAATGTCCTTGATACTGTGTTTGACCTTTCCTCCGATTTCCTTATCGCACTTGCATTACATCGGAATAGGAAGGTGACGACGAGTGAGTGCCTCTATTTACGTGAATGCTTACGGCACTATAAAATATAATGCGCAGTTGACGATACAAGAGGATATCGCCGTGGCCAAAGTTGGCCAGGAGGACATCAACGTTTTCATGACAAACCAGTAATGTAACATATATGTATACACTCGGAACTGTTCTGCTCAAAAACTAACAACACATCAATGGTTACAAAATGTAATATAAAGTTCTTTGTTTATTACATTGTCAGTAACAAACGAGGACACGGTTCACGTGATGGCGATTGTTGCGGCCCATGACATCTACATTCATCCTTGACAAGAAATCATAATGCAGATGCGTTTACACCCTCGAGGACAGATGGAATACCACATCACCTGTATTAAAGGTCTCCGGATTCCTGCACTCACCAGACGAAATACAGCAACATCATAGTGCTATATACATTTATACATATTTTCATTTAAACAATTTGGTGCAATTTGCTACTAAGCCTATGCAATGAAGCATTAATAATCAAGGTGATCCTTTTTTATAAGTAGATTGTAATCACTGCAGAAGGAATGATTGAGCCTATGTTGGATTTAAAAAGCGAAATATAAAAGAACTTTTTTGCTTAAAATAAAATAAATAAAAAAACTATTTTGCTTTAACACTATGTATTTAAGAACTAACATAACGTAACTAAAATATTCAAAAAAATTGCATCCCACTATGGACATACATGGAGATCTAATTTTACTTTTCTTATAACAACTAATGTATTATTTTATAAAGTACATGTACATACAATGATTGATTAATTAAATTTATCACATTATTTAGATTTTATATAATGTTTATAAGGAATTTTAAGTATCTAAAACTTGTTTAATCAGGTAACCCACTTGCCTCCGCCTGTACACACCTCACCTCGCACAAGTAAGGCACACTTAGCGCAATGTTTTTTATTCTCTCCACAATTACCGGCGCGTGTGTGTTCGTGTGTGCTTGTGTTTTTGTGTGCGTACGTTACCGGGCTAACTGTTAACGAGACGCTGAGGCCGGGGACCGTCTTAAGTCTTAGTCGAAAGAATAAATTTCGCAGAGCTTATAAATTCTTTTTACGAGGCAGAATGCTGGGAAAGAGTTGCGTTTGAGATTTGTTGCTACACTATTTTAGTCTATTTTTTTCTATTGTCAGGGTGATAAACGAGCACACAGTTGATAAGTTGATAATACCTGAGGATAAGTGACTCCCGCGGCCCGTGACCGGCATTCGTCCACGACAAGGAATCATAATGCAGATGAATTGTCACCCTTGAGAACTGAGATGGAATGCCTCGTCACCAGTAATAAAGGTTTCCGGATTCCTAAACATACCAGTCGAAACAAATCAGCGTCATGGTGATCATTTGACATTGGTTTATGGTGTATTCCAAGATTCTAGCGTACCCCGGATAATGGATGCTAGCTACCCTGTATTGTTGTACAAGGCGTTGGGGTGCGTTGTGATGTAGTTGTTGTAACTGTATTGTACACGGGTGCCACTTGGTCTGAATATATTGCGACCAACTATTCCAGGTCTATTCCAAGGCAATGCGTTCTAGCTATTACTAGATGACATCAATCGCGTAGAATCTAGTGCCGTATGTATTTGTGCAAGCATAGAGACACTAAATTCATCGTCCGTTTCACGATGTAATGCATAATGTAACAATAGTGGAAGTTACAGATGCAGTCTCGTGGGTTAGGCTGCCTGTCCACAGGGATGTGCTGGAATACGAAGCGAGGACTATATTTCACCACAGTGACAGAGCGACACTGTTTACTCTAACAGCGGCTTGAATTAGTCGGCTTCATCGTGAAGGACCATACCCTAATGGAAAGAGGAGTAAAACAGCACTAAAATGCTGCTGTGTTTCGTTTCGTTGGGCTCCGTTGACCCTTATTGCTCACAACGAGACTTTACATCTTACCCATTTTCTTTTTTATCGAGGGGGAAATCTTTAAACCCTGCCTCCTGAGGGAGGTACAGGGTTATTCGTATTCTTATTCACTAAAACCCCCCCGGTGGTCCTACGGAACCTGCCTCAGTACAGTACCTGAGTACGTCCCAGGGGCGGCCGAGCCTCCCCCAGCACCCAGTACTACGACAACATATCTACATTATAATACCTTATCGAGGACAAATGTGGGCGACCCCCACAGGATTTACCATCAAGTGAACTGTCATCGAGATAAATGAAATAGCGGTCAGCTCGTTTGATTATCAATGTTTATCTCGAGTTAGCATTGGTGCAAAAGTTTCAATGACGCGAGTTTTTATACACACTCGCCGCACCTAGGGGTGCCAGTGAGAGATGCGAGTGGTGGGGCATAATTGGATAGTACCTGGCGTAATGTGCCCGCTCTCACCGCTTTCGAAATTTTTTAAGACAGCTTTTCCTTAGTGCGTACTGCTTTTTCTAACAAAAGCGTGGTCACCTTTAGAAAATAATATGACTCGTCACCAGTGATACAATCTGCGTTTTCTTTCACTCAGAAGAAACACAACAACACTAAGTTTTCCACTGGTGATCTGTAAAACCGTGTTCCTTCCACAGTCTGTTACAGCTTAGCTGTCGTGGTTATCACGTAAATAAAAGTACATAAAAAGAGTGTCCAAAAACTAAAACTACAAACTATGGACAAAATTATACAAAACGAAGTGCAATTATAATAATTATCCGTTGTTTATTGGCTGATTACCGCGGCCAATTCATTACTCTATGACGCATGTATTTCCCTACCAGTTCCTTATAGCATATACGATGAAAAAAAACACCAGTGTATTAACGAAGTATAAACACGTATGTATTAATAATCAAATACGTAATGTTTACGAAAGTACGTGTGTTAAGTAAAAGGTAAAGCGGGAATTACTTTTTCTTTTTTAATAAGGTGTGACAATCCAGCACACAGTTCATGTGATGGAAGGTATGGGCCGCAGCCCATGATATTAAGAACCTTCAAAAAGGTTCAATATTCGCACGCCATGAGGAGTAATGTCCAGTTAATCGTTACATGCAATCGTGTTCGTATAATCAGCGCCGTCGTGCTGCTATTTCACACTGGTATTCTATGTGATCGAGCCCACCCATTCATGCCGTAGTTAAAAGAACTAGCTGCAGTGTGGCTTTACCATCTAAAATTACATTATGATAAATGAGAAAATTATTAGTGTCATTGACTCCGTTACAAGAAAAAAAAAAAAAAAGAAATAGGAAAAGGAAACTCTGCTATAACCTAGCATTATTTTTTATGGTAAGGGTTATTAATTATAATAGTATGGGTCACAAACGCTACAACAGCACACCGAACGGTAAGTCAAGAAAGGTAAGCATCCTACGGCCAATGACATCTACATAACATAAATTCACAATAAGAAATCATAAGGCAGATGTGTCGCCACCAAAGAAAACTAGAATGGATTATCCAAAAATATTTATTTCAAACTTATACTCTACTCGGAGTTTTTATGTATTCAGACTTTTGATATTAAATTATTATCGAATAACATTTTCGAATTGCGCAAATTAGTGTTAAAGAAAAACGTTTACAGATTGTTTAATTGTTTAAAAAATTAAAAAATATTGATTTTATATAACTTTTATGATTCTAAGAAACAAGAAATTTTTCATTGTGTGTGTATAAATAATATTTCATATTGAGCATTCACACAACCGTTTTTTCAATTGAAATTAACCGACGAAATTAATAAGGGATCTATTTAAAAAAAAAACACAAATTATTTTAAATATTAATACAACAGTCGTTTTTATAAGATTTCGTTATACGTGTTGGACCGTAATTGTTCTTCTCTGGGTACATCAATTTAATATTAAACGACATCTATTGTACGTTATATTAAATTTTAAGTTTGACATAACATAGGATCATTATTCTTCATACAGTGTTTGCATCCAACACATAGAGAGCGCTTATATAAAAAAGTAACACGAGTATAGATGGCGCTGTTTACACACAGTTGTAAAATAATAAAAATACGCATAAACTTTACCCCATTACTTTCGAATAATGACCGAAAGATGTCACTGTGGCCAAAATTTTGTATTATTTACATGTATGTCACGCGGCGAATTAAGGCAACTGATAGGTATGTCGGTTTGAATGCAAATAACGTAACATATAAAGGTTTAAGAAAAGCTACACCTAAATTATATCTCATTTGAAGCCAAATTACACAAAAATTTATATAGACACTGTATTAGTTTTTAAAAAGACCATCAAAGTTTCAAACAGAATTATTATGGTTGCAAAAGAAATAGATATAGAAAATCTTTTGCTTTTTTTTTAATGGTTTGTGAGTATCTAATTAGACTCGCGAGCGGGAGGCCCACAGTAGTGAGATAACGACGATGTTGCGAAGCTGGCGCGGAGGCTGCTGCTGCACCACCTCGGCACTCTGACCCCTGTGGACGAAGAACGAGTTCCCCTCATAAGGAGGTACGAAACCTCGACTCGGATCGCTACCGAAAGGGAGCTTACACATACTATGAACTAGCAATAGTGTGCAATTGTTTGTTCTTCTTAATAATAATAATAATAAAAACAACAAATACTATGATTCTTCATTAGCACTGTTTATAGGTTTTAATTTTTTTTTTTTGGCTTATGGCTACTTAGCCCGAAGGCTTTTACAGCTTCCCCGGGTTGAAAGGTGGCCGAACGCTCTGGGCACTCAGCAAAGACCTTTATTAATGGGTAACCAGCACAAGGGTCCCGAGAGGGGTATAGGTTTAAGGATTAAAGAAAACTTACAGCATTTTTATGATACGAGTGATATGAGATACATCAACATATAATTTGATAGCGGTGGAGTCACGATGCAGCTCGTGTCTAGCTCCGAAATTAAATAGACTCGACCAGGGAAAGACCACCTCCGTAGACCGCCAACGTAGACCTGGACCACTTTGGGAAGGTAGATTATTATAGATATATTATTATAGAGGTTGGGTGATGTAGTAACCATAATAATCATGAAAGAATGACATCCTGAATCTATGATGAGCTGAAGATATTTGTGTTACTTCAAAAAAAATAGCGAGAATTAATTGAAAAAAAAATAAATTAAGGGTAATAAAAGTCATAAAATCTTTATATACAATTAAATTTATTTTCATTTTTTCTTTCTTCAAAATAACAAAGAATTGTTAAGCTAGAGGTTTAGAACCGGTGACCTTAAAGTTATAACTTAGTCGACGATCATAATTAGTTGAAATAGTTAATCTCAACTCGCACACGTTCCTTCATTATCTCATAACATACATTAAAGCGCATATCACATAAACGCCGATTCCGTTATACCGATATGCTTCGTTTATTGTGATAATCGAAGATATTTTTTTTTAAACGAAAGACGAAAAATTGTGCATGGTTGGGATGCCCCGCTATCGCACCATGGTTACGAATTCCCATCTATGCGATACGCGCTTAATAATGCTACAAAAAAGACTAGTACAAGTATATTTGATGCACTAGTGGTTCCCGCACAGGTTATTTAATACTTGGACAACTCTAACTTGTACCATTTATGGCTACCATGACATAATCAGTTACACGGTGCGTTTTTCAGCCAACATCTGTTTCGTTTGTATTACTCAGTTGGTCTATGGAATGAAAATTTATATAAATATCATTTAATATTTCGTATATAAGAATGAATAATATATATACGTATACACATATCAATTATATATATTAGGATAGTTTTGGTTGTTGCACCTTAGAATATTTTTGAATTATTCATTTAGTAAATCTAACATTACCTATACATTTAATAAATATAATCATACTTTCTTACAAAGAATATCAAAGATGAATATAAATATACTAGATTTATTAAAATTAAACTAAACTCGATTAGTTTTCTCGGTGATAAAATTCCAATACATACTATACATCAGTAATAAATATGGGGAATATAGATATTTGGAGAATATTGAGTTGTTAGAGTAATAATGGAATATATGTGGGGAAATTAATTGTTAACAAACTTTTCCGCATGCTGTACCAAAGTCAGTTAAAGGACCTTTGGAATTAGCTGACAAAGCTTTTTTTGCAATCGAGGAGTTGAAACAAAATCTTTTGATTGTCACCTAACAGATGGCGTAACTGATTATGTCCCTCATCGTAATTATTAACGCGACATTTTTAAATTACCTGTCAAAATAGCATTTTAAAATGAAAGACAAAAATCAAAGTGTAATCAGAATAGTGACGAAGAATAAGGTTATTTGTCAATTTATTGTTCGCCTCGTGCATTCGGCCGATTGGTTGTGTTACCGAACAATATCCTATATAACACTTTCTGATTAGAAATTGGCAGAATTGCCACAATGATGGTTGCCATATTTGTAAAAAAAAGTAAGTTGTAATGACATGTGACACGCGACAAAAGCTGACCAAATTTTTCATCAAATGAAAATTCAAATTTGTGATGATGGGAGCATTTCTAGCCTAAGGATACCGCACACACCAACCTCCAGCAATCCACAATATGAGGATCATTTCTTAAGTCCTATGAATGAATCCATAACATGCTTTCGGATCGGAGCGTGCTTTGTATATTTCTGCGCTAGAGTGGTAATGGGCACCGTACACATTTAGTTGTGTTCGTAACTGTTCAGAACGCATCAATAAATATTGTATGTAAATCAAATTACCTACGGGAGAATATTGATTTTAAAACTAAATTCTAATGGATATTAATGAACTTCATGGTAACTTTTCTTCGGTTTAGGTAAGGGCGAACGACCAATTACTAATGGGACATAGCTAAAATAGATGATTGATAATAAAAACGTATCCCTTTGGATAATTATTACAACACAAATAAAATATTTACAACATATCTACATATGATATAGAATTAACAAGTATTACAAGCAATTACAATACATAAACAATTTGTCGTCCACTAGATAGTTTGCCATGATTCAAACATATGTATGTAACTAAATATAAATGCGCCACAGAGCGTACATAGGCGCGCTTGAACTTCAAGAAGAGATTCCTTCTTAACGGCCGGCAGCGCATTTACGACTCCTCTGGTGTGTCGTGGTCGACGGTGATCACATACCATGAGCTGGTTGCTCGTTTACCATCTATTCTATCTAAAATAAAATATATAAAGTTCCATATTCCACACGCCTAAATGAATGCTTTCATTTTGACAGGTAATTTTTATAACAGCGTCTACCCCTCATTCTCTACTACGCACGAGATTAATTTATCTTCAGTTTGGTCCGACGGCATAACATTCACACTGTATACATTCAAACTAGTTAACTGCATTACAATATTTATTTTACATTATCTATTTAGAACACGTTTTAAAATTAGATATTTTTTTTTATACACCATATAGTCGCACATCCCAACAGCTGAACTGTGCGATAGGGTACGTTTACGATAATTATTATTGTTTTAATTGAATTATAGTCTAAGGTAAGGTAAAAATGTATTCACCTATTAGTACAAGAAGCAATGAAAACAAAATAAATTTCATCAATCCGCTGACGAAAAACAATTTATATAAGAATAGCAAAAATCGGAACTAGTAATATATTTTATTTCATGATGTTCCTTATAATAAATAGTTTAAATTGTGTTATCAAAGAAATAATAAATATCCAGTCATCAATATCAAAAATTTTCTAGATCAATTATCATAGTGCATTATTAATGAAATCATTCAACGTTTAACGAATTGCGTTCAGTTACTTTACCTAAATCTAGATATTTCGATAAACAATAATTTGATAAATTATATCCTCAAATAACAACATTCGTATATTGAGAAATTAAAATTTACAATAAAACAACTCTACAGCCATAGAATCACAGGATGAAATTTACAAACAACTTCACTCACATTACACAATTTTAATATCGTACATAAAAAAGGAGAAGAAACTTTTCGAAGAATTTTACTTTTGACTAATAATCGAACCTTAATTTTAATAATTTGCATATATATTACCAAATTCCATAATAATTATTTATTCTCAAGACAAATAGGAATTAATGACATATTTCTGGAAGAGATTATTAACATCGAATTCGGTTTTAGAAATAACTACAAAACTTACACTACACATATCTAAAACGTGCATCCGATGCGTTACACATGTCACATGTCATCTGAACACAAGTGACATTTCGATTCACTTATCACTAGAATATTAACATGTATTTTTAATAACTCTCTAGTAACCACATAAATTCATCTATCTATTTATAACGTTCTCAAACTATATACTATCGCATTTATAATATCTCCATGATAGAAATGCCATATAGAAGATACACTCTATCCTATAATCAATCATAGAATCAAATCAATAGATAAAACATGAGCGTATTGTAGCCAATCCTCAAGGGAAGTATAAGTAAGATTTGGTATGACTTAATTATTATTTAATAGTTGCAAGTCTCAACTTAATACTATACAGAAATCTGTACAATTAACACTCCATTCAATGTGTTCGCCAATTGTCAATTTCAGCAGAATAGTCGTTAATGCACGAACATTTTCTACTATCCCATATACACCCACAATGTCGTAACACCACAATCGAAATATTTAATAGACAGTCATCTAATTCCTAGGCTTCACTAACATAGAGTAACAGTTTAATAATGGATATTAATATTGAGAGTATCACGAAGGCACTAGTTAACTAGTGGGTGGAGAGGGAACAGATGCGGAAGGAAGATTAATGGAGGAACACGTGGAAATATTGAAAGATTTTTTATATATTATATCTGTTACTAACTGTCCTAAAATTGATATGACACGAACTATTGACTACAGAGAAATTGTAAATATTTGTCTTTTTTCCAACGCTTTTTAAATCTCAATAATGGTCTGCATTATCATTGTTGTAGCAAGTTTCAATCCGACTAGCCATCGTAGACATTAATTAAAATCCTTATTAATACTGTATTTGTTATAACTAGGCAAATAAATAAACAAATAGGACGTTAAAGATATTTGAATTCCAATGGCGACACAAATCACAAACTACGTAAACAATTACGACATTAGAATCCGTTAATAGGATCTTTTGTGTCTCCATTCGAAACTTGTCCAAAATCTTATTACAAATATGATATTTCAATATTATTAGGCAGTATTGTGTTAGATTTACAAGACCGTTAACATTACAGACTCATAACCTAGTAATTGTCAAAATAGATACATTGATTAGCAATGTCTTTGCACTGTTAAATGTTCAATCAGGATCCATCTGTAATCTTGAAAGAAATTTCTCTTGTCCAAAACTAAATTTATTTTTAGCTTCACTATTTTTGACATATATTGTCTTTATCGTCTATTCTCACACATAGCTCTCCACATGGGCGCTAGTGGGCGTGTCCTAGAAAGATGCTTCTACGAGATAAGTCCCATCCATTGCAACCCCAGTCTGGTTGCCTTGCACTGTACTGCCCGCGGGTATGTATTTGCCGCAAGCTTGCTGTAAAATCATAAATAAAAATTATTTTAAAAATTGATTAAATTTGAAATTATCTATGATATTTTATACAATTCTAGATGTTTTTGGTAAAATCAGTTACTTAGTCAAAATTCAAATCTGCGTTTGTATTGCGTGTGTAAGATGAAAAGAAAAAAATGATTTAATATTTAACTACGATCATCACTATATATAATCATCAAGTACTACAACCTAAAATAGTGGAAAACTTCCGTAATGAACAAGTCAGATGGGCGATCAGAGAAGATATAGACCTCAGACACGCTAACGAGCAGAATGTTCACGAGTTTTTTTAAGTTCTGCCTTTTTTTGGAAACTTATCTTTTCATTCACCGTCTAGCGTCTCGTCTCATAGCCACAGATATATCATAAGTATAGATTGCTTATGTCGCCACGACATGGCGCATATAAATTTAATTTTGTATCAATCATAGAATCTGCATAAATTGTAAATAACATCTCAAAAGACATTAATCTGACAAATTATCAAATGCAATCTCTCTTATTTTTCTATCTACGTAATCAACAAGTTCGCTTACTTTTTGTGACGCTCAAGCATTGACACAAAAGCAATCGAGCTCCAATAACCTGGACTACTCTTAAAAACTAAACATTGACGTAATTCAGGAAACATGTAAAATAGGAAAGAGATTAGAGAATGAAATGTAAACATGTAAAAGTGGGGACAAGTAGCTGAAGTGTGATACGTGAGAGATATAAAGGTGTGCATAAAGCATGCCAAGTAATAGAAACAAATATTGTTTTTGTTCATGTAGACCCATTAGTGTGTGGTGCATAAGACTTGAGTCGTGAATATGCTAGATTAGTCACAAGGCCAGATTGTGAATATATTTTTAAATTATTTATCTAAGGATTCGTTTTATGTTTATGCCTGTATGTGTTGCTTAATGTAGACGATTGTTAGTGGTATGTTAATAGGATCTCTTAGACATTCAAGAAGATCTGGCCCTTTTTAATGGTATTCAATTCTAAAATTTGTCTCTTTCTAACGGCCTCGTCAAGAAGTTTGGTACTATCTGCCAATTCTGTTATGTGTGCAGTGTGTTGGCATGACGTTGGACTAGTTAGTAGTATTCGCATATGTATATAATGTTCATATATATATATATATATATATATACTTCTCTAAGATACTGCAGAACGACATCCTTTAAAATTAATACAGTTAAACACTGGTGGATCTACTATATGTTGAATCACATTATTGGCAAATTAAAAAAAATCCTATTACATTATGACGTTCGAATTCACTTATCGAGCTTTACCAGTATTTACTTGCGAATAATGCAATTCAGTCACAATATTTATTATATAAATATTAATACATAACACATACATTGGTATATGTATACAATATACATCTCACGTTTACGATAGGAAACAACGCCTCTTACAAACAGCGGTACCACAGCGCAAGCTTACAAAATAATACATTTAGACATTAAAATTTAACATTAATCTGTATATATGAAGCAACATATTTTAGCAGCCAACACCCTGCAGACATTTAAAGCCTCAAATACATCTTTTATTACCACCAATTTCTACCACTCAGCGTATACCATTATAAATAAATATCTTCAGACATATCTCGCAACTATTGCTACGTATCGCTGCATGGTAGAATCGGATGGACGTACTGGTAGGGGATCTTCACTTGGCGCGGCCGACATAGAGGTGTCTGAGGGTCGGGAGGTCGCAGTGTACCGGCGATTGCCCCTTGCACGCCCTTTCCTACCCGGATCTAATAGCAGGACCTGTTAGAGCCAATTGGATACCGGATATTCGTTAAATGTAACAACAAATTCTCAAACTTTGGTTACGTATGTCGACCATATTCGTTACTATTTTGCATAATGTAAAATAAAAGTTTAGATTTAGGAGAGATATGTATATTCAGTTAATTGTATAGTGTAGAGTTGGAAAATGCAAATGCATATATTAGATAAAGAATAAATACATGAGCAGTGATATAAATATTATTTAGAAACAATATATAGCAAAACTTATAAGTTTAAATATATAAGTACGTAAACATATATGTAGAATGAATAAAGCTCCATGATTAATGGTATTAGTTTATAATTATCGTTACCCGACATCGCATATACATATAGTGGAAAACTACAAAGATTTCATAGAATACATATTTCGAGATTAATCATTAACTCACCTCCTATAATTTACCTTGATCCAATGATCTCTTACATTATATTAAGCTTTCAAAACTTAACACCTAATAGAGACTTATTAGAAATTAATACGTTTATTTAATTATGATAGGTATTGCTTCGGTTAAACGCAAGTCTTTTATGTGTAAATATATGTCATAAGGGGCCAATAGCGATAGCAAATCAATCGGTGCCGATTTCCAATCTAATATTATCCATGTAAATATAATACGTGTTATAGCACTTTATATAGATCATAAAACTTGTGCTTACATCAGGCGAAAGCGTTGTTCCCACTGAAGTATTTCCGCCTTAAGCACGAAAGGGACAATTAGCGGATTCTAGCAAAACGTCGTAACCACACTGGCGAAGCGACAACAGGGAGTACAATTACGTATGCTGATGGAGATCGATTTCTATGGCCCATTTAACTTTAAACCCATAAATTTAGTTGACCTAATAAAAAATAAGAATTTTTTTTTTGTTTTTTTTCATACGCATTACGTATCCATCGTGATTTATTTCAGCATTGGCCATAGAAACAATCTATAAAAATTGGTTTGACAACGACTCAGTGCTTTATCTGGTTTATACCTCACGACGCGGGCACGTGGCGAGCCCGATCGGGCTGATGCACCTTACGGAACGACGTCGCTTCTGTTGTGAAAATATCGTTTTATACAATACAATTTGTAATTATAACCTATTATATATTTGTTATTTATAATAATTATATTATTAGATAAAATAATCAAACACTAAATATTAGCTCATTAATTTGAGTTTATATGTGTAATTTATTAATCGCACCTATGTGGATTGCCTTAAAACATTTTGAGCAACGAACTAACATTAAAGTGTTTGCAAAATCGTAACGTAAAAAACTCTTAATTTCTAACTATAATTTTGGCACTATCTAGACTTTCGATTTGTTTTTTACATTGAGAGTAACAAATTAGCACACAGTTCACCTGATGGCAAGTGTTTTCTGTGGCAGAATATATATAACAAATATGACAACCGCTTGCCTTACAATTATTAGTAAAGAAAACGATTACACTTCAATAATCCAAAATATATCCTAATAATAATCCTATCCAATGGAACATTTCTGATGGTTATCAGAAAGTTCTGATATGGATACGACCTGGACTTTACTATTATCATTTCGACAACGGATTATGATGTTTTCTGAAAAAATAATCTATTCTTGTCTTCCTGAATGACAATGGTTCGTAGATCTCAAAAGTTATTACTAAACGTCAGAGAGTTTGTCTACTATTGACGCCCTAGGACGCTTCATGCATCTAATTTTTATTAAACCATGACTACTCTGTTTATAATGCATAATATTGCATTATTTTACTAAATTTCTAAATTTATTCTTGATTAAAATCGAAAAGACTAAAAAATCCTCAATACATATGTTCGCTTGTTAAGCATATCTGTGTAAATTGTAGTTTCTGGTGTGTATAATGTAATTCTAATGTAAATAAATAAAACACACTTCTAGACAGATAAATTGCTTTTTGAAATAGATGAAGTTTGTATAAAAATAATGGAACAACTTACACCAATAACTATGCTAGAATATCGGAACAAGTTAAGTCTGTATTACATGTACCGATATTTAAATTGTTTTTAAAATAACAGAACAATTGTCATCTAAAAATTAAATGTAACTATTAAATATTTGTTTTTATTACATTTAAAGTAACTAAGTCGTACACAGTTCACCTGATGGCACGTGATTCCTGCGGCCCATGACATTTACATTCATCCTAGACAAAGGGATCATAATGCAGATACGTTGATACCCTAATAAAGGTCTCCGGATCCCTACACTCACCAGACGACATACAGCAGCATTATGCCTGTCCTACCAGGTTTCAGTTGACCCATTCATTCTGCAGCTAGAAACAAACTGCAGTGTAACCTCTACCACGATATTTTTTTTATTATATTTTTATTTATATTCCATTATAAGTGATATTTCTACTACAGAAGCTAACCGTCGACTCCAGTTACCTGGTATTTTTGTGGGCAGCAACCGCATCGAGCGCAGCACGCAAGCAACGCTGGGGCCCTACCCGAGTGTGCGGGGACGCCAGAGGCGATGGCGATCCGGGCCGTTTGGCTGCACCGTTGTACGGGTTCTCCATTTCGACAAATTCACGATCCTATTAACATGGAGTCGAAAACGATAATTAGTACATACTATTAACTTTCTACTTGTCTATCATATTACTTGAGATTTCTACACTTACGTCTATCTATCAATAACGTTTAAAGGAGTTCTCCTTGCAATGATAAATATTAAAGACAAATTCGCAACGGCAGTCGTTTTGTAACAAAAAAACCATATTCATATAAGATAGCCTTTCGTTTTATTTTCATTTCAAAGGACATCAAACCGTATTTCAAGTTCTTTTCTAAAGAATATCGTTTCATTTACATTTATAACCGATGGGGGAAAGAAATAATATGGCCAAAAATAATGAGGTGAATTACATGGTAAAAGTGTTAGACCGTACTACTCCTGTCACCTTGGTTTTTCGTAAGGTAGAGAGAGTACCGAATATATTTTGCCTTTGCAACTAAAGAATACAGGTTGCTTAAGTACTTTTTGACATTTTATTGAGAGTGACAAACGAACACACAGTTCGGTTAACGGTAAGTGATTCCAGCTGCTCATAACATCTAAAGTTATCTTCGATGCGATATCACCATCGAGGACTGCGATAGAATTCTTCATCACCATTATTCTGGCATCCTTAGCGACTGACGGAAGGGGTTTCGTCGAAGCCGCTCTGACCCTGGCTTGAGCACCTGGACAGCTGACTTCTTGAAGGAGTAGACTCTGCGAGTAGTCATAGATGGCTGCTCGTCTGAGACAATGGTGATAAACGCTGGAGTTCCTCAGGGGCCTGCCCTGAGTGGCAGAGGAACTCCAGCGTTCTCTCTGCCACTCTGTTTCTGCTGCATATTAATGACCTGCTGATACCCGGTATCTTTGGGTATACAGACGACAGCACAGTTGTAGAGAGTTACCAGTTAGGTGCTAATGCCAACAAGAATCAAGTACAGTTCCAAAGAAGAGCCATGGTAGAGCGAATGAGTCTCACATTACAGGAGGTTTCAAGATGGGGTGACGCCAATCTTGTGAGATTCAATGCCACCAAAACACAGGCGTGTCTTTTCTCAGCCAAAAGGAGCCAGTACACCTTGGCTCCTACCTTCCAAGATCTATCTGTGGAAGTCACTGATCGCCTTCAGTTATTGGGAATCGAAATTTCATCGAACCTTAACTACGGACGATTCATCTAGTCCAAGGCGAAGATAGCTGCAAAAAAACTTGAGATCTTGGTCAAAGTGCAGCGGTATTTCTTTGCGGGCCAGCTTTTAACGCTCTATAAAGCTGAAGTCCGGTCGTGTGTAGAATACTGTTGTCACATTTGGGCACCGCTAAATGCCATCTCGCAGCTTTGGACTCGGTGGAAAGGCGGGCTAAGAGGCTAATTGGGGACGCAGCTGAAACCAATCTGCTCAGTCTTGAGCAAAGGTGCAAGGTAGCGTAAGCTTTTCAATGTTTTACAGAATGTATTTTGGAGAGTGTGCTCAGGAATTACATGATCTAATTCCCCATCCCAATTCCACCATCGGACTTCACGACGCACTGCTGGATTTCATGCTTTTGTTGTGAACATCCCTTAAACCCGAACGAAGCGCTTTGCTTCGTCTTTCATTATTCGTACAGCAAAGGACTGGTTTGCCCGCGTCTGTCTTTCCCTCCAATTACAATGTAGGTGTTTTTTATTAGAGTAGATTGAATAGGCATTTACTGAGCTAGTGCGCCTTACCATCCAGGACTTACATTTTTACTAAACATCAAGTAAGATCGTGGTAAGCACTTGCTTAGAAAAAAAAATGGTATCCCTGAGGTGTCTGTGTGACCACTGTATAGGTTTCTGTAATACATCTTTCTTATAAGAATATTAGCAGTGCTATTAACATTACGGTTAACCACTCCAACTAAGCTTAATATGCAAATCTTACGCTTCGGAGATCGTACCGTGAACCAATCGGTTATTTACGCTTCATTCGAGTTAACAAATGTACACACGGTTCACCTGATGGTAACTTATGCTGTAGCCTTTACATCCATTCCCAACGAAGAGTTTTTTTTATAGAATAGGTGGCAAACGAGCAAGCAGCTCACCTGATGGTAAGTGATGACCGCTGCCCATGCACCAGAGGAGTCGCAGATAAGCTGCCAGCCTTGTATTTGTAGGCCATTGAAAGCCAAATGCGCTGCCAGCCATTAAAATAGGTGTAAGCTTTTTCTAGACGGTATCTGAATCGTATCGGTTCGGAAATACCGCTAGCTACAGCTGATTCCACAGAGTAGTTGCGTGTGGCAGAAAATTTCGCGAATTTAAAGCGCACAGTGGTGGGTTGCCAACCATCGAGATGCTGAATGATGACAATTAAAGTCTTGCTGTACGATGTTTAAACTCTGCAAGTGGAATTAATTCGAACAACTCCTCAGAACACTCCCCATGGGAAAATGGAATTAATGGGAACAACACGTTAGAGCACTCCTCATGGTAAATTTGGTGAAAAATTATGATGAGAGATGTAACATCTCTTCGTCATACTTGAAGATGCATATACATCACCTCTGAAGGCTGAGATGGAAACCCTAATTATACGAAACACAACAGCGTTATTCTGTGGGTATTATAAGAGGGTGTGGAACCGGACCCAGTCGACCCATGAAGCAGCTGGAGTGGAATATACATTAACATAGAGCACTCATTTGGTAGGAATGGGAAGGTCTTGGCTCATCGTGATCACAACCAGGGATTTGCAGGAATATGTGTTGTACAAAGGTGATCTTAGTAACATAGTATCCAGCACATTGCACCGGCATGCAAACATACTTTATGTATAAGCAACATAAATAATGTCATTATATCTAAAAAAATCATGGAAATTATCAAAATATAATGTCATATAACAAATTGAAATTAAATTGAATATATATATATACAGTGGTGGTCATATAATTAGAAACACTTCTTATGAATGAAGAAAGTATAACTACAACGTACCAATGTTCGTAAAAAATATACACATTCAATAATTAATAATAATGCAATAATATAGCCACTCAAATAAAAAACTCAATAAATGCATAAAATATAAAACAAATCTTACTTTTAATAACAAAATGAGTCTTACACACGTAGGAGTTTATTTTCTGTTACTGGCCGCTTGGACGTCTAATTAGAATAATTTTAGAAAAGCATCCATAGCTCCTTCTTTTTTTGAAATTGGATTTCTTTCTTGGCTTCTTCTATTATTTTGGAGGCAATTCAAAATTTAATATGAATTATATTTTGTTCAAAATGGGCAAAACTAAAAGACGCGTCAACTAGGCAAATAATTGTTAATTTACATATAGATCATAAGTGGGCGTACAGAAGAATAGCTAAGCATTTAAATTGTTCTGTTAAGAAATTGTTTAATGCAATTGATCATTATAAAACACGTGGAACTGTTGAAAATGTTCTTAGAACGGCTTGGCCAAGAAAAACCTCTCCCAGAGAAGATACGCTAATCGTTCGTGTTGCTAAAAAAAGACCCAAGTAAAGGCTCCAACCAGATTAAAAATGAAGTTTTTTCGCCTGATGACCCGAGAAACATCTCGTCAAGACTGATACGCAGAAGATTAGTGGAAGCTAAATTGTTTAGAAGAATCTCTCGAAGGGTACCGCTTTTACCAACAACTCCGAGAGAAGCGATTATTATTCGCTAAAAAATGTTAATTGGACTGTACGAGAATGGAAAAAAGTATTATTTTCAGATGAAACAAAAATAAATATGGTAAATTCCGATGGAAAACGCTATGTTAGACGTCCTGTAAACAATGCTTGTAATTATAAATACACACGAGTAGTATAGTGAAGCACGATGGCAGTAACATTAAAGTTTGGGTTTTTCCGGATGTGGAGTTGGACCCGTTCGGAAGATTGAAGGTACAATGGATCAATGGTAATACAAAAATATCTTAGAACATACAATGATTTCCTACTCGAATGATCATTTGCCAGTAAGCTGGATCTTTCAGCATGACAATGACCCTATACACACTGCTAATAGCGTCAAATGTTTCCTTAGCGAACAGCGTATATCCGTTTCAGACTGGCCAGCAAATAGTCCGGAATTAAACCCGATAGAAAATCTCTGGTATATTGTTAAAAAGAAAGTCTCAAACAAACGTAACACCAGTCAAAACGAACTATATGAAGCATTTGTTGAAGCATGGAATTCAATCCCCCTAGAAAAATATATGAAATTGATTGAATCAATGCCACGTCGTTGCAGTGCTGTTATTGAAAATAATGGATACGCCACTAAATATTAATTATATCTATTGGTAGGCTGTGGATAGTAGCTATTTCGTAAATAACAATACTAATTACTAATACTTAAAAAAATATTGTTTTTTATACTTTTTTGTTTGTTGTTTCTAATTAGTTGACCATTATTGTTCATACCTTAAAACTCATTTAAATGTTTATCCGTAATGTAATATTGAAACTGCACTTGTGTAATGGGATTTATATTGTTTTTCTAATAAATGATAAATCGTTGAATATATTGTTGTCCTATTTATTGTTTAATTTCAAAATAAAAACGATTGCGGTGAAGTATCTTACATAATGTCAAGGACCGTTAGTAGTGTTTCTAATTATACGGCCACCACTGTATTTATATATATATATATATAAATTGCAAATTCATAATATTTTCAAACATCACAGGATATTTTCTAGAATAGAATAGAACATACTTTATAGTACACCATATACAATACAATTTTTTTTTATAATTTTTTAATGCGTAATTGGCAGTCTAATCGCTGAAGCATCTTCCAGTTAATTATATTTTGTTAATATTAAATTAATTAATAATTAAGCATATATGTATATACATATATAAATAACAAACGTATATATATATTATCTGATACTCTTTTGTGTAGCTAAAATTATATACTAACAGTTGTGCGCTCCAGGCACCGGAGTAGATGGTGATGCTGCAACTCGAAAATGTCTTCATCACGTCCAGCGTCGTCGAGTTCCACGCCGGACTCCTGGGCAGCGAGCCGTGCTTCGGCCGCTTTCTTCTTGGACACGAAGGCTGCTCCAGAAGATGCCTTGGCGATGCGGATTCGAGCGAGTCGCGCTTTCTGGAATTAAAACAGAAGTAATAAATTATGATGTTCTCTTTTTCGATAATGACCACGGCGATACCTGATAGTTATTGCCAGATGTCATCAACTGCGCAGAATATTTTATAGTGCCGTAAGCACACGGGCACTCACTCGTCGTCTCCTTCCTTAGTACGATGTAATGCATGTGCAATAAGATCGGAGGAAGCTGGGAATCGAGGCCACGACCCGCGTTGCAGCAGTAATAAGTTAAAGTACAATTCATAATATTAATTACTCTAACCCCAGAAGATTATTTATTTTTTATTCTAAATTTGCACAAGTAGAACAAACATTGTACAAATAGGCTTAATACCAGAAGGTATTCTACCAGACTACCTTTGGGTTGAGCAGCTTATTTTAATTTAAATATTATATAAATGTAATAAATAATATATTAATAGAAATAATATATATATATATATATATATATATATATATATATATATATATATATATATAATCATTAAATTTATCTTCACTTTACATATACTTTTTAACACATATAAATAAATGTATACATATATAGATTAACAGTTACTATATTTTTTTAATCTATGACAGTTATGACGTTTTAAACTAAGTGCAGTTCACTAGCCACCAATTGACTGAGTACAACCTATAAATACCTATCTACATCTATCCACATTTGTAATTCAATGAGCATGTGTTGTCACTCACCTCGAAGGGCTGAGATGGGAAATCTCGCTGCTAGTTAGTCACGAAGCGGTGGTACAGATAGCCAATCATAATAATAATGATATTAATGTAGATAATTCTTAGTCAGAACAACTGACCGAGCCGAGGTTCGGTCCTCTCTTCATCCTCGAGTCAGACGCTATTGCGAAACAAGCCGAAGCTCTCTTAGCCCGGTGAAACTCTAAAAGCCCGCGGGCTAACAGCGGCTATCAGCCCGAAAAAGATACGATAATAAGAGACATGGTATCATAACTGTTTCACGCAAATTTTCTGTTACAGCTAGTAACAAATTGAGCGTCGCTCTACTATTCCGATGCTGTTACCTAAGTGCTGTGTTATTATTGAAAAGTAATAATTAGGATATGAAAGAAAAAACAAATTAGTATATACTAGACTATTATATACTAGACTATCTAAAAAAAGTATTAACGTCTTGTTTTTTTTTAATATTAACCCTTTGCGGTCGAATAGCGAAATAATAACTTAAGTAGATGTCTCCGATGTCGCCTCTGACGCGACATTGTTGAGGTTCAAAGTTAATTATTTTTTTGTTTTGTGTCCATTATTTAAAAGTAATTTTAAAAAGCACACACTTTTTTAATAACAGCTTTCAACTACTTAATTTTTATATTAAAAATTTCGACCTCCTATGAAGGTGCGCGCAGTGGCGTGCCAAATATTGTCGAAGAGTAGCTGTTCGTAAAAATTAATCTGAGATATATTGGTAAGCCAATATAAATCTTTCCCAGTGCAAAGGGTGACAAATGAGCACGCAGTTTAACCGATGTTGATACCTGCAACTTATAACATCTATACCAATCCACTAAGATTCAAGATGTAGATCCATTGTCTGGTCCGAGGGCCGAGATGAATGCCTCGTAGTAAGTGTACTATTGTGTTAAGTCAATGTGTAATGATTGTCCTTCGATTAAATCTCCTGCACTAAAGCCACACTTGAATCACTTTACTTTTTTTATAAAAGGACACATCGTTTGTTTTTATTATTTTGAACTTTGTTATGTATTAGTATTATTTGTAGTAAAATCACTTAAGTAAACTACAGCCTAAATATATAGATCTTATTGCTGGATCATCTTTAGTAAGGTTATTAGAGAATAGTCCGATGCGACTGCACGTTGGATTGGGGCGCTATAGAAGAGGACATATATTGTCTTCGTGTTTTTTTTTTAACATATATCATGTTTTTGGGCTGCGCGTACAGGTGGAATTCACACGTTCGCTCTTTTCCCCCACACCCGAATTGCTGTTAAAATTATTACAATTGGCGCGGTCACTCGCTCACACCTTTATTTAAAATAGTACTTATGTTAGGTGACTGATAAAAACAAACACCATTTCTGTTCACAAATAAAAAAAAATCATGTGTTGTGTCAATTTTTTTGTATTTTTTTTAATAGGCGGTAAACGATGGTAAGTCATCACCACCGCCCATGAACATCCGCAACGCCAGAGGCAAATGCGCTGCCAGCCTTAAAGGAAGGTGTAGGCTCTTTTCTTGAAGGTCCGTAAGTCATATCGGTTTTAATACTCAATATGATACATGATTTTTATTTTTAGTAGTGAACAGAAATGGTGATTTTTATTTAATTTATTTATCGGGTAAGGCATCCTTATGACGCTTTTCTTCTCCACCGAATATACGATTAAATAACACAACTTTCACTGGCGATACAGTTAGATGTACCGTAAATAAAAGGCGAGCGCTTTTTTTTCTACTGTTTCATGGTAGCCCGAGGGCTTTTACAGCTTCCCCAGGTTGAAAGGTGGCTAAATGCTTAGGGCACTCAGTCGAAACCTTTATTAATGGGTAAGGCAGCACAAGGGTTCAAAAGCGCCGAGAAACTGAGCTGTACCGACTCTCAATGTAGGACATGGTAATTTTTTTATGTTCGATTATATAGAAGTACAACTCCCTCAGCTTATATATTTGGTTAGGTTAACTGATGCACATTATTATAAAATTTTATGAGGTGTAGTGGACAAAAAATATTGTTTGAAGTAATAAAACCAACAAACAGGCAAAAGCTCGAAGTTTACAGCTCGTTAAGCTAAAGCTGGACTTCAACAAACATTGTCATTGGCATTAGAACAAAAAAACCTTCATGTATAATTATAAATGTAAATTGTGTTGTGCTGTTGGTCTATTTTAATTAAAAAAAACAACTAAGATATCAATGTACTATAAAAATTCTTAAGAAAACTCTGCAATTCTCGACGGACTAGTTTCTGCAAGTTTTAGCCAAGCTTTTCTTAGTATACTAAAATTTGAATATTTATGTTGGGCTACGAAAATGTAACCACTTGTGCATAACCATTTTTTTTTATCTTGTGAATATAATATAATTATACAATATTAATATATGTTAATTGTACAATATATGAGTCGTGGTAGTTCAATGTCTAAGCGCTCGGTTTTAATTCACGGTATGCGAGCCACGTGCCCGAGGACGTGAAAACACACGGTGAAGGAAAACATCGTGACGAAACCGCCATGCCTAAGAAATAATAATAAAAAAATATATAACATTACTAGAGAGAAGACTGTTACTTTACTTTTACACTACAATATTCGAGTTAATTGTTATTGATTGTTAAATTATCGTCATCAAATATGATGAACTTACAAATCATTAAGCAAATAACATAATGGCGACTCCAGTGTCATGGTTATTTCATGTAAAATCAGGGACATATTTTCTTTATTGCAACACCAATTGTTGTTATAATCATTACGCATAAGAACAATTAGTGTTTAGTAGGTATAGTTTATATATATTAGGCACTGTGATTCAAAATAAATAATGTCTTACTCATTTTCTTTTTGAAAACAATTTAATATTGTGCAAAGTTATTTGGTTCGCGGCTGTGAATATTTTCGGCACAAAAAACTATCAAAAGTAACAAAATACGTCACGCTTAAACAACTTTGACAGCTGTCGACAGATGACATTTGAAGTTATTGTTGCCAGTAGAAAAAATAATTTCTGCCAAAACATTAAGGAATAATAATTCGCTTCTATTCTAATTTATTTTATAATTTCAATCACGACGATATACATAAATATATTCCATTATTTTGAGGGTGGTAAGCGAGCTCACAGTTCACCTGATGGTAAGTGATTCTTACAGTCTATGAGACCACACCTCATTGATCCTCGATAAGGAATCATATATCAGATGCGTGGTCAGCAATGAGAACTAAGATACAATGCGTCGTCACCAGTAGTAAAGGTAACTCCGGTAACACTCACCTAACGAAACAGTCATACCGTAGCCAGAAACATTGTGCAACGTAGCCCGACCACAGCAAAAATATTTTGACTGTTACTAGATGATATACAAAAGAGCATTCATCTTTATTAAAGGCCGACGGCGCGTCTGCGTCTCCTCTGTTGTTGCGAATGTCCATGAGCAGCCGTGTTCACTTACCATCAGGCGTACTTTTTGCTAGTTTGTCACTCTCAAAACAATAAAATATATATATCGTTGTGACTTAAATCGATTGTGAATTAAACTCCCTTAATTTTTGACGAACAAAATAAAAATAAATGTTGCCAGAAATAATTTCTTCTACTGCCAACAGTTCACTTCAAATTTTAATTCTATAAAAAGAAATACTGAAGACATTCGTAAACATACCCTTTGCGCCTTTCTCTTATCAGCCCGCTGGTTCTGGTGGTAGATTCGGGAGAAGTTGGACACGATAACCGGCACGGGCAGGGCTATCACCAACACTCCAGACAGCGAGCACACACCGCCTACAATCTTACCAGCGATCGTACCTGGGACCATGTCGCCGTACCTGGAAAGAGAGAGATAGATAATTTAATTAATGTGTCCGTTTAATAATTTCGATTTTTTTCAATATGACCAGAATAATGAAACCAACAGGAAATATTATGTAATATCGTATATGGTATGTACCTAGTATATACAGGGATATTGGTAATTAAACGTATTCCCGTTAGAAGTGACTATTTGTGATAATTTTAACTCCCATGCATTATGCAAAAGTGAATCATTTTTGAGTATATTTACATTCATGTTTTTAAGCTTTTTTTTAAATAAATCAAAAACATCAAAAATATATTAAAAAACAGTATCAATTTAAATCTCATTTTTTCTTTTGATTTATAAAAGAAATTTTGGTTTTTAAGGCATTTTAGTGGAAAAAAATCTCAAAAACATATTAAAATGATATCGTTTTTCATCTCCATTATTAAATTTGAACCAATAATTATTATTTTAATATTACCAGTGTTTAATCGTTTTTATAAATCAGAAGAAAAATCGAGACTTAAATTGATATTTTTTTTAAATAAATTTTTGATGTTCCATTTTTGACTTATTTTGAAAAAAGCTGATAAAGATGATAACTCAGAAATAGTTCACTTTTGCATAATGCATATGGGTGTTAAAATTATCGGAAATAGTCACCCCTATCACCTCACATATACAGTGGAATATCTATAACTCGAACCTCGTTAAGTTAACTTACTGAGGTAAGTTGGAAAAAAAATGCCACACCCTTCCGCTGAACCCACGGTACCCGCTAAATACGCGGAATCTCGAATTATTAAGACTTTATAAATCGAACAAAATCTTATTTCCCTGTGAGTTTTTAATAAGATATATTTATACTCTATAACTCAAATTTCAAAAGAGAGACTCCTTAAGGGGTAATTAGTAAAATACATTTTACTCACCAATATGTAATTTGTTTTAATATGTTAATAAATATATGCCTTAAAAGTTAAGTCAAATTGTTACTTAAATTTGACACTACAAGTCGAAATATATACTTAGAAATCGCACCTTTCTAAATCGAAATTTTAGTAGTTAAATCCATTGTATCTCAAAATTCTTGTTAAATCGAAAACTTATTAACTCTATTTTGTTTGCATTTCCCGTGAAATTATATTTATAGAGATTCCACTGTATATATGTATATCTATATAATTTTCATTAACAATTTCATTGGTGCTAGCACTGGATCTCTGTTTGCTCGCGTACCGTGCAAAGGTTACACACACGGCTATTTTCAAGTTAAACGTCACCATTAAAATATTTGGTTATGTGTACAAAGTGGTGCTAACATGCTCTTCACTCGAAGTAGGTTTCCAGGTCACATACACACAGGTACAGACGAAAAGGCTTAAACTGAAAACTATGCCATTTCTCTCAAGAAATAGGTATAAATGTTTAATGCTATTTGCTAAGATTTCTTGTTTCCGGTTCATATTTTTAATAAACATCTGAAGAGGCATTTTTTACGTGAGTTGACGAGAATACTATACCTGAAGGGACGTGTTCATCTGAGTGAAGTCTGCTGCAAAAGATAAAGATTTTTTTTTTACATTGAGAGAAACAACGTATCCCACAGTTCATCTAATGGCAAGTGATTCCTGCGGCCTATGACAACTACATTGATTCGTGACAAGGTATCACAATCCAGATGCGTTGTCACCTTTGAGGACGAAATAGAATGCCTCGTCACTAGTAATAAAGGTCTCCGGATCTCTGCACTTACCAGTTGAAATACAGGAGCAATATGCTACTATTTTATGCTGGTATTATGTGAAGGCGTGGTCCTATCCCGGTCGAGCTGACCCATTCATTCTGTAGCTAGAAACAAACTGCATCGGAGTTGCCTGTACATGGGTCTCTATATTCCACAAACCACAGCAACGGTACACTAATGTTCTATGTTATTGTTCTATGACAACCTACCCCAGTCGAGCCCAGGAGACCCATTTATGTTGCAGTTAGTAAAAAGTTGGATGTTGCATATACTGACAACAATCAAGTTATATTAATGACTAACATTGAGGTTAACTACTCTAAGAAAATGCTTGTGCTAGGAGATGGTTCACGACAAAAGACCAATGGCGGATTCGCACCTACGACCTTAAGTAACGTAGATCGTACCCTAAACAATTGAGCTATTGACGCTACAAATTTCTTATTGAGTATGAATGCGAGTTTCATGGGCAAGATTCGATTAGTGTGAAATAATTATTAAAAAATAACGATCTATTAATTGGATATAGGGTGGGGTGACCGATATAGCTCAAAAGATCAGCAAGCCTAAACTGGCAATTGGCGGGCCATATGGCTCGTAGGGAAACCAATGGGAAAGAAAGGTTCTTGCGTGACAACCTCTTAGTCCCAGTGCAGGGAAGAATCTCCACTAGATGGAGCAATGACCAATACAAGTTTGCGGGTAGTCTATGTACGCAGATAGCTCCGGACCGTGCCTTGCGGTAAGGCCCATGTTAACCAGTGGACTATTGATAATCCATGTGTGGATTGATTATAATAAATGGTTCTATATAAAGCCCAATTTAAAATTTAATGAAGAGTTGAATGTAATTTTGACAGAAGACCATCACAGGACATCCAATAATTGAGCCGTAAATTCGTTTATCGGGAACGAGTGTGGACACAAAACGATTATTATTGAAACACACACGACGTAAAGAGCAGGTGGTAAGCCACCCGGTCACAAGTTATCTATCGTATACACATATAAATAAGATACGTTAAACTTCAGAACAATATATATTCTCACACTATTCAGTATTCAAACAAGCAAAGTCTATATCAAGTGTCTAAACAATCGGTACAAGCAAAACGTTAAACCACTAGAGAATTTGTTTGACTTGGCACTGACGTTCGACACTGCGAACAATATAAATTGTTGCAAATTCACGTTTCTGTTTATATATTTAACAGTGAACAAGTGGTTCTTTATCATAATTAAAGATTGTATTTTATTGGCATTCTTTTAAAATAATTACTTAAACAGTTAAAGCCACATAAGACCTTAAGACAACGAAGGGAACATAATGCGACTATTTTATGTACTTCATTAAGGTTTAAGATGTAAATGCGTTGTCAACCTTGAGGGCTGAGATTTCACTGTGTATTCATCGCTTACCGTAAAGTGACCAGTGTGTTCGTTTAATATCCTTAATTCGAAAAAAAAACAATATCGTCGTACTGCATCTTGCAGTCCATTTTTTTTAGTTTCTTTTTAGATACTTTTTAATTTTTTTTAAAATACATCATTTCATCCACCAATCCACCATTTCAATAAAATTATTAATTTCAGCAACAGACACACGTACACTCAAATAAACTTAAAAATAAAAGCATCAGTCCTTTTGCGTCAGGGTGCAAAATATTTTAAATCCTAAAAACATTTGCCTTCAATACACGAGTAACATTACTATTATTATTATTATTAATAACAGCGTTTTATTTATAAAACACTAAATATATTGTAAGTAAATTATTAGTTGATAGTAAGAACGATGGCAGTTATTTCTTAGTTCTTGATTGTATTCAATTATTATTGATATCAGACCAAAATGTATTATCTTATATTGTACTATTGTGTTATGAGAAAATTATTGTGGTCTAAGTTTTCCACAACGAATCCTTCTGATCGATTACCACCACGGCGATATGTTCCTGGTATTATGGGATAATGTCATCTTCTCATGGTATATATGTAATATACTATATACATATTTGCTTAGATATCCACTTGTCTCCTTCTCCTTAAGCCATTATGAGACAATAGTTAGTTAGTTATTACTAACTAATCTAGAACCGGAACTAACAATTTTTGGGGCACAAATATAGACTCCGCGTTATACCGAATACCAATATCAAACCCAAATGCCAGGCCTCCTCTTTATAGAGGTCTCGTCTCCTTGGTGTTGAAGCATAGTCCACCATTCAGGTCCAATTCACAAATAGACGTGTCATCGATTTTTTTTTTATTTCTTAGACATGCAGTTTTGATACAGAGTACGAATTGATAAAATACACGTGTCTTCGATTTTTTTAAACTCATCTCTTACACATGTTAGTGATCTAAATTAGCACTTAAAATACTTTTAACAATTTCAGTACCGGTAAATTAAAAGACCGGACACTAATACAAGTAGAAAGGTTCACCTAATTCAAATCTTTAATAAAAGTATTGACTTGTATCCATATATCAATGAATACTAAAGAAATTGTATTAAGAATAAAATTCCTGTACAAAATTCCTACAAAAGCTTTGAAGAGTCAATAGACCAATCCCCTTAGGTATTACAGCATACTTAGGTATTATTCAAGTATTACATAAGCAGGCTAGGGGGTGAGGGGTTCAATTTTTTATTACTTTGCTGACAAAGGGAGCGGGGAAATTTTATAAATCTTACGTAAGGTAAAAAAAATATGTTCAGAGCTATATTTATAACTTAAATTAATAATTGACTTGGTTATTATATCGATTTTTATCATTATTTTTCTTTTTATAATTTCTTTTCCATGTTTTTTATTAAAATATATTTTATATAAATGATTTTTAAGACTTAACTTATCTTACTACAACTAACTTAACTACAACTCTACATTGCTAATTATAAAGTTATCTTATATTTAATAAAAGTGGAAAAATTCTTGTTTTATCTATTATGGGGGAGTCAATCATTTTCTTACTTTTGCTTATGTAGAGGGGGGGGGGGGTCTAAAATAATTGAAAGTTTTCTTACGTAATACTTGAATGAGTTTAGGTTACGGTATGCGAAAAGTGAGTGATTAACCGGAGTGTTAGTAATGATGTAAAAAAAAAAACCTCTAACCAAATACTATTGCCACTAAACGATGGAACTTACTCGATATGCTGGCTTACATTCACAGCACCACAAGTGCCAGGGATCTCGAATCTTTCTCATTTATCTTTATTTATGCACTTCCGTCGGCACATGAGTCAGAATACGTGTCAACGGGGATGTTTTTATTTACTCTTTATTATATTTACCATAACTTTAACAAAATTAGAGCATATAAACACTACTTCTGTTAGATAAATCCAATCGCGTTGAAATAAAACTAAGTAATTACAAATTAAGTTCTGTGTTTCTTAATATTTTTTGCTTCGAAACACATCAACGTTTCCTTAATTTGGCGAAACATTAAAAATCTCCTTTATGCATTTATCCTTCGATTTCCTGGAATAACCTAACTAATTTAATCTCGACAACCCATTATACGGTACGTAACTGAGTATAATGAACGTACATAAAAAAAACTCCAAGACCGACGTCACACTTGGAATAAACATAAAAACAAAATGATAGCTTTTTTCAATATACATGACTCTTGTTATAAAGAAAAACGGAAAGTGATTATGGCGCGTAAACAGTACAGCAGTCTGAAGTCTTTGATCTTCCTTTGTTTGAAATATATCGTTTATAACAAGCTAAGTAATGCCCTCTTTTAACACCTCGTTCACTTCGCATAAATACCTGCTTTCTAATTATATTTTAGAGTTAAAATATAGTTGTATAGCTATTAGAAGCGACAGCCAATAGGTTCTTGAATGGCAACCTCGGACTACCCCCCACTAGATGGAGCGACGACCGCAAGTTTATGGGAAATCAATGGATATAGGTGGTGGGTAGGCCTTTCAAGCCGTTGGGTTGTAAAAGCCTTCGGGCTAACAGTGACTATCAGCCGTAAGAAAAAAGATTAGTTCATTATAAATAGACATCATTCGATAGTATTTGAAGTATTCACTCTGCCATCTATTTTCAATAAGCCAAAACGCTAAGAATATTAGTAAACTTTTCATGATAGTGATGTACTCCTTGCAAATTTCTACAACGATGTAAACTTACGATGTTTATTATCTGATACCATCAATTACATATAATATATTATAGCACAGTAAGCTCCCACGCAAACACAGTGCACCATCCTATTATTCATCATCTTCTGTATTCCGATGTAGGGAATGAGCTATGAAAAGAATTCAGATGCAATGTCTGTCACACGGGACACACCGAAAACTTTCAGGATATTCATGACAATGATAGATTCTTTTAACCTGTATTCTTCAACGCTTAAGGTATACCGCGGTTGCTTCGTATATGGTTCAGATGCAATGTCTATCACACGGGACGCACCAAAAACCTTTAGGATACTCATGACAATGATAGATTTTTTTTTTTAAACGGTATTCTTTAACGCTTAAGGTATACCACGGTTGCTTTGTATATGGTTCATATGCAATGTCTGTCACACGGGCCGCACCAAAAACCTTTAGGATACTCATGACAATGATAGATTCTGCTCATCCTCACCCGCCTCAAGGACTTCATGCTGTCCCGAGGGCTGCCAATCAATGAGCAGTTCGGGTTTCGCACCCAACACTCATGCACACATCAAGTGCACCGCATCACGGAGCACATCCTCAGTAAATTTCTTCAGGGCTACCAAACTGGGGCACTTTTTCTCGACGTGGCGAAAGCTTTCGACAAGGTCTGGCACAACGGGCTCATATACAAACTATATGAGCTCGGTGTGCCAGATCGACTCGTACTTATCATACGAGATTTTCTCCGAAATCGAACCTTTCGTTACCGCGTCGAGGGAACGAGTTCCGAGGTTCACCCCATTTGTGCCGGAGTACCACAAGGCTCTGTCCTAGGTCCTACTTTATACACACTCTACACCAACGACATACCGCGCACTCGCGGTGTAGAGCTAGCCCTTTTCGCCAATGACACCGGCCTCTACGTGTCTGGATTTAAACCAGACGCTATTTGTAATCGCCTCCAATCTGCAGCCAACACCTTAGGGAAATGGTTTCGGAAATGGAGGATCGAGGTTAACCCCACCAAAAGTGCAGCCATTTACTTCTCTCGGCGCAACAAAACGCCGCATCTCCAAACTATAGAGTTATTTGATCGTCCAATCCCCTGGGAAAAGACAGTCAAATACTTAGGCGTCACATTAGATGAAAGACTCACCTTCGGTCCGCATATCAACCGCGTACGGAATCGAGCAGCGTTCGTCCTAGGTCGTTTGCACTCGTTACTTAATAAAAATAGCAAAATGTCCCTGCGTAATAAAATTAAACTTTACAAAGCGTGCATCCGACCTATAATGACATACGCAAGCCCCGTCTTTGCGCATGCCTCCCCGCGTCACATTCACCGACTTCAGGTAATACAAAATCGTTTCATGCGCAAGGCCACCGGTGCGCCGTGGTACTTGCGTAACGAAAATCTACACTAGATCTTGAGCTGCCGACCATAGCTCAGTACCTGAATCAGGCTTCTCGTCGATATTTCGACTCTGCCGTCACACACCGAAACCCTTTGATTGTAAGTGCCGCCACTTACAATCCCATCGCGAATCACAGATTTACCCGCGTCCGTAGGAGACCGAGGCACGCCCTCGACGACCCTGACGACGCAACCACCAGGGCCCAAGCCCTTCATAAAACACAACACACATACATTGCACCCTCATATCGTCCCCGTCGACGGCGAGGGCGTCGCAAACAAAGTTATTCGCGATACCACCATGTCACTGGACGGTTCTCTCCAGTCCATACAGATAGAAGCGTTGCTGGAGTTTCTTGCGCCACTTCTTCTCCAGCGCCCACGCATTCTGAAGTGGTGGTACAGGTAGGTAATAATAATAGTGATATTAATTAAGATAATCCTCTGTCAGCAGCAACTGACCGAGCCTAGGTTCGGCCCTCTCGGGCACCCTCGAGTCAGACGCTCTCGCGAAACAGCGTAACGGTCCAAGCCGAGGCTCCCTCTCGGGAGCCCTTGCGCTGGTTACCCATATATAGAGGTCTCGACTGAGAGCCATAAGCGCTCGGTCACCTCTCAACCCGGTGAAACTGTAAAAGCCCTGGGGCTAACAGCGGCCATCAGCCCGAAACAAAAAAAGGTAGATTCTTTTAAGCGGTATTCATCAACGCTTACGGTATACCGCGTTTGCATAGTATATGGTTCAGACGCAATGTCTGTCACACGGGACACACTGAAAACTTTTAGGATACTCATGACAATTATAGATTCTTTTAAGCGGTATTCTTCAACGCTTAAGGTATACCGCGGTTGCTTCGTATATGGTTCAGATGCAATGTCTGTCACACGGAACACACCGAAAACTTTTATGATACTCATGACAATGATAGATTCTTTTAAGCGGTATTCTGCAACGCCTAAGATATACCACGGTTGCTTCGTATATGGTTCAGATGCAATGTCTATCACACGGGACGCACCAAAAACCTTTAGGATACTCATGACAATGATAGATTCTTTTAAGCGGTATTCATCAACGCTTACGGTATACCGCGGTTGCTTCGTATATGGTTCAGACGCAATGTCTGTCACACGGGACACACCGAAAACTTTTAGGATATTCATGACAATGATAGATTCTTTTAAGCGGTATTCTTCAACGCTTAAGGTATACCGCGGTTGCTTCGTATATGGTTAAGATGCAATGTCTGTCACACGGAACACACCGAAAACTTTTATGATACTCATGACAATGATAGATTCTTTTAAGCGGTATTCTGCAACGCCTAAGATATACCACGGTTGCTCCGTATATGGTTCAAATGCAATGTCTGTCACATGGGGCACACCCAAAACTCTCAAACAACAAACTCATGACATTCCCTAAACAATTAGGCTATTGACCCTAAATGATAATCATGTGAACAATAGATTAGTGCCACTACAATTCTAGGCGAAGACTGCGCGCAAGTATAATGAGCGACAATGTTATAATTAATAGAAAAAAATCACAAATATAACAAAATATAAAATATCAATCAATATATAACGAAGCTAAAATTTAAACTTGTAAATTTAAAAATAGTAAAACATAAGTTAAATTTCGGTAAGATTTACAAATATTGATAATTGTGGAAATAAGAAAAAAAATTATAAAAAAACTTTTAATTTTAAGTAGATGTTTTAGTCAGTATTCTTCAACTGTGAAGGTTTACCGGTTACTTATGATCTGAACTTTATTTCCAAATGTAAAGCTTACAAAAAGCAATATACAAGCCGCGATTTTAATTCTTATAAAACTAATTTTGATGACTGAAATGCCAACTCGGGATTACAGCGATAGACTCGCGATACAGTTTGTTTCTACTAGATAGAATAACCCTATAAAATAGCATCATACCGCTGCTGTGTTTCGTCTAGTGTAGGGATGCGGAGACCTTTATTAGACCAGTAGGTGACGAAGCATTTCATCTTCAATAATCTTATCAAGGGAGTGTGTATAATAGGCAGGAGGAATTACTTGTACCATCAAGTGTATTATGTGCTCCTTTGTAACACTCAATACTATAAAATAAAACCTACCATATAAACATTGCAATAAACCTATATTTTTGAGGAAGATAAACAACTTTGAGAACTTCTAAAGTCCGTATTACACAATTGGACGTATATAAGCTCTTTCCCTTAACTCGAGAAAGTTAAAATGAGTTATTATTTAATTTTCTTCGCAAGAACTTTTATAGTTGGAAGTACCATTCTTTGCTCGTTAAAAATTATTGACCATTTATTTCCAGGGGAATTTACAGCGAGCAATAAAATTAACATTGATGATAAGACTCGAAGTTGGAACGTTATCTATCTTGCTTTCCGTGTTAATGGCTTTGTGGGAGAAGATAAGAACGCAGTTTACTTAACAGTACTTTGGACATCTGATCGTATTTTCATATTAAGATCGTCATTATTGATGAAATACGCGATGAAATAGCAGGATAACGATGCTGTGTTTCGTATGGTGAGTGCGGGGATACATGAACCTAAATACAGATGGGGCATTACATCTTCAAGAGTGCATGTTCGATCTTTGTTAAGGATGCTGATTTCTGACGGGCCGCAGTTATCGCTTATCACTTGCCATCATGTGAACCAGTTTATTTACCCTGATATAAAAAGAAATTACAATTCCTGAAACTCAAAAAATCTGGCACAAGAAACATAAAGCTACAGTCAAGAACACGCTACTAATTCTGGATATGAAAAGTCATATGTGTAGTGAACTGGAATTGTTTTAAAGTACTATATCTTCACGATATAGTGGAAAACACGAAGAGGAAAATGATTAGGACAAAATTGATGGATATGAGTAACAGGTGATGGCGTAACCGTAGATTATGTACACCCTGTGGAGTCTGTTGAGGAGCTGGAGCTTATTTCAGACCTCAGAGGGCCCAACGTATAAACATCTTGAATCTTCTTGAGAGATAGATGTAGCCATGGTTACAACCCATCAAAAACACACAATAATTGTTAAGGTAAATCGTTGCGATGTCATAGATCTCTTTAACAGAAGTGACGAGGGTTGCCAGATAATATATTATTTACATTATATAAATATAATGTAAAATAAAACTACATAATATTTGTATTCTTGAATGAAAATATGGAAACAAAACGTTAAAACGATAATGAGTTGATTACGAGGATTTCGGACACGTGTGTTTAATTCTAAACTTATAATGTGTGTGGCTTTAAGCAAGTTTTTTTTTTTATGTAACTACCGGTGACAAACGTTAAAACAGATCACCTGACCGTAAGTGGCTTTCAACCCTTCGCTATCCAAACCATGGCATCGTGTGACCGCTCAACTTGTCCGTCACGGCAGAATCACATTTCGATTTTAATAATACTGAAACTAATACTAATACACATTTTTTTCTTAAAGAATGTTAACAAATTTTAACATTACTGAACATTCTGGTTAACCTTAGTTGTAGCTAAGCATAACGGCTCGTGCTAGGAGATAGTTGACGACAGTAGTCGAATGGTGAATTCGAACCTACGACCACCACGCAGACCGTACCCTAAACATTTAGGCTATTGATGTTTAAATTATAACTATGATTAAAAATAACAAGAAACATTATGAATATGGAAGTGAGGTTGTAACGTTTTTGTTGATTGTTTTTTTTTTTTTATATATTCGTGGTGATATTCGGGCACACAACTCGCCCGATGGTCAGTGGTGACTACAGCCATGAACACCCACATCCATCCCCAACATAGATTGAAGATGTTGATACGTTGACCTCAAGGAAGGACATGCACACTATCTCTTTCTCCCATTCGGTAACCTTATCTCCGAATCCCTGGGATATGTACGGAACACACAAGTGGTAAGCTGTTATATCACGTTTCTGTTCCTAGTAAGAACATGACGGTGATATCTTCTAGTTATTATGGGATGACATAAACTAAAGCGCAGAATATGTCACAGTGCCGTAAGTCTTAAGCAAACACAAAGGCACTCACCTTTCCCCTTCCCCATTGCAATGTATGTCTATAAAATCCAAGGGAGGTTCATATGCAGTCAGCAATATACACACAACACACCCAAAATGCAACAAACAATGTAATACACAAATATAATTCCTCGTCCAAGAATCGAACCGAGAACCCATGACGGAGCAGCCAGGTACTCTATATAATAAGGGCCTAAGCTGCTTAATTCATTTAACATCAGGCCGGTTTGTGCTTAAGCTTAGGATTTAAGGATGCTCTTAACTTAATTAGATTTATGCATTGTTAATACGGTGGAGTACTTTCTAAGCGTTCGCTTTTAATTTCACGTTACGCGAGTTCGAGCGTCGGTGCCAGCGTTGCAATTTTTAGTACTGATTTACAATTAGCTCGGCGGCGGTGTAAAACATCGTGAGGGAACCTGCATGTGTAAGAAATACATAAAAAAATAAATTAAGCTACACTTTTACGATATAGGTTGCTACTACACGTTTTACGATACACCATAGTCAAGAGCAAACCTTTATTAAAACAGTTTCGTTATTAAATTTTAGCTTGTTTTTTTTACCCCATGTAAGAGCATCAATGTTTTCCGAAAACTCGTGTCGAGATATATATATATATTTTTTATTACATTTTGAGTATAACAAACGAGCACACAGATCACCTGATGGCAAATGATTCTTGCGGCCCATACCACAATGCAGATGCATTGTCACCTATGAGGATTGAGATGGAATACTTTTTTTTTCTTTTTTCATGGGGAAATGCCTACGCATACCCACCCCTTCGGGGGCAAGGATGGGTTATGTTTGACTCAAACCGACTAAAACCCCATGGTGTTCCACCTTGGTCACGTATGCTGGGGTCACGGGAACGCTTTCGCACACATCCGCGACCCCACCTGATATGGAATGCCTAGTCACCATATAATCTAATTACATATAAATAACGCAAAAATAATAAGTAAGTAACCTCTAAGTATTAAAATGACGATTTATATATTGAATCTTTCCTGAGGATTGATGTAGATGTTTATGGGTTCCATTTATCACATACCGTCAGATGAATTAGTTTCATAAAATTGTACTGTCTGAGCAATAAACAAACGTAAATATATATATATATATAATAGTAAAAGAAAATTGATTCGCAGATTAAATAAATATTATGCAAATACAAGTAAAACATCAAAATCTTTTTATTGAAGTTGATGACAAGCCCACTCTCCCCATGTTAAAGTTATATACAGGGTAAACTCAATATTTTATGATATTGTATTTTGTTTAATTTAAAGCATCAAAAGTCTTATGGCTAAACCATTAGACTTCGGCTTAGGGTACGGTCTGCGAAACTTAAGGTCGTAAGTTACGCTTTTCGACTGTTGTAGTGCGCCATTTGTTAGCACCAGCATTTAAGCTTAGTTGGAGTAGTTAGCGGGGATGTTAGTAATGTTAATACAGTTGCGAGAATTCAATAGCAATTAGTTTTTGTGAAGTCTTAATAATCAATGGGCCAACTAATATTTTTTTCTTTTTCTTAGTCTTGAAAAATCTTTGACTACAAACGACAATATCATCGATTAAATGAGGGAACACGTGCAACGGTCTCATACGGTCTAATCTCCGACAACGTTGTAGTGTGGAATCATGCCGCGGCGCATTAAGCTTTCATAGACGTGAGTTCACTACTTACAAGGACGTAGAAACATACGGGACAATAATCATTCTGAAAGCTTAGCGTCTTTTTTATAAATTAGGTTTTCTTTTATTTGAATATATGATGGGCTCTACAGTTTTTTGTTTAAATTAATTAATACAATCCTTAAATAAAATCTAAATTAAACCTAAAAATTAATTTAAAAAAAAAAAACAATTATTACAATATAACATAACACAAGAAACACTGTAGTTTATTTCTAGTTGTAGAATGAATGGGTCAGCTCAACCGGGGTAGGACCACGACCTCACAGAATTTTAGCGTAAAATATCAGCATAAAGCTTCTGTTTTTCGTCTGGTTAGTGTAAGGATGTGGAGACCTTTATTACTGTGGACGAGGCATTCCATCTCAGTCCTCAAGAGTAACAATGTATCTGCATTATGATTCCTTGTCAAAGATGCGTGTAGATGTTATGGACCGCAGGAATGACTTGCCATCAGGGGAACTGCATGCTTGTTTGTTACACTAATGTAATTAAAAAAAACAAAAACACTTAATTGTTTATACTTTCTAAGTCAAAAGCGGTATCTCCGTAGTGCAAGCGCCCAGTTTCCACATTAAATGAGTACATAAGTAACTGTATAATATCTAAACTGGGAAAGTGATTTTCATTTGAATTCTAATAAATCTGTATTTCATACATAGAATAAAATCATTGGAACCCACTTTTGCTGTTGCCTCCTATTGAATCTAGCACCTATGAATGGAGTTAAGTAATAACAAAATATCTTCCAAACCTTTAGACTTAGCATACTATCCTTAATAAACGTGATAAAGTGTAGGTCTAACGCCACCGCACACCTAGCAAAAAAGGGAATTTTGTGCAATATAAGTATTACAGTTTGGACTCAAGCCCTCAATGGCTAGATAGTGAATCCGAAATTTTAGGCACTAATCATTCACCATATTAAAACTAAATAAAACACAGTTATAATAATTAAAGAGTGAGGTATCTTTACCACGGTAGTTTTAAAAATAATTAAAATAACAATGTGGTCACCAAAACAATATGACAATCGCGCTGTAGAAAACGCCGCGTTTGAAACATAACATTGTCATCCGTACGTTTTTAAAGCATTGTTATATTGCCAAGGTCGGGCTTATGATACGATCGACGTAAATGTGACTTTCTATATACGGATTAAAGTTCAAACTCGTTCGACGTGTTAATCCGCAGCTAACTTTACTGAAAGTCAGCTGGTAGGGTAATTGTTTACTAGCAAGTCGTTTATTTCTTTTAGGCCGGCTTCCTGTTTTTGTTTGAGGAATTTTAATATGCGGCACGTTGTTTTCCTCTATTTCATCGAAACGAGAACGTTTTCTTTGTTTTCATTTCTTTTATAGCATTCACTTTCGACATTTTATTTTAAAAACTAATTATAAAAGTTAACTGGTAAAACGAATAGTTTGTTGAATAAAGAAAGGGTAATTTAATTAGCTCACAACAAATCCAGGAAGGTAAACAAAATGTAAAAAAATGCTATTTTGAGAATATTCTAATGGTCAAAAAAAAATTTTATACTGGAGGATTAAATACTAAAATTAAAAACTGGAACTTAGAAATTGAGAGTAATAAAAAATATGTTAAAAAAACAAGAAACTATACATACAGATCAGATTTATTCTAACTAATTAATTAAGTTAAGGTCCTCCTGGTTGATCTCTGTATCGTCTTGACAGCATCAACTGCCCAGAATATATTATAATGCCGAATTATTTGCGCAAACACAGAGGGCCCTCAAACACAAGTACAATAAAATGCATGGGCAATAAGAACAGAGACAGTGTCAAAAACACAAGACAATCATCACAGTCAGATCCGACGACACAGAATTATTTATCCACAAATAATGCTCTACGGGAATCGAAAGAAGGTGATATAACACATTAATAGGCCACGCGGCTGTCGTTTAGTATATGGATTACATAACTAGAAATGAACGTATAACAGCTATACAGCAAAACGTTCCTGTATTTCGTTCAATTTTTTTTAAATTTTATTATTTTACAAAATCCACAGCTCTTAAATATATTACAATTCATTCTTATGAGTAAATCTTACAGCCAAACAACGGATTTACATTAGAATAAAAGCAAACAACCGTTGAAATTTAAAATAAAATAAATATTGTGATACTAAATCAGTAGATATAAAAGTGAGGATGAAATTTAATTATATTAACTTTGAATTTGTGTGCGTGTGTTTGGTTATATATGTTTATTTGTATATATTGTATCCTAGCCGCCTTGCACCATGAGTTTTAAGATATAATTTTAAAATGTATTCCTATTAGTGTGAAAAATATCAATTGAGTGAAACTTATCATTATAAACTCTATGTCATCGATTAACCACAGGGTTCTGCGCGTAACGTGTAACCTTAGAAACGGCAAACAAACGTGTATGTCCTGTTCGAGTTTTTGGAGCACAGAAGCAGAGGACTCTGTTAGTTCAATCTCCACACTCAATACCACTGTTACAAAGACCACGTAGAAAAGCTATATCCAGTAATGTACGTCGGCTCTCAAGGCCTATGAAGTTGTAATACTTGTATGAACTTTCATAATTTTGAGGACTTCTGCAACTTCTGTAATTGAAATAATTTACAAACCTATGTTAAAATTTTCTCCAAATTGATTATGTGTGTTACGTAATGTGGGTTCCAAATAGTGCTACAAAATTCAAGCATGCTTCTGACATATGAAAAATAAAGCAATTTTATATAGTTAATATCAGAAAAGGGTCTACTGATACGTAAGATGAAACCAAGATTTTTGTAGGCTGAGTTTGCTATTGCATCAATATGTTCCCAGAAACTTAGTTTAACATCCAATAGGACTCCCAAATCTAGTTAAAAAATATGGGATGTCTCTTTCTCGTGAAGGAAACATAAAGGCACTAACGTATATTAACTCCTATCCGGTTGTCTACATATTACTTTCCAAGATCGTCTTGAAGTTTTGCGCAGACTTTAACTTTCATAAATATTTTGTGTCATCAGCGTTCATGAGAAATTTACCATAGTGGAAAGAAACATTTACCCACATCATATAAATAGCTATCTATATATAAACATATATATATATTTATGTTTATATATAGATAACTTGGTGTAAGGATTCTTGGACCTCATTATAGGTCAACGAGTCATTACTCAAAGTTGTGTCTTTATTGAAGATGGATGTCGTTGTCATGGCCGCAGTCATCCCTAATCTTCAGGTGGACTGTGTAATTGTTTGTTATTTATCACAAAAAAAAGATTTTATGACTCGAGTTTCTACTACGTAGTATAATAGTGCAGGGTAAACTTTCTCGTTAAACACATACATTGATGTCTTAGAACAGAAATTACACCCAACCGCTATTACATTTACGTAAAAATAGTTCAATGTAAAGTAAACTAAGCTTAAACAAATTGCATCGCCCTCTCAACAGTTCTATTTCCGGTACGCTGCCATAACAAACTTGAAACGGTTCTCCTATCTGCTTAATATATTTCGTGACACGAACACTGCACGCCATCCAATTTCCATGACAGTCGACTTACCCAATCTCCCGCAAATCATAATGCATTCAAAAAGCTAACGTGCATACATTAGTACTTTAATCTCGCGTAGGGTTGTCACTTGTCAACAATGTATATTTCCACCACTGTTCTTTACTTATTTATATAAGAGCTTGGTCGTTGCGATACCACACCTACCCATAAGAATTACAAACACCTTTGCAAAATTATCTATTTACCCTGAGGACTGTGATGTAACACCTCACTATTACCAACAGTTCAATCTCTGAATCAAAGTACTCACCATAATATAAAGTAAGCTCTACTTCTGATGTAGTGATTGGAACGAAGACAGAAGGAACATCAGGACAAAGGACATTCTTACAAACACACACGCACAGATTTAAATATTTTAACTGCAGTTTAAATTTCTGATTTACAACGCCCCTGTCAAAGAAAAAAAACTCAATGACGTGTAAAGTCCGCCATTCTGCAGTGGCAGCTCCGCTCCACGTGGTAGAATATGCTCTAACACCCTCTCTAGAGAGAGGAGATCTATGCCCAACAGTGGGATTAAATTATATATGTATATACTTATTGGTTTCAGATATTATTTATTTATTCTTTATTTTCCTTAAACAACAGTTTTTCAAGGGCGGACTTAATGCCCAGTGGCATTCTCTACCAGTATATTGATACACATCAAAATAATACGTAATAAATATAAATAATATTACATACTTAAATATATATATATATATATATATATGTATATATATATATTTTAAGACTAAACGAGTAAAATATTTGTAACACTATTACCATTATATTTGTCACAAGACTAAAAAATTCCGACTCGTGTCGGAGGATAAGGCAGCAAAAAAAATATTTGTTAAAAATTATCTTATTAAAAAGGCGTAATTCAAAATTGAATATTACAAAGTATCCTTATTTGGAAATTAGTTATGTTTTATTTGGAAATTAGATGCCGACTTAGGATATATCTCAGGAGGTGCCTTGATGATGATGATTTGTTTGTTTATGAAATTCAGGAAAACTAACTATTACATGTTCCACAAAGAGCGGACTGAATGCCAAAGGTATTCTCTACCAGTCGAATTGAGGTTTAGTGAGATATTGTGGTAGGTGTTGGCATATTCTACATTCTTTTTATTAATTAATAAAAATAATATATCTGTTACATTAGATTATTTATTCTTTTTTATTTAATACAACACCTGTTTATTTAATAATAAGGTATTTTATAATTGTATCAAATAAAAATTTTAATAAATATTATAGTTCTATACTTTTTAAATGGCGATGGCGAACATAAATAGATTAAAATATATTTTATTAGTTTCTGCCCGCAACCCCGTCTGTGTGGACTTCATAACTGCGTGCAGAGTGAAACGAAAAATGTGTGAATAATAAAAAATTTCAAGCCTCTTATCACTTTATATTTGGCTTTTATTTGATACACATATTTTAAGTTAATACACTTCTGTAGATGACATTTAATGATTTATTATTTTCCGTCAGTACATGTAAGTTTAGAGCGCTCGATACTCTTGACCAACCTACATAAAGCTAAGACTACGTGAGATTTACTGGTGGAAAATAATAAATCCTACTATAATGTCGTCTCACACATTTTTCATTTCTCTATGAACCCAAGACGACGAATTCGCCGGTAGATGCTAGTTTTAAGCCTTCCTTACCATTTACCAAGGAAAAAATATTCTATGTGTTAACCCAGGTTATGAAATATCTGTGTGCCGAATTTCATTCATATTTGTTTAGCTATTTTTGTATGATTGAGTAACAAACATACAAACAACCAAACTTCCATTACCGGGACAAAAATATCGCTAGTGTTCATTTAGACTGACAGAGCTTTATTACTGGTGACGAGGCATTCCACCTCAGTCCTCAATTTAAATTATAAACTATTTGTGTACCAAATTCATTTCAAATCCGTTAATTTTTGCGTGATTAAGTAACAACCATCGAAAAGTACAAATTTCCGGATTTATAACATTAGTAGTATTTAGTTCATACATTCTTTGAAGTCAGAAAACAAGATCAATTCGGTGAGAAGAGATTAATTCGTGACGTCACTAGTCCTGTCTTATTGTTACACGACTATGTTAAAGACGTCGTCTTCACCAAACTAATTCATACGTAACACGTCACCATTGTTACACATGAGTTAGCTTCTTCAACTTGAACAAAGAGAATATAAAGCGGCTGCGACTGCACTAGAAGCGCACGAGTATGCTCTGCGTAAACAAACGTCACACGCTTGCTGTTAGACCTAAATCGGCCGCTAGGGCTGCCACAAAAATAAAAAATACAAGACATACTTTATGCTGGTGTGTTTTGTATTGTGTGTTCGCGTGTGTGTGAGACGCAATTACAGGTAACGAGGCATGACACCTCCATACCTCGGGACCGATAATGGCGATAATAAATTCTGCATATTGAATCTTCTTTGAGAATAGATGTAGATGTCATTGATCGCTGTGTTACAGCAGTAGCGTAAAAACATCCAAACTTCCATTACCGAGACAAAAAGTATCGTATATGTTAATTTAGAACGGAGCTTTATTACTGGTGACGAGGCATTCCATCTCAGTCCTCAAGAGCGACAACGCATCTGCATTATGATTCCTTGTCAATGATGAATGTAGATGTCATGTGCTGCAGAAATCATTTACTATCAGATGAACTGTGTGCTATTTGTCACCCATTATGCAAAAAAAAATGTATGCTCAGATAATTACGATTTATCTTAATTCAAGTAAACCATCTAAATTACAAGACTAATGTAAAAAAAATAGAGTTAGTTTTAAAGTTAATAATATAAACTAGTACGTATACAAATAATAATTGGAATTAAATAATTATAATAACTGAACACAAAAGTAAACCTTGATTACGCGTGGAATGGACAGATGACGTCCTCTTGGCCGATTTCAACCACTGCGATAACTTTTGGTGTTCCAAACGACATCAACGCAAATGCTGAATATTTTTGTAAACCATTCGCACAATCATAAAGGTTTTTTTTTATTACATTTAGAGTAACAACCGAGCACACAGTTCACCTGATGGAAAGTGATTCCTGCGGATCATGACATCTACATTAATCCTTGACAAGGAATCATAATACAGATGCATCGTTACCCTTGAGGACTGTGATGGAATGCCTCGTCACCAGATTTAAAGGTCTCCGTATCCTTACTCTCACCAGACGAAACACAGCAGCATTATGCTGCTATTTCACGCTAGTACTCTCTGATCTGGTGATCCTACCCCGTGTCCAACTGCAACAAACAGCAGTGTAGCTCTACCACTGTTAGATTTGTTTTTTGTTGTTCTCGTCATTCCCTTCTATATTCCGATGCGAAATATGTTCAATAAGATTGCAATTACTTGCCATCAAGTGAACTATATGCTTTTTTATCACCCCCAATATTATTAAAAATAACAATCTTCATAAAAGGTAAAATATCTTTAATCTTTTGCAATACCTTTTGCATACCGATACGACTTAGGGACCTTCAAGAAAAGAGCCTACACCTTCCTTAAAGGTCGGCAACGTATTTGCGATTCCTCCGGTGTTGATGAACATCCTCATGGGCGGCGGTGATCACTTACCATCTGGTGGCTGCATGCTCTTTTGCCGCCTATAATATAAACAGAAAAAATAGTGACAATGACATCCATCTAAGTTTTCATGTAAATATTGCAATTCGACCTAGATATCTGAATGCGACCATACTACGTACATTTTCTTTCTTGTCTCGAGAAAGAATCACTCCTTTGTTTTCTTTCGATATTGAATTTTTTTGTTGAACGCCGTCTTTTGTCTTGGCTTTCAAATACATTTCCATTTAGTTGTTCGAATGGAGATTTAAAAGTAAGTTTAAAACGTTCGATAACACAAAAATCCCTAATACGTATGCGGTACACGAGTTTTACTATCTAGATTTATAATTATAATAGAACATTTGAAAAATATAAAGATTGCCAGTAAATACATGCCATCTAACAAAGCAATAAGGCGAAACGGGATTTGTTTTGTGATTGTGTTATTTCTTTCGGCGAGGCATTCGATCCTAGTCCTCCAGTGTGTCTGTGAAGTGTTACTACGCACCCGGATTATGATTTCTTATCGAGAATTTATAAATACGTCATGGCTGCAGGAATCACTTACTATCAGGTGGACTTGTTTGTTTGTCACTTTAAATACAATAAAATATATTTAACAAAGACTCAGGATGCATATGCGGTGTTACTTCAAAGGCCTAAGATCGAAGGCATCCCTACCAATAACTAATTCCTCCCCGCACTCACCATTTCAACGAAACATTTACTGCTATTTTAGGCTTTATATAGATTTGCTTTAGGCATTTTCCAGTACAGAGCCTAATCTTCTCTTAAAGGCCAGCAACACACTTGCAACTGTGCAGCAGAGGGTCGTGGGTGGCGGTGATTCTCCTTGCTACCTCTTTGTTATATAAAAAAAACTTTAACATGCTAATAATATTATGGTATAAGCAATGTTAACGTTTATATAATAGTTATTAGATATTACGTAAAATTATTACAGAATATATAATATACTTTGTATAAATTACCATTTAAAAAGGAAATTTAAATCTACAAGCAGAGAGTATATTTACCTACATTTGTATGCTACGCGATAATTTCCACAGTACAGTCACGTTCAAAAGTGATTTATTTTTATAAAAGTAAACCCTACTTCATTAGATTAAGGCTTAAAATAATTTATAATGTTCATTGGTGATGTTATTAAGGCGTTTCAACCTTATCACGGGCCGTTAAAGATCAAGATTGCTTATAAGATTTTACAATAAGTACGCAAGTGTACAGGGGGCTCATTACGTTAATGACGTGCGGACATGCACTTGAGTATGCTTGCTCGTAACGACCTTAAAGGTCGCCTCACATCGCGTCGATATTTTTTTATTTATGTTCGTAACGTAACAGCTTAAGAAAGGGGGCGACTTTCTATTATTTATAGGTAGGGATCGTGGATTTTTTTTATAGAGTAGGTGGCAAACACGCAAGCAGTCCATCTGATGGTAAGTGATCACCGATGCTGCACTATAGAAGTCGCATATACGCTGTCGGCTTTGAAGAAAGATGGAGGCTTTTTTTGAAGGACCCTAAGTGGTATCGGTTCGGAAATATCGCTGGCGATAGTTGATCCCATAGACTAGGTGTGTGTGGCAGAAAATTTCTCGTAAAGAGTTTAGGTAACATATGTAACGTTAATGGCATTAGAAGGGTCGCCGGTGGGCCACAGAGGGGATATTTGCGGGTACAAATCTCACATAACCCTCTTAAAACCCAGGAGGCAGTGTATCTATTGAAGATTTCCCTAGCCACCACAAAGAACAAAGGTAACATAGTCATTGCCCTCGATATTGATCCGACACTATAATATAGTCGTTTGTTTTCCTGCTCCGATGTTATGTATGTACAAAGATATCGGGAGAAGATTCAGATGATTTTTTTGGGATATGGGATATATATAAAAAGACAGAGACAACAAAAATAATAAACCACGGACCCCATCGTTGTGAATAGAAATCAAATATCATCACGTGAAATATATGCTATATTGCCACACCCTTATTTAACAAAGTATTGAGACCCGTGGTAGCTGAGGGTCTAAGAGTTCGCTATAAATACACTGTACACGAGCAAATCTAGCTCGATCCCCGAACGAATGTTCTCTTATTGTAAAATTTAAACTTGTAATTTTAAGTTTTGATTTACCACAAGCTCGGTAGTGAAGAAAACATAATAAGGATCTTATGAAGACGTGTGAAATCTGTCAACCCGTGATGATGCAGTTCTATGCTCGTCTATCCCATTATCTAGCAGTGGAAATTACATGATATAGGCTGTCTACTTTCTTTTTTAATTTATTAAATGCCACAAGAGTACATCGCCTTTGCCTTTCCGCCGCGTAAACAAACAGTTTATAAAAATTTCGCCCTCCTTATCTAAACATCAGTCAAACAGTTACCAATGTAAAACACATATAATAACAAGAGTAGCTTTGATGTAAATCAAAGTTTCCACAAGAATATAAATCGAAAGTATTGCGATCGTAAACGACAGACGGCAAGACAAACAAACTGGCGTTTAATGTTTGTTTTGGCACGGGATAACAATATAATAAAAATTGACTTGCGGCGTATATATAGTAAAGCCATTGTACAGAAAAGAAAGCCTGATCAATCATGGACCTCAACTTCAATTCCCAGATTTCATCATTATAACCATCACAGCCTGTCCATAGTCCACTGCTGAACGTAGTCCACCCAGGGGCACAATCCTCAGTCACCTGCATCAACCACTTTTGTGCGTGAATAGTTCGTCACTCCATCTAGAACTGCCACTGTCAGTCCAAGGTTTCCACTCGAGAACGGTTTTTCCCTAACGGTTATCAGGTCTAAAGCTATATAGCCAGCCCATTGGTAATCTTCTGTGCTATGTCGTTCACCCACGTAATCTACCACGGATTTCTACGTTGCGTATTCAATCACGCGTATTGCCAGATTGTATTAGTCAATACTTATTGAAAATATTATATGAATTCCCAAGTCTAATCGCAATGTCTTTTATTGCCGATACATTATCAAACCTTCGATCTTACGCGGTAGTTTTCACGTTAGAAATAATTAATATTATTTATTTTACATCACACAGGAAAACTTTTTAACTTGTGAAAGCCATTTGAAAGCGTTAATAGTTATGATAAGGAGAACTGTTGGACGCACCGTCTAGCTAAAATTTCTGGTTCTTTATATTATTCCTAGGCAAAAATCATGCAGTTATATCGGCTAAGCCCGTATAATTTCTGGGACCAAATCAAGGGGAAATAATCTGTAGGTGAAATAAAGAGACCTTTTTTATAGAAGGCAAATAAGGTGCTAATCTAACGAAGCTAAATGTTAACATCCGCTACGAACATCCGCAACACTAGAGTAATTCGTTTTGACAATTGGACCGCATTCCACGAAGAGCGACCCGAATCGTCGACGTCCAGGTACTTCACGATCGGCTTGATTCACTGACTTGCATTTTATAACGTGTTTATCACTGCGAGTGTTCTGAGAATTAATTCCAGCCGCTGAATGTAAACATCGTAGATCGCCACACAATTCAAAAAGAATTCAAGATTACTGGTAATGAGGCACTTCGTGTCAGACCCAGGGGTGACGACGCATCTGCCGTATGTTTTCTTACTCAGAATAAACATTGGTGGGATAGGAATAATTTACCATCAGGTGGTATATATATATATATATATATATATATATATATATATATATATATATATATATATATGATGTTATGATATTTATTGTGGCAACTACAGTTAATATTTCTCAAGGCTTGACTAGAGTAGAGAATGTCAAAATACATTAAGTTCGTCCATTGTATCCCTTTTTTTTCGTAAAGTGTTTGCAATTTTTTTTTATTTCATTGAGAGTAACAAACGAGAATACAGTTTACCTGATGGTAAGTGATTCCTGCGGCCGGAAATCACCCTTTAGGACTGAGATGGATTGCCTCGTCACCAGTTAAAAAGGTCTCCGGATCCTGAACTAACCAGACCAAACACAACACTATTATGCTGCTATTTTACTCTGGTATTCTGTGAGGGCGTGATGCTACCCCGGTTGAGCTGACCCATTTATTCTGCAACTAGAAACAAACTGCAGGACGCGCAATATTTTCGTCAGATGCTTAACGATATCAATATTTCTATAATTGTGTTTTTTTTAATGTATTTTATGTCTAACTATTACATTAGGCTTGTCCGTAATGATATTTGTTAATTAAAAACGAAATAAATTAAAATTTCACATTTGTCTTCTGTCGTGGTTGTTTTCCTATCGAACGGATCCATTCATATTGCAAAGAGAAATAACCTGCATCGTGGCTGCACTCCAATATGTAAAAATTCCTTTGACTTGCAGTGGAAGAGTTTTTAATAACTTATATATATATTAATGGTTTTCTGTTAAACTATTCTTTAAGCCATTTAAATTAATAATTTCGATCCGGAAACCATGACCGGCTCAGCGTAACCGAGCCAAATAATATTTACACTGAAACTAAAACAATATCCGAATTTGATATGCGCCCACCTAGCGTCAGTCTCGACTAAAATTAAACAAACGTACGACCTCAAAAGCTAGACCGATCGTAAATACAGCACTAAACCGGTGTAATAATAAACAATGTATATTTTACAACACTTCGCGGGGAGCGTTGTCGTGGCGGTCCCGCGTGCGCCGCAAGAGAGCCGCGGCCATCTTGTTTTATATGTTTTGGCGCGAGTTTTATTAGATACAGTGATTGATCTGTTTTGTTTGAATTGTTTATTTTTTACGACGCTGAATTATTGCAATGCGATCAGCTGCTTGGAGCGTTTTTATTAGATTAGAAAACTGTATTGATATAATAAAATGTTTCATTTTATTGTGCTCTCTTTCTTTTTTTTTATTTTTTGCGATTTTTACATACAGCAAGCGAGGTTTCCAGTCATGTTTATAGAGCAACATCTAACTTTCTCTTTATTATTATTTTTTTTAAGGAGAAAAATGTGCTAAGGTTCATATTCAAAATTTCTTGATTTGATGATGCTATTGTTGGGTTCGTGCATAGATATAAATTAATTAATTGATTTCCCAAAGGGACCATTTGAAATAATTTAAAAATATTGTGAATGGTGTTGACGCGGAGTTTTCGTAATAAATCGATGTTTTCTCCTCAGGTGAGTCGTGTTCGTTCAATGTCTTAGGCGTTCGCTTTTAATTAAGTACGCGAGCAAATCGAATTCAATCCCCGATGCTGGCACTAATGAAATTATTAACTGCAAATTTTAACATTTACCATATGCCGGCGGTGTAGAAAACATCGTGAGTTAATGGTGATAATTGAATATTGAAATAAATAAACATTTTCGGCACCAATGAAATTGTTAATTGCAATTTTAAGTGTCCAGCGGTGAAAGAAATATTTTAAGGGAAGCTACATGCCTGAGGGATAAATGAAAAAGACATGAAGTCCGCCAATCCGCAGTCGGAGCCGCGTGGTGGATTGCTCTAGCACCCTCTGAACAGAGACGGACGAAGCCCAAAAGTAATATTTATATATATATATATATATATATATATATATATAAAGCGACTTTACTTTCTCTATGTCTATATTGCATGTTACGTAACATTTCAAAATTGCAATTCTCGTTCATTCTTGTAATTAAAGTTCAGAAATTGCACATTCTCAATTCACACAGTCCGTGTTCATTTTTTAATATCGCAAAAATGAAATCTCAATTTTAAATTCTCAAAGGCTTTCGCGTGCTACTAGATTACATATTACGTATAACTCGAAGCATTTTTTTTCGTTTCATGTTATAGTATTTTTGTGTGTGTAGGTTTTTTCACTCACTACTCTCTTCTTCTCTTTAGTTGGATGTCTCGCGGAATTAGTTTAAACTAATTAAACTAATTCCACGGCAGAGATGGAACGTTTATCCCTGCGTCAGGTGCCTATTGACGTCATAGTCATGACAGCTCGATAAATTCGAATGCGTTTAAATCACACGCGCTATTTCTCCCGCCCATCTGCCAGAGCTGCCATCTGCAAATAGATCTGTACACATTTTAATTGTCACTATACTTTTTACAACCCTGACTTTCTTAGAGAGTTAATAATGTACACGGACTTGCCTCGCGGGATCGCATATGATTGATATTTTGAAACGCTAACTTACGTGAATAAAAGTTAAGTTATAATCGTCAGTAGCCTAATGGTAAGGGTATGGTCTGTGAAAATTTCGGTCGTAGGATCCGCCATCCGATTAACGCCGTGAACCATTTCCTGGCACAAGCGTTATGGCTTAATTTGGGTGATTAACAGAAATGTTAGTAATGTTAATATATATATATATATAAATACATATATATATATATATATGTCACAGACTTCACGTGTCATCGAAATATTTTTTTCTCTTTATATTTATATTCCTTTGATATGTCGGTTTCCTCAAAATCTTTTTATTCACCCCTGAGCAAATGGTAAATAATCACTTAAAATTATGCTGGTACCGGGAATCGTACTCGGTTTACTCGCCTAAAAGTGCATAGACACTGAGCTGCCACCGACTCTTAGAGAGTTAACAATATATATTGGTACAAGTGCTTGTTACTCGCGGCATCGCATTCTTTTGTTTTTTTTATAGCCCTGACTCTCATAGACCTCTCTACTCAACAATATAGTTAATATAATATTTTTTATAAACAATATAATTATTTTTAAAGTTAATGATATAGTAAGCATTGCATACGTTTGTTTTTTTTGTGACAAACAGACAGTCCGACTTAAGGTAAATCATTCTTGAAGACAGTGATACTCTACTTTTTACGAATTGATTGGCAAATGATTGCTGCGGCCCACGACATCTACATTCATCCTTGACAGGAAATCATTATGCAGATGCGTCGTCACCCTTGACGACTGCGATGGAATGTTTCAGGATCACTACACTCTACCAGACGTAACACACCAACACAATGGTATTCAATGGGGGCGTAGCTTTACCCCGGTCAAGCTGGCCCATTCATTCTGCAGCTAGAAGCAAAGTGCAGTGTAGCTCCTACCACTTTAAAAATGTTCAATGATATTAGCGCTATTATTCGCTCATGTTCTGTGAAGGTTTTTCGATACACAGCTGTTCGTTGTACAGCTAGTTTATAGCTACAAGGTGGCCTCTAGCACGTAAAAATATGTAACAAAACAGATCATAAACGTGTAATGAGGTTTGGTTTTATACACTTTGTGCAGTATTCTGTTGGCATCCACTGCCAATGTTACGGCACTAAAATATCTATAATTCTAAATCTTGTCGACTATTTAAATTTCGCAAATCATGCGTATGCCCGCCAGCCGTCGGCTGCTGGACCGACAATCTGAGAACTGAGAACTGAGAAATTGCATCTTAATTCGCTAGAGTGATAACACTGTTCAGCATTATGCATATTTGTAACTCCCCGAAAATCTATCAATGAAGTAATAGTTTTTTCAAACTCACTCCCAGTTCGCCTTATGGGAAGTGATTCCCGCGGCCCATGAAATCTACATTCATTCTTGACAAGTAATCATAATGCAGATGCATTGTCACCCTTGAGACTGAGATGAAATGCCTCATCACCAGTAATAAAGGTCTCCGAATAGCTACACTCAGCAGTCGAATCACAGCAGATTTATGCTGCTATTTTACGCTGGTATTCTGTGAGTGCGTGTTCCTACCCCGGTTGAACTGACACATTCAGTCCGCATTTAGAAACAATCTGCAGTGTAGCTCTACCACTGTCATATGACTTTAATTATCAAGTATGACCATGATTATTAATATAGATCTTTCTTTATGATCTTTATTTTACATTAAAGTATTGTTTTTGTGTGATCACCTTAGTTATTTATTTTTAAGTTATACTTCTTTTGGCGCGTTTGGGAAAAATGACGAGAGTGATTTCTTACGACGCGCGCGCACACCGACTTCTAAAAGTGACACCATGAGATGTAACCCATGAGATGTAACCCATTGTAATAATACAAATTTTTTTTTTTAGTTTTATGTAATGTTTTTTCTTCTTTTTTACAATGTATGCACTACACCTACAACAATGTCTCTCCTTGCCACGGGTTGCCTGCTAGGGAATGACTTAAGGCATTAAGTCCGGCATTTTGTATCCTCCTGTGTAAGGTGTGATCAATAAAGTTTAAAAAAATATTTATGATATATACTTACACCAGAAAGGGGCTTAGTTCTTCAGGTGTAATTATTTTTTTTAAATTAGGATATGTTATTATAGAATAATATTATAAAACGTAAGTGTTCACTGCATAGGTTTCGTAAGTTGGCTATTAGATTGGATATTTTTTTTTATATCAGGGGTGGGAAATCACTGAGTGCACCTGTGGGAAGAGCTGGTTACGATCCATAACATCTACACTCATCCTCAACAAATACTCAAGACGTACATGCGTCATCCAGGAGGAATGTAGTAGAATGCCTGGCTTGGGTCTCCAGTTCCCCACACAACATATGCATTATGCTCCTATCTCATCATGGTACGTGTCTTTCCGGTCTAGCCGACCGATCTATGGTACACCGGAAACGAGCCGCTCTGTGGTTCTATTATTAAAATATATATAGAGCGAAGTTTATGAATGACAAAGCATAGTAAATGCGTCGTAGTAAATATAGGGATAAATATCAAGGCGATGAAGTCATACATTTATTTTCGATAACGAACTTCTGTTTTACGAGGCGGAAAGTATATTATGCATAGCACGCTCTTGATAATGAAACCGATTCTGCATACCAGAATTGTTTAGCTCTATACTTCGAAAGTTTAAAATTGTTTATAATTTATAGAAACGATTCCAAACACCATATACCGATTTTCGTCAATCTCCTGAAGTTTGTATGATAGCCGTTCGTAGGATAGAAAAAAAAAACGCAAATGAGATTGATTCGGCTGATTCGACTGATGTTACCTAATGTTAAATGTATGACATTTTATTTGTTCACAATATAAAACGTATTTATTGGATTATAAGCACATTATCTATATAAGTAAAAATTAAATGCTATTACTTGGTAAGTGCATCATTTTTTTTTGGTAATAGTCCGAATAGAAAGATTGCCAGCAATTTTGGCAAATTGGAATAAAAAAAAAGTAAATTCTGTTAGTCCTTTTTTCTATGGATTCTCGTATCAACTTAAGACTCGGTAATATTAAATTCAATACTTTATTTTTTAATACGGAATACATATAAAGCGAAATACTTTTTCTATTTTAAAATAAATATCCTACTATAGCTCCGGAGATGTCACATTATTTTTTAATTATTTAATGGCTCCATATCCAACCGGCTCATGCTCGTGACATTAAAAATAAAATAACCTACTTTCTAGAAATCTATGACAGGTAGGGCCGCTCTTCGTGCCGCCGTGCGACATTGATTTTCCCGCCACGCCTGCAATGCGGGCGCCACTCGCAAATAGATTTATTGCATCGATTCCCGCCAGTCTCACAGCCGTCTGTCTACCCGCGGATCTGCTTCCGATGAGAGTCATTATTTTAAAACTTTTTTTTTTCTTAGAAAACTATTTATTTCTTTACAGTCATGAGAGGCAACGGCCTTACTGACTCGTCGACGTACGAAACTAGTGCAGTTACGACTTAGATTATATAATATTATTAATAACTAGCTACGCCCCGCGGCATCCCTCACGTGTAATACTACTTTATTTATTGACTTATTGCATTAACCTAAACAAAGTTAGACGTTCACAATACGCGCACTTAATGCGAAAAGCATTCTCTGTCAGTCAAGCAAGGTAAGAGTAACTAAAATAAGATATACAAATAAACAACTATACTATATATATAAATAACGGTAGCTACCAACAAACTATAAATAATTATATTATCTGACTACAGGTATCTTATGTAAGTAGTTATAAACAAAACTCTTATATCATAACCTAACTAATAGTCTTATGCTATTTTACATTTCCGATTACGTTCACTCTGGTGTAATAACAATTACTGTAATGTTTATGTAAACTATATATGTACTATGTAGTACAGTGTCCAAGCGCTCGCTTTTAATGTCACTGTACGCGAACGAACCGAGTTCGAGCCTCGGGTGTCGGCACCAATGAAATTTTTAATTGCAATTTTAATTGATGATTGATCACATGCACGGTGATGCAAGAGAGATGTGAAGGATTCAATAAAATAAATGAAAAAACTTTATATTTCGATAAAAAGTCCACCAATCCGCAGTAGAGCCGCTTGATGGACTATCCTCTAACACCATCTCTAGGGAGGAGAATTATGCCCATATAACAGTGGGATTTAGGCTATATAGGCTTTGGATATATAGGCTCTTACTTTACTTTACTCAAGTATTAAAAATTGATGTCAACTGGTAATAATAGGACAATAACGTTGTGGTTGAAATCGACCAAAACTTTTCGATTTAAAAATAGCCATCTACTCTATGGTTTTAAAATTCCCAACATTCTTATCTCCAATGATTAAACGAACAGCTCGATCATGAATATGAATGTCAACCTATGAATCTCTGCGTATGGGTGAGGTTGACGTTTTTATTGTTTTTTGTTATACTTAAATTTAGTGTTATTCTACGAGATTTTACGAGAGGTCCGCATCGGACACGTTAAAAACTGAAGACGCGTTACATGGGTATGCTTTGTAAGGGATTTCTAATAACTACTTACGTTGGTAAATCCACACGTGAGCTAGTACCTGAATGGTGAAAACCAACAAACACAAGCTTATTGATTCCACCAATGTCCGTTAGGTAAATTTAATATTTATATGGTTTGACATTCACCGCACTGTATTAACAACGGTTTTGATACATTTTAAAAAAGGAAGTGACCATAAACAGTCGTAGAAACATGCTGCAGCTAATATTAAGCTCGACCATGGAACGACTATGTCCAGACATATCGTAAAACAGCACCATGACGTTGAGGCAGGGATCTAAGAATCCAATTACCGGTAACGGGAACTCAGGGGTATGTCAACAAATGTCCTGAAATTTTATTGGGGATAGATGTAGATGTCACCACTAAAGCTGAACTATTTACCATTACGTGAACTGTGTGCCCCCAACTAACCCGCTGATATAATAAGAATTCAAGTTTAGAATTTTAGTATTTCGATCTGCGTTCTTATTATCTTGTAACAGAAAAAAGAGAAAGGCGCAGTTCGGGTCCGCGACGTAGATTTTTTTGTGAAAACGTCGCCTGATGGATCAGCTACGTAATCGCTTAGCATCGTTTTCTCGTTTCCATTTCGCCAACGTCGTAGCTTTCGCTTTCTACAGGCTCTGAATTTTTTACGCTAATTTTCAATTGTCTCTTTATCGTATTGACCTAAGCAAAATCTAGGTGTAGATCACAGCTTAGATCAGATACATCAGCGTCAGATCTGATTAACTTCGCAAAATTTCGTGCTGGATGATTCGCTATTGAAATTAAAAATAACGTCCCATATCAATAGAGAAGATGGCTGGTTGCTAATTGACTTAGAATCTTATTATTGATAGGATCTCAAACAACTCAGTCCTTCCCGTAAGTTCCGTATTGTATAGTATTATTCCGAATTAAATGTTCCTATTGGAGATTTAAGGGCTATAAACTAATAAATAAATAATGAAAAGGCTAAAATAGATTACATAGAAAACACAAACAAACAATGATACAAATATATATGTATAAATACATTTATACAGATAAATTAACAGTACCTAACAATTCATTCTGTTTATTGCATTCCTTACGATAAGAACTTTTCTCTGACTTAATCGGGTTATATCTTCGAGCATAGTCAACTATCTTTAATTATTTTGTTAATGGCAATTTTATTTATTTATATTATTTCTTGTCAATATTTTTATTTCCTAACATTAGCACGCATCGAGCATTGAACAATGACATCCGAAACAACGTCCTAGCTAAATGCGTTTCCATGATACGCTAACTAAAATTTAAAACAATGCTATATTACAATAAAATTAAAAATATTTATGCTATTAAAAATAAGTATGTTACTCGTATCAATGAGAGTTTCATTACTAAGACTCCCATCAACCAACTCCAACTGAGCTTAAATGCTTGTGGTAGGAGATTTTCGCAGATCCTATTAAACCTTTAGATTACGTATATTTGTGTCATGATTCTCCTTCATATTAATTTGTCAATTTTCATGGCAATCTGTTCACCCCTTTTTTAAAGAAAAGTAGCAGTTCTATTTACATTACTGACATTCCCATTACCCACTCCAACTAATTTTATATACTTGTGCTACGAGATTAACGTAGACGGTACCCTAAACCCTAAATTACGTATATTCGTAACATGATTATCGTTCATATTTGTCTGAAAACTAGCAGTGTTATCAACATTACTAACATTCCCCTTAATTACTCCAACTAAGCTTAAATGGTCGTAACTAGGAGATGGTTCACGAAAATAGTCGAATAGCAATATGTTTAAAACTTGGATGTTAGGTTTCGTAGACCTCGTATCCTTCGTATCCTATCTCATCATTAGATTATTGACGTTTCAAGTGCGGTTACATTGGTCAGGTGACGTCACAGACAAAACAAATACTGCTTGATTAATATTTACACGCATCCATTATGTGTGCAAATATTGTTTATGCATGCCGTCGAAAATAATGTAATAGTATAAATCATCACTATATATTATAATAAAAAAATAATAAATCTGAACTCTACAGTCTATACGCCATTGTATATTGTTTGTTATGGCATTCTACACGATTCATACAAAATCCGACTCATAAATCTGTCACATCCCTCATCCCTTCCCGTACATCCCTACGGTAACTGCAGATCCCCTGCTTATGATGTATAGCCTACGTGAAACAAATATGAAATATGTATCGCTAACAAAAATAAAAGTATCGATTTAAAAGAGATGGTTATTTTGCTATAAAGGAAGGGAGTGGCAGAATACCGCAACGGAGATATCCACAAAAATCACATCTCATGGAATTATGATCTATGCACGTTTATGGGAAGTCGATGGACATGGATTTGTTTATTTTCGTTTTTTATTACGTTGAGCGTAACAAACGAGCAGACATATCACCTGATGGTAAGTGATTCCTGTGGCCCATGACATCTACATTCATCCTTGACAAGGAATCATAATGCAGATGCGTTGTCACTCTTGAGGACTGAGATGGAATGCCTTGTCACCAGTAATAAATGTCTCCGGACCCCTACACTGACCAGATGAAATACAACAACATTATGCTGCTATTTTACGCTGATAATCTGTGAGGGCGTGATCCTATCCCGGTCGAGCTGACCCAATCATTCTACAACTAGAAACAAACTGCAGTGTATCTCTACCGCTGTAAAATTATGTTATTATGTTATCATGCTTATTGGTGTTAACGAGGCGTACAGATAAAAGAATGTTCAGAAGTAGACCATTGATAGCCTGTGACGGTAACGATGATCTATTCCAATATTTTATAAAGTTTATGGTACTTCATGGCAATCGTGGATGTGGCCCATTTCAATGGTACACAAATGTAGAAATGAGTTGATGAAATGGGAGGTAGCAAGCCCTCACTGAATCAAGCATCCTAGTAGATAGGATATGCACATCCCTTTTACTGGTAAGAAGGCATTCTCAGCCTAGATAGGTTGGGGCCACTCTACAGGAGTGGGAATGGTGCTATACCAGGTACCATTTTATCAAATTGATCCCCCACTGAGAGCCGGGAAGGCTGGTGCTTCCGAAAGCTCACTCTGCTGCCTCTGACAATCCTATGAGTGACTGGAGTGGCCTGTGTGCCGCACCCTCTATTCCTCTAGACTCATTGTCTAGAGGAATAGAGGGTGCTCCATCCATTCGATAGAGAGGGTCTTCCCGGACAAGAAACTGCCGATGGGAGTTTGACACTAGTGTGGTAGCAAATGTGTCCGAAAATTTTGTCATGGACTTGGCGTTTGCAGCGAAGATACTTCTCCCGCAAAGAGTAAAAGACCATTTCACTGCACCTAAATAAAAGGTGAATAAAATCGCAGTTATGATTTCAAATGTCATTCACAGTCTCAATTCCCACAAATACACATAACACATCAGTATATACCTTTGTGGAAAATCAGTAGGTTAATGTTGACAGCTAATAGATTGTAAGTGATAAAATCAGTAAAAGAAATTTCTGACCGTGAGACAGAAATAAGTCACAAATTTCTGTAATGGATTGCAATTTCCTGGACAGGTTTCGTTAAATATTTAAATAAAATCAATATGCTACTGAACTAGGTATAAAGGAGGGGTGTTTTCATGAGTCAAGGGGAAAACCACAGAGACATAACTGATAACAAAGAAGCATTTCAAACTTCTTGAACGTTTTCAGACACGAAAAAAAGGTTAAATTTTTACACATGATTAAGAAAGAACGCAAATCTCAATCTATACCATCATTAATTTAATATCAGGTTCACAAGTTTTATCACAATCATTTAAAAAAAAAATTAGGGAGCGCTGTTTAAACACAAGAATTTTTTTTATATATAAGTGTTTAACTTAAAACAATAAATATGCTACTTTGAAACACTTTTCTGGAGTTTAATAACTCTTTGAACGTAGCATGTAAAAAGAACAATGCTTTCTATCGTTTTATTCGCTGGGTGGGTTTGCTTAATTTTTTTATTCCGAGTTCCGTTTGCTTTCCCTTTTTATGTATACGGAAAGCTAACTTTGAATATTTTTTGTCTCTTTTTATTGCCTTATGTTTCGAGCTTAAAATACGTGGCTTTACTTAGGATATTTCAGAGTTTAATAATTTTACGATATAAAAGGAAGATATGCCTTAGGTCAGGTATAACTGGTGATTAGGCATTCCATCTTACTCCTCAGGAGTGGCAACGCATCTTCATTAAAATGATTGAGGATGAATATCGGTATCATGTCACTATACAGCTAGAATATTGCAGCAGTGTGACTCCACCACTTTTAAAATTACCTAGGATCTAGATACACCGATAACACAATTGTGTTTCGTATGTTATACAAAATTGTTCACGTTTTATATATAAAATTCTATTTTCAGATACTAAACCTACACAATCCAGTAATTGGTATCGTGTCTACTTGTCAAAAAAACCCAATTACAAAGCTGTAACTGGAAACTCTTTCTAGTACAGTCGCGTGCAATAAAATGTTTAAACAGTGGTACAGCTACACTGCAGTTTGTTTCTAACTGCAGAATGAATGGGTCAGCTCTGGCGGGGTGGGGTCACGCCCTCACAGAATACCGGCTTGAAATAGCAGCATAGCACTGCTGCGTTTCGTCTGGTGAGTGTAGGGATCCGAGACCTTTATTACTGGTGACGAGGCATTCCATCTCAGTTCTCAAGAGGGACAATTCATCAGCATTATGATTCCTTGTCAAGGATGAAATGAAGATGTCATGGGCCGCAGGAATCACTTAAATGCCCGTTCGTCATTCGTAGTTACATATAAAAATAAATATCACTGCACGCGACTGTACCCCGGATAATATAGCGGTCGCAATAACGGACGCGAACTAAAAGAATCAACGGATGTGAAGAATTTTTGCGAAACAGATGAGAGTGCACCGAGCATGTTATTGCTAAGCGAATTTCATTTCCAGCTTACGCTCCGCACGCTGATGGCGGAACCTTTCAAATTGTAAATCAAACGTACCGTTTGCAGAAAAAACAATGAAAATACTCAGCCGTGAAATTTAAATGTTTGTTAAGTTGTTTGTTGGATAAAAATGCCAATTTGTAAGCGCTTTTTACTATCAAATTATGTCCTTGACGATTTAGACCACGGTGATATTTTTATTTCTTACCTAATTACATCAACTGCTTGTTCATATATTTATAATATAGAGACGTGAGCTTTAGCGGAAACCTGAGTCACTCATTCGTCACCTAGTCTGTAATGTAGATACATTACAGACTAGGTATTCTGGTATTAAAGCAGATGCTTTAATACCAGAGGAAGGTTCAGATGGGGTATCAGGTACACGGCACATAAACACAACCCTGGATTTGGGTCTATATGATCCAAAAAATCAACAAACAAATACACAAACAACTCACGGAATATAATGTCAGACGGCCGGTTATAAATGAATAGACATCTATCGACCTAAGGCGTTTTAATAACACAATATATAATATAAATGTAATATGCTATTGGAATAAATTGAATTCAACATGCTGTTGGAGGCATATACGCGTGCTACACAAGCTATTTAGGTATCAAATTCGACGCAGAAAATCTAGAAGATATGAATAGCGCCCCTGAATATTTTAGTAATATATTAGATATACGATTATAGTGTAATATGAGAAAGCTTAGATTCACTCGAGCGGGCGATGGAGCGGGCCATGCTCGACGTGCCACTGCGTGATAAAATACGTAACGTAGACATCCGAACTAGTACGAGGGTGTGAAATAGCTCAAAAGATCAGCAAGCTGAAGTAGCTGTGGGTTAGACATATAATTCTTAGAACCGATAACCGATGGGGAAGAAAAGTTCTGAAGTACACTTCATGCAGGCAAGTTGCAGTGTAAAACGACCCCATTCTTGATGGAGCGATGACCTTTGGAAGTTTGCGGGAAGTCGATATATGTAGGTGGCCCAGGTTCGTGCTTTGTAACAATCTATGCAGGAGGTCGACTATGGATATGACCCCTCTCTTTGGCCGATATTTTGCAGCTAGAAATAAACTCCAGTGTAGCTCTACCACTGTCCAGTGGTGTTCAGCAGCCAGGTATACCCTGGTCGGATGAAGTCCCAACTTACTTATGTCTTTCCATTGTAAGATGACATAAGTAAGTTGGAACTTCATGCGACCAGGGTATACGTAATTTGTACAAAACCGTCGCAACTACCCCTTTATTCTTCTTTATAAATAAATTTAGTCTGGTCTCCTAGTGATTTTGAGTTGTGTGACACTACAATGATTCTCACCGTCCATTGTATTCAATTTGTGTGCTTTGGTCGATCCTGGTTTACAGGAGATAGTTATACCGTTTAATTACTCTGACTTAGACATTTTGTATATAGTTCCTACCATACGAGTAGATCTTCGTGTCGGCTACCATTAAGACGTCCTGAAAAGTTCATAAAAAGCAAGTTTAATGATGCCTTAACACGTACAGGAATATATTTCCCATGCTACGCAAAAACCTATGATTAGTTTTCGCAGTAGAAGAGCTACGCTGCAGTTTGTTTCTAGCTGTAGAATGAATGGGTTGGCTCGACCGGGAATGGACCACGCACTCATAGGATACCAGCTTAAAATAGCAGAATTATGCTGCTGTGTTTCGTCTGGTCAGTATAGGGATCCGGAGAACTTTATTACGGTGACAAGGCGTTCCATCTCAGTCCTCAAGGGTGACAACGCATCTGCATGATGATTCCTTGTCAAGGATGTATGTAGATGTCATAGGCCGCAGGAGACACTTACTATCAGGTGAACTGTGTGCTCGCTCGATGTAATAAAAAAAAAAGGTTAAGTCAAAACGCTAACGGGCAGTTTGATTAATAACCATACACCCAATCATACAAATGAATTATGGATTCCGTGCAATCGATGGTATGTGCCAACTAATTTATGTTTATTTCTGGTGTTCAATGAATATGAGCAATGTTTTTCAAGAACAAGTGAGTCCATGGAGCGGCGTTACGGATATATCCAATAATCACTCTAGTCAGGACTACGCCCAGCTGTGAGATCTATATATAGAGGTTTTTACTCTTCAAATTAAAACGCATGTTAAGAGTTTTTAGGACATCGTATTTTCAATCTAAAATTCGAACCTATATATGCATTATAGTATTTGACAATATTTAATAATTTTTTACAGGATCTATCTCTATTAACATACCGTTAACCATTCCAACTAAACTTTAATGTGCCAGATTACACAGGTTCGAGACTATAGTTGAAAGGTGGACTTAAATCAATGACTAAGTTTCGCAGACCGTACCCTTAACCATTAGACTATGCAAAACACTGCTAGAACTCTTATCAAGAGGATATAACTATGTATTTAGAATCGTTCGTTCATATTTATATGACAAGTATTAGAAAGAATTATAAGGGTATTTGGGTCACATATTAATATACCCAGAAATAAAAAGACATCCAGATAAAAAGTCACTATCAGTTAATGTCTCTGTACTACTGTTTACCTCGGTTTGTGTTAAACGTACGAATATTCTTGTCGTTTCATCATTAACTATCAACCAACGGCGAAGATCTATGACTTGTTTTTCTAGCATGAATATGTATGGTTCTACTCGACTAAAAATGAAAGTAATTCGCAATACTTGTGCTTTGCTACTTCGCAAACGCTGCTGTGTTTCGGTTGATGAGTGTAGGGTTTTGGAGATCCAGAGACTTGGAGACTAAGACATTCAATCACAGTCCTCAGGGGTGACAACGCATTTGCGTCTTGAATCTTTATTGAGCTTTAACTGATGGGGCTTTTATGGGAATTGATGGGCCGCAGTAATTAGTTACCATCATGTGATGAAGACATAAAGGGTGATTTTAGCAACGATGATATCAGTCTAGTTATTACCTGATGACTTTATCTTCACAGTGTATATTATAGTGCCGTACGCATTTGCGCGCACACGGTGTCACATTGTCACAGACACGGGACTCACACCCGAGAACGGATAAATTGTGCGCAAACTTTAATCTTCAGCCAGAAAACGAACTCTGAGCCCAAAAAGAAGGTATTCTTATCAGGTGGTTGTCAAATACCACTGAATCATACAGTCAGTAAACAAATATTGCCCGTTTTTAGCACCAGAATAAAATGTTTGAAAATTTTAAACGTAAAATCTCTCAACTCAACACAATATGTAAGGATCGAAAGTACGCAATGCGACTCACAAATAAATTACATTATTACGTAAGTGATGAACTCGTCAGGGAATTTAAATAAATTGTCTCATCGTGTTGTGTACTAATCTGATGTTTGGTTTTATAGCATATGTAAGGGTGACAAACGAGCACACAGTTCACCTGATGACTTCAGTCGATGACATCTACATTCGACCTTGCCAAGGAATCATAATGCAGATCCGTTATCACCCTTGAGGACTGAGATGGAATGCCTCAGTAATAAAGGTCTCCACTAACACTAACCAGACGAAACACAGCAGCATCATGCTGCTATTTGACGCTGGTATTCTGTGAGGGCGTGGTCCTTCGTCTGTCATACTGCATTTAAAAACAAGCTGCAACGTGGCTCTATCGTTATTTTTTTTATTATTGTTATTTTTACTGGATATAAAGTTTTATCTTCGCTGTTGAATTGAAGAAAAATTATATTGTTATTATTATGGGACCAAGGGGACAGATCGAGTATACAGTTCACCTAAAGGTATGTGATGACTGCATCCCATAGACACCATCCATCTTTTTCACCCTGGCCTTCCGTAAATACGTGAAGAATTAAATTCCTTGAACGAGTCAACATGTTCACACTGCCGCTAGAAGACGCTGCAGCATGGTTTCAAATAATTTCAAAACAAAAAATCTATTCTACTCTCTTTCTCTCTCTACATTCTGATTCTAACTACTTGAAATACTTCATTCCATTTTATACTAGTGATCGAGAATAGTTCCATTTAGAATTAAAAAAAATACTATATCCGAGCGAGATCTTCCTGCAATGGAAACTCTGCGGCGAAAGCTTTTTATGCCCTCTTAAACTAAGTCAATTGTGTACCATCTGAATTTTTAAGAACTAGCAATCCGGCCCATTAAAGCTCCATTCCTAAGTCAAAGACGAATGCCATTAAAATATTGTCTCCGAGTTGAAGAGCGACAGTTCTTAAGGTCGTTAATAATTTAAGAGAACTTGCCTCTGCGAACCTCGTGGTTTTTGTTTTATTTATCATTGCTTGGATAAATTATTACATTCTTTAATCTATTGGCTAGTAGCTTGCATAGAGATCCTGATTCCCTTCTTTTCTAAGAGTGGCATACGATCATTTAGTTCACTTAGTTAGACATTCCATTCAATGTCAATATTGAAATCTTTCTATGTATGTATGTGTGTGTATGTATGTATATATATATATATATATATATATGTACATTTATGTGTATCTTTATATATATCTGCCTTGATAAGGATTTATTTACATATTATTAGAGGGGATAACGAGCACATCACCAATTCCCACAGACCCGGAAACAAACACTTTGTGTTGTACAAATGTTGATTTCATCCATTTCTGGCTTCAACACAGATGAGTGCCCACGCATTGAGCTGAAAAAGTCCACAGAATACCAACGTGAAGTAGTATCATAATGCTTCTGTGTTTCGTCTGGTGTAGGTAACAATTCAACTAAGTGCTCATCTGTAACAACGCATCTATATTCACACACTTACCATCAGATGAACAGTGTGCTCGTTTGTCACCGTTGATACAACCACTCGGCAAAATACCTCCAGTCCACGACCAGCTCGCATGTCAACTCTACACTAACTGATTTTTCCAGAGCTTGAATAGCCTTTTTAAATTGACCCAGAATTTTTTAACGTTTACCGTTCTTACGTAAATATTATTTATCTTATTACTTCGCAAGTTCTTAACACCTTGGGCCTTTGAATTGGTATGAATGCCCGGGGCCAGGGACGGTCTAAGTGATTTTTCTTAAGCACCGCTTTGTCGGACCTGTAATTATTTCTTGGCTAACGAAAGGGGCCTGAAAAATAGTGGGATATAAAAGTATTTTTACAACTCGAATTAATCGCAACTTAAGTTCACGCTTGTTTAAACGCTGGATATTAAGCTAGTCTCGTAGCAGCGGCGTAGCGGTTGAGAGGAAAGAAGTGACTACATCATTGTAGCACCACTCGTATGCATACATACACACACATACACATGCCTGCATCCTGGTAATACCATAAATATGAAAGTTGTTTTTTTGTCATCTAATCACATTTAATTTTTTTTTTTTTTACATTATTTTCATCATCATCACTTCAGCTCATCACTGAATAAGATCCCGAGTTCATGAGTTCAGATGATATACATCGACTTAGGTTACATACTTAGGCACACACTTAGTTCCAGAGTGGGCAGGATAGGTCACCACTCCTCTGGTCACACATACTACGTAAAATAATATTATTTAATGGGATGCTTCTTCATTACCATCACTCCATCCTATCATTACTTCACCAGTGTTCATAGGCCTCCTGTAATTGGGTACCCGTATTTTACATTCACTTTCAATCAAGGCGTGGTACCCAGTAGAGTTCACCCATTCATATGGTAGCTTGAAACGCAAACGGCTCTTCAATGGTCACACTTCTATTCACTTGTCCAAAACTTTGTTTTTTGATTATATTGAGAGTAACAAACGAGCACACAGCTCATCTGATGGTAAGTGATTCGTAGGGCCTATGACAACTTCATCCATATTTGATAAGGAATCATAATGCAGATGCGTTGCACCTTGTCACCAGGACTGAGATGGAATGCTTCGACCTACGAGCACATTACCAATTCCCACAAACTGGAGGAGGCTTATAGTAGGATGTATATATATATATAGCCTGTTTCTTCACTTTTCTCTAAATCATTGTGGAACAGTTATAGAATTCTTCAGAAGTAAATGATTTTATATGTACAACTATGTAATTTTTTTATTTCATACGCGCAAACTATTACGTCATTTACGCGAGCGTGACGCCCTTTAAATATTTACGCACATGAACATCCGCAATATCTTAGAAGTCACCAGTCACCCAATGGTAAATTTGGTAAAAATACAAAGAGATGCTCTATTCGCAATAGCAATGAATCAAGCCAATCGGAAAGTATCTTGACGTCAACAATTCGAGACGCTCTCCGTTGAATGCGGTCAAATGAAATCGGGTACTCTGGCACGGTGATGAGAACAGTACAGAACAGTATTACATGTGAGGCCGAAATTGCTCCTTGTAATGTTGCATAGGGTAGGGTAGGTAGCCGACTCAAAACACCATCCGCTCTATGGAGTACACTGAACTTATGAGAGGTTTTTTAGCCTTACCTTCAAAGGGACTTAATCATTATGACATAATGCAAGTTATCATTAGGTAATGATTTATTAAAAGAACAATTTTGTGACAACTTGACAATATCCGTGACCTTGGCAATATGATATCGAACGTAAACAGAGGTATAAAATATCTGGTGTATCATTAACGTATCATTAGGCGGCTGTGAGCGCGGCCACATGGCCACTCGTGGCGCGAAGCCAACTTTTCAAATTGGCCACCTTCGCATTATGATGCAGTCCTTACTATCGTACACACTTGAAACTTTTTTTTTCTCAATTGATATTTATTTTAGATAACATATAATGTACGTAGGTCTATAAGAAGGTTTTATCGGTAAATTACTCCGTTTTATTATATTTGAGGTGAAAAACGAGCTCACAGTTCAACTGATGGTAAGCGTAAGATGACTGAAGCCTATTACATCTACTATTATAATATTCAAGATGTTCATCAAACCTGAGGAAGGAGATGGATGACCAAGTTACTATTATGGTTTATCAGCTTACAACAATCCCCGTGAAGCAGACTGGCAGCGGCTATACGTTCTGTGATTTTCTTGGAAAAAAAACTTTACACACAGTCTACACTAAGCCAGTCATTCGTTCGTGGTTGCTTTTTATCGCCTGAAACTGAACTTTGGCCTTCCATAAATTGCCACGATCCTGAGAAACTTGAATCCATTGACTTCTCTCAAACTTCCACAAGTCGTACACTGCAACACGACTGCTGGCCAGAGGTTGCCACGCAAAACCTTTCTTCTCTCTTAACTCTCTTCCCCATCGGTTATCGATTTTACGAGATTTTTCTTTTTTGAGATTAAGACATTGAGAGTAACAAACGTGCACTGCGGCCCTTGACATCTAAATTCACTTGACAAGGAATCATAATGCAGATACGTTGTCACCCTTGAGGTCTGAGATGGAACGCCTCGTAACCAGTAATAAAGGTCTCCGGATACCTGCGCTCCCCAACGTAACGCAGAAGCATTATGCTGCTATTTCAAGCTGGTATTCTGTGAGGGCGTGGTCCTTCCCCAGTCGAGCTGACCCATTCATTCTGTGGGTGGAAACAAACTGCAGCATAGCTCTAACTGTTGAACCAGCTAACTTTATGGCCAGCCAATTGCCACTTCAACTTGCTGATCTTTTAAACTGTGACCGGTGTGTTCGACCATAACAATAATAACTTAAAGGTTAAAACTTTAATAGTAGTAACATTATAAAAAAATCAAGTTTTCAACAGGCCACAGAGTTAACTTAATATCATCCTCATATACTTAAATGTCAGATCTTCAAATGAACCTAATTTTATTTATAATTTAAGTAGAAACTAAACGGACATGTAAAAAATCATTACGATTAAATTTACAACCGCGTTTATTAAATCATGTAGCACATAAATTTTCGATAATTTCGGGCCAAGGTTCGTGCCCCAATTTCACAAGTGACGCCGATATGGTTGTATTTCTGTGTGAATGAACAATGATTATTTTGATTCTATCACTATAACTATAAGAATGGTAATGGTGACAAATTAGCACACTGTTCACCTGAAGGTAAGATGTGCAATGCTGTCGATGCGTATGCGTTGTCACCAATGAGACCTAAGATTATTCATCTCTTGTGAATGTGTAGGTTTCCAGAATACCTACACACTCACCTGTTATAATATATTTATATTTAGTTATATATTGCATCATATTGTTTTTTATTATTGATAACAACTCAGTTGTATTTATTTTAACTTGCTACATATATGTGCTAACAATAATTATCCATTTAGATACATATAAAGACACCCAATGTTCAAGTTTTCCTAAAAATGTTAAAATAAACATCAAAATGATTAAACGATAGATATCACACAAAGTAATAGAGTCTCCGTTCAATCTCAGTCCTCAGGGGTAGCGATGCACATCTCGTATCTTTGCTGAGGACCTTTGTAGATGTCATGGGTCACTATTATTACATTTATATTCACTATTTTTTTATATATATTTCATTTTGGCACACTGTGCATCTCATGTTTGTTAATCTTGTTATTTAGAATAATATTACTGATTATAGTTTCCAATAACACTATTCCTGTCCGACGTTCACAGCATCACTTAGAGGTGGGTTCGCCATCTCAAGATGGATGACAACATGAATAAATCTTTTTACTCATAATGGTATCTCCTTTTGTTAAATTAAAACCAGCAGCATAAACATTCTGCTGTATAACAGTACTATCCAAAGTAACAAATGTAACTTTGTATATTAATAAGAAATTTTATTGTCTTAATCATTTAAATTCTAGAATATTTAACACTCTTAAATTGGAAAGGTTCTTAATAAATGAAATTAGGGAGGGTTTATGAAACGGAAGGCAATACTTCAATAGTTTTTTAAAATGGATTCTCGATAGAAGATGGCGCGCTGCCAACCGCCTGGGAATTGCACATTTAAAATATATAAATTACTTTAAGAGCGACATATGACGTTAACCACTCAGAATAATTAATTTTGGTATTAATTTCTAAAGAGGAAATGTCCGTGCATTTCACTTCAAGCATTTAAAACCTATTTTTTTATTGAAATGCCAGATGAGGTTGACATTGCCAAACAACCAGTAGTTCAGAATAATGCCAATCAATAATTAAACAGTAGCAAATTTTTGTTTCGTTTTTATTTTGATATTAACAAACGAGCATACAGTTCGCCTGATGGCAAGTGATTTCTGCGGCCCATGACATCTACATTCATCCTCGACAAGGAATCATAATGCAGATGCGTTGCCACGCTTGAGGACTGAGATTGAATGCCCCGTCACGTGTAATAAAGGTCTTCGGATCCCTACACTCACCAGTCGAAACACAGCAACATTATGCTGCTATTTTACGCTGATATTCTTTGAGGGCGCTTCCTACCGCGGTCGAGCTTACCCATTCATTCAGAAACGAACTACAGTTTAGCCACATCTGAAACCTCGTCTATTCTACTGTACAATAAGCAAAACTGTAAACCCGAGACGACATGCTGCATACGCTGTGAGTCATGGGACCTGGGTTCTATAGACAGTCGAGCCTGTGTTTAGGCAAAAGTACAAGTTATTGATATTTGGGCATGACTTTATTAGTCCATTTATAATTGCATTTTTTTAAAGAATATTAGCAATTGATATTAACATTACTAATATTCCAGTTAAACACTCCAACTAAGCTGAACATGCTTGTTCTAGGAGATGGTTAATGACTTAAATTGTCTCATTGTGGATTCGAACCTACGACCTTAAGTTTCGCAGACCGTCCCCTCAATCATTATGCTGTCATAAGCTTATTTCTTTTCTAAAAAATACTATCTTTTGACATTATTAAAAATCACTCCAACTAAGCTTTAAATACTTGTGCTAGGAGATTTTTCACGTTGAATGAATCAAAGCTACGATCTTAAGTTTAGTTTAGTTGTAGTTAATTCGCTTGCGCATGCCGAGGAAGTGCCTTTGTCTAACACAACGCGCATTATTACGGCACTATAATATATCCTGGGCAGTTGATGTCATCTGGTTATAACCAGAAGCTGATCATCATAATCATGCGAGCTAACTTTAATAGCTAATGTCTAACACTTTTTAACCTCTTTCTATATGAAGTTTTTGATTTGTATAATATTTAAATTGTCTCACTCCTAAAACAAGACTGTGAGAAGAATTTGAGATGACGAATCATCATTATATTAACATTTTTTGTTTACTATTGTTTGGTATTCTCTTCTTGTTGCACTATTAGTGGACAAAACGCCCAGACCTTATGCTGTCGATGGTTTATGGATATCTAACAAACGATTTTCTATGCTAATTTAGCGATCACAGGAAATGAATAACTATAACAAAACGAAAATAAATACGATTGATCGGAGAGGGACAGTAATTAGAATCAATTAGTCGGTATAATTTAGGGCTATATATTATATACCCAAACTATAATTCTCCATATATCTATACCATAGAGACTAAATATTTCCTTTTTATGTAGTAAAATTAAATAAGATTTAAATTATTACAACCTACCGTTCTTAGTAACAGAAACGATGGCTTCGTAAGCGTGTGTGAATAATGTGTGAAAGCTTTTGTAAGATGCCCGATGTCGGCACCAATAGGGTGGTGAACGAAAACATCTTAAAAAAACTACATATCTAGGAAATAAATAAAAAACTCGTTTTTGGAAGATTGCCGATACATAGTGGAACTCAGTGGTGGACTCTGCTCACCCTCTGGAAATAAGTGGCCTTTGCGTAGCATTGGGATATATATATGTATATATATATATATATAATTATATATATATCATATAAGCTATATATACAAAACCCCAACTTCCTACTTACATTGTTTGAATATTAATTACTAGAACTCAAATAAAAAAATACTTAAGTAACATTAAAACGTAAAATAAGTAAAACATTTAAAAGTGCTTGCTAATTCTTGAAAACATTTTTTTTGCGTCGTGCTCTCCAACATGGTTGGTAGGCAAAGGAAACTAGGCCACACAGCCAGCAAAGTACGTCAACTGAGAAAAATATGAACCGAGATCACAGAGCGCAAGACTTTAGTTGGTCTTGGAAAATATTAAATGGTGAGGCTATAAAATTGAATGCTTTCTAGTCGAAACTAAGTACATTTTATGTCAGAGAAATATAATTTAACGTACCATTTAACCGAATTTTACGTATTTTGTATTTAAAAAAACATACGAAACTTTTATAACCGGTACTAAGCGGTACTTTAAAAATATTTACATTCAAACATACATACATAGGTACAATATATATATTGACGGCACACTATTTTGATCCCTGATGCTAGCACCAAGGAAAAAAAAATATTTCGAGGTCGTAAAGTTCTACTTTTTATGTGATGAATTATAATTTTGACAAGTTTCACGGAATCAGTTTACATTTAGTACATTTATATAGTTTACTATTACTATTGTGTATGTAACACAATCAACATTCAGTTAATAAATAATAAAGGACGGTAATGTCGATCCTCCAGGGTTAAGTCATGAGAAGTGAAATAAAATGCTTGATCACCAATGAAAATATCTACGATTTCTTAAGTGACCCGATGGAATAATAAGCTACAGTTTAACGGTCATATTCTGTGATTATGATAATAATATTAATTTATTATGTATAGTTTATACAAAGAAATGAAAGTTAAATGCTCTTCGTTGGTAAGCGCATCACTTGAGAACGAATGGACCGATTTGGTCTTTGGTTGTTTTTTTAAAGTTCTTAATATTCCGAATTAGGTTTTTATGGGAAAAAAAAATTGGAAAAGTTAACCGGAAAATTCGAGAAAAACTGAAAGTTCTATTTCATGAGAGTTTTTTTTTTAATTCAAAATCCATAACTCTTGATTCGAACGATGAATAATTTTCACAAATTCACAAAACAACCACAAACGAATCCATTGTAATTTAGAGAGGAAAACCTTTCGGGTTAGCTAGTTTATTAATAAATATCCTAAATTAAACGAAATATCGCATAATGATCACACCAACGAAGTTATTTCACAAACAACTATTCAAAAGTTATATGACAAAATACCGAAACTCTGAAACAAAACACAAAAGTTTCGAGTGGTGCGGAATTGCCCTACGCAACTATTTTCATTTACTCGTAGCTGACAAAGTTATTCTGTTGTGAATATGCTTGTTATTTCAACTAAAGCTTTTTGAATAATAGTTTGCATACAACAAAGTAAGACCACGGGGTTGTTCTGTTAGTTTTTAACATCGATATAGAAAGATATCATGAGATATCAACTGTGCAAGATTTTTAGAATAGGGGTAACGATTAAGTTCCTAATATAATAATGATGTAGATGGGTTGTAGGACTGTAGTGGAACATCTCGTTATAATCTCGTATAAATATATATATATATATATATATATATATATATATATATATATATATATTCTTACTAAACTATCTTATACCTTAGTTAGATTCTACTTAGAAAACAACAAGCACACGAAACACAGGCTACTGTTTTAGCTTGATATGCAGAGGATTCAACCCATTTACAGCGCAGCTAACATGTAGCTGAAGCATGGCTTTACCTGCATTAAGGATTATGACAATAATATTGTATACTTTAGTATATACAAAAGATGCAGTGGTAGAGCTACACTGCAGTTTGTTTCTAACTGCGGAATGAATGGGTCACCTCGACCGGGGAAGGACCACGCCCTCACAGAATACCGGCGTGAGATAGCAGCATAACGCTGCTGTGTTTCGTCTGCTGAGTGAAGGGATCTGGAGAACTTTATTACTGGTGACGAAGCATTCCAACTCAGTCCTCAAGGGTGACAACGCATCTGCATTATCACATAACATCAGGTGAACTGAGTTCTCGTCTGTACCTCTTAATGTAATTTAAAAAAAAAAATGTGATAGCTTAATGTTTAACGGCTCGCTTTTAATCTCATAGTACGCGAACAGAAATCGATGGCTGGCGATGGCGTCAAATTAATCGTTTATTGAAATTTTGAGGACTGTTTTATTTTGTGTGTAGGAGGAAAACATTCTAGGAAATTAGTGCTTTACGAATAAAAAGGTGAAGTCCAATAACCCGCATTGAAGCCGCGTCGCAGACTATGTTACAATACCCTCTCTAGAGAGAAAGCCTATGCAGGGACATATATACTATTTGGGCATATATATACACACTTTACTTTTCCACGCCTCGAACACTGTGGTTGCAACCATGTTTTACAGTCAGTCAAATAAAGATATACGATTTATACAGCTTTAATATTTTATTCTATTTGCCAAAGGGTTTACTCACCTACCACGTAAGGACTTTAAATACCTAATATTTAATTTTAGCTAAGTTAGCTATCCTAGCAATCATTCTGGACGCCTCCAACATTGTCCAGGACAAGATAACATTTAAGTGACTGACGTCATTAGAGTCATTCCGAACTAAACGTGATATTCTGAAGTTATCTTTCAAAAAAACATTCCTTTGGCATGTGCTGAACCTCCTCAACTACTCCAGTTTCATCACATTGCGGTAATGGAAATTTCGTCATCATAAATCCAAATTTATGCCCCGTACGCAATGTTAGGGCAGTTTTCAAAAGCTTCTACTAAATGTGAGCTAGATAATCCCTAATTTAGGTTAGGGGATATCCTATTAAATAAAATTTAAAATCATTTTCATTTAAACAGATTTCTTTTGTGGATACCAATCGGATATAATTTGAATGGTTGGAAATGTATAAGTAAACACGATATTACTGCAAATACTTAATATATGTTTGTAAAATCAGTACGTACAAAGAAACCTAACGATTTTTATTTTATTACTGTAACTATTATTGTTTGTTTAAAATTAACAAGACAAGAGATCACTGTCAGATTTTATTTTAAATAAAATGTGCATTATGTGAGATTTTCTTTTCTTTTGTTCATGTTTTATTTGATTAATTAAATTACTTGAATTATTGATTAAATAAAATTTACATGATTAATTTTTATTAAATATTATTCTTAACTAAATGTACATAACTAATCAGCTGTGTGCCTATTTTAAATTTATGATTCTTCTTTTAAAAGTTTTATTAAGTTCATGGAAGAACTTACTTAAACTTTTTTTAATCACAAAATAAAGAATGCCAAGGTTTATTTTCAAACATATTTATATTAATAAGATTAATATAAATAATAATTATACTTTATTGATAATCATCTAACAAATGCAGACTCCGACTCCTGAACTAGAAACAAAAGCTGCATATCTCAGGAATCAGTACCGTCTTACATTTTATTCTTCAAGTACAGTTTTACAATAAATCTTAACAGTAAATTTTTAAAGTAACATATAAAATTAAGAAAAGTAGTTAAAATATGGATATGTGTCTGTCTGTATGCATGAGTTACGTACGTTTGAGGGACGGTATTCCATGTCTTTATATATACATATGTATATATATATACTGATTATTTATGTAAATATTGTTTACAATAAATGCTCTGTTAGTATGTAGTCTAAGGTTAGACAATTGTAGTAAGAAAGCAGATAGAAATTTCATATTTTATTCACAGATAAGTCGAGAGATAAATATGCTGTCGTTTGGCAAAGAAGGTATGAAAAGTTGTTGGAGTTAAAACATTAACTGTTGTACTGTGTATTTTGTTATTAATTTTGGAATTTACAAGTTTTTTATTATAGTAAGTTCATCCCTTTTGATTAATAAATGGAGAGCGATAGATCATTAACACAGAAACGCTAACGTAATACGAGACTAACGATCATAAGTACTAACAACAATTAATGTAGAATTCATTTATCATGAACGACAGCGCAGTAGACTCGTCAACGGACGTCATTCATTTCATTATGGTCGCAGAAAATTACTTTTACGTTTTTTGTTTATTTATTTACTGTACCGTAATATTAAGAAAACGAACGAAAAGCAACATCCACAAATCGCGGGAAGATACGTCATTTTATTTAATCATGCAACAAGCACGGAAGGATCACCCTTAAAGAATATCTAGAACTTCGGATCCCTACAGCAACAATAAGAACCTAATTATAATAAACAATAAAGAAGTGCTAAAATGACGTTCCACCAACTATAAACATGCTATTCTATTCTTTTATTATATTGAAGGTGAGAAACTCGCACACAGTTCACTTGATTGTAAGTGATTCCTGCGACCGATGACATTCACTTTAACCCTTGACAAGGATTCATAATGCAGATGCGTTGTGCACTGAAAAGGGATATAATGAAGTGCCGCGTCACTAGTAATAAAGGTATCCGGATCCCTACACTTACCTGTTGAAACACAGCTGGTATACGCTGGTGGAGACTGTACACTCACCAGTCGAAACACAGTAGCGCTACGCTGGTCGAAAAGACCCATTTAAGCTGCATCTAGACACAAACTGCCAAAAGTCTGCTGAGTGCGATGGCGTCAAGTTAAAATAAAACTTGGATACAGCTATCTCTATCGACCCTGATTCAGAATAAAAATCAAAGCATATTTTATTACCATAATAAGTTACGCAGCTCTTTCTAGAGGTTGTCAAGTTTTATCGATAGTGCTTCAAGAGGGTCTAACGCAGGATCACCTCTCGATAGGTCACCGCCGCGCTCTCCAGTTTTCGCTGACACAAGCACGTTCGACGAAGATTTAGTTCAGATATGCTATACTTTTTTAGTACCCCGATCATGTTAAAAAGTTTTCTTATATTTATTATATTGGATATTAAATACCTAATTATAGCTAATGTTTAGGTTATTTTTTATTGCATTGAAGGTCGCAAACCTAGTTTACCTGATCGTTAATGATACCTGTTACAAAATATCCTCGTTTACCATCGATAAGGTATTCGAAGTAGAATTAGTTCGGATATAACACATTTTTCATTCGACCCACCACGTCTTTTTTTTATTTATTATGTTGGATATTAAATATTTATACGACCTTTACCATAGCAGTGTAGCAGCGTAGAGTTGCTGCGTTTCGAATGCTGAGCGTAGGAATCCGAAGATAAAGTTACAGGTAACGATGTATTCCATCTCAGTCCTCAGGAGTCTATCATGGATTTGGTAGAGGATGGATGTTAATGCTGCAGTTATCACTTATCATCAGGTGAACTGCTTAAGTATAATTGTGAACTTCCTTTTGCAATCGGTTAAAACAATACTGTCGTATTTCTCTAACAGTTTACGAGGACATTAATTAGAACGCGAACACACTGGGGCGTTCCGTCGCAACGATCATATACGTGAATTTATGAAGAAAACTTTTCTACGTTGATATAAAATTCTTCGAGTGCTCTCGTTCGGGGACCCGGCGCTTAGCGGCGGTAAAGCTTACTTATGTCATAATGAAGCGTATTTACATTGATATTTGTGATTTAATTGCAAAGATGTTAATAAATAAATGAAATATAAATTCCATTTTAATTTAAGAGTAAAGGAAACAGCCCTACATATATTGAGTATGACCCGCTGGCCTAAAATTACTGAAAAATCGTTTTAAGAACCTCTTGTTGCAGTTTGTTAAAACTATACAATATCATTACACACATCACATCATCACCCTGTATTATTCCACTGTTGGATATAGGGCCCTTCCTATCGTATTTCTCTAACAGTTCTTGAAGACATGACCCCATTGCTGAGATCATAGTATGCCAACGCTAACGTTATAAAAAAAATACTAATAATAATCTTATTGATGCTGGTAGCGCAGATGAAGTGCAAGGGAGACAGATAGCATATAGTTCACATTATGATAAGAGGGTAAATTACATCAAACCTCAGTAAAGATTCAAAATGCCCATGCGTTAACACCCTAACGGTTATAGTATGGGAACGAGGTTTTCTATCTCTGCGCTCAGGGATGATAACGCATATGAATCTCGAATCTTGGTTCACCTAGGTGTTTCGGGGCAGCCATCGTCACTTGCCATTTGTTGACCTGTGTGCCCATCTGACACCCATACTTGATTTAAAAAAAATCACATCTATAACGTCCTAATATTATTTATAACGACGTTACTGAATTTTTTTAAGCGATGAGACTGCTACATAAAAAGAAGCTTTGTCCACATGGATGTGAGAAGAAAAGAAAAGAGGAAAAATAAATAATTGATACTAATTCACAGGAAAAACCTTCCACAACGAACTGAGAGAGAAAGGAAAAAGAAAAGTGGGAAGAGGGTCAATTACCCCTCTAACGTGGTTCTAGACAATTATGCAATGTGTCTTCAAAGCGATTGTAAAATTTAATTTAAAATTTTCGCTTCTCTGAAAAGCGGGAAAGTCGTGTAAAAGGAGCATTGAAGATGGAGTAATAAAAATTAAATGTAAAATATAATACGTAACCTTACATTTAATTAAAACAATTAAAGTGATAAAAATAAATTGAATTAAATTAAATTAATAAATTGCATGCAACTCAATATAAGGGTAGAGCTACGCTAAAGTCTGTTTCAAGTTGCATGAAGGTCAAGTTGCGGCCAGACAAGGACCACCACCTCACAGAATACCAGCATAATTTTGCTGCGTTTCGTATGGTAAGTGTAGTGAACCCAAATGAAGGTAAGGAGGCATTTCTTGTCATTCCACAGGGGTACTTACCATCAGATGAACTATGCTAGTTGTAACCTTGATAATATACCATAAAAAGGCGATGTGGAGACCTTTTCGACATCGAACAAAATTTTCTTTATTTTTTTATTGCTGGTGAACAACGCCTGTTAGTCTTCCTGAATGAAAATTATAATTGGTACAAGCAGGAAGCTAGCTGTCATAACACTAGCAGTATAGTCCATAGACTACAGGAATCATTTGGCATCTGGTGAACTGTGTGCAAGTTTCTAGTGCAAATTTAAAGATTTTTTTTACACAATAGCAAACTAGCAAGCAGCTCGCCGGGTGGTAATCGATCACCGCTGGCCATGAAAATCCGAAACGACAGTGAAGTCGCAGATGCTCTGCCGGTTTTTGAAAAAGGTAGAGACTCTTTTCTTGAAAGTACCTAAGTCGTATCGGTTCAGTAATACCGCTGGCGCCAGCTGATTCCTTGTTAGTAGCAGAAAATTCCGTCCAAAGAACTTGAAGTTTTATTAAACTCTTTCGACTACAAATTATTTTTATACACACGGGACGCAAATGATGCCTTCTAAGAGTTGTAATTTTTATACACGTATCGCTTTCCTCGTTTCTATTTGCAATAAAATTCAATTAATCTCCTTTAGATTTACTGCTCCGTTTTACTGGGATCTTAAATTGTATTTTCAGCTAAACCATTACTTACAAGTAATTGTGTATAAGAAAACTGTGAGCTTTGTAGATTAATTATTTTTTATACAAGTAAAGGTAAAATATGAGCACAGCTCATCTTCATTATAAAAAAATTAGGGACGGCAAACGAGCTCATAATTCAACTGATGGTAAGCGATCTTAAACAAAGGTTCAAGGAGCACATGCGTTGACACGCAGGTCTAGCCGACCCATTCATGCATTGTAGCTCTATTGCTATTCAAAAAATACATTCTCCCTCAACAATGATAGAAGAAAGGACGACCTATGCAAACCTATGGGAAGTCGATGTATGCAGATCGTACGCTGTATCAGTCGGTCGGGATACTAGAGGAGCGTATTGGTACACTACAGTGAGCATAATGGAGCGATCACCTATGCAAGTTTGCGGGAGGTTGATGGGTTGTGATGATTTTTATTTACCGACGATTTATGCTCTTATTGTTACAACTACACTGGATATAAAGGTGGCCGGATGATCCGGATGGATCTTTGTCCCTTCTTATAGGTAACTAGCAGAGGGGTTCCCGAGAGTGAGCCTCGACTTGGACTGTTACCCAGATCGCGATGTAAGTAAGCTGATTCGAGGGTGCCCGATAGAGATGGACCACAGCTCGATTAGTTACTTCTGACGGAGTAATCTTATTAGTACCAGGGATACGTTCTATCACCACTTCGGAATGAATTGGGGCTGGAGAAGGAGTGGCACAAGAATCTTCAGCAATGCGCTTTATGTGACCATGGCGGACTTAGGGCTCAGGAAAGTGCCTTGTGGAAATCCTTGGGGCCATGTGCCAGTGGACTATTCATGGGCTGTGATGATGAATAAAACAGCCTTTATTTATCTCACTTATTACCATAGGAATGAGGAGGAATCTCTGTAGAGAGTGTTAGAGCACACTCCACACGGGTCTACGGCGAATCTCATGTGTGGAAATAGTTATCTTTTTGCTCTAAAACATGCACGTCTCCTGACTTTAGATTTCAATTAACCATTTCATTGTTACCGACGGTGCCGAGTTTCGATACTCGATATGCTCGTGTACTAAAATGATTAATCGCGTGGTGAAATGAAAACAAAAGTGAACGATTAGACACTTAGTCACAATCAAATCAAGTCAAATTTAATTCAATTTTTTTGAAATATTATTTTGTTTTTTTTAAAACTATGTTTCCATTCCAGGAATAATAATGCAGATGCGTTGTAACCCTTGAGGACTGAGATACCTCGTCACTAGTAGTACAGGCCTCCGGATCCCTTCACTCATCAGACGGAACACAGCAATTACGATGCTATTTCAGGCTGGTATCCTGTGAGAGCGTGGTCCTAGCGCGGTGTAGCTGACCCATCTATTCTGCAGCTAGAAACAAACTGCAGTGTAGCTCTACCACTTCAATAACACATTGATTCTGCAGAATTATGACAAATACTTTTAATTTTGTCTGTTCTGTTCTTTTCCTCAAACTAAAATATTATCTGTATAATAAATAAGATAAGGACACGCAGACTGATGCAGTGAGCTTATTAAAAAAAACAATGTAATTTAACATACTTCACGAAATTAATTTCGATTCAGCCGCCCGTAGGCGAACCCCGCAAATGTTTGTGCTGAGGGCTAATTAATTACCCCTCCCTCCACGGCTTAACCCTCCCGCGATCCCTCCGAACTGACCGCGGGTTCGTTTCTCCGGTGAAATTTATTAGCCTTTGTTCCTTTTTGTTTCGTCGCATTGTTTTATAACGGGTACGTAAATCAATTTTATGAAATACGAGGGTGGATTCTTTATGAAAGAACTATTAACCGATCGTTTTTTTTTTGTTGTATATATCATACAACTCAGAACACCTGACGGAAGTGTAATTTCTTTGCCTGTCTATTGTCAACGTCAATTTGTAAGTGTAGGGTATCCAAGGGTCCAAAATATCTTTTAAGGGATTTTACAATTTATATTATTAACCGCATACACAAAGTTATAACTTTCTTAATATTTACATTATTTTGTGTAAGAATCTCTATTTCTTTTCAAAATAACCTCATATAGTGCGAATACATAAAGGTAAACGCTTGGTTTTTTTTTAATGATCTACTCATCAGTTTGCTTATGGCATGAATGGATCCACCGTTCTACGCAGAAAAGACCACGCCCTCAGAGAATACCAGAATAACGCTGTTGTGTTTGGTTTGGTGAGTCAAAGGTATTCGTAGGCTTTTATGACTGGTGACGAGGCATTCCATCCTAATCCGCAGAGGTGACATCTGCATGGTGACTCCTTATCGAAGAATGTCGGTGTTATTGGCCGTAGGAATCACAATCAGGTTCACTGTGTGCTAGTTTGGCACACTCAATACATTAAGGAAATATATTAAATTAAAAGGATTCGAGCAAATAACAAGGTCTACTAAATCGCTAACTGACCTCTGAGCAATCTATCAATACCACCACATTATGTAACGACTGCTTGTAAACTTATTAAAGATAACACCCTAAAGTGTAAAAAGCAATAGGATTGAGATAATTACGTTAAGTTAAACATAGGAAGCCATGTTAGGTATCGTGTAGGAAAGAGACGGCTTAAATCTATCTCTTTCTCTAATAGATGACGGCTTTTATCTGGAATGTTTTTTTTTTTTTTTGAATAGTCTGATCGAAATGCTTCTTTAAGTGAGTGTTACTGGTATGATCTACAAAATCTAGATAAGATTTATTAAAATCAAGTTCTCTTATTGAAATTCGTAGATTTTCATTTTTGATTTAGTGTCAATAGGTTTTATTTTATTTATTTATTTTATTTATAAACTTTTGTACAACTAACACATGCACAAAGGCGGACTTAATGCCGAAATCATTATCTACCAGTCAACCTTGGGAGGGTTCAGAGAAATCAAGGTAGGGACAGATGAATAATAATAAAGAAAAAAGATACATACAGTACATCTAAATACTTATATAATTATATATACATATCATTATATTTTATCTTAGGAATTTATAATACTAAATAAAATAATAGATATTTTATATACATTTACATAAACTATAAATCAAAAAAATATACATATTATAAATACAAATATATCTAAAAGTAAATATATATATAAACATATACATAATTATTATCGATGTAGTGAATCTGCTGACGCTACTTCCGACAAATGCTTTCGGATTTTACAGGTTCTCCCGTAAATTTTTTAGGTTTTTTCTGTACAGCTCTAAGTCGGAGTAAGCTGTTATTTCATTAGTATCAAGTTTTTCCTGCAGCAGTACTTACATATAATTGCAGAATATATAAATAATCTTAGTTAATAGTAAAAATATTGACTATACTGCTATAACTTCGAAACTTGTTAGATACTCAGAGATAGAAAAACAACACAATATTTTTTTATATTTATAAATAAGATTAATATTAGTTAAAGTTGTTTGTAGTTGTTGTAACGGTTTTACCGTTATACTCCCTTTTTAACACAATCATCTTAAGAGTTTCAAAACAATTCCATCTTTTGTATTACTATAAACACCATTTAAAGTACTTACTTTACTTTTTTGTAATCATCGCCAATCTTGTCGCCAATTGCTTCGACTGCTCAGAAGCGGTGAATGACGACGTAAACATTAAATTAAACCGGCGCGGACCAAAATTGAACATTGTGACGGTCCAAGCCGAGGCCCCGTCTCGGGAGCCCGGGTTGGACCATCACAAATGTAACAGCCCTCGGTATAATAGTGGCGATCAGCTCGAAAAAAAGCTGATCAAAGTAAATTGCCAATCACGAGTGCGGTCGGCCTTTGAATGTGGTTTAAAACGTACGTCCACAGTATGACAGTGTGTGCGCGCGTGGCAGAGCGGTCAGTGGCGAGCGGACTGTCGTTCGTGTCATTGGTGTTCTATTCTCCCGACGTTGATAGCAACGAAGTACTGTCAGCATGTCAAATCCCGGTAAACAGCGCAAACTTGTTCATAGCGAGTTAAGGCTATGTTTTGCAGTATGTTGAAATAAATTATTTTTGTGCAAAATATAATATTTTAAATTACTCCTTTTTATTTATAGGGACGAGTAATTATTGCCAAAATGTTCCATTTTCTCCAAGAAGAATATCATTTTATGAAGACGGACAATTATGAAAATTGTGATTTGAGTCCCTTAGGTAATATAACCAAACGTACCTCCGAAGCAACAGGTGTTAGTGAACTCACTGGAACAACAATTTTGAAAGAAGAAAACCAGTTGCCATCTACTTCTGCCATGTTCACTTCACCCATGATAAAACGACGTAAACGAGACAACAAATTTGATTTTGACACTCTAAACCTCGAAGCGATTCGAACTATAATTTAAAACTATCATATCGAGCACAAAGAAATTCCGACTTTGGCAAAACTTCAGTATATTTTGAGACAGAGAATTGGCTTTGACGGATGTTTAAGAACCAGTTTAAGTTCATTACTTATAAAAATGGGTTACAAATGGCGACAAATCGGTAACAACCACCAAGTGTTACAAGAAAGGCATGAGATACAATTATGGCATTTCAATTATTTGCAAAAAAATCATCAGTATCGCTTAGAAGCCGTCCTATTATATATACTGACAAGATATCTCACGCGTGACAAAATACCTGGAGCCTCAAAACAAAAGATGCAACGAAGGATACGCCATTTTAAAAAAAACATTGAGTACAGGGTCTAAATTTATTATAGTGCATGCAGTTAACAACTGTGGCTTTATTCCAAATGACTCATTAGTATACAAAGCAACATCTACAATTGGGCTTATCACTCAAATATGAATTTCGATAATTATAGCAAATGGCTACAAGAGAAACTTTTGCCGAATTTGCCAGAAAAATCAGTTATTGTGATGGATAACGCATCCTACCACAACACCCGTAGCAGTATAATACCTACATCCAATTCCCGTAAGGGCGACATGCAAAAGTGGCTGACAAAAAATGGTATCCAGTTGATGAATCTTCGCGCAAAATAGAACTGTATGATTTAGTAAAAAAGCATGAAGAACGTTTTACAACATTCAAAATCGATGTAATAGTGAGAAGTGAGGGCTTTGAAATATTAAGGTTGCCACCGATCGCGAGCTGAACGCGATAGAGAATATCTGGGGTATTTTGAAAGAACCAATTGGCCCAAAAATATTGATCTAAATATGACTACGGTACAAAATTTAATACACCAGGAGTTGAACAACATTAATCATACGATTTGGTCTAACACTTGCATGCATATAGAAAAAATTGAAAAATGAATACATGAAGTACGATTACGACTTTGAATTTGTTATTAATGTAGGTGAATCCAGTAGTGGCAGCGATATCGAAGATAGTGTTAGTTTTTATGACGAAGAATAATTAAAATTAATCTATTAATACATTGATTGACTTATTTCTCATAATTATTTCCCTAAAATAAATCAATCACACCGCAAAAAATAAATATTTTGTTTGCTTTAAACTTAAACTTTGTTTGCTCACCATAAACGCAACCACGTGCGCGCAAACATTAGTATATATACATACAGTTCTTTAAAATAACTCGATATAAATATCGTAAAAGGCAATATAATAAAGACAAAATTAAAATTTTGAACTTTGAAAAGTTCAATTTTGAAAATGTTATTTTCTTAATTTTCCATGGTATAGCTACAGGACTTATAGTATTCGTTGCAATTTTTTATCATGATATATATATATATATATATATATATATATATATATATAATATGAAATATATTCTATAACTTCAAAAGCTTAATAATAATGATGTTTTGCAAATAAAAGTCACGTAACAAAAAATATTAACGAAGAACGTACAATACAGATTCAAAAAGTTTATACCACAGAAAACCACATCAAAAATAGTAACAGACAACAAACGGGCACAACGGTGGAAATAAATCTGTCGTTTTCAATGTGGCAGCACTAGAAGCGAGAAAATATTTTTCCGGTGACGGGAGCTTTCAAAAGCGCACCGGAATAACCGAAATAACGGCTGACCAATTAAGTTAGAAGTTAAGGCAAAAGCGTCCAGTTTAACTGGGTCAGACATTCATTGCTTTTAACTCTTTTGATAGTCCGGATATACTTCCGGAAGAATAGTATGCCCTCAAGGCACTTAAAATAGAATCAATTATAGACGTCATTTTCATTATTTTAATACCGAGGTGCAAACACATGAGATGTATTATTATTTAGGGACTTCTTTTTTCTATCTCCGCCTGGTTAGTCAATAAAATAAATACAATAAACATACAATAAAACAAATAAATATAACTATACCTGTGTCTTCATTTATCATGAGTATATAAAAAAAATCTAATTGGAAAATGAAGAAATCGAAATGAAAATTATACAGAAGTTTTCCAACAAACCGTGCTATAATGTATATTTTGTTCACGTTTAATATTTTATTACGTATTATTTTACCTATCAAATTATGGCACCGCCTTGGGTACGTAGAAACCACCCAAACGTATTAAAGTGACACTAGGTATTAAAATCGCCCTTTTAAATTATTTTATGCTAAAGTTAAATTATCATCATTATCATGACAGCTTGTCCTTACCACCCTACTGAACTTACACTAATTTGATACTTACATTAATTGCCACAAATCGCGATGTTGACCACGAGTCACCTGCAACTATCGACTTTCATGAAACTTACATTACGGGAGGATCATTCTGCTTTTCCAGGCCGAGGCTGCCACTCGAAAACCTTTCTTGCCCATCGGTTATCTGTTCTACGAGCTGTATCATCCCATTGCCAATCTGTTGTTCGTATTGTTAATCTGTTCTACTGCAGATGTCTAAATAATAAAAATAATATTTTATTTATAAACCCTTCAACGGTATACGATAGTCGAGGTCAAAACTAAATAACTAGAATAATATTGTCTCTCTATATAGACGTATTGTATAACTTTATATATAGCTATAGTATTAAAAGTTTTAGATCCCTGTCTCTGAAACTAGATAAATGCACAAAAGTTAATATACAACGAACTAAAAAAAACCATTTCCTATCGAATCAAAGCGCGAATGCATACGGAAAAGGGTAAGGCCGTCATCTTGTATGCAGGAAATTGCTTATTTGTCAGAATTACTACTGACATCACGTTCCCTCTATTCCCTCACGCATTCGGTCAGATTTGATGGCCGGATATTCCGAGGAAGTGGACCCTGGAGACCGCAAAGCGTTACTTATGTATACAATGATCTCTTGATGGTCGGTTTGAGCCGTTGTTTATGGTTAACCTAGTATCAAGCACGTGTGACGTAATAAAATCATTTGTATTTTATATACTTAAACTGTATTTGATCTGCTTAAATGGCTTCCTATCTATCAAAGGCGTAGCTTTAGAATTCTACAAGTCCTATACTTAATTTTAAACAATTCCAATTCACCACCTTTCATGAGTATTTATTATAGAAATGTATTAAAATTAATTACAAAGTGTATTAAAAGTAATTACAAAAAGGTATTTAAATTAATTACAAAAATGTATTAAAAGTAATTACAAAAGGTATTAAAATTAATTACAAAAATGTATTAAAAGTAATTACAAAAAGGTATTAAAATTAATTACAATAATGTATTAAGCCGTCTTTAAGATTTGGATTACGACTAGTATCAATATATAAACTTAGCTTCACACCAGCGGCGTTTAATGAATGCATTTGGGTCGGGTCGAGGCACGGCGTGCCGCTGTCTGTAATTACCCTTAGCAAGGTTGCCAAAAATATTTCAGTAAGCAATTTTACCACAAATTATATATTATTATTTTTATTAACTATTTTAATTAAAATCCTTTTTTCCATAACATTTTTTTATAATATTAAAGGTGGCGAACGAGCACTTAGTTGAACTGATGGTAAGGAATGATTCTCGATTTACATGCGTCCTCATTTTTTTATTCTTTGGGAGTAACAAACTAGTGCAAAGTTCTCCTGATGGCAAGCGATTCCTGCGATCTTAGATGTCATAGCTACATTTTCTTACATGAGAAACATTCATCATTCATCCTTGGAATCATAATGCAGATGCGTTGTCATCCTTGATGATTGAGATGGAATGCCTCGTCACCAGTAATAAAGGTTTCCCTACACTCACAAGACGAAACACAGCAGCACTATTATTATTAGCCATTTCACGCATGTATTCTGTGAGGGCGTGATTCTACCCCGGTCGAGCTGACCCATTCGTTCTGCAGCTAGAAACAAACTGTAGTGTAGATTGTACACTGTCGTACTACACTGTCATCCCTGAGGATGGAGATTGAAGTCCTCGTTACCTGTACTTGGATCTCCGGATCCCTAAGCTCACTTTACGAAACACAGCAGTATTATACTGCTGGTATTCCATAAGGGTGTGTTTCTTTCCAGGTCGAGTAAAGCCACAACTACCACTGTTAATCGTACAAGGCATTAAAAACATATAGTAAGTATTTATCGTATGCGTTATTGTATTACAGCCGACTAATGCTGCTTCTTCCAAAGGAACCTCTTTTAGTTATTAATTATATGTATATATATATTTTAATTCAAACATGAAAGTTATCTTTTTGTTCGATATCAATTTTAGATTAGTCAAATTTAAAGTGTTGCTCTGTGATCAATTCCACCTAAGGACTTTGAGAGATATCCAATTGAAGCTAGTTGCAGTATGGATGGGTCGACTCGACCAAGTACCCTGATTTCACAGACTACTAACGTATATATTGTAGCTATGCCGATGTTTTATAGAGACGCAAATCATTCTTCAGAGACATAGGATCTGTACCTTGATATATATTTGATCATGAAGTTATTGTGCCAAGCTTTTTCAAATAAACTTATAATATTTCAAATATATATATTGTAAGCATATACGATTGTAAAAAAATAAAAGTCCTGTTCGTCCCTTCCCCCAGTTCTACTCAAGTCCCTTAGCTTTCTTTTTCTAAATCCGAAGTTGTATTATTCCATATAATATGTTATTAACCAATAAGTTAATGAGACGCTTGTTTAATAAATACACATTTTATTTGATTTGATTGATACCTTATCCAAGATGGACTTAGGCGATGGATTCCAGGAGCCCCATACCAATAGTTCTATATACGAGTATGTATTATTACACCAACGTGGGTGAACACAATCAGTAACGCAACAAAACATCAACCGTAGTTTTAAACAGTTTGTTTCATGTCTATTAGATAATTGCATTTTCTATGGAATTTATTGGTTGTTATTTTATTGCATTTATATATGTTATATACCTATACGGCTCTTAAACTTAATTCGACAATGTAAAATAACAGTGTCAGCCCTACACACGAATAAACCGTCATAATGTAATCACTGAATGCGGAATGAGTTAAATGGAGGAATTAAAACCGAGTGCCGTAGCCGAGGCCCGTTGTCTGTTATTGGCTTTCTTTTGCTGATGAGAAAGTATGCTTTTTGTGTTACGAAGTTTGGGAACATTTAGTATTATGAGCAGCAATGAGCTTGTATGGTCTGGGAATAAGCATGATAGAAAACGCAACGTAGACAACCCTGGGAGTGGTCAGAATGGAGCTTTTTACGAAGGCCTAAGCTCAGCAGTAGTCACAATGGAGCTGTTGGCCTTTGGCTCAGCAGTGGATTATAGATAAGGAAGGTGATAAAGATGATGATGATAGTACTATGTAATTCATCACTTATCGACAATGATGGAAAACATCGTGAGGAAATCGCATGTCTAAGAAATACGTAAAATATGAAGTCCGTCAACAGGAGAACCTCGTGGCGGATTATGCTTATATATAAAAATATTATATATATACATATATATATAAATATGTATATATATATATATAAATACTATTTTTATTATAAATATACATTTTGTTAGCTTTATTGTATAGTATAATATATTTATATTTATTATTTATGTTTACTTAATATATTATATGTATTTATATGCATTTGTAAATAAATATAATTCGGTATTTACTTATTTTTTTGTGCGTACACTATGTTTATTTTTTCCGATAATGTGTCCTCCACCAGGCTTGCTGCAAGACATTTTTATTGTAAAAACAAGCTGCATCTTTGTTATGCTTTTCTTATCTTAGTTTTCTTGTATATAGATAAAATTTAATGAATAGCACAGAGCATTAAGTCCATTGTTGTATATTTTAAATGAGGACCTTGTTAACATAAAGAGTAAATGGATAAATAAATAAAAAAGGTTTCACCTGCAGATCATCAGGAATAAAAGCCAATATTCCGTTCAATTCATTATCGTCGAAGATTCTTGTCGTTTATATCATAACATAAATCCAATAAGAAATATTGCGACGAGCAAGTCGACAATTTTCCTCAATTCCGAACGTAGCCATTTTATTGTGAACTGCAAAGCCAAGTAACAAGTACACGGAAGACATTGAACGTGCTACCTGAGGAGCGGGGAACGCCTGACGAATTGCAATTGATACCTAATTCACAACTATCTATACAGGTAAGAAATCGTAAACAGACGTAGACGGAAGTAAAAGTAGACGGTAGTAGACGTAGATGGTGGTGGACGTAGATGGTAGTGGGCGTAGACGTTAAAAGACGTAGGACAGTGGTAGACCTACACCGTAGTTAGATTCATGCCTCAGTTTTGATGGTTCGATCGGGGAATGGCCATGGCCTCACAGAAAACCCACGTAAAATTACAGTATTACGCTACAGTGTTTCGTCTGGTGTAGGCATTCAGAGACCATTATTACCGGTAACAATCTATTTTAGTCCTCAGGGTGGACAACGTATATGCATTATGATCGATCGAAGATGAATGTGGATGACAAAGGCCACAGGAAGATGAACTGTGTGCTCGTTTGTCACCTAGATTGCTACATGAAAAAAAATGTTGATTTTTATGTGCGGTTATTGTTTAAAATAGCCGAATTAATTTGGATGTGATGTTCGGTGATGTATTGAATTGAGCTAAGGCTAACAATTAGTGTTTTGTTGAAATTGGTGTACAAATAAAAAAATATATGTCATTTTAAAAGTTTGATTAGCTCACGTAGATGGAAAATGTTTCCGCATATGGAATCGAAGGCACAGCTAGTGATTATATGGTACTGTTCTGAATTACCGTTGACTTTTAATGTAACTTTATATGATAGGGTGACAAATGAGCACACAGTGCACATGATAGTAAGTGATAACTGCAGCTTATAAACATTTACAACCTCACCAGCGAAGATTCAATACACATAAACTTTCATCTCTTAGGAATACAATAGAATGCTGCCAAAGGAGTTCAGGAAACCCAAAACTCACCAGACAACACACACCAATGTTATTCTGCTATTTTACGCTATGTTACGCTGCCGTGACGACCTTTTCATGCTGTAGCTTGACATATCCGGCACTGTGAATCTGTTAATAATTGTATAAGAACTATTTTATTAGTCACAAATTAACCATAAATTAAAGGATAGTAATTTTGTTTTATAACATTACAGATGACTAATTATAACTTTATCTAAGTATCATCCCCATCATCTGGATGGTTGGGAAACCAACACTGTGCGCTTCACGCTAATTTTTCTGCCCCTCACAACTACTCTGTGGAATCAGCTGTCGCCAGCGGTATTTCCGAACCGATACGACTTAGGGACCATCAAGAGCCTATGCTTTTCTTAAAGGCCGGCAGCGTATCTGCGACTCCTCTAGAGTTGCTGATGTCCATGGACGGTGGTAATCACTTGCCATCAGGTGAGCTGATTGCAAGTTCCAGCTGCAAAAAAAAATAAGAGGAGCATTTTTGATCTGTCTTGTAAGCCTTCCATTTCATTCGTATGTTCGTATATTCCATTTCGTTCCATTCCATGTAGGGGTTTATAAGACTTCTAACACATAGCACGAGCATTCAGTACACCCGATAGTAAGTGATACACTCACTATCCAGCGAACTCTGTTGTTGCACCCTTAGTTTTACAAAAACATTTCTTACACATTCATATAAAACATCAATTCAAAATACACCTTGAACGGCTGTAAAATGCGCAAAAAATAAAGAAATGTAACATAAATTTCTTTAGTTTATTTACTTGAAAACCAGATTTTTAAGGTTTAATTCATGTGCAGTCAATTATGATGGGATCATTTGACTTATGGTATAATCGTGAACACTTATTAACGTCAAATTTGTTAGAAACTGTGTATCTTATCGACTTTGTATACGCACTGCTTCTAAAAAGTCAGCATATCACAGCTGTCAGATGAATCATAAGGGAAATTATGTATTAAGTACGTATATATATATATATATATTCATTATTTATAAATTCTCTCACCTCAGTTTTAAATTCCTTGTTCAATTCGTATGCCGATTATCTACAGCTTTATGTGCAGTCTAAAGTCAAGGGTCTCAATAACAGCAATGAAATATTTAATAATAACCTGGAAACTATCAGAGATTGGTCGGATAGTCATGGGGTTGCGGTTAATCCAGGGAAATGCAAAGTCATGGTTGTTGGAAGTCCCAGGATGGTTGCTAGGGTTGACTATGGAAGCCTCCCTCTCGTTTATTATAACGGAATATTGATAACCTTTAGTAATACTGTAGTCAAGGTAGGTGTGCATGTGGACCATAAAATGCCTTGGGATGTACACATTTCTGAGATTTGCCGTAAAGTTGTTGCCTCCTTGCGTTCTCTTTATCGTCTTAAAAAAGTATAACCCTTCAAAACCAAGCTTATGTTCGTTTACTCCCTTATTCTTCCTGTTATCGATTATGGTGACGTGGGCTACCCAGACCTATCGCAAAATCTTCTTAATAAGTTGGAGCCTTTTAAATAATTCTATAAGATTTATTTTCAACTTACGTAAGTATGATCAAATTTCATTCTATCGTTCATAAATCAAGTGGATCTCTATTCGACAAAAGCGTAGCTTTTTAGAATTCTACTTGTTCTCTATTTTATATTACATGATTCAAATTATCCATCTTATCTTACAGATGACTTCCGATTTCTATATTCCTTTTCTTGACCGTGTACCTCGATCCCTAAATAGAATGAGAATGAGTGTTCCATTCCATTGCACTGGTTTCTTCCGTTATTATTCCATAGTACAGGCCATACGCCTTCCCTTCCTTCTTTGGAACGCCCTTCCGGATGATGTCAAGTAAAGTTTCTTTTAAATCTCTTCTTCGACAACATTACTTGAAGGCAAATAACATCTATATTTATATCGATATGTATATTTCCATATATATAAATTACATATAATTATATATTTATATTGCATATAATTAAAATTTATATTTATTACGTATTATTATATAATATTAGATACACAACAAAATAATATAATTTTATATTTTACGTAATAAACCTTTTTTTTATGCTTACCACCATATTCTCTTGAACTCCCAGGGTTGACTACTAGAGAATTCCACTGGGCATTAAGTCTGCCCTTGTTGTTTAAGGAACATAAATAATATATATATTTATATAACGAAGGAATTACACCTTTACACAGGATATATAAAATTAACCTGAAATTAGCATCATATAATGTAAATTTTGAATCAAAATCAAAAACAATTTTAAATATTTACGATCTACCAGAAAGCATTACCGTTTGACGCACGCATTTGCGTCGTCGACGGCATCCAAACGGTTAGCTTCAAACCACAGGTTTATGGCATCTAGTGATGTACCATGGATTAATAATAATTATAATGCTCTGTCCGTCTATTCGGGTTGTTATATATATATATTATTATTATTTTATTTTATTGCATATATTTAGTTTTATTTATTGTATATCTGATGTAGTAATTATTTAATAATATTTTTATTTTACATTTTTAAACATCAAGCACTTGTTGTATTGAACTCTAGTTGTACTATTAATAGGTGATAGAGCCACGCTGCAGCTACTTCCTCGCCGCAACATGAATAGGTTGGCTCTACTGGGTCAGGATTAAATATAAATATATTCTATAGATTATAAATTATGTTATGACTATTTTACTTCACGAATCTAATCTTCTCATTATAATACTAGTTGATGTGTACAAAAAAAAATTACTCAAAAATGATTAGTCTAATATTTCTCCGAATATAATTAAAATAATTTCATGACTTTACTTATTTAATTAGCTATATTACGCCAACAAACTGTACTCACAGCATTACAAAAAAAATAACAATGAACCCATTATAATAGTTGTTGATGAGTACAAAAAAAAATAACTCAAAAATGATTAGTCTAATATTTCTCCGTATATTATTTAAAATAATTCCATGACTATACGTAATTAGTTAGCTATATTACTCCAACAAACTGTATTAAAAGTATTACAACAAAATAATAACGATGAATTCATTATAATTCTTGTTTTTGAGTACAAAAAAATAACTCAAAAATGATTAGTCTAATATTTCTCCGTATATTATTTAAAATAATTTCATGACTATACGTAATTAGTTAGCTATATTACTCAACAAACTGTATTAAAAGTATTACAACAAAATAATAACGATGAATTCATTATAATTCTTGTTTTGAGTACAAAAAAATAACTCAAAAATGATTAGTCTAATATTTCTCCGTATATTATTTAAAATAATTCCATGACTATACGTAATTAGTTAGCTATATTACTCCAACAAACTGTATTAAAAGTATTACAACAAAATAATAACGATGAATTCATTATAATTCTTGTTTTGAGTACAAAAAAATAACTCAAAAATGATTAGTCTAATATTTCTCCGTATATTATTTAAAATAATTCCATGACTATACGTAATTAGTTAGCTATATTACTCCAACAAACTGTATTAAAAGTATTACAACAAAATAATAACGATGAATTCATTATAATTCTTGTTTTGAGTACAAAAAAATAACTCAAAAATGATTAGTCTAATATTTCTCCGTATATTATTTAAAATAATTCCATGACTATACGTAATTAGTTAGCTATATTACTCCAACAAACTGTATTAAAAGTATTACAACAAAATAATAACGATGAATTCATTATAATTCTTGTTTTTGAGTACAAAAAAATAACTCAAAAATGATTAGTCTAATATTTCTCCGTATATTATTTAAAATAATTTCATGACTATACGTAATTAGTTAGCTATATTACTCCAACAAACTATATTAACAGTATTACAAAAAAATAGTAACGATGAATTCATTATAATTCTTGTTTTTGAGTACCAAAAAGATAACTCAAAAATTATTAGTCTAATATGTACATAATATATAACAACACAACGACGAAACGGTACGTCACTATTTGGATGATTCACGCTAGAACAAAAGAGCAAGGCGAGCTATTTGCTCTACCGCCCACCTTAATAATGGACCGGCTTGTTTGCGGGCCCACTTGCTTACACGACTACGCCAAAAAAAACTAAATAAGTTTAGTCTACGCAATGCACACAAGATGTAGAACAATAACCTTACCTCTACTATGACGAAATGGACACCGGTGATAAACATTATGAGGCTTCTTTTTTTTTTTGAAAATAATCACCCGCATTACTTACCGTGGCCAAATCGAAAGTCTTTAAAATTTTATCTCTCTCCGAAGTCGATGTAACAAAAATAATAAAATCCAGTTGGTAAATTGATAGTATTTTAAATTGTGTCGACGGAATGTTTCTTGCAATTGCTTAAAATGAATACGCTGTGACTAAATTAATAATAGTTACAACACTAAAACGTATCAGCTCCTGATGAATTAGTGTAAACAAAGAGAGGGCGGCGGCCTCTGTATTTCAAAATGTGGATACGTTACATGGTAGAACCACTAGCAGCTAGTATCTAGTTTAGGCCCGACCAGTGAAACGCCAGAATACCGTACTAAAAAAGTATAATATCGCTACTATGCTTTATATGATGAGTGTAGGGATCTGACAGCTTGATAAGAAAGCGTTCGATCTCAGTCTTCTGGGAAGGCAACGCATGTACATACATCTTAAATCTTGGGTTAGTTTATCCGTAATGTGAACTGTGTGCTGTTTTGTCACATCTAATATTAAAAAAAAACATCATAATGGATGACTAGGATGTGGATGTTTCACCACAGTTGACCTGGACAGGTGGAGTATACCGATAACATAAATCTTATTTTGTTTTTACAAACTGTTTGAAAACACTGCTGTGTTTTTGTGTTTTTCGTATGAAGACCCACTAATAGAGGTCTCAACTATGCGCCATAAGCGCTCGGTCACCTCTCAACCCAGTGAAACTGTAAAAGCCCTCGGGCATCAGCCCGAAAAAAGTTATCGTGTGATGGGTATAGGGATCTGGATATCCGGTTACGGGAAAGGGAAAAAATCTCAATCAGGGATGACGAAGCATGTGTATCTTGAATGTTTGTTGAGGGCAAATCTTGTCATAAGCCTCATCTAGCACTTAAAAAAGTAACTCTTTTTTTATGATATCGATAATAACATACGATGCGCTATATACAAAAAACTTAAATTTATTGTCATATTTCAACACGAATGCATTTTTACACTGCATTCTTTAATAACTTTTAAAATAAATTTGTTTAGAAACACAAAAAAGAAACCTCAATGGACAAGTCAGCACTCAACGATAAAATTTCTCATAAATATTATATCAATGGCAAGATGTTTATTTTAAACGCATGCGAATCAACGCGTTCATATGTATTCGATCCAAACGTGCCTTATTGCGTTCATGAATGAAAGATAAATCAGTATTCTATATGACGTAAAATGAAAAAGGTGGACTATTTCAATTCTCGTTTATAATAACAAATGTTACACAAGGAAACTGAATTTTTATGGGAACACTGAAATGATGGATTTTACACTGACCTTGCAGATGATATATGTAATCATAAATTAAATCTTAGTCTGCATGTGATGAAAAGTCAGACTCTTAACTCATCATCAAGGATGGATATAGTTGAGTTATTATAATCAATGAAGTATATTAATCGGTCATGGCTTACTATAAGTTGACTTTTTTTTTCTTTTATAATATTAGAAGTGAATACCGAGTAAAATGTTCGTTATATTTATACATATATCCAAAATTTCATCATCATCATCTCGAAGGTTGGTAATCCACCACTGTGCACTTCACGCGAAATTTGCTGCCACGCACAACTGCACTGTGGAATCAACCGTCGCCAGCGGTTAACCGAACTGTTACAACTTACACTTTTCATAAAGGCCAGCAACTCATTTGTGACTCCTCTGGTATTGTAAGGGCGGCGGTGACAACTTACCATCGGGTGATCTGCTTGCTCGTTTGTCACCTATTCTATATAAAAAAACACCTGAATACATTATAACTGCAGCCCATAACATGAACTTTGATCCTCAATAAAGATTCAAGATGCAGATGCGTTGTCAACATTAGGGTTTTAAGTTAAATATATCGTTACCTGAAAGTGAGTTTTGGATCTCTACACTGACCATGCAAAACAGCTGTATTTTTGGGATTTGCATTGCATTGTGGGATTTTTACCCACTAATGCCATGCATGCGTCATCCGCCAGGTTTCTACATTCCGAAAGAGTAGCGTACCCATAGCATCTATTCTGTGAGGGCGTGGTCCTTCCCCGGTCAAGGAGACCCATTCATGATATAACTCGAAACTGACAGCTGTCAGCGTCATAAAAAGAATCATAAAATAAATATATTCATAATCTATCAATTATTTATATACCTATAAATACCACCAAATATCAGTGTAACGTGAAAACCTGAACAAAATCTCTTAACATGTTTCAGATGCGAAGTCTTTGTTTCACATTAAAAAATATTTTTAAAATAATATTAGAAACGGACGATCGGCGAATCCTATACAAGTAAATGTCTACTTCAATGGATTTAATCCATCAGAAGTAACTGACCGAGTTGAGTTTTGGCCCTCTCGGACACCCTCGTCAGTCAGACGCTTTCGCGGAACAAGGTCCAAGCCGAGGCTCCGTCTCGAGCCCTCCTGCTTGTTATCCATTAACTCGGCTGAGTGCCCTAAGCGCTCGACCACCTTTCAACCCGGTAAAGCTGTAGCCCTCGGGCTAACAACGGCCATCAACCTTATAAAAAAATTCTATGTCCCAACAATGAACGAACGTACAAGCATTTTAAGGAAATAAACTTTTACTAACCAATAATAAACTTGATTTACTACTAAAAGACTTTATTTACTCCTAAAAAAGTGACATAGTAAATAATTTATTTATAATAACAATTATATTTTTTTATAAACTAGTGAAAATCTTGCCATCGTCTAACACTAAACAAAAGTTGTTTACTGTTTTTTTAGTGCCAACTCTGAATCAGTGGCATAGATGTTTACTCGCCGGCTAGAGTGGCCATGACTTATTTAAATTATAGTACACAGAATAACAGTTTCACATTAGCATTTGATACATCAATGTTTCCCGACAATAAATCATGAGGAATTCAATAAATTGAAGTAAATGTAAGGTTGACATAAAAAAGGTGAGACTTGTCTTGAAACAAAATAGATATTATTAAATATATAAAAGATATTTTACGACTTGTATTGCGTGGCGAAAACTTAGAAACGTACTATAAATTTCCTACTAGACACTTTCTATATTTTCCATCCCCACACGACGCATATTTTTGAAGATGAATGTTGACTTCGTGGTTAAATGAACTGCTCGTTTGTCTTTTCTAATGTTTAAAAAAAATATATCTCATTGAAGAATGAACAAAACATTAACGTCTATACTAAATACATTACTGTCAGTACAGTGCAAATCAATGCTTAGAAATACGCATAAATTTTTCGATTTGATGCGGAAATAAGCTAATGCAATTAACTATTTTAGATTATGGATTATTAACTATAAAAATAATCAACTTAGTTTAATAGGCTTCTAGTGACAGTAATATGTTATATAGTTTTGACAGACGAAGGCCAATAAATATTTGTGCTAGGAAAGAACGACAATGGTAGAGCTACATTGCAGTTTGCTTCTAGCTGGAGAATTTAAGGGTCAGCTGGACCGGGGCAGGACCACGCCCTCACAGAATACCAGCGTAAAATAGCAGCATAATGCTGCTGTGTTTCGTCTGGTGAGTGGATCCGGAGACCTTTATTACTGGTGATGAGGCATTCCACCTCAGTCCTCAAGGGTGGCAACGCATCTGCATTATGATTTCTGGATGGATGAATGTAGATGTCATGGACCGCAGGAATCATTTACGATAAATCAATTACGATCTGATTGAGACATACACAATTTACTCGTACTATACAATAAAATAAGTAGTAATACACTAAATATTTACATAATAAAGAAGTTAAGTAAAATGTCGAAATAACAAATAGGTAATATTAGGAATATTGCTAAATTTGAAATGTCAAGTTCGATGTAAAATGTCAAACGTAAGTTCAAAAGTCCATTTATACGGACAACGCACAATACCGCATGCGATCTGATAAAATTACCTTTCATGCTTCAAAGAGGGCGTTGAGAGAGTTGCCGATATGGGATTATACATGAAATAAAAATGTACTAATTATCCCCAATTTGTCAATAACATTATTGACCGTCCTACAATAGACACCTGGCACCCGTCCAGCAGATTAAAAATAATAACCGTTACAACTACAGTAAGTTTGCGTAAAAACTGCAAGGGATCGGTACGTACTGAATTAATTGCTCTTTGATGTCCATGACAGCGAGTGAGATGTTTACGAAAGCTTTTAGTTTTGCTCATAACTTTGTAATCGGTTCGAGAAAATAAATAATTGAAGACATCGATTGTTTATTCTCCAATACCACTAACAACTATATTAACACAAACCGCCCATCTTTTTCCGTAAATGACATTATAAACTTTTCCAGTCATTTAAAAGTGTAAGAATTGAATAAAAAGTTTATCGGTGTATCGGTGATGAAAACCGAATAAACAGTTCATCTTCTGATAAGTAACGATGGCGGCCCTTGACATCTACGTCCACAATAAATATTCAAGAAGCACAACAAGCATACCTGTACATGGGTCCTCGAATTCTTATCGCCTTAGGAAATACAACAGTCTTATATATAAAAATTAAATGTGTGAAAGAGTTTAAGTGTTTAAGCTTAGGGTCGGTAGGTCCGAATCCATAATTCGACTTGTCGTAAACCATCTAGCACAAGCATTGTCAGCTTAGTTGGAGTGGTTAACCGAAATATTCGTAATGTCAATAGCATTGATAGCATCCTCGAGTGAGACGCTCTCACAGAACAGGGTATCTGTCAAAGCCGAGGCTACCACTTGGGAGCGCTTGTGCTGGTTACCCACTCATAGAGGTTTTGACTGAGCGCCATAAGCGCTCGGTCACCTCTCAAACCGGCGAAACTGTAAAAGCCCACGGGCTAACACCGGCCATCAATCCAAAAAACAAAACATTGATTAGTATTATTATATATTCTAGTATTTTATATTCTTGTATTTATAAAAACATTCATCATCATTATCAGTCCACTGTTGAATATAGGTTACCACCACAAACGTGTGAGTAGCACATTTATCTTTGAAGTAATTTATTGTTTAAACTTAAAAAATAAGTCTGTACATTTAGCAAATCAAATTAAATATGCAAAACGTTTCTGCTGTCAGCCGTTGAAAAAATATATTATCTGTGTGATGTTTCTCGACAAATCTAAAAGGTTTTTTAAGGAAAAACACTGGTTGTGTGAGTATTTTATTGTTAAGGGAGTCGGAATTATACATGTAATATACGAAAAAAGATTTTTGCAACTCTTGTAGTGAACTATGTGCGTGACACAGAAGTGAAACTTCTATGTTGATATAAACATCTATAGCAAAAACAAGTTATTGGAAGGACATAGAGAAAAAGGATAGAGAACTAAAAATAAGCCCAGTAACGTATATAGTTTTCTCTTTATAACTCTCAATCTAAACATCTGGATGAACAGTGCTTTGTTCAATCTGTTCTTCTCTGGACTGCTCTCCCTCCTGAAGTCAGGATGGCTACAAATCGTTACGAGCTGTAGATCAATATTAAATAATTATGTATTTATATGCAATGTATGTATGTATATAAATCATATATAAATATGTATATTTGTATTTGTTATGTATGTCCAGTTATACATGTGTTTTATAATTACGTATATATTGTTTATTTATATAATATAATTAATATAATAGTATTTTACGACAAGATTTTTAGGCATACAGCTTCGCTTCGCTTGAACTCATCCTAAGCAATCTGTAAGCATAGCCTTCCCACTGACTTGCTTAAGCATATCATCTAATGCTTAATACGAAAAAGTAGGTAATTTTTAGTGTAAAATTAAAAAAGAAATAGGAGAAGTTATAACTAAAGGTAATTAATAGATGTCGATTTAGGTTATATTAGCCAATTTTGAACATTACGAAGGTACTTCGATGACCTTTTAGTGACAGTTTAATGGATTATCAACATCCTGTTATGTTAACGTCAGGAAAACGTTGTTAATTAAATGAAATAATTGCTGTTTCGTATTTTTAGTGATTTATATTCACGTGCACGGCAGTGAAAGAAAATATCGTAAGGATATGTAAGATATGGATATAATATATTATATAAGATATGCATCAACATGCATGTCTTAGAAATAAATAGTAAAGTATGTATTTAAAATGTAACTTAAGTGTATATCTTATAGTGGTAGAGCTACGGTGTAGTTTCTATCTGCAATGCGAATGGGTCAGCTCGACCGGGGCAGGACCACGTCCTCAAAGAATACCAGAGAAAAATAGCAGCAATAGCAGCCAAACCTTTAAACTGGTGACGAGGCATTCCATCTCAGTCCTCAAGGGTGACAACATTTCTTGTCAAGGATGAATGTAGATGTCGCGGGCTACAGGAATCACTTGGCATAAGGTGAAATGTGTGCGTTCGTATGTTGCTCTGTGTAATAAAAAAAAATAACTCATCATCTAAAATTCCGTATATATCTTGTTATTTATTTATATCTTACATACATATTTAACGAGGCGTATCATCTTAGGCCTCAAGGATGACAGTGCATCCGCATGATTCCTTATAGAAGAATATAGGTCTTATGGACTGCAGGAATCACTTACCTATTTCTATCACCCTCAATACAAAAGAAAACTACCCAAGACTCATTCTATACATTTATGTATCGTATTAATTATTCAACCTTTTTCATCTTTCATTTCTCGTATCATTCTTTCCTCACCTTCATTACTCATTCTTTCTCTTCTTAATATATATTTGATCGGTTCATTTTTTATTTTATTTTGGTATCCATATAAGAATAATAACGGCTTCATTTATAAATCATGTATCGTTACCGTTGTAAATGCAGAGAGGTCAAGCAACCAAATAATGTTCATTTAAAATTTACCTTGAGAACGTCGGTTGAATCGATTCATTTTAAGCCTATGAATATTTGAACACGTGAAGTCGTTGCATTAAAGAATATATAAAGTCCACGGTATATTTATAAGAGGTGTATTGCTGAGAGGTTTCACAACATGATCCAAGACTGTATCTGATACACTTTGGCTGAAGTGTTCACTCCTTTTTCACATAAATGTAGTTTTGTGACTCCTTGATAAGACACGCCCCACCAAACCATCACTGAATCTCTTTAGAACTGTGAGCGTACACTTTATCATTTTGCTTATTGTAATGTTCTTCAATCGTAAAAATTTTTTCATCGGTAAAGAGGATATTTCTGTGCCTTTCACCTGCGTATCGCGACAGAAGGTGTTTTGTTCGATCCACTCTCTTCAATTGTAAAGATTGATTTAGGGCATGTACTGTATATCGAGGATAAGCACCGAGCTGCAGGTCTTGTTTTATAATACGCGACAGAGTCCTTGCGGGAATCTTCATTTCTCGCGATAAGATTTTTTGCTTTCTAATGGAGTTTTGACGAATTCTGGCTTTAACAGCCTTTGTAGTTCTAACAGCACGCGACCGCCCCGACATTTTCTGGTCTTCGACAGAGGAAGTGTTGTTGTATCTGTTGATAGTACGATATATGAACATGCGGCTGATACCAAGCTTTTGAAGTGTCTGGAATATGACCGACGGATGCATACCCAATTTGTGCAAGGCGATCACTGCAATCCTATATACGAACATACGACTGATACCAAGCTTTTGAAGTGTCTGGCATATGACCGACGGCTGTATACCCACTTTGTGCAAGGCGATCACTGCAATCCTATTTTCTTTGACGCCCCATTCCATATTGTAATTTGATAATGAACACGAAAAATATGTGAAATGGCGCAAAATCGAAAGGTATATATATATATATATATACTATCAATATATCACGGAGGGATATGAAATCCGCAATGGAGTGGTGGCAGATTATGCTCTAACAGCTTCTCTAGATAGGATACCAATGCCCAGCAGTGGGATTTATATATATAGGCGGATACTTTACTTTTTACTTTAACAACCTCTACTGCTAGGAGTGCTTTTATTATTATTAAATGTTTCATTAAAATATTTTTTTGTTAGTTCTATAATTAATCGGATGTAACAAAATAATCTTCGGCAATCAGTTACCTGTAAAATAATTAACAATAAAACGAATTTACCTTCACTGGACGATAATTTTACACGATTGTTCAATTCTCTCTACACTTGCTCCGACAATTATAAATTAAAAACCTTTAAACATTGTGTTTTCCAACCAAAAAATATTTAAAGCGTTTTATTCATCATTACCTTTTAAAATAAACCATAGAAGTAACTCTTTCATTGTACTCATAAATGTCTGCCATTGTCAGAGACAGAATAAAAAAAAAAAAGTTAATTTAGGTCATCAACCTTGTTTCTAAACGCTGGCCACAAATCGTGAAAATTTTTACAAAGATATTTAACGACTAAATATTTTTGAACTTTTTATTTCTATTTTTACTTTACGCCTAAATTTTAACAGCAGTTTTCACATAATACTTATTCTATATTATTCTATATCTTTTCGATAATTAGAATAATCTCTAAGAAAGTAAGTCGGGACTTTTGGAATATCAAATTAAATATACAGAACGTTTCTGTTGTGATCCTATGAAAAAATCTATTTTTACACAAAAATACAAACAATAATTTTACATAAAAATAAAGCAAATTATTCGAAGGGCATAGAAAAAAAGAGGATAGAGAACTAAAAATAAGCCCAGTAACATATATAGTTTTGTCTTTTTCACTCCCAATCCAAGCACCATTCCTGGGTTGTCTCCACCGGGCAAGCACCACGCCCTTACAATACTACTAATAATATATTTATATTTTATATTATATTTATAAAGAATGCTGTGATATTAACATAACATTCCCCTTAACTAGCTTAAGTGTTCGTGTTAGATGGTTCACTGCAATAGCCGAATGGCGGATTTGAATCTATGACATTAAATTATAAAATATATCAAATCTTAATTAAGCTTGACGCTTCGTAATGCGAGCTTAACGCTAATGTGTTTCGTCTACTGAGTGTAAAGATCCGTAGATAGTTATTACTGGTAACGAGATATTTTATTATATGTATCATGATTCCTTATCAAAGATCAATGTGATTGTAATGGGCCGCAGGAATCACTTACCATCCGGTGCACTATGTGATCGTATTTTACTCAATTTGATTGACTTTTCTTATCTCATGGATTAATGTTTTGTTTTATTTTAGCTTCTTTTTAGTAATTGTATAAATATATTCAAACACCATTTTTTTTTAATGAATTATTCATTAACACTATTAAAAAAATCCTTTTTGCGTCAGAAACGTTAAACGTTACATACTTTGCACTCAAATTCGACCTTGAAATTTTCATCTCATCACGCTCAAAGATATTTCACATCAAAATGCAGTACAGAATTTAGTACCACTTCTTTGAAGTTTGTTAATTAAATCATTACGAGTAAAATGTTTTCTAACAAACACAATATTAACAACGCGATGTAAGTTGTTTATTACCAACGCTCGTGGAACAATAAAGTGAGGATATAAAATTACGGTAATGTTCCATGCGTTCCTAGGCAGCAGTTCTGATGTTCCGCATTACATCGTAATAATCTGAAAACTTTATAGATTTTATTTAACTATGGAAGAGTGTTATGATTTAAAAAAATATATAATGTCCTCCTCGTCGTCCTCCAATTGACCACGACGATGTCTTATTGCCTGAATATTTCATGTCGTAAGTATTTGTGCAAACACAGGCACTCACTCGCCATTGCTTTCCATATTCCGATTTAATGTACGTACAATAAGATATAGATGCAGTGTCAGGGACATGCTATATAGAAACAACGCACACGGGCCCGAAAAACCAACAATTTTTTTTATGAAAATATTGTTTCTCGGCTGGGAATCGAACCCTGGACCCACGACGCAGCAGTTAGATACATACTTTAACGACTACACCACGCCGCCGTCATTAAGAATGTATACATTGTAATCGTGCTACATACTTAAACATTAACCGAAAATACTTAGGCCATGACTACAATATTAAATGATAAGGAAAATACATTCAGGATTGTTATGAGGCTGCCGTGAATATGCTGTGCGTTTAGAGATGTATGCGTACGAATGACAATTTATTTTTCGGGTTGATGGTCGCTGTTAGGACTTTTACAGTTTCACCAACGCGGTGACCTCTATTAGTGGGTAAATAAGATTCGCATCTTTTAGTTTAGAGCACCAACAATAGCATCCCGATGGTCACCACTGCGAAATTTGACCGTCTATATTCGTACTAGGTGAAAATTATTTGGACACATTTTTTTTTTCTATAAAAAAAGCAAAATATATAATTGATATAGATTTAAGTATCATAGTTTACTAACGCATATACGCATCAATGTAAGTCGAATAATACGTTCTTTATATACTATTAACGGTGACAAATGCGCACACAGTTTGGTAAGTAATTACTGCGGCACAGGAAGTCTACATCGATGCTCAACAAAGATTCGAGATGTACTGTAATCGAATTAGATTTTAATGGTATGTCTACAAAATATATTTGTTTTATTCATTCCTTAAACACATTGCATGTGTCTTCCAAGCATGTGGTAAAGCAGCACTTTAAATGACAATTAATAATTTCATTAGTGACACCGGGGTTCGAACTTGATTCGCTCGCGTACCGTGAATTATAAATTATAAGCGAGCGCTTACACACTAAGCTACTGCGAGTCATCTTATATTCCAATGCTTAGATAGAGTTATATTTGTCTAAGTACACATTTTAAATCGACTTCAGTAATGTTTACCTCCAAATCATCATGTTTTAAATATTAATGTTCCACTGGCATCATCGTGTCATCTTCTATTTCAGAATGATTCAACTGAACATCGTAAACAAATCAAAATAACTGTGAAAATAAGCTTGTACATAATTTATTTTTTTAAATTGAGATATTTGTTAAATATAAACGTTGTTTGTAACATACCGTTAAAAACATCTTAATCTTAACAAAATTCTGTCACATTCGTAGAGTACCAACTGACATATGGGTCAATGTCTGGACGAACGTCAGTCGTACCAAGGTTCGATCCTCGAGCGTTTATACCTGATCGTTTAATTTATTTTTAGTCATATTTCGAAACGTTCATATTTCAAGAGACAAACACCGGCAAGATGACATTTAGAATATAAATTATAAGGAGCTATGAATAAAATGGTATATTTATATTTAATGGTTTTAATACATGGTGTGATAAATGTTTTGTCTGTCTGTTGACATTGTATAATATTTATAATGTTCTGTTTACTTATGTAAAATTTATTACCAATTTGGATTGGTTAGACATAATGTTGCAAATATTTATTTTTAATAATTAATTGAAGCGATGTGTTATTTTTTTGCAATGCTATATAAATCACTAACCTACCACGATGGCCACTTCAATCAAGCATAAATGCTTGTGCATATTTTTCACGACAAATCGAATGACGGATTATTACGTTTAAAGATTGAGCTATTGATCCTTCAATAACATCACTTACGTGTACCACAATTAAACTTCTAATACGTTTAATTATAAAGGGTCGGGGAAAAACATTTTTCTCATTTTATAATTAAATATTGCAGTAAAATCTCTTTGGTTGTACTAAATAAATGACATTTTAAAGAAAAATAAAAAGTAATAACACTTTCCCGTCATTTTTCAATCCACCACCAAAATGAGCCAGAATGAAAATTTGAAAAAAATTATAGATACTGAAGTTTTATTACAAAAGAGGGGAAAAATGCGCGAAAAAAATTGAGCCACTTATGGACTTATGGACAAAATAGTTCATATAGGACATAGCTTTACATTTACGATATAATAGTTTTCAGGTTTTTTTATTGTGTGGGTGCTATTGAAGGGAACACGAGTGCCTTTTTTTGTACTTATGGCACTATGATATCCCGCTCGGTTGATAGTTTAACAGTGGTAGATGTACCCTGCAGTTTGTCTCTAGAATTGATGGATCAGCTGGACCAGCGAAGGACCAGGTTCTCAAAGAATACCAGCGTAATGCTGCTATTTTAAGTAAGTTTTGCAGACCGTACCGTAATAATGGTCTTGCCATTACTACACTATTGACGATTTTACAATAATCATAGAATATATACAATAAAATGTATACGAGTCTATCCTGTCTATGTGGAAGTTACATTCAAAATCTTTTTTTTTTGTTTCTGTGTAACAATATCGACATTATATTCCATTTTCATTTCCAGTTCTGTCCATCTGAAGGTAGTTGGGGAGAAATTGCTTTTATATATTTAATATAAAATATATAAAAGCAATATATATATATATATATATATATATATTATATATAAATGAATCCCACTGCTGGACATGGATAGACTTCCTCTCTACAGGGATGTTAGAGGATAGTCCAACCCACGGCACTGCTGCGAATTGGCCGACTTCACACGTATTGATATATTTTTATTTTATTATTATTTCTTGGACATGCAGGTTGGTCAGGGTCAGGTCATTGTGAAATTAAAGCGAGCAATATTAGCCTTTAAGACTTTGGGCTGGTAGACCTGGGATCAGCGAGCTATTTGGAAATTCTTTCGTAACCATACTATCTCCACAGAATTTTCTATCCATGACTTTTCTTGCCAACGAAGATTTGGCCATCTGAGTGCAAAATGAGTGGTGATTCCTACTTGCCGTCCAAAGGTAGGTTAGGAAGGTTTGGTCGAAAGCTGACTGAGCTACAACGGCTCAAACATAGTACCAGCACAAAAAGAGATTCGTGATTGTATTACATGTACCAAGCACAAACTATTATATTTTACGTAAACACACCAACTTAACGTACAAGCAATCCAAGTATAGTCGCAGCGAGCTAAGTTGGTTAACATAGCCGCTATTACTCTAACCCGCCCCGAGGGTCGGCGGCCCCGACTAAGTTATTAGTTAGCCTCGACTGACTTTAAATTAGAGACTAAAATGGCACCGTGTGAATTAAATATTCACGTTAGTCAAAATTTTAAGCAGATTTGTGACCTCTAAAATTTAATTCTAATTACTGCTACACTTGTAATTAGTAATTATTTTAGTGGAAGCCTTGGTAGCTCAGTGTCTACATGCTCGCTTTAATTACACGGTACGCTGGTGAACTGTGTTCGATCCCCGTTGCCGCACCCAATGAAATTGTTAACTACAATTTTAAACGATTTGCTCAGCGGTGAAGGAAAAATCGTAAGTAAATCTGCATGTCTATAATAAATTATATAATATATATTATTATATACCAGGTGGTGTTTATACATATATCTCTGCTATGTTTCGTATGGTGAGGTCGGGGAGTCATTGCATTTCAGTCCTCAGAGGAGAAAGCATATGCCACCAGAATCTTTGTTAAGGATCGATATAGATGTCATGGACCGTAGTCATCATTTACTATCAGGTGAACTTCATTTTACGCTGGTGTTCTGTGGGGACGTGGCCCTTCCCCAATCGAGAGCCCTACGAAGCTGTAGCCAGAAACAAGCTGCAATGTAAATATGTCACCGTTAATGAGCAAGAAAGAGTAATCTATTCTATACTATTGTTAATTTTGAAGAATATGCACGCGTTAAGTTAATTTACAATTAAATTTATAAAAACAATTCATTTCAAACAACCTTTGCATGGAAAAAAAAATTAAAACCTTATGTAGATAAAAGATTGTTAAACACATTTTTTTTTATTATTATAATGACAGTAACAAACCAACATACAGTTCACCTGATGGCAAGTGCTTCCTGCGGCCCATGACATCTACATTCATCCTTGACAAGGAATCATAATGCAGATGCGTTGTCAGCCTTGAGGACTGAGATGAGAGGCGTTCCGCCTCGTCAGTAATAAAGGTATCTGGATCCCCACACTCACCAGACCAAACACAGCACTGTTATACTGCTATTTTACGGGGGTAGTCTGTGAGGGCGTGGACCCACGCCGGCCGAATATAACAATCACATAGACTATATATATAATATGTAAAATGCGTGTGTATGTTCTTCTTACTTCTTGTTGTTTATTGTTTCTTTTCATAAATATCAAATTAAAATAATACAGAAGTTCGCCCTTGTGCGCCGTTATAAATTACTATTAATTTATCTTACGGCACTACAATATATTCTGCGCAGTTGACAGTTGAGACCTTGTCGTGACGTGGCAGAAAGAATTTATTAAATGTTGAGCGTCTTCTGGAACTAACTAGCTGTTACTGGCATATAATTGATTATATTAAAAATTGTTCAGTTTCTTTTAACTTAATGGTTAGCATTACGTTAGTTTTTGAGTGTTTTCGTTTGTATATATGTCCCGTATGTTTGACACTGCATTTGAACCTATCAATCGTATTGTACATGTGTTAAATTAAAATAGAGAAGGGGACGGCAAGTGCGTGCCTCTCGTATTTGCGTAATGCTTACGGTTTTTGGGACTGTACCATTTCTATATATGTCCCGTATGTTTGACACTGCATTTGAACCTATCAATCGTATTGTACATGTGTTAAATTAAAATAGAGAAGGGGACGGCAAGTGCGTGCCTCTCGTCTTTGCGTAATGCTTACGGTTTTTGGGACTGTACCATTTCTATATATGTCCCGTATGTTTGACACTACATTTTAACCTATCAATCATATTGCACATGCATGAAATAAAAATAGAGAAGGGGACGGAAAGTGAGTGCCTCTCGTGTTTGCGTAATGCTTACGGTTTTTGGGTCTGAATCATTTGTATATATGTTCCGTATGTTTGACACTACATTTGAACCTATCAATTATATTGCACATGCATGAAATAAAAATAGAGAAGGGGACGGAAAGTGAGTGCCTCTCGTGTTTGCGTAATGCTTACGGTTTTTGGGTCTGAATCATTTGTATATATGTTCCGTATGTTTGACCACTACATTTGAACCTATCAATTATATTGCACATGCATGAAATAAAAATAGAGAAGGGGACGGAAAGTGAGTGCCTCTCGTGTTTGCGTAATACTTACGTCACTATAATATATCCCGCGTAGTTGAATCGTCTGATAGTAACCAGAAGATATCGCCATAGCCTAAATGTACTAGGTGGTCATCATTGATAAGGTTGTGATGACGTTGATGATGATAGTGTTAGGTTTACTCCCATCAAGTTTCATACTATTTTATATTGTATTGGAGTGACAAAGAAGCACACAGTTCACCTGATGGTTAGAAGTTCTTGCGGCCAATGACACCCACATTCATATCGGTAAGGAATTGTCTGGATGCGTTGTCCCTGAGGACTAAGATGGAATGTCTCGTCAGTTATAAGGATTGATTGTGACGATTGAGGAGGACACTGATGAAAAATAACATAGCGGTGGTATGCTGCTATTTCACGCTGATTTTCTGTGAGGATGTGGCCCTCCCCCGGTCGTGCGAACCCATTCATGCCGTATCTAGAATCAAACTGTAAGTCTTCCCATGTCGAAATAAGGTGTAACTCCAAGTGCAATATAGCACTTGCATACTCTGTCTAGCCTCAATATGATAAAATAAAAAAAAATTGTGCGTCTACTTACTTACTTAGTATACGCGCATTAGAAGTTATACTTTTGTGACTGTTAAATTTAAAAAAAATGTTTATGCCGCATATAATCTACGTAAGCGGGAAAAATTATAAAATGATCGAAGGTAGATGTTCAATACAATCAATAAAGGATTTATTAAAAACATAAATTTAACTTAGTTACTTTAAGAGTTGTAAATTAAAGTAACAGCCTGTATATATAAATCTAACTGTTGGGCATGGGCCTTCTCTTATATAGAGGGTGTTAGAGAATAGTCCACCACATGGTCCACTAGACAGGCGGACTACACATGTCTTCTAGATAGTTTTTAATTATTTCTATGAGACGCAGGTTTCCTCACGAACTTTTCCTTGAATGCATATAATAATCGACCAGGCTTTTTGTCTGTTCGATGGGCTTGCTTTTTAGTGATGATAATTAAATAAGTTTATAAAGTACGATCTGCAAAGCTTAAGGTCGTAGGTTCGAACCGCCATTCAACTATTGTCGTGAACTATTCTATCTACTAGCACAAGCATTTCAGCTTAGTTGGAGGGGGGTGATCGAAACATTAGTAATTTTGAAAAGTTTTGTAGATAATTTAAAAAAATATTTATTCAATTAAATTTTTGCACTAGTCACAGCAAGTTAAGAATATCGACATCACTGAAGCTCATCACTAGTCCATTTCCGAACATATAACTCCCCTGCAAACTACCACAGAGTACGAAGCGACCTGCATCTATCAACTTCCCACGAATTTTACAACGTGAGCGTGAGAAACCAGCTGTAGGGTGGCACTACTCTACAGCTGGTTTCTCTTCGTAGCATAGGGGGGTAGGGCGAAAGAGCAGCATATCGCTGTCGATTCCAGGTAAATGTCATCTCAGTCCTTAGCAGTGAATGTTGCATCTTTATAGAAGTCATGCAGTTTTAACAGTGGCAGAACTACGCTGCAGTTTGTTTCTAGCTGCACAATGAATGGGTCAGCTCAACCGGGGAAGGACAACGCAATAACAGAATACCAGCTTGAAATAGCAGAATAATGCTGCTGTGTTTCGTCTGTTGAGTGTAGGTATCCGGAGACCTTTATTACTGGCGTTCCATCTCAGTCCTCAAGGGTGGCAACGCATGTGCATTATGATTCCTTTTTAAGGATGAATGTAGATGTTATGGGCCGCAGGAGTCACTTGACATCATATGAACTGTGCGTTTTTTACTCTCAATGTAATAAAAAAAAGAAAATTCATCGCTTACCATCACGTGACTAATGTGCTCATTTGGCACCACCCCAAGGTAAAAACAAAATATATCCTTATCATCCTCATCTCGGCCCACACTTGTCCACTGCTGAACGTAGGCCTATCACCCAGACTGCCGAGGAGTACGACCCTGGGCCACCTGCATTCATCGACTTCCTGTAGATTTGATAAAAAGATTCGAAAAGATGTACTGGATTATTGTTAAACGGAGTAAACCTGTAGTTTGTTTAATTAAATGAGAGGTTATTTTAGTTCTTGTCAATCGAAAAGTAGTTTTCATAAAGCTAGGCCTTGCTTTAAAGTTAAGTAAAGCTCCTTTTAAGCTCTGTTCTACTTTTCATCGCTTTCGAAAGTTTAACGCTGAAAAGTTTCCACGTAAACGTGCACCGGAGAACTCTCAGAGTCCGCTAAAGCGAAGATTTTGAGATAAAATACTCTCGCCGCTGCTACCTATCAAAGTTCTGAAACTTTTAGAGTATGATCAAATCTACTAAATATATTAATAATTTTATTTATTTAAAACTATATTGTGAACACCTTATAGAAAGCACAAGAGCAGTCAAAAAATTCATTGCCTCTATGTTGTGGTTGTATAAAATATGCCGCCCAGTCATTTTTATTAACCAGAATACATCGCAGCGGTCGAAACTATGTAGTACCGTTGTAGAAATAGTTCATAGTCTGCACGTGCAAAAATATGGGAGTAAACTTCATATGCAATGGGATGCAGGAATACAGACTTACAACATGATTCAGACTTGAAAACCGATTTTCAAAATTTAATGCATGTATAGACAAATAATACTCCCCACCTGGACATCGAATCCAGGCCACGCGACGCAGCATTCATATATTCGAATTACCCACTAATAGAGGTCTCGATTGAACGCCATAAGCGCTCGGTAAGTTTCTCAACCCGGTGAAACTGTACAAGCCCTCGAGCCAACAGCGGTAATCAGACAGAAAAAAAATATATCCGTTATTCGTACCACGTCAAATAAATTATAACACGATAAAAATAAATAACTTTAATTATAATAACTTAACTATAATTTCATATTACATACTTGATAAATAATATTATGGTTCAAGTACAATAGTCTAATGGTTTATTCGAACCTACGATCTTAAGTTTCGCATACCGTACCCAGTAGACTATTAAAGCTTCAAAAAATACATAGTTATGTTACTTACATTACTATGTATTTTTTAAAGCTTCAATAGTCTACTGGGTACGGTATCTTAAGTTTCGCATACCGTACCCAGTAGACTATTGAAGCTTCAAAAAATACTTCAAATAATGTATAGACACAAGGAACACAGTAAATACCGCAATCCCAGAGGCCGTAAAAAAAAATTACTACAAAAGTTTTGTAACAATAAAGTTAGCGTAAATATTTGATTTAAGAATACATTTTCGATTTAAGTTTGTCTTGCTTCAATGGGGTTTATATACGTATTCTATAAGTTAAGTTAGGGATATTTTCAATCTAAAGGTGACAAACGAAGGTCCACCCTCATGGTGATAAATGACTGCGGTAATAGACACATGTCCACAAACAACAAATATTAAAAAAGAGGATTATTGTATCAAGAGCGTCAAAGCTGCACACAGTTTCTAATGGTATGTGATTCCTGTCCCCCAAGATAACCATATTCACACTCTATGAGTATTTATAATGCAAATATGATATTTTGACACCCCTGGAGTTAAAGATGGAATGCCTAATCATCAGTAAATGAGCATAACCCTCTCCATAGCAACTACTACTTATTACTTGCTACTTTTAATTAACTAAAATTTTAAATCATCAGAAGTTAACAATACTCTAGCGAAAGAAAGATAATGTTATATATTATATACACTCTCTTACCCATACATTCATTTTCATAATATTAATTCAAAATATTACGTACAAATACACACTTTTATTTATTACAAAACAAATATGTCTTCTTTTCACACATGATTTGTTAAATCCTCATTTTGTTACAATATATATTAGTTTGTTATATATATTAAGGAAGAACACTGAGGTCTGTAATACAATATATGATTTATCTAGTTCAGACCCAGATGTCTCAACTTACTTAAGGAATAAATTATGATCATAGATCAGGTATTTTATATTAGATATAAAATATGAAATAAATTATTAAATCATACATGATAACTTTGTATTTATCTTTTGAAATGTAACGGTGACATTCGGGCACATTGTACACTTGATAGTAACTGAATACTGAAATATGAATAAAACCTATTATCCTCGATAAAGAAGTGAAGAAAAGAGAACTAGAGTCTTCTATTAATTATTATGTACATGACAAACGATTACACAGTTCACCTGTAAGTGATTTCTGGGGTCCTTAAAAGCTCCAATAGTCTTTTAATAGCTAATGGCTGTAGGTTTACGGCTTACGAATCTTAATGTTTTAAGTTGACACACCACACCACCATTTGACTATTATGTGAGTAAATCATCAGAGGTTTAAAATATAAAATATTATATATATATATGTATAAAATATAAAATATATATAAATATAATAAATTAAAACCATTCATTCTGATGAAAAATATGTTATTGTGAACCCGTACCTTTAAAAATTTACAGACGCCATGGCGTCTGTATGTCTGTCACGAGAGTACAATCTCGGGATGGCATGACCTAGAAAGGTGCAAAATTGCGAAAACACGTACGTTCTGATTTCCTGGACCGAGGTCACAGTTTTGGTCTCTTCGTTTTTTCGTAATTGCAATCATTTCCGAGAATATTAAATCTATTTTGCACGTGCAGTTATTATTTGTTATCGCTAAAACAATAATAATTTCCTCACAAGTGGAAAAAACTAATTTGAAGAAGGCATATAAGCGCTTTATTAGCATTCACCACAATTTCAGTTCTACTGAAACTAAACTAAACTAAATTTTCCTGAACTAAATTCTCCTGATAGTTCAGGAGATTTTTTCAGGAAATTCTTTGTCACCTGAAATCCCAGACAATATAAAAAAATCACCATTACTATTGACAACGAAAAATAAAAATCATGTATTATGTTGAAATTCATTAATTGAGAAATAAAAAAATGTCAACACACTACATGATTTTTATTTTTTGTTGTGAACAGAAATGGTGATTTTTTTATAAGTCACCTAACATACGTAGTAAATAAAGGTGTGAACAAGTGACTGTGCGAACGCGCCAATTGAAGTAATTTTATCAGCAATTCGGATGTGGGTGGAGTGAGAGAATGCGCTAATTTTACCTACACCCCCAGCCCGATAACATGATACATGTTAATTGTTTCATAAGACCCAGTTGTTACTATCCCTATTATCATTATTACATTGAAAGTAACAAACGAACACACAGTTCACCTGATAGTAAGTGATTCCTGTGGCCCATGACATCTACATTCATCCATTGACAAGGAATCATCATGCAGATGCGTTGTCACCCTTGACGACTGAGATCGAATGCAGCGTAGCTCTACAACTGTAGAGCCACCACATTGTCGTTAAACACATATACGAGTACAAAACATATTTGGCCATAGGATTAAAAATGGAACCTACCGCCAGGCTAGGTGGCCGTGGAAACTGTGATATCGTGATTCACGCGTCTTGGTCGTTGCCTGTGACGCTCTGACCGAAAGTCGATAGTTCTGATGTCATCACTGCAGTGTGCCTGGTGGGAATGCATGCGATCTACGCATGTGATGCCGGTATAAGCGGTGTACCGGATGATGCAATATGAGTCAATATGAATAAAGGGGAATGTGAAACTGAATGAGGAGCTTATTGATAACAATTATTTGCGCCAAGATTTTAAGTAGATATTTTTGGATAGTTCGTAGATATGATGCTCCTGAAAAAATGTGAAGTTACAAATAACAACAAACCTGTAAAATGAAGACATAATAACGTTTTATCCAATATTACAATGAGGTTATACCCTCGACGAGGTCCTAGCTCAGTGTACGTCCCTACCTAAACAAACCCTTGATAATTCTGTTACAGCATTATAGATTATTCCGTCAAGATTACGATAATACTGCGAACTCACATTAAAAGCGACTTATGTACATTCGACATTAACAATCAGAAGAAAAGACTTTATTACCCGCCATCTATCGAATAACGACAGCGAAGAATGTAGAAAAAGTTTTTATTGAATAGTTATTAAATTAAGCTGTTCCTGAAAAAAATATAGGAACAAATTACATCTAAAAAATGAAGAAATAATACTGTTTGATCTCGGGTCACAATGAGGTTACACTCTCGACAAAGTTGTAACTCAGCATAAGTCTATATCTACCCAAACCGTAGAAAATTCTGCTACAGCCTAACATAAATAAGATAAGAATTACTTCCGTCAAAATTATGATATTGCCGAAAACTCACATTAAAAACGATAGATATTCGTCATTTACAATCTGAAGAAAAGAAATACATAGCATATATTTCTTTTCTTCAGATAATAATAATGTGTTATCTAAAATTACAATGAGGTTACAACCTCGAAAAAGGTCCTAACTCAGCATAAATCTGTACCAAACTCAATCCTTGATAAATCTACTACAGACTAATAAATAAGAATTACTTGCGTCAAGATATATATATACGATATTTCTAAAAGCAACTGACATTACACTATTACAATCCGAAGAAGAGAAATAACATAATGACAACATCTATCGTATAACGACAGCGAACGTAAACAAAGTTATTATTGGATAGTTATTAGATTGTGCTGTTCCTTCCTTAATGTTTATTCTTGGTGGGTGGCAGATGAGACGGGATCAATCAATTACGCAAATATTTACGATACAAATATAGAATATGTAGTGTTTCACACGTAGTTTGTCTTACAATACGCTTCGGTACGTATGATTTCTTTTTCAAATATTATGGGCTACAAACGAGCTAATTTGTCTGATGTGATAACTACGGTCCTTGAAATCTACCGCCATTTTCAATACTGATTCAAGATCGCCTTATCACCTCTGAGGTCTGAGATGGAATGCCTCCGTTATCTCTGGATCCATACACTATCACATGGAACATAGCATCCTTATGCAGTTATTTCACGCTGCAATTCTGTGAGGATTTGGCCCTTCTCTAGTCGAGCCGACCCATTCATATTGCAATGAGAGACTATGAGGTAGAATACCTCTGTTAAAAAATATATGAATAGTGGAAATAAAAGGCTCTGAATGTAACAAAATGATTTTTTAATCTCACCTTTATTATTTGCCATCACCATTAGATCAAACCAGAAAATATGCGACGAATGTCGTCTTGTAACTGATCGTAATATATTTTATTTATGTATTATCTTTTTATTATATAACAGTTGTTCTTTATTTATATATTTACGTTATTATTAATTTCTTCTTTATTGCATTAACCTTATCAAAATTAGAGGTTTACAATTATCTATACTCAAACATATAGGCTGTACCTTGACTTACTTTATTATTTAGAATTTGGAGTTCAAGTTAATTTACCATTTTATTTAAATAATGATAGCACTACTGTTAACATTACTAAAACAAAAAAAACTTTAGCTCAGTTGGAGCGGTTAACGGGTACGACAATAGTCGAATGACGTATTCCACGACCCTATTTTTCTCAAAACGTAACCAAAACCGTCAGGATATTTTTATATAGTTCACCTGATGGTTACCAAAAGCTTAAAGGTATACTTATCATCGCATATTATTCAGATGTGCATTTAGATCTGAAACTTATGATACGAAGCATATCCAGCTAACGTGATGGTGAATACCACAACCATGATATTGATATTAAAATTTCCTTATTCCACATATTTTATATAGTCAGGGGGAATTAAAGTAACAGGTCTTTACCTATGAAATTGCCATTTTGTATGAAATAAGTTACAGTATTTTTTTTTTCAAACTTTTATATTTCTGTAATTCAAAGTAATCACCCAAGTAATTGATGCATCTTTGCCAACGCAACGCAACGTTAAAATCAGCTGGACGGGAGGAAACAAACTCTTCAAAGGCATTTTGTACTGCCTCTCGGGAATTGAATTTTTTCCCCGCTAAAAAATTGTCCAAATTCTGGAAAAAGTAATAGTCGGTGGGTTCAAGCTCTTATATTAAGGAATTATGACGAAAAATGTTCAAACGTAATGAAAATACAAAGCTAATCAATAATCAAAAGACTGACTTTGTAAAAAGATTGTCATGTTTTTTTAAAAAAAAAATTGAATTTAGAATTCATAGCCAATCATAACTTTTTTTTGATATGAAATGGCCAATACTGAAGAACGGCAATTTCAAAGACCTAATAATATGACTAGTCGATTGATTAATGTGGATATGGTAGGATGCATATGTGCATGCAATGAGAGAGTAACACCTTGGAAAGAGAAGAAGGTTATGTATTTATTACTCCTTTTAATATTATTATTACATTGAGAGTAACAAATGAGCAACACAACACTAACACACAAAACACAGCAGCATTATGCTGCTATTATAAACTGGTTTTCTGTGAGGGCGTGGTCCTACCCCGCTACTACCCCTACTGAGACTGACCTATTCATTCTGCAACTAGAAACTGCAGTGTAGTTCTACCATTATCAGCTAGAAACAAACAGTGGTGTAGGTCTACCACTGTCATATGATTTGTGTCTTAACAGTTGATTGTATTCCTCTTAACAACAAATTTCGTTATAAAGTTATACTTAAAGGAATAAGAACTCTCTCTCATAGCACATGTCTTGTTTGCTACTACCCCAATGTCGTACCAATGCTGGTAAACGACTGGTTGTAACTTATAATAGACACTTTCTTTTATTGATACTATTTTTTTAAAATTAACTGAGAATCCTCTCGGAATCTTAGTTTTAAACTTTTTTTCAATTCATCAATTATTTTAGAAATTTATTATAGTTTTGAACACCTCGCACTCATCAATTGTGTTTTTTCTTCTTTATGTTCGTAATCTGTGGTTAACGGTGCTGGTGACACAATAACTTTAAAATTATATAGCGATACTATTTATATATATATATATATATATATATACTGTTTGCGTTTTTAAGCAAAATCAGAAATGCTTTCAACTCTGCAAGATTAACTACTAACATTGAGTAGCAAACGTTTAATGTGCAACGTTTGACATTAAAGTGAATCGAGCAAAACATTTTAATATCACACACGGGCATTCCCTCAACATTAACGAGTTAAAATCCTCCCCCTACAAAAAAAGCTCTTTCAAAATTGCTTTACGAGTACCACTCGTCTACCCACAAATGAAAGAGGAATTAAAAACGCTGTTGCAACATCAATATTTCAAAGCATAAACCTTTTATGGAGGGAAATCTTCGACGCCATGACACCTATTTTCCCGCGTCAATTTTTAATGGTGCCGACAGGTGTCCCCTTTGTGCTTTGTTTTATGTGAACATCATTAGGTTCTCATCGATTAAATGTAATACCTTATTAACTTATTAAGTTAACATCATTATATTAACCGAAATAACCTTTACATTATATAAGTAAAAAATACAATATTTCATACATATTCTTTTGATGATTTTTCATTAAAAAAAAATCAGAATGCTTTGCATTATCAGAATTAGATAGATATATAATAAATTCACTTACCCAAGTGTAGTCATGGTCACGATGGTGTACCAGAAGGCAGCGGGAATGGAAGTGAAGTTGGTGTCTTGCTCGTTCTTCTCAGCGTAGAACATAACCGTCGCAAAGATAATTATGGCCATGGCCAGAGAGAATACGAGAAAGCCGAGCTCGCTGGCGCAAGACTTGAGCGTGTAACCGAGGATCCTCAGTCCTTGTGAGTGCCGCGAAAACTTGAATATACGGAACACTCTGAACACCCTCAAGGTCACGAACGCGCCGGACACGTCGTCGTTGTCGGTGATCCCCAGTCCGATGTAGTACGGGAGGATCGCGACAACGTCAATAATGGACATGACAGATCTCACAAATTTGCAACGGTCCGGTGCCGCGAAAAGTCGGAGCAGGTACTCAGCTGTGAATATCATCACGCAAGCTGTGTCCAAGCAGAAGAAAACTATTTTGTATCTCTCGCCACAAGGCAGCGTTCCCGCCCGCCCTGGCCTGTGCCCACAAGGGACCGTCTCGACAACATTAGCCATAACTGAGACGGCAATGAAAAATCCTGTCACGTAATAGAATACGAGAGCAGCTGTCGATGTGTGCGGGTTTTCGAACGCCCTCCACATTTTCTGTCTCAAATCTGTTAGCTGGGGAAGACTCTGGTCCCCAGCTTCACTCAACTTATCGTCCATGAGCCTTTCAGCGTTCTCCCTCTTCCTATCCCTATAGTCCTCATAACAGCAATCACCGATCACGTCAGGTAATATACCAAAGAACGCCAATTCTTCATCGTACCCTGTCAAGCATTCGTGTTTCGGATAGTGTAACTTTCCAGTTCTGTAATAATTAAGGATATGCCGGAATATATCCGGGTCTCTGTCAAAGAAGTATTCTCTGCTGTCCTCATCGTAGAAGAACTCTCGTTCGGAGGAGCCGAGGAGGGAATCGGGGTATTTCTCGAGGGTATTCCGCCAGGTTTCAAAGCGTCTTCCGGAGACATTGATAAGGAGTTTCTCGTCTTCAGCGCGTCGCCGGTCTTTCGGAACAGGCGGAGGCGGGAGCGGATGGGTGGCGATGGGTACCCAACCGATGGCGGCGGCGCGGGCGAACGGGAGCCAAGCGGCGACCGACGCCATGGCGCTGTGACAGCGGCAGCGTCGCCGCTCTACTGAACGCCCCCCGCGTGCCGCTATTTCGGGCCGCCCGCCCAGATGGGAGCAGTGTTGCCATACGTCACATCCGAACTTTTTTAATGCAGTATCTGTGCATATCTTTGTTATTTAAATTTTATTTTATAATTAGACTAATAAATACCTGAATGCGCAAATGAATCACGTGACCCAATAGAGTCCCTCTATAGAGACACCCCTCCATCTCTAGGTAAATGGACGTATGAAGTTTATTTTGCTAGCAAATACGAAGAGTAAATTAAAAATTGACCAAACTGTATTTATAAGTTAAAATTTTAATTCAAATATTAAAAAAGAACTGAGATCTATTAATAAGCTTCAAATCACAAAACAATTAAATTAATATGAATTTTAAAGAAAAAATATTAATATAGTGTTATATTATAATGTAATACAATATAATACTAAGAAGAAATTATATTCACAAGTACCTAGTAGTAATCTTACAATTGATAGCTTATAAAAAAATAAACTATTTTTCTCAAAATAAATAAATTGATAACCCACACGAAGCAAATATATGCACATAAGAGATGTATTATTTCTATTCATTTTAATTTATTTTTATTTTATATACACATTATTATAAATTGACAGAAATATTATACGTTTCACATTAAATGCATCACACCCCCGTATTTATTATACTGTGAACATAATAAAAAATTCCCGATAATCGCAAATTTTCCACACACTAGCAACCCTATCCCGGGTGTGAGCGTACGGCGCATGCGCGTCCCGTGACGTCACAGTCTAATAAATTGATTTTCAACTACCCAACTCACTCTTACACGGAACTTTTACTAACGTGCCATCCAACTCGCACACCTTCGGGCTCCGGTGACCTTTTGTGTTTTTTGCACTGCTCTAAAGAGTTTTAAAGGCTTTTGTCTTAAGGAAGTGAAAAGGCTTTGAACGGGGCTTAGGGCCACGATTATGTCTAAACACGCCTCCGTTTCACGGCGAACCATTTAATCAAATAACTGGTTATGATACCAATTAATTATATTACCGATTAATTTGCATTAATTTTAGATAAGAGCTATCTAAAGCATGCTAGGCTATGAATTTTAAACATATCCGAGACGGGGCCGTTTTGAATGATTCGTTTAAAAATGTATCCTACCTTAAGGATTTAAGGTGTTTTTTCCTTACTCTTTCAATACGGATGATCTTACATTGGCTTAGATTTGTAATCAATACAATAAAATATTCACGACATGTTACCTGATTTTGTCGTTTACTGCAGACGATATTATTCAATTATATGACGTATAAATCATGTTTGCTGTTATGGAAAAGCGCGAAACCGTTAATAAATTTCATCGGTGCTTCTTGGTGATTCTTCTGTGACTCCCTCGCAATAAAATGTATGTTATGATTTATATATTACTCTAATTATAATAAAAAAACGTTTGGAAAAATAATAAATATTATTACTTACATATAAAAACATACAAAAGCTATTGTTAACAGTATGCTACGGTAATACGTAGCGTGCAAATATTTTTTATACATTAATATTTCTTATTCATTGAATTTTTAATGCATATGGATGTTGTTTTGCAAGTAACGATTCATGTAATATTATTTTATATAGTTTAGTGTTTAGCATTCTGATGTAGTTCGGTATCTTGTAGTAAAAGCTTAAATATAACGTAAAGGTTTATTCCTGATAGAGATACATAAAAGAGAAACAATATGAATGGGTCTGCACGACTGGAGAAAAATCACACCCTCAGTGAATACCAATGCAAAATTTTGCTGTATTACGTCTGGTAGTATAGGGATACAGAGACTTTTATAACGAGTGACGAGGCATTCCATCCTAGTCCGCAAAGGTGACAACGCATCTGCATTATGATCCCTTGTCAAGGATGAATGTAGATGTCATGGGCCGCGGGAATCACTTTCTATCAGGTTAACTGTGTATTCGGTAGTAAAAAAATACAACATGTAGCTACAATTCTATCGTCTCAAGTACTGCAGTAAGCGGTCCGCGCTAAGAACCAAATTACTTCGCCACTTCTGTAGCACCAACCCATTCCGAGTTGGTGGTAAATGCCGCAAATATTAGTGATAATTTTAATATAGTGAATCCGCCGAAACCAACTACCCTCTCGGGCACCCTCGAGTCAATGACTTTCGTACGCAGGGTCCAAGCCGAAGCTCCCTCTGTGCAACCCTTATGCTCGTTACTCATAAATAAGGGTTTCGGCTGAGTGCCTTAGTAAGCAGTGCGTGCGCTGCGAGTCAATATTCGTCGAGAGGTAGAAGTGAACAAAATGTACATAAAATTACAATGTACTACAGTTGTCGAGGATGGATGTAGATGTCATGGGATACAGTCGTCACTTAGCATCAGGTGAATGGTGTGCTTGTTTGCAAGCCCCGTAAAAATATCACACGAAGTTCTTTAAGGTAGTTCTTCCTCAACCGAGGCGACCCATTCCTGCTGTAACTATGGGATTCGAAGCGAGGTTGGAACATGGAGAAACAAATTAATCCAACTATCTACAATCAACCTTGACACTGACCCATATAGTAAGTCCGAAGAAAATAAAATTCGTAATATACTTTCTCGCAAATACTTCCTCTTGAAATTAACGTAAACTGTTCATGTGCCAAAATTCATAAGAACAGGGAAACATTTCTAGTTTTTACACACTGTCAAAATAAACATTTATTTACAATTAGTATCAATTAAGAATAAATCATCTCCAGTAATTTTATGCAACATTAAAATACAACTTTTTATTCTATTTTTTTTATTTTTATTATTTATTCTATTATCAAAAAGACATTCTTTTTAAGAATTCTGATATAAATTACAGTTATTTCATAAAGATTATAATAGACACATTGCCGAGTCGATGTAAGGAGTGATTCAATGAACTGTATAAATGATGTTCGTTTATTTGTTTGTCGAGATGTGTGTAAACCCTAATTTTCTATATAAATATTTTTGTAGCTTTATATCGATCCCTCATTAGACATTGTATCTCTTTTGGGTACAGTGTAGGTAGGTTCATTAGGGAATAATTGCCAATGATGCAAAATTTGATAGGTGATTTCGCAAAAGCTTTGCGGTATTTAGTATAAAATAACTACTAAAGTACTAAACGTCTTGCGTTTATTTTCTCTCATTGTTTATAATTCGACCTCGCTATGAAGTAAAATAGACAACCGACAAAAGTTACAAACTTAACGAGGCCAGTAAGTTTTTACTACTAAGAGCATCAAAGTTTGCCGAGTTTGTGCAAAGAATATTTCCAAACTATTCTTTGGAGAAGCATTTTTGTGAAATAAATGTAGAGGAATATATGCCAAAGTTATTAAAATTGTATGTATGTAAGTATATATAGGTACGTATCGTTAGAAGTTATTATAATTCACAATAGCTACGAATTAAATAATATATGAAACACTGAAGAATATATTAATAGCGTAATGGTTTAGTGTACGGTCTACGGAACTTAAGGTCGTGGATTCGAATTCACAGTTCGACTACTGAAGTAACGCATCCATAGCACTTGTATAAGATGACGTTGGTGGTAGTAGTTATAGTATATCTATTGTTTTCAAACACTGACAAACACTGCGCTAGAGTTATAATATATATATTCAATCCATCTCCAATTAATCGCAACCCGGCATTTTGTTCTTATAATAATAATAAGCCGTTTAACCGGTTAGACAAATTAAACACACAAACAAATAAAATAATATCAATAATATTAACAAAGTAAACAAAAAAATTATAAGAATAACGAGAAAGAAAAAATAATAAGAATTACATATACTCAAAAGGTCCACGGTCCACTTAAAGGGACCATGGCAATGGTCATGCGCAAGGCCACCGGTGCACCATGGTTCTTGCGTAACGAAAACCATAGCTCAGTACCTGAAGCAGGCTTCCCGCCGATATTTCGACTCTGCCGTCACACACTCTAACCCTGATTGTAAGAGCCGCCACTTACAATCCCATCGCGAACCACAGATTCACCCGCGTCCGAAGGAGACCGAGGCATGCCCTCGATGACCCCGACGACGTGACCACCAGGGCCCAAGCCCTTCATAAAACACAACACACGTACATTGCACTCTCATATCGCCCCCGCCGACGGCGAGGGCGTCGCAAACAAGGATATTCGTGATACCGCCATGTCACTGGTTGGTTCTCTCCAGTCCATACTAATATATAGAAGCGTCGCTGGAGTTTTTTGCGCCACTTCTTCTCCAGCGCCCACGCATTCCGAAGTGGTGGTACAGATAGCTTATAATAAAAGCGAATTTAAAGAATCCTCTGTTAGAAGCAACTGACCGAGCCGAGTTCTCAGTCGGCCCTCTCGGGCACCCTCGAGTCAGATGCTCTCGCGAAACAAGGTAACGGTCCAAGCCGAGGCTCCCTCTCGGGAACCCTTGTGCTGGTTACCTATATATAGAGGTCTCGTGTGAGTGCCATTAGCGCTTGGTCACCTCTCAAACCGGTGAAACTGTAAAAGCCCTCGGGCTAACAGTGGCTTTCAGCCCGAAAAAAAAACCAAGGCTATGTGTTGCAACGCCGAACCGACAGGGTTAGCTCAGCATGATACCGATTACCCAAGGAGGGTAATCAGCGCTGGTATTCTGCAGAAACCCAGACAAATCACGCAAACGACCTTCAGCGGCAGATAAATAGAAAAATAAATGAAAATAATAAAATAAAAAAACAATAAAAGGAAAAAAATAACAAATTCTACTATATTTTTTTACTTATCTCCTATCTGCTACGTGTTCCAAAAGAAATCTTCGTTTAACATACCTCTGGCAGGCAGTGGTGCTGCAAGCAATAGTAGTCGTGTGATCCGTCGTTGTGGCACCAGGTGCCATCCGGGAAATATGGGTCCAGTCCAGCGGCATTGAGTTCCACACGAGGCGCGTAGAATCCGCCGCCAGCCACGCGACGGCAGAATATCGCACAACCCATCCACATACGAGCTAAGAACAAACATGGTTTTGGTATGCCACTCCCATCTAGTTTAAAGAGGCGCTACAAGATCTTGAGGCCAGCTCTATTCAATTTTTTTTTGTATACAACTGCATGTGAGAAGCGAACACAAAGTTTTCCCGATGGTAAGTTATGACTCCAGTCCATAAACACCTGCATTGCTGCGTGCATGTGTTGTACCTCTTTTTTATGGTATCTGAGTAATATTTTCAAAAGATACCCAGCTTCCTACCTCCCAGTAAATATAAAATAATTGCTTGAGTATAATATGCTTTTGTACTGTTCTTTTTTCAAAATTCCTTAAATTTTAATTAAATCGCCAGTTCCGTGGCTAGAGAAGCAACCCCAGACCATAATTGAGCCACCACCATGCTTGATTGTTAGAACTACACAAACTGACATCATTTTTTCCTGGGCACTGCGTGGAACGTAAATTCTACGTTTTGAACCGAATAATTCAAATTTGGATTCATCGGTCCAAAGCATTTTTTTAAAATCTTCTTCAGTCCAATGTCGATGGGCAAGAGCCCACTGCATCCGTTTTTTTTTGTTTTGCGGCCTTAGCAGAGGTTTTCGAACGGCAACGCAACCATAAAATTTCGCATCTCTCAGCCGCCGTTTTACTGTAGTCAATGATAAAGGTTTAACTCGGGTTTTGTTTACTTCAACGCGGATTTCTGGTACTGTTAAGCATCTATTTCGCTTGCTGATAACAACAATGGAATTATCTTCACTAGACGTGGTACCTCCCGGCCTTCCCAAGCGTGGACGATCTTGAAAACTGCCTGTCTATCAGTATCGAGTTATTGTGCCATGAACACAAGATAACTTTAGTTGTGAAGCAATCTCACGTTCGGATTTGCCTTCATTATGTAAAACAACGATGGCAGAACGCACTTCACTGCTAATTTCTCGAGCTTTTCTTATTTTATGACGTCTTCACTGTAGAAACCACAAGTTTAGACTAATTGAGATTGTTTGTGAACATACCCAAGTAAACTCGGGTAATAATAAGGAAGAAACACGTGCTCTAACACACTCTCTAGGGAGGATGACGTTTTTGAGATTTCGTTCGCAGGTATATCGTTTCACGGGATTAGAGCGCGCGTTTTGCGTGAGAGTGTTTTATAAAAACAACGATTCCTACTCTGTTGTTCGTCGTCTCTGCAGGACACATTTTAATTTAAAAAGCTTAAGACATGTGCCAAGTGCCAATTTAATTAAGCATTGGGTGTGCAAGTTTGAAGAGACTGGGAGTACAATGCCGGACAAATCGTCTGGGCGTAAAAGGACATTAAGAACGAGCATGAACGTCGATCGCGTTCGAGAGTCTGTTATGGACGACCCATGACAGTCATTGAGATTGCGCGCAGCTTCTCTTAATTTGAACAAATCTACGGTTCATCGCATTATTTCGAAAGATTTACATTTTCACCCGTATAAAATTGTTATTGTTCAAGAAATGAAGCCTGATGATCCTGATAAACGAGTCGAATTCTACAGGACAATTAAAAACCGTTTTAAGAGTTTCAATAACATCTGGTTCTCCGACAAATCGAATTTTCACATCAACGGTCATGTGAATAGACAAAATTGCAGATACTGGGCTTCCGAGAATCCGTTAGAACTGCATCAGAAGCCCTTGCACTCGCCAAAAGTTGTTGTTTGGGCTGCCATATCAAGTCAAGGAATTAATTTAAGTTAATTCTGACTGATATTGCCATATGATCCATACATTTTTGGCTACAGAAATGCAAAACCAGAAGGGCTTCAACCGCAACACCTTTTTCCAGCAAGATGAAGCCACTTCACATGTTACAAATGACTCATTAGCTGGTATTCACGATTTATTCACAGGAAGAGAGATAAGTCGCCGAAGAGACATCAATTGGCCATCGAGGAGCCCTGATTTAACGCCTGCTGATTTCTTCCTATGGGGCTACCTAAAAAGCAAAGTTTACAATCCATTGCCACCCAACCTGAACGTTTTGAAGCAAAGAATCACTGAAGAAATCAACTCTATTCCAAGAGCGATGCTCCAGCTAGTTTTTGAAAATTTTAGCTCCAGGTTAAATGAGTGTGAACAAATGAATGGTGCATATTTGCGAACGGTTGTTTTTCATAAATAAACTTCAAGAATGCTCTTTAAATTAACATTAAATAAAACGAGATTTAATTGATATTTTGTTTTTAATTTAACATCTAAAAACAAAGAACATTCTGAGACATCCCTTTACTTTGCTGTTATAATCTTACGAACAATAACATCTTACTAAAGTTCATTAGATAGAACACACGATAAGTAATGTGTGTAATACACATAAATATGGATATTTATGTGTATTACAATTACATAAACACACGTGGACACGTTTCACGTTACTTATTACTATTTTTCCTTATTACGTTTTATGTCTTGCTAAAATATTATAAGATTATATAAGAGTGATAATTATAATGGTGACCAACCATACGATACCGTTGGACTGTGATACCATCTATTGTAGCACAAGCACTTAGTAATGTTAAGACCGTACCTAGCGAATACAAAAACTCCCTTGACACTGACCTATATTTCGCCGTATAGAAAATGTTCACTTCATCGGTTTCTAATGGATAACCCATTCCTATACTTTCACCGTAATACTTCCTGAACAGGCTTCTTTATGCGACCTATATCGCCCTCGTGCCAAATTGCACTCATGAATTTTCCCTGAGATAAACAAACAATAGAGATATTATTCTTCTCTATACAACAATTACCTACACAAACATATTTATTTTTATTTATTATAATTATCATTTTCTTATATCCTTCAAATCTATAAGTACAATTAAAATGTTTTATAAGAATTTTACTATCAAATAAACGTTGACAAACGTAGTTCGTAGTTCATGATTCCCACATTCATTATAAACTACTCAAAACGAAATAGGGCCCACTCGAATTTAATCGCGAATTTCGTCTAAAAAAAATTGTTGGGTAGTAAATAGTGAAGTTAAACATTTCGAAGAATATTGTTGACATGTTTATCTAACGTTATCAATGTTTCAAGTCAGGAATTCAATGGTGGGTAGACAAAAAAAGTGAAGTACTCCAAAAAACGTTTATTACTCAAATTCTCAGTCACTTGTACCCTCAGTCATATTCTGAATGTTACAGTCGCACGTCTACTTTTTTCAACTTGACTTGATTTCGGTGTTACTCGCGATCGTTATTTATGATTATTTATATAGTAAAATGTAACCTAACGCTAGCTCTGACTAATATACGAGTAGAATGCCTCTTTACTTGAAATTGTAAAATGTAACCTAACGAACTGATATACGAGTAGAATGCCTCTTTACTTGTAATTGGGTTCGCGGATAGTTACATTTTGTTAAGTATGATTAATTATTAACGAAGTAAAACTCGGAACGGATCACGAATATTGTATACGTATTGTAAATATCCTAGGCTAAAATGTATAAAGCGCACTTAGACTTTGCTTCGACTTAGCTTACGAGTTAAGTAGGCAATGAAATTTAGTCATATCCTCAGATTATGCTCAGCATGGCCAACGTCATCACAATTCGTGACTTATCGAATACTTACATGCTCCTTGTAATATTTTATGATGCTCTAAGACTAATTGAAAATAAAGTTTGAAAGATTTCAAATGCAAAGCCTGAGCAAAGTTGAAGTACGCTTTATACATCTCAATACGGTTATAATTGGTATATATATAAATATTTATGTGTGCAAAATTATTGTTGTTTTCTGGATAATAACACTATGTATATATATATATATATAACCACATTATTATATTATTAATATTCAAATACATTATTTATCGATTCGCAAGAAGGTGTACAAGATAATCTGATTAGTTGGAGTTCTCACTCTATAGTTCATTCACTTACTTGTTATGTTTTCTTTGACCTATTTCACAATAATGTAAGTAAGCATTACTAACGCAGTAGCGCCACTAGACCTTGTTCCGGAGAGTCACTCGTTTCCCATATCCGCCAAAGAAGATGGAATACTGCCAAATCGTTTTTTAAGCCAATTTCACACTTCTATAATCTGAGCGATTTATATAACATCGAAAGCACAATATCTCTTATGAAATATATTCACTGATTGCGTGGATAATTTGACAGGCGTGGTGCATAAGTTTGTTATAATCACGAGGTTATTTTATTACCAGATGACATCCACTGAGTACGAGTAGGATTTACCAATCAGTACTATTCAATTGCATTAGCATATACTCGCATTCACATGTCCTTCACTTCACAATTCTAATGTTATGCATGTACAGTAAGGTCAGAGGAGAGTGCAGATTCAGTGTCTGTAACACGGGATATGGATACAAGCTGAGAATGGAGCACAGGAAACGCTACGTATATATGTAGTAGCCTTATACTCTACACAACACAACTACACAACGCGGACGTCATGTTCAAATATAAGCATATAAAAAAGAAAGTGATGCACAATTAATTAATTAGAACAATATTAATGATATAAAACTTATAATGCTATTACTTGACAGTGGTAGAGCTACACTACAGTCTAGCTAAAGAATGAATGCGTCAGCTCGATCGTGGCAGGAGCACGCCCACGCGGAATACCAGCGTAAAATAGCAGCATAATGCTGTTGTGTTTCGTCTGGTGAGTACAGATCAGAACAAGGATCCGGAGACCTATATTATTGGTGACGAGGCATTCCATCTCAGTCCTCAAGGGTGAAAACGCATCTGCATTATGATTCCTTGTCAAGGTTGAATTTAAATGTCATGGCCCGCAGGAATCACTATCAGATGAACTGTGTGTGAATTTGTTACTCAATGTGTTCTCAATATAAAATGCTATTTCATTTTATACAACATTATACAAAATCAGCAACGCTGTTACAACATAATCGTTCTTAATACGCAAAGCTCGCGGAATTAAGATTAATACGACCCCTATAACTGAAGCTTTTGTAAATACCACCTCTATAACTGAAGCTTTTATAAGCATGGACTATGCTAATGAAAAGGGAGCGAGAATAGTTTAGGATTTTGCAGATAAATAAGAGGCTTATCAGAACAATTTCACCTATTTTGCTAATATATGTCCGGCTTTTTTTAAATAGTATTTTAACCGAGTTCAAATAAAATTCATATTATTATTTACATGTCTATCCATGAATAATATTACAATATAAAAAAAAACTTTTTACTACAGAATTGCCACGTATTCGATGGTAAAGGAAGACTTCGTAAAGAAAAAAAAGTGACAAAGAAATAAAAAATAATCGAAGTCTACTTTCTATCACCCTCTCTAGAGAGAAGATAAAAATTAGTAGTACTTTTATTTACTATATTTCAAATTTGACTCCATTGTATGATATATTACTAAAATTAAAAAAAAAATATCTAGTCCTGCTCTATCTCTATGTATCTATGTTTAAAATTAAAAAGTCCTTTTTCCCGAATTTAAATTTGGAATGCGTTTATTATGTGAGATACTCAGATCGTTTTGTCGCCATTTTACATTTTTTTTAATTACATTGAGAGCTGATACACACAGCTCACCTGATGTTAAGTGATTCCTGCGGCCCATGACATCTTTATTCATCCATGAAAAGGAATCATAATGCAGATGCGTTGTCAATAAATAGAATAAATAAATAAAATTCTAAAACATATAATAAAACAAGTATATACAATGCAATATAATACATATATAAAGACCCCTCGACAGGGGAGTCCAAACGGTCGAGGGTTAGGGCGAAAGGGATCTCTCCCTGGGAATCTGCGGACTAAGCGACCGGTGTTAAGGAGCACATTCTGCATTAGAGCCCGGAGCTGCCCGTCCCGGAGTCCCAACCGCCTTATGTGATTCAAGAGGCTAGTTGGGATTAACCCGTTTGCAGATACGACTATAGGAATAATTTCGGTCGGCATACCACCTCACATGTCGGTCATCTCATGTGCTTGTACCAGATATTTTAAACAAGTATTATAAGTTTGGTTCGTGACCACTTAAATAAGTTACCTTAAGTCAGATAAATTTATCATCCACATATGGAATTTATTGGTAGCTACCGCTATTGTATTGTGTTCTATTATGTATATATATTTATTATTTTTTAACATTTTTTATTATGCATATTGTCGTTTTTAGTCATTTTGTGCATTGCATTATGTGTGTGTTTTTTTTGAGTACGTTTATTTCTCTTTCTGATGGTAAAAATATTTATTATTGAAATAATACATAGTACCTTTGTACATACTTTTCTAATTTTAGCTTTCTTATATAAAAAGTATGGTGGTCTCTGCGGTGGATTTGGACGTTAGTGCTGAGCAAACGAGTCCGAGAAGCAGGACGGGTACAGAATATTAATTTGTTTCAATTGCGAACTTTTGACGTAAATGTTTTTTTGGAGAGTATATTTATTTATTTATTAAAAGGATAAAATGCAATGAAGAGTACTTAAGAGTACTTCTGATTCAATAACACCAGTACTTACTGACCTAATTAATTGATGTTTTGACACTGGAACTTTCTCCCCTGTGCATTAAAAAGCAATGGTCCATCCGATTTATAAGATGGGAGACAGAGGCTGTGTTTGCAATTATAGACCTATAGCAATATTAACAACGTTTTCAAAGATATTTGAACGTATAATTAATACGAGACATATGAAATATTTAGGACACTAAATTACTCTCCAAGATACAATACTGTTTTAGAACTCGTCGCTCAACAGATGATGCAGTTCATGAGTTCATTGATTTTCTAGTAAAAAAAATGGACGATAAAAAGAAGTGTTTAACAATATTTATTGATCTTGCTATGGCTTTTGACACGGTTTCTGTCCCTCATCTTTTACATAAATTTGACAATCTAGGTATTAGAGGTACGCCGCTTGCCTTAATATCTGACTACCTAAAGAATTGAACGCAACGTGTCAAAATAGGTGAACATATGAGTGATGAAGTATCTACCGAAATTGGCGTACCCCAAGGCAGTATAATAGGGCCAACTCTATTTCTATGTTATATAAATGAACTTAGCAATCTAAAAACTAGAAATTGTCGAATCTCATATTATGCAGACGACACAACACTCAACTTCTTTGCAGACTCTTGGAAGAAACTATTCGTTCTGACACAGATAGGATTTAACAAAGTATGTCACTGGTTGTTATCTAACTTACTCACCCTAAATGAGAAAAAAGCAAAATAGATTAAGTTCTCCATACAGAACCGATCTGAGATATCCTACTTGAGTCCTCCTATAGCGCATAAATGTAGCTTTCCTCCATATCCAACCTGTGTCTGCCCAAATATTAGTGCTACAAAATCAATACGGCATTTTATAGATGAAAATTTAACATTTGAAAAGAATATTCATTCAGTATCACAAAAAGTACGTAAACTTAGTTACATATTTAAACAACTTCGCGATGTGGCTACCAGGGATACCATGAAGATGATATATGAAGCGTTAGTCCATTACATAATTAACTACTGCATAACCACATGGGGTGGTTCAAGTAAAACAAAATTAATACAGCTTCATAGAGCCCAAAGATTATTACTAAAAGTCAGGCTATTTCAGTCGCGCTTGTTCCCTACATATATATATATATACACAGACACACAGATAGATATACAAATTATTATACATTTATTAGTTTGTATAAGGATTTTTTTTTGCATGGGGGGGTGAACTAAATTACAGGGTTCGGCTCAGTTTAGGCTCCAGATTTACCACAAATCTGTCAATCATTATTTTATAATAAATACCACTGTTTTACTTAAATTTATGTAATTTGTGGAGATGAAATAAACGATATTATTATTATTATTGTGGTAAGAAAAAAACTAAAAAAACGCGTAATAAAGCCATTACAGATCAATAATATGCAAATTGATATGTAATGGCTAAACCAGGATGTCCGAAAGTTATAAAACATTACCTAGTAATGTCTATCTACATTTGGCTTAGCACTTTTATTTGTTTAGTTACTGTCTAATTGTTTTTATTAGATAAATATATCAGTTAGAGGCATCATTTTAATGTTAGAATATAGAAAAACCTTTCATTAGCATCTCAGTAAATTCATGGGGCAAATTTTGTAATCGTATTTCTACAATCGTACGTAACTATAATTATCATGAGTCATATTAAAAATTTTAATTAAAAATACCTAGCTAATAATATTAAGCAATATATCGAAGAAAAAAACCCATGAACTGTCCGTACTCCAGATCAATAAGGAACAGTTTATTGCCCTTCTGTAAACTTTTTATTTGTTCTTATTTTTACATTGATTGTAGTTTCTACCTGAGTATCTTGCCACTTCTTTTCGAAAGAATCGACATGACGAATCTATGTTCCATCTTTGTTTCATACGGTAAGGCCACGGAAACACTCTCACACTTCCACAGCCCCACCAGCGCCAGCCGCTCATTGGAAGCTCCTTCTAAGTGGGAGTAACTCCCCCTCCACCTCTCTAAATAAAATGTAATCCTATTCAACGTGGGCAACGTAATTCATTAAATTCATCATACAGAGGACATTGGAACCAGAAAAGCGAGCATTAGGAAGCACCAGCTCTCACGGCCGCTTATGGCAGATCAGTTTTATGACTCCGCTACTGACCGCAATTTAGCCATGGGGGATAAGGAGAGTATCGTATCGCAACTCTGACATACCTCTAATCCTGGACCTCTCCGCAGTTGCATCAGCTATGCTGATCCGATTGAGATGAAAAGGATAGAAATAGTGGCACGACGAAATTCAAATACTGCCCCCCTGCTCCACTGCGAAGGGCAGGGTAAACAGCACCTGTCGTCTACTCGTGCACCACCATGGTGCAGTCAGTGAACCCAATTGGAGCTGCTATCCTGGTGGGTTCTGTCCTATTTGCTTCACCGTGGGTGACCACAGCTACTACGCCACCCCGCTATAACGTTATAAGAACCTGTTCATAAGGGACTACTTGCCACCGTAGTACGCCGTTGAAACTCAAGCTCAACTTCGACGCTAAATGATGGACGGCAAATAGAACTCGTCTGAAATGGATGCTAGAATTAGTATAATGGGCAAGACGATGAATTAATACACCTACCAAGTTTTACTTATAAACAAAGTTTTATTACTAAGAGTATGAATGATGCTATATGAAGATACGAATTAAAAATGAAGAAAAAATGGATGGAATTTGTGGAAAATGACATGAAATTAGTAGGAGTGGATTTGCAATTAAAAAGAGAGAAACGGAAGAACATAAGTAACCCGACCCCAATTAAAAATAAGACCTCGTAAGGCTAATAATGACGATGAGAAAATCAATATACCCAAAATAAAAGAAATAAGTATAACTACTAAGTCGGAACAGACCAATATGGTACACAGATGGGTCGGTTGATCTGGTACACGTGTGGAGATAAAATATATAATACTACAGTTTTCCAAATATAAGTCTCCAGTAATTGCATGCTATATATCTATATTTTTAGTGACATTAAAGCGTCACTTACAGCACTAACCTCCAATAAGTAATCAAAACTAATGCTAAACTATATAATTTTGAATTAAATATAACGTCACAATAAAATATGATTTATGTGGATACACGAACTTTTGGAATTGAAGTATATTTAATAGCTTTCACAGAGGAATGTCATGTTTCTGAACCAGAACCAAGGACGCTTCTGAATCAAGCCATCGATTCTGAACCCTTTTTAGTGTATCCCCCAAACAATGGGGGAACCACGAAAGCAGCGATATCTTACAGCGCGATAAATATCGCTGATTTATGTAATCAACAAATTTTTAAATTATTTTTTTGATATTGTTCTTGACAATACAATTGTAATAACGTTTGTAAAATATGATTATAAAACTTATTATATTAGATATATATCAGACCATCCCTTTCTTACAAGGACTGTTTATCAAATGATTACAGCATAGCTTTCTGCCTCTCATCTACATCAAACTTAATAGCATCGCCTATGGTAAAATGGGATAAATGAAGTCATTGTACAAAAAGTTGAAACTCTTTATAAAATTTACATTTATTCTTACATACATATAAGTACTATGTACAGTCAGAAAGAAAAGCGCATTTTACATGCACAAAAATATTTCATTTCTATCGTTAAATGTGAAACGTACAAAGTTTAAGTGAGACATAGACATATATATATATATATATGTATATATATTTATACATATAGATATATATAGATATATATGTATATATATACATATACATATGTAAAAAACATATATTTCTGTGTGTGTGTGTGTGTTTTTGTAATGATGGACAATACAGAACAATTTTTTCCTAGTTTTGTATTAGTGTAAGTTGCTTCATTTTGTGCGCAATATGTTTTCTCCAAAAACATTCAACTTAAATAAATTCGGCGCAAATGAAACATACCTGTACTATATTGATAAATCTTTTGGACAAAAGATACTAACATACTACTGGAATAAAAAAAAATTGCACTATTTATTAAATCTTTGGTAATAAAATGTATATCTTCGGCTGTTTCTAAACACCGATTACATATAAATGTCTTTTTGCAGATGTAAAAAAAATAATTTTAAAAGACTAGCTCGTGTTACTTTAAAATAAATAACTTAAAATAATTTATCTCAATAATATTAAAAAATAAGAAACTTTAATAAAATACATAATCAATTTCCTAAATAGAAGCTATATTATATTTTCGATAAATCTCGAAAATATTATTCGGAATGTAGTTTTGTTGTATAAATAAAGCATAAATTAATATAAATAAAAAGTTTTTTTAGTTTAAAATACGGCTACAACATAGCGCCTTTCATGACACCAAAACGAAAAAGGTTATATATAATATAAAAGACGTAAAATGCGTCCATTTTCGCGTTCTAATTTTTTATCAATCAAGCTTTATTTTACTGATATTGTTATTAATACACTAGTTGCACAACTCGGACTAGATCATCTCGTTTACTTACGTTTGATAAAGCCGTCTTAAATAATTTTTCATATATCTAATTATTATAACTTTAAATAATATCACGCACGATCTTGCTTTTGCTGTGTTAATCCATCGCACTGATAATATACTTTATTGGAATGTCTGAGATCTCTTGACTAGAGAAGAACGTCATCCACGTTAATATACACAAATCTAAAAGTGTTGACGGTTTTCAAAATTAGAAATGGCAGTATCCACCGCGAATAGAACGTACATAGGCTATGTAGGTACGTATTGATAATGTTAATATGAACGTGGATGCCGGCATTTGTACAAATTCATGTTTCTTGCGCACATTTGTTACTTTTGAACTTCTTAAACATAACAGTTTCACTAAACATTGTCCATTTGTCTCTCAATGTATTTGTTATTGTAATATTTCATCATAATAAATGAACTGACTACAATTTGTGATTTAAAATTCCACTAAATAATATTAAACCGTCTCCAATCGTCCGATTTGATCGGGCATTTTTGCTATTCAATCAACCATTATTTAAATTACATATTGTTCAATAAGAAAGTAACAACTTTTGCTGTCTTATTGCATTTTCTATTAACTAGAAAGCTTGAAATTGCCCGAACACGCCCAAGTCTTCAAATATACATTTTAAATATAAAAACAATGTTAATTGTAAATATTTCAAGTATTAGTTAATTCTCAATTTATAGTTCTGTATTTTAATAGTTTTTAAAGTTCGAATTGAGAACAAATCGATTTATCCAAGTTCGCGATTAATTCGTAAATGAATTGAAAAGTATTTTCAAACGCGTTTAAATTTATGATAGTAAAAGATTTCTTTTAAATAACTTGGAGGTGTCTTTAGAAAAGTAAAGTTTCTAGTTTTCTAAAAACACTTCCAAGTTCCATTGCAATACGAATAGGTTCATGGAATATATAAGTACAGGACAGCTACAGAACCGGGCAACATCCTATTGCTAGATGGCAATTAAGATGTAGCCAATATTATCCTACCACCAACCTATCTATAGTTCATTGCTGAAGGTATGCCACCCCCATAGATTGCCACAAAACACGATCCTAAACCACCTGTATCTATCGACTCCCCACAAACTTGCTTAGATCGTCGCTCAATCTAGTGGAGGGACGTCCTACATTGCGGCTGCCAGTCCGAGATTACCGTTCAGGAACCTTTCTTCTCCATCTGGTATCAGTTCTATGAGCTATATACCCATTGCCACTTCAGCTTGCTTATCTTGAGTTTTGTCGGTAGCCACTCACTGCTTCCTATTTTTATACTTTAAAAAAATTCTCAGTAAAATACACTCACTTCCCATCATTACGTTTGAAGCAGACAAACTCGAAGTGAAATGTTGATAGCATCTTTTTTTTATGTGAGAGTTTGCTGTTGGTCCAGACACCTCTACAGCTTTATCTAATTAGACTCGTGAGCGGGAGGCCCACTGAGTTGGAAGACAACGACGATGCTGCGAAGCTGGCGCGGACACTGCTGTTGCACCACCGCTGCACTCCGACCCCTGTGGACGAAGAACGTCGACGACAACAGAGGGGGGCGATAACACGATCCGAGGGCCCCTCATAAGGAGGTACGAAACCTCGACCCGGATCGCTATCTAGAGATAGCCCTTGCTATCTCTGTAATATTCAAATAAAATACATAAGAACTTTATTTGAATATGACATTTTATACATATTAGATAAGCTATTGTTCTTGGTCTATAATTTTTAATAATTTCTAATTCAAATACGATGATTATATAAAAATACATTTGCTGAAACTTTGTAAATAAATAACAACTGAAAATTTGTTTTGAAACATTTTCAAAAAATAAAATAAGCAAGTAACGTAAAAATGGCTTAAGAACAATTTAATCAGATTTATTTTTTATTTTTATCATACTATCGTACAAACAGACGTACAGTTCACCTGATGTCAAATGATTACTACGGCTGATGCGTTGTCTGAGATGTAAGATAGAATACCACCTATAACAATGACTGATAAATATAGATAAAAAGAGATATAGGTGTATCCAGGCAATTTCAAAATACACTTAAAACAAATAAAATACAAGTAATGCTAAATGTATAGAACAACTTAATTATACCTATTCGATTACGTTTGACTAGAAACGTTTGGATATTGAGAGATCAATACGTCGGTAACAGTTTGCTATACCGCACAAGAGTTCATTTGTTTCAACACCATCTTCTCGAAGTTCCCTTGAAGATTTCCGAATGCTTTCGAACAAAACCACCACACTAAACTATTAGAACGCAGAAAAATTATTAAGATTACCGATTCAACTCCTATGAGTTAGTAAATTTTGTGTTATACCAGTGCATCCTATTATGCATCAAATACTTTAGAAATGTAAACCAAACGAGATCATCAACGAAAACACTGTAAACGGGACAAATTTGCGTGGTGTCAAATTCTTCACTATTTCCCTTTCTCTATGAAGCATTCGAAAATTGCAGGTACAACCTCAACGATCTAAAGTTGCTCTCAGAGCACCAGAAGATGATGTTGAGGTATTCGGCGTCACAAAAGATGGTCGTCTTGGTCGTCATGTTCTTCCTCGGATTCTGCCGAGTCTAAACTGGGGACGTGGTCCAAATCTTGACTCTCGCATTGCGTTTCCATTTCGTTTGTCGGTGCGTCGTCATCTCTCCATTTGTCCATGGACCGTCTGCGCGCGTTCATGAAGAAATTGCCGACTGTTGTAGGTTCCAAGCCCAGCTGCCGTGCTATCGTCACTTGCATTTCTTTTGACGGCCTCTTTGTTTCCTGGAAATTTTGAAAATATACATTCAACATTATTGCTATGAATTATGATAAGATTACAGAGATAAATCTTTATCTATTTTGAACAACAACGGTGCGCTTCATCCCTATGTCTTGTATGGTTCTGAAACTTCTATGACTTCATTTGAGTGAAGACTCTGTCCCGATCGTATAAAAAAACTACCGACCTTTTAATGTGATGTTACCATACGCTTGTATTTTAAATCGTTTAAAATAAAATTTCTAGTTATTTTGCACACGAAATTCGCTTCCAAAGGTACACATTGGCCCCTTCAGCACACAAGGTATTATTTACACTAACCGTTCTAACTAGAACCCCTGTATTTAAGTACTAATAAAATATACATCATGAATGTTACTCCACTATTGTTGGCGGAATTTTTTACAAATTTGATACAATATAGTCAACTCAACTCAAAGGAAGGCTAGGAGAAAATGCCTTTTGTATCAACTTCGACTTTTTGAACGATGTATATTTTTGTTAAAAACATAGAAACATCCATACAGGCAATGAGACTAATTCATTGGGAAAGGTAAAGTTTTCTTACGTATTTACAAAACTTGTTTATAATAAGATGATGAGATTAGGGGTGTGAAAAAAATCTAAACGAAATACGTACCTACATGTAGCCTAACATTAAAAAGTTTTAAAACAGCCATGGTATATGTATCACATATTGATAAATACATAGTTCTTCTACGTTACTTGTGTCTTACCAATAGACATCCGTGTGGTGTAGTGCATAGAGCACTTGGGAGGACTGTGCTGTTTCAATTCCCAACCGAGGAAAAATATCACAAATTGTTGATATTTAGGTCTGGATGTATTGTATGTACGTCCCGTGTCCTTAACACTGGATCTACCTACGATCTTATTGCGTATCGGAATAGGGGGCGACAGGTGAGTGCCTCTGTGTTTGCGAAAAACTAACATATAGTACACAGTTGATATAATGTGGCAATAACCAAAAGATCACTATCGATCACTGTGGTCGAAATAAACTCGAGGAGGTAATCACTTGCACTAAAAAAACGAGATATTTGGGCTTGTGTAATGAATTGGTCAGCTCGACCGAAGTAGCCACGCCCTCACAGAATACCAGCGTAAAATAGCAGCATAATGCTGCTGTTTCGTATGGTGAAGTGGAGAGGTCCGGAGATCTTTTTTATTGGTGACTGAGGCATTTCATCTCAGTCCTGAAGGGTAACATCGCATCTGCATTATGATTACGTGTCAAGGATGAATGTAGATGTCATAGGCCGCATGAATCACTTGCAATCAGGTGAACTGTGCTGTCGTTTGTTACTCTCAATTTAATTTAAAAAAATATATACTTCGTGGCGTGTATCAAAAATACTCTTACAATTTTTAGACTTTTATAGAATTATAGAACATAAAAAGGTTCTAATAAAAAGGTAAGGTGGTACAAATGTATTCATGCAGGTCACGAAAAACAGTGAATGGGTCAACTCAACCGGTGCAGCCACGCCCTCATAGAATACCAGCTTAAAATAGCAGCATATAGCTGCTGCGTTTCGTCTGCTGAGGAATTCGGAGTAACCTTTATTTTCGTAATGGGGCCGAGCGAAATGACGGTGGCAACAAGGTAGTTCTAAAATTATTTAATTTGACTAACTTCATTTTTTTATTATATAAATAATTTTTTGAATCATCTTTATCATCATTTCGGCCGATCACTAGTCCACTACTGAACATAGTTCTGCCTCACAGACCGCCACGATCCTGCCTCTGTATAACTTGACAGACTTGACGTGGTTCGTCATCTAGTGGGAGTTACCAACACTGCAATGACCAATACGAGGTTGCCGCTCGAGTAAAATTAATCAATTTAATAATTATGCGACACAACCTTTTTTATCATTAAAGCAAATTAAAAAATTCTATTATTTTTTAATAACTTTAAGAACCCTTTATATATTTCGTATAATTTTTAAAGAGTTATTAGATATATAAAGAAACAATATCACATAGATATCACAATTTCAACACGACATATTAATAGGTCGATCATAGGACCAACAGACAATCAAATTGAGTTAGGATGGTATTAGAGAAATAATCAATGTTAACCACTCGAAGTAAGCCTACATGCTTGGAAGAGATAGTTCACGACAATAGCCTAATGTTGAATTCTAATCTACAACCTTAAGTTTTGTAGACTAAACCCTAAACGATTAGGCTACTCACCCTATAAAGTATTCGTTATAGGTTCGTTCGTTATAGGGTGGGGGGAAAAGTAAAAGGTCGCAGTAATTTCTTTTTTTGCGTGTACTGTTTGTATTGGCTTGGTTTTGATACCTGGCTGGTTTTGATAGACGACATTTAAAAAAAGAAAAAACGGTTTCCCGCCATTTTTCCATTGTTATTGAGTCAAAAATGAGTAAATTCAACGAAAAACTTCCATACATTTAGTTTTATTATAAAAAATGCGACACAAATCGCGAAAAATTGTGAAGTTTATCGACATAGTAGCTCGTGAAATAACAACTGATTCTATAATCAATGATAGATAACTTTAAATATAAGATACCTTAAAAATAGCCTGAAGAGTACGCCGCTGGAGGTCGGTGAAAACCAAACGCGGCTTCTTCGGGGAAGGCATGATATCCGAACCCATGTCCTCCTTGCGCTTGCAACCTGAAATATAATGGTAATCATTATATTAGGAATTAAGAGAAAATAGCATAGATATATTCTCAAAAGCTGCCGTCGCTTTACACACCACTTCAAACCGCATCAAACCGCACAAAAATTGTACATGTTCATCTTTTTGAATTTTTCATGTTTTTTTTTGAAGGCGACAATATAACACACATTTCACCAGATTGTAAGTGATTCCTATGAGACCCACATTCATCGTCGATAAAGAATCACCATGCAGGACTATTATCGAATATCTCGTAGGATCTCTTCAATTCATCTCCTTCGGTATTTTTTTTATATTTTTCTGTCCACACATTGTTATTGTAACTATTTATTTATTAGTAACCATGTAATCGACCTTTATGTTTATCTTATAACATTGTATATTCTTATTACATGTACATATGTGCTGTTTGTGTACCGACAAATTTATATAATACATAACAAGTGTGACGAGAATTTCTTTATCTTATTATAGTTTAAATCAATAATTAATCTACGTTAATAAGTATCAAAATTTTACGTATTACTTTATTATAACTCATATATTTTCATATTTATAATTTATTAGTAAATTTTTAATAGTAAATCATTAATTTACTATTTACAAAATCTACGATCAGAATTATTATGTATGGAACATTGGAAGAGTAAAAAACCATGGAGGCTCAATGTCTAAACTTTTAATTCGACGCCGGAACGAATGAAATTATTAACTGCAATTTTAACTTTAGATTTATTTATTTATTTATTATTGTAAATTAATGTATTGTGTTATACCTTTTATAAAAAAAAGTTTTAACAAGTTTTTGATTTACTACGTACTACAATATATTTCGAAGACACGTGAAATTTGTCAAACTGCAATGGAACTGGGTGATGTACACCCTCTCGAACAGAATAAACAGTGGGGTTTGTATATATAGGCTTTACTTTTTATTTTGACTTCAAAGATAATTTCAGTAATGTCAGAAAAAATAACTATTTAATAATTCTAAAATTGTTTCTAACCATATATACACATACTATGGAAATAATTAAAACAAATTTCACTTACTGCCTCTCTGTGGAATTTGGGCCGCTGCAACAAAAGGAACAATAGAAATTAGTAAAGATAAAAGAAAGTCGGTCTCATTAGAATAATAATTTTCTTGGTATAAAAGTGTGACAAAATTAAAAAAAAAATGCTAATCTCTGTTATAAGACGATGGTACTTTATGATTTCAGAATGAAGTTAGTTCTGCATTGGAATGGGATACTTAAATTTTTTCTCTGTCATTTATAAGTCCTTGCAGAATCATCTACGAACAACAATCATGCTACTAAAACATATACTACTAAAATGACTCCATGTGTACTACATGCAAGTTAAATTTCACAAATGACTATGAGTGACATCATTACTTTCAACTATTCGATTATTAAAACAGTACACATGAAGACTCCTTAGTAAAAATAAAAAGTTTAACAGCTAACGTCGCACTAGATCAAAGTCAATCAAAAAATCTATGTGCATATGTACACTACTTTTACATCTTTAATCACTCCGACATAGTTTAGCAATTCTTCCAGTCCGAATGTCTTTGGATATATTCAAACTGAAATTTAAATTGATTTAAAACATATTTTTGACAAAGCTGACAAACTGGAACAAAATAAGAATCGAAGAAGAAATTAAAAAGTATAAAAACAGTTATCATTTTAAACGTCTCTACCAAAAATAGCGGTAGCAACTACAAAACACGATCAAAGTTACATAACTCTGTGTCCATTCAGATCCAGTCTGTCTTTTATTAATCATTTTTATATGCAAATGTATCAGACAAATTAAGAAAATTCGTATACCTGGCGACAATGTAAACAACATTAATAAAGGGTTCTGAAATCTCGCAGGCACCTAAAAATAATATTTCAAATAAAACTAGGCAGCCCCGGCGCGGAGGGAAAACAAAAAGGGATGGATTGGCAGCGTCAGCAGACTAACATTCACCTTGGCTTCTTTAAGCTAACAAAATACACTTACCTACTGCTATAAAAACAATAATTCAAGACTAAAACAATAAAGATAATCCTCCTTTGCTTAGGCAGTATCGTTGCCATTTAAACACGAAAATTCTTATATCAATCAAATTAGACAGGAAGGATACTGCCTATTCAAATAAAAAAAAAACATCTATTAGAGCAAATCTCTATTTAGTTTACACATTTCATGAATTAAAACAGAAAAATAATCAAAATGATTCCACCCAAATCTTGTCAACTTAACGTCTAATTTTGGGCTTTCCACAAAGAAAATTGCGAATTAAAACACTCAAGAATGTTGCCTTAAAATATTTATTATAACATGTATGTAAAGCTCGTTTATGTACTAATTTTACCTTTGCGACAAGCTTTGAACTTTTGACACCTATAAGAAACCAAGTATACTGCTACGCAGCCAAGGATGGGGACAGGAGTTAAGGGATGGGTGAATTGTGGAAACACCAGAAAGCGACTAAAGATATGCTTAAAAGGTTCTGAGCAAAAATATTTTTTTGAGAATCAATTAAATTGAACTGAAATCAGTAGAAGAAAAAAAAAGAAACGAATCAAAATATAAACGGGAAGAGGATTAAGGATGGCGTTTTTTAGGATCCAAATCAAGATCTGGGAAGGACTCACAAGCAAGAAAAATCCCCGGCCGTTTCGTATACCGGCGCGTCCCAGTAGGGCGGAGGCCCGGGATACATTCCAGAGCCATGAGGCACGGGATGCGCGCCCTGATATTCCCGAGGCTGGCAGTAAGATTGGTGCTGCATGTTGTTTACATTGTCGCCCTTTATCGTTTGCTGGTTTGGGGCATCTGGAAATTTATATTACAATAACTTTTCTGTTACAATATTTATCTTGAATAAATATTTTAAATGACATGACAATATAATGACTATAATACTTAATATTATTCTTATTCATTACATATATATATATATATTCTATTGCATGTGTGATTCCTTGACAACGAAGATATATATAATATATATAGATATAGTAACAAAAGTTGGCCCTCAAAAAGTTGAAGAGAGGAAAATTAAACCTTACGTACATTTTTGTATTGAATATTTTACAACTCTTCCGATAAAAAATCTCTTTATCGGCACTTTCTTAGATACTCGTATGTCCTGCAGAGGTTAAATGCTGATAAATAAGATGACTTCGAATGACGGTGGGGAAACTGCCACTCCAATGGTCCAATATCGTACTTGAGGAAAATGTCAGAAAAATCTCGTTGTTTTGGGTAAAGACCAAAATTATTTAGTGGTACTGTAATTCGTCTACTATCGCGATTAATAGTAATTCCTCCCCGTTGTGAAAAACTTATATGCAGAAACATAAGTATGAATTATTATCATTCATAAGCAAAACAAAAACGACAGTTATCAAAGTTAACATCTTAAGAAAGATTCATTCAAAGTTTTTAGTAACTACAACGAGCTGCTGATTAGGTATTTTTTACTTACCTCAATTTCCCAAGGCTATCTATTAAAAGAACGAAAAGAACACCTTCCTCATACGTTAAACGGTATTTTAAGCACATTGTGCGTAAATACGTTTTGCAACATCTATGCCCTTTTGGGCTGGCTTCGATTCAGCAGAAAATATTTTTGAACGAGTCGGCTTTTAACGGCTTATTTGGTTTAAACAACTTAGCTCTCTTTAGGTCTTAAGAAGCTTTGATCTAGCTCGTAACGTAGCCGCCTTAGTATTCTGTCATATTTTACACTGCGAAATCATTTTACATTATTTCTATCACCTTAATATCTATGGCATTATAGATGCTAACGCGTAATTGTATATTGAATAAGCTTGTACTTGCTTGATTGGTTCACCGCTTAGCTCAATTTAGACCTTAAGAAGCTTTGATCTAGCTCGTGACGTCGCACTCTTAGTATTCTGTAATATTTTTCACTGTGAGATCATTTTACATCATTTCTATCAGCGTAATATCTATGGCATTATAGATGCTAACGCGTAATTGTATATTGAGTAAGCTTGTACTAGCTTGATTGGTTCACCGCTTAGCTCAATTTAGACCTTAAGAAGCTTTGATCTAGCTCGTGACGTCGCACCCTTAGTATTCTGTAATATTTTTCACTGTGAGATCATTTTACATCATTTCTATCAGCGTAATATCTATGGCATTATAGATGCTAACGCGTAATTGTATATTGAGTAAGCTTGTACTAGCTTGATTGGTTCACCGCTTAGCTCAATTTAGACCTTAAGAAGCTTTGATCTAGCTCGTGACGTCGCACCCTTAGTATTCTGTAATATTTTTCACTGTGAGATCATTTTACATCATTTCTATCAGCGTAATATCTATGGCATTATAGATGCTAACGCGTAATTGTATATTGAGTAAGCTTGTACTAGCTTGATTGGTTCACCGCATAGCTCAATTTAGACCTTAGAAGCTTTGATCTAGCTCGTGACGTCGCACCTTAGTATTCTGTAATATTTTTCACTGTGAGATCATTTTACATCATTTCTATCAGCGTAATATCTATGGCATTATAGATGCTAACGCGTAATTGTATATTGAGTAAGCTTGTACTAGCTTGATTGGTTCACCGCTTAGCTCAATTTAGACCTTAAGAAGCTTTGATCTAGCTCGTGACGTCGCACCCTTAGTATTCTGTAATATTTTTCACTGTGAGATCATTTTACATTATTTCTATCACCTTAATATCTGTGGCATTATAGATGCTAACGCGTAATTGTATATTGAGTAAGCTTGTACTAGCTTGATTGGTTCACCGCTTAGCTCAATTTAGACCTTAAGAAGCTTTGATCTAGCTCGTAACGTAGCCGCCTTAGTATTCTGTCATATTTTACACTGCGAAATCATTTTACATTATTTCTATCACCTTAATATCTGTGGCATTATAGATGCTAACGCGTAATTGTATATTGAATAAGCTTGTTTGATTGGTTCACCGCTTAGCTCAATTTAGACCTTAAGAAGCTTTGATCTAGCTTGTGACGTCACACCCTTAGTATTCTGTATTATTTTTCACTGTGAGATCATTTTACATAATTTCTATCACCGTAATATCTATGGCATTATATATGCTAATGCGTAATTGTATATTGAGCAAACTTGTAGTTGCTTAAGGGGTTCACCACTTTGCTCAATTTAGACCTTAAGAAGCTTTGATCTAGCTCGTGACGTCGCACCCTTAGTATTCTGTATTATTTTTCACTGTGAAATCATTTTACATCATTTCTATCAGCGTAATATCTATGGCATTATAGATGCTAACGCGTAATTGTATATTGAGTAAGCTTGTACTAGCTTGATTGGTTCACCGCTTAGCTCAATTTAGACCTTAAGAAGCTTTGATCTAGCTCGTGACGTCGCACCCTTAGTATTCTGTAATATTTTTCACTGTGAGATCATTTTACATTATTTCTATCACCGTAATATCTATGGCATTATATATGCTAACGCGTAATTGTATATTGAGCAAACTTGTAGTTGCTTAAGGGGTTCACCACTTTGCTCAATTTAGACCTTAAGAAGCTTTGATCTAGCTCATGTAGCATCATTAGTATTCAGTGTCACATTTGATACTATAAGATAATTTTACATTATTTCTATCCGTCTTATATTTGTGGCATTATAGATACTACTGTGTACTTGTATAGCGAATAGGCTTTCAGTTTTTTTATGGATTCATCGCATGGCTTTTAGACCGTATGAAACTTTGATCTAGCTTGTGATTTAGCAGCCTTAGTTTACTTCTTAGATTAATTTTATCTATATAATGTCTGCGATATTATAAATGCTGCTGCGTAATTGTATAGCGAGTAGGCTTTCAGTTGTTTGATTGCTCCACCACTTAGCTCTCTTTAGACCTTGAGAATTATATTATAAATACCATTACGTAATTTTACACAATCTATCCGAAAGCTATGAGGTAGTTGGTAGAGCTACACTGCAGTTTGTTTCTAGCCGTAGAATGGATGGGTCAGCTCTACTGGAGTAAGACCACGCGCTCACAGAATACCAGCGTGAAATAGCAGAATAATGTTGCTGTGTTTCGTCAGGTGAGTGCAGGGATCCGGAGACCTTTCTTACTGGTGACGATGCATTCCATCTCAGTCCTCAAGGGTGACAATGCATCTGCATTATGATTCCTTGTCAATGATGAATGTAGATGTCATGGGCCGCAGGAATAATTTACCATCAAGTGAACTGTGTGCTCGTTGGTTACTCTAAATGTAATAGAAAAAACCGAATCTGGTCATATCTATTGCGCATTTAAGCATTACATAACAAAATACTCTTATAGCTTTTATTCCATAGTTACTGCAATTGATATTTATATAAATTGTATCTTACGCTTGTTGGGTTTGAAAGGTGATTTATACGGTCTAGAATATTTAATTAAAGAATCTCAATTGTATAAAACATGTAATAACGATCATTATAATAATAGAATTGAATCTAAATCACCAAAAATATAGGTCAATATTTATAAATAGTTTCAGACTACAATTTATCATATGTTACAACAAGATTTCATAAGCAGAGGAATCATAAAAGAAAGAGTATATTGTAAGTAACCTAATGAAAAATATTATTTTTATTAAAATCCTCAGATACTGGAGATATAGCTGAAAAAAACATAGCTTTTTTTTATATGTGCTTGTTAAGTATAGATTGTAATAATTAACCATTTCAAAGGAAGATTAGAAATTATATTCCCCTCAAAGTCTTCCATAACGGCGATATAATACGAATTACATTTAAGAATCAAAATACCTAGCAGCGTCGCTAGAATAGTCTCGGGCCCCGTGGAGGTCGGGGAGGGACGAGGCTCGATCGATACGAGCATGGGGGAGGGGGTGACGTCACGACGCGGGGCGAGGGGGAAGGGTGCCATGTGCCCTCCGTTGCCCTGGCATCAGGGCACACTTACTATCGTTTTTAATACGAGTGTTCTTTATACATATATATTTATAAAGCTTCGTAGTAATATGTTATGTTATGTTTATTATATATGTATATCTACCTTTCTTTCTCCTTGAAAATTATTTAGCAGATTATTCAGTATATTGAACACATTACGCAAGCACAAAATATTTTTTGTGATTGCACCGAAATTATTTAAATTTGATACGGCCACAAGTTGTGATAAATATCTAATTGACGAATGCAATGGTTACTTAAAACATTGGTCGTCTAAATCTACGATAGAATATACCTGATATTTCAAGACTATATCTATTGTTTAGGAACTTTATACAGGAATCATAACTTGATCTATGTGATGTCTGTGTGACATTAAACATGATGTTGAAACAATTATAGAGCCATCTGCAGATTTCTAGTTATACCATGGCCAGGTTGATTCACAGCTACCAATAAATCACGAATACCAGCATTAGCAATAGCTAGAGTCCGCTGTGCCAATTTGGTGAGTGGAGAGATCTGGAGACTGAGTTACTGGTGGCGAGGTATTAGTGCAGGGGTGGCAGCGCATCGTGATTCTTTACAGGTTGCAGTCAATGCTTGCCATCGTGTCATCGGTTTATACGTATACCTTTATCGTAATGATAAGATAAGGGTATATACATATGTTATATAAATATATATTTTTAAATAAAACAAATGTATAATATTTGTATAACATACAATATGAGCGGTAATAACTTACTGGCTAGAAGATCCTCGTGATATACCTGTTGTGGCGACTGCGATCCTTCTAACTTAAACCAATGATTTTCAAATGGCGTTTTTACGTTTGGAACTTAATAAGCATAAGTTCCAAGTGTGAAATATACGTTTCTAAGTCAACACAACATTTATACGATTGGGGAACAAGACGATCGGTACATGGGACCGTTAGAATAAGTTTTTAAAGTAATTAAAACGTCTAACGATCGAAGGGCTAGTTCTTTACAAGTTCAAAGTTTAAGACCAACGAAAGTTATCATAATCAGAACTCCTAGCACAATAATTAATAATAATATTTTTTTTTAGATTATGGTTAATGATAGTATGCCCAACAATGTTGGCCGCAGATCAAGATAATATATAAACTTCATTGCAAAATCCTATCCAAACAGTTGGCTTAGCAATAATCTATCAGTCGCAGAAATGGTGACATTGACTTAAAATATCATCCTAAATTTCAGGTACTACGTCAACTCAATCATTATCTCGGCACACCACTAGTCCACTGCTGAAGAAGTCTCTGCCTTATTTTAATATAAGGAATTTTAAGGAACGAGAATGACAAATGATCACGTCTTCAATCATCCTAAGCAAAATTTCATAATCTACATGCGTTGTCTTAGTACTGAGACGGAATGTTCCTGTAACCTGTAATAGGGTCTCCGGAATACCCACATTTACCATGCGAAACACAGCAGTATTATACTGCTATTATGTGAAGGCCTGGTCCCCGATCAAATCAACTCATTCATCTTCCACTGCCACTGCCATGAAACCTGAACCATCAACTTTACCTAAAAGCTATTTCATGTAAACAAATAAATTGAAACTTTCTCTTACCCAACAACCTCTGGTAAAATAAAAAAAACTAACCTATCTAAGCTTAACCTTCAAATGCAACTCATTATCGCCAAACGCAGTTTTATAACACTCGACAAGTCAAAGTATATACGAAAGCGACACGAAGCGCTATATTAGTGGACTCTCTTAGAATATTTTTTTGGGGAAGGGGACGGTTCGACTAGCATAACGCTGCTGTGTTTCATGTGGTGAGGTTAGTAAAGCGGAGATCCAACTAGACATTGCATCTCTGTCTCTCTGTCTGATCTCTGATAACGCCTGTGCTTCTTGAATCGTTCTTGAGGATTGTCGTAGATTTCATGGGCCACGGCCATCACTTACCATCATGTGAACTGTGTGTAAGTTTATCACCCTAAGGTTCATAAAAAGAACTTGGAAATTTCCTATATAGGATAGGACCACATCTTCACAGAAAGCATCCTAAAAAATCATAAAAATACGCACGTACGTCACTACATACGCCTACAATCGATAAACCACGACCATCTCTACGCGACTTATTCAATTCACGAATGCAGGCCAACGCTACAACGCAAGTAATATCGAACGGCGCGTCGTAGTGACGTGCGAGTATTGACCGCGCGTCCTCGAGGTATCGATTGTGTGGAATCGATGCTAGCAGCTGACGTTTGTGTACGATAAACAAATGGGCTTTTTCGATAACGATAATTTGAAAACTTGAGTATGATTGCGTGATGTTTTTACTTCTTAATTATGTTGTTTTCCGTACAATATTGTACAGTGTAGTTGAAAAACGGATTTCTTTTTTTATTTTTTTTTCGAATTTTATATTACCTCTAGTGAAGTGATGGCATATATTATTTTCTTATGTCTTAATTTTTTTTTCTAATATATAATAATAATAAGTGCACGTTTATTTTATATTTTTTTATATCACATTGTACTATGTGATATAAAAAGGAGTCTTGAGCCTTCTTTTAAAAAAAATACCGATGGCGGAAATTTCAATAGCCCAAGCAAGCGTCAATAGCTTAGAGGATTAGGGTACGGTATAAGAAACTTAAGATCGTAGGTTCGAATCCACCATTCGACTATTTTCGTGCATCTCCTGGCACAAGGATTGTCAGCTCAGTTGGAGTGGTTGAGCGGAATATTAGTGATGTTAATAGCATCGCTACTCTTCTTTTTTTAAAAACTTAATTATCACCATGCAGTAATAATAATTTATTGTCTATCGATATTCATAAAGTAATCATCTATTTCTTTAATAATTATAAACGCAACAGTAGCGAAACAAGTGGTCGAAAAATTTAAATGGAATGCTTTTCACGTCCAACCAAACACCTAGTGACCTACATACAAATGTGAGAAAGTCTAGCTCTTGTTATCTAAAGAGACATCATTTCAGAGACTTGAATAAGTAAATCGTCGAATGCGGACATTTTATCTAATAATCATCGGCAGTCTTCCTGGTCGATATCGATCACTGCGATATCTTCCGATTATCGCCAGATGACTGCGCAGACGCAATGGCGAGATTACCACGCGGCCCTAAATAATAATAATAATGTTTATTTGTAACACAATATACTTAAGCACAAGTCTGTAGTAACTATAAAGCTTCTACAAGTAAATTGTGTTACAAGCTTTAGTGTCTTCCCAATTAACGCTACTAGATACAAAGTTATGTAAAAGGTAAATTATTCGTTTTACGACAAAGGTCTTTAACAATCTAGTTCCATTGGAATCTTTAATTTAGATAGTAGTAATAAATTAATGATTTAGGGTCTGCGAAACTCAAAGTCATAGATTCGAATCGAAGCAATTCGACTATGGTCGTGGTTCACGACCTCTCTTAGCATAAGCAGTTTAAACATAGTTGCTAGTGTTTAACCGGATTGTTAGTAACGTTCATAGCACTGCTAGAAATCTTTATAAGAAAAAATAACGATTTGTCCGCGAATTCATATCGCAAACATGTGCATCGTATACGCGCTAAGCAAACTTATAAAAAATATTTTTTTTTTAAATTTATTATGTGTTTTAATCAATAATGCCAATCTTATCTTTCAAGTAAAATTTACATGTAAGATGAATATAGATCTAATTTTACATTTAGAAAGTTCTAAGAAAATCGCAGCTTCCTCTATCATATGAGGCAACAGAAAATATCATCTTCGGCTAGTGTATACAGGTGCAAAAGAATCGGTCATTTGTACCTGTACTCGCAAAAACACACACACTCATCCACTAACATACACAGGCGTTTTACATTTGCCTAGTCTCTGTAAACGGTGGAAAACTGAATTTCATTACATTTCTAAACTTCTAACTATACCGGTAGTTGTATATACTTTTGCACCGCTTTAAGTAACCTTTTATGAGAAGTTTAATTATTTCTAATTTGTATGGCAAAGACGCAACGTTCTTTTTTCTAAAGAAGTTTTTTTTTATATAGAATAGGTTGCAAACTAGCAAGCAGCTCACTGGAACTTTTTTGAGTGACAAACCGTAATATAGTTAACCTATAAGTATTTTTTTCGGGTCACAACACATCCCCGAAGGAATAATGCACACGTTTTTACCTCTTCGTACTAAAATGGAACGGCTCGTTACTAGTAGTAAATGTCTTGGGGCCCTGGACTGACCAGCGTTATGCTGTGCTAGTTTACGTTGGTATTCGAGGAGGGTGTTTCCTTATACGAATGAGTTATTGGTGTTACTAGAAATAAACTACAGCGTAACTTCACCAATGCGATGTGACAATAATTGGTTTATCCATTGATTAGCGTACACAAACGCACAGAATTTATTATATGTATTTGTATGTATGACAATGGATAGAAATTAATGTATTCACATCACTTTCTGCTTAATCTTCTGGTTATTACTAGATTACATCAACTGCACGGGACATGGTATAGTCCCATATCCCGTTGTTTTAGAGATAAAAGACATATAATTTATAATACAAAAACATTGTTTATAAGCTGAGAATCGTACCCAGAACACGCGACTAAACCGCCGGGTACTCTAACAACTGCGCCACAAAGCCGTTAGCAATTGACGTGATTAGATATTGTTTGAGAAGGTCGCGATCGTGAGTTATCTATTTTGTAAATTGGATACAATTTATTTTATTGATTGCATTACTGAGCGTCAAGGACCTAATGGTTTAGGATACGGTCTGCTAAACTTAAGGTCTTAGGTTCCAATCTGCTATTCGACTATTGTCGTCAATTATAATCATTAACTTAAATAGTTAACGAGAATATTGCTAATTTTAATATTACACTTTTTTTATTATATAGTTGTATAATTTTGTCATTTCAACTCATTCATTCAAATTTTCCACAGTGGGCCACAGTGAGCTCCGAACCGATTATCACTCCAGCTAAGTTTGAAATGCTTTTGTTAGGAGAGTAGTGAATTGGCGGATTCCAACCTACGACATAAAGTTTCGCAGACCCTACCTATAAATGCACAAGAGATATCCCCAAATAAATATCTTATCAAACAAAAACAACAAGAAAATTTATAAGATCATTTTGCAAATAATCTATATAAATTAAAATAATTTGCCGTATGTATGAAAAGTCATCACTGGATCAGCAACAACTCGATCGATTTGGCAGAGTTGTTTTTGTTTTGTTCTAAATTGTCGGTACAGAGTTTGTATGATAGAAAATTTTGGGAAAATATACTGGAAAATTTGGAAATTAAAACGAATTTCTTCTTATGATAATCTCATAGAGTTACTACTTGCTGGCTTGACTGTGACATGTTTTCATAAACTAAATTTTATATTTCATGACTTTCAAAACATAAATTCATCCAAGCGTGCAATATTAAAATTCTGCCGGGGGACGCACGGGCACGGGCTAGTTTCCTAGACTAGCTTTGCCTGCTATTTAATATATTTATATGTCCGCTGCTTAAATGAAAAAAACAATGGTAGTCCAAACTTATATCAATCCATCAATAAAACCACAGCCTTGGTTCAGCCCATGTGGAGATAAGGCATGCTAATCTAAACTAAACAACGGGTTGTTGCCGTGGTTGAAAAACGTTGAAGCTGTAACATGAATGGGTAAAATACCAATTTAAAATAGCATCATACGCTTGCTGTATTTCGTATGATTAGTGTAGCGATCCGAAGACCCAATTACTGGTACCGAAACATTCCATCATAGTTCGAGGTAGGACCACGAGCTCACTAAATACTGATGAGTCGTAGGATTCCGTTATTACTAGGAACGAGGCATTCCATCTCAGTCCTCAAGGGTGACAAGGCATCTGTAATATGATTCCTTGTCAAGGTTGAATGTAGAAGTCATGCGCCGCGGGCATTACTTGACTCAGGTGAACTGTGTACTTGTTTGAAAGTGCGAGGAATAAAAATAACTTTATTTAGGATCCATGTAGATATCATGAGACATTTCTCACATCTAAGATTTAAAAAATGAACCGAGAACGAAGTGTAGGAAGCCTCATGGTTAGATTTTTTTATTATTACAATGAGTGTAACAAACTTGACAAGGAGTTATAATGCAGATGCGTTATCGCCCTTGATGATGGAATCACTCGTCACCAGTAATAACGGAATCCTTTCACTCATCAGATGAAATACAACAGCATTATGCTGCTATTTTACGGCGGTATCCGGCAACGATTTGGGCAAGGCGGCTAAAAGTAACTTAATGCCAAAATCCAAAGAACGTCTACGATGCGTTCCAAGGAGAGTCAAGCACTTGAACACTGGAGGCTGTTAATGATGATATCATTAATACAAAAAATCGTTTCTAAATCGATCTATAAAACCAATTTTTGCAACTGGGTTAAAATAAAACAAATGATATCTCCAAGAAATAGTGTAAAACGAGATAATGGTTCTGGTAATAAGATATGACAGAGTTCATCACGGCTGATGAAATTGGCGTTAGCCCAAAGGCCGCAATGGACCTGTTGGCTTATGAAAGTATAGACACAAATATGATGTCATCAATGGTTCCTTATATTCTTAACTTAAGAAGGGATTAAAATAAAAATATCGACAAAGTAAATTAATATTAAATTACAGTCCAGAGCTACGTTATTTTTGATTTCTTTTTTGTAGAATAGGTAGTCAACTATCATGCAGCCCACCCGGTGACGAGTGACGTCACGTCCGCTACACCAGAGGAGTCGCAAATACGTTGCCGGGCTTTAAGGAAGGTCTCTATGCTCTTTTCTTGAAAGTCCCTAAAGTCGTGTCAGTTCGGAAACATTGCAACGGTGACATTTTTAGTGCAATCACGGGTTCTGATTCCATTGAAAGAGGACACAATCATGTGGGCAACCGATACAAAATTTTCTTTTTCTATTGTTTCTGTTATAGCATTTTTTTGTAAGTTTTAAAACACAATAAATTTATCTTGTCAACTTGCGTATTAAAATTCTTATTTTTTTTTCTGTATGATTTTATTACTATTGTGTATATATTTATTACTATCAAAACATTACTAAGTTAATTTAGTACAACACACTTATAACTTATTGTCTAGCTTAAGTTTAAGTGCTACCATTATTTGTTTGATTAGAGGATCGCTACTAACATCAAATAGCAAAATAATGCTACTGTGTTCTATATAGCATGTGGTTCTACCACGACCTACCGATGACCCGATTATAAGCTTCACTTCCGGTTAGGAAAATTTCGGAAAGTCGAAGAGAATGAGTACAGGTATTCATCATCCACACTCCAATCCACGAGAGCTCTTCCAGCTGATAGCGACGTCACCGTTAAGGTATTATGTTATACTCAATAATAAACATATAGTATTGTTATCGCTACTTTGCCTATACTAAATAAAAAAAAACAGCAGCACACAAAACATTTCGTGGTACTGGTGGGAGTGTAGTCCTTAGTAAAATCGAGCAAATACTGTTCGAACTACGATATTTACGTATTCCATGCTGTTGACAAATGGCAGTTAAAGGAATAAACAGTGTAGTGCATCTTGCATAAACATTATTCTGTAATTATTGTATTGTATTTGTTTGTTTGTTTCGAAAAGTATTGAATTATATAAAATACAATATTATACATTTTTACAATCGTGCTACAAAGAGCATTTCATTGACACCCCACGCACCTGGAATTTCACTATCCTGGAAACGTGTCTTCCCAATTAACCCCCTCCTCTAACTAACCCCTAAAATCGTCGATTTATGAAACTCACGTATAAATTCGGGTTACTTCTTATTATAACTTTTCCTAATTTCAATTCTGTTAGTCTCTGAAAAAAACCACAATAACTAATAGAAACCCCGAAGGAATAGGTGTTCCCCTTTTGAATACGGAAAACTAGATTAGTTGAAAAAATAATGCTTCTGGGGTTATTGCTAAAAACGTGTGCCTCTTGTATTATTAGCGATGTGCAAATTGACGTAAGGTGATGTTTTTATTAGCTATGAAGTCCTTGGAATAGATTAAAAATAAAAAAAAGCTGACTGTATATTTAACTGACTAAAAGAAAGCTCGAACAAAGACAATATTAATAAAAAATTGTAATTTTAAAATAATTTGATAAACATCATTTAATGTTTAATTTTTTTATTTATACGAGTTAACCTATACGTGGTGGTAGACAGCCGCGTAGTGTAGTGGTACCTGGCTACTCAATTGTGAGTCCTGGGTTTGATTCCTAGGCGAAGAACAATATGTGTATATCACAAATTATTGGTTTTCTGATCTGGGTGTATACAAAACACCTGTTTCGTGTCCCTGACACTGCATCCTGAACCTTTCACCGAACTTATTGCACATGCATTACATCGATATTTAATATTATTATTTTAATACTAATTATTTAAAAGAATTTTTGATCTTTTTACATTCTAAAATAAATTTAATTGAATAAACAATAACTTTGTCAAATGTAGTTGGTTCGTATTTAAATCCAACGTTCTGAGATTCTAAGAGTTTTTTTAATATAATATATTTATTAATAAATTTTATATTATATATATATATATTATTGCTAATAGATCCGGCGTATTTACCTTTGTTTTAAAAATAAAGTTAAGCTTGATAGAAACTACCCTAACACAGAATTTTGTTGAAAAATTTTGTTTGTAATACAATCCTAAAAGCTGCCATAGTCATTCTAGACGATAAAAGTTACCTTTTGAAAATCGATTGATACAATCAATTACAATAAATTATTATTAAAAGTAAACACCAAATTAACCAAATTACATTTAGCTTTACAGCAACTGTCCTAACATAAAATTTTGTTTGTAATACAATCCTAAAAGCTGCCGTAGTCATTCTAAACAATAAAGTTACCTTTTGAAAATCGATTGATACATTCAATTATAATAAATTGTTAATAAATGTAAACACCAAATTAATCACATTAAGTTTAGCTTGATAGCAACTGCCCCAACATAAAATTTTGTTTGTTATACAATCCTAAAAGCTGCCATAGTCATCCTTGACAATAAAAATTACCTTTTGAAAATCGATTGATACATTCAATTATAATAAATTGTTAATAATGTACACCAAATTAATCAAATTAAGTTTAGCTTGACAGCAACTTTCCTAACATTAAATTTTGTTTGTAATACAATCCTAAAAGTTAAACTAATCAATTTAAGGAAATTGAGCTTTATTTTGTTTCAAAACACAACAAGTATATTAAAATAGTATTTAGTAGAATAAGTATACCTAGCCATTGCTCAATCTATTTGTAGTTATTGTATAACAATGTGGGGAACCTCTAGAAGTAGCCCAAAGAGCATTTCTAAAGACAAGCACCTTTAACCCTTACTGTTTATTATTATTATTATTTATTTTCTTTATAAACACTTCATCTTCATAAACACTGTTTTTATGTAGAGTATTTGATATTCAGGGCTAAATGTAGACATATTTATCCTAGGCTATAAAAAATAATTCTAATATAGAATGTTATTTGATATTCAATTCCAAGAGCTGATTTATAATTATATTAGACGACAATTACCTTTCAATGATCGATTGACACATTCAAATCTTATTTTAAGACGTGTTCAATGATAGGAATAGAATGTCACCTGTTTACTTTATCTCTCCTCTCCTATATGGGAAAGTACCAAACAATCCCTATTGTAGGAGAAAAAAATTACAAAAATAGTTATTTGTTAGTTTTGATAATTGTTATACATTGAAATAAAGTAATTTAAATAAATTATAACGTAAACTATCGTTGAATCCTATTTAAATCCATTGTTCTCAAATACTTAAAGATTATTTTATATATATATATATATATTTACATATGTATACATATATAACATAAACCTAATTAACTCCTCGAACTGTAGTACTAATAATTATACCATAAATAAAAAGAAACATAATTAAAGATAAATATTATTGTAACTGAGTGGCTTACTAAACTCAAATATAGTACGATTTAGTCAATGTTACATAAGGGACATCATATACATTTGCACATACATACACCCACGTACACAATCGCAAACACACAGACACACACACACATACGTAAACTAATGGTTCACAATATGAAAAGCTTGGAAAGAAAAATTGTAATACTTGCCTTAACTGGCTATAATATATATTGTCTACTATTTAATATAATAATAAAGTCTATAGTATGACAATGTTTATTTGTAAAACAACACTTGTTAATTATATATATGTATTTATATATATATATATATATATATATATATATATATATATATGTACATATATATATATATACCTACTTTCTACTTACTCTCTATCATATTGATAGAAATACAAGAAAATAAAATTAGCGATATGTTTAAAATTTGAAAAATTTAAATGGAAACTTCTGTTTAATTTTTAAGTCCAAATAACATACATTTTACTTTTGTCATGAACCATTGCTATGGCCTAACTTAAATCATAAAATGAACTTGTAATAATTAATAATTGTTTTCATAACAATATCCTACTTGATATCGTTGTCACTACACATGTATATTCTGTGAACCTTTATACTAAAGCTCAAGTTTTCGACGATGTATTAAGGTCAAACATCGTGATAATGAATGACCATTATAAAGGTTGGCGTTATAGCAACTTCCATTTTATCGCGTACTATGCGAAAAATGACAAAAGATTGCTTATTTATTTGAATACAGACTTTTATATGAATAATGGTAACAAATTAGAACATAGAATTAAAATCATAACTCATGCTCGAAACGATTGCCTGCTTTGCTCAAAATGTAGACAAGTTATTAGCCCACTAGTTTAAAAACTCATACTAGAAATAACCGATATAACCATATGTACTACTATGTGACCTCCTTTTGAGCTCTAGGTGAACCTCGTCGTTATTTAACGCCGAGGAAACATTTCTAATATTTGATGGAAACAACTTAAAATGCTAAGGATAGAGAAGTGAGACTAAAAGCGTCATGCAATCCATACCTGCTAGCCTCAACGCCGACATCCTCTGGAACTCAGGCTCTTGCAGCCATTTCCACATCCGCCTAAATGTTTCCCTCCCGGATTTTAGTTTCGACCAAGGTTTTGGATTCCTTAACAAATCGCTGAGCGTCCCTTGAGATCGACAAAGAACCCTTTGCGCAAATACTGCCTGAGGTATTGAGTAGCGTTTCAATTCTCCACTTATCCTCTGAGCAAGTTCCTTAGTATTAATCTCTTCCGTGTCGTTTTGTACTTGCACCTGCTGCTGCACTTGCAGGTGCACTTGCTGTTCGTCCCTCACCAATAGCGATGCGTTGATGTCCAAGCCCGGGCTTGGTAAAGGGGGTGTAGGGGATCGCCTTTCAAATGAATTGGGAGACACACTTCGTCTGCTGTAAGCGGATTGAGGCGATAAAGGTTCATTGTACGCTGTAGGGGATAGCGCAGCGTAAGACTGCTGATGTTGTATAACAGTGAATGTGCCACCAGCGTGATAAGCGAATTTGTCTGATACAGTACTGATCGGGGGCAGAGGGAGCAACGGCGTTAGGGTGGCGTAGGACGCCGGTTCGAGCCCGGGCGGCGTTAGCCGGCCGTTTACGGCCGACAGAGGGTGGAAAGCCGCGTCGCCGTCGGGGAGGAGGTCGGCCGAGGATAGCCGGGGTGGTGATACGTGGCTAGGGGCGACTATTACGGACAGTGGCGCGCGGTCTCGGACTCTTATCTCGTCCATGGCGCGCGACCGGCGGCGACGGGGTCGCGCGGGCGACTGAATCACGCTTGCGCGCCGCACCCTTCCGTCCCCTCGGTCCACGTCCTGCAAACAGCCCCTATTTTTATCTCCCTCTTACTTAACGTCTTAAATCCCTACACTTGCAAATGAATTTGAAACTTGGAGTAATTAATTAAGGTATATTTTTATATGTACAGTATGTTTGTGACGTGAACGCTCTCTACAATGCACCCTTAACCTACCCCGGGGCGCTACGATATGTATCTTTGTATCTAAGCTCGCCGTTAGACGTTGATTGCTGCTTACACTGTTCGTTTAGCAATGATGTGACTGTCAAAAGCGGAAGTGGATTTTGTTTTTTACTAAAGCATCGTGAGTTGCGAATGTTTGGGAGAAATGTTGTAGCCTGAATGCCCCCGTTCGAGTACTGTCACTCGGCGATTTGCGTGCTTACCTCGCGGTGGAACTCCCGGACATTAGAAATGAATTGTTCAAATATTTTGTTGTATTATTTAATTAGTATGCTTGTAAAAGTAAAACTAAAATATTAATAAATACTTAGGCCTATTTCGTTTCATCCTCTTTGTAATTAACTAATATAAACTCTATAATACTTTCATTTTCACCGAGGTAGACATGTGTGTGAGTAAATATCCACATTTCACTTGAACAAAGTGTCGATGTGACAAGGTGTGCATAATAATCCGAAAAGTTAATTTTCACAAACCCCTTTTAAGCCCACGAGCTCTATATCGCGGATCACACGATCTCACTCGATCTACAGCCTGTTTTAAATATAAATAATTAAAAGTAAATTTAATTTAACAAACCTTATTTCAGAGATAATTTTTTTAAACAAGTTTTGTTTAAAAGAAGTATTCATGTCAAATTATATACGTATAATATATGATAATAGCGTACGAGTGTGTGCTTACCGCTGTATGGAAAAAAACAAAATCCATGTAACGTAGCAAATATGTTGCTACAGCAAAACAATTTCGTTGTTAATGAAAGTTTTATTGTACAAAATGTTAAATATAATACCATAAACATAGCTACTGTAGACTAATACCCACACAGGAGTCTCCCAATGACCCGGCTCGACACCTGGCTCCGACAAAGACTATTTAAGAGCCGTTCTCATTTTTAAAATATCGAATATCGATAAAAAAAGGACAAAACAAGCGATCGAAATAGAACTTTAGTAGATCTGTGTAATAATAGGCAGTATTGTAATAAAAATATCTATTATAATTTTTAGCATTAGCTCAGTTTTATTCGCAATTTTCAACATTTTCCAGTCTTTTTAACGTTTGAAAGTCGCCCTTGTCAATAATTATTTATATAATAATACGTTCCTTATCAACAAAGTCCATTCAAAAAAAAGTCAAACAAATCTTCGCTTTATAGTTAAATAATAATAATCTTTATTTGTAACACGACATAAATACAAGTTTGTGGTAACTCTGAAGCTTGTGCTGTGTGATAAGCTTCAGTGTCTTCCCAATTAATGTTTACTAAGTTACAAAGTATATATCTTTTAGTAACTTATTTAATTAAAAAGAGCAAAAGAGAAGAAAACTAAATAAAATAAAAATCAAAATCAAAATTGTAAACTATTGCTATAAACTACAATGTATGATGTGATCTAAATATGATCATCATTTATAAACACTTTTCTTTTAATCTCGATATCGACATTCTAATGCAGACACTGTTCAACACTAGAGTTATAAGCGCGTGTCGACTGCCGCCCCTATATCGCGTCCTGCCCGCACCGGATTGTTGGTAATTTTGTGTTACGTCAGAATTTATTCACTATACTGCCTACACCACTGACAGAAAAAAGATACATGTAAAGCAACGTTACAGCTCTACTAATTAAGGTAGAGTTGCATCTATCAACTCTATACTAATTTAGATAGAGATATTCGTCATACTTCCTCAAACTTTTTCAAAATAAGTTTTCGAATTTCGAAAATTTACTTCGATTCACAGAGAGCCATACCATAGCACAGCTGTATGGCGAATAAGTCAGCTCAAGTGGAAGATAACCACATGATCATATGTTTTTCTTGAATGCTGATCTGTGAAAGGGCATGTGCTGTGCTTACCAGCGACACAAGTCTTTTAAAAGTGGTATAGCTACACTGCACTTTGTTTCTAGCTACAGAATGAGCTCGTCCGGGGTAGGATCACGCTTTCACAGAATACCAGTGTACCGGTGTTGAGGCATTCCATCTCAGTCCTCAAGGGTGACAACGCATCTGCATTATGATTCCTTGTCAATAATGAACGTAGATGTCATGGGCTACAGGAATCACTTACTATTAGGTGAAGTTTGTGTTAGTTTGTCATTCTAATTTTTTTAAAAAAAAGCTGTTTTAAAATAGCGCGCCATTTAGCCGGAACGCCAATGTCAAATCTAACGGGGCACAATTGCTTTAGATTATTATAGATTGTTTTAGAGAATGGCCTGTTTTCATATTTTAACAAGCTTTTATTAGCTTCATCTTTGTACTATGTGTGTTTATGTATATATGCATGTATGCATGCATCATCGTATCATATTACATTATTAGGTATATGTTATTCTATAAAAAAATCACTTGTAACAAACTTCATCTTGGCTCTGCCTGTTACTATACTGTTAAATAACTAAAAATCTAAATGCGATATTAATTTTGTAACGTTTTAACGTATTCATGCAATATTTTATTTCACAAAAACATTGAGGAACTCACTGCGTACGCAATCCAATGCACTCAATTATATCTTTATATTGAACATATTTTACGCTGTTCTATTGCAAGTGCTAGACCTCAAGGCTGTCGAGCGTAAATCCGCTACTTTCAAAAAAGTGCATACCGTCAGGATGTGGTGAACAGTTGTGTCGAACCGTAGTATTTGTATATACTGTAATAGACCTCATACCACATGTTCCCAATACTAATGACCACATCCAGACAGTATCTTGCCATGAGTTCCAATGAATAGCGAATATGACCTTTATTACTGGTGGCAAGGCCTTATATCTCAGTCCTCAAGTAAAAGGGTGAAAATACAAATTCAAATAGAAAAATTCGCCTCCGTACATTGTGGTTGCCTCATATCTTCCGTATAATCTGTTTGTAAATAAACTATCATGGTTAAGTCATAATGCCAAGAATTTTCTAACAAGATTTTTTCACCAAACACGTAGACATATACTGGTTAAAAAAAATCCGTCTCTCATGCCTGCCATTGTATCTCCTGCAAAGCAGGATCGATAGTAGCAGACAAATTGAAAAACATGGACGGTGAGGTCCAATGTATTGGGCCACAGAACTTTAAAAAAAAGCGTTGAAGGAAAATGTGTTGAATCTCGAATAAAATTTAATCATAAAGAGGAATAAAAGACGCAAACCTTTTTCAAATAGTATGGGTGGCAAACCAGCAAGTAGGTGGTGTTTACTGAGTGATCAACACAGGAAGAGCCGCAGCTGCGCAGATGGCATTTAAGAAACGTACACGGTCTTCTCTTGAAGGTCTCAGTAGATTTGTTTTTCGACTAACTTCTATTGCAAAGCGAGAGGGAATCAATTTGAAATGATGGTATAATTCATCACGTTAAGATTTGGTAGCCTAATACCTCGGGGAATGTTAACTATTATTTTACTTGTCTCCTTTGCACCGGTGTCATTTTTAATAGGATAGGATAAACGTTCGAGACAACGAGATATACTTTATTTTTCCCCAAACTCGACGATAATGACTCGAAGTCTATATTTATGCAATTCAAATTGTAGTCATCTTCTCATTGCTTAAATATTGACGTCGGCTGGGAATATATACCTCTGGGTTTAGCTCTGGTGAGGCTACGTGACCTAGGTCAATCAAGCGGTGATAAACGAGAACAATAGATCTTACTATGATGACTGCGGCCTATTAACACTTACATCCATCCTCTCAAAGATTGAAGATCCAAGTGCGTTGTCACTGCTGAAGACTGATGATGAATCAAATGCAGTGTCTCTATAATGCAATGCCAATTTTAAATTGGCAATTGACGAATTCTATGTTTAATATTTATCGTATAATTCACTTCAGCATTGTTAGAGATTTTAGTTTCTGAATTAAGATAGGAAGCCCAACTTAATTTATTTTTTGTACTATATTGCAAGTGAGCAACTAGCTTACCTGGTATGACATGGTAAGTGATCACCGCCGCCCATGGACAGCCGCAACAACGCAGATGCACTGCCTTTGTATCTTTTATATTAATAAGTAATAAACGAATATATATTTTACTTAAAAGTAATTGATATAAACCCGGTGAAGCTGTAAAATGGACTTCAGCCCGAAAAAAAATATATTGACAACTACAGCCCTTCTATACTCAACAAAGATTCAACATGCACATACGTTTTTTATTAGGGGACTGAGATGGGACGCCTTCTTATCTGTAATAAGGTTTCCGGATCCTTTGAGATGAGTGCAGCTTCAACATACGAACCTTGCATGCATAGGATATACCCTGCGGGCCAAAAGTTTAAGACCGCACATAAACAACATAAATATCCATCAATTGTAATAAAATCCCATAGGATAAATAAAAGAAATGCACATCTGCATATTCTATTGTCAGTATCGAATATTTAAAGAAGTCATTCTTTTGTTTACTTTCCAGTTATTGGACAATAAACATCCCTTGTTTTCAAACAACGACAAACGTTGCGCTAGAGCCAGGTGGTAGAGTAGTAATAATATTTTTATATAGTCCTCATTACTAATTACTTTGCTTTTATTACGTATTGGTCAATAATGAGTATTATTTAGCTCCTGATAACAGGTATTTCTGACTTATCCCCGAGTTCACTTGGATTTGTTCACAAACAATCTCAATTAGTCTAAACTTGTGGTTTCTACAGTGAAGACGACATAAAATGGGAAAAGCAGTTTTCCAGATCGTCCACGCTCGGGAAGGCCGAGAGCTACCACGTCTAGTAAAGATAATTTCATGCAAGCGAAATAGACGCTTAACAGCACCAGAAATCCACCTTGAAGTAAACAAAACCAGAGTAAAACTTTTATCATTGATTACAGTAAAACGGCGACTGAGAGATGCGAAGTTGTATGGTCGCGTTGCCATTCGAAAACCTCTTCTAAGGCCGTAAAACAAGAAAAAACGGATATAGTGGGATCTTGCTCATCGAAATGATGTAGAGGATATTTAGAAGAGAAAGGGGTGTTAAGAAACATGGTTTGGCCTCCTCAGAGCTCAGATCTCAATCCCATTGAACTTTTGTGGGAAGAGCTTAATAGTAACGTCCGTAATCGTAGCCCATCCTCGCGAGAAGAAATGTGGAATGCTTTATGCGAAATTTGGAAAAATATATAAGACACCATTAACAAATTGATTGTTCGTATGCCGAGACTTGTGAAAAAAGTCATAAAATGTAAAGGAGGATTTTTTGATGAAAAATCAGTTTAACCAACTATATTCTTTTTTTGCATGGATTGTTAATATTTCCTTACATAATATTAACAGTCCATGTCCAACATATTTCTAAACATTGGGGTTTTACTTTATTTTCTTACTTTAATTAAGGTGGTCTTAAACTTTTGGCCTACAGTATTATAGATTAGTACCGTAAGACTATTCGCAGAGGCAGACGGAAGGGGCCTCGAAATGTATGTTTTATTTTTTATTTGTGAGCACGGCTAATGGTAAATGATTCTTGCAGCGTTTGACGCCGAAATTCATACTCGATATGGAGTCATAATACAGATGTGTAGTCTTATCAGTGAAACTGAAGGTAGAATACCTTGTCACCAGTAATAAGGGTTCTCTACACTTATCAGACGAATTATTCTGTGAAGCCGTGGCCGTTCCTCGATCGAGTCGACCCATTCATATTGTATCGAGAAATTAGCTGCCATGTGGTTCTTCCACTGTCTGTGCGTAATGTACATATGTTTAACAGACAATGCTATCTTGCTAAGTTAAGATATTCATTCAAGTAATTAGAATAAAGTTGATTATAAATAGGGATGTATTTAACAGTCTAACAACTATTGAAATAATTAAAAAATAGTTTTAAGTTGTATCGGTTATTCATGAAGGTGTAGATTGATTCATGCAAAACTACAATAATTGTTACAAAGTACTCTTGTCTGTGCTTCTGTAAGTCTTTTAATGATACTTACATATCTAAAGAATTGAAATATTAGGCACATCGTATATTGAACCTCAATCATTGTCCAAAAAAAGATTAAACAATGAAGCAAAATTGTGTCGCACCGAACACCTTTCACTTTTTATTCCCTCTGTTGACTTGAAACCCTATCTTTGCATCGAAAAACTTATATTTGCGTATTTAAAATATATATTTTCCCAACCCCTCGTCGTATCACCCTATTTTATTAGCATAACATGCTTTTTATCGTGTGACAGCTGCGCGCCCGCCATTTGCCGCGTGCGTGACGTCACCCCATCGATTTTTTTTAAATCGATGGTATCGACCGAACACCTGTGCGGCCCGTGCCATGCTGTCTTCCCGGAGCATTGACCTTTTTGTTTGGTTACATATAACCTATAAGTTTTTTTGATTTGAAAGTGTCTCTTACTTTCAAGTTTAGTTATTTAACATGACCGTTTTCTTGCCGTCTGACAGACGAAAAACAAAACAACCAAAAAACTCACAAGAAAAGGTTGTACTAGTAACTACGTACAAGACGAAATGTAGCTACTAGTAAATTAAACTTCAAATCAATGTAAGCGTGGAAATAGAAAACTTTGATGGTTTTTCATAGCACATATACCCATAATATCTATATAAACATATACATCAATAAAAATAATCACGTATATGTTAGGAATTAAATTATATTATTACATATTTGTCTCTATGAGCATTTTAGTAACCTAATCAAAGGTACTTTTTGTCAATTACAAAACAATATTAAAAAGCATACGAAATTTTATTTCCGCACGCGACGCAATATCTCGAATTTCTTAGTACAAAAAACACCTTTACTTTAATAAATAAACCTCAATTCTCCCGTCTTGAAGCTTTCTTATCAGGATATGAAAGTTTTACTAAGGCTTCCCGACTATCGAGTACCAAAGGAGGTTGAATTAAAAAGTAAGGGGATCGAAGTCCCGTGCAAGTCAAAAACACTAGTTGTTGGAAAAAAAAATATTATTATATTATGCCTGTAAAAGTCTTAAGTAGAGTAAGTACTAGTTCGATCTAGTTTTTAATATAACGGACTACTTGTTTTAAATACGTGGGTCTTAGTAACCATTAAAATTAAACATTATATTGAATTTAAATGTCTATTATATTTATATAGGATATTGGTACGTCAAACATTCTGCCTAATCACCTGAATAAATGCAAATGAAAAAAAACATGGCAATATTCGGCCGTAACTTTTTAATATAATTTTTACTTTATGGTTTTTTTATGATTCTTGGCCTGAAACATCAATAATTATCCTCGATGAGAAAGATTTAGTTATGTTGATACCCCTAGGACTAAAATGGAAATCCTAGTCACCAGTAATAATATCTCCGATTTTTTTTCCAATGAAACACAATGTCGCTAAACTACTATTTTACGTTGGTATTACGGACAGCGGCGTCCAAAGCTGATCGAGGTATTTGCGCTGCAGCTAGTTTATAACAGCGACGTGAGTATAACACTTGAAAATGCGCTAATTTCGGGCACATGGAGTAACACACGGATATTTCATCGTTATAAACCAAATAAAGTATACAGTTTACTTCACGTGGTAAGCGATTACAGCAGGATAGTAGCAGATTAGAGTATTAGACTAAATCATCTAAAATAAATCAAAATCAAATCGCATTGTCATCGTGTGAACTAAGATATACTGCCTTCTTACCAACCATCGTGACTCAGATATCGGCACACGGAACTGATATTGTTTGTAAATGAGCGGAACTTCCTACATGCAAGTCTTCGCAGTTTTGATTATAATTAAGTCAAAATTATACCGGGTAGGAATTGCTCGAGGAAAAATATTTTCGTATTTTATATATAAATTCAAGATATTTTTTATCATTGTTTTTTAAATTTGTAATTTAAAAAAAAACTATGATAAATTATATTATAAACAAAATTTACTTTATTTAAATAAACATTTTATAGGTAGGGTAGGTTGTATATATTTCCATTGCTGTAGAAATTTTTGGACTCCTCAAAAAACTGTGTTGTTTTGACAATCCTCTGCTTATGTTAACCTAACACTACTTAAAGAATTCTGAAGAGACCCAAACAGATGAAAACCTGAGAGTGCACGGTCACACACGGATATATCGTGAATGCATTAAAACTTCCAAACCAAGCTCTATAAAAATATGATGAAACCATTTTTAGTTTTATTTTTCTGTTTTTAAAATTTCTTCTATTTTTTTTAAATTTATATATTTAAACTTTATTGTTCACATCTTACATAAATGGATACTAAAGGTGGATTTAATGCCTTAAGGCATTCTCCACCAGCCAACTCGCGGCGTGGAGAGACATTCTGGTAGCTGTAGTGCATACATTGTAAATAAGAAAAAAAAATCTTCAAACTTGAAACACATATATATTATAATGAATGGCATCAAAACGAAACAGATATAAACAGTACAACCAAAGAGGTTTTACTTAATTTTTTTCTAATAAAACACGAAAATACTTTTTTCCTCGACCCATTATAATACAAAAAAGATATGATGTAAATTTTAGTTTCTAATTTTACAATTATATATATATAATTATTATTAATATTCTCCACTCTACCATCCGAACGCTTCACGCACTATTCATACCTAGATGCTTTTTGTATTATATTATGCTGCAAAGGGCTCGATTCTGATTTCCGCGTCCATAAAAATATTTATTTGTTACATTCCTGAACCACCTGCATCCAAAGAGAAACAAAATTGAATACAAACACAAACTAACATGATTTCTCTTATAGGTAGACTTGTTACTCCTGACTATGTAGTGCTATAGTGGCGTAGTGGTTAGAGTTGAGGCCGATGCATCGCGGCCTATAATTGAAATAGATAATCCTTAGTCAGAAGCAACTGACCGAGCCGAGGTTCGGCCCTCTCCGGCACCATCGTGTCTAACGCTCCCGCGAAACAGGGCAACGGTCCAAGCTGTCCAAGGTTGCTGGTTGCTGCTTACCCACTAATAGAGGCCCCGACTGAGAGTGATAAGCGCTCGGTCACCTCTCAACCTGGTGAAACTGTAAAAGCCCTCGGGCTAACCGACCCGAAAATAAAACAAGTTAACGCATCTATGATATATTCTACGCAGTTGATAGTGGTAGAACTGCACTGCAGTTTGTTTCTAGCCGCAGAATGGATGGGTCAGCTCGACTGGAGTAAGACCACGCCCTCACAGAATACCAGCGTGAAATAGCAGAATAATGTTGCTGTGTTTCGTCTGGTGAGTGCAGGGATCCGGAGACCTTTATTACTGGTGATGTTGGCATTCCATTTCAGTCCTCAAGGGTGACAACGCATCTGCATTATGATTCCTTGTCAAGGATTAATGTAGAGTCATGGGCCGCAGGAATCACTTGCCATCAGATTAACTGTGTGCTCGTTTGTTGCTCTTAATGCTATAAAAAAAACAAGAATAGTAATTTCCCGAAGATATACCTATGGTGAATATCGTCATATTGCACTATATATAATGTACCGAAACAAATCAAAAATATTCTTATTTCTCTTTATTTATACGTCATATCAACTCAAAATAAATAAAAAGAAATAAAATATTTAAACATCGTGAAACAATAGGCTTATCGCCATAACGCGATCTCTTCTGGGCAACCTTGGAGTCGGGTTAAAGTTTTTTGAGAACAAAGAGAAATATGCTCAAGTAAAACTAACACACAGATATATTTTTTTTATATTATATAAGAAGTAACAAACGTGGGCACAGTTCACCTGTTGATTAGTGATGATTGTTAACCGTTGCTTCAACTTCCATCCTCAACAAATTTCAAGATGCACATACGTTCTGATCCCTGAGGATAACGGGGAGGTACACTCATCATTTAGAACACATGACGTGGTCTATCCGACCCAATCATATTGGAAGTAGAACATAATTGCAGCGTGTCGATATCAACATGTAAACGAATATTTTTATGTACGTTTAATACAGGTATGAAGGTGGTAACACATTACACCGCTACGACGAAAGCTCGACGTAGTCGCAGCAAAGTACCGGACCAAGATTGCATATTTTGGAGACAAACAATTATATTTGAGTGTACTGTATTACTGTTACTGTTACTGTTACTATCGCTATCTCTAACGCTGGCATAACTATCACCTGCACTGTGTGCTCTTTTGTCATCCTCTATAAAAACAAAACGACCCGTTTGTTACCTAATCCTAAAGAACCGCGCTTCCTCGACTTTCGCTCTCGTAGACTTTCTCTTATATTTTCTTAAAGACGCTGTCGACGCTCGATAAGGCCTGATTTGAATTAGAACGAAAACAAGCAAAATGATGAAGGTGAAACAAACAATTCGTTCGGAAATATATTTATTAATTTATATTACGTTAAGAGAAAAAATACTCTCGGCTTCTCAGTAGTACCGCCTCTTCGTAGACCTTCAACTGTGCTTTTCATTTGTATGTACAGAAATTAAACGGACGGCTTTGTGTGTTTTATAAGTTCCTAAGTTCCAACGCTGATCAGTTCGAATTCTCCTTTAATCTTATTGCATGCGTATTGGATCTGATGATGGAAAGTGTAGGTTATGATTACGAAACAGTTTAAGTCATATGGTGACGTCCAGAATACATCGCAGTGGTGTATATTTTCTAGAGAGATATGTGTATTATAAGCCCTCTAGTCTAAGATATTTAAAGAATAAAATTCAACATTAAAAAATTAACGGCACTACTAGCGCTACAGCTTTTTCTGGCTGTGGCATGAATTGGTACACAGAATACATATTTAAAAGCAATATGTATACAAAAATATACATATTGATATTTTTTGAATCGCTTTTTTTTTATAGAATCGGTAGCAACACCAGAGAGTCTCGAATGCGCTGCCGGACTTTAAGAAAGACGTAAATCGTATCGGTTCGGAAATACCGCTGACGAGTGCTAATTCGACAGCTGATTATAAAATATTCGAACTATTGTAAACATTAAAAAATAATCGAAAACAGTTCTCAGAGATGTATACATATATATATATATATATATATATATATATATATATATATATATATATATATATATATATATATATAGTTAAATAGAGTGTTCACAATTGTTGACAAACTCGTTGACTTGTTTTCCATTTTTTTATTGTTTTTGTTTTTTAATTGTTTTTATTGTACCTAATTTTGCTATGTACTGTCGGTGTGCTAAGAAGGAATAAAATAAATTATTATTATTAAGATTATAAATTGTCGTAACTCTAAATTTTCGATATTCATAATTATATAAAACGTAATTTTAATGTCATGTCGCTTATGACGTTATTCCAATAAAGAAGAATCGAATCAGTCATTAACCAACTTTACTCAGGTCCAATATATATTATTATTTTTAAAATCCCCCTTGGTAGAGTCACCCTACAATTGAATTACATAAAATGGGGTAACTTGGGCGTTAGAATACCAGACGGCCGGCGTGGTGTACTTGTTAGAGCACCATGGTGCTACGTCGCGAGTCCTGGGTTCGTTTCCCAGCTGTGTAACAATATTTGTATATCACAAAGTGTAGGTTATCAGGTCTGGGTGTGTTGTATGAAGGTATGTCCCGTGTCCCTAGCAGTGCATTTGAACCTACCTACGATTCACAAAGCACATAGTTCAAAGGAATTGGAAAGAAAACGACCAGTGGGCCTTTGTGTTTGTCCAAATGTTTACGGCACTATAAAATATTCTGGGCAGTTGACGGTAATTATCATCTGGTAATAATCAGAAGACCGAGGTCGAAATCGACCACGATAACATCACAATATCAGAACCAACTAATGCATGACAGTTGTTCGTTTTGATTTATATATTTTTCGCTTTATGCACATTGTCATTCTTAAGCGTCAATAGGCTAACGGCTTGGGGTACGGTCTGCGAAACTTATCGTCGTAAGTACGAATCCGCCTCCTATTGTCGTAAACCATTTCCTAGCACGAGCATATTACGCTTAATTGAAGTGGTTTACGCGAATGTGTAACGTTAATACAAACACTAGCAAATTATAGCACAAAAATGCATCAGGAAATGACAACTAGAGACCTCATTACAGGTAGTAAAGTATAATATATAGAATATAGACTAATATATAAGAATATATATTTCATATTTAATATTAAAGAATATTTTTACATAGATAGTCAAACTTAGATTTATTAAAGAAGTGCAAAAATCCGGCATGGCTTAACGATTAAAGACAACACTCAACTCGTTGCTTTCTAGGGAAGTTTATGTTTTTGCTAAGGCCGTTAAATGTCTCACTTAACCGTACTGGGTACGGTGCCGTACTTTAAATCTAATGCAGAATAAGCTTAATTCATTCGGATTTCGATTTATTTTATTTATTTATAATCACCACCTTTTTTTATTTATAATAATAGTATTTTTTTTATATAAAGCTCTTACAATAAATAAAAAAATGGACAAAATAATGTCTGATTCTATTAACATTTGTGCTAGTTCAGCGTCTATTTTTTCAATAAACAAGGGAACCTTATAAGAAAGCTATAAATAATCAAACAGTACTAAGACCATTTCTATGCGAACAAATAAACAAAGATCCTTATCAAATAGACGAATAACCTACTTGTCTATGGTTATTTTTGTCTATAACTGGTTTGTTAAAAGATTTATTACGAAGATATATTAAATTATTAATACCCATATCTTCACTATTGTATTTTTTTTCAAAATTAAGACGTGATATTAAATAATCATGATAATTATCTGTTATACGTTCAGTACGAATTTACGAAGTGACGAATAATTTCAGAACGTAAATTAAAGAATTTTATCCCATAGATATTTTTATTAAATTTATATTAGTTAAGTTTCTAAATATTCACTATGACAAGAAAGGGACTACGCGTGAAAACAGCACGGCGCCATTTTGTCGAAATGGAAAAATATGTGGGAATATTTTACCGAATCAATAGAAAAATCTTTTTTATCGACTTCCATTAGCTATTCTTTGTTCTTAATACATATTTTTATATATTCATCATCTATTCGTAGCTTCAATACGAAACCCAGCATTTGCGTTTGACCTAGAAATTAATATCGAAAATTGATAATTGCGATCCTACAATATCGGAAATCTTACCCTCGCTGTGGCCCGTTGTCATGACGACACCATCGCAGCAGCGCACACGACGCTGACAATATAGTGTCATCTCTTTTCAACAGCCTAGTTATAGTAACGAGATAGAGCGAAATAAGAATAAAATTGCGATTGCGTTTACAATTTAACAGCCCTAAGTAAAATCGATATCGCACAAGGCTAGGCGTCGATTATCCGTTCTATTCAGAGTCGGCACTGTTCCGTTACGTAAGATAATAACTCCAATGACTTGATTATTAAACTTGAATCATAAATGTGGCTATTAAAGATCACTTTAAAACCACAGCGTTTTGGAGTTGTATCTGTATAAATACGAGGTGTATTGCGGCTTACAACTCGACACCGGTGTACATCGAATATTGATTTTCACGATCCAACGATGTCAAAGTTCGATTTATTGGATATAGTTAATACTGATGTTTGGATGTGAACAAAATATGCTATAGGGTTTATATGTTACCAATGTGTTATATTCTTCTCTTCTTATTATATTAGAGTGAAAAAGAAGCAGACTGTTCACGGGAGAGCAATCACTGATTGCGGCCAAGTTATCTACATGATGCACTTTCGTTAATACTACCGTGGACTAAGATAGAATGCCTTATCTGTACAGTGGTAGTGCTACACTGCAGTTTTTTCTGGCTACATAATTAATGGGTCAGCTCGATCGGGATAGGACCATCCCCTTACAGAATACCAGCGTAAAATAGCAGCAAGCACGACAGGAAACACAGCAGCGTTATGCTAGTATTATACGTTGATATAGTGTGAGGACGTGGTCGTTCTCCCGTCGAGCCGACCCATTCATGTCGATGCTGGTAACAAATTACAGCGTGACTCTACCACTGCGCGTCTAATTCGGAGGAAGGGTCAGTGTCAATATGGGACAGACATACCAAACCAACAATTTATAACACACAGAATTCGTTCCCACGGAACACAGAACGGTAGTCTAACTACGCGGCAGTCAATTAGGGGTCCCTAATCTTAGGTTCAATTTCTTGCCAATGCTTATTTTTATGTAAAAAGTAAAGGTACAGTCTATATATATAAATCCCACTTTTGGGCATAGGCCTGCTCTCTAGAGATAGTGTAGTAGGAGTGTAGGATAGTCCACCATATCAATTCGCAGTAAAGCTGTCACTGCGGATTGGCGGACTCTTCTTTGAAATATTTTTCTTAATTTATTTCTAAGACATGCAGGTTACTTCACCGTCGACCAAATGATAAATCAGCTGTTAAAATGCAATTAACAACTTCGTTGTGATCGAACTCAGTTTGCTCGATGTACAGAGAGCTAACAATAATACCGATATTAATTTAGATAATCCATAATCAGAAGCAACTGACCGAGCCGAGGTTCGACCCTCTCGGGTACCCTCGAGTCAGACGCTCTCGCGGAACAGGGTACCGGTCCAAGCCGAGGCTCCCTTTCGGGAGTCTTTGTGCTGGTTATACACTAATAGAGGTCTCGGCTGAGTGCCATAAGCGCTCGGTCACCTCTCAACCCGGTGAAACTGTAAAAGCCCACGGGCTAACAGCGGCCATCAGCTTGAAAAAAAAGAAATCGGTTTGCTCGCGTAGCCACCACGACTCTTTATTGCTTGTTTTTTTGTAATGCAATAATTCTGTCCATATTCTATGATCTTGAGAGAATGTGATGCTATAAGATATTTATTTATTAGCACAAATAAAAAGGCTAACTTAATGTCAAAAGGTATTCTCTACCAGCCTACCTTCGAGTTGAACATGATATCAACGGACAACGAATATAAAATTTTCTTTTTTTGTTTCTATTAATTATCTATTTTATTTTAAACCTGATAAATTCACAATAACTTGATCTTGTTAACTTTTATATTATCATTTATTTTTCTTAAAAAAATAATGAATATGTTGTTATTTTTTATTCCTTTTTTTTATTTATTTTTTAGTATAGTATATATAATGAGGAACGCCACTTCTCTTGTGTAGTCTTCACGGAAGATCAGGACTATGACCCTAAGTCACAGCAGTACCTGAGTGTGGATACTATTCTTTATTTGGAGCACAGCAGGTTGCACTCGCTTTTCTTTTATTTATATATATATATTTTACTTCGTTTATCTTTCTTGTATTTTGAGTAGAAATCTCTTTCTTGTTTTTTATTGTAGCTGATTGTTCTATGTATTGTTTATGTGTGCCAAGTAGGAAAAAATTAATATTATTATTAAATCAAGTTGTTCCTATATCAACTGGACAGGATATATCATAGTCCCGTAAGCATTCACTCACCGTCATCCTAATGCTATTTAAGTATATACGATGAGATCGATAGTGACAAGGATGAGCTCATTCAGTTTTTAGTGTTAGATAGTTTAGAGACTATACAGATAAACGAAACTACCGTGTCACTTTAGTGACGTTTTTTATGAAACCGAGGGTGACAAACGAGCAAACAGTCCACCTAATGGGAAGTGACGGGTGTGAGCCATAAACACCCTCATCAATCTTAAACAAAGATCCAAGATACACCCGCGTCCCCGGGGGCAGATGAAACGCTTCGCTATCAGTACGAAATATATATATATATATATATATATATATATATATATATATATATATATATATATATATATATATATATATATATTCACTATTGGGCCAACGTACGAATGCTTCAAAATTAATAGTGTTTTTTTTACGGACAATTGAAGCTGTTAGTCCGAAGGAAGAATCTTTTAATAGTACATTAACAAAAAATTAGATTATATGTTTGTCTTTTCCTAATTTGGGATTTAACCAGAAATTATCGGATACTGATATTCTTTAATATTAATAGTTTCATATTAAATATTAATATGGAATACATAATAATTATTAATTTACAATACTCCTTACTTATTTTTTAAACACTAGCAAGTCATGCACCGTCGTAAATGTCCTGATAAATTTCCAGTTGGAAAGGTATGCATGGTCGTACCCTACACCATTCCAAGCAGCACAAACTAGCTTGGAGTTCACCGAAACTGTTTGTAACATACTCACTGAAGCGTGGGAACGGTTCTAGAGATGCAAGTTAAGAATGCCAGATACCTATCCGAACAATTTCTCGCCTTGTCGTGGTGGAGGGGCAATCCGGGGCTTAGTAGCTGTAGCTTGGTCACACGCGGTGAAGCTAAGAGGAAAGCCGTGTGTGAGATGCAACCGACCAATAGCGGATTGGAATTGGAAGAGTGCTGATGGACTGCGAATGGGGCAGGAGTGGCGGTGATACATTGCCGTTATGCCTAACCTCAGCGGGTGCTCGTATTCTAGCGTGCCTTGCCTGGAGAGGTGAAGGCCCGCGTTGGTGGGGCTGCGGAAATATGCGAGTTCCAGTGATCCTGGCATAAATGTTGAAGATGAAATCTGCCCCGCAACGGTGGGTATGCGTAAGGTATTTCCCCATGTACTTAAAAAAAGGACGACGGATACGAGTGTAGTGGCCAAACGTTGAGAAAAAATCATCTTTCTCGTACATCTTATCAGCTCCACCACAAAAATTGGTTTTGGTGTAAATTAATAGTTTCATGGCCTTGACTGCACTCATCGCTTAACTACCTCGCACTTCCCTGGTTCCCCAGGTTCCCCGGAAGACACGGTCCTTCCCCGGTGGATACGACCCAGCTAATCGATCTATCTTACGGCAATAAACACAAGTATTTTGTTTAGTGTTGTGTTACCTTTGGAATTAAGTAAGTTGCCTTCCTCTCTATAATAAATACTAAATAAAACTCACAAACTTAATACCTAAACCAGTAGACAAACAAACTCCAGTATAATCTCTTTTCATGCCATACCAATTTAAGAAGCTCTCCCTTGAAGAGAAGTCGTGTACATTCGCAAGCTAGGAAATAAAAGCCGTAATAATCACAAAGGACGAACGAACACTCAGCTAAAAACACACTATCTCCGTAATATATTCCGATTGTAACGTCGTCGAAAAGGATTCCTGCTAAACGATTTCGTAGCAATTTATTCTGTAGAATGTTATATATCTTACTAATGAATAATATTATAGTGCCATAAAAATTGTCATAATAATCGTAAGCAAACTCGTTATTCCCTTCCCTAATCCAATAAGATTCGAGGGAGGTTCAGACGCAATATCATGGACATGGAACGTAATTACAACGAACCCAGACCAGGAAACCAACAGTTCGTGATACACAAACATCCGACAGTGAGATCGAATTCAGAACACGTGAAGTAGCAGACAGATAACCAGCCTTATAGTGAAGTAGCAGTAAGGCAACAACTAATATGAATTTATGAAATGAATGAAATTTCAGTCCTAATTAAAGGTTAACAAAAGGCTAATAGATTTTTGGTTTCCTAGGGAATGAGGTGTAATAAATGGGTTTATTTTATACAAACTTACGTCATGTGGCATATTGAAATATTAACAAGCATGTTCTTGCGACTGATAGAAAATGATACCATGTTTTTTTAGGCCATTGTGGAATCGAAGCTACGACTTTTATTTTATTTTTTGTGTATGAGTATTGCTGTTGGCCCAGAGACCTCTACAGCTTTATCTAATTAGACTCGCGAGCGGGAGGCCCGCTGAGTAAGGAGACAACGACGATGCTGCGAACATGGCACGGAGACTGCTGCTGCACCACCGCTGCACTCCGACCCCTGTGAACGAAGAACCTGTAGACGACAACAGAGGGGGGCGATAATACGATCCGAGGGCGCCTCATAAGGAGGTAAGATACCTCGACTCGAATTGCTATTTAAAGGGAGGAGCTACGACCTAAAGTTTCACAGAGCGTACATTAAACACAATCCATTAGGCTATTGATACTTGGGAAAGGCCTGTGTAGGTCTAAGATGATTTTAATAATGAGAATGGATCATCACCATCATCACGGCCTGTCCATAGTCCACTTCTGAACAAATGAGTCCATATCGATTGCCATAAAACACCTGCATCCATCGACGTCACACCAACTTGGATATGTTAACTCCGAGTATAGCCCACGCACATAGTGATTATAGTCGACGCATTTTAAACTGAGTCGTCGGGCAATAAATGGCACTGACAGTAGGAATGTGCAAGCAATGCAACCCGTTATCGATACTTAGCTACAAGCGCACGCGGGGTCGATGCGTCACCCCTAGAAAAGATAAAAACGGCCCTTTTCAGGGCCACATTACAATCAGTTTCTCTATGATTTCGTCGAAACAAATATTTTATCTTACAAATTGAAAACTTTTATTTTCAGATTTGAAAATTTATTCTTATTAATACTTAACATTATTTAGCATATCCATCGTACCTATCCCATTATCGATATGCACCTCAACAATTCTTACGCACATCACTACACCTCTCCATAAGACCTGTAAGTGCGAGCGAGACAGACAGATAAATATGATTTATGACCCGAAGCCACAGTTCATAATGAGTCAACTATAGGCTTTCTCACATATCTGGCAGTGGAAGACCATGTCTCTGGTTTTAACAGTGTAACAGTTTAAAATTGGTAGAGTTATGCTGCAGATTTTTTCTAGTTGCAGAATGAATGGATCAGCTCGACCGAAGTAGGACCACGCCCTCACAGAATATATAAACCAGCGTAAAATAGTATCATAATGCTACTGCATTTCGTCTGGTGAGTGTAGGGATCCGGAAACCTTTATTACTGGTGACGAGGCTTTCCATCTCAGTCTTCAAGGGTGACAATGCATGTGCATTATGATTTCTTGTCAAGGATGAATGTAGATGTCATGGGCCGCAGGAATCACTTGCCATCAGGTGAACTGTGACCGAGTTTGTTATTCTCATTGTAAAAAAAAAGATCATCCTGGCAAAACGCAGTGGTTAGAAACTTTTATGTGTAGACATAGTGGGGTATTGGATGGATCATTAATATAAAATAAAACCCAATTGTATGTTTGTTTGTTTGTATTGCGTCAACTGTAACACTTTCAGTTTTCATCGATATTGAGCAATGTTTACCTACTTTATTATAACCGCTCAAGTCCTGATGTGCAATCTTTTATCATCTCATTATTTACTAACTGACCCGACAGACGTTGTCATGTACAACTTTTTAATAAATTAGTCTGTGATCTTGTTATATTATCCATCGTGAGGAACTTTTCCATTTTTTTCTTTCCATAAAAACGTAATTCGGACCATTAGGAATATTTAAAAAGAAATAATAACCAAATCGGTCTAGTCGTACCCAAGTGACTCGCTTACCTGTTAATTGGCATTTTTTTTAATATAAAATACCGCCATTTATAAACTGCCCATTATTTGATTTAATCAGTACAGTACAGCCTTGCTAACGAAGCGTTCACTATACAATTTATTTTGGATTATTTTTTTTTATAAATCTAATTAAGAATTTAACTCGAATATCGATATAAAATACTAGTGAAAAGCAATTTTTCTATATTTAAGAATGACATTCAAATATATTGTTAATGGTCTTTGAAAGTCTTTAGTTTTTAATGGAGATCATAAAGTAAGTTTCAACTTGCTAGAGCATTCTAGACTATAATAAATGATTGGACACCAGAACTGAGCATAACAACGCATGCTATGTCAACTGCTCCGACCCACGATGACAATACACACGCGGTACGACAACGTACCGACACATTTGTTTAAGCTTTAAGCACCAATTTTCTTTATAACAAGTCGTTCGAAATAATTAAACGACTAAATTTCTATAAATATCTTACTATGTATAGGTTAAAAATACACGTTATAACATTTTTACAAGTCTATCTTTAGTTTATTATGCATACCTAAATGAAATGTACATCCCGCTTCGCACATCCGCTTCTTTAAAAAGATTATGTTCGAATCATTCGTTTGTAAGTGAAGAAATCATTTCATTTAGTTATGTGTTATTCTAAACGTAAATTTTTAAAACATAAAAAACTATAGAAAAATTGTAAAATATGACAAGTGAATTCTGAAGATTTTTCTGTAAATAACATAAATTTGCCATTACGCTATATGAATGTACGAATAGAAAATCATAATATAAATACACTTCAGAAGGTATTTACAGACTTGGGTCATGGACATTTTATTAAACACTAAAACAAATAATAAATTCGCTAAAAAATTATAATGCTCATAATAATAGATGAACCAAGAAATTCATAACTAAGAGTATTCTTCTAACGGTTTACAATAATCCTTACAAATATATTTAGTTACGTATGTATGTTATTCAATTTCAGAATCCACAAAACTTAACATTAAGACGGATTTGTGTTCATTAAAAAAGTTTAATAAATGTTAATTTAAATAATAAATTCATAATGATGTGAAAGGGTTAATGATTATAGAATATATGTGGTTTGAAATATTGATTGGTAAAATTTTAAAAAGCCTTGCGAGAATAAAACATCTTCTACGTTCCTCTCAAACGAAAAGCGTGCCTAATTCAAATATTGCGTAGAGTAAGATATACATGCCAGTAAAGTATATAATAGGTACTTAAGTGGGTATAATGTAGGTAATTACTAAAATTATAGAATATATTAGAAGTATTTATATTTCAGCAAAACTACGCATTGAAGCGTCACTTAATGGTACGATAATTATTAACAGGGTTACCATTATTCTGGATTCGAAATAAACCTCCAGACTGCTGGGTGCCCAGTTATTTTTTTTAATTAAGATAAAACAAAGTATATGACAGGATTAAACAGTGGGGAGTATTAGAAAACATCATATAATTATGGTACTTGGGCCATTTGTACCAATTTATAAGTTCAAAACAATTGGACGAGACAAAAATTGAAAGAGATACATAAAGCCATGCGAAAACCAACTCTAACAATGGAGACAAAAGTCAAGATTCAGGCTTTCAAAACAACGGTAATCATTATTTCTAGTTAGCACGTTGTATAGAACGCATCATAAATATTATACAATATTGTTGTATCTAAGGCACATAATGTTTAGGCTTCAATTATTTCTCCATATCGTAACAATGGTGCTAATAAAGAATAGAACAATGGTCGTGCTGTGACAAACACAACATTTTAAACGATGGAAATTTATTTACACAAGCATTGGCTAGGTACAGCGCTTCAATAAAATATTGTGCTCCTCACAAACACACAAACTATTGCAAAGCTATCAATGACTACCGTATCTACTAACGCTGTCAATAAAAAGTTTTTACACCCCTCATCTTCATAATTGGTTACAATCCATAAACTTGTCGTAATTATAACAAATGCATTTCGTACAGCATGTCTGTGTTTATCGTTTTATTTTTTTCACATCCCACTAACACTGGCCGTGCATTTTGCCAATCATATAAAAACAACTATTTCAATATAAGACACGTTCAGAATGAACAATTTAATCACAGTCTAGAATTTACGGCACCAATGAACTTTTAAATTCGTCATCAATATTGCCTTACCGATTGTACAATGTTATACCGCCCAGATATTATACGACGAAATATTGTAGGTAATCCGAATAATGTAATCATCAAGCCTTTAGTGACTTTTTAATTTTCTGTTTTCTTTTTTAAATATATTTTCTAATAAAGTCTACAGCTAGCAATTGACTAATCCCCGATTTTCAGCCTAGTTAAACTATCATAGCTGTCATAATATCTCTATAGTTTTGTCCTGTGAAATAGCTATGTAATAATTGTACCAAATGGATTTCTAATTAAATCGATCGTTTTATACACGGTGTTCCGTTCTCCGAGCCGTATTTACCAATACAAAAAATATTCTGCGAGTCAATTGTTAAGAATATATGGTCGAACTACTTCAGTACCAATCACTAGCTTCACTAAAGCCGTTTTCATTATATGTAATATTTTTTAAAATTATTTATTGCTTTTCGTTTATTGCTACGTTCCCTACCTTACTATTTCCCTAATTGTCTTAGTTAAATGTTCTGCCAAATTATATGGTTACAAAAAACAAATTAATACATATATGCGAAATAATTAATCATTTAACGATTTTGAGAAAAGCCTGAGTGCTAAAAGAGAAATGAAGGATGATCGGTTATGTGATAAACATGACAGCGTGGAATTGAAATTTGCTGTGGAACTTTGTTGCAGAGAACCACAGGTTTTTTTGTTTTTTTAAATTTTGCCACATGTGCTTTGTTAAAGTCTCCTCAACTGCTTAATTACGTCACCAATCAGTTCCACCACGCAACGCCAACTTAACGGTACCATACTTATATAATCTAAATCTATTAAAAATTGTGTATATATATTTGGATTTTATTAAGTGTAATTTGGCCACATTTTTTTAGTTTCGTCCCCTTACTAATAAACGTAAGGGTTAATTAATAATTGTAAATATTTTTTTACCTTTATTTTAAGTAACATTAAATTTACATTGTAACTCTAATGACTAGCTTTTCTCGTATGGCCACGGGATTGCGAACGAAAATTCTTATTGCATGATTAAAAAAAAACACTAATCTAAATATATAAAATGTGATGGCGGTAATTTTTCAAGATAAAAATTCATAATTTTGTCGCAAGGACTTACAGATGGCAGACCAAATAAAGTTATTTAATTGACTAAATTATGTTCCTAATACAAAGTTGATAATGAGTTATCCACAGTACAGGTATGAGCGGATGGATTTAAAAAGAACACTACAATTTACAAGACCCTATTTATTATGTTTATTATAAGTTTTTTTTATGAAAGGCACCTATTGAATGTCCCCGACCGATGTCGAACTACATCAATCCATTTATTCTTGCTCTCGGATCTCCCAAGTTAGTATCGTATTTACGTATATAAGTTTTTGTAACTAAAAACTACAAACAAGCACACATTCTACTCAATAAGGAATTACTTTGAAAATAATTTTCTATAAGAAATAAGATAAGGAACACTTAGTTCGATTGCCATTGTTGAAGCAAGGCCAGTAACTAGGCCTCCGATATTTATTACTTGCCGAAACTACGAATAGTTATTATGCTGCTATATTGCGGTGGTATCTTTCGTTTTTCTTAGAGCTGACCTTTTTTTTTAAATCAAAATGACTTTATATGCATTCTGCATCACTCTCTAAAACCTTTAAAACGCACTTTAAATTCATTCATTTTCTCATTGATATTTTAACTTTTCTTGAAAACAACTAACTTATATGATTTTGATATTTTTATTCGTCGTTTGTTAAAGTAAAATTATGGCCTTACCGAAAGCAAGAATAAATATGAAAGGCTACTATTATAGAACTAAACTAATTTTCTTAAGCAAGGCTCGTCTTTCTTAAATATTCGTTCAATAAATTAATTTTTTTCTTCGTAAACTAATAAGCTTATTCTATTTAATTCTTAATACAAAACACACAACAATGAAACAAAAACAACTTATAATATCACACTTTCGTCAATTGAAATACGTCAATTTGACGCCAGTATTGGAAGCATTTTTTAACTATTATGGCTTCCCCAAACTGCCTTATAGGTCAGCAAAATAACTATTTATAAGCTGTACTTTAAATTTTATTATTTCACTAAATTACTGGAAGGCTTGATCATTATACTTGATTTATATTCTATAAAAATATTAGAATATATAATGTTGTGTATTTATAGTAGCTTCATATTTTACATTATTAATCATTTTCGTTGGAGTATTGTTTTCCGTTGCCGTCTTAACAATTAATGAACGAAAATTGTATTGATTATCTGTGTCCATTTCGACTTTTTCTACTAGATGGCGCTGATTCATAATTTGATGCGCCTATTGGAACATTGACACAAGCACAGGTAATCAATACCGCACATAATTTAAAAGTTTATATCTTCTACAACCATTGCCGCGGTCTTATTTTCTTTATCCGTATATTAAACAATATATACACTTGCCCCCGCTATACTTGATCCGGTCGTCAAGACCATAATATCCAAATAAAAACGAAACACTTGGAAACAGAGTCAAAGTTAAAATGCTTACTTAAAGTAATTTTGTTATGTGATAATGATGCCAAAATTGTTAAAAAGAAAAAAAACGTAGCGTTACCCTCTCTACCCTACGTTTTTGAGAGAGATCAATTATGATTTAAAATACACTCATTCAAACAAATTACTTTAAATTCCTAAAAAGAATTAACAATTCAAAAAATTAATGTCAAATATGTCTGCTGTCTATATTCGCTTTGCATAAGTGACTGCTGGATTACAGAACAATATTAAATTTAGACAATGTGAAAACTCGATATTATTGATATAACACAAATCTTAAATATGGCAGAAATTTTTTTTCGCCAAAACACTTGTGTGATTAATCAAATTCTCTGATCTACCAAAACAAATTTATGGAGGACATTGACCCTTTTCCATGAAAGTTGTCACTTCTGGTTTTAATATAGATAGGTTTAGTACGAATCCATATTCAACTATAAATACTTTCCTTCAAACATGTCAAAACTCTTTTCAGCCAGTAAGTATCTAATCATAAAAACACAGAGATCTATTTTATATTTTAAAAAAAGAAAACACTTTAATAGACAAGGCCGCAAAGAAACATAACAGCCTTGTACGAAAAAAAAAGTAAACAACCAATAAAGCGGGCGGTTAGTCAGTGTTTCAAACAGTCCGGTGCACGACGGGCCGCCAGTGCGGCGGCGGCGCGGGCGTCCACCGCGGCGGCGGCCATCACGGCGAGCGCAACGGCTTGTCGGGCGCAATGTCGTCGGACGTGTCCACCACTTGGCCCACGCCGGACGTCGTGTCCATCGCCGTCGCGTCGGACGTGATCACATTGGATTGGAAAAACCGTTCTGTCAGAGAAAAATATTTTATAAGCAATTTTATTATAGTCCATTTAATAATAATTTTTTGGGCGCCAATAACAATAAAACTCGGAAACTGAGAATATTTATTAATTAAATTGATGATTTTTGTTATTGGGTCGCTTGTGTTTGCCGCTGGTTTCTCAATAAAAGCGCAGTACTTTTTCGATCAAGCCAACATATTCGTGTTGAAGCAAAACAGTTACGGTATAGCTCTATCATTGTTATGGATTCCCGTATAGAAAATTTAAAATACATACAAAATATTTCAAAATTGTCAATAGCGATCACCTACCCTCAAGATAGTTTCATGTGATACTTATGCACTACACTTACCATCGTCCAACAATACAACGTGATCTGGTCCCCCAGGCGCAGTCATTATGTTGAACTCCTCTTCCAGTGTAGGGAAAGGAGCGTTCCACCTGGGGAAATTATTTCAATAAAATCATATATACATACCTATATGTGTATAGTTTCAAGATCCGAACGACATGAGACCCTTTTTAATATTAACTTACGTCTTTATAACGATAACTTTAGATTTGAAAAAGACAAACTGCCCGATTTGAAAGAATATTTTTTTTCTAGAACCTGCATAACTTAAAAGTGTTTTTTTAATATAAAACTAAAGGTGGGAAACGAACACAAAGTTAAGCGGACACGTTAATAGATGACATCCATCTTTAAATATTCAGGAAGCATACATATGTGCTTTGTCACCGCTGTGAGCTGAGATGAAATGGCTCGTCACCAAGTAACTGGATCTCCGAATCCCTACACCGAAACAAAACAGCACTGTTCCTGTTCCTCCCTGGTCCAGTTAACCCATTATTGATACAGCCAGAAACGTTTAGCTTAGCAATAACAAAAAAAAAATATATATATATATATATATATATATATATAAATATATTTATTTAAGGAAAGTGACGTAGCGAAGAAACCAGCATACTTGCGTAATAATAGAATATATTTCAAACACATGGAGAATCCATAAATCATCACAGTTACCGAGACCTCATGGTTAATCTAGGTTCAATAATCTAGATATTAAGAAGGTCCATATCCAGCTATTACAAACTAATTTCATCACCACAGCCTATCAATACTCCACTGCTGAACACAGACCCCGCTGATTACCACGAAACTCGATTCGAAGAAACCTGTGCGCTATAGTTAAAAAAGAGGAGGTCATAATTATAGAAGATGCTGGCTGTGTACCTGGGGGGTGCGCGTGGGGGTGCCCTTGGGGCATACAGTCCCAGTCCGCCGGGGGGCGAGCCGCCCCCGCCGCCCGCCATCACTGCCCCGCCGCCCAGCCCACCGTAGCTGAACACCTGCGCACACGCCTCAACCGTGAGCATTTCATGTAGGTAATTGACATCCTGAAAGCCTCAAGGATATTTGTCATAACCCCCAAATAGCCTACCATCAAATAATTAAATACTACTAGAAACAATAAATAAATCTGCAATGTTCTACTGTCTTTATTTAATTGCACATAGCGCTAGCACAATAAGTGCTGCAAGTTCTAATAAATTTATGATGGTAATTTATGATGAACATGCTTGAGGCTTATCACACAGAAGCGCCCAGCTAGAAGCTCAGCTAATGAGCATTCCATCAAGAAAAAAAATCCAGACAATCGTTGATGGATAAAATATAAATATAAATAACATGCCACATGCAAAATTTTAAATAATCTAATATAATTGATCAGCGTAATTTACCTGCTGCGGTTGCGTATGGAAGTGGTTGAAGTGCGTGAGCGTGGGGTGGCAGTCGCGGTAGTGCGGCGAGCGGCGCCGCGGGGAAGCACCCGGCGACCGGCCTTCCGGGGATGCGGGGGAACTCCCGCCCGCGCCTACGCCCGCACTCACTGAGCCCGCTTCGCTTGCTGGATACACAAAGTTCACTTTATTATATAATTTATTCATTCAATATCATTATCACAACCTATTGTCCACTGCTGACCATAGGCCTCCCCGATAAATTTCCAGTAGCCAAAAAGCACGATCCTAAAATTACTTCCTTATTGGTTATCAGTGCAAGCTACATGGCTGCTTATCTTTTGCTGTACCAGCCACCCTCGTTCTACTGCGAATTGTGTGGATGTCTACGCTGCGAATTCTATCACATATCTATTCTATCACGCCAATAATACCGTACGTATCCGTAGCGCTACACAGCTCGCTGAGTGGCTATGAGCTTTCTCATACGGCCAGCAGTGAACCATGTCTCTATACCGAAATATAATTAGGTAAGTATATTATAAAAAGGTATTGTTCGATTGATTTTGCTACATTTTATTTTTCTTTCAGGTTGATAAAAGTCCACTCAAAACCCAAATTCATTTATTTCAGTGGATATTATTTTTGTTATTTTTAGAAGAGCTTTTTAACCTTTAAATCGTTATTATATAATATACAACGCTTAGCTCGTAATGCAATTGTTTGTTAGAAAAAAAGACCGACCGCGAAACAGCCAATTGAATGCACCAATTTAGGTTTTCATCACTCATGTGCTAAACGAAATTTTGCACTGAGCTTTATACTAATTCAAAGCAAAGATATTTGCAAGATTTATTTGTACCTGTTGATCGGATGATGGCCACCGGCCTGGCCATCGGCGGGAGTGGTGGCGGTGGCAGCATGGAGTTGCTGAAATACGCCGGCTTTGGGCTTCGAGAAAGACCGTGCACCTGAAAATCAAACAGTTTTAACATTACCATACTTACTTTTTTTTTTTTTATTTGACCGGGAATGCTAGTCGATTTAGACCACGTCCACATTCTCTGATTAGTAAAAGATGATATTAAATGCGCAATATATATACTATAGTGCGGTAAGCATTATGGCTAACACAGTACTCGTCGTACCATTCCCTAGTACAATGTTTCTAGCTGCAGAATGAATGGGTCAGCTCGAACGGGGTAGGATCACGCCCTCACAGAATACCATCGTGAGATAGCAGTATAGTGCTGCTGTGTTTCGTCTGTTGAGTTTAGGGATCCGGAGACCTAGACTGGTGACTAGGCATTCCATCTCAGTCCTCAAGGGTGATAGCGCATCTGCATTATGATTCCTTGTCAAAGATGTATGTAGATGTCATGGGCCGCAGGAATCACTTGCCATCAGGTGAACTGTGTGCTCGTTTGTTATTTTCAATGTCATAAAAAAAATCTAACTGACATGGATACGAATTTTTACTTTAGAGCACATACGAACTTTCAACCGATATTATCAATTTGGATCATTCATTTAAATTATTTCAAAAAACAAGGATATTTTCAATGCTTTTTTTTTTATATGTGTAAAGTGAAATCTCTGAGAATCTGAAAATACCCGCAAATCGAGAATATGTTTTATAGGTTAGAAGAACCTATCGAATTGGATCTAAACAACCTAAGCTAATAAAATAAAATTTCATTAGCTTAGGTTGAGTTGCTTTTTTACCTCTCAAAACACGTTTTATAATCGAAAAACTATGTATCTTCTTTCTTACCTGTATTTGCTGGACATCTGTGGGCGGCTCTTGACACACAAAGGTCACAAAGTCCCCGAGGGAGTCCTGCGGCGCGCCGTCATATTTCCCACTCGAATGCTGACTTGACAGCTCTGATGCTGGAATCAATTTTTTTTGAATCAGAAAAAGAGACAACCGATATAACGGCGGATCTCCTGATGATTCATTAGTACCTCCACTCATGAACATCCGCAACACCAGAGGAGTTGTCTACTTCGTACGTCTACTTGAGAACTAGGCCCTTTCCTTCTATGTATTCTTTTCTAATTTCCTAAATATATATGGGAATGCCAATGGTTAGGTTAGGTAGATACCACATTGTAGCTGTGTAAACGATGAATTGTCAATCATAAAGATAGTAGAGTATGAGAAATTTTAAATTCTGTCGCTTTGTACATAAATACAAAATTGAATCCAGGCAATTTTCTGAAACACTTACCGTAGGTACGCAATTTTGAAGATTTCCTCGCGGCTATAATGTATCAAGCCGATCTAATAGAACTTGGTCGTTGACGATTCGGGTCCCTCTTCATTAGACGCGGTTGAATAGAAGATGTTAGAATTATAACAAGCAAAAAAGCAATAGAGAAAAATTTACGCCCGCACAGAATACCGGCGTGAAATAGCAGCATAACGCTGCTGTTTTTCGTCTGGTGAGGGAGTAAAGGGATCCGGAGACCTTTATTACTGGTAACTGGTACTCTAGAGTGACAACGCATCTGCATTATGTCAAGCATCTTCATTATCCTTGTCAAGGATAAATGAAGATGTCATGGCCACAGGAACCATTTGCCATCTGGTGAACTGCGTGTTCATTTGTTACTCTCAATGTAATAATTATAATAATAATAATGCCGCAGAATACCTTAGCGTTTCTAATCGTTGTTGAAGATGTAAGTTGTTGTTTATGGACCCAGCCCTTTAGTTCTGGGCTTTTAGAATAGGCTTCAAGTACCCCCTGCTTATCGTATAAGGTAAATAAAAGGGGTTTACGGGTTCACGGTTGATCAGGGAATTCGTAAATACGGCAACACTGAGTATTTCAGAATTTATATAGAATAGCGAGGATGCTAGGGGAGGGGAGTCTCTCATGATACGTGTTTAAGCTCAGTGCAGAAGGGAACCGGTGCGTTCCATAAAGATCCTGGAGCCCCCTCTCAATGCACTGAGTTAGCCAGTGAGGCGGTTTTAATGGGAGCAAATCTCACTAACGGCAGGGTATGTTTTGAAATTTTTCTCCCGATACCAAATTAATAAAAGGTGTTTATGGGCCGCTGTCATCTATTACCGTCCGGTGAACTGTGTGCTCATTTGTATATACTAAATATATATATATATATATATACTATAACTAAATTGTTGCAATTTTTAATTTGCAATAAATTTGCACACAATAATGCAGTCCTCCCGGATGATTTTAAGATGTAACAAGCTACGCTTTTTCCCTTAACAAATATCACAACAATTTTACATATACAAATCACAACTGTATTGTATTTGTGAAAATTTATGGTTATTTAAATTTATATTATAGTACCCTAAGAATAACTTATTTTGAAAAAATATTATGAATTTTAATAAGATTTATTAACATTACTAATATTCCGATTAACCACTACAACTTAACTGAAAATGCTCGTGCTAGGAGATGGTTCACGACAAAAGCGTAATGGTGTATTCGAACCTACGACCTTAAGTTTCGTAGACCGTACCATAAACCGTTAGGCTATGTCATGTGTATGTATACATAGGCATTAACTAACGCAGTTGATCTCATCTGGTAATTAAATCTCAATCAATGGATCGATATATATATATATATATATATATATAATATTTGCAAGAAATGGGTACCTTTTACATAAGTACAAAGTTGTTACAATAAAAGTAAAATTAAATCTCCATATGAGTCCATTTTATAATATAATAAGCAGAAGATATCACCGTCATAACAATTTTGCTAGATCCAAGTCGTTGTCAAATCTTGCATTGATAATGTTAAGGACAACATTTAACATTATATTTTAATATTCAATATAATTAAAACTTTTATAAGATATGGTATGCTATGTATCTTCTTGGACTCTTCTTTCACGGACACAAATGAAATTCGAGAAAACTTTATAAATAATTACTGAGCAAATAAAATGATTAAAAATTCTCCTCTTGGCACTTTAACCTTAATCTTTTTATAATGTCTTGCCGTTTTAATATTTTATTGTATTTGTATACATGTGAAATCATATTCTAGCGTCTTATAAGCATAATATATCTCTCTTCTTGTCTTTCTCATAATATCTCTCTCTCTAATAGCATCTACATGTGTGACTAATTAAAATAAAGCCTTACCAGTGGGATGCGTGTCGGTGGGGGGCGGCGCGTGCTGATAGAATATGGTGTTGGAGGGCACCAGCGGAGACTGCGCACTCAGCCCCGCTGAACTGTGCGGGATGCCTGCAAATGGTACACCGTACTCTATTATTCCGACTTCGTCGATATAGCCATCGCTTGATACGAGAAAACATCTGGTAAGAACACCCGCGAGTTGTGTCACCGCGGATAGGGATCCATGCCCAGTATACAAGTGTAAAAACACCATATTGCTTCTGTATTTCGTTTGGTGAGTGTAGGGGTCTCGGCGTGGGAAGCCGAGCGGTGGGTCTTTGTCGATCACATTGGATGGAACCTGTCTCTGCTAGCAGTCATGTCAGCGATGCTGCGTGGGGAACTGCTGGAGGGCCATAGCCTCCTTCTGCGAGACCGTAATGATCCGAAAGGAGGCTGCCGAGCGGGATAGAGGGAGGATCGATCCACTGGGAGACCGCTCGAGACCCTTATTATTGGTGAAAGGGCATTCTATCTTCTGAATGATAACAACGCATCTTCATTACGAAGGGGGTCATGTGCCACAGAAATCACTTACCATAAGGTCAACTGTGTGCTCGTTTGTATAATAAGCTCAGTAGAATAAGAATAAAACCTATCCACTACCTTTCATATAAAAAAGTCATGTTGCCAGTATCAAACAATATCTAAATTAGGATCGCTACACACTGGGAGTGCTAATTTTACCGCACTATATATAGCATCGGAGTTGTGTCGTACTGTGCGGCGGTCGTAGTGCATACTAATGTCGCTTTTGTTTTATTCTACCGTATTAACCATTAATATGTCATTGACACTTGAATACGTAATTAATAATCATTTTACAAACCACTTTCAACTACTTCGGCTATCATTTCCTAATTTAATCATTAAACTAAGGGTGAAGACACACTTTTTTTTTATTACATTAGGAGTAACAAACGAAAGTGATTCCTGTGGCCCATGATATATGTATACATTCATCCTTGACAAGGAATCACAATGAAGATGCGTTGTCACCTTTGCCTCGTCACCAGTAATAAAGGTCTCCAGACCCCTACACACACCATACGAGACACAGCAGCATTATGCTGTGTCTCGTATGGTGTGTGTAGCTCTACCAATGTTGACCATATAACCTGGATATACTCTGATAATTGTAAGAAACCTCCTTCTTCTGTGTAAGACACACGCTGAGGCAAGTTTCTGCAAGATGAACAGTCTGCATTGACTAAGGAAAGATCAGGATAGAATACCATCTTTGTTTTATTATTGAGAGTAAATGTGGATGTCATTGTCAACAGACATCATCTACTATCGAGTGAATTGTGTGCTACTAATAATACATATACTTACTAAAACATTGTCCGACTAGCATCGTGGAGGGAGTAGCTCGCTCTGCGGGGGGCTCGAACGCAGGTGGTGCTGGGCTGTTGTACCCGCAGTAATACCCCGACTCCAACTTGATGCCGCCCGAGCCGCTCGGGGACTCGGATCCGGACTCTTGGAGGATTGAGGCTGTAATTTTCGTTACGATTCGTTTATAAAATACAAACAAGACAATCAAGCAATCACTGTACCCCTAGGTGATTTCAAAACAATACAAATGAAGCTTTATTCAAGTAGGCTTCTACGAAACACGTTATAATCTTCAACAACGGTAAAAGTTTTCTACCATCGCTTAGAAGACAACTGCTAGGAAAAACGGCAAGAAACTCGACTAATTGTTTTATTTTTTAATAATTATGTTTACTAAAAATCAGTCCAGTATTGATCACAGAGCTTAAAGCTTAAATCCAAGCATATTTTTCAGACAAATATTATACAAAAAATATTAGGATTTTTTGATTAGCTTTAACTAGAATTTTAAATCTATACAATAGCACATCGACTATTATTTGCCGGATTTTTAATATATCCGTATTCTATTACCCAAAAACGATTTCTGTACCTTTTAACGATATAGGCTTCACAAGTTTACAATTTACACAAGATCCTCTGGTTAAGGCCTGGTAAGATATTATTATGCAAACAGTATCTCATGTCCTTGTCGTTACTAAAACCTAAGTCAACGCGACAACAGGAAGTTTCAACTGGAGTATCGAATACACAGAACAACCTCAATTGGCTCAAACCTAAAACTTTTGCTTAGCGTGATACAAACATTATATATAGCTCTTTTAACTTAAACTTATTGTCGCCTGATCTAATATAAACGAAGGGAATATAAAGAACAGTGGAAGGGCACGCCTTACATAAAAAAGAAATTCTTAAGATAATACAAACCCGCTAGAAATAAAAACCAACTAAAAAATATTTCTTTATAAAATTAAGGATGACAAATGAGCACATATTTAACCGGATTATAAGTTATAACTGCAACCCATAAAAACCAGCATCCATCCTGTACAAAGATTCAAGATGCATATACGTTGTCACGCCCTTAACACTAATAATCACATTACGATCTCTGATAGGAAATAGACCAAACTAAACACGCGTATTGTTACGATCGAGTCACAGTACAATATGATATATCTATATGATATTTTATGTTATCAGTACGGGCACAGATCTTGAGCCCTTAGTGAGAGTGATAGATGATAAGTTTGGAGATGTACACGGCGAACTTGTACATTTTTGACACGGAAACGTAAAACAATATTTAAAACAACCGCTACAAGAGGCGACGAGAAACCGCGCAATGCCATATACATCGCGTTAAAGTTAATTTGAGTTAAAAGTTACGAGCTACGAGCTAAAATATAAGAGCGGCTAGCTAGTCGTCTTTTAAAGTTATTAAGCTCCATCAAATCACTAAGAGGGCTACGCTCGATTTTTCTCTACTTAACAGAATACGCAACGTCAACCACAGCGTAGGAGGACCACCACTAGATTTGTGTTTTACGGCAATATATGTTCAACAGTGGACAAAGTCGATAAGCAGTAATGATGGTGAAGTATAGACCTAAATTAGAACACAACAGTTTAATGTTAATAAAGTTAAACATACCTTTACTCAACTTCCATAGTTCCTTCGAGGAGAAGACACCGGTTGCTAGAATAATATCGTTGCAAATGACACCGTTGTAGGGATTGTGGGTATAGCCTGCAACCCAGCACTTCACATTATTTTTACGAAAAATTTCGCACCAAAAGGTCATCTCGATAAAAAAACTATGGAGGTGGGGGTCACAACAGCTATCGTAAAAACAATATTTTCTTGTTATAATTATAATTGATTCTTGTTAATAAAGTTTACATCGTATAATTGTGGTAGTAGATAGTATTACAACAAGTAAATATTATAGAAAATTAGTCTGTATACAACTATCAGCGATCACATTCCACACAAATAAAAATAGTATTCAAATCCTAATCTGATTAGCATATATAACTAAAAATAGTAATAACTCTTCAAATTAGAATCCGACTTTATGAACTACAAACCTTCAATCAAATAATGAATAAGTAAATCTGAAATTACTTTCGCGTAATTAAGATATGATTAAATTTTTGCGTGATGATAAAACTGATCACGCCATCTCTCGTTCAGTGGATGTTGAACGAGCGGACGATGATTATAAGTTCACCAGTAGATGAGCAGCAACAGTTCACGATCACAATGTTAAACCAACCGTAGTTACATCAAGCCCAAAAAGCATGGGATCTGTGGGAATACCATTGTATCTATCTATAGAGTTCAACAGTCGAATAATTCCAGGCAGGGGAAAATCAAATATTCGAAAATACCTTAATAAAAGGAATCAAAAAATGCTACGTCTATTCGAAGAATAGTTAAATTAATTAAAATCTAAACATCAATTGAATAAACATCTACAATTATATTCAGAAGAACACACAAAGCTGACAGAATAAATTACAGTTATAGGAACTAAAACTTATTAGAAATACGGTTAATATTGCCAACGTTCTACTATAATACACACTTTTTAAGATAAAAGTTAGGTTCAATCGAATTTAAATTCTATAAAATAATCGTACACCTAAAATAAAGAGAACTGGTTGAAAGTAAAAATAAAGCATGTTTAGAAGAACATTGGCATATGTGAAGATAAAAGGAGTAAAAGAGAAGGAACACCGACTACTAATACTAATTCAAAAACAACGACTTCTTATTCTTACAACAAAAGCATGACAGGTGAGTGCAAGCCAATGCCGGGAAAAGATATAAATGTCAAAAAATTTCCAAAAAATGCAGGTTTCAATAAAATAAAAACTAAGGTGACCACAACATCTTTTTGTGCAAAATTCCAATCACAGTTCCCGCTGCAGTGTTTATTGTATGACCAGGAACGATAAGATTTAATTTGAAATGTAACTAGATTTTGTAAGATCCAAATAAGATCACCGCTCTAGATGACATGAACAAACAATTTAAAATAAAAGTCGTAATTAAGCAACCGGCATGTGTTTTCAATTCGAAATCAATATATTTATATTAAAAAAAAATAAGCAGAATATTAATAATCCTCGGAGGATAAAAAATTAAATAAGGACGTTATCGTTCCCAGTCACGGAACTACAACAAGAAATTCACGAGCACGTCACGACACCAAGAGGGGTCCAATTGACGCCTGTTACCTTTACTTTTAGCGTCGTGTTCATTCTCTTTGTCCCTAGGAGGGTGCGGCGACAGAGAACCGCTTAGAATATCTGAAAGCACACCGGGTTATTTATACTGTCTGTAAAGCACAGAGGAATGTGTGACTTCTTCATGAACACTCATTAAATATGATTAAAAATTAAATAGGAAACTACTGTATCCCCCTAGTGCGGATTTACAAGTCCGGTATCCGCTATTATACATGGGACTTTTTTTCAACCATACATATCATTACACGATATGTTCCAGTATTATCGAACTAAAATCAGTTATATTTAACACAAAGTTTTCGAACGATAGAACGGTACCCTTTCGAACGGTAGAAATATAAATGGGGAGGTGTTAAAACATAAACATATTTAATGTAATATATTTGTAGTTAAGATGCAGATTAAATTAGAGCTATTAATGTCTTTCAACTTGTTTGTGTAGCATATTTTTAAAAGTCACCTGTATTTTCCCGATGTTACGACTAGATAGGGACCAGAGTTTTTAGGATAATTCCTACAATATTCTTAAGGTATAGCTTTATCCGCATTTGATATTATATTTGTTACCCTAATTATATGTAGATTATTATTTTAAAATAATTGAATTATTAATTTCCCTTATTTATAACGGAAAGTTCTATACAATATTCTCGGACAAGAGACACCAAAGTATCGGTCCGCGTGAATGAATGATAGCAGAATTAAGTGTTTTTCGCTCAGTCGTATTTGCATACTTAGATTATAATGCGACCAAAAAAAAAAGTCTTTCCTTTGAAAAATACTATAGATTTCTTTATCATCATTTCGCTTATTCCATATTTTCGTAACACATGCAATTAATATTATATGAAATTTTATGAACAATTTTATATAACTATATTGTTAGTTTAAAAAGTGGCAGTGTTATTTATAAAAGTGCAATAATAAAAATATTTTGTGATGTCTAAATATAATAGCGATAACGTTGGTCGAGGGAGTAAATGTTCAGATGAAAAAACTGATACAAATCAGACAAATCGTGCCCATGAATATTTTACGAATTATTTTTTTTTGCACTTTCTCTATTCTGCTGTAACAGCGAATAAAGAAAACCATTCTACGAATCACTTCTGTCCTGTAAGTTAGGATGATGTCTGCATGGCTTATAGAGTTTAATTCTAGCCATAAAATTAAAAACATTGTTGTTATGAATAAGTCTCGTGCCCTTGATACTGCATCTAAATTTTCTTATTGATATTACATTTACATTACATTACTTCGGAATAATGTCTGTTTGCGCATATGCTTATACTACAATATGTCAAAAGACTTGATGTCATCTGGTGATGGCAGAACGTAACGCCGTGGTTGAAATCGATCACAGGTCATTTCAAGTTATCGAATGTCGAATAGGTAGTTTCGATAGTTAAGTACAGTAAAAAAGATAAGTGATTAAAAATCTATACCTTGCCAAGCAGAATATATATATATATTGGTTAAAATAAGCAATGATTTTTTTGTAGGTACAATGTGCAGTCACTAGTTAAAGCGCTTTGTACGTCTACATTTATTATCAGAGATAATTAAAGGGGCCGCTAGAATCACTCATTGATCAGATAAATTTTATTTTAGTTTTTCACTCTAATGACACCTTAATAAATAATAATTTATATTTAAGATGTAGCTTTTTACATACCACTAAGTTTTTTTTTTAATATCGTAAAGTTGATAAATGCGCAGTTCATCTGATGATAGGTGTTCACTGCGACCCATAACTGCATCCAACATCTACATAGATTCAAACGCACATTTAATTTACCCCTGTGGACTGAGATGAAATCTCTTGTTATCGGTAATTGAGTCTTCGGATCCCTATATTCACCATACTATACACAGCAGCGTTATGCTATGCTATGTTATTTCTCGTCAGTATCCTGCGAGTAGTACTCCCGGTCCAGCCGACCGATTCAAGCGACAGCTAAATTTATAAATTTAACTTCTGACTGTAGTTTATTGTTGTGAAAGTTTTTCTCATTTGATTTCTATTTGCAAATATCGTTATTACGATAGTTGCAAAGGTTCCGCCATTCGATCTTATATACCATCTGAGATTATATTCGATTTATTATACGGAGATATATACCCAGATATATACGATTATATATATGGAGATTATAACATATACGAAAACATGTAACTACTACACGCACTTTAAAAATTTTGTATTTAATAAAATTGAAATGTTTTTTATTTGTAAGCTTATTTAAATAAAACAAACGCTTAATGTTAACCCTAACTTATCTCAATACCTTACTGAAAACCAAATTCAAATTAGCAAAGAGATTAACGGGCAGAAGCACAAACAAAAACGTTTACGACTTCAATATATATAGTTCAATATAATAGAAGTCCTCCTGATTCGACCGCGGTGACATCTTCTAGTTATTGTCAGATTACATCTACTGCACAGAATATTTTATAGTGTAAACAGCCCCTTCCCCATTCAGAAGCCTATAAAAAAGGAAGATATAAAGATGGAAGGGAGATTCAGATGCAGTGTCAGAGACATCGAACATACATACAATACACCTAGACCTGATATTCAACAAAAAGAAATCGTAACCAAGATCCGTGACGCAGCTAGTCTAGGACTTATATTTGGAAGTCAATCCGAATTATACTTAAAAAAGTTAAAATATACTAATCTTAAGATACAGAAAAGTAAGACGCCTTATAAAACCTCCTCTTAAGTCTAAACTCTAAACAGTCACTCCCTTGACCAAATTCCAAAGACCCAAATTCAACTAAAGCGGACAATAGCTGAGCGGTAGACCTGGCATACTGTTGCTCCCATTACCATAGCTGTTGATGAAATTGGCAAGGTACAGGTCCAGCTCGCGCACGGACACGTTGATATGGTACGGGTTCACACACAGGCCCGGCTGCGTGCACTCCGGATGCTTCTCGAGACGTTCACCGTCCGTGCTCTCTAATGGTATCGCTTTAAACAATATCACCATCACGAGATCTAATCTCCACACCTGAAAATATTAGTATTTTATTAATTTCTTTAAATTTACTAATGTTCGGTGTTTGAAAAAGAATGCTCGCATTGCTATTAATACAACTAATAATAACTCCAGTTAAACACTTCAACTAAGGTTAAATGCTTGTGCTAGGAGATGGTTAAGATTTGGACAATAGTCGAATTGAACCTTAAGTTTCACAAACCAGAAACTAAACTATTGACGCCTCAAAGACGTTTCTCTGCTTGATAGAATTCTAAGGATAAGTAAGCTGAAGTGTCATTAAGCCGGTCATATAACTAGTAGAACTGATAATCAATTGGGAAGATGGCGTGGCAACTTATGCAAGTCTATGGTAAGGCGATGGATGAGGGTGGCTTATGGTCGTACTTTCCAGCAGTCTGTAGTGGAGAAGCCTATACTCAGCAATAGATTGGTGATAGGCTGAAAAAGGTGACGATGATTATGATTAATTTGATCTATGAAACTTAGTGGACTGTCGACGGATGCTGGTGGCTGAGAATCCTGATTCGTGGTAATATGTAATTAAAGATATATTCTGTTTTAGTTCACAACTTTAACGGACAACCAACTTTTTGAAACGCCATGATCCATCCACCTAAATAAATTTTCTATTTAATAGTTTACTAGAAACGAAAGTCAACACGTTAAGGTTCCATTCAAAATTTGATTTCAGAATTCAATCTTAAGGGATACAATCATGTCACCTCCATCCATGTCGTGAGAATGATATACTCAGAGATTATACAAATTAATTATCGATTTTACAGATTATACTAACTAGAACGAGACGAGAATAATCACAATAGAATATGCCTATGGGTATTGTAAAGCTTATTACAAGTTGCGACCGTCGTACAAAAATATTATTCTTGGCTATATTCTACTCAACCTATTTTTACTAATCTGTTACTTTCGTCACAAGCATTTATAAAGTTTTGTAGCATTTTGACATTTCCTCCTGCCACTCTCTCGTGACATTTTCTTTTAGTTGTATTTCAACTTGTGGCGATTGAGTTGATAAATGAACCGAACACCTTAATTATTTTACTTTGATTCTTTTCAATTTAGAAATAGTTGTTCACTACAAAATGACATTTCATCCTGATGTGTAACCAAATATTCTCTTGTTTTAAGAACCTTGTGAATTTTTTAGGAACGATGCCTCGAGACCAGACGGTATGACCTTGGTCTTTTGAATGAGATGTGAAGCTTTTGTGTGGGAGCAATATGCTTACACACTTTGGCTATCCCTATTATCTCCCTCTCGCACGAAGGTTGAGTATATCAAGAAGATGCAGGTAACATTCTTGGTTCCCTACCATGAGGCCACTGTACGACAATTTTAGTTATTAGGTTATTTTAACTATACTTATTTCATATTTTATAAATAATAATATTATAATAACTTTATTTTTAGATGAAATAGCTGTCTAAAAGTTACCCCTATTCTGGATGAAGTGCAAAACTTTAAGACTAATGGATCTCAGACACCAATCTGGATTTTAACTAATTCAGTATCAGTCTATTGCTCATTGACCGACACTTAATATGGATTTACTAGATTACAGATATTTTCAAGTAAAAACCAGAAGATTCCTATGATGATGTTAATCACAATTAATGAGCTGTATGTAATGTTTATGAGGTGTATTAATCTTATAGCCATTATATTTCTTTAGATAATATTGTTAAATTTATACTATTCTTTTACAAATGCATGATTTTTAACCTATTTTCATTATTTTATATCATTTTGCCTCATTCAAAATTTCATCAACAAAAAATCTATGGCATTGTAAAAATTAGATCAATTTCTATGTTCTATATGTTCGAAAATGTAAGCCTTAAATCTTTGAGGAATCTGTATCTAAATTAGAACATTTACTAATATAATTTATTTATTATTATTTGTAATCTGAGAAAGCAACTGAACATTTTTAATTCAATCGAAAGTCTTATGAAATTTTTTAAGATATCAAATGGAATATAGTCATCAAAATATTGTTGTTCTCACAACAAAATATACAATCTTGACAAAGATTAATACGTTATCGTCAAAAGTTTTTCCCAGTAACAACAAGGAAACAACGTAGCTAATATGCACAAGTCATCCGTTCCTCACAGAAACTCTATACCCGGACAGCACAAGGTCATAGCGAACAACGCTTTCCAAATATCCAGCCAGTTCCCCGGGGAAACATTTCGAGGCATCGCGGTAGTAAAACATTTCGACGTATTCCACGATATATTTGGCCATGGTCTATATTATGAAGCACCCAATATTTTATGTCACAATAGACTCGATGTTAGAGTGGCTGTTTCACGCTTATCTACAAAAAGTTGGAATAAACTAAATATAGATTGGATGGGCACACATTTAAAAGTTATAGATCAACTTTTATATTAATATCGTAATGCAATTATACCGCGTTAACGGTTCAGGAAAACTTCGTGAGGTCATCTGCATTCTTAAGAACTAAATAAAAAAATTGTTTTTCGATTACACCGCCAATCCGCAGTGTTGAACTATGGCCAGACACCTTCTATAGGAAGGAAGGTTCTGCCCAACAGTGGGATTGATATACAAAGTGTCCCATAAGTAGCACGATAAATTTAAAGGAAGATAGGGTGACGGGTCACTTACCAGACAAAAATAATGACTTTAGACAACCTATGTAGATTTCTCCTAAAAATACCCGACAAAGACAGATCGTCTTTTGTTACTGTGTGTACAACTTTTGCATTTGGCGGTGAAAAAAAATTTACTGCAATTCAGTACATCTTTTTCTCCTGCATACTGCAGAAATAAATTGCCAGTTTAATAGATATTTCACAAATTTAGAACACTGATTACATTTCTCTTGGTATTTTTGGTAACAATAAAAAACCTCAATATCTGGAAGATTTATTATATATTTATTTATTCACTTGTACAAAGGTAATTTTATCATCTGTTAGGTTACCCATCTTCAGGCAACCTATCTTCCCCTTAAATTTATCGTGTTACTTACGTACGTGCCACCCAGTATATACTATTTAAGAAACTTTACCTTTTTTCGACTGTTATAGGAATGCAAAAATAATTCAAAGCGCTTTAGAATTGTCTATAAATATATGAATATTATTAAGAATAAAATGTCAATATATTTTTTGGTTATGGATGAATTTTATTATTTACGATTCATAATGTTTCTCATGCATTATTAATGAGAAAATACATTACAAAATACAAAATGATACGAAGAAAGAGATTTATCAATGTTGTACATCGCATGCGGAAACAACCCGATCCACGGAACCGGAAAATGTTATTGCATCATTTTTATTCAAATAAAATTTGTATAAAATTATAAAACTTAAATGCAACTTAAACGAAAATGGATCACATATGCCCAGAACATAGGGTACGTTACTGAGCCACCTACATCCATTGACTTCCCGCAGACTTGCGTAGGTGGACACTCCATCTAGTCGGGGTTGTCCTACGCTGCGATGGCCAATTCATTCTTCGTCAATAGCCTCTACGTAACTTAAGATTGTAGGTTCAAATTCGACATTCAACTATTATCGTGAAACATCTCCTAGCATTTTAGGTTTAGTTAGAGTGATTAACCGGAACGTTAGTAAAGTTACTAGTATTACATACTTTTCTTTTTTACAAGAAACGTGCTCTTGCTTAATAATCTCGGGTACGGATAGTACGGGTATGATCGTTTTTTCGAATCCGCCATTCTACTTTTGTCGTGAACGATCTACTAGCACAAGCATTTTAAGCTTAGTTTGACTGTTTAACAGGAACATTAGAAAAATAGACATATAATCCTCAATATTTGTTGAGGATGGATTTAAGTGTTTATCGGATGAAGTCATCACTTACTGTCAGGTGAACAATGTCCCTGTTTGTCACACTTACTGTCATAAATATACATTTTACCTTGTCCGCCTGTCTTAAACAATCTATCCTCCTCATTTTGCCTTTCTGATCAGGGTTAGATAGCACACACACTGCCGGTCGCTTCCCCGTAATGCTCAGTACAAAATCCTCCCTGCAGTCCTGCGTTATATCCTTTCTCAATTTTCCTAATAACCTTGATGCCCATTTTTGTTTTACTTCAGCTTTTTCGTTCTGAAATCATATTAAAAACATTACATTGTTATTTTGAAAATGGAAACGCTAATTCCACCTTAGATAATTGATTGTCAAACAGAAACATGTAAAACTGTCTTCAAAAGTTAACGGAGCAAAGATATTTCTTTTAACAAACGAGCAAACAGTTCAACTGATGGTAAATCATTTCTGCGGCCAATGACATCTACATTCATCCATGACAAGGAAACATAATGCAGATGCGTTGTCACCCTTGAGGACCCTTGATATGGAATGCTTTATCACCAGTAATAATGGTCTCCGGATCCCTATACTCACCAGACGAATATTATTGGAAACAAATAAAAGTATGTACTTGTTAGCATTTAAGTGTACACCTTATTACTCAATATAATAAAATTATTCACGTCTCTTAAATAATTTTAATGGTAGAGGCACGTTGCAGCTTGAAAAATGTTATGGTTATTATTTTAATTATATTATACAGGTAGGCTGGTAAAGAATGCTTTTGGCTTTAAGTTCACCTTTTTGTACAATGGTTGCACCTTTTTGCTGCTAATTGGAGTAACCGATGTTCAGCAGAAGTCTAATAGTGAAGATCTCTGATAGAGAAGTCTAATACTGATGACAATAATGAAACAGTAAAATAAATGTTATTACAATGTGAAAAGGTTAAACCGCTAAAAGTCTTACCTGTAACTCATATTTTGTATGCCGCTCCTCCTCGAGACTCATCCGCTTCTCGTGTTTCTTGTAATATTTCCTTTTTGCCGCTTGTAAATTGAACCACGTGTACGAAAAGGACTTTACAAAAGGCATGAGTGCCTCTATGAACGGATGGAACTCGTCCTGTGAACATTCAAACAATCAAACGAGCTTAAACAACATTATCAAAAAACTTGTTGTATTGGCGCCCAACGGGTGCCACTCCAATAGTAGATTTTGAAATTTCACTTTGACTTTTATACTATAAATATCTTGATAAGAAATGACAAATTCAATAAATCTTATATAACATAAGACTTATTATATTGGATAATTAATTCACTTCAAAGAATTTGATATCAAGTACCAAATTATTATAATAGTTACAAAAATCCTTTCTATATGGATAGACACGTCTATAACTGGAAAATAAATTTATAGTTTAGTTGCGTCGTATAAAGCAAGGAATACACTGTAATATCTTCATAAACTTACATACATCCGTATCTCAATATCAACATTATCAGATCGCATGCACTCCATATTACTGGGTTGTACAAAGGAAAAGCTTACAAAGAAGGGCCCTCATTCACCGACGAACTCCCTTGTTATCCATCTAACAGGATATTAAACGTTCCATGTTAACAAGACCGTCCCTAGTTTCCTTTTTTCATTTTTACCTTCCTAATTAGATAAATCTTAACATCTAGCTGGGATGTTGCCTAATCTAAAATACCTAACATAATTGAAAAATTCTTCTGGCTAATATCATGTTCTTAATAAGAAATTTAACGTTATATGGAAATTTTGTAAATTAACAAAAGAACAGCGAATTATATAATTACCTACCTATAAAGTATAGCGATACTACTTTTGAACAATTAGATTTAAATTTTAGGGTACTAGGACTGACTAGACTTTTACGTCAATGACTTCATCATCAATCCCTTTTCTTAATAATCTATTCAAAGTAGTGATTACTTTATTTATTATGAAAACCAACCCTTTCTAAAAAAAAGTACAATACTTTTAAGACAGTAATTTACTCAATAGTTATAATACTTTGACAGTGTTTAAGACGCTATTTGATTTGATTTAATTTTGATCCACACTGAACGAATTTTTATTGGCATGATCATAGTATGGTAATGAAAATACTTGATTGTATATGAGACCAGTGAAAAGAAAATATCTAACATAGATATGCACAAAAATAAAATGAGGTACGATAATCTATCCTACCTCATTTTATTTAACTCATTTACATAAAGATGTCATTAAAATATTAACTTTACCATTATATAGACCGTAGAACACCAAGAACTCTGACTAATGCATTGGTTTTTACGCGAAGGTTCAACAATTGAATATGTCAACCTTAAGGAGGAAGTCCGCCCTTTCATGAAGTCTTTGTCATACATTAATGACACAATACAACACACCACTTGGTGCGATATTGTCTTTGCCTAACTATGGTCAGAAAAATGGCTTCTACAAGGGCTCTTGCTGGAACTTTACTAAACATATTGGAAAGAGTAACTGCTACAAAAATTTCTAGCTTTATAATAGATGACAGAACCATATTGGTAAGAATACATCTAGACCTAGTGAGATCACATGCCTTTTAATTCCTTATAAAGAAAGATTTTTTAAATAATATTAGGCATGATAAACGAGCACATAATTCTCCAGATGGTAAATGATAAATGACACCTATGACGTCTACATTCATCACCAAACGAAGACTCGGGATGCCTATTCGGTTATCGCAAGGGCGATGGAATGCCTCGCTTGCAATTGAATCTTTGTATCCTACACAGGACTCACAGAACACCAATACTAATACTAATTATGATTAATTAAATGTGGCATTCCATCTTAGTCCTCAAAGGTGAAGATGTTTCGTATGGTGAGTATAATCAGAAGATACAGTAATTGATGATGTGGGATTATAACTTAATCCTGAGGGTTGACAACGCATTTGCATCTTGAATTTTTGTTGAGAATGGATTTAGGTGTTTATGGGCTGCAATCAAATTATGTGTGTGTGTAATTATCATCAGCCACAACACAACAAATTAGCATTAAAAATAACAACTGACAATTTCCGCATTCACTTCAGTTTGTGTGCGTATTTTATTTTAAAAGCACCACTCGTATCTTTCTCCTTAAATCTCGCATTGACATGTGTCATGTTCGAAAAACACGAATCGATCGCGTATTCATCGCGTACACTCCGAACAAATACTGTATTGTTATGCCGCCTGAATCATAACATAATATATGCAAATGTGCCGTTGTGATTTATTGCGGGCCCGCTCGAACTCGCCGCGGGCTGGAATTTGCGATTGTTTGTTTACTTAGGCTTAGGAGTGAATATTCAACTGACCTCTTATTTTACGAGGATGTCGAGGCCTGACCTATAAGTGAGGTCTGAATAAAATTAATGATTTTTCAAATAAGAATTCATCCACAGAGGTTATTAAGAATGTATGTATGTCCAATATCAATTGGTAGAGACAAAAGTCCGACTTATGCGACTAAGAATAAGGCCTAATAATAATAATATAGGCCTTCATTACTGGTCGGGTGAGAAACCTCAGATTCACTCAGCGAACTATGGAGAAGGCTATGCTTAGTGTTCTCTGTGTAAAATCCCCAACGTAGACATCCGCAGTAGATCATCTATAGCATCTGAATGAAGCAGTAGTGATAATGGGCATAAAGTCGCAAAACTGATACATGATGGAGAAGAAAGGTTCTTGAGATAACCTTGGACTTAATCGCAGTGGATGGAGCGACGACGAAGATTGCGGTGAGTCGATGCATGAAACAAACACGTACATCAAAATAAGAAATTGTTTACGAAAACGTGACCAGTATCCTCGAATTACCAGAAACCCTGACCGGTGAGCGATCATACTCCAACATTGACAATGTCCCATAAGAACTGTAATGCTATGGATGTAAAGATTTATAATTTTAATTTTATTTGATTTATAATAAGCTGCCGGCAATTTTTAAAATCAATAATTTTAGAATCAATAGTTCTTTTAAGGGTGAGCTACGGTCCTGGATGCTTCAACGGAACTATCACAGCGCTGGGAAGTACCTCCAATTACAACAATAAAATAAGTAAAAAATCAATATTATTTTGTATTGTATAATAGGTTATAATAATTTAAATTTTGATAATTATATTTATTTAATATTTGTTTTGTTAAGATTAAATAGTTGTATATTTTGGCATTTAATATTTGTAGGTAAAAAATGGTAATGTGATTTGGACAATTATAATTTGTAACATCTACGAACGCACAATTTACTCGAAGAAAGTGAATTTGAATTTGAAAGCTAGTTTGAAAACTTAAAAGCAACAGACCTCAAATAAAATAATACTATCATACTGGGGATGGACGTGGAGTTCGATGTGTAGAGACTTCAGGACACTACGAGGACATCTACCGTAGTTTTTATTGAAGTTTGAACTTTGCGGAAGCCTATGGGGCAGACCTATATTTAACAGTGGACTATTGATAGACTTCGATCATGAGTATGCTTTAAAGCAGCATGAAATATCTAATTGCAGCACAACGCCACGTATAGTGTAGTGACTGTAGGAGCCGTAAGCCCAGTTGGCTCTAGTGACGAGATACATTTCATTCCTCAAGCATGACAATGCATGCGCATCTTTATTTATTTTTTTAATTTAATTTATTTGATTCATCTATAGCGCATACACGAAAACAATCTTAACCCATAAATACATAAAGTCAAATCTGATGATTAAAGATGAACACATCAATTGTAATAATTAAGGGTTATCGTAAAACAATAATTAATGGAGAAAACAAAAAATAGAATTAAATTATCGTTATGAAAAAGTTAAGTTATATCGTATTAAAATAAGAGATAATAAAAAAAATACGTAATATTTTTAAATGAAATTAAATGGAATCTATCAAGTTCAACTTAAGTGGGAATTAAACTAAATGTCAACGAAAACATACGAAAATGAGATCAAACAAACTAAATAGCGATTAATAATAAACGAAAGATAACCATAAGATAAAATAACAAATTAAAAATTTAGATTAATATGAATAAAAAAGACGAAGTAAAAATACAGAAGCATATTGATAATTTTGAAGATAAAAGTAGATGTCTTGTTCCACAATCATTACTTACCATGAGCTGAACTGCGTGCCCAGTCGCCAGCTCTAATATTATTAAGACACCCATAGACATGAATGACGAAAATTGATTTTACTCGAACATGCACGACGGAGCACGTGGTAAGTCTGTACTTAAAATTTCGACCAACAATTTGATAACGAATATAGAACAAAACGCGTCCCCTACATTGGATACCCAACCGAGGCCAATATTTGTGTAATCGGATGTGGTTAAATGTCCAGTGGCCCTCACACTGCATCAGAGCCTTCTTTCGATTTTAATGGATATGCATTTAGAAGGGGGCTATGAATTTGTACTAGCAATATAACAAACACTTGAGACACAATAATAGTAATATTCAGCAATTGCTAATAAGCTAAAGATATCGCCAACAAGGATACATAACGAAATGGAATAATAATATAATAGATAATATTCCATGTAAATACACAATATACCATATATAATTATTGATGTAATGTTAATATATTATTTAAGTAGTATACTCACATATTATGGAATGTTTATTAACTCAAATACATAAATAAATATTCCATTTCAAATCAGGACTTATAATTGCAATAAACAATTTCATCCGTGTTTGATCCGGTGATAAGACTATAAATTTATATATATATATCCTCTTTAATTCGACACTTTACTTTAATTCCTTAAGGACATTATTCAGTTCATTTTATTAGGCCGTGAGAAAGTCCATATCCTGGAGTCTAAGTGCCACGGCTCCAGGAACTAATTAGTATTGCTTCAGTACGCTTATGCGTCGGCCATCTTAACGCGACTAAAGGAAACGGGTAGCCGATATCTAAAATAGTTATATTATACGTCCTTAATGCTTTAAAATAAGTTAACGTCTTTTTTTATAATTTTGTATTGGTATTTATGTTTTTGTATTTTTTAATAATAATATTTTGATTTTATTAATTTCTAGAGCACAATACAGAAGTATAAAATTATTATTATTATTTGTAACCGAATTGTAATACTAATATATATTACGACATTCGAATATAACTCTAACTTTGCACTTGTAATTACTCTGGGTATGTAATATGATATTAAAATATACATCATAATACGGAGGAATTGTAATCATTTGTAACTGCATTGTTGTAATATAGCATTGAACATTGTCCAAAAAAATTCTAACTGATTCTCTACCTAGTAGTTCTTTTTAAGAATGGAGTTTATTAGCTCTAGTTAATTGAGGTTAGCGTATAATTATAAAATCTAGAGAGAATATTTAAAATCCAAAGAGATAAACACAAATTATGTGAAAACAATATTTTTTTGGTTTGCGACTTATTGTTTCTCCGACAAGAAATCAAACTCAAAACTCATCGGAGCATACTCCACTAATCACTAGGTCGAGTTAGATAATAGATAGTAAATATTCAACAAAGCGATCGTCAAAGAAAACGTTGCGTATAGTAAACTGACATACTACAGATGTACCCCAAACTCCCAAGGTCTACAGATGTTTCCAGTCTAAACATAAAATAAAATCTGAATGAAAATTCCACAATCAACGCGCACGTTAAGATGATTAGTCGTGGAAATATACACAAGCACACAACCGTTTCCCCTGAGTATAAACAATGATCCAGTCAAAACATTGAGTTGGCCGCCTTCGCAGACGCGACCGCCCTCTGCCAAACTTCCCTGGGGTGCCCAATTGGCAGGACCTTGGTACACGTGGCGGGTTCCTGGCATGTTACGTCCACTCATATTAATGAATATTTAATATTCGTATGACACATCTCAATTCATGAACGGAATTATTGTGAAATTGGAAGCAAGAAAAATGTTTTATATCATTAGTAGTAATCGTGAGTATATTTAAAATTTTGTGCTAAAACTGTGATTATAATATGAGTTTATTAAATAGAATTTAGCACATTTTAAAAAAGTGGAATTACCATATTTAGATAATTATTATCAAAATTTTATGTCCAATTTTTGCGTGATTAATCCAAACCACGCCTAAAACGAGTAAGGGTCCTTTCAGAGGACCCGTCAAAATGCGAACGAAAGCGAAATATAAAAGTGACGTCATAAAACTATCACAATACGGCAGCGATAAGGTGAGAATATTTGGCATATATAAGAACAACAATAACTGAATAGTGAGATTGTTGGCAAAGACGCTGGGTTGGTACGATCTAGTAGGACATTACTACGATATGACAGGGAACTGGTGTATTTTCACTTTGATAAGTAGGCTGTGATGATTGCGTAAATTTACGTATTTCTTTGTAATTTCACAATGTAAATACTACTATATATATATTTTGATAAAACATATTTATTATATCTTTAGTTTACTTACTAGGTAAATATATGTAGTGCAATTATTCTTACACCATATTTACTAAATCAGAAAGTATGACGGGAGCCTAAAGATGTGATTCTGATTCTGGATAAGCTTACTAATATAGTTAAGTTCAAATTTTGTTAAGATAAACAAGAATATATAGATAAGAATATAATTGGAGAAGTAATTTTCTACAAGATCAACAATAAAAGCTGCAGGAAGGGGAAATATATCCGTACACCTGTGCGTAAGCACAGCTTTAGGGAACAATCCCTAAAGTTTTATTGATTTTCAAGTTGGGTGGTCGGTTTTGGTCGCCTCGACCGGAGAAGGATCAAGTTCTCAGAATAACTCTACTTCTACTGTATTTCGTACGGTGAGTAAAAGGAGCTGGGAACCTAATTACGGGTAACGACGCATTTCACCTATATTCAGGGACGACTGAAGAATCTTTGTTAAAAATGGATTTAGATGTAATGGGATGCGTTCATCAATTACTTACTTTAGTATTGATATTGATATTATTATTTTATTATATATTCATTTAGTATTATAATGATAAAAACTTGAATAGAAGAAGTTTATCCAGCTCAGAATCAAATATAAATATTGATTAATATTCAAATTCAACTCAAAAAGTATGTGGTTGCAAAAATCTTTGCCCACACGTATACAATTCACAATTCCCGTTCTTATTTATCACTTGCGATATAGAACGAAAAAAAACAAAGCCTATATTTTTTTCCTTTTTTCTTTTTAGGAGGCATTTTAAACTGGTAAAGATACCAATGCGTGTTTGCCTCTCATAATACTATATCGTTTAATAACATGACAGTAGCAAAAAAAATCGCTGATTAGTAAGAATAAATGCATTGTTTACAAACAAATAGATTCATAATAAAACTAGGTTCCCCCTAATCGAATCACAAACTATTAGGATAACTTACAACTGATGAGTAATGCCAAAACGCTGGAGAGCGTTCACCCTGAAAATTTTTGGCGGCAAATCAGACAACACTGACGATTCCTTCATTATTGCAGTTTTTTCTTTTTTATTTCGCCGCGGTCCAATTTATTTTATAGATATTGGCGCTGGTTCATCGGGGATGCCCGTCTGTTGGCCGTGGCACCGGTTGGCGTACCTAACTGGGTCGTCTGCGTCACGCAGGAGCACGGCCAAAATCACGGTACGCGCGGAAAGACGCCATGAAAAAATTTCGCGCGCGTCGCCATCTTGCCACGCGCCGTTTTGGCGCGCAACAAATGATGCGACCAAACGCATACATTTAGTGGACAGCGCACGTAAATTTACAATAAATCCCATTGTTGTAAACTGAATGCGAAACGAAACCGCATCGATTATATGCATTTAGGTATTAAAGCTGCATGCGCGCAAAGTGAATTTTAATATCAAACAATTTTCCAAAGTTGTTTGCGCTTTAAAGATCCATCTTAAGTTCCGTTCCCAACCGTTGTTTACTGTTACACACTTTCAGCCTTACACATCGTATTTGATGTATACATGAATACATAGGCGCGTATAAAACCGAATGCTTACACCTTTTTGATAGCTTGCTCTATTTCGGTTTACGACATACCGCTCGTAAAGTGTAACGACGTCAATACCTACAAATTATAGATAGCATGAGTAACAAACAGTTATCATCGAACATGGAATATAGTTTTAGACTTATTCTAATCTTATTACATACAGTATTTATGTCTTGTGACTTATCCCTGTTACTTTCCCTCGCCACAATAAACTAAAAATCGATGAATCAAACTAACCAAACACAAACTAGTAGTTAGCAAAGTGATTTTTTTTTAAAAGCAAAAAAATGGAGATCTTTTAACATAAGAAAATTTAATACAAAAAATTTCTAATGCCAATCACAGATTCCATTTTTTTTTCAACATTTTTATGTAATACTATTTGAGATACATTAAACTATAAATTAATAGATAGCATTAAATATATAAAATCAACCGTAACAATATAAAACGTTACGAAGTTAGTAGCTTTTGTGTACGCGTGCTTAAATATCAGATGTTTTATTTAAATTAGTGTAACAGAATATACAGTAATGTTGGCTACATGTACACATATAGTGAATATGTGATTATTAAAGTCATTTTCTAGAATTTACTTGTTACATATAATATATTTATAAATTAAACGCCTTTCTTAATAATTAATTTATACATAAGTGAACACCAACAAAATTTGGTTTGAATAAGAAAGTAGTTTAAGGTTTAGCGCACACAGATGAAAAATTTAAGGAGATATTTTGTAATGTAGTAGAGACCCGTTGCAGCTATTTTATTACTACTACGGTATACCAGTATTAACTAGTAGTAGCACACTGCTATTGCGTGTAGTGAGGGATGCGACGACCATGGTTACGAGTAACGAGCCATTCGATGTCTGTGCATCTTTCTGAAGACTGGACGTAGATTTCATGATCCACATTTATCACTTACTGTACCAGGTGAACTGTGTGCTCGTTTGTCACCCCTAATATTGTAATCAAAACTCACTTTTCCTATCATACATACGGGAAACATATCCTCGGATCGAAGGAGCTTTAAAGCGTATCAATCTTTTACGACCGCATAAATTCTAGATTCTTAATTTTTAACAAAAGATGAATACAATTTCGCTTTCAATTCTACCAACAGATCGAATCGAATTTCAGGATCTCATGCAACCGCATTTCCGCATTACATAAACGAAAAGAAATGGTCTTCGAAAAAATATTGGGCTCTACTATTATTTTTTAGTGTGTTTGTTCAACACTAGTTGCGTGAGAAGATGATTTTTTTTTTTAATGGATATATTAGTCATTATGTATTATTGATCTCACATAGGTACACCAAACTCGTGTATAGTCCTCAAATGTACTAGAACATTGTATATTTATATCACCTTACCAACAAGTTGAAGACCAGTAATAGCTGAACTGTTTGTGCAGAAATAGAAAATAGTTTCAAGAACTAAAGCTGGGGGCAAAGTGCCAGCGTAATAGTTACATAGATTTGATCCGCCGGCATCGGTCGTTTATTGTGGTAATATTTTGCTATACCAATTATTTATTTTCCCAATTTCTTGTAATATATACAAAACCCTGAGTAGGTTTACATTTGATTTACAACGGATGTTATGTTTGTAGAACTATTAAACCAAATTAAAAATCATCTGCAAACTTTTTCTTTTACTAAATCCACTGCAGAATTCAATGTTATCACGTTGATTCCTATAATATTAAGCCACCTCCATCTCGTAAACTTGCACAGAATGTATCTTTATAAATATACTTATTTCAATTCTTAATAACTATGATTTTATCATATTGTTAACAGGCCACTGCTTGAAGTTATTTCTTGAAACGAATATCTTCCATGTTGGTATCCCTATAATTTCACCAAGCTTGACAGGGAAGATGGCGAGCGCAGTACCAAATGATATATATTTTTCCAACCATTCTTACAACACCTGAATCCTATAGGGTGATAAATTACAATGTCTAAATAAAATATTTATATGTAAAACCAAATCACAGGCAATTACGCTTAAGCGACACCAAGCAGTACAAAGCAAGGTAGAAACAAAAAAAAAGTAAAGTTACAACGTAAATATGCCCACTTATACAGTTCGAATTAACGAACTTTTCATGTTTGGAAAAAAAATACTCATTTTATAAACATGCAGGTTTTCTTATTATGTTCTCCTTGACTCAGCGTATGGTAAATGAATACTTAGTTAAACTTAAAATTGGATTCGACACCAGGGTTTGCACTCCCTTGTTTGCATATTTTTCACTTAAAACATTAAGACGAGAGTCCAGAGTCATTTACTATTCAAAACAAACACATTTTACGGGAATAGCTCTATTTATCGCAAAAATTGGAAGTACTTTTTATAATTTACATTAATTTTGATTGTAATTTATAAAAAGCTTAATTTGTATTATTCATTATTCTTGGAATCAACAAAAAAACTCGCGTCGCCATCAGCGGCTTGCCTATCCTCCCCGCTTATACTCGCGACCCAAATCATGTGCACTGCGTTCGACCTTCCTCCAAAGAGCTTTGGTATAACACACCGAGTGGTTTCATTCAAAGTTCCAATGCTAATGCAACGCTCAATATTATTTCGACCATCGCTACGATTGATATTGTATTTTTAAACGGTACGGTGGTAAACGAAACGTGCGCAGAATTTAGGCGTTTTGCGGTTTTTGGACATTATTCATGCTACGCGGGAACAGTGCCTTTATTACTTTTAAAATTTATAACGTTTTAAAAAACGAAACGATCAGTTTGGATTTTTCACTCAATACTTTTCAAATTTGGCATATTATTTCTGTAAAATACTAGTTAAATCACTCTCAAGCTTATTGCATTCTAAAAAAGAAACGATCAGTTTGGGTTTTTCAATATAAACCATTCTAATTTGGCATATTATTCCTGTTCTAATACTGACGTAATCATTCCACAATTTATTACGTTTTAAAAAAGAAACAATCAGTTTGGGTTTTTCATTTAAAACCTTTCTAATTTGGCATATTGTTCCTGTTTTAATACGGGTGTAATCACTCCACAATTTATTACGTTTTAAAAAAGAAACGATCAGTTTGGAATTTCACTTAAAACTAATATGACAAATACTGGCAATACATGATAAATTTGAAAATTCATCATATTATTTCTGTTAAATACTGGCTTAATAACTCCTAATATCACTAGAACGCACCAAGTTATTTTGATCACAAAACATCGATTTTATTCAAGTACCATTCAAACTATCGTTAATATGAAATTTAGGAATAAAAAAAATAAGAGAGATTTCTTTAAAAAATTGAAAAATATAATAATTATGTTTTGTACAAGCACAGCTATTTGTAAGATATAATTTACTGACGTCATTCTGTTTTAAAAATTTCAAAAATATCCGACAAGACTTTTTTTTTAATTTATATAAGTAAATATCGGGTGAGCTTGCTCGTTTGCTATCTAGACTATATAAAAAAAGTAAAATTAATATTACCATATGATATATTTTACCGGATATTTGTGTAAAACTATACCGTTCAGTTAAGTATAAAAAAATAAAACAGTAAATAACTTTAAATAAACGATAACAAACACATAGAGAATAATCGAGACCTCACGAATTTAGAATTTGGCATTAACGTCAGCGCCATTATCAACACCGTCAACAGATCGTTATCTTAACACGAACAAGAAAACCCTAGAAGCGCTAACGTCGCATTACAACACATCAGCTTTATTAGAATTCCTACTGTAGCTGCTTATACGCGTATGTTTAGTACGTGCAAGCTTTCACACAGACAGGCCAACTGCATTCATCAGACATAAAGTCCCCGAAGACATCCGGGAGCGAAGGACGGGCTCTTGCGACATTATTCGTACAAGTTTGTTGGTATTCGTGCAATATATGTTGTTACTATCTGGCATTCCAAACTTATATTGGTAGACGAAACAATGCGGGGAGTTTAGGTTTAGGTCTTAAAAGGTTTAGAGTTTTGTTTACAGATAGTAACTGAGGATAAAGGAAAAAGAACCGTCTTACCAATAGTTAACACTGAAGGCAGTACGAAATACGCACGTAATTTATAAAGATTTGGTACTTTTATTATTATTATATTGGCATCTTGGTTCTTGATCATTATTTATATTACAAAATATTATCTAGGCATCGTTTAAAATTACTTTTACCTTGCTTTTCATCCCCTAATTTTTTCGAGCACTGTCTCGAAAACATGTATATACTTGTGTACGTATTTCATTACGTAGGTAATTTCAGGCGTGTTTAGAATATTTAAAAGATGCATTTGTATACTTATTCTATATACTGTATCATCTACGGATGCGGTTTAAATAAAATTAACCGATTTAATGCAGCAAACACTACTATAATGGTATGTTTTAATTTTAACTCACGAGTATCTCGATATATCACTGAAAACCAAATCAAAATTCGTGCTGCCAATATGGAGAGAAGCATGCACAAACGCACGGAAGAACATACAAAAGTCTAAAACGATTTTATTATAAATAGGTCTGGCCATAAATACTGTTACATAAAAACTTTTCTTTTTTTCAACTTTTTAATTATTTTGAATTTGGAACACGTATATTATTTTAAAAACTTCTTTCGATTTTGCGCCATTCCACACATTTTTTCGTGTTTATTATCAAATTACAATATGGAATGGGGTGTTAAAGAAAATAGAATTGCAGTGATCGCATTGCACAAAGTGGGAATGGAGCCGTCGGTCATAATCCAGACACTTCAAAAGGTTGGTATCAGCCGTATGTTCGCATATCGTACTATCAACAGATGCAACAACAATTCCTCTGTCGAAGACCAGAAAAGACAGGGGCGGCCGCGTGCTGTTAGAACTACAAAGGCTGTTAAAGCCAGAATTCGTTGAAACCCCATTAGGAAACACAAAATCTTATTGCGAGAAATTAAGAATTGAAGAACACTACAATAAACAAAATGATAAAGTGTGCGCTCATAGTTCTAAAGAAGCTGCTCAAGTGGTCGGAAAAGTACAACGTGGTTATCATCCTGCGTCAGTGATGGTTTGGTGGGGCGTGTCTTATCAAGGAGTCACAAAACTACATTTTTGTGAAAAAGGAGTGTAAACTTAAGCCAAAGTGTATCAAGTTATAGTCTTGGATTATGTTGTGAAACCTCTCAGCAATACACTTTTTAAAAATATACCGTGGACTTTGCAGCAGGACTCTGCACCTGGTCACAAGGGCCGAAATACCCAAGCCTGGCTTGAAACCAACGTTCCGGACTTTATAAGAGCTGAAGACTGGCCCTCATGTAGCCAAGACCGCAACCCTTTAGACTTCAAATTATGGTCAGTTTTAGAGGAAGTGGCCTGCTCTAAACGACACGGCGACATTGAGTTTCTTAAAAAATCTTTCGAGCAAGCAGTCGCGAAATTTCTCTTGGAAACAGTGCGTAAATCCATAGATTCGTGGCAAAACAGATTAATGGCCTGTATAAAAGCCAAAGGGGCCACCTTTTGAATAGAATATTTTGCTGAGAAATATTTTTTTGCTGAGACTAATAAATATGTAGGTATAAATTTTAATAATATTACATTACTTCAACAAAAAAAAATGCATTTTCATTTGTAACTGAAATTATGGCCTCTTATGACACTTTTGGGTTCCATAACAACCACAAAGGTGTCATATAGAGGATATATATATCTTACACTCCTAAAAACTGAAAATTAATGAATTAATAACTGACTCCTTAGACGAAGGAACACAATTGCGCTAAACTACAATTTTACGCCCTCGCTGTATACATTCAAACATTTTTTATTTATAAGATTATTATAGCTTTTATGTCAAATCTATAATTTTAACAGAATTAAAAAAAAATCGTGTCTAAAGATGGCTGATAAGCGAGCTGTAACAGTCAAATTCCCAGAAACAAACCGTTCGTTTGCTACTGCAGCCTCATTGCCAATCTGCTTGCCAAGGGTGGTAAATAAGACAAAACAATAAATTAAGAAGGAGACTACCTCGAAAGGGCCATTTCGAGGGACATCTTAGTAGACTAAACCAGTGTCTAAATAAACTAAAACGTTCCTTGAACTTTGTGATACTTTCAGGTTATTTACATTTTTACCATTACATTTGCAACTGCCTTTCTCTCTCCTTTTCTTCTTTACCAAACTTTTAAGGATCTATTCTGATTTTACTTCTTGTTTATAGTTGGATGGCTATCCATCAGAAAACAGTTTTCTCGACCTTAGTGTTATTGTGTTTATATCATGTGATACTCCTTTTAGACACGGAAGAAGATTTTTGGTTCACGTCTATACTTTTAAAGACACGACACAATGGCAATACTCCCAGAACCATAACAAGATTAGCTATTTGCTCTAATATAGTTTCATGAACCAAGCTAGAACCCACAATAAAACAAATAACTCTACATCACGTGGTTAAAGATAAAATGTAAACCACAATATAAACTCTGAGTGATCGTTGTAGAACTGAAACCGTACAATATCTACGCGACGTCAAAGTTTATGATCCGCTACTTGCAAACAAGAAAGTCCAACTAACCCGATAGCTGACGAGCTAATATTTTATTTGGCACTCGGTCAATCGGACTTCTGAAACTTTCAAGGTTAGTTAAACGCCTCGACATCCGGATGGTTAAATCAAACTAGTTTCCGTTAAAAAATTATACTGTTTTTGCGTGAATGGTTTGTTTTTAACTGCTCGCTCGAATTATATCGCCTTGATCGATAGATAAATAGAAAATATAAATTTTCTGTTAGTTGGCAGATTCTACTGAATTATTATGTTTCAAGTTAACTACTGTTCCTACCTACTTGCTGTATCTTTTTCAATATATTTTTTGATATTCGATTATTCATAAAACTTAATTGATCGCATCAAATGAAAGAGTATTTTTTTTTTCAATTAAATTTGTCATTTACTATATATTGATTTATACGATTAATCGGTTTTTTGATTTTCAATTATAATTGTTTAGATGATATTAAAGCAGGTAATATGGTGTATCCGAAAACCATTATTACTGGTGACGAGGCATTCCGTCTTAGTCCTCGGGGACAACGCATCTGCAGTATAATTTCCCATCTAAGATGAATCTGGATAGCATGGGCACATAGCACACGGTGAAAACGCATGTTAATCTTGAATCTTTGTTGAGGATATATGAATATACTCTTATATGTCATGGATAACTGTAATCACTTACCGTCAATTGCCGTGTGTGCTCGATTGTCACACCTAATATTAAAAATCTGCGTTCTCCATCTATAGAGATATGAGTTTTTTTAGAACATTCTTATGTTACTCATTATTATGTTGAGGTTTTTAGTTCACGAATTCGAATGGATATTCCGCTATCAATTTAGTCATGATCCGACCGATGAGACCGTTCAAGATGTTTAGAATTTAGTCAAAAAGTTGATATTATGACTTTTAATAATATAACTCGACTGTTTAAGTAAAAGAGGCTTTGCCATAGATATCACTTGAAATTATCAATATAAGAGATAACCAACCGGCAATTAGTTACCTGCAACGTAGCTGTCAATACTAAAAAAAGCCGTGTAAAAATGAAAACAAATAAAAAAAACCTCCTTCGCAGAAGAGACAGAATTGAGTAGATAACCACGATACAAACAAACGGCACCGCTATAAACACGGATCAAATCAAAAGGGCCCATATTACCCCGATGCTCTTATTTATATTCCATATACGCGACACAAGGTGAGTCGGGGCCGATGCACCGGCCGCGCAATTATTTGCAAATGCGCGTATAAAATTCTAATCACGTGCCTCAACTTTTTTTTCTCTACAATGGCTCCGGATCGTAACGCGCCTTTGACGTCCAGTTGTATAATATATGTTATGTTAATGACTGCTGCATTGTAATTGGATGTATTGTTCGACGGTGCGTCACAGTTGCGTAACCGTTGCTGATGGTGGGTAGAGAATCTTCTGAGGGTTCATCAACATGTTGCCCTCCTTTTGCACGTGATTCATGTAAACGACGTTGAAACGTTGTGCGCTTTGATAATGACTGAATAAAATATTAAAGTTATGGCCTACGTAATTGAGACGCGGTCCCTCGCCACTGGACTGTACGAGGAAGTTGATAATTAATCTTGGATATCCGATGTAGAAATAAGGTAATCGACATATGTAGCTCAAAGGTCATTATCGGTAAGCCGAATGGTGATGAAAATGATGAACGAAATCTATAATTTTGTTGCTTTATAATATTTGGTGATGGTGTATATGTGTATCACCTGTGTAGGATATATTATAGTGCCGTAATTAATAACAATTAAAAAAATCGCTCACTCTTTATCCCCTTTCCCTAGTCTGATGTAATGCATGTGCAAAGAACGGGGGAAAAGAAAGGGGGGTAAGGTGCAAATGTAGTGTCAAAGATTCGGGACACATCACATTCTATGCAGGTATGATATTTTCACAAGCTCGACTTCAGCACGTATAAAATCGAATTGTATCGAATTTGAATGTGAACGGGTTTTCTCGAATGGCGAAGGATCCTCACAGAATATCAGCATTAAATATCAGCCATGGTGTATTTCGTACGGTGAGTGTAGATCAGACAATAAGTGAATGAGTTGCGACGATATTCATACATAAATTTAATTGCAATTCATTAGTTGATTACGTTCTATTAACTGGATTTTTATCAAAGCGTGTAGATTTCAGTAATAATATATTATTAGATATCATTAATAATATTCTATTAAGATCGCATTTTTTACTTGAAGTTCAATACTTTTGTTAAGAGCCTTTTACAATATATGCAAATAGAATCATCTAACACACACACGCTCAGCTAATTATAGACATCAAAGACCACCACCGATACTTCCATAGGTCGACACTCCATCTAATGGGTGGTCATCCTATACCACGACGATGAAAACGAGGTTTCCACTCGTGAACCTTATAAAGAATATTTCAAACTATTCTAAAAATATTGATTAAACAACGGCTCAAGATTAATGAATAGCTTGCCGCAGTTAAAGTGGTATGAAGGATTAACACCGGCTTTATGTTTCGAACTTTGAGGCAAAAATTTACTTAAATTATTATTATTTACTTGAAAAAGTGGTTTGAAGCATTAACGCTGTCCTTATGTTTCTATATTTAAGGCCAAAAAATACTTATTGTTATTTACTTCAAAATTGGTTTGAAGCATGGCGTTTTAATCCGAATTTAACTTAAAAAAACTTAAACGCAAAAACTTAACTTAAATTATTATTATTTACTTTTAAAATGGTTTGAAGGATTAACACCGGCTTTATGTTTCGAACTTTGAGGCAAAAATTTACTTAAATTATTATTATTTACTTGAAAAAGTGGTTTGAAGCATTAACGCTGTCCTTATGTTTCTATATTTAAGGCCAAAAATACTTATTGTTATTTACTTCAAAATTGGTTTGAAGCATGGCGTTTTAATCCGAATTTTAACGCAAAACTTAACTTAAATTATTATTATTTACTTGAAAAAGTGGTTTGAAGCATTAACGCTGTCCTTATGTTTCTATATTTAAGGCCAAAAATACTTATTGTTATTTACTTCAAAATTGGTTTGAAGCATGGCGTTTTAATCCGAATTTTAACGCAAAACTTAACTTAAATTATTATTATTTACTTGAAAAAGTGGTTTGAAGCATTAACGCTGTCCTTATGTTTCTATATTTAAGGCCAAAAATACTTATTGTTATTTACTTCAAAATTGGTTTGAAGCATGGCGTTTTAATCCGAATTTTAACGCAAAAACTTAACTTAAATTATTATTATTTACTTTTAAAATGATTTGAAGGATTATAATTTTAATTTTAAGGAAAAATCTTTAAGTATATCATTATTAACATTAAATAACCACTTCTAATCAATTTATATAAATAAACGGTATTTTAAATTACTAACAGGAATCGACTTTCTACTCTGACACTGAGACCAAATAATTTTTAGACCATAATTTAGTCTGTTTGTTTGTTACATATGGGCCCGACAAGTAACTGACGATATGCGATGGGACATTAAGAATTCGATATATGAACTTAAAAACCATCACATGTTTTATTGTACAATTACATACATCATACGTTGCTGTGTTTCGTATGGTGAGAGTTGACAGATGATGTTGATCTCTATGTGTCATGGGTTTATATTATCAATAATCATCAGGTGAACTGTGTGCTCGTTTGTTACTAATATTGTAAAAAGATCTTATTGCATAGATCGTGAAAGATGCTCAATTGATCCCAACGCCATGCTACAACAAAATTTTGCTTATATCTGAAATGATAATGACAAGGTTGTAAAATCTCTCACAGAATAGCTACATATAATGCTTCAAGTTACTGTGTTTTGTATAATGAGAACAGGCTAAAAAAATGGAGATGATAAAAGAATGAAGACAGGGTATCTTTTAAAGATTTGACACCAAATACATATTGACACCAAAAAAAGGATATATGCAGAAGTCATACCCGTAGAGATTATTCACTATAGGGTTAATTGTGTACTAGTAGAAATATAATAGTAACTTTGTTTTCTTATAGTTACGCGATAACATTGAACGAAACTAATTATATGGATTTTTCGTATTTATTTTATCTGTTTTATCTCGAAGTTTCGAACGATTTCCAGTATCCCCAATAATGAGAGGACTGAGGGTTTTGACGCCCTGATGTCATAGTTAACTGAATCTACTACAAACATTTAATTATTTATCTTTTGTCATAATAAGACTAGAAACGTCGATATTTGAAAATTATAGTAACGAACTTAGTATAATCAGTTTTAATTAACAGTGAGTATCTACGAATATGTATATAAATAAAAATGAAATACTGTTCGTTGCTAAGTGCATCGCTTGAGAAGAAGAAAGAGAACAGAGGAGGTTGGATCGATTTAGTTATTTCTTTTAAAAATATTAATAATAGTCCGAATTAAATTTTAAGAAAAATTACATAAAAGCTGCCGGGAAAATTGTCGAATTGGGGAAAAACTGAAAAAAAGACTTTTCTATGGAATTTTCGTGCGAACCCCAGATCATAACTCACTATTTCAACTGTGCATAATTTTCACAAATTCACAAAACGAAGACAAACTGATTTAGTGAAATTTGGACAGGACAACTTCTGTCCGGTCAGCTGGCGGGATAACTATCAGGTTACTCATAAAATTTTCGAATAATCTCTCACCAATAAACACACCACTCACGTAAAACTTTATTACCATGCTACTTAAGCATTCACGAAGTCAAACATGTTTTTATGACGGTAAGTATTAATACTTTAGTTTTGAAAATTTTTTTTACGAACTCAGATTTTCATTTGTTTGTTTTTTTTTCAATTCAAAAATCAACTATTTAAATTTTTCAATTGGTATCGTCAGAAGAATGACAGACAAGCTATGTAGTTTTTCTTAATTTTTTTATTGTATTGAGAGTTTCGAGCATACAGTTCACCTGGTGGTGAGTGATTTCTGCGACCCATGGACCAAGATCCAACAATACAGATGCGTTGTCATCCCTGAGGATTTAGATAGAAGACCTGTCCGGACTCGCATCACACTCAGCAAATGAAACAGCTGTGTTATCAGCACTTTTACGCTTGTATTCCTTACCATGCTGTAGCTAGAAACAAACTGCGGCGAGGCTCTACTGCTGTTGTATTCAAGAGATTTATATATACTTTTGGCAATTATATAAACCTACAGTTTTAGAGTTTAAAATAATATATATAAAACAATAGATATTTGTAGATCGTGCAACCATCGACGAAACGGTTGGCTCGGAGGCGGAGCCACGTGCGAGCAATGCGTACGCATTCAATATTTGTATTGCCCGCCCAACACTCCGCCTACAAATCAAAGCCATTGCGTATTAATGCAATTTTTTTTTATAAATCCATTGTGTTTTACTCGAACCATTATTACGACTATATGACTGTCAAACAGTAACCATTTTTGAGTGATAAAGAATTAGGACATTACTACGACTATATAACTATCCAACTGTTACCTCTTTTGAGTGATAAAGAATTAGGACATTGCTACGACTATGTAACTATCCAACTGTTACCTCTTTTGAGTGATAAAGAATTAGGACATTACTACGACTATGTAACTATCCAACTGTTACCTCTTCTGAGTGATAAAGAATTAGGACATTACTACGACTATGTAACTGTCCAACTGTTACCTCTTTTGATCGATAAAGAATTAGGACATTACTACGACTATGTAACTGTCCAACTGTTAACTCTTTTGAGTGATTAAATAAATAAAACTTTTAAATTTTAGGGATGACGATTTATCGATATACGGATACGCTTATTGTTTAGTAGCAGACGAGATAGATTTTTTATGATATTAGGCTTAATAAGCACTGTTCTCCACATAGTAAGTGATTCCACCGGCCCATGATACCTATATTCGTCATGGATCATAATGCAGATACTCATCTGGATGATCACCCCTTGGGACCCCTTTTTTATATAATATTGAGGTATGACAAACGCGCACACAACGCAAACAGTTCACCTGACAGTAAGATATAATTTAAGCCCATGACACCTACCTTACCTTACCTATAGCATCTCTCAACTCATCAGCTAATGAATCAACCCAATGCAATGTCACCCCTGAGGACTGATATTGAATAAATCGTTAATTGGGTACCAGATCCCTATATTCACCATACGAAACACAACAGTGTTATACTGCTCTTTCACCAAGGTATTTCTGTTACGCGATCCTTTCCTGGTCGAGCAGACCCATTCATATTACAGTTAAAACCTATCGGCACTTTGGCTCTAACACTTAAAATGCCAGCAATATTTTGGTTGATGGTTTGAATTATCTATAATTTTTTTATGGCCGAGTGCCACTGTTAGTACGAGGGCTTATAAAGCTTCACCGGGTTGAAAGGTGGCCGAGCGCTTAGGACACTCAGTCGAGACCTTTATTAATAGGTAACCAGCACAAAGGATGCCGAGAGGGAGCCTCAGCTTGGACTGCTACCCTGGGCGCGAAAGCAACTGACTCGAGTGTGCCCGCATGGACCGAACTTGTGGCTCGGTCAGATACTTCTGACGGATTAATAAAATTAATAACATTATTATTATTAACGACATTTACCACCACTTCGTACATAGTCCACGTTGGCGCTGGAGAAGAAGTAGCTCAAGGAACTCTAGCGACGCTTTTATCTATCTATACTAATTGGTAAAACTAACGCGAATAATTCTATTATTTTCTATGATGTTCTCATAATAGCAGCATGACAATGACGATGTCGATATCACGAGAGGAAATCAACTGCGCAACATGTACTACAAAATAGTAAACGCAGAAGCACTATCTTGTCGTCTCCTTATCTTATCTGGTCTACTGCATGTGTAATAAGATCGAGGGAAGGTGGGTGAGTTCTATAAGTAATACGTCACCTTGCTATAGACACACCATTGTAAAATCCCGAAACAATCGGGTAATGTTTACAAGAGGACTTTTTAACAGAGGATTTTTTTCTGTATGCTATGATGCTCGACCGATGTAGGACCACGCTTTCCTGTGATATCCGATATCCTGTGAGCGGTAGAGAGGTAGAGCTACATAGCAGTTTGTTTTAGCTGCAGGATGAATTGTTCAGCTCGACCAAGGTAGGAATACCACGCAAAATAGCAGCACTATGCTGCTGTGTTTCGTCCGGTGAGTGTAGGGATCCGGAGACCTATCACAAATATAATTTTTTTTTAAATACAAAAGAGGTTGAAACCTCATTGTTCCAATTAAAAATGAAAAATATTTAAAATTAATAAAGAATAGTTCAAAGTTCAAAAATCTTTTTCTACGTGCGGTTATTACGAAGTCTACCTAATTATTAAAAAAAATGCGATAACCATTAAAACACCGCAGGACTAAATAGCATGTAACGAGAAATTCCTTCTTCCTTCTTGAAACTTTGTTGAGAATGAGCCAAAATTATCACTTCGCAGGGTGCGTGCTCTTTTGTCAACCCTAATATTAGGAAAAAGTAAGCAAATATTTATGACTACGTCAACCATAAAGCATTTACACACAGAAGTTAAAAACTAAATATACCTTGTTCCTCGTTGTGTACGCAATTGGAAACTGTTTTACGCCTAGTGTGCTTTCAATTGGATCGCCGGCTAATTAACATTATTGGTCCCGCGGAAAACCACGCTCTGGCTTTTAGCTATCCGTGTAACGTTCGTTTTATAGCCACGGCGACCGTATCGTTTTGTAAAACAATTTGTAACAATTTCAATTTGCGTTCGATTTTACTTTTTTTTCTTTTAAGTTTCTTTCTGACTCTCTATGTCACCGGGAAGTATGCCTTTTTGAAATTGGAATGTACCTTTTAATTGACAATGATATTTATATAAAAAACTGTCTACATTACTAAAATTCCCGTTAACCCCTCTAAACTTTAATAATTGTATTTGATTACAGAATGGTTAAATGGCGTATTCTAACTTAAAACTTTCTTTCCTTTTAAGAGGTTATAGACGTTTAATTTTTTATTATAGAATAGGTTCCAAACGAGCAAGCAGTTCTCCTGATGGCAATTGATTACCGGTACCTGATGGATACCGGTAGCCGGTACCGGTAGATGTACTCTTCAACAGGAGTAATGCTAGCTGCAATATGAATTATCAGCTACATCGCCCATTAGGACTGATATTGAATACCTGTAATTGGGCATCCAGATACCTATATTCACTATAAGAAACACAACAGTGTTATATTGCTATTTCGCCAAGGTATTATGTTACGCGATCCTATGGTCCGTCTGGTCCTTGATCCCATGGATGCTGGTCGTCCTATTCATATATTCCTGAGGACTATGATGGAAAGCCTGAAAATCTACAGAGTTTTGTTTCTTTTATATACTTTTGATATTAAACAGAAATTAAACAAAATCATTTGGAATAGATTAATTTATTTCCTAAAGAAGTATGTAAACTATTGTATAGAAGATCGGACCAAAATTTATGATCACAATCTGATGATAACCTTGGTTACTACATATCAGGACATCAAGCGCAACGGCGTAAGGGTGATGAAGCCCGTGGTCTTATGCTTAACATCACTCGTGTGATATAAGCACTTGAAACGATGAACTTTTAAATAAACTTAACATTAACAGCGATAATATCCGTAAGATTCTTTTTATATACATATACGAGTATGTTTAAATATGTAACAGTACGTAATTATGCCTAAGTACTTACACCAAGACTATAGTTTCCACATTCAAACTATGCAAATGTTTTTGTGGGCCATTGTAATATTTTATGTGTTAAATATATACTACATATGAAATATTATAACGAAATGAGGGATATGAATGAAGGTAACCGAAATAGATCAAAAGGTCGGCAAAACTGAAGTGGCATGTCCATATAGCTCATAGAACCGATAACCGATGGGGGAGATAGTTTCTCCAGTGGCAACGTCGGACTGGCAATGGCAGTATAGGACAACCGGCAGCCTACAGCGAGGACCTATGCAAGTTTGCACCAAGGTGAAGGGTGCAGGTGTCCAAGGATCTTGCTTCGTGACAATCTATGGGAGACGTATACGTTCGGCAATGGACCATGGATAGTTACGATGATCATTTCCTTAACACTGAGCCGTGGCAGATCAGTGTTGAAGTATTGTATATCGTACACGTGCTCGATGCAAAACCTACATGTTTTAGAGATAAATAAAAAATATGTAACAAGATATGTAAAGACACATAGACGATGGGGAGGTTCTGGGAGAAACGTGAATCACTCTTGCTTTCTTCATCACTCCGATTACGATGAAAGATTTTAAATATGCAACAGGCTATTAAATAAGTCAATCTATAACTTCCTCGACTAAGAGAAATAACAATGTTTACGGCCTTCGATTCTTTCTTAAATATTCAGACTTATATCACACAAACTATTGGCGGACGACAAATTGTCGCATCGTATTTGTATTTTTCGGTGCACGGTATTTGTAACTTGTTATTGAAGCCGCGAGGCCGTCTACGCTAACACTCTATAGAAAATATCCTTATATACAGTCACCATAAGTAAAGTAACATATAAAATTCCCCTTTATAAAATCCATTATATTGCTATTAACAAATAAATACTTAATACTTGTTATGGTTTTCATGAAAATTTAATAACCAAACTAGTTTGCTACTCTGTAGTCTCTGTTACTGACCTCAGTCAACAATCAATGCTGGCAACGCGGACTGCACTCAACAAAATGTGGTAATATTAGAATTAACGAAGCAATCTCTCCACTAGAGCACCGTTGTGGAAAGCACCGGGCCCCCTCTTAATGAGAGGCACCGCCTCAATGTGCCCCATGTGGAACAACCGCCCTTTATTACGTAATCATTTCGCTCGATTATTAAAGCCTATGAATATATGTAAGTTTTCGGTCCAACGAAGCCAGGACACTACGGTATTATATATATCTACATATATAAATAAAAATTAAATACTGTTCGTTGGCAATCGTATCACCTGAGAAACGATTTGGTTCTATTTTAAATGTCCGTGATAGAACGAATTAGGTTTTCATGGAAATAGAAATTGGAAAAGCTCCCCGGAAAAATGGCAAATTCGGTAAAACCTGGAAGTTTTTTTTTCTATGGGTATTTGTATGAACTCACAATGCGACCGATAGTTAATAATTTACAAAACAATCACATTAAAGTTTATTGAAATTTGGACGGGACAACGTCTGTCGGGTCAGCTAGTGTATGAGTATATTCCCTCCCCGATCCTACAACAAGTTGCTGTGTGGCCTCTACCACTGTCCAAATCTTAGTCATATAGGACTATAATATTACTATTTCTACGTTTTTCTTCTATGTATGTTTCTATAAGTGGCCACTTACAATATGGTAGTGTTTTCATGTCCGTCATTCCACCAACATAAACAAGTGGCCTGTAAATATAAACTAATCTACCAATTGCGTACTCAAGGTAACCCCTTCCTTCCTAGTTCTTTCAATATTTATTTTATAATTATTAACTGGATCTAAAAACATTACACTGCGATTGCGTATTTAAATATTTCACTATTGTGTTTGAATCTAAAGTCATTAAATTGGGAAAATATTACAACGTATGTTTATGATTACAGATTGGGTGATCAAATTGTGTCAAGAAATAACTCGTTTCAATAACCGGATGGATCTTTAACAGGAAAGGACACCCGTAAATCGGGAAAATATGAACTGAATAAAGGAATGCTGCAATAAAATAATAGTAAAGTATTTTTAAAGTATACAATCTCTTTCGAGATGTTATTGAAACATAATCCGCTATGCAGCTCCACTGCAGATTTCAGTATTCCATTCGATATATGAATATATATACATATATAAATAAAAATTAAATACTGTTCGTTGGCAATCGTATCACCTGAGAAACGATTTGGTTCTATTTTAAATGTCCGTGATAGAACGAATTAGGTTTTCATGGAAATAGAAATTGGAAAAGCTCCCCGGAAAAATGGCAAATTCGGTAAAACCTGGAAGTTTTTTTTCTATGGGTATTTGTATGAACTCACAATGCGACCGATAGTTAATAATTTACAAAACAATCACATTAAAGTTTATTGAAATTTGACGGGACAACGTCTGTCGGGTCAGCTAGTGTATGAGTATATTCCCTCCTGATCCTACAACAAGTTGCTGTGTGGCCTCTACCACTGTCAAATCTTAGTCATATAGGATAATATTACTATTTCTACGTTTTTCTTCTATGTATGTTTCTATAAGTGGCCACTTACAATATGGTAGTGTTTTCATGTCCGTCATTCCACCAACATAAACAAGTGGCCTGTAAATATAAACTAATCTACCAATTGCGTACTCAAGGTAACCCCTTCCTTCCTAGTTCTTTCAATATTTATTTTATAATTATTAACTGGATCTAAAAACATTACACTGCGATTGCGTATTTAAATATTTCACTATTGTGTTTGAATCAAGTCATTAAATTGGGAAAATATTACAACGTATGTATATATGATTACAGATTGGGTGATCAGATTGTGTCAAGAAATAACTCGTTTCAATAACCGGATGGATCTTTAACAGGAAAGGACACCCGTAAATCGGGAAAATATGAACTGAATAAAGGAATGCTGCAATAAAATAAGAGAAAATAATAGTAAAGTATTTTGAAAGTATACAATCTCTTTCGGGATGTTATTGAAACATAATCCGCTATGCAGCTCCACTGCAGATTTCAGTATTCCATTCGATATATGAATATATATACATATATAATTATATATCGAATGCATATATATATATATATATATATATATGCATATGCATATATTTATCAAAAGAGTACAAAAAATCTAAACTAAGTAACATCCAGCATTATTAAAATTGTGAATTGCAATTGATTCTGCAGTGAAGGAAAACATCTTAAGAAAACTTCCATCTCTTAGGAATATATGAGCTACCCATGACTCTTACATTTTTATTACATAAAAGATATAACGGAAAAATCCAAGAGAAGAATCGTCGAGCTTATAATCATATTTGATGAAATAGAACCAACACACATACACAAAGATATTTACAAAATCTATTAGAGATGAAAGCAAAGTTGAGTGCGCTCAGTATCTTCCAGTTATTAATTCCCCAACACGTTTCAGACTTTTCTCATTTGCTCTTCTTTTGACCCATAAAACGTTGACCAACTTAAGCTGCCTCTTATCGATTGAATCACATTAGATGAATTGCTACGTATCAAAGACCAACAATTTTCTTTTTATTGAATGAAAATAATTTTTAGGGATTTTATCACGTTTCATTATCAATTGGCCGATAAACAGTCAAAAAAATTACATGCGATAGTTTTAGTCATTTCTAAATTAAGTATCAATAGCCTAATGGTTTAGGGTACGGTCTGCGAAACTTGGGTCGTGGGTTCGAATCCGCGTTTCTTTTTACATTTTTTATCCATATGTTTTACAGACCTCGTGGTCATAGAGCAGCACATAATAAATTATTTATTATTAATTAAAAGCTGACGGTAGTTAGAGTTAAATATCACATCAGAACGTCTAACACCCGTCTTATCCATGACCATGAATGCTGTAAAGCATTCGAACCGTCGGGATAAAAAAGTTAAAAATAAACGCGATAAAATCCATAAAAATTAGTTTCATTCAATGTTCATTATTCGCGTATTCGCGCATCTTAACATCGTTTCTAGATTTGAATTTTATTTTCGTACTTAAAATTATTTAAAGTTATTTTAGTATTCAGAGTGATAATCTCTGCAAAGCGTCAAAGGCTCAACTCAACCAATGTAACGTAACAAACTACAATTACGCTTTACCACTAAAACAAGGAACAACAATTGTATAGCAACTGCACGAGGACAACCCTAATTCCAGTCGTTCTAACACGTCTCACCTAATCCCGCAAACCCCAGGCCCGAAGGACCGGAAGCGTCGAAATATATTCACGTGCGGTCTAACTCCGAAATCTCGCTAAGACGCAGACGTCTAGAACCTACGCGATGACAGTTAACGACAATTGTATGCAAATACGTCCCGGTGTTGTCCCGGGATAGTGCCGGGATTACAAGCAACATCACTAATCCCCGTATAAGTTAGTCCCCTGTTGTCGGAAGCTTAAGCGTAAGATATTGGGTCCGTATGTTTGAATATTGGCGTAATGTATACCCTGGTAAATATGTTTTTGACGCTGCCCTCTAACGTATTGGCCACAAATGATTTGCTTGGTGCAATAGAGATTAGCTCTCCGTTAGGGTTGCATCACAAATGTTGAGGTTAGAGATATAAATATAAATTTATATCATATACGTTTCATATACAGATCACAAGGAATAAAACACGCATTAAAATATTTTACGAAACCGTGATTAACGGGAAAGTTAATAATGTTAATAATTCCAAGCTCTCTCTACATTAATAAGAAAAGATATTATAAAAGAAAATCTGATTTAACATTAGAGAGACGGCGCCAAACGCACAATACATTCTAAATCAAATACTGAACATTAATTCATCGCATAAATCACACCCAGAGAAAACACTTGGGATGCTAGGCCATCCGTAATGCACAATCAGAATACCAAATAACATAGAAAACATCTGAAAGAGCTTCACTGTGTGTAAAATCGGACAAATCAAAACGAAATGGAATAAGAAAAAGAGACAAAAGTCACGTCTACACTTGAGTACCGCGTTTTAATAGTCCGACATCGTTAGGACGGGGAGGAATTAATTAAAAATTTGATAAAAGTATCATAATTACCGGAAATATTTCCGGGATAAAAATAGGCGAATAGGTGTGAGTAAACATTCCATGATCAAAAAATCTTGTGCAACTGTTGAACTATAAACACGATAGTGGTTGGCAAAGCTGCAAGGCGCTCCCGATTAGACTGCGCCATCATTCCGTCGGTTCATTCAATATTTTTTTTTACCGAACGCTGTAATTTCTTGGCTCGAACGCATCCGTTTACATGCCAAACAATAAATTTATTAGTCGAACGGAGGAGTGGCAACACTATTCCCGCGTCACTCGTCGATACGTCATCGATTGCGTCGAATTTTTGACATTTTCGAATTCGAAATTTCGCGTACGCACGATCGTTTCGCACGCTTCGTAAATTATATAACGCACGCCCGTCAAGGTGACTCGTCCGAAGCCACTACTCGAATCTATTTTAGTTCGAATTTCATAAATATCCCGTGACAGCTCATCTCTCCTCTCCCGCGTCTTTTGCCGCCATGATACGGCGGCCATCTTTGATGCGGGCTTGCGTAATTATCGGGGGCGCTGGTGTCGCACAGAAATACCGAGCTGCGGCGTCCCAAGCCGGCGTCCTTGCTAATTTTAAAGTCCTTTCCGAAAGTTTAGCGTTTATGAGGTAACAGTGGTGTGACGTAGTAGCTGGCAGATTGCCGGACGCCGTACGGTGACTGGTGGGACGCAAAAATGAAACGAGCAGCCGCGTGCTGTGTTATTTTTAGTCGTGTCCCCGCAACGCACCTTCAGGGACGCGAGGAATCCACTAGAAGCGTAACATCGAACGTCGAATGAGCCGGCCGGATAATGTCCACGATGTCGGGCGGAACGATCGGAAAACTAATCGTATATTATCCGTGCGCGTGTCCGGGCAGCAGATGCGCTAACCGAAATTGCAGGCCGGCGTGCTCGCCATCAATATCGCCGACCTAATTGAATATTATACAGCAATTTGTGTTGCCGAAAATCTGGCTGCGAATATGCGGTGTCCATATATTGTCGGGTAACTGGTGTTAATGTTTCGTATGGGCACGACACGATGCGATGCAGTGTTGCAGAACTAAATTTAGCCGAGCTCTGTTTTAGCTCTGAGCCTTACGGTTTGCGCAACGTCGCCTCGCACCGCGGGCGAGACGGTGAGTTCTATTATCGGAAAAATGGACCGATAGCCATTGGGAAATATTGTCATATCCAAGTTTGCTTTTTATGTGTATTATGATTAAATAAGTAAGCTTCTCATGCAGCACTGTGGCAGTCTGTGGATCCCCCACTGGCTGGCCGACAGCAGTGGACTTATTTATTGGCTGTGATTATAAGTAGTGATATAAAAAATTTAAATCCCAGTGTGTATCATTATTATTATTATCACATTAATAGTAATCCGATGGTACGTGATTCCTGCGGCTCGTGAAATCTACTTTCATCCTTGACAAGAAATCATAATGCAGATGCGTTGATACCCTTGAGGACTGAGATGGAATACCTCGTCACCAGTAATAAAGGATCCCCACACTCATCAGACGAAACACAGCAACATTATGCTAATATTTTACGTCGGTATTTTACCCCGGTCGAGCTGACCCATTCGATCTGAAGCTAGAACCAAACTGCAGCCTACGTTAAGAGTTTATACTATTTATTTATAGTATAATAGTAATAAATACTAAATAATATAATCGTATTCTTGTAGAAAGAACGGCTGGCGATTTCAAGCCTTATGATATACGTAACTCGGGAAAGTTAGTAATGATAATTATAGCAAAACTGTTGGTAAAAAGATTGGCACGTAAAGACTGCAAATGATTTAACAGTGGTACATCTACCTCTAATAAAATAAAGTATCATCCTGTATATACATATATATCACGCTGTAGGTCTCAGGCCTCTCTAAAGACGGGATTTGAGCATATTCCACAGCAGATGCACCGCGGATTGGCAGATTTTACGCATGTTTGTTAAAAACATATAATAATTAAACATATAATTTTCCCACTATTTATTAGTAAAAAACATATTATTTTATAATAATGATGCAGTTCTGTATTTCGATTACCTTGAATTTTATCTTATAAAGTGTGACGTCATAAATGATTATATTTTGCGGATCAAAAAGAGTTTTTTGGTTAAACACTTTTAATAATTCAATCGTTAAAAACAGTCGCGTTTCTAGACGCAGCATGAATGTGTCGGTTCGACCGCGGAACCACCGCGCCCTTATAGCGTTCCAGCGTAAAACTACACTTACCAAACGAAACGCAGCTATGTAAGTTTTGTAAGTGTAGGGACCCCGTATCACGCATTCGTTCTTAGTCCTCTGGAGTGAAAAGACTAATGAAGATGCCTTTTCACCCATTATGATGCCGTATCGAGGATGAGTGTCTGTGCCATGAGCTGCTAGAATCACTTTGGTGAACCGTGTGCTTGATTGTCAGCCTAAATAAAATTAAAAAACATAACGTATACGCTATAGTTCCATATACCATAAATACATTATGAATACAAAAGCGGCAATGAATCTTTAAGCGCTTTAATAGAATACACCGCTGGCCAAATATCGCGTACTGGAAATCCTTTGAAAATTAATTCTTGCAGCGCGTGAACGTGATAAATTCTCTTAACAAAATACATTTTGGCCATGGGCCACGCATCATTAATAAAACAATTTCGCCCTTAAGCTTTTTTAATGACCAATAATAATATTACACATTTTCAAAATTCATGGCGGTATAAAAATTTCTGACTTTATTAACTCTTTTTTTTCCGAAATGTAAGTATCCGAACAGCTATACCACTTGGTAGCTAGAAACTAGTCCACTCTTGGTAGGTACTTTAATATATAGTTTTTAATATAATAGTAATATTTATTTGTTCAGATAATCAGTATAGTTATAACATATCATTTCCCCTATGAGTTCTCCGTCAACAGTCATAACTATAATAAATATTAATTGTATAAATAATATTATTTAAATTTTACCATTTGTATACTTTATAATCATATGAAGATGAGAAAGTTCATATGGAGATGAACATGAAATTTATACATTAAATTAAAAAAAAGTTCAAACTGAATTTCAAACGCATAAAATTCTTTGGTCAAACAGACGCACTAAGTAGATATAGCTAAATAATTTATATATAATATGCATTACAAATATATCCAACTAAAATTTATAAAAATAAAATATAAATAAATACATTAAAATATGGATGGAATTTCAACCGCTGGGCGGCCACTAGTATAATATATTATTATAGAGACCCAATGCTATGTTATCGGCGGTACATGAAAGCACATGCCTGAGACACTTTAGCTGCCTCCCCTGGTCTCCTTATCAGGATCAAGTTTCTGACCAACAATGGCACTAGAATGTAATAAAAGACGTAAGTTTGAGTTCTTAAGTAAAGTTTTCGAACCATTCCTTAAAACAATTGAAAGAACAGAAAACTAATTACGCAAGTACGACTTTAAAATACATTATTTTTTGTTTATATTACGTTTGCAGTATATTAAAAATAAAAGAAATTGGTTTTAAAAAAAATAATGCAATGAAATAGTTATAAATAAATTAACAAGCATTTATATCTGTTCCACATAAATAGCTGAATCATTCACACTAAAATCTTAAATATTATACAAAAGAACAACTAATCTTTGAAAAAATTGGGCCTGAAACTAAGGTTACATATTAAGTTTCATTTTAACAAGTCTCCAGGGTAATGACCTATGATTCAAAATCGTATTAAACCTGCGTAAAAGTATATATAGCCAATTTGAAACATTCATGATCTAAGAAGTCTGTAGTCTGTCTAACATCAGCCACTCCATTACATTGGATTTGATAAGCCGCAAATCCTATGCCTACCAAGGATGAATCCCAAGGCAAATGAAATTAAGAAAACATCCTAATTTCCATAGAGAAGAGGTTTGCGTGCTACCATCAACTTGATTCGTGTGATTACGAAAATTATATCTGAAATCACGCTCTGTAAGATCTCAATACACTGCGAGCTCTTTCTGCGTAGATAGATCGATCTAAAAATAAGTAATTTTATGACTATTGAGTCGAATGACGGATTCAAATACAAAACGTTGCGAAAACCTTAACTATTGGTCTAGTGGCGCTTTTGGTACTACTAGGTATATTAGCCATAGGTTCCTCGTGAAAAGCACACAATCCATCTCATTGGGTGGACAACTCAAAGTTAAGAATGTAAATTCAGAACTTTATTGGATTGAGATTAAATAGTTGCTAGTACATTCTTAGATTCTACTATAGACTGGTTATATTTATTTTTAATTACTTTGAGATTAATAAACGAGCATACTGTTCACCTAGTGGAAAGTGATCCCTACGGCCCATGACATCTATATTCATCCTTGACAAGGAATCATAATGCAGATGCGTTGTCACCCTTGAGGACTGAGATGGAATGCCTAGTTACTAATAAAAGGTAATAAAGCTCTCCGGATTCCTACACTCAGCAGGCGAAACACAGCAGCATTATGCCGCTATTTTACGCTGGTATTCTGTGAGTGCGTGGTCCTACACAGGTCGAGCTATCCCATTCATTCTGCAGCTAGAACTGAACATTACGTAAATGGTCATTTAGCTCCAAGATTTTAACTTCTTTGACGATTATACATGACTACAATCTCAAGGGATAAGTAACAAACATTGGTATCAGAAATCTCTTAATATCACCGTAGAATAAGAGTAAATTGGCTGTGTTTCGTCTGGTGAGTGAAGGGATCCAGTAAGGGATATAATAACTAGTCTTATTACTGGTGATGAGGTATTCCATCTCAGTACTCAGGGATGTCAACGCATCTGCATTATGATTCCTTGGCGTGGATGTACGTTTGTATCATGGGTTTAACATTTTAAACCCGAGAGCCTCCATGTTTAGCGACTATGGTATCGCGTATATTGTTATTAATAATAATAATTTATTCACAATCTGAATAGAGTAAGTTCTGCGTATTTGTCCCACGACTATTGTTGTTTTACTTCCTGAATAATCACGAAAGCGTCCCGTGCATACATATTCGTGGCCGCTGCAATCTGCATTGGTACAGATGACTCAATTATTCATGGTTGGGTTTTAAAAATAGACAAGTATTTATAATAATAATTCAGTCTGATCGCATTAGATTGGATTGATTTAATCTATGTGGTAATGCTGTAAGGAAATAGAGCACCCACCCATCTATTTTTTTGTTTGTAGTAATAGGTGTATAGGTATTTGCGAAGAACTGTAAACAGCACTATTAAATCAAATATTGCAGTCTCAGTACATACTTGTACATTCAAACTAATTTTATAAACAGTTAAAAAAAAATACATGTTTGTCTTTCTGTATGTATAAGATAATCTCTGGAACTAATTTTTTTTCTGGAACTGATTTTAAAAGTATTTCAGCTATAGACAGTTTCACAATTCTCAAAAGTTATATTTTTTATATTTGTAAATGAAGACAAAAAAGACTTTATTGGCACTGACTGACTTTATCAGCTTGTTCTGACCAAATGGTATGTATTTGATATATATATATATTTATATATATATATATATATATATATATATATATATAATGTATGTATATGCATATGTAAATGTATGTCAATGAAATAAACACAATGTTTTACAAATATAAATTTCTTTACCAGTTCTATAAAAAAGACATTGTACTTTAATATTATTTTTATATAAAAATCAATAATTTTGCCATCCTTAAATTTGATAAAAATATGATTTCCTCTGTGATTTGGGTCCATAATGTTTGGCAGATAACATAAAGTGAAGAAAGTATGTATGATATGAAGTTTTCTAATAGCAAAATGTCGTTGAGAGATCCAACTCCGAAATGCGTTATGAATGAGCAGCACATTTTAATGTTAACAAAACTTTCTTTTTACAGTGACAGAGCCACGCCATTCTTGTTTATGACCACAACATGTATGTGAGGGTTCCTAGAATATCAGTGTGAAATAGCTCTGTTTGTTTCGAGTGGTGAGTGCACGGACCCAATTACAAGTGACGAGGCATTCCATTCAATTCTCAAGGATAACAACGCACGTACACTTAGAACCTTCGTTGAAAAAGTAATATACTCATGAGCTTGTCATAATTTATCATCAGGTGAACTGTGTGTTCGCTTATATCTTATTGATGATCTTAAAAAGAAATGTATTATGCATGAAAATCTCTAAAGTATATTTGAGAGCATCTTACAATCTCTATTAGGTTTCAAATACTTGCAACAGCTTAAATATGTTTTTTTTTTAAAAAGCGACCGTGGACTGTATTTAAAATACAAACAACATTAATTATATAAAGATCGCTATAAACATTTAGTATAATATTAATTAAATACAAATAAAAATGTACGAAACTATTATTGATATCTGAAAAGAAAACAAAAGTGGACACACGCTGAGGCATCCGGAAATATCTATGAATATCTTTCTAAAAAGGGAACCAATGTGAAAAAGTTTGTATGTGTGTCCCATGCGAGACAATAGATTCTTTCGGAAATACTCGTACACGTGGGTATATTGTGGAAATAAAAACCTCTTAGTGCAATAATATAAAAACTGTTTTCACACATTTCACTTGGTAATAATTCCCTGTAACACAGGACGTATATCATCGGGAATAAATCCAAATTAAGATGTAATGTCATTATTCATATCCAAGACTCTTTGTCTGGTGAATAGAATAGTAATGAAGTTTTCGATTTGTTTCACTTATTTAGCAAATAATATCATTCACAAGTTCAATCAGTTACAAGATGATTCTGTTCTAAGGATTTTTTTATAATAAGGGCGACAAAATTGACTTGACGGAGAGTTATGATAATTATGCATCCTCAACAAAAATTTAAAATGAACATGCGTTGTCAACTCTGAGAACTGCGTCTCTGGATACCTACACTTGTCATACCAAACACTGGAGCTTTAAGGATAAGAAAAAAGATAGAAATGGTGTGAAACAGCTACTGCTTTTCTGTCAGTATTTCGTTGCGATTCGATTCGTGCTCTAATCGCAGCTCTAACACTGCAAATTTTTTATATTTGTAATTACAATTATTATAAATCATTAAAGAACTATAAATTCTACCGTAAATGCGATAAACTGAACAATCTAAAATAGTAAGTCTAGTATAAATATAGTATGTAATAATTTCGCCAATTCTCCGTTTAGGAAGTTGATAAAGTATGAGATGCAGTTAGACGTCAGAATTAGTTTTTATGATCCCGCGAATAGTGAACTTTAAAGATTAGATCCCTTGTTCTAGAATAACATTTTACAAACATCTTTCTAACAATCATTTCAAACTGAAACAATTCCTACATGATAGCATATAGTATATACCAAATAAAAAAGTTAACAGTAACAATGTAATGTAAATTTATGAAACATAATAACAACATGATAATATATGTTGTTATTATGTTTAGTAAATTTGTTTCAAGTTTGTAAATAAGAATCTAAAACTGCTGTTGTAAAATAAGGTAAATTGTACAAAATTCAGAGGAGATTCTGCTTAAGTAGATTCCACTTAAGAATGCATACGCATATTCAACATGATGTTATTTATGAGGAAATAAAGAGAACTCAGTAAGGAGACCGTTACGATATTCAAATTTGGTCATGCGAATGGCTTTGCTGTGAGGTAAGTACACCTCTGTCCTTATTATTCTCAAGTCAGTTAAATATTAGTGAAAAAAAATCAAATTATTCCAAAAAATAGGCGTAAACTAATAAACTTAGTTATTGGTTTCTGGTTCATCGTTACTTCTTTTTAGTTTGTCTAGTCAACACAGTAAAATCAATTATTTTTTAAGTATGGTTACTGTGTATCCATTTTCATTTAACATATCACACAGATATGATAAAGAAATGAAAATTGACAGTCTTTGATTTATTCATCTAATTACTGTGGTTAACTTGGGGGTATTTATAAAGAGTTTTATTTTAAGTCACCATAATACTACTAATAGAAAGATTTAATAAAATACTAACTTATATACTACAAGAGAAAAAGCTCAGAGTTTATTCATCAAGTAAATTACTTGACAGAGCTACGAATTGCTAGGATCCAATTTGTCAAAATATATAAAATTAATTCAGCAAAAGGTACATTTTCTGTTGAATAAAAAGCAATTTGTGGAAGTGAAATTTCAATTTTTAAATTGTAATAAAGTTAATTCTTAATGGGTGTTAACGCATTTAGTACATATTGAATCATTCTTGAAAATGTATGCAGGTTGGTATTGGCCGTCATGATTTCGTAATATAAAAGAATATGTTTTAAATTTTATTACAATAATTTTTGCTGTTTAACTAAATCCTAAAATGATAAATTTGGGTAAATATGAAATATATTAAAAATTTACGTATATAATAATTATATATGTTTGCGTTATATCTCTCACCGGTTCAAAACTTTCAACAAGACAAGACAAATCCTAAGAGGTTGTCATCAATTTATGTTTGTTTTATTGGACTGTTGTAAAGTAAAAAAATAGTTGCTCTTTTTTTTAATATTTTCCCGTTGTAAGAAGTATTGATAAGTCATGACAAAAACAGCGCTTCCTATCAGTGCCTATTTTGTATAATATATACGTATATATATTTTCGTATATATAATATGGTAACAAAAAGTTCAGTCAATTCCTAATGATAATATTCCTGCATCCGATGCCAGCCAGATTCATCCTCGATATCCCTCGATATACCTTCACCGATCGGAACACAATAATGTTATATATTTACGCCGGTTTTCTGTGAGGGCGTGGTCCTATCCAGGTCGTGTTGATCTTCCATACTGGAAGTAAACTATAACTCTTCCACTTTTATATAAATATAATATGTGTATGCTGTTATATAAGAAGGAAAAAGTACGACGAGCAAATATAGACAAATTTTAAACTAACAAAATTGCTCAATACCCGTTTAATCGGTACACATTTCCCAATTTTCCTCAACAAAGCATTTAAGAAACAAGCCTTTGTTGAAACCATACAAGCTCTCCCTGTCGTGATCTGATACGATATCTGAAACTTGCGGCACGTCGACGACACACACAGATAGATCTCTTCACGGTAAATGATAGGAACATTTGTTAGACCAAAAGGCAAATTGTAAATTTTTTTATAACTGGTTGTAGAAATCAACATCGAATCAACTGTAATTCCTAAAATTTTCAAGTTAAAACGTTATTGAGGTTTCCGTTAAATAGTATAACCTTTATGAACATTGAACATATTATTTTTAAATTTTATTTTATTAATTCAGCTGAGAGCAATTTAGTTTAATTTAATAATATACTATATATACATAATTTATTATTACAAATTTTAGTTTAATGTATTTGTAATACATATTATACATAAAGTGTTTAGATAGTCTCAGCTCAGTACGTCTGTTTGTTTTGATTTGTCTGTTTGTCATTCAACATGAATCATTTCACAATGATTTTTTATTTTATTTAAAGTGTAAATAAATTAACTATGCCAAATCATATGCATACATACTCTCCGTGCGTGCACACTGCAGGCACGGAGAGTATGAGCTAGAAAAGGGTTAGAAAATGATTTCTTCACGTGTTAGTATATAGATCCTATATTAGGAGACTATAGATACATATCAATTACAAAATTTGAGGTGATAATTTAAATATATATTTTACCTATTTTAAAACAGGCTATCAAATTAAAAGAATTTTTTTTTGTAGTTTTGAAGTATGACCTCTACTCTAGACCGATTATCAAGTAAAAGTTTTGTTATAGAGGTGACAGGAAGTAATTGGTTAATTGCTATTAGTCTATTCTATATTTTCTTTATTTTACGTTTTATATTACGAGCTATATATATAGCTTAGACGCTATTTCATAAGAGCCAGTTAAATTATATATAGTTTTGTAAGACTTTTAATATTATAATTATGTCCCTTGGTCTGTATTTATAACAATAATTAACGTTTTACCTGTTCTGAGCGCAACGAAGCGGTAAAAACTTACAGCATGTTACAAAAGCTCCCACGACTCACTAGCGCGATCTATAAAGCGTCTAGTTGGCAACACGTGGCTCGGGTAATCTGCCAAAATCTGCCAACTGTCAACCACAATCCGGGATACTCTAACCTTGACACTATACTGGCCATTGTCAATGCTGTTGGTGACAAAAAAATAAGAAAAGCAATTAATTTACCACCTACACAGTGTCGTCGACTACGCGTATTAATTTTATTTGAAGTCATGAAGGGAACACATAAAACTTGTAGTCTCGTGCCCTAACATGCATTCGCATTAGAACTTGTTAATAGTATATCGTCGAGATACGGTTCAAAATTTATAAGAGTATATATATATATGTTACTTCAGGCAGGTTTTTTGATGTCTATTTGTAAAATATGCGGAAATGTTAATAAAATAATAAAAGATGCTCAATTGATAATGACAGGATTAATTAAATTTTAGGTATATGATAATGTAGTATGTCATTGTTTGTTACATATTAATTATTTATTGCTATTTATATGAAATATATACGTTTTAGTTTATATATATATATATATATAGACCCCTCTTTATGTATGGTATGTTATTTTTATTTTTTAATAGTAGTATATATACATATGTTCTTATTTACAATATTGGCACAATAAATTTTAAATAAGTAATTAATGAAGACTTTAATTGCATAGGAAATAAGCATTTAAGTCTAAAGCCGTTGTAAAATGCTTATTTGATAAGCGTCTATTTAACCTCATATTGGACAATTTTAAACTTCTATACAAGATAGTCGTACTTACGGCATCTTACGTTTTCAAAATACGCTACGTGAGTTGAGACATTTTCAGGTTAGGTTCTGCATAGATTTTAAGTATTATATAATACTGCCTTTATTACGCTAAAATATAATTGAATATATATAAAAAGTATATATAAAATATATATAAAGTATATATAAAAAGTAAGTTCTTAAAAAAATCTTAAAAAATAACCGAGAACCGTCGCGGGTAGTCTAGAACGATTCCCCTACGACGTGGGTAAATCGAAACAATTGATACAAGTTTTATGTATATTGAGGCAGTGTCAAAAAATTGTTTGACGTAAATCGAAACTTAAGTGTAAACGACGTCACTCGAGGATTGTCTATTTTTAATAAGAAAATATTAAGATTATCCATGTCCATAAATTTATAAGAGACGTAAATAGTTCACCTTTAAATGTTTCCCTTTCACGGTTGAGTTATCAATTGCCTTTGAGCACGGTTGTCACGTAAAAAATGAACTCTCTATTTATTATAAGTCCGAAAGACTTCAGTCAAAAAAGTAAGGCAAGTGTTTATATAGTAATTCCATTATTATATTAATGATGATCACAAACATAATTTTTCATATACTTAAAGCTCAATGAATATATATATATATATATACATAAATATATATATATATATATATAAATATATATATATATCAATAATAATGTAATTAATTATTTTGCAGTTTTAATGTTGTAATTTTTTTTTTAATATTTTTTTTTTAAAAAATGCTAGCAGTGCTATAAACATTACTAATATTCTGGTTAATGACACCAACTAAGCTAATGCTTGTGCCAGGAGATGTGGACTCGGACCTACGACCTTAAGTTTCACAGACCGCACCCTAAACCATTAGACTATAACCTGTTTTTTTTTGTATGAATATTGCTGTTGGTCCAGAGACCTCTACAGCTTCATCTAATTAGACTCGCAAGCGGGAGGCCCGCTGAGTAAGGACACAACGACGATGCTGCGAAGCTGGCGCGGAGACTGCTACTGCACCGCCGCTGCACTCCGACCCCTGTGGACGAAGAACGTCGGCGACAACAGAGGGGGAGGCGATAATACAATCCGAGAGCCCCTCATAAGGAGGTACGAAACCTCGACTCGGATTGCTATCTAAAGGGAGGTAGACTATTAAGCGTTGACGTTGATTATGCAACAAAATATATTTTTTTATCAAACATACATACTAATTAGTACAGTTTCGTTTAGAGCTTCCTTTACAAAATGATGGTCTCAATTTGACACCATTTCTTTTAATTGTATTTCGTAAATGGTATACGACATATATATATTTTATAACATTAGAAACACAGCATTTAGCTCTTGCTGCTAGCCCTTAAAATTTACATTTAACTAACATCGTGAAATATTTTTGTTTTAAAAATATCATCGAGGTGTTATTGACAAAGAAAACACAAAATTTCCCACTCAACAGTACATCAGTCAACACCAGTCGTTCGGCCCTTTTGCTTTACACGTGACGGAAATAGTGCTAACGCCGTGTAAACAAATATATTTACGTACATACATTTTAAGCATACTGCTCGAGTTATTCTAATAGTTCCTAGATTCTTCATCAGCCTATTTCCACTGCTGGATACTTAATAATAAATGACAAACGAGCAGTTCACCTGATGGTAACTGATGACAGAGGTTCATGACTACATCAATTCCCAACAATGATTCAAGATGCACATTGTCATCCTTGAGGGCTTAGATGGTATACCTGTAATTTGATCACCATATCTCTACACCCACCATAGAAAACACATCTGTATTATGCTACTTTTTCACGCTGGTATTCGGTGAGGGCGTGGACCTTCCGCATTCATGCTGCATCTAGAAACAAGCTGCAAGGCGGCTCTATCACTCTTATTTTTTTACTTTTGTATTTTTATAGATATAGAATATAATATTATTATTATGAGACTAAGGGAGACAAATGCGCACCTGATGGTAAGTGGTGACCATTGCATCTTCAATAAAGATTCAAGATACACATGCATAATCGTCCCCGAAGAGTCTCCTGTAAATTCCTCGTTACCTTTACTCGAGTCCATGTAATAGTTATATTGCTATAATATACTATGTAATTTGTGATGGCATAGTGCTTCCTCCGTTGAGCCGACCCATTGATGTAGCCCAGATCATGGGAATCCATATTCAAATAAAATTTAACATACACATATGTACATATATAAAGGTGCATATGCAGCATGAACGATATACAAGACTAAACTGTACCTGGGCTAAAATCTGAAGAGAATATTTCAGTGGTAAACGAAAAGCCTTGGCTAGCATTTCAGCCAGTACAGGAGACATAGGAAAGAACGATTAACCACATTTGACCATTCAAATTTCTGCCTACATTTCTGAATAAGAGTTGTAATCTTTTATATATATCTTCTGAAGCGGTTTGACTTAAATTGCATAACCAAATAAAAAATGTCACTACGCCGCAATGAAAGAAACAAAAACATTCACATAAGTTCTGTTTAACGTCTGCTACACAACAATAGAAAACTCAACAATCATAAAAGAGCAAGCCTTAATGTTAAGGAATGAGCGTTAACTGAACTGTAGTGTAACAGGCGTGGAAAGATGGAGAGCAGCGGTGCCAAGTTGCGTCCCTGCCAAGGACTTTTGACAGTCAACGACCCGTCACTTGCCCACTGACCTTGGCGACCTTTTCCTTGAAGGGGTGCTAGTAAGTTTCTTTTAAATAACGTTAATTTACAAATTATTAATAAGGACTTTTTCCATCCAGATTAAGATAAAGTATCTCCATAACGGAAGATGGATATACAAACATGTATAGATAATTCAGTGGAAGTTCTACATGAACGGAGTAGCCTAGTGGCACTGTATTTGTAATATTAATAAATAGAAACTCATTATAAGCTTTTAGGTAGACCCCACTACCGTAAAGCATGACGTAAACGTTTATGCCAGTATAACATCTATGGTCAATAGAGATATATGTACATATATAATGAATAAATATTGCTGTAAGTACAATATGTCTTGCACCTTCCTAAATCTTCCTCCGATCTTATTGTATACGTGGAATAGAGAAGGGAGCGACGAGTAAGTGTATCTGTATTTGTGCGAATGCTAACTAAAAAATATTCCGCTTAGTTTATGTCACTAGTAATAACTAGAAGATATCGCCATGGTCGAAATCGAACAGGAATTTAAAATCCTCTGGTAATAACTAGAAATTACGTGGTCAGGCCACTACGGATTGTAGCACGAATATGTCGCTTAGAGCGGATTACGATTACATTTCCCGGAATAGTAAAGTAAATTAGTACTTTACGAATACTGTGTTAGATGAAAGAAAGGAACCGAGGCCTTATTTGTAGGGACGTGGTCCATGATAATCATAGGATCCTCAGCACATGTACATTATGATTCCCTATCAAAGATGATTATGGTAGTCTTGGAACGCAGTAATCACTTACCATCACGTGACCTGTATGATCGTTATTAAAAAAGCAAACGAAATATGTATGTGATCCTGATATTCAGTGACCTTATTAATTCATAAGCAGACACATACAAAAATATTTCATCATAAAAACTAATAATAATATAATTAATTATTTTGCAATTTTAATGTTAAGACAAATTTAACATTTTTTTTTATATATATATTTTAAAAGAATGCCAGCAGTGCTCTAAACATTACTAACATGCAGGTTAACCACTCCAACACAGCTAATGCTTGTGCCAGGAGATGGTTCACGACAATAGTGGTGGTAATACATCGACTGGTGGATTCGAATCTACGACCTTAAGTTTCGCAGACCGCACCCTAAACCATTAGACTGTTAACGTTGCTGTTGGATTTTGAAACAGAATATTTTTTCTTTCAAACATAAATACTAATTACTACCGTTTCGTTTAGAGATTCTACAAGGAAACGAAATATGTATGAGATCCTGATTTTCAGTGGCCTTATTAATTCATAAACAGCTAGACATACAAAAATATTTCATCATCAGCATTATCTTAGCCCGTCAATATATATCAGATCACTGCTGAACGCACGATTCTTCACTGACTGCCACAAAAATATATATCACTTCATTATAAATATCAATCTCCCTCCACAGCGTCTATTACTACCGTACGCGCAGAAATCCTCCCTTTAGATAGCGATCCAAGTCGAGGTTTCGTACCTCCTTATGAGGGGCCCTCGGGTCGTATTATCGCCCCTCCCTCTGTTGTCGTCGAAGTTCTTCGACCAGTGCTGCGCTGGTGCGGCAGCAGTCTCCCTGCATCTCCCTACTCAGCAGGGCTTCCGCTTGCGAGTCTAATTAGATAAAGCTGTAAAGTTCTCCGGACCAACAGCAATATTCATACAAAAAAGGTTAAAGTCTAATGGTTTAGGGTACGGTCTGTGAAACTTAAGGTCGTAGGTCCGAGTCCACCATTCGACTATTGCAATACTAACACTACTTTACTAAATATTTTCTTCGATTTTTCACCAACGGTTCCATTGATTCTTAAAAGGTTATATATTATATGTTAAAATAGATCTGCATCAAGATTGACGTTGAAAGTTCAAAAACGTGCTCCAACTAAGCTATATTGATATTAATGTAAACTTTGCTAACATTCTTTCAAAAATATAAATTGTTTTTATTTATTTAGTTATCTTTTATGTACTCAAAGTAGTTATACAAGAAAGCTAAGATAAGAAAAGTATTTACAAAGGCGTGGCTTATTTTTACAATAAAAATCTCTCCCAGCCAGCCTGGAACATTGTTGGACATATCATCGGAAATTACTATATTATATAATCACATTACACAATATACAAACACATTTTACTTGTATTGAGTGGGACAAACGAGCACGCATCTGATGATAAGTGATTCCTACGGACCATGACGTCTACACTCATCCTTGACAAAGTCCTCACCAGTCGATACACATCAGCATTGTGCTGCTATTTTACGCTGGTACTCAGTGGGTGCGTGGTCCTACCCCCGGTAGAGCTGACCCTTTCATTCTGCAATTTGAAACAAAACGCAGTGTTGCTCTACCACTGACAAAATCGTATCGTATCGCGGGTACCGGTTTATTATATTTACAGAGTTTAGAATTTCAAGCTCGTATACTGTGAAGTTTTTCTTTGTTGAGACGACCCATTCATCATGCAACTAGAAACTGTCTTCCACTTTTCAAAATATATACAAGGATGTTTCTTGTGTTGTGACCTCGTATTCGCCATGGCTGTGTAAGACGACCTCACTATATGACTACTAGTCATGAGCTGGTAATGATAATAACGATGTAAATTGAAAACTTCGTATCAAGTCGAAGAGTTAATAATACATTGGGGATACAAAAAACCTGAAACGGTTGTATTAATCAAAAATATATATTAAAAATTTTACCTTTTATAAGAGGCGACTTTTAATATAAAATACTATCAATATAACGGTTTTGTTTAAGGCACTTAATAATGACAATTACCGATGGTCCGATGGATATCTGTCGACGGTACGCTGTTTTCTTGTTAATATTTAAAGCAAGTTTTCAAATGTAGAGCCGGCAGACGTTGTCGCGTCCAAATTTCAATACATTTCTTCGTGATCGTCTTGTCAATTTGTGAAAATAAGTTATGGATCTTGAGATCATACAAAAATCTCATAAAAAGAAGAACTTTTAGTTTTACCCGAATTTGTCAATTTTCCGAGAAACTTTTCCATATTGTCTACTGACACTACGACGACATTTAAAATAAAATAATCAAATCGGTCTAGCCGTTCTCAAAAGATACGCTTACCAACGAGCGTCGTTGTATTTTTGATTTATTTAAATAAATATATATTTATATATATATAATAATCAATTAAATGACGTTCAATCAATTTTGTTCCTTAACGTGTCAATTATAAAAAGTAAAAAAGATTTTTAATATTAAAATAAAAGTTATTTAAAAACTCGTCTTAACTATCTTTTTTAAAAAGAAGCTTAAAAAAGAAGACGTCAAAGCTCAAATAACCATAATTAAAAGTAAGAAATCTACAAAACCATTCAGAGTTATGGGGTCTTAGAAATTTAACACGTGCTTCATTCCGTAAACGAAGAGGCCGACATGCTCTCACGACGATGTGCGCAATAAAATTTAATTTTATATCCTCACAGTGAAGCCTCCGTGCTGGCAAGATGATTCGCAGCGGGCGACCTATCTTGTTTAAATTTCAAGGGTTGGTACCACTGGGTCTTGGGTGTACATAACACTTCACTTGGATCACTGCCCAATGGCATTCGGCAATAAACAAATCGTTTCAGGCGAGGAAATGTTTTTGGAGAATGCATCAGGAAAAATAAGGCGTTCATCATTTTAAATTGCCAACGTAACTGCTTCTTAAATTAATGTCTTCGAAATTTATATTAAGATTTGAAGAAAATTTGCAATATCTGGATGTACAGTGCCCCAGATTCTGCATGTTTCTTGCTGGTGAAAGGGTCGCTGCTGTGTTTCGTATCGTAAGTATAAGCACCCAGAGACTCAGTTACTAGGAAGTTGGAATCGTCAACAAGGATTCGAAAAAGTACATGCGTTGTCATCCTAACAGAAAATAATGCTTTTGTCAACCAGTAATGTCAACTTTTTGGAAGGTAAAATTTAAGAGTTAAATTTTATTTACGTAAAATTAACCAGACTCTACTTAAATCAAACAAAAAATAAATAAAATTTGGCACGTGTAATTGAAGACTAAACTTTCGCTAGATAGTATTGCATATGTATATATTTATTTAACAATGTTACCAGTATTTTAGTTCACGGATGTACTATGTACTATATCCCTACTATCACCTTACATATATAAAAAAATCATTCCCCATTGAATACACAGCTTTATGCTGCTATTTCTATGCCAATATCCTGCTAGGGTGTGTTCCTCCCGGGCCAGTCGACCGATCCAATCGGCAGCTAATAACTCTATCTTTTAATTAATTAATTTTATTACTAACTGGAGCATCTCAGATCTAACCTTCTTTAAATAGGAAGTCTATATCATCAGTGGGATTTATATACTACATAGTCTGTTACTTTACGTTTTTTTACAAATAGAATACTGCACTGTTGTTTGTTTCTGGTTGCAGAGCGAATGGGTCAGCTCGACTGGTGTAGGAATACGCCCTCACAGAACACCAGCGTAAAATAGAGACCTTTATGTATATATATATGTATATATATATTGTAAAATTATTACACATAACTTGTGTATATAATATACAATTTCTAGCGTGTAACTTTTTATACAGCAACATTAAACACTGAAGAGAAAAACATCACACAAAGAGATTTTATTGCATTACAGTCAGTTTATTACAAAAGTTTTTTTGTTAACAGAGATTTATTTTTTATTGGCAATTAGTTGTAATAGGTTATACGAAGTAACATCTTAAAATCGAAAGTTGTGAGACTACTGCAGCACGATAAAGTCTATAAATAATTATAGACGACATATATACTGTACATATATTAATATATACACAGTATAAACATACCTAAATTTACATATATATCTTATCATCATCATATCTTTTCTATTTGTTAGTCTATTTAAATTAAGCTAACACTAAATATTAACCCGAGCTTATCTACATATACTACTTGTATAAACCACATCCAAATTGTTGTAGCCTTTATCGAGATAACTACGATTCGAGCTAACACAAACGCACAGACAAACGAACAAACAATCTATTTACGACGTTCTTATGCATATAGTGATTGATATCCTCGATGTATAGACCTAGGAAAATACGACAGAATTACAACGATTGTTTTAAAAAACTACAGAAAGAAAAGAGACAATTGCAAAGAATGTTCTTAGAAAGGGATATTCTCCTTATTATTTGTTATATAAGGTGTGACAAACGAGTACAGAGTTCACCTGATGATATGTGAAGATTGCGGCCCATGACATCCGAATTCACCCTCAATAAGGGCTGAAGATAAGCAGACGTCACCATTCGGGACTGAGAAGGAATGCCTCTTTACTAAGGTCCCCGGAATCTCACTCCCGCCACACGCTTCCCCACCACACCCACAAATACAGCAGGGTTAATCTGCTACTTTATACTCGTTCAGTGAAAGCATTATCACCGGTCGAGCCGGATCTGACCCATTCACATTGCATCGTAGCTCTACTTAAAAATGCAATAAAACAGATAAAAAAACGACTAAATTTCGTTCTATTTATAGTTAGTATTCCTTCAAAACCGACATAACAGAAACTGTCTTAAATCTGAACATCAACATTAACAGAACTCTAAATAATTAAAACATAACCAAGTTATAACAATTGATTGCCGATAAATCTTTTTTATTGGTTCATCTGCGAGCAAAATAGTTACGTTCATCCCTCCCATCTAACATGAGATTTATAGGATGTTTTCTTCAGTTGTATACTGTATCCGGCTACTCCGTAATATGTTTTTGTATTTAATAAAATTAATGTTACGTATGTCATGGCGTTTCATCATCACCGACAGTCATAGAGTACGACCTAAACGACCTTCAGTCATCGACTTCCGTTCGCATTTATTTTAACTTTTTATTTTAATATTTCGAGTGCTTTAAAGAGCTCATAATTAAGACTAAGGCAGTTTCACGTACTGATATTGTAGTTAACCCAAACTACTGTTCTTATTGTCACCAGGGTACTGAGGAGCCAAGGTAGACCTGGGCTTTATCATTCATCTAATTTCATTTGTATTGCAGCCTCTCGATGTTTTATAGGATACATTTTGGAGAGTGTGCAAGGAATTACATAGCTCGAATCTCCCATCCCCATTTTCATCATCGGACAACAAGACGCATGTCGGGTTTCCCTCCTTTTGTTGTGGATATTCCCCACATTCGAACGAAGCGATATGCTCCAACGTTTTAAGTGGGTACGAACAGCCATGGATTGCAATAATTTGCCTACGACATTCTTTCCGTCCGATAATAAAGTGGGTGTCTGCAAGAGAACAAGAAAGGTGGCATTGTAGGAAGCAATGCCTTATATCCAATTAAAATAAAAAAAAAGTTAACTGAAAAACGAACCGAATAAGGGCTGGATTGCTAGTATTACATAAAGCGTAACTCTGAATAACGGGCTTCAGATAGTTGCCACTAACATCCTCCTAGTTGATTTCAACCATGGCGATATCTTTTGGTTATTGTGAGTCAGCATTTGCCCAAACACAGGGTCACTCACTAGCCGTCCACTTCCCTAGTCCTATGAAATGCATGTGCAATAAGATCGGAGGAAGAAAACTCAGATGCAGTGTCAGGGACACGGGATATACATACAACACACCCAAACCCGAGAAACAATTTGTAGTGCACAAATATTGTTCCTTGGTTTAATAGTCTAACCACTACAAAACGCAGCCGTCAAGTTCCTACTATACGGATGCCTGCACGGACTCACAGAATACCAGTGTGAAGTAGCTCCATAAAGCTGCAGTTCGTCTGGCGAGCTTAGGGATCCGGAGACCCTTAATATAAGCGACGAAGCACTTCATCTTAGTCCTCATCATGGGTGAGTATCTTAGCCTTTTTTATCAAGGATGAATATAAATGTCATGGTCCGCAGGAACCACTTATCATGTGGTGAACTGTGTGCTAATTAATAATATTCTTGTTAAAATATACATAATGCCTAGACATTAATTTGTTAAACGCTTTATATCTAATATCCGAGTATACAAATTGTATATTTTTGTCTATTTTCACTTTCCACAGTCATAGGCGAACATAACAATTGTTTTGATAAATATTTGAAAGTTATGTTGAACTAGTTGTGCCTACGATTTCTTCTAACATTTATTCGCATCATCTAATCACAGGAGTCGTACATAATTTTTTTTTAAAGTGGTCTACGAGCACATAATTCACCTGATAGTAAGTGAAGACTGCAGCCTACGACATCCTCCCATCCTCAAAGAGGATTGAAGATACACATGCGTTGTCACTCTTGAGGACTGTAATGGAATACCTCTTTCCTTAATAGAAACATAAAACGATTTATTACGGATTTTGACACGTTTATTTTTAACTTATTATCCTTCGAAATTTTTGAAAATTTTCGAAATTGATCTATATTTTATTTATTTTCGCAGGATTTAGAGCACTTTGCTCACGGGTTGGTCTGAGGAGTTTGCCATACTGATGTCATACCATTAGCTTTCAATTATTTATTTTACGTCCGCTCTACGAAGAAAGAGCTGAGAGTATCTTGAGGTTTTGCATTGGATGTCTGACTTGGGGTTTAATTATATCAATTACAGGATCCCAAGCCAGACTTGAAACTTCTTTTGCAATAAGTGATTTATTCATTTCAATAACGAATCACTCTCGGCAACCGGTGTCCCTTTGCGAGGATTTGTGGTTTATGAGGCTGATATAAGACTTCAATAGACCACAGATGTGATCTGCATCTGCAGAGAGTCATTATGGAGTAAATATAAGAAATCATTATAGAGACTAAGTCCATTTTTATAATAAAAATGTACCCTAACTAAAACAATTTGTGAGTCCGGTAAACGAATAGAGAAAGAGAAGTCACAGGGCCGTCACATTGCGTGATTTTATAATATTCACAAGCATTTATGCTAATGAAACAAATCTATCGTTTTCCTTTTAAGGTGATATTATATCACAAAGAATGGTTAAGTATTCATCCATTCAAATGTAAGAACATTTACTACACATGATCTGTTCGAAAACGTGATATTAATATTGGAAACAATATAGATTAAGTCTACCCTTTATATACGTTCTATCCTATGTATACGTTTTTACAACAAAACCCCATAAAACGTTCAAAAATGATCAGTTGCAAAATTAAAAAAAAAATAGTAAAGGAAAGTTCGTATTATAATATTAATGATAATTTAAAAGAGAAAATGTGTGTTGCGTTTAAAATTAAGTGATCGCTCCAGGCTCTTACAAATAAACTAAAAATATATGCTAAGCATATTTGTTTCTTTGCGTGATAGTAACCGCAACGTAGACATCCGCAGTATAATGTGACCGACATAGCTCGAAAGACTAGGAAACTGCAATGATAATGGGCTGGCCAAATAACCCCGTAAAACCGATAACCGATGGGGAAGTACGGTTCCAGTGTAGGAGCACCCCCACTGGATGCAGCGACGACCTATGGAAGTGTGCTGGAAATCAATGTATGCAGGTGGCTTAGGGTCGTGCTTTGTGGCAAACTATGGGGGAGGGGGGGCTTGTGTTCAACAGTGATATTCCACAACTTCAACAGGCTGTGATGATTGTGAAATATATTTTATTTGTTTGTAATAAATATAAAAAAAGCAAACACATTTTTTACGTCGGTTCTTCTCAGGTCTACAACTTTCTGTTTCCAAACTAAATAACAATCAAAAAGTATGTGCAACGTTTCTATATTTAATAAAGATATTCGTTTTGACTTGATCAAATGTATAATTCACTGACGCAATTCATGCCTTTATATATAATCTTAATATTAACAGTATAGCCTTCTACGAAACTCTACGAATCTTGTGACAAATAAACTAACAGAATATGGAAGGCAACGAAGTCGTTACTCGTCCTGCTTTCCTCCGTCGCAGCACTAAAAATAATAAAAACGCAACTGGGAAGCCGATAAATACGAGAAAGGCGGTCTAGAGTGGAGTGTGCGGGAAGAAAATTTATGTAGAGGGACAGGCGTAATTGTAGTGCGGGGGCTCGGTTATAAATTGCAAATGTCGATGACTGCAGTCTAGTTTAGTATGTTTATGGTGTACATTCGATCTATGGTTTCGGGTCGGGGTACATCTCTATTTAGTAGATGTCTTTTATTTTGTGTCCTTAATATCGTCATGTATAGCGTGTTCTTATTTAATTATAAAACATACTCGATTATAAGTCAATATAATATATGGTTTTATTACAAGCTTTTATTAAACTTGACCTGTACGTATGTATATATCTATCTATGTATAGATGTCTTTACGTTTAAAGATTTGTTTAATTCATTTTACCCACTTCCCGGACATCTGAATATTCCGAAAATTTTCAGACGTTTTAAAAACCCATGACAATACAATAATTTCCATGCTTCTTGACTATGTCTCTATTTTAGTTTTTTAAAACTAAAACTTTTATTTAGATTTTTATTTTTTTATCGTGCACATAATATAAGTGCATGGTATCTAAGTATACCGTCACTTGCCTTAGATGTTATAAGAAAATGATAATTTTATTTAATTATCAATTCAAACTCCGAGTACTGGCATCGATAAATTTATACAAATCTGCTGTATTAGCACGTTCTCCACAGAGTAAAAAGTACCACCTTTATTACCAGTGACGAGGCATTCCATCTCAGTCCTCAAGGGTAACAATGCGTCTGCATTATGATTCCTTGTCAAGGATGAATGTAGATGTCATGGGCCGTAGGAATCACTTGCCATGAATACTTGCCATCAGGTGAGCTGTGTGCTCGTTTGAGACTCTCAAAGCTATAAATAAAAAAAACTAAGTCTATAACATAAATAGACTTAGCTGGAAAACTTAGTATAAAAAAAGTCAATAGTCACTATTGACTTCTTTTATAAAACTAAAGTTGACAAAGGCACGCATAGTTCACCTGTTGGTAAGTAATAACGGTGACTTAACAAAGTCAATGTAATTCCTGATATCAAAAATGTCCAGTAATCGTATCTCTGGAGCTCTACACACACCATAATAACAACAGCAGCGTTATGACACTATTTCATGCTTGTAATATATAAGGGCGTGGTTATACCTCGGTCGAGCCGACCTTCGCTTCAGTTCGAAACCAGTTACTGCGTGTTTAAATGGTGCAACTAATTCGTGTTTCAAGTAGAAACTTCACCTTACAACAAAACTACCTAATCAAGTACTTTCTTCGACAGAACCATCGTACTTCTCTAGCAGTAACCCGAAGTAACAATGGGTCAAGCGTACTGTCTCCTCTCCTCTCAGAATAGACAATCGTTGGTGAAAAAAATATTTCAGATGGCGACCTCAAACTGAAAAACTCAATGTGCGTTCGCTATTAGATGTAGCGAGCACATGATGCCAGTGGCAGTTCAACGGATGCAGGTGGTTTAGGATCGTACTACGTAACAATCTCAAAGCCTATGCTCTGTAGTGGATTAAGAGCGAGATGAGATAATAATGAAGTTTGTGTGGCCTACGGTCTACAGTAAGGGTTAGCGCAGACCGACGGAGTGGCTAGCACAGGGACTTATTTAGTAGCGATTGAAATTCAACTTAAATTGCTTTAGCGCACGACTGTAATTGGGACAGCGAAATATATGTGCATATTACTTTTAACCTCCCAGTGTGATCAACTCTACTATTAAGATGTCCGAAGAAATCGCTTTCAGCGTTTAGAACTTAACTGTTCTTGTTTTTATGTCATTTTTATATATTCTATATTATGGAGTACAATAAAGGATATTCTCTTCTCTATCCGTTATCTATTATTGGTTGCTCCTAATTATAAAATATATAATATAAACATGCCAAGATCATTGCAAATGCGGCCTTTCTGGATATCACAGCAAAGGTCACACCAGTCACTTCCTGCAACAGTCCAAAGTTTTTGAAAGCTATGATGTAACGTTTGCAATAAACCAATCCAACAACTACCGCATTACGGTAGACATAAAGTAGTACAGCCGCGGGTATTCATCTACACGGAAATTTTAAGCAGACGTTATGTTGGTAAAAAGCTCGGACAGGCGGCATAACTCATACTGGAAAAATCTAGAACGTTGCTTATGGTTTCGGTTTTTTTTTTTTTGGGAAAATATAAAATGAATAGCATTCTAGCGATTGACGTAAAACAACACTTTAATCAATATATTTGTACCTAACATTTTAAATTCCTATTCCTATATTATCCTTTGTCTTTACGCAAAAGAAAAAAAATTAATGGAATTACAAACGAGTTAATCTGATAAGTGATGGCTACGGCCGACGATTTTTACATCACCAACAGATTCAAGATGTGCATGCGTTGTCGATTGAAAATGATATAAAGACGAGGCTTTGTAACTTCGAGTATGTAATAACGCAAGATTATGTATGAATATAAATCTTTGGTGGTGGAATGCTATTATATCGTTAACTTGATTATAAATCTAAGTTTAATAGTAATCTATAAATTTTAATTTTTATTTTAGACAGCATACAGCGATACGAACTGACGTAGTAAATTATTTCAAAGCTACAAGCTTGGTTTTACACTTTTAAAATAATTTAATGGTTATGGCGTTCTTGCATAATCCCTTCAAATGAAACGTAACCATAGAATCTTAGCGTCTTTTACAAACGATGTGTCTATTTAACATAAATATATATTTTTTCTCAAGTTCATTTACTTTAGTTTAAACAGAGAATCGATAAACCGATGTGATGCATTGTCAAGTTAATAATCAAACCTTAAATAAACAACTGGAAACTCAGTTAAATAGAGTTGCCAGCTGTTATCACGATCTTCGGATAAATATTCGTCATCTACTATATCCAAAAGCCAATCAGCTAATGGACATTGCTTTACCTTCTCAATCCGTGAAATTAAAAAAAATAGTTTAAAAATAAACAGGAACATAGGAACGTGCATAACATTCTTGCTGTGGGGGCAGTGCATTCGGGATTCATGCACATTTACAAAAATATTAGAAAATTGTAACTAGAAACGCAAAAGCATTCGCATAAATTCACGTCTATTACATTTAACCAAACCAATTTGTTTAAAAATAAACTAAAAATTAAATTTGACTAATGCTTTTGCCTTTCTAGCCGTTCAACATTTAGAATTTAAAAATAAAATATACAAATAGGTATAGCCATTGCGTGAAACATAATGCTCACGTTACAGATTAAATTACAATTTGATGGCCAAACAATTGTTTGAAAATGACAGATGAATTAAATCAATTAAAATTTTATGTGTATATAAACATAAAAAAGTTAAATTTCTGATTAAAATTGGTTAACATTATGTTCCAAACAATAAAACAACAATAATACTAATACATTTAGATACAAGGGTAGTTATCAACATTAACAGTTAGTGAAAAACATCCAAACACCGAAAGTGGCAAGAAAAGGTGATAGAAAGATAAAAAAACAACACGAGGGGACAGAAAACATCGAGTAGGTATATTTTGTATAACATCGATGCGCGCTCACTCACGGCTGCCGCCTGGGTATTTTGGGAAGCTACGAATTTTCTACGTTTCTCTTTCGAATTTCTCTCAAATGTTAATTCATTTATAAATATTTTTTTTATGTAATGTGTACAATGTGAGACTCAACTATTTCAATGATATTTATTTTCTTCTTTATCGGTTCATTAGACAGTCGTTACAAGGTTTTTATTATGCTTTTTTATTTTAATTTGGTTTTTTTTTTTCAGCGTTTTATTAAAAGGTATGTTTATGCTTTTATTTTTATTTAATTGAATTTTTATTTATTTCTTTATTCAATTTAAAAACTTATAAAGGATTAATTTTAAACATTTATATTATTTGTCGTGGCTGTATAATTTTTTATTAATGTTACATTTCTTTTTGTATTTCGAAAACTGTAGGGATGTACCTACATAGATTGATGAAAACATTATCCAATTTAGTTCGAAATTTTCTTTTTTTTTCCCCACTATCCGAACAATTTGTTGCAGTTTCAAATTGTAAGCAATGAAAAGGCAGAAATGGTAAGTCTGAAGTGCTGCATAGACTAAACGGCGAGCATTAGCCAACGAAGCGTCGCGGAAATGCAGGCGCATCAAACGCTTTCTGCCCCAGCCTCTGTTCGAATACGCTTTCAATTAGGATTGTATCTCAGATGTGCATTTGTAGCAACATTGCAATGCTACGGCTTAATTTCAATCGATACTATCCAGTTGGTATGGACGTAGTTCTTTTTAGACTTCATCTTATGTTGCAACACGATATAAAGTGTTCATTTGTACGCATAGGTATAGTTAGTTATTTTTTTTCTAATTTAAAAATTAATTTATTAGACAATCATATCGTTTGTAGTAAAATAGAAAGTTTTTTTTTTTAATAAATTTAAAATATGATAATAATTTATAAAATTTCTTGAATTATTATAACAAATGTATTGTTGTGAACTTAAAGATTTTTAATTATAATTTTGGATATTAAGGTGTTTTTTTTAGTAAGTTAGGACCGGTGTCATAGGATTTAAATGTATTTTGATTTGAATAAAAATTTATAAAAAATTATAATTTTAAAATTTAAACTCAATGTTTTTGCATTTTCGTTAATTGTCCATACCGTGATCGAGTAAAGTCAAGCTTTGTTTAAATTATTTTATCTCAATTTATATTTATACAGCATTTTATACATCATCCAATCTTCTTAAATAAATGTAAAAACATATAATAAGAAATTATAAATACAAATAGTAGCGAAAATATAAATATTTTTTTTTTTTTTTTTAAATACTCATCAGGACATTCCTATTACATAAATCTTGCGGAATTTGAGCAAAATGACAAATAAAACAGATATGCATTAAAAACTGATGCGAAAGGCCGTAAATGTCTACTTAAATTAGTTTTCGAGACACAATGACTACGGCTAGCTGGATGAGAATAAAACTTATAACCATAAATCCAACTATATTGTACATTTGTGACACTTTTAAAAGATAAATAAAAGGAGATGAATGAAAATGTGTAAGGGGTCATCCCTTTTGTATTATATATTATTCTTATTAAGAAAATATATATTGTTTTCGTTTATAAATGAGAGATAGCTGATATCTTACCTGATACATATTTCATGAATCATTAAAAAATATATAAAAACAATTTTTTAATTCAACTTTTAGCTTCGCTTAATTTATATGTTAATATATATGATGATATGATGATTGATTGAATATAATATATATCATTTAAACAAGAATTATAGTCTGTATAACAATTACGAATAAAAATTGTTGCACTTTTCAGGGATATTTAATTTTATGACCCTTGGGAGAATGATATTTAATAACCAAAATTAAAAGCTGTTTAAATATAAAAGCGCAACCTTTTTGCTTCTATCAAACCTCTTTTTCCCGTAGCGTTAAAAAAAAAATAATTAAAGAAAAAGCCTAAAACGAAAAATGTAATATTAAGAATAAAATTGTATTGTTTAAATAATAATAAAACAATTGAATAAAATAATTATTCCTACTTTAGAATAAATCGTATTATATAAAACCCCTCAAAGAATTGAACCGAATAATAGAGAGTAGCACTCTAGTAATGCAATAAGTCATTAAACAGAAGAGGGGTTTATCGTCGGGAAAGGCATAAAAAGGCAGCTAATGTCTCTATTCAACTGCAGATAGCTGGAATGGGCGGTACGTTACTCTATGCCGTATTTCGCCTGCAGTTAGCCTCGCATCTTCGCTTCCCAAACCATATCGATTTACCATCTACTACTTAAACATTCAATTTCGCAACGTTTTTTTTCTTTTTATTCGTCAATTTTTCAATTCAATTACGCGCCTTTTAATATGGTACAGATTATAAACGGGTTATGTTACAGATTATAAATGCTTTCTAATTGCATTTGTATAATATAACGTGTTTCTTTTTTACTTTATATGAAATTGATAATGTTCTATAAGCATTATAAATGTAAATTGAATAAAATGCAATAAAAACATGAAATATATAATAAAAATGAATAAATATGTTCTAAAATTTCTTATATTAATGAAAGAAATATATTTTAGAAGACTGGTTTTCTGCTGCGGTATGCAGTGCGGTGTTTTTTTTTGTTTCTAAAAGATATTAGGTAGTTCATTTTAATAATAGGGTACGTATATAACTACTATTCAAAAGAGTGAAATATAAAGATATGATATTTTAAAGAAATATTTGAGTTATATAATTTGGTAAAATTAAATTTCATTGAGTCAATGTACTGTCCAGTTTTAAATAAATTAAGAAAAACTTACCAGATATATGATTGTTTTACTTTTTATATATTAGCGTCCACGTTTTTATTACGGAATTGTCTGATGATTTTTTTTGTCTTTTAGGTTACATTTAGTTTCAAAGGTCAATTGGTCAGTTATTTGTCTTTCGTGGACGTGTTATTGGTGAGTGAGCAATGAAATTGCCTGTATTTTAAGCTTGACTTTGACAAGATCAATTCGGAATATCTCTGGACGTAACGAGCCGTCACCGTGCTCGCTTTTGTCGCGAACTTCGCAAAGTTTATCGATCTGTTTACAAACTTTTGCTCTGAACAACATTTATGATATCTACTGTATCAAGTTTTATTTTTAATCTATATTATTTATAGACATTTTTTGATTAGATCTCGCTTTTTTGAACCCGGCCCATACACCCGCATGGTTTTATTTTTTTTAATTCGAAGAAAAATTTGTTATTTTTTTTTACAGTACCTTAAGACTGCGACAAAGTCCCGATCAGCCTACCACATGAGACATCACGTGCGATCCACATCGATCGTACGGCAAAATCGGTACGTCCCGAAAATACCCGGGCGGCGGACGCGGCGTAGGTAAGCGACATTAGCCCACAACATCTGTTAATATGATCATTGTTAATTACATATGGGTTTGTTGTTAATATATTGTAGCCACCTGTCCCGAGGAGGGCGCTTGGAGGTACGTTGCTACGTCGTCCACCATGCAGGCTCGCGGGAGTTCGGGGAGGAACATAATACGCTAGAGGGCGCGCATATCGCGTGCGGGCTACGCGGCGCCCCGCGTCCGACTGTCGCGAGCTCCGCGCCCTTGCCCCGCGCCGCACCGCGTCCGCCCCACCCCACCGCGCATGCAGGGTTGTACAAAACGAGCTTTTCCGACTTTTTCGTGTTTAGCATTTTGAAAGACGAAAAAATTAAGAAGCGTTTACACTGCGCTGTTAAAAAAATGCTAATAGATTTACTTAATTTTTTTATTTGAATCTTTAGCTTAGCTACCATAATATCTGTAGATTTCAAAGGAAAGTAATAAAACTCTTAATCTTAATATAAATTTTTATTATTGTAAAAATATTATATAACAAAAATAATAATATTATTATATATTCCCAATAATTATATAATATTTCATCTTAATTTTAATGACCTGTAAACACTTGCATCAATATAATTTTTTAAATATTCTTCTAACCTTAAAACTCTTTTTTTGTAAATCCGATTTTTGTTTTAATACCTTTTTCTCATAAAATAAAGCTTCTATCAAACCGTTCGTAATAAAAGTCGCAAGTTTTCCGCATCGCCAGCCCTCGACCACTACGTCGTAATGCATTCGCGGCACTCGCAGCGCCTCGGCGCCACTCGGACCCGATCGGTACGCGCTCGGCTCGCCTCGGGAAGCTCTTTCAAATTCGGAGCACAGACATGACATATCACAACCCTATTCGATTTTAAATCTTACAGGACAAACTTTAAGATGTAAATTTACTTAACCACATTTCTGATTTTGAAAAGTAATTGATTTTCAACTTTATATTTTGAGATTTAAAGAGAATATTGAATTGCTTGGGAAAATTTCGAGTGTCGTATTCGACTTTTGAAATATCCTATTTTATCAGGCACGCAGTTATGCGTATTTGGTCTTTGCTAATACTTATTAGAGTTCAGTTTCGTGTGTTGATGTTTTTCAGCTGACGCGTCCGTAAATGTCACGGAAGTTTGCGTATGTGCGACTGACACGCATGTGAGGGTTAAAAACACATCTTGGGCGGACCGTTCGTAGCGGTTTAGGCGATTTTTTTCTGGCTTGATAGTTTTTCCTTGTGACCTATCTTTTTAATGTTGAGGAACTTTACAGGCTATGGTATTTCTTTTGTTTTTTCCAAGATTACATAGTAAACTACAAATATTATTTAAGGCGTTATCGAGAGCTAAAAGTTGCCACGTGCTTATAAATTCACACTTCTGTTAACAAATTATATGATAGCTAATGATACTTATAATTTTTAAGTATTTTACGTTTACACGGAAAAATTAAATTATTTTACGTTTACGGAAAAATAAAATTGTTACAGATTAAGTATATATACATATATATGATAGCCAATGATACTTATAATTTTTAAGTATTTTACGTTTACACGGAAAAATTAAATTATTTACAGATTAAGTATATATACATATATGATAATAATGATACTTATAATTTTTAAGTATTTTACGTTTACGGAAAAATAAAATTGTTACAGATTATGTATATACATGATAGATATGTATATATATGATAGCCAATGATACTTATAATTTTTAAGTATTTTACGTTTACACGGACAAATTAAATTGTTACAGATTAAGTATATACATATATGATAGCCAATGATAATTTATAATTTTTAAGTATTTTACGTTTACACGGACAAATTAAATTGTTACAGATTATGTATATACATGATAGATATGTATATATATGATAGCCAATGACACTTATAATTTTTAAGTATTTTACGTTTACAGGGAAAAATTAAATTGTTACAGATTAAGTATACATATATGATAATAATGATACTTATAATTTTTAAGTATTTTACGTTTACACGGAAAAATTAAATTGTTACAGATTATGTATATACATGATAGATATGTATATATATGATAGCCAATGACACTTATAATTTTTAAGTATTTTACGTTTACACGGAAAAATTAAATTATTTACAGATTAAGTATATGCATATGTGATAGCCAATGATACTTATAATTTTTAAGTATTTTACGTTTACACGGACAAATTAAATTGTTACAGATTAAGTATATGCATATGTGATAGCCAATGATACTTACAATTTTAAGTTTTTACGTTTACACGGAAAAATTAAATTATTTACAGATTAAGTATATGCATATATGATAGCCACGATACTTATAATTTTTAAGTATTTTACGTTTACACGGAAAAATTAAATTGTTACAGATTACATATACATATATGATAGCCAATGATACTTATAATTTTTAAGTATTTTACGTTTACACGGAAAAATTAAATTGTTACAGATTAAGTATATACATATATGATAGCCAATGATACTTATAATTTTTAAGTATTTTACGTTTACACGGAAAAATTAAATTGTTACAGATTAAGTATATACATATATGATAGCCAATGATACTTATAATTTTTAAGTATTTTACGTTTACACGGAAAAATAAAATTGTTACAGATTAAGTATATACATATATGATAGCCAATGATACTTATAATTTTTAAGTATTTTACGTTTACACGGAAAAATAAAATTGTTACAGATTAAGTATATACATATATGATAGCCAATGATAACTATAATTTTTAAGTATTTTACGTTTACACGGAAAAATTAAATTGTTACAGATTAAGTATATGCATATGTGATAGCCAATGATACTTATAATTTTTAAGTATTTTACGTTTACACGGAAAAATTAAATTGTTACAGATTAAGTATATACATATATGATAGCCAATGATACTTATAATTTTTAAGTATTTTACGTTTACACGGAAAAATTAAATTGTTACAGATTAAGTATATACATATATGATAGCCAATGATACTTATAATTTTAAGGTATTTTAAGTTTACACGGAAAAATAAAATTGTTACAGATTAAGTATATACATATATGATAGCCGATGAAACTTATAATTTTTAAGTATTTTACGTTTACACGGAAAAATTAAATTGTTACAGATTAAGTATGTATATACATGATAGATATGTATATATATGATAGAGCCGTCGTAGATCAGTGTAAGTACTCGCTTTTAATTCGATCCCCGGGCACAAATTAACATTATTAATCGCAATTTAAAGTGCTTATTTACCACGCGCTCAAGGGTGAATTAAAACATTGTGAAGTAACCTGTATGTCTAAGAAATATTAAAAAAACAAGATATTTTGATTTTTAAGACATATGTACGTCTCGCGTTCAAAAACTCGCTGGCCGCTAAAATGCGTGAGACCATGGCTGATATGGACCTTGACATAGCACGTCTATTGAAAATCGGGGAGTTGAGAGTGTTTGACTTTGACGGACTCGTCAGCGTCATAACTCCAACGGTTGTAGCCACCGTGGCTGTAGCTGGCTGCTTGGGTGCGGTGGCCTCGCGGTGCTGTGCGTAAGCTGGCGGATGTATTTTTTTATATAGAATGTGTGGCAAACAAGCAAGCAGTCCACCTGGTGGTAAATGATCAGCACTGCTCATAAACATTCGCAACACTGGAGTAGTCGTAAATGAGCTGTCGGCCTTTAAGAAAGGTTTAAACTATTTCCTTGAAAGTCCATATAGTCGTATCGGAAATACCGCTCGCGACAACTGATTCCAGACTAGTTGTGCGTTGCTGAAAATTTTGCGTGAAGCGTATAGTGGTGGTTTGACAACCATCGAGATTATGCGGATGAAATTTAGAATTCTGTCGTTATGTTAGAAATTGATATATAGCGGATATGTCATCAGTGTAAAAAAACGTTTAAAAAAATTTATATGCATAATAACATATTTCTATGTATTTAATTGAAGAAAAGTAGCCTGTAATAAGTTTATAAGGAATGAAAAAAAACAACGTATATATAGGTCGCACGGCGGGGCTAATCTCAGGTATATTCTATGGGCATCTAACAAGTTGGATCTTAATGTGTCTAAGTGCTTCGCAATGTCATGTACACGTAAAGTAAATATTACCAAATAATGAATCAAAATCTTGTTTCAGTAAAAGAAATTAAAGATTTGGATGTATTTCAAGACTATAAAGTTTTGTATGACAGGCACTCGACTATATTATTAAAAAAGCAAATAAAGCTCTCGGGTTCATAATATGGTCTTGCAGGAATTTTGAAAAAAATAAATCCATAAAAGTACTTTATTGCTCGTATGTGCGGAGTCTTCTCGAGTACTCATCGCAACTTTGGAATCCTTGCTGTGATATTTATATAATTAGATTAGAGGCCATTTAAAAAAGGTTTTTAAAATTTTTAGAATTTAAATGTGGAACGAAAAGCAATAATTATGAATCAAAATGTAAAATACACCACTTGTTACCACTGGCAGAAACACGAAACATAGCTGATATAGTATTCTTATTAAGACTTGCGCAAAACAGAGTAGACAGTCCTTTACTCTTAGATAAATTACAATTTTTTGTACCACAAAAAGCTATTTCACGACGCAGCAACAAAATATAGAAAAAAATCATTTTTCTGTCGTGCTTCAAATTTAATTAACAAATACATAGAACAACATGACTTTGATATCTTTAACTCAAAAATCACCACTATAAAAAAAACATTGACTAGAGATTGGTTTGATACTGTAGCTTAACATACTCTTTTTACTATTTCTTTTTTGCTTCTGTTTATTTGTTTTCTATGTATGTAGTATGTATATAAACCTAAGTTATTTTGTATTTTGCTGTATGTTTTCCAAATAAAATAAAAAAAAAAAATTGGAGCAAATAACGCAACGCGATTCCCCTGCGGATTGGCAGAGTTTACACACGTCTTGAAATATTTATTTATGACTTATTCTTCAGACGTGCAGCTTCACCGGATGCATGAGAATTCAGAACTTAATCGGACTTAACAATTTCATTGGTGCCTACACCAGGGATCGAACTGTGTACGCTCGCGTACCGTGAAATTAAAGGCGAACGCTTAGACACTGATCTACCGGAGCTATACTTATATAACCTACAATGGTGCTAGATTGTCAAAACAGTATATATTGTTTCTGGTAGTCCAGCCAGTTGGTTAATTCGAAATAAATATAAACTAAACTTACTCTGACTGTTTTGTAATAATTTTAATAATGAGGTCTATTATACATTTGAGGAATACATCGAAGTGAATAATCTGTGGAATCTAATGAGGAATGGGAATGGAACGAAAAAAACATTTTCCCATGCTAAATTTTAAATTAATGTGTCTAATTTAAAATTTTACTTAAAACTATTGTCTAGTAAACGTTTTATACAACTGGATATCATCTGACAAAACTTTTTACTATACCTATTTATTATATAAAATCATCGCCTATCGCCTTCAGTTATTGGGAATCGAAATTTTATCGAACCTCAATTATGGACGATTCATCAAGTCCAAGGCGAAGATAGCTGCAAAAAAACTTGGGATCCTGGTCAAAGTGCAGCGGTATTTCTCTGCGGGGCAGCTTTTAACGCTCTATAAAGCTCAAGTCCGGTCGTGCGTAACATTTGGGCAGGTGCCGCTAAATGCCATCTCTCAGCTTTGGACTAGGTAGAAAGGCGGGCTAAGAGGCTCATCTGAAACCAATCTGCTCAACAAAAACAAACATCCCTCAAACCCGGACGAAGCGATTTGCTTCGTCTTTCATTACTCGTACAGCGAAGGACTGGAATAATTTGCCCGCGTCTGTCTTTCCCTGCGATTACAATGTGGGTGTTATCAAGAGTAGAGTGAATAGGCATTTACTGAACTAGTGCGCCTTACCATCCAGGACTGCATTTCCGCTTAACATCATGTGGGATCGTGGTCAAGCACTTGCTTTGAAAGTTTAAAAAAAATGAATCAAAATTCTGTAGCTGGTCATCCACTGGCTGTTAAAGAGGGTGTGTAATAATTTAACACACACTTATATAAAAAACCCGTTATTAGCTTATTATTATTATGACAGAATATGTGAATTTTACAAAAAGTAAATAACAGGTTAGGCATAGGTATTTAGGTTATTTGTTTTAAGTTTGTAAAAAACGTAGTAAACATAACCTGTACGTTACTTTTTTTTATTACATTGAAAGTAACAAACGAGGACACAGTTCACCTGAAGGCAAGTGATTCTTGCGGCCCATGAAACTACATTCGTCCTTGACGAGGAATCATAATGCAAATGCGTTGTCACCCTTAAGAAATCAGCTGTCGTGTTTCCGAACTGATACGACTTAGGGACCATCACGAAAAGAGCCTACACTTCTTCCTTAAAGGCCGGCAGCGCATTGCGCCTCCTCTGGTGTTGCGGATGTTCATGGGCGGCGGTGATCACTTACCATCGGGTGCATGCTCGTTTGCCGCTACTATAAAAAAAACTGAGATGGAATGCCTCGTCACCTGTAAAGTTCTCCCGATCCCTATACTGACCAGACGAAACACAGCAGCATCATATTGCTATTTCATCTGGTAATCTGTAAGGGCGTCGATCTACCCCGGTCGAGCTGACCCATTTATTCTGCAGCTAGAAACAAACTGTAGTGTACCTCTACCACTGTTTTTAAGAATTGACCTTAAACCAGTAATAATATTCAAATGACGTTTGTAATAAATTATTGGAAGTATTTATGAAAAAAGTATATTTTGATATTTGAGTTTTATATGAAGGAAATGCGCTCCAAGACCCCTGAGGACCTGGGAAGACTGGCGCAGAGCCAACAAGAATCTTTCACAAATCAGACGAAACACAATGACGTAAACTACTATTTTACACTGGTAACACAGTACTATTGTATCATGTGAAAATATTCACCATTAACAAAACAGTGGTAGAGCTACACCGCAGTTTGTTTGTAGCTGCAGAATGACTGGGTCAACTCGACCGGGGTAGGACCATGCCCTCACAGAATATTAGCGTAAAATAACAGCACCATGCTGCTGTGTTTCATCTGGTGAGTTTTGGAATACCGGATACCTTTATTACTGGTGACGAGGCATTCCATCTCAGCCCTAAAGGGTGACAACGCACCTGCATTATGATTCCTTGTCAAGGATGAATGAAGATATCATGGGCCGCAGTAATCACTTACCATCAGGTGAACTGTGTGCTCGTTTGCTACTCTCAAAGCGATAAAAATAAAATTAGTTTAAATTTTTTACGTTGAACTGTACATTTATATTTTAACTATTAAGTTTTCAATTATGAGCGTCAATAGTCTAATGGCTGGGAGTACGGTGTGTAGAACTTAAGGTCGTGGACCGACACAAATATTTAATCTTAGTTCGAGTCCTCGTAGTTAACGGAAATATTAATAATGTTAACACCACTGCTACTTATATAAATACCATTAAAATTTCATCAAGTCTATAAGATAATAGAGAAAAATTAAATACGATAAAGTAAATTGTCACAAACTTCCCTATCAAATTTACGAGCATATGAGATCGTCTAGGCGGACAACTTTTTTACGACAATAGAAGTGCTCTCATGTAACAATAGGCTAATTCACTGAGACAATACGTTTATATCACAATATATTAACATATATAGCAGGGACTATGTGTGAAACGCAGAATGAAGACGGACACCAGGCCAAGTGGCGTGGAAGGTTTGGAAGCAGTGTCACATAGGTAGTTTTATAAACACAACCACACTTAACCAACTATTTATAGTCCAAAAATAGGGCACTAGCTAGAGTCTGAACCTATCCATCGCCACCCAGCAGTCAGATTCAATCTTCACTGATGATAATAAAACATCACTATATTAGACCTTTCTCATAGACCCACACAAAATACTATATATATATATATACTATTTTTTCACTATCTCTTCACCCATCATTGATAAAACATAATTATGTACAGCATGGGATACATGCATAATAGGAAATATCAGCATAACGCTGCTGTGTTCCGTAGGGAGCAGGAAACCCAATCACAGGTAACGTGGTACTGTCGCCCAGCCCTCAGGGGTAACAACGCATATGCACCTTTATTTTATTACATTGAGAGTAACAAACGAGCACACAGTTCACTTGATGGCAAGTGATTCCCGCGGCCCATGACAAGGAATCATAGTACAGATGTGTTGTCATCCTTGAGGACTGAGATTGAATGCCTCGTCACCAGTTATAAAGGTTTCCGGACGCCTAATCTCAGCAGACGTGACACAACAGCATTATGCTGCTATCTCACGCCGGCATTCCGTGAGGTCGTGGTCGAACACCGGTCGAGCTGAACCATTCATTCTGCAGCTAGATGCAAACTGCGGTGTAGCTCTACCATTATTAATCACAGTTGAGGATGACTGATATAATTCACTCACCATCTAGTGAATAGTGTGCTCGTTTATCACATTTGATTTGTTTAATAACAAATCGTTCGTCTTCCCATCCAAGAGTCCAGTGTTACTTAAGAAACAACACAAGTTTTTTTTTTAATTTTAGTGATTTGTTTTTGTTTGGCATACTCTTACGACCCTAACCGCCTTTACGGAAGGCAGTATGAGGCAGTTGATTGAAGCTGAAGCAAGCTTATCACCATCTCGGTCCTCAAGGGTGACACTGCATCTGCATTATGATTCTTTGTCAAGGATAAATGCAGATGTCATGTGCCTCAAGAATCACTTACCATCAGGTGAACTGTGTGTGAGTTTGTTACTCGCAATGTAATAAAAAAAATCGTATGCTCCCTAGAATTGAACACACACATTAAATACACAACAAAAACCTGCGACATATTATGACAGCGATAAAGGAAACATTAGATTATTTAAAATTAGATACGAAAATTAAAATTATATAGAGCCTTTAGAATTTCAATGAATCGAAGAGATTGCAGCGAACAAGCAACTTAACTCGTTTAACAAGACTTTTAGAGATATATTAAAAAAGTTGGACATGTTTGAGTAGGTAATTTTTTTAGCAAGGCACATATGTATATACATATATACATACATATATATATATATATATATATATATATATATATATATATATATATATATATGTATATGTATATATTTATAAAGATGTCATACACAGCGATCGCCAAACAGACGATTTTAATATAAAATTAGTGGTAACAAACACCACATTTCACCTGATGATAAGTGATGACGACGTCACAAAACAGCAAATTCCCTTCCTCAAAAGATGCAAAAGTCAAAATGCTACATCATCGCTGAGGATTAAGATGATTAGGTACCCGAATCCCTGCGAACACACCAAACGGAACACAGCGTTATGTTGCTATTTATGACTGCCATTGTGTGAGACCGTGGTTCTTCCATTCAAGCAGACATATTCATGCGGCACCTAGAAGTAAACTGCATTGAGGCTATAGCACGAAAATAAAGGATTATAGGCTATATACAAAGTATTGTAGCCCACTAGCTCTCGAAGTGAATTGCAATACGGCATACCGCCCCGCACCCCTGATAATTTATTAGCGGGTGATTACTGTAAGGGAGGCTGAGGCCGCGAGCGACTCTGTTGTACCCACTAGGCGGCAGTCGGGCTCGCACAGACTAGGTAACCGCAGAGAGTAAATCTAATTGATTTGTTTTTGTTTCTAACTCATTAGACTAAGACATTGTTTCTCTACCCGGGGGTCGCGTTTGTTATTTATGTGGGTCGCAATCTGTTCAATAAATAAAAGCTGTAATAATAACCTGATTTATTTTTTGCGTTAATAAACTAATAAAAAATGTTATTATAATTATAGTGAAGGAGTCGCATAGCTTTTTACGTGATCGTGATCGTGACATAAAAAAGTTTGAGGGACAAGTACAAGGCCTTAGGGTATTGCAGTATTGTCTGCAAAACTTAACGTTAACCAAAAATGAATGACACTCTCTCGCTGATTGCACAAAAGCGTCTGTCGTTCGTCTACACTACACACAATCAGAGAGTAGTAAATCTAATATAGCACAAACTAGGAGTCTCAAAATCCAGCGCCGTATATTATATTAGGCTACGACCAGACTCCGCGCTTAAATAATTCACGTCGTTGTGTGCACTCAACTTAACTGCAGATTTGATTCCGACTTCGAATTTAAGGAAAATTGCATTGTTTTTGTATGGATTAAAACTTTACGTTACGTAGCTACGTTGTAACTATCGGAATTGCTTACATATTTATAATGCTACATTGCAACTAATTTTTAGCTACAATATGAATGGGTTGGCTCAACCGGGGGAGGTTTTTAAGAAAAATATAAATAATTAAATTATAATAGTAATTTGTTTATTGAAATTTAACAACAATTTAACTACAACCCATTAACACCTCAAAAAATTATGAAGATGCACACGCGTTGTCATACCCTGAGGAGTGTGATGAATTGGCTCGCTTCCGCTAATGGGGTGTGCGGATTCCTACACGCACGTTGTAGTGAGTGATGGAACGGATCAGCTTAGCGTCCCCGTCAGCATAAAATTACCATAAAAAAATTGCCAAGGATGGTAATGCAAAAGAGTAATAAAGCCAAACATCGGCTATTGTTGTGGTATGAATAGGCCTACTTGACTGTGGACGTACCACCGCTTCACAGAATACAGTTAAGTGGATGTATACACTTCTGCGTTTCACCTGGTGCATGAGGTAGCTGAAGACTCACCCCCTCCCCCTTCCAAATAACGTAGTAGCAGTATTTTCAATAAATCTACCCCAGTAGGGTACCAGGACCACCGGTGTCGGAGAATCCCTCTATGGGCGTCCACGCAAAGGCCTCTCTATGCAACTGGTGGGATGTATATATAATAGATACGACTACAAGGCCATTTCGATTCTGAACATTGGTAGAGTAACTTTTTGTTTAGTGTTGAAATACAAAAACCATAGTAGCAAAGTCACGTTGCAGCTTGTTTCTGCTGCGTTATGAATGGGTCAGCGCGACCGAGGAAGGACCACCCCTTATCGAATAATAACATAACGCTGCTGCATTCGGAGACCCAACTGGTGAAGTAGTCTCAAGGTTGACAAAGCAACATTATGATTCTTTATTGAGGATGAATGGGAGTTTCATGTGCCGTAGGAATCACTGACGATCAGGCAAACTGTGAGCTCGTTTGTCACCGTTAATATCATAAAAAATATTTATATGATGTACAAATGATATCTTATAGCCAAATGCGTTGTCACCAGTATTCCTATCTATATATATTGCTCTCCAAATCCCTTCACACACCAGACGAAACACAGCAGTATATGCTATTTCACTCTGTTATTCTGTGAGAACATGATCCTTTCCCGGTCGAGCTTGACACAAGCCGCTACTTGGGTCTACGACTGATAAAAATATTACAACCCTTTAAAATTACAGACAGAAATGATCAAAGAAAACTGAACAAAGAACAATGTGGAATGTCGAATACAACAATCTAACTTCAACAATTTACGTTTGCACTAATAACAAGAAAACAAAAATCCCGCATAGCGCCCCGCCCGCCCTACCGCCCGCGGCGTCGATACAGCCCGTTAGTCTTTTTAATTTCACCCGTCGGCCTTTATGTATGCGATAGCCGACCCGCCTTATCTGTCGCCCCAACATCGCTTGCTATTTGAAAATGGCCATAAATTGGGCCAAGCATTTTCTATTTGTGACCGTTAAATTTGGAATGTTTGATTGTAGACTTAACTATGAAGTTAAAGTCTTTATATATATATATATATATAAATCCCAGTATTGGCCATAGGCATCCTCTCTAGAGAAGGTGTTAGAGCTTTAGTTCCCAAAGTAGACCCCCAGGAGTTCATGGGGGACTTGATGGGGGTCTACGTTGGCGTGTTAAAAAATGGGGGTTCACAATTCGTAAGCGGGGGTCACGACACTTTATTTTCTTTCGACAGTGAAGAACTAAATTTTTGGCTGACTTCACCTATCAATTTATTGGTTTCTTGTGAGTTTTCTGTGAGTAGATGTCAAAAAGTTGGATGGAATCATACACATTTTTCGATTGGCCAACTTTACTTTTTTGACATCCACTCACAGCACAATCAATTAATTAATTAACCAATCAATTCTCCCTTTTTTTTCGAAAAATACTAATTCGTGGTTGAAACTCAGCCGCAACGCAAATTTCCATAGTAAGATCTAATGTACACATTTTTTGTCGAGTTTTATGGAGTAAATGGTAGAAATGTAGCTGCAGGAGGTTCACCGGAACCAGCTAAATTTTGAAAGTGGTCTATGAGAAAAATAGTCTGGGAACCTCTGACCTAGAGGATAGTCCAACACGAGGCTCCACTGCGGACTTCACATGTCTTTGAAATATATATATTTTTAATTAATTTCATAGACATATAGACATGCAGAATTCCTTATTATGTTTTCCTTCCCCGCTGAGCATGTGGTAAGTCTATACTAAAAATTGCAACTAACAATTTCATCGTTGCCAGCGCCAGGAATCAAACTCGGTTTTTTCTTGTACCGTGATATTAAAAGCAACGAAATCTACCTCAAACGTTGTTATTTATGCTGATTCTATCGTCTTCGAGTCTATCTCTAGCAACCATTAGTAATTTTAGAGAATGAACAGAAAAAATATCGTAGTAGATGAAAAGATAGACTGCATTTTGTTAAAATTGGTTGTACTGGTTGTAAGCTAGGCACAGGCTATACGTAAAATGTATAATAATACATAGAATGCCGACGCCGGGGTCGAACTCGGCTTGCTCGCGTACCGTGAAACTAAAAACGAGCACTTAGACACCGAACTATGACATCTCGGTTTATCTATGATTGTCGATTACTTCTATATTTCCCTGGCTGCGTGTATTAGTTAGTGATACATAAGCTAGCAGACTAGACTGTATCTTCGCAGTATTGGTCTTGGGTCCAGTTTCAGGCTTCGATACTTAAACAACGGAAATAGTTTGTTTCCGGGTTCTCTGTGTGCGCATTTTTGTATTGAGGGTAACAAACTCACACACAGTTCACGGTATTGCCATCGATTCCTGCGGCCGATGACATCTATTACACATTCATCCTTGCAATCATAACGCAGATGCGTTGTCACCCTCGTGGACTGAGATGGAATGCATCGTCACCTACCTATATAAAGCGTTCCTGACCCCCACTCACCAGACGAAACGTAGACTTAGTGGTAGCAAGGTAAAACGTTTCACAACTTAGGGTTTGTCAACGTTTTTATTGAGGACGTAGGCAGATGTTTAGGAGTTGTACGGTTCAGTCTTCACTTACAATCAGTTGTACGTTGTCACCCTAAATTGCATTAAAAAAAACATCATTATGACTTTATTATATAAGATTAAAACTGGGTGTAGTGTAGAAAAGGACTACGTTTTCACAAAAAATATGCTGCATCGTGAGATAAGCGAGAATTCAGAGACAAAGTTATTGGTTCTCAAAGGTCGCACACACTTGAAAGATACCTAATGAAAACCTGGAGATGGGGTGGGTTAGCATAAATGGGGCAAATTCGCGGTACTTACCACACTGATACGACACCAATTCTTGCCATCGCCCTCCTCGGGATCGTTACGTCCAACCCAACGTTCAAAACATCCACTGCGATTGTCTACGACCCCCTGAATTTTGATTTATGTTTGGGACTATGCACTCTAATCTAACTCTTCGTATCTGATTTAAGTTTCTATGGGCCTTATGGGCTTCTATTCATTCCTGAGAGCCTTACATAAATTATATAATTTATATTTCTCACAATTTACTAACGTATAAAACTAATAATATTAATAAGTCTGAAGGTCTGAAGTCTACTTATTTAAAGGCTATAGATGAAAAATCAAAAATCCAAATCTAGTAGTGAATAATAGGGGGGATGAGATTCATAGAGTTTTTCCATCCTAATTTATCTAACATCCGAAGCGTCAATAGCCTAATCGTATAGAGTACGGTCTGCGAAACTTTCATAGGTTCGAATCCACCTTTCGCCTATTGTCGTGAACCATCGCTAAGCACAAGCATTAGTTAGTGTGCTTAACCGGAATGTTAGTAAGCTTAATAGAACTGCTAGCATTATTTAAAAAAAAAACCATGTGACTTGGTGTCCGGTTCTAAGGAACAGCATCGTCAATGTTCTTTTTAATAGTTAAGGTATATTAGTGTCTGGGGGGAGCGCGAGAGGGGTTGAGTGGGCTATGTGAGTGCCTTCCCAGCTCAGTTTGACTGTTCCAATCTTAATATACGAGACCTGAAATTAAATTAAGTCTAAATAAAGTAATAAAACGTATATACAAACGTATATACGTGAGCAGAAATAATGTTCTAGGGTAGTAATATCACGTACCTTTATGTATGATACTTCTGTGCTTTTAAAAGCTAAGGCTAAGGTAAGGTAAAGCTAAGATACCCCCTACCTGATGTTTAAGGAGATTACGGATTCGCGAAGTGTGGGGGATCGTCCAGAATAGTGAGAGTACGGCTAAACGGAGTGGATTCGGGTTTTTAAAGCACATAGTGCATTCTGTCGGAGATCCGAGCAAAATGCATTGAGTGTGCCCACCGGGGGGATTTCGGGGGCTTGTTTTGAAAATACCCCCTCCCCCCCCCCGAACCCCGATAATAAAAAAAGGTCTTGTCTTTCTTTTAAGTCTAAGCCATTCTTTTACTACAATTTTAAGTTAAGGCGTTACATGACCTTATTTTTCTTATTTTCTCTTAACAACTATCGTACTAAATTTCCGTATACAAACCACAAACTGCATTGTATTTGTGAAAATTTCAGATAGTTTTAGTAAATTTCCGAAACAATTTATGTTGCATATGTGCGAACGTGGCAGTTTTAAAAGGTTATACCTTAAAACTGCGATGTTCGCACTGCACGGCTACATCAAAAGATAATCGGAAGGAGGATCATAGATCTAACAATATTTAGACACGCAATGTGTTGCATAAAATTTTCTATAATAACTGTTAAATTTTGAATTGAGCGGGATATATTTTAGTGCCGTGAGATTCATAAAAACAGAGTTTATACTAGTTTTTTACCAGGATGATGTAGGAATGAAGGTATGGCCCATGAAACATTTACCATAAGCGATCTACGTAATCATTTGTGACCCTCAATATAATAAAATAATTAAATATATGTTTGGGAAAATTATGCTTAACTCAAAAATTGCTTCCGATAGTAGAAGCACACTTCCATAAATACCTTCGTGCACGTTTTTAGGTGTCTGTTATTCATTAATAGTCATCAAGTTGATGAAATTGTACATTAATAATATTTTTATTACATTACATTAATAGTTATTTCCTTGATGTATGTAAAACAAATACGTCAATAAACAAAGTCGTTAATAAAACAGTTTATTGTTTAATGACCACTATATAATCCGGTACGAGGCAATTACTAACAAAATGTGACAAGGCACTGTGGCATCTTGCATATAGATATCTTCTTACTTTTGATTACACCATCACGTTCCAATAACGACCACAATCGTAATAATGGTGACGGTTTAACGCTGAACAGTAACGATGATGTGTAAAATTTCTATGACAGAGTTTAGATATTACGCTTTCATCAAACCTAGCCATGATCTACCTTTTTATTGTACGTTGTTATTTATGCAGTTTTTATCGTCTTCAAGTATCTCTAGCAACCATTAGTAATGGTAAGAGAAAAACACTCGTACGTTAGATGGCTGTAAGCTAGGCACAAAAATACGAACACTTATACATTTTCCATACTA